>CM074720.1:325075952-326323452 GCA_037306005.1 Rhinophrynus dorsalis | reverse complement strand
CCTTTGAATTTTAGGGAACTCTGCAATGAGACCTCTTTAGCATTCAAGGCCCTATTTAAATAGGCGAGGAACACGGGGAATTTTTAATTCTTCCCTGTGATGCAGCTCCAGAATAACACAATTTTTTCCTAGCAAATCGGCCCCACGAAAACCAGATCTACAAATTTCACACAGCACAATTCCATCTGGAAAATGTGTGCATGGTTCACTCCGTGAGAATGCCTCCATTCAAAATCTTAGCAATTTGGCGTACTAGTATCTTAACCCTTTGCGTGCCAGTGGGGTACGGAATGCATTGCATTCCGTACCCCTCTGAATGCATTCCGTACCCCTCTGGCACTCAAATGGTTAAACACTGTTTTCATCTTCTTGTATCCAGTCAGGGATTTGACCTGAGACTGACACATTTTCAAACTGGGGTCTGCTACAGGAAAAAAGTTTAAGAACTACCGATTTAGGTCAGTGGATGTTACTGCCATCTGTGTTAACTTTATATTCTCTGCAAGTGCATAATATGTAAAGCAATCTTTGAGTGGGTGTTTTTGTTGAGAGGGGTGCACTCTTATGACAGAAAAACAGAGTGGAGAAAAGGATGGAGAGAGGAACTTATGTGACATCTTTGGGTGTGAATTGTGGATACCTCCAGATACAACAAATGACTGGGTACTTGCAAAAGTATGATATGCAAGTCTCAGCTAGGATGACTCAAGGGATATTATTACTGCCCCAGAAACAGTCTCCCCAGCACTGCTAAAAAAATTTATAAAACAAAAGTACTGCTACTAGCATCAAGCCTTCCAAGCGTAACACATCCCCTTTATAAAAATCGGATGAAGACGGGATAAAATATATAAGATTTATTGAATAATCAGACACATAGCATAAAGTAGCAGCAATACAGGACTTACATACACGAATGACAGTCCATTCCTAACGCGTTTCAGAGACACATGGCCTCCATCATGAGGATGTGTCTCTGAAACGCGTTAGGAATGGACTGTCATTCGTGTATGTAAGTCCTTTATTGCTGCTACTTTATGCTATGTGTCTGATTATTCAATAAATCTTATATATTTTATCCCGTCTTCATCCGATTTTTATAAAGGGGATGTGTTACGCTTGGAAGGCTTGATGCTAGTAGCAGTACTTTTGTTTTGCCGGTTTGGATGGTGGCGCTGTGGGTGACGCCACGCTGCTAGGCCTCAGCGTAACTTTATTTATATATGTGGAGTCCGGAAGTGTATTGTTTGCATATGGACACTGGAGCCTGAACCGGTTGTTTGTGTCGCAGTTAAAAAAATGTATAGGCTGCTTCTCTCAGAAAAGCTGGTTGAGTTACAGTGTATAAAAACAATAATGCAAAGCCCATTCTACGGTGGGCCTTTTACTATTGCTTTTAACACTGCATCCAACCAGTGTATTTGTAATTTTTTTAAAGAAATTGTACCTTTTTTGGAGATCGTATTGTTGCAAGAAGCTAGTTTGTTCCTGAGACTGGGGAACGCCCAAGAGGAGACGTGTTATATTCTCCGAATGCTAGGTAGTCAGTTGATTGGCAGTATTTCCATCCTGACCACAGAACTACATGAGTTCATCACATAAATATTGTTTGTACACTGTGCCATGGGGCTCCTCCCCTTTTTTCTTTGTTTTGGCTGTTTTCTTTACACTTTTATATCTGACAGAGCTCACTGAATTTCTGTTCCAGGGAAATGGGAATAAATAATAATGTATTAATTATGCACTTCAAAATGTCAAAAAGGTTGATTAAGTTTATAATGAGAAGTTCTTTATTGGCACTTGATGAATCTAGTAAATCTTGTTCCATACTCCAAGAAAACAGGAACCAAGGAAAATAGGAAAACTTCTCACTGTATCCTCAAGATATGCGTTTAGTGTTTTGATTTATTTTCTTAACCAATGCAGTAAATAGACTTGTTTCACTCGTTTGTAGGCCGTGCATTCTTCTTATGGATTCGCTCAGAGGTCCTTCTCGGTCAACTGTGGTCAAAACACTCAGAGAGTAAGTTTGTCTGTGTACATTTATAGAGCCTGTTTTTATCAAAATGTTTGAGACCCTGTCACCTAAACACAACTTTAACCCCTTAAGGTCCAGTGACATGTCAGGACCGTCACCGCTGTCCTTGCCTAAAGGACCGGTGATGGTCCTGACACGTCATGTAATTGTTTATTCACAGCGCACCTGCAGGAGAGCTGTGAGTAGTAGCAGGAACTGAAATTGACCACTCCAAGACTGGAACGGTCACTATCAGTCCCCCATTCAGCAGGCCGGCACACGTGATCAGTCACGTGTGCAGACTTGTCAAACTTCCCTATGTGGTCCTTAAAGGACAACCACCCCTGGGACCGCTGGTCCTTAAGGGGTTAAAAATCACTTATGTTGTATTAGCCTATTTTATTTGGAAAACTAGTTTTTGAGTTTAGATGTATAGATTATGTTAATTAAGGCATGCCATGCACTCACTTCCTGTCTTAGCTCTACAGTATTTCGCTCACACTGTTCAGCAATTTATTGCCTATCTCCTCTAGTGCTTGGCGGATGTAATTTAGGGTTAGAAAGGAAGGTTCCTCCAAGGTATGCCTTAATTAGCATAATCTATACATCTGAGTAACTCAAAATCTATATTTCTAAATAAGTATCCAATTCATCATTTATATATTTTTTTTTTCTTATAGTTTCCCATTAAACTGTCTCTGCTATTTACCTGTGGGATGTTCTCTTTAACCTCTAAGGCATGGGTATTCCCTAGGATTGCACCGATACCGATGCTGGTATCTGTATTGGTGCCGATACCAGCATTTGCGCGAGTACTTGTACTCGCGCAAATGCGGCTGATGCCAGCACCGATGCCCTGTGTCAGGGTTGGTGCTGCAGAGAGGGAGCCCGGGATGCTGCTCACAATGCTCCCCGGTCGCCTCTCTCCCTCCTGCAGCGTCGGAGCGTTGCCGCGGGTTACCATGGCAACACTCCAATGCTGACCTCTGCTGGGGCTCGCGAGAGAACAGTGTGGAGAGTAAGGCAGGAAAAGGGGGATCAACAGAGGAAGATGGGGCATGAAGAGCGGGTGGTGAAAGAGGCAGAGAGGGGAGTCAAGAGGGAGTAAAAGAGGCAAAAGGAGGAAGGATCAGGAGGGAGAGAGAAGCAAAAGGGTGGGATCAAGAGTCAAGGAGGGGGACAAAGGGGGATCAAAAGGGAGATAAAAAGCCAAGACAAAAGGAGGGAGCAAATTAAGTAAAAGGTGGGAATCAAGAGGGGGAGAAAGAGGCAAAAGGGGAGAATCAAGAGAGGGTGTGTGTGGATATAGATGCTTTAGGTTCTTGGACAACTAGCAAATGACCGCAAAAAAAGTATCAGTACTCGGTCTTAAAAAAATTGGTATCGGTGCATCTCTAGTATTCCCGCCATTGCAGTCTATGCTTAAATATTTTTCATGGGAGAGATCAAAGTATAGACTGAAATGTCAACCAGACACACTTTCTGCAAAATCTTTTAAGTGAGTGCAGTATTTATGTTAACCCTTTGAGTGTCAGAGGGGTACGCAACACATTGCAATGCGTTGTGTACCCCTCTGGCACTCAAAGGGTTAAAAACTGTTTAAAGCTATTCGTACTAGCGCTTTATTTTATTCTCTAATGTTAAATAGTACACTTACTACCAACTCATGCCTTACCAATAATACCCCTGCTCCACTAGTAAAGGCATTTAAGGGTCATTTGTACCAAAAAAAAGATGCCATTCTAGGGCAAACCAGTAGCACCAAGGGGCGAATTAAAATTTCCATTTATTTAAATAAGGCTCTCAACTCCTTGAGTGTTCGAAGTCATCAATATGTTGATTTGCAGTGTGTGTTTAAATGAAGGGGATTATGGAAGTATTTATTTCTACCCTGTTGCGCAGTTGATTTACTGCAGAAATGGCTCGTGTGTGTCCAGATCAGATTGGCCCAATGGCTGTATTTTGCCTTTCCCTGACCTAAGGGGTTAATCTTCCCTCAGGGTTTATCTGGCATGTTGTCTCATACTGTGTTCCCACATTTAGGTACCTTGAGGTGGAATGGGAAGTCAGGAAAGGAACTAAAAGGAGTTTTTCCAAAGAGTTCATGAAAGGCTCCAACCCCAGAGTGCCTCAGCAGAACAACTTCAGTGATTGTGGCGTGTACATACTACAGTATGTGGAGAGCTTTTTTGAGGTGAGTTGATTAGTGATACTGTTTTGTTGAGATGAAAGTTTAAAAAAAAAAAAAAAAAACATTTCTGAAGGAGTCGGTTATCTTCGGTTTTGCATTTTTATAGTGTGTGCAAAGCAATGTGTTTCACACAACTCTGGTTCTTAAAGGGTTAAATATTTTCTAATTCTAGAATATACTACAGTTTTACTCATAGATGTACTAAATATTCTCTGTGTTAATATTTACTGATGAGTTCATTAGATTTTACCTCCTCTCTTGTCCTTAAATGATAAGTATACCCCCACAAACATAAGAATAGGAGCATGAATTTTAATCCTCTAGAGTTACTAGGGTTGTTTTTCACCTGTGAATCCACCAGGTTTGAAGCGCTGCTCAGCACTTCAGTGTCCGTGTGAGGTCCTGCTGTCCTGCGATGACTAGAGATCAGTTTGTAAATGGAAATTTGTGCACAGATAGATGTACTGCTGAGGTGTGAGAAGCTCCTCTGTGGTCTGCAGAGAAAGTAACAAACACCTCAGAGGTGTCAATAGCTCCCTCTGTAGGAGAGAACTGGTGACCTGTAACAAGCTGCTGCCTTTGTAAATGTTCGTAACCCTTTGCATTCTAGTCCATATGTAGGATTCTCTCCTAAACACATCTCTGTATTGGAAGGTTTAAACGCAGTTGTGATCTCGAGTAATAAATTACTTTAGGTGAGTTTAACCCTTTGAGTGCCTGAAAGGTGTCCAGTGCATTGCGCTGCAGCGCACTAGATACCTCTCTGGCATTAAAAAGGTTAATACAAAGTGTCAAAAAAATCTGATCCCAGTAGAAGCGGCAGGAGGCAGTGAAATTAACACTTAAAAAGCCATATTCTGGAAGCAGTTGTTGTTTTGGGGCAAACCAACCACCCCATAGGGGACAAAAAAAGTATCCAAATTCATGTTGGTTGAAAAGTGGGGTTTTTAACTCTTTGAATACTAAAGAGGTCTGCAGTGCATTGCTTCAGGATTTTGTTCCCTCTGGTACAGTTGTTTAACTTGAGAATTTCTACTGTCTTGTGCTTAAGACTCTTGATGATGCGACTGTTTCAAACATAAGATTCCCAGATGTAATGAAGTTTAACCATTTGAATGCGAGAGGTATCCAGCACATTTACAACACATTGGATGCCTTTCAGGCACTCAAAAGATTAAGTATGTACTCCCAGTGCCAGTCTAGTTTCCCTGGCCATGATTGCCATAGTCATCAGAATTACACAACCAATGCCTTGAAGGAACCAAGCTGAAATGCTGCTTGACAATGACTAGTAAATAGTACGACCAGAATGGCACATTATATCTGTGAAAATATCCACTGGAAAGAGTTGAACACTCAGTGTAACGTTTAAAACTTCACCTTTAATAAGACATTTCATAAGGGGACTTTCACCAGGAACAACAGCGTTACAGACCGGCTCCCCGATCTGCCCTATATGTACTCTATTGTTAAACTTGGTGCCGGCATGACGCCCAACATGTTGCCATAGCAACCAAAGGACGCCAACCGGTCACCCAATAAATACACAGACCTCTAAAAACATTAATGTCACAATGTACATAAAAAATAACAAACCGGATGTGTGCTCAATCCAAAAGGAACATTGTCAGTATATCCCCGTAACTATTTACATATAATGTATCAGACTGAACTGTTTGTTCAGTCCGGAAGGTGACCGTGATCTCCGTTTATAAATACAATACATTTCTCGTTTTGCCAGATGAGCCTCCCTGTCACCTTCCCATGGTGCCTGTTTGACAAACTCAAAAGAAAAACATTTAAGTTCAGTAACCTTATGTTTAGACTGAATGAAGTGCCTGGCAACCGGGGAACGTTTAAGCTGTTGATCATTCAATGTATTATTGAGACCCCTGACAATCATAGATCTCTGTTCCCGCATTCGTTCTTTGAGTGCCCTGGTCGTTTTGCCCACGTAACATTCTGCTTCACTGGTACGAAATATAGGGTCTCCATGACTGGCTATACTATTAATGTGAAGCAGAATATTACATTCACCACAGCATTCATGGTATATCTGCTAGTTTGTCCCTGCTTAAAATGTTATGTGGGCAAAACGACCAGGGCATTCAAAGATCGAATATCAACATGAAAGTTAGCTGCTCAGTAGCGCTATTCACCAGAATTTTTACCAGATTAAACTGAAATTGCTATTCTTCATGAACTGACAGTAGGACGGAGTGTGGACATCTTGCCATAGTGATGTCCGTGCGCCTGTGCTGTCAGTCACAGCCGGGTCTAGGAGGCGTTGCTAGGAGCTGGCCAGCTCCAATAGGGACTGACAGCGCAGGTGCGCAGACGTCACTATGGCAAGATGTCCGTGCTCCATCCTGCTGTCAGTCCATGAAGAATAGCGATTTCTTTTTAATCTGGTAAAAATTCTGGTGGCTAGCGCTACTGAGCAGCTAGTTGCCAGATGTGCAGTTATGTGGGCCAATATACCTTTTGGTGGTAGTTCCGCTTTAATATACATGTTGTATTATTTTTTTTTTTAAACAGTATGCTTTAGAATTGAAAAAGGGAGCAACGCTCTCAAAAACTTGTCCATATATATGTTCAAAGAAAAAGGCAGCACCAGTGGGACACCCACTGCTGCTGTTTCATTCAAAACTATTAACCTTCAGCAAAACAATTTAGTTTGTCTTTTGAATACTTCTGTGGCTGACGGCAGTTCTCCTTAGAAAATTATAGCAACATTGACACCTAGTGTTCAGTTTTTGACAATCAATGACATTTGTAATATCTTTTGGGCAAAACATGCCTCAGCAATGGGTGCAACCTACTTTTACATATAATATGTAAGTATCCGATAAGATTTGTTTTTGCCAATGCTTAATACTTTAAGGGCCAGAAGGTTGTGCAACTTGTTCTAAAATGGTTAAGTTGGAAGCAAACTAATCTTAATAGCCATCACATTTATTATTTTAGGTTTTATTGCATCAATCAGATTTTACAAACCGCTAATACTAGAAGTTTCTGATGACATTTTATTTTATGTACATTTCAGAATCCCATTCAGAGTTTTGATCTCCCTATGAATTTGACGGATTGGTTTCCTCAGCAACGAATGAAAACAAAGCGTGAAGAAATTCGGAATCTTATCCTTGAGCTGCAAGAACTTCAAGGCAAAGACAAGAAAGGACACAGGGACCTTGCCACAACCCAGACCACCACTCCACAGGAGAGAACAGAACAGTTTCCTTGCACTAGCTCAGACTGAGAGCCTTGTCTGTTGTATGATTCTCTGCAGCCAGAACATGAAACACTTCGAGATGTCTATCCCTAGACTGAGAGATGGATTCCTTCACCACACCCTAGACTGTCTGTGAATGCCAGTGCTAGTTTAACTCTCATTAAAAAGGATGTCTCCCCAAACATGTAGGGTCAGTATGCACAAAGATATGGTGGAGCAAAGCAACTGCACCACCAGGAAAGACCAATGAAAATTCCCATTCTTTTAACCCTTTGAGTGCCAGTGTGGTATTGACCCATTGCAAAGGAATGGGTTGGATACCCCTCTGGCACTGAAAGTGTTAAAGCAGTAGTAAACTTTTTTAATGGGGGGGGGTAGATTGCATTTCTTTTCCTGCTAAGAAGAGCAAGGACACACCCACTGCTGGGAGAGTATTGAATCCAGTGTTACACCTCAAACATGTCTCTTATTATTAGACCCCCCCAGAAGGGTGTGAATAGCATTTCAAATTGCACTCAGGCATTCAAAGAGTTGTACTGCGATTTATTTTTATTATGGTCACCATATATGGAGATCCAGTCATTGACTCAAGCTGACACCAGCTGGCACTGTTAATGAAAAAAGTACATTTGAGCTGTAATAACTTTTTAATGGAAAATTTTCCATCAGTGGCAATCCCCTTGTTTTACTTGGCAAGAAGAACGATCACACTCACTCTTTTACTTCTCCTTTAAATGGGGCTTTTAACCCCCCTTAAATCCTAGAGACTTCACAGTGAGTGGGAGACCACACTAGCATTGAAGGGGGTTAAGCCCCATTTATGTCTATGGAACTTTTTATTTGTCCCCTATGGTGCAGTTGGTTTGCTCCAGAATTGCTCCTCCCTTCTTTTTTTGCATATGACCCATAATTTGTATAAAGCAAAACAGGTCTGTACATATGGTATTGAGGCCATTTCTTTTCAGTATTTATAATTCCTTTCTTCTCTTTCCACCTGTTAGCAATGTTTGTTTATGTATTTCTCTTAACAATACCTAAGCAACAAATTCAAAAAGTATAAATGAAATAAAAAAAAAATATTTATAGGATCTCACTTTAGTTTGGATTATTATTCAGTACATTTGTTGTTTTTCACAGTTGATGACTGAGAACATGAATTCATCTTTGGGTATTTAAGACATATGATTTGTATGTGACTTGTCAGTGATTCATTTCATACACGTTGTTATCGCATGAATCTCATTAAATTCATTCTCTTGATTTTTGTGTAATATATTTTAGTGGGGTGTTTTTTATTTTTTAGTGTAATTGTCAGCTAGATGATTATCTACAGAAAAGGAGTGAAACGTTAATCCTTGTTGATAACTGTATTGGTTGGACTACATAGGGTCATACACGCAATGAAAAAGAGCAGCAGTTCTGAGACAAACCAACTTTAACCCCTTGGATGCTAGAGAGGTCTCCAGTGCATTGCATTTCAACACATTGAAGAACAATGAGGCATTCAAGCAGTTAAAACTTTATTTTAAATGCATGCAGATTTGTATCCCCCCCAATGGTCCAGTTAGTATACTCCAGAATTGCACCTCTTTATAAGTATGGCCCTAATAGTTGCAATCAGTGGCTCCCTAATTGGTTAGGCTACAATTTGTATTAAGGCTATAGAAGTAGTCCTGTAGCAGCTTGAGGAGCACATGTTGGTCTCATACAATGAAGAAATGTCAGATCTGCAATAAGATCAATGTGTAGTCTTTGTATCTTATTGTGAGTGGTATTCTTTACGTGTGCATTGCATGTATACTTCATTATGTTTCATTCATTGGATTAAGGATAAACTGATGGTTTTAGGGCAATATGTATAAAACAAAATTGATGGTTTGCTATGTGTTGGAGACGTCCTTAGCATTCAAGGCTGTTAAAAGCCTGATTTTGAGATTTTTTGTATGTTTCCTATGGTGAATTTGAAGTGAAGTACTTTTTTATTGTGTGTGAAAGGTGACAGTTAAGGGTTAAAACCACACTTATGACCCAAAACATTACTTTTTTTGTACCCGGATTTAAAAAAAAAAAAAAAAAAAAAAAAATACATGCACGACTGCAGTTTCTTGGATGTTGGCCTGCCTTGCTTGCGTGGCAGCAACAGTTGTGCCTACAGCAATCAGTTGTAGTTTGGGGGGTGCTGGGAGTTGTAGTTCTGAATAGCTGGAGCTCCAGAGAATGACTTCCTGAAATAGGTCTGTATGGGTGAAATATGTTGGAATTGTTTTGCTCTATATGTTCGTAAAGGGGCATGTATACCCCACTCAGTTTAATATTAATGCACACTTTGTGTGTCAATACTATGCCTGTCTGACAGGCTGTAGTCCATTTATTTATTGCCGCCTCTTTGTCATCCTCTTCCTGGAAATGCAAAAGCTGAATTTCCTCACCTCCAAAAGCTCTGATGGTTTTGATACCATTGACAATACAGCCCATGACCCTCAGTTATGTAACCTTGCTCCCTGAGTGACATCTCACACTGCACTCACCAAGTGATGGCATTTGACAAGCATGTGACAAGTAAACCATTCTAATGTGCAAGCAAGCTGCCCCAGTCTTACACTACTTACGTACAAAAAATAATTGTCCACTTTTCACACACAGTTGCTGGCTCCCAATTGTGAGATAAGCCAACTGCATCCTAGGGAACAGAGTACTCCAAAATACATTGCTTTGCATTGCAGACGTATCTACAATAAGTTGAAATCCTGATTTAAATTTATAGTGATACTTTTATTTATATGAAGTAGTTGGTGTTGCCCAGAATTTGCTTCTTAGGCCCCATAATGCCTGATTTATTATAGTTACCAGTTCATTTTTATATCCATGCCTAATACACAATGGTATGTGTTATCTTGTTGCATCAAGCTGTGGCTTCTCAAACCCATAACAACATAAGCTGGTGGGTATTCTCATACAAGAAGATAATGTGCCACATGTTTAAGTAGTCAAGTGCTAAAGCGGTGTGTAACGCATTACTTCACAATGCATTTCATAATATCAGATTAAAGCACTTCTGGATCAAACCAACTGCCCCACTGGGACCTTAAGTTCCCATGGATTTAAATTGGGCTTTTAAAACCTTTGTTGCTCACAAATGCACTGGTCAGTTTGTGTCTTCCACCCCCCGACTTGCTTTGTCTCTGTGCAGTATTGTAAATCCTGGAAATGGATACACTGGCCTGTATGTATAAAAACCAAAGTAATATGAATTATTCACAAACAAAGTACACTGTTATGGACAAGGAAAAATTCTCATTGATTTTAAATGGGACTTTTTAACCCTTTGAATGCTAGACTTCAACACATTGCAGTATTGGTATTCAGGGGTTTAAAAAGCTCTATTCAAATAAACAGGAAATTTTTTATTTTTTTTTTCACCCCTTAAGGTACAGTTGGTTTGCCTCAGAACACCTCATGTCGTAAATGAGACACTGGTCCATATATACGTACAACCCCTGTGCTGTTTAGTTTGAACTTGTAGTTCATCATTCCTAAATACTGTAGCTCTGATATGCTAATTTGTTTTTTTTGTTTGTTTTTTTTACAGTTTAACCCCTTAAGGACCCTTGACGGTCCTGGTACGTCATGGCTGGATTTGAGTTAAGGACCAATGACGTACCAGGACTGTCATGGCTTAAATGATAGCAGCATGCCTCCGTGCACTTTCATTAATTCCAGGCTGAGACTGAGCGCTCCGAGACCAGGGCGTTCAGTCTCAGCCCTTCTTGCTTGTGCCAGTTCATGTGATCGCCGTAGCAGCGATCACATGTACCGGCATAGTGACAGAGAGAGGCAGCAGAGAAAGCATGCTGTCTGTGCGTGTCTCGTCTGCCTCTGTCTCCCGTGCTATCAAAGTAAGGGAGACAGAAGTAGACAGGAGACACCTAGTGGTGAAAGAAAATACAGCAGCTGGGAGTATTAACCCCTTCACTGCTGTTGCCAGAGGCTTCCTAAATGCAGGTCAATTTCTGACCTGCAATGATACTTGTGTTTTTTAGGGTGGGAAAAAGGGACATGGGGATTTTCACCCGGGGGGACAGTGGCCACTTTAAACTGCACATTTTGTAGGTATGACTGACAGGTCATACCTTTCATGCTGTCGCCATAAAAATTTAACCCTTTGTGCCCAATTGATCCCAAGAGAAAACAAAATGGTGTTTTTTTTACATTTTTTTTTATTTTACTTTTAATAAAGTGAATGGTGGGTTATCCATATAAGTAGGGTATCAAATGAAAGCCCTATTTGTGCTTAAAAAAAACAGTATATAATTTATGGGGGTGGAATAAAAGCCTAAGAGGGAAAGCACTGTTGAACAAAGACATAGTCAAAAAGGTCAGAATTGCTTCGGTCCTTAAGTGAAATCCACCTCAGATTTTCCTGGTCCTTAAAGGGGTTAAAGGAGTCAAAACTTGATTACATTAAAAAAAAAAAAAATAGTAGCGTATAGCTTTTGAATGAAAAATCTTCCTGCAGTGGGCATACCCTTATTTTTTTCACAACAAAAAGTGCTATAACAATGTTTTCTTAAAAAAAAAAAAAAAAAAAAATTCTGCTTGTGAACTGTAAGTGCAACTTTTTTTTCCTTTCATTCACTTTGTGACTCTAGAATGGTCCGGAGATGTAATCCATAACAAACCAATTTAATTATACAGCTTGTCAATAGCAAAGTACTATTTGTGTTCCTAAAAACCGTACAGTGTTAGCCAGAACTATATTATTATTTAGCCAGGCTCTATTACTGTTAAATATAACAGTACGTCAACCTGCTTCAGTTACTTTATATGTGTTGTGTCAAAAGACCAGCAGAGAGAAGTAAATCCTTGAAAGGTCTTGGTTCTTTTAAAGAGATGCAATTCTGTAGCTGATCTTATGCACCAAGCACAGAAGGGAAATAAAATTTCCATGAGATGTAAATTGGGCTTTTTAACCCCTGTGGTGCAATCAGTTTGTTCCCGGATTGCACTTCTTTGATGAATAAAGCACAGTCTCCTCTTGGTATGATCACATATTCATATTTTGTTTTCCAAATACAAGAGGCACTTGGACAGATGAATAAAGGAAGATCATGGAACAATACTGGGGATTTTAAATGTATGATAGAGCGTCTCAGTCTCATTGTGAAAAGAAAATGGTCTGTGGTCCTTAAGTGCCGGCCAAGTATGCGATCGGCCAGTCCTTAAGGGGTTAATGGAACGCCAACAATTAAACTTTGTACTCCATGCTGACATCTGTTAAAAAAAAAAAAAAAAAATTCTTTGTTTTCTGAGGCCTAAAATCTAGTCTTACAGATGCTCTGTGGGATCTCCTATTACAATAACTATCTTGCTAGGGCATGATGTAGTTTGTGTCTGTAAATGGGCCTTTATCAATAGAAAAACAATTAGTGCTATTCTCAGCACATTAATATCAATAGATGCACAAACAAAACCTTTTGTTTTAAAGGGATACTAATGTTTCACGAAAACAGCAGCTCCAATTAATCTTCATAGTATTTTGGCCATGGAGAGTGTTATTTCAATACTGTCAAAGTTGGGGTTAAAGAGTAATTGAAAGCTAAAGTATCCCCTTTCCCACCCCTTTTACCTATTGCAAGTCACCTCCCCTCAGATGTGGAATCTGTTTCTGGGACCAGACAGCTCACAGTAAGGGACAATTTTCTTACTATGAGCATAAGGAAAACCCTGCCTCCTTGACAGGGATACACTAACTGTGAACAAGCTAATGTGTGAAACGCGCATCGTTTATTATTTTAAAGGCTGACTTTGATGTCGGCATTTATGTCTGGTGTCTATATGTATTTTTAATGAGTAATGTTGCTGTGAGTTTCGGATGCAATTCAGCTGTTATATGGCTACTCGTTTGAAACATTATGCATTTTCTCTTTCCCCTTTTCTCGTTTTTGAGAACTGGGAATCCTTTGACTCATTAATCCAAGGGATGAAAAGCCGATAGCAGAGGTTCTTTTTGTAAGCAGGAATACACCCCAGATAGATTTTTTTTTTGGCAATCCGGAATCAGCCCCGGTAACAATTGAGAGAAGGTACAGACTCGTACATTTACTGATACACTGTAGATAGATGTATCGTTTAATATATGATTAAAATATCGGCTTTCAACGGTCAAAGATGTTTAAAAGATAAAAGAAGATGTGTTAATATGTAACATTATGTTTTGATTAGATACTATATAACAATCAACTATTTACATCTTTTGCTTCAAGTCAAGTTTTGTTTTACTGAACTTATGTCTAGTTATATTTAGTATTGAATACAGGTTGATTACCTCTGGAATAAGATAGAAGTGTATAGGGTGGCTACAAATAAGTGACTCAGTTAACCCTATGGATACTGGAATAGGAAAATGTTCAATGTAATCCTACAGTCTTCTTGATGGGGATATTGAAATTATAAATCAGAGGTTGACTTAACCTAAGTTAACATCTGAATAGACAAACACTTGGAGTTCAATTAAAGGTTCTGATTGCATCATGTGACCACAACAACTTATGTAGTTCACTATTTTTATATGTTACCCATAAGTTTAGGGTTATTTTAAATTAGATGTAATAAATGTTAAGTTTTAATTTTCCCTCTGTCCCCTCTGTTCCATTTTTTGACTGGGAAACAAATAGGGATGGAGTAGAGAAGGTGTGCTTGGATCTGTAGGGTTTCTTTCTCTTTCAGATAGTCATTATTTGCAGTTTACCCTGTGAGCACCCATCTTGTCAAAGATGTAACTATAGTGTGCACAGGGTTTTTCTTCTTTATTTTTGCCTTATGGTCACTGAAGATTGTTGCTTTCTGTCATCCATCTGGACAGTCTTGCTGCTCTGAGGTGAGCAGTGTTTCATCAGTAAAGGGGCGAGAAGGGGATACTTTATCATTCAATTACTCTTGAACTACAGCTCTGACAGTATTGAAATAACATTCTCCATGGCCCAAATACTATTCAGAATAATTGGGGCTGCTTTTATTGTGAAACATTACTATCCCTTTAAGGTTTTTTAAGCCTTTTAGGACTAGAAGGGTGAGCAAAGCATTGTAAAGCAATGCATGGGAACACCCTTTGAATCACTAAGTGATTAACATGCTATTCTGTATGAATGCAAATTGTAATTCTATACCGAATGTCTTCTTATTGTTAACCCTTCAATCCTGTCCACCCCTTTTCATGAATAGAACATTGATAGGAATCACCTATGAGTTTGCACCGTTTTGCATCAGGCCTAGATCTCACATTGCAAAGAGAAATTAAGACTGCAGTCCCATCGAATGTGATGAATATTCACAAGAAGAAAATATTAATTATGTTAATTAAAACTATTTTCCCCTTTGAAGAATGACTGAAATATTGTTAGATTTTTTTGCCTATGGTGTGATTATTGGTTTTGCTCTGTGCTCCGCTAATTCTCTATTTATTATTTTTAAAATAAACCATAAAATGTTCTATTTTAGGTATATTCTTCAGTACGTTGAATAGTATGGGCCTTTTGCCAAAAGGAAAATATGAACAACCCTAGAGGAAACCAACTATCCGTAAATAAAAATTCCCAGATTTCCCATTTAACTTAACCCTTTGAGCACCAGAGAGGTACGGAATGCATTGCGGAGCAATGTGTTCTGTATCTCTCTGGTGCTTAAAGGGTTAAATGGCACTGTTAGCTTCTTCAGTGCATTGTTTTGCATTTAAAATTGAGAGATTTTTTTTTTCCTCTCCTGCTGCGCACTTGTTTTGCCCCAGAACTGCAACTATTTTATTGTGTGCGTGAGGAACATAGGGCTGTATTCAGGAAGCTAAAATAGATAAATTCTGGGATAAACCAACTGCACCATAAGGGAGAGATTTCTTTAAACCTAAAGTACTTTTTTTTTTTTTTTTTTTTTTTTTTTTTTTTTTTTAAATCAATGGGACTTTATTTAGCTTTTCACAATGCATTAGGCACCCTTCTGGCACTCAAAGGGTTAATGCCACCCCCCTTTCTGCTGTGCAGATGGCTTGCTCCAGCACTGCTTATGCCCGATGGGCCCATATTTATAAAAGCAAACTGGACTTATTCTGGACTAAACAAACTGCACAATAGAGGACAAATACAAATCCCTGTTCCATTAAGTTTGGATTGTAACCCCTTGAATGCTAGAGAGGTTTCTAATGCACTGCAATCAAAGGGTTAAAACTATTCAAGTGCATGAGTTTTATAAATATGGGCCATTGGGCTTTATGTATAAAAACAAACTGGAATAATTATGGGGCAAATGTACATAACCATAGGGGAGAAAGAAATATTGTCAATATTGTCTCTTCTTTAAAGGGATAGTTTTAGCTACGTCAGCACAATAGCTGGCAAACTTGGATTCTGGTCTGCGGACCGGACAACTCGTCTGGAGAGCCGAAATAGCAGTAGAAGCACAGCAAATCTTCATGACAATGGTCTACAAAGTGTTCCTGGTTTGGGGAAATAGACCATAGTCATGAAGATTTGCTGTGTATCCACTGCTATTTCAGCTCTCCAGACGAGCTGTCTGGTCTGCAGACCAGAATCCAAGTTTGTCAACTAGAGCTGTGTTGTAGCTAAAAGGGGGCGAGATGGGGAAACTTTAGATTGAGGTAACGCTAAAACTATGAAAGCTGCAACAAAAACACATAGATGCTTTATTTATTTAATAACTACAATATTAAAGCTTGCTGGAAAAAAATGACTATCCCTTTAAACTAGATTTTTTAACCCCTTGAATACTAGTTGATTCATATTGCTTGAAGACCTGTCTAGCATTCAAAAGTTCCATTTAGATAATTGGGTGTTTTTTTTCCTCTCCTATAATGCTGACGGTTTGCCCCAGAATGCCTCCAATCTACTTATTGTGTCTCTTTATAAGGATAGTACAGTTATTCAGTATTCTTTTAAGATGAATAAGAATGGGAATATTTTATCCACCAAAATCTCCTTACCTTGAAATGTAATTGGATAAATTTGTGAACATTCACCAAGTGCTGATAAGAGTTTAGTATAGGAGAAAATTGTTCACTGTATTTAACATACCTTACATCTGCTCTCGCATCACTTTAAAGCTGTTTACAAATGCTTGTTCTATTTTAAAGCAGCAGTTATTTTTTATTGTAATAGACAAAAAACTGTGCATGTGAATAAATATCACTGCCATGGGTCAATGCCTTATCATGATGGGAGTGTCTCTGTGTGTCAGTGAAGCCGAGAACCATACCATGGAGAGCATATTCTCCTGTAAGGGTCACCCAAGGTGGACAAATCAAAGCTAAGATACCACAGTAAATCGATCCAAAATCTGCCAACCCACACACTGGACCAGTGTGGCATATTATAATCCACTGTATCAGCATGGCTGCACAACAAAAACAATGGCCCTCATTCCCCAGAGGCTTGTGAGCTACTTCCTACAGCAGAGGGAAAACCAGCTCAATGGCAGAGTGTGCTAAAAATTACCAGGTTCTGTCAGGCTGCCTTTGGTCTTTAGACATTGGAATGCTTAACATTCAATCTATGAGAATGGTTTCACGCTTAGAGGATCTAGTACCTGAACTAAATAATATCAATTTTGACATTATCGGCTTATGTGAGATTCCTAAAAACGACTAATATTTAGTCACATTAGAAGATGAGCACTGGGTAATGAGGAACTAGAGATGGAAGATGTGGAGAGGAATCAGATTCTTGGTTTACAAAAGACTGGCAGACTCATAAGTAGAAAGTATTTCAGGAAGAATTGCTTCCTATGCTATCCAACTAAACAGTTACTATGTTCCTTAAATCATTCAAGTTTATGCCCCTACAAGTAGCCTCAGTGATGATGGTTTTGAAGACTTTTATGATGATTTATTAAACCTGTACAAACAGTATGATTACCACTGCAAATGTATAATGAGAGATTTCAGTGCGAGAATTGGTACCATCCAAAATTGTGAAAAACCAATCCGAGTACATGAAACTGGAAAAAAGATGATAGAGGCAACCAACTGATTGAATTTGCAGCAGAACAAAAATTGTACATCGTGAATGGTAATACAAGTGAAATCGACTTCATATTTGCAAATAATATAAATTATATTCACTGATCAAGTCAACAAATGTGAACGTCGACACAACCAGCTGTTGAAAAACCAGAAGGATTTTGAGTTGGAACTGTCAAAATGCTTTAGTGCACTGCAAGACCTTCGAGACATTTCAACCCACAATGAAAAAGCTAGAGACTATAGCAGACATTGCCAATGCCTTTGTACTCACTGTAAAACCAACTTGTATATCAAAATAAACAGTTGCCATGAGGAAAAAGCAATAAGAAATGAGGCAAAACAGTAATATTAGAAATAGTGTAGAATATGCAGACCATAAGGAAGCGCATTAAAAAATAAAAACACAAGTTCAATGTTGAGCTCCTTAAAAACACTGGGAAAAAAATCAAGGGATAAAGAAAGCTAAATGAAAGAGAGACACTCATAGGATCTAAACGTTTGCATTAAAGAATGAAGGTGGAGCAACAGCAAAAACTCAATAACAAATACTAAAATGAGTGGAAGAATTGTATTCAAATCTTTATAAGGATGAAGGACAACAACTGAATGCAGTGCCAGAGTCTGAAGCTGTGCCAGAAGTTTTGGTGTAAGTAGAAACTGCAGTAAAATCAATGTAAAATGGCAAAGCTGCTGGTTACTACTGAAATGTTAAAAGCTAGATGTCAACCCTTATTCAAAGCCCTAGCTAAACTATTTTCAAAATGCTTACTATGCGGCAAAGTGCCTGAGACGTGGAAAAATGCAGAAGTCATCCTGCTGCTCAAAAAGTTTAGATCTAAAAAAAACTGCCAACCAATAAGCCTATTGCCAGTGGTCTGTAAGATTATCACAAAGGTACTATCAAGAAGAATGGACACAATACTTAACGCGGCACAACCTAAAGATCAAGCATTATTCAGGAGCAGTTACAGTATACTGGACCATATCCAGACAGCGCAACAAGTTGTAGAGCGACATAATGAATGCATCCTTTCATTATGCATAGCCTTCCTTGACGACAAAAAGGCCTTTGTCTCAGCAAAAAAGCAAGCAATAATTGAGTCCCTGATCAACTATGGAGTAGATCTTACATCAATATCCCCCAATCAATATATGAAAATGCAATTGCATCAACACAGGTCAATAATGATAAAGTCCAGATCAACACAGAAAAAGGTGTCCGACAAGGAGATGCAATCTCCTCAAAACTATCTTCTGCTTGTTTTGAAGACATTTTCCTCAAACTAAATTAGGACAAGATCAATGGAAACTGCCTACATCACTTACATTTTAAAGACGATGATATACTCTTTGCCAGTAGTCTTGACAAACTGCAAGAATGCATTGAAGAGCTACAACAGGAAAGCCAAAAAATTTGGGTCTGAAGATGAATATCAAGAAAACCAAGTCATGTTTAACAAATTTATTATGCCAAGGAAAATCACAGCAGATGGGCAAGAATTAGAAGTGAATAAGTGGACCAAAAATGTCAACAGATGGAAACACCATGATCAGAATTGATCGACAAAACTGGGATTGCAAACATTTGGAAAACGTAGCAGTGCTGTCTTCAAGACAAATTTACCACTATGCCTCATGAGGTTTTTGGCTGTGTCCTTAAAATTACACAGAGAAGAATAGAGTAGCGAATTCTAAACATAACAAAAAGGGACCAGAAAATGTGCACTTGGATTCGTCAGTAAACAAAGTTCTATGACATCATTAAAAGAGAAAAGTGCCTGAAATGGGCAGGTCACACAGTAAGAAGACCTGACTGTAGATGAACCAAATTAATTTTGGAATGGCCCCATACTAAATGCCCCAGAAGAAGGCCAAAGTCATGATGGGTAGATGAAATTACCAAACTCGTTGGAGGCTTGCTGAGGAAGCCTTCATCCTGCAGTGGATCAACAACGGTTGAAGATAAGAGGTGAAAGCACATGCCCTCATAATAACATGTTGACCAGGTGCCCAATAACAAGTTTGGAATCACAGACCATGTCTATATGTGTGAAAATTATATATACACCTGAGAGTGCTGATTCTTCTCCAATATGCGAAAAGTTGTATACGGCACCCAGGCATGTACCCTTGTTTCGTTAGTGCTTCCTGATACAATTACCGTATAAAACAGTTGGCATACTGGAGAAGAATCGGCATTCTCAGGAAGCTTTCGTAGGTGCATAAATATTTTATTCGTGGATCAATGTTTTGATCCCAGCAGGGATCTTTATCAAGATGGCAACCAAACAAATATACCCCTATTAAATACTCTTCAACATGTGAACTTAAATACTCTTCAACCTGTGAACTACCACCTCCCTCCTAAAATGTGTTAAAATATAATTACATAAAAATGACAATGTGTACCAAATAATAATGTGAGGCACATTTAGAGAAAATATTCCCATAGTGTAATAAAATAACCACAGTGTATAATAAAAACTATTGAGCTTGGAATCGGTAAAGGTCATAGACATCAAAGACAAACCTTATCATAAAATTCCAGATCCGTAAGAATTACTAGAAAATATAAAGATCTAGATGTGTTGTAACTCACTGGTAAACAATTTTTTTTTTTTATATATATACACCTATGTTCTAATGCTGACCTGATACTAGACCGATGATCAGCCATGCGCTCCCTAAATGGGGTTATGGACTTACCACATAGTATAGACCACATGGGCATATGAGTATCTATATTACAGAGGTTGCAGGTAAGCATGTGCCTGATATTGATGCTGTCATTAGTGTGCAGATATTTGAACTGGGAACCTGAGATTAGGCTGTTGCATGTGGTGCAGTTTGTGCATCTAAAGCAGCCAAGCTTTTGCTGTTGTCGTAGCTGTTGCTTCTTAAGCCATTGACATCCCTTAGGTGTTTCGATCAAAGAAGGCTGATCAGGCTTCATCAAAATGTTGCGTAGTGTGTTTCCACTCCGAACGGCCTTCATAGGTGGAGGCATGTCATGGAGTGGTAGTGTTTGATCAGTTGCTAGCAGTGGCCCAATTCTTGCAGATGGCTCTGCATAACATATGGCTGCTAGGGAAGTAGGCCATTACAAAAGTCATTCTAGGTTCCTTAGTTTTTTTCTTCCAGTTTTATTTGATCTGTGTTGTTTCTGATTACTCTAATAAACTGGGCATATGGGAAACCAGTTTTGAGCGCTGCCGGATGGCAACTGTTGGTATGTAAAACGGAGTTATAATCTGTGGGTGTAATGCATAAGATGGTTGTCAGCCTAGGTCCCTGACATGAGATTCTTAGATCCAAGAAATCAACTAATGTGGCACTATAGGTGATTGTTAGTAGGATTTACAAAGGTAAGGAATTGAGCTTATTGGTCCATTCAATGAGTGTCTGCGTGTCCCCATGCCAAATGAGAAATAAATCGATATAGCTTTTGCAGAATAGTATATGCTCATGTTCTCAATGAGTACAATCATATTGAAGCATGCATGGATTGACATATGTGGGGGCCATATTAGAGCACATTGAAGTACCAGTAAGTTAAAGAGAGAAAGTATCTTCAAACATATGTTTTTAGTAAGAGTGATGTTGGGAATTCAGTAGGCACATCTGGTTTGAGGTCATAGTTGATGATGGCCTGACATACAGCCTCCACACCACTATTGTGAGGAATGACCATGTAAAGGCTGTTAAAGTCCATGGTCACCAGGAAGTCCTTTCCATTGAGGTTATTAATGGATAGAATCAGTTGAACTAAATGTGTTGTATCATGAAGGTAGGAATCCATAGAGTGTTCAAGAGGCTGTAATAAAACATCTAGAAATGTTGCTAAAGGCTGTAGAAGTGATCCACATGCCAAAATTATTTGTCACAGCGGAGGGTTCACAAAAGATTTATGGATTTTGGGGAGAATGTAGATAATTGGGCACACTGGATGTAAGGTGTGAGATACTGTGATAGGGTGTTATCTATCAATCCTTGGCCAAGTGCCAAACTTATAGAGCTGTCAATCAGTTTCTTAAGAGTCACAGTAGGATCAGATGATAATTTGGCATATGTTTTGGTATCTGCAAGTTGTCACAATATTTCATTACGACAGCATAATTAAGAACCACAATAGCGTCACTTTCTACGTAGGAAAGGTTAGGGAGAGCTCTATGTTGTAGCTTACTGTTGGCCTCGTCCAAGACATGTCTGGTAAATGTTTTAATGGCTAGACTGATTTTGGAGGATCAAAGTTTAAGTATTGAAAAAGGCACAAGATGGTTTATTTTTGTAAAAAAATCTCTGAGATTAAGCAGCCTTCTGAAACTGTGATAATCAACTTCAAACTGAAATGGGTTATATTTGGTAGTAGGTACAAAGGACAAGCCTTTGCCTAGTACCGTCATTTCAGCTGTTAGCATTTGGCCCCTAAGGTTGTAGATGTTTTTGGTATTTTGGGCAGTCTGCCTTCCTTTCTGGTGTTTGCCCCCACACCTATGTATCCTGCCCTGTTGGTGGCTCTGGTCTGTACCCCTAAAAAAAGCTTGTGTGGGCTGAGGTGGAGGGTACATGAGTAATCTTTGAAGAGGTAGATGGGATTCAGAATCTGATTGTGATGAATTACCTCTGCTATCATCAAGTGTAAAAAGTAAAGTAGGTTGTGTAATTCTCTTTGCGTGCGTCTAAACTTGGCGTGGTAATCAAATTGGCTAATCAACCATCTGTAGACTCTCCTTTCTTTGTAATCTTCTTGAACTTTTTGAAATTTGGACATATTAAAATGAATGAGTCCCTGTTTATATTTATTGATGGCTGACTCTGGTTTACCATACCAGTCAGATGCTTAATCTTGTGTGAGAGTTTTTGTGTGATTTCAAAGGAATTCAACTCCTGTATGACCTGCTTGAGAATTCTTCCAACCGCTTCAATAATGAAGGTCAGAAGATTGGAGTATTATGGATCCTGAATCCCATGGGTATTTGGTTGGCTGTTTGATAGTCCCACAGGTACAGACCTTGCAGATACAGAAGAGAAAAACAGCACACAAGAGATCAAGGTACAGCTTTTATTACAATAAAATAAAATACAAAGATATACCAAAGTGGGCTTAAACGTAAGGGCATAATCCCCCAAATACATATCCTACTGGGGTGTATTGAGACAATTAAAAAATTATATTTAAAACATAAAAAAATAGTAATAAATATTAAGTAGGAAAAATACTATCTAAAATGCATGCATTAAAAAACAAAGATGATGGAAAATACTATTCAAAATGATGTTTGCAATATGCAGAATATTAGTAACTTCTCAGGAAGTATTTAAGCGGGCACTGGGTTAGGGAGTCTGTTACAGTAACCACTGTTAATGCAGTATAGGGGTGGGACACTTGTGCTTCCCAAGGCACTGTTCACAATCCCACCCCCACCCAGAGATAGAATGCTTACAAGATTATTCTTGTTACCAAAGCATATAAATACAGTTAGTGCATTCAGCTTACAAGAAGTCCCGTTGTTGGATGGCTCGTAACATTAACCAAAGAAGTCCAAATTCCTGGAGTTGCCCATCCTTGTCCACTGCTGGCCTCCTTTGTCACTTGAAATATTCTTCCTCTATGTCAAAAAGTACTGCTCCTTCGTTGCAATCAGTGTATTTCAGGGTGTTTCCTAACCTTTCATCAGGATGTTGGAGTGTAAAAAAGCAGATACTGAACAGTTTATCTAACTTTTAATTTAAGCAATTGGTGATATAAACTAAGGGGTGTCACCTGTTTTTTCTTCACTAGCATATGCAGTAAATAAGATCTGTATGTGTGTCCCTTAACACACCCCGTGATAAAATTGGCACCACATCTGGCATACATTACATCCACATATGCCTACAGCTCAGGAAGAATAAATAAAGCCCTAGACTACTATATGTTGGTGCCATCTACATGCTGTACCTCTCCCAGTGAGAAGAATGGAGAAATGCCTCAGTTAAATGAGCTATACTGCGTGTAATATAGATATTATTATTATTATTATATTTTTTTTATTTATTAAAATCCCCCTCCAGGAAAGCAAGACACATGAACTCTGAGGCTGAGACTCCCACTTTACACCCCACTGCACCCACTTGTATGTGCTCAGTTTTAAGAGACCTTCCAAAAAGTTAGAGGTCTGACCAGTCTTTTAAGAAATCTTCTCTCCCTTTCGTGGGCAAAAATCCCCTAGAATTGGGGGAGAATATCAGTCATGCTACTGGAGGCAAGAGTACTTTGTTGTCTCAGGTTACTCCTAAAGAGTCCTCGAATCCATGGAAAACACATCATGTTCATTACTCTCTGTAGTGTGGGTATGTGCCCAGAGAACCGATTCCTTTGAAAACCCAGGTACGTTCCACCCCAAAACACAAGTAGGTTTTGTGCACAAGCCCAAAGCTGATAAGCCCACCTCTGCATGTGGCAATTACAGGTCATCTATGTTTTTCCCATGGCATGTGAGCCATTTCTGTGGTGGAACAGTGGGTTTTGCTGGTAATTTCTGAAGGGTACTGTAGAGACAAGATTTCAACTCCTTTTTACCATGTCCTTTCTTCATGTCTAGAGTTCTTCTGGGGAAGACTTTTCTACCAGACAAAATTGTGTTGTTGCCTCTTTAGGCGTCTCAGGTGGTATCTCCATCTGCAACAGTGCAGGAGTCCATGAAGGTAC
Source organism: Rhinophrynus dorsalis (assembly GCA_037306005.1). Classification (NCBI taxonomy): domain Eukaryota; kingdom Metazoa; phylum Chordata; class Amphibia; order Anura; family Rhinophrynidae; genus Rhinophrynus; species Rhinophrynus dorsalis. The sequence goes on along the minus strand of CM074720.1, from coordinate 326,299,294 downwards.
TGGGCTAGATAGTCTTTGCTCTGAAGGCAGTCCTATTTGCTCAGTTCTATATGTTCAAAATGCAGCTGGAAATTCTCAGGAATTGGCTCAGACTACCATGTCACCTCTCCTGTGTCATGTTCTTATCTGACAGAATAAAGGCAGGCATTCACAGGTGTTTCAGTGGCCTCATCTGTCTCTGGGATGGCCACTGGTTTTCCCAAACTGGGTTACAGACAAAATGGATTCCAGCTTGGGTCCTTTAGACTGCTCAGGGTCTTTGGACCAGTGTAAAGAACATTCTGTCCGTCAGTGTTCTTGAGCTTCAGATGATTTGCCTAATCCTGAAGCACTGGTCTCAGTCCCTTCGAGGACCCCCGGTGTGGATCCAGTTGGAAAATGCGATGGTAGTGGGTTAAATCAGGGAAGGACCAGATGTGCTGCGGTGGATTTTCATAGGGGTAGAGGCTCTCATGCCAGCTCTTTCCATGCCATATTGTTAGACATATTCAGTCACCAGTTCCTGGATACTAGGAGTTGGGAGGTAAATCAGAGTGTATTTGATTCAATATGTGCTCTCCTGACGGTGATAATTAGACGATCAAGCACCATGGGATATTACTCTGGTGTACGTATTTTTTCCTGTTACTCTGATTCCGAGGGTGCTGAGGAAAATTGACATGAGTTGGTGCATGCCATTCTGATTGCCCTATTCTAGCACCTTCAGGCCTTGTTTTCAAAACTTCTCTGTCTGTGGCAGAGCTGTTTTGGTTTGCTGTGCATCCTTTTGTCCAAGTAGTGGCTCATGCCAACCGTGTCTTTCAGGATCCCACTCCTACTTGAGATTTGAACATGGTCATGGGAGTGCTTCAGAAGGCTCCTTTTGAGCCCTTGGTTTTGGTTTCCTTGTGTTTCTTGATGTTCAAGTCTTCCAACCTTAATCAGGAAATTGTTCTTCCTTCTCTCTGTCTAGCTCTGTCTAATAGCCAGGAGCAGGAGCTTCATATTTTGGATTTAGTTAGGTGCTGAATTGCTATGGCAGTATCTTTGCAGGAAGAAGCCCATGCCTTTTCACGTGACATCTCATTCCACCACATCAGTGGATGCCTCCTGGGCCTACAAGAACCAGCATTCTGAGGAACAACTGCGTAAGTTGACGACATGGTCATTCCTTCACTCATTTGTCAAAAACCACTGTGTCAATGTGCTGGCTTTGGCTGAAGCCAGATTTATTTGAAAGTTCCTACAGGCTGTTGTTCGTCTGTAGGTGTCGTTCTTGGCTTTAATGTTTACCCTTTGTTTTTTTTCCCCATGTTTATAAATTTTGCATGTATTTGTGTTTATATTTTACTTGTCCTTCTCCCGTCACACCCACGCTTATAGAACACCTAGCAGTAGCTTCCACTAAAACTTCTATAAAGTCCCTACTGCTTCCCCTCTTTATCTGTCTGCCTACACTAGCTAGCATCAAAAATTCTGTTGCTCACTCTCCCAAGCACAGATTGACAACATTCATTAAACTGACACACACGGATGCATGGGGGAATCTCCCAATGATGGATAATTACATTCTCATTATTAATTTCAATGCTATGAAAAAATGTACAAAAACTAGTTTTTGCTATCATTTCTGTAGAAGGCAGGAAGTGCTGTTTATCGCATGTTTCAGTTTCAAGGAGGAAAGTTTTGCCTATTTCTAATTTGGACACTAGGTAGTGTTGCTGCTAACAGTTTAATAAAAAAAAAACACAAACAAAAAACAAAACAGATTGAATTGTAATAATTTTTAGGTGAAGCATCTCCAAGTAGTGGCATTACCTTTATTTAAGTCCACAGGGAATGGGCGACAGTGTTTTTTTTTCCCTTTCCCATAATAAGTTTACTGCTCTTTTAATTCAATGGGCATATTTGCTTGTCTCCTGTGTTGTAATTGGTTTGCCCCAGAATGTTTCCACTTGTTCTTTTTGCATATAGTCCATTGTATAGTAATAATAACCCCCCTTCACTTGGTAATCATGTAGTACTATATATGCAAATAAAATTTGATATGTCTGCTATGGATGACATGCACACCTCTGTGGCAAGGAAACTTCTACTGAAAATGCAGTACATTTCTATTGCAAAACTGCCAAATATAGTACCTGAAAACCAAACTTGTTGGATTTATTCTAAATCAGAGAGCATAGCACAATGTCTAGATTCCACGGGCTGTTTCCAGTAAAGGGGGGGGGATTCCCATTGATTTGCTTGGGAGCTAGTTTGCTCCAGAATGGCTCCTCTTCACTTTCTTGAATACATCCCAAAATGTTTAACCATTCAAATGCCAGATAAATTTGTTTGACAAAGATTATATGCCATCTGATTGCATTGCGAGATAAAAACATTGCTACTTCAAGGGCAGTATGTTCAAAGAAACAGCGAAATAGCTTTGTGTCATTTTTAACTACATTTCAATGTCAGTAATATTTTCAGGGAGTGTCGATTGTGATCGGTTTTGTACAATTCCTGACTGAAATTGTTGGATGTAAAAACAAAAATGTGATGGAACTGCTCTAGTGTGCTGTTTCGGAGAAGTTACAAGAATATAGATATGGTAATTGTGCTTGTGTTGGTGATAGCAATACAGAATTTTAGCATTTCCTTCAATTATAGGTTTCTCATATTCAGAACTTCACAATTCCTCCACTTCTTTCTTAACATACAAATTCTGTCATTTGCACAACATTTTTTGCACTCCCTTTGCCCGGCAATTCTGGGGTTGTGTTACACACAACGGACATTACTAGCTTTTTGTCATATATTCTATAGAAAATGTTGTTCATGCATACAGTTACTTACTTTAGTCTATTGTATGGCATCTTTTTATCGTTATCCTTTTGAACATATGGCCCCAAGTGTATTGCTTAGGGCTGTACGTAAGAAAAAAAAAAAGTCGAATGATCGTCAAAAATAAGTAATTGTATGAAAGAACAACATATTTTCTATACAATAAACAACAAAAAATAGTAATGTCCACCGCATACGAAACAACTCCAGAATTGCCGGTCAAAGGGGCAGGGCAAGGGCGTGGCTAAACTATTCGCCATCATCGTATAGAGGTAAAGAAAATTTGTGTATACAACTGCAAACAAATGTCACGCAAACAACAAAATTTGTATGTTAAGAAAGTGTATGTGAAGTTCTGAATGTAAAAATAGCGATTTGTCTGTTGCAAATACTGAAATGGGCAGTTTTTGTGTGAAACTGAATGAAGATATCAAAATACTTAAATTAGAAAATTATATATGATATATATTTTTTTTTTATAAAACATCTACAGATACACACGTGTGTGTGTATATATATATATATATATATATATATATATATATATATATATATATAATATAGACTTGTTATACATCTAACTCATAAGTTCTCTTTTGCGTATATTTCCTATCAACTTTTATATTGCTAATTACTAAAATAATTCTTGTATAGAAAACATCATATATTCATTATGTACTATCTCACACGTTATCAAACCCGCATTTAACAATTACTTCATTACAGATCTGTAGTTCAAGTGCTATTGAAGCTGAAAGGATCAACCTCCTGCTCCTTCTGGCTGCATCCCATTGAATCTAGAATCTGGTCATGGGACCGGACAGCTGCAGCGAGGGACAATCATCGCACAGTAAGTATAAGGAAAACCCTGCCCCTCTTGACGTTTGAGGTCAAGATTTTCCTTTTACATACTGAAGATTGTCCCTCACTGCACTCCATCTGGACCAGACTGAGAGGACACGTGATGCAGGGAAAGGGGCAGGAAGGGGATCCTTTCAGCTTGAATAGCTTTTGAACTACAAATCTGTAAGTAATTAAACATAGCACTACGTGTTATAAAAACCATATAGAAGACTTGGAGCTGCACTTTAATAGACATTACTATCCCTTTAATAACCTATTACCAATGCTAAAATTCTTTATTGCTATCACCAACAGAAGCACAATTACCATACCTATATTCTTCACACTTCTCTGAAACAGCACACTAGAGCAGTCCCGTCATATTTGTGGTGTTACATACGACAATTTCAGTCCGGAATTGTACTTCAATTACATATTTCCGATCACAACCGACACTCTCTGAAAATATTACTGAGCCCATCAATACCATACTTTGAAATATTGTTACAAATTACAAAAGCTATTTCACTACTACTTTGAACATACGGCCCTTAAAGTTTTGTTTTGTATTGCTGATAAAAACTTTAACTCCTTGTTTTAGTAAGCATATCTTACATCAGTTTTTGATAGCTTTTTCTATTTTTTTTCTGTTAGTAGTCATTGTGAAGAACTCTTTAGCATCCAAGAGATCATAGGGATAGTGATGTTTCACAAAAACAGCAGCTCCAATTGATCGTCATAGTATTTGGGCCATGGAGAGTGTTATTTCAATACTGTCAGAGTTGTAGTTCAAGAGTAATTGAATGATAAAGTATCCCTCTCCCACCCCTTTTACCTAGTGTAAACCACCTCCCCTCAGATGTGTAATCTGGTCCTGGGACAGCTCACAACAAGGGACAATCTTCTTACTTTGAGCATAAGGAAAACCCTGCCCCCCTTGACAGGTTTTTCCTTATGTTTACTGAAGATTGTCCCACTCTGCGATCCATCTGGACAGTCTTGCTGCTTTGAGGTGAGCAGTGTTACATCGATAAAAGGGGTGGGAGAGGGATACTTTATCATTCAATTACTCTTGAACTACAACTCTGACAGTATTGAAATAACACTCTCCACGGCCCAAATACTATGAAGATTAATTGGAGCTTATGTTATTGTAAAACATTACTATCCCTTTAATGTTTTATTTTGGTGTATATTTTAAACAAGTGATTTTTTTTAATACTTTATTTTCCTCTGTCACGCAAAGTGTTAGACTACTGAAGAAGCTTGTTTATGTGGCTAGTACAATGATATTGTTACATAGTATATTAGGCTGAAAAAAGACTTAAATAAATGAAGTTCAAACTTTTCTACAGTATATACCAGAAAATGAAAATTAAATAAGCCTTCCCAATTCCAATAAGGGTATTTGAAGGTTTACCAGATCAGTCTCCTATTTTATCTATTGGCATATTGTTTAAATCTCTAACTTCTTTTACTTGAAATACATCTCTCTCTTTAATATATCTGTTGTATCTGCTATTGTATCTACCATCTGTATCTGGACAAAAAAACAATCCACAATTTTACAGACCTTATTGTAAGGGATTCCTTAATCTGCTGAAGTTGAAACCTTGTTTGCTCTGATCTTAATGTGTAGCTTTAGTTATTTGATCTGGCTTTGGAATAAGAAGTTGTGTTGACCTCTCATATATTTGTACAATATAACAAGGTCCCTTCTTAGCTAGGAAAGATGTTCCTAGAGACTAGACCCTCTTATATTGTCCATGAAATCTGTTTAGTTACTGGTTATCTGTGTGATATATCTATTGAAAATAACAGGATGATGACAAGATCTACATTTTTATCAACAACAGCCAGACGTGTTTTATAGCTAGAAGCATGGACAGCATCCAAGAATAAATTATGTGCTATGCTCTTTGATAGCTCTTTTCTCCTTGGTTCTGAATTACAGCAGCTATTTGGCAAGCTAGCTGAAAATAACTTTCTACAGAATAAGTGGTATTTCAAGACTAATCAGTGCTACCTTTGCAAGGATTCAGTACATGGACACTGAATATTATAGAGGAATCCCACAGTGATTCGTATATAATACTGTTTTATTTGAACACACACCAGCACATTTTTGTGTATGTCTTTTCATTCCTCTTTATGGAAGGTTTGAATTCTCTTTAAAACAAACTGACCTTGTCTTGTGTTAGTCTGTGTTCACACATGTGACGTTGTACAGCATCAATACAGCAAAATTGTTTTTTAAAAATGAAAGAATTAGGTATCATTGAATTGTATGGGGCTGTTCACATAGGTGACTAATACATTACATGTCACAGACCAATAAAATATGCTGCTTCATTACTGTGTTCCCCACAAAAGCAGAGGAGATACAGCAAAGCTGATCTGTACTATGGCCTACAGAGCACGCATACAGTGTTATTATTGTACTACTCACCTCAATGAATCGTTCCATTAAAAAGATAGTAATGTCTCATTATAAATTAAGGTTCGATCATTCCTTAAACTTTGTAGTAATGCTCTGTACCTTTGCCAATGTTCGAATCCGTGTAGTTTTTGTGTAATTATATTATAAAGTTTCCCCCTTGCACCCCTTTTACAGACGTCAGTCTTCTTCTCTCAGATCTAAAATCTGGTCAGATCACAACAAGGGGCAATATTGTGGCTATCTGTGTGGGTGGTTGTTGCTAAAATGTCCTGCTGATCAGCCACATTTTGACACCCTTCCTTCCCCATGGTAGCTGGATCATCAAGGTACTCCACTCTCAACTTTAACTGAAATGGAAAATTCTCCATTTACAACCACACACTGTTCCCTATCCTTCAACCAGTTTTCTATCCAATTGCAAAGGTTATCCCCTAGCCCCAATTTCCTTATTTTATACCCCAGCCTGCTCTGTGGCACTGTATCAAATGCCTTTGGAAAATCTAGGTATACTACATTAACTGCCTTACCATAATCTAGGTTGCTACTTATTTATTCATAGAAGCTGAAAAGATTAGTTTGGCATAATCTATTCCTAATAAAACCATGTTGATTCTTATCTGTGGTGGTGTAATCCTGAATATAATCCCTTATTACCCCTTCTAGCAGTTTTCCCACTACAGAGGTCAAACTCACAGGTATATAATTTTCAGGTTCTGTTTTAGTTCCCTTCTTAAATAGAGGCACTACATTGGCTCTATGCCAATCTTGTGGCACTGGGCATGTGGTGAGAGAATCTTTAACCCCTTAAGGACCGGCTGCACACGCACTGTGCGGTCACTTAAGGACCAGGGACCATTTTTTTTTTTTTTTTTTTCGGAATCCGATTCCAGACTCCCCGAACAGCATGCAGCCGCGCGGGGAGCCCGGAATTCCATGAAGGTCCAGGACCGTCATGGCTCCTTAAGGGGTTAAAGAGTAAAAAGAGGGGTCTTGCTAACACTGTACTGAGTTCATGAAGAACCCTTGGATATATACCATCAGGACCCAGTGCTTTGTCAGTCTTAATTTTGTTAAGTCTTCCTATGACCTTTTCTTGTGCTAATCTAATATCTGATAATTGTATTGTTTTGTTTGTTACTTGATGAGGTCCTTCTACCGTTCCTTGCTGCCTTGTATATATTGATGCAAAGAAAGTGTTTAGAACATCGGCCTTTTCCTTATCCTTGCCAATCAACTCACCCATCTCATTTTTGAAAGGTCCAAAGCACTCCCTCCTAAGTCTTTTTGTATTTATATATTTGAAAAACTTTTTTGGATTAGTCTTGCTGTCCCTTGCAAATCGAGGTTCATTATCTATTTTTGCTAACCTAATTGCCTTTTTGCAATCTTTGTTGCGTTCCCTGTATTTTAAAAAAGAATGTTCAGTTCCTTCAGACTTAAAGGGATAGTATTACTTCAAAATTACTATCCCTCATATTGTAGCCCTTAATAAACTGAGTTAAATGACACCAGCGGCATCTCTCAAACCTTTATGGTTTAAGAGCTAGCCGCTTTCAAAGTTTCCTCTCCCCTGCTGTCAGCGTTCTGCTGCCAGCAGGAGAATCCAGTCTCTGAATCAAGAGAAGGCTCTTCAGCAGAGCCGATATCTCATTATGGAAGGAAAAATGATTCATTGAAACAGTCTTCTACGTGTGCTTGATAACCAAGCACACGTAGAAGACTGTTTCAATGAATCATTTTTCCTTCCATAACGAGATATCGGCTCTGTTTAAGAGCCTCCGCCTGTCCCGGGACCGGATTCTCCTGCTGGCAGCAGAACGCTGACAGCAGGGGAGAGGAAACTTTGAAAGCGGCTAGCTCTTAAACCATAAAGGTTTGAGAGATGTCGCTGGTGTCATTTAACTCAGTTTATTAAGGGCTACAATATGAGGGATAGTAATTTTGAAGTAATACTATCCCTTTAAAATCTTTAAATGCTTTTTTTACATGTGCAGTTAACCACAATGGTTGTGATCTACTTCTTTCACATTTGTTCCCCAATGGCATATACTGTTGGGTACATTTCTGCAACCTAAATTTTAATTCTGGACATTTGTACTCAGTATTTTTGCCTTTAAATAATTTAGCCCAGTCTATGTGTTGCATTAAAGCTCTTAACAATTTGAAGTTACCCTTTTTAAAATTAAGAGTTTTGGTTGAACCTCTACAGTTGTGCTTAGCCAACCTGATCTTAAATGTAACCATGTTGGGATCACAGTTTCCGAAATGTTCACTTACCTTAATAATGGATACCATTTCTATATTATTCGTTGTCACTAGGTCCAATACTTTATTTCTTGTTGGCACATCCACCATTTGTGACATGTAGCTTTCCCAAAGCATGCTCACAGACGTGCTTCCCTTAGCACTCTGACAGGCCTCGTTATTCCAGCTGATATCTGGATAGTTAAAATCTCCCATAATGATAGTGTGCTCAAGCTGGGCAGCCTTCCTCATTTGCAGTAGCAGTTGGGCTTTAACATTCTCATCAATATTTGGTGGTTTGTAGTATATGCCCACTAACATAGGGTGACCAGACCTCCTCTTTAACCGGCGACACACATGAAAAATGCATACTGCAGGGCTGCTTTAATTTTAGCGCAGTCCTGAATTATGCCTATTTCCTGTGTGTCCCCAGTTAAAACCGAGGTCTGGTCAGCCTAACACCTTTTTTTACCATTTACACCACGTTTAGTCTCAATTTCTACCCACAAGGAATCCACATTATGGCCAGTTTCCTCACTAATATCACCCTTTAAAATTGGATTTAAAGAGATAGTAATACTTAAATTTATATTTAATATTGTAGGCATAAAAAAATATAAAAAAAACCGATGTAAGGCTTATCTCTCAAACCGTTATGGAGATATACCTCGCTAAAGTTACCTCTTCTTGCCTGTTTGAACAAAGCCAGCACTCTAGCTGACAGCTGTAGAATCCGGTCATTTGACCAGATGGAGGCTCTTCTCTGTTCGAATGATGTATTAATGTTGAGATTGCGCATTTTCCCCTCTGCTGAAGGGATTCCATCTGGTCAAATGACTGGATTCTGCAGCTGTCAGCTAGAGCGCTGGCTTTGTTCAAATAGTCAAGAAGAGGTAACTTTAGAGAGGTATATCTCTCAAACCATAAAGGTTTGAGAGATGAGGCTTACATCGTTTTTTATATATTATTTTTTTATGCCTACAATATTAAATAAATGCAAATTTAAGTAATACTATACCTTTAACTCTGGTTTCAAATATAAGCACACACCTCCCCCTTTTCTATTAATCCTGTCTCTCCTAAACAGGGAATAACCATCTACACTGTGTGCACAATTAGACAAGTGAATATTTTGACCATATCATCATTTTTATGCATATTTTCTAACTCAAAGCTGCATAAACTTGAATGCTTATTGGATTTAAGCATATCAGGTGATGTGTATTTGTGTAATGAGCGAGGGTGTGGCCTAAGGAGATGAACACCCTTTGTCAATGTATGCATAATTGTTAGGCAGCTTCATTTCCTCAGGCAAAATGGGCAGAAAAAGAGATATAACTGACTCTGAAAAGTCAAAAATGTAAAAAAGTCTTTCAGAGGGATGCAGCACTCTCGAAATTGCTAAGATATGGGGGTGTGATCACAGACGTTTTGTTGCAAATAGTCAACAGGGTCACAAAAAAGGTGTTGAGAAAAAAAGACGCAAATTAACTGTCAGAGATTTGAGAAGAATCAAACATGAAGCTACCAGGAACCCATTATCCTCCAGTGATGCCATATTCCAGAACTACAACCTACCTGGAGTGTCCAGAAGTACTAGGTGTTCAGTGCTCAGAACAAGACAAGACACATAAATTGAAACATCAAGACTGGGCCAAGAAATATCTGAAGACAGATTTTTCCAAGGTTTTATGGACTGATGAGATGAGAGTGACTCCTGATGGTCCAGATGGATGGGCCTATGGCTGGATCAGTAACGGGCACAGAACTCCACTTTGACTCAGACGCCAGCAAGGTGGAGGAGGGGTACTGATGTGGGCTGGTATTATCAATGATGAGCTAGCTGGACCTTTTCAGGTTGAAGATGGACTCAAACTCAACTCCCAAACCTACTGCCAATTTTTAGAAGACACTTTCTTCAAGCAGTGGTACAGGAAAAAGTCTGCATCTTTCAAGAAGACCATGATTTTTATGCAGGACAGTGCTCCATCGCATGCATTGTAGTACTCCACTGTGTGGCTAGTCAGTAAAGGTTTTGCAGACTTTAAAAAAAAAAATCAACATGCTCCAACCCCAATCTCTCTTACCGCTATGGTTTGAGAGATAAAGGGATTCAAAGTTCTCCCCTTCTCCTGATGTCAGCTGTAAAGCTGAAAGCAGGAGAATCCAGGGCTAGATTTACATCTCAGGAGCCTTTAGGCACAGAAATCTGAAGCGCCCCGCCCCCGATTTGCCATCTCCACATTGCCCCCCATCAGCTCCATATTGCCCCCATCAGCTCTATATTGCCCTCACATTGCCCCCATCATCTCCACATTGCCCTCATCTGCTCCAACTTGCCCCATCATCTCCAACTTTCCCCCCATCATCTCCATATCCCCTCACATTGCCCCATCATCTCCATGTCCCCTCATATTGCCCCTATCATCTACATATTGCCCTTCACATTGTCCCCATGATAATTTCCATATTGCCCCCATGATCATCTCTGTATTGCCCCTCACAGTGCCCTCATCATCTCCATATTGCCCCCCATGTCCATTTCCTACCCTGGAGAGGAGAGGTCTGTCTGTGCCTCCTCCTTCTACACAGAGCTGCAACTGCTGGAGCTCCCGCACGGTCTTCTCTTCAGTAATGCTGAGCGCTGGGAGATGATGTCATCTCTCAGCGCTCTGCATTACTAAAGAGCCGACAAGGGAGCTCACAGCAGCTACAAGTCTATGCCGAAGAAGGCACAGACTGAGACCTCACCATGTTGTTGCTGGTGCCAAGCGGGGAAGCAACTGGGCAAGGGCCGAGGCTAATAAAAAGGGCAAATAAAAAAAAAAGGCAAAAAAATGATCGGAATGACAGGCGCCCCTCACTGGGGTGCGCTTGTAGGCGGATGCCTACTCTGTCTAATTAAAAATCCGGCCCTGGGAGAATCGAGTCGTATGACTCGAGGAGGCTCTGCAGCAGAACTGAGATTGCATTATCTATAAAGAATTCAATCACTGAAAAGATTTACAAAGTGTGCCTGGTTTGAAAGTACACTTTGTAGACATTTCCAATGAATGAATTCTTTATAGATAACGCGATCTTGGCTCTGCTGCAGAGCTGCCTGCTGGTCCCCTGACCGGGTTCTCCTGCCGTCAGCTAGATGCTGACGTCAGGAAAAAGGGAGAGAGGGGCAAAGTTTGAATCCCTATATCTCTCAAACCATAGCGGTTTGAGAGATAGGGTTTGGAGCATATTGCTTTTTTTTTAAAGGCTACAAAACTGGATATCTTTTTTTTGGGACATCACTGTCCCTTTAAAGATGATAAAATAATTACATGGTCCCCTTCCTCACCTGACCTAAAACCTATTGAGAACTTGTGGGCTCTTCTTAAATGGAAGATTTACGCTGAAGGAAAACAGTACACCTCTCTGAACAGTGTCTGTGAGGCTGTGGTTGCTATTGAGGGGCGGGCTGGGCCAGGGGGAAGGGGGGCAATTGCCCCCCGGGCCGGTCATAAACTTGGGCAGGTGGGCCGCAGCCTCACTCCATCTCCTGCTTCTGCCAGCAGGGGGCATGCACGAGATTCTCTGCCGAACCAGCAACTCGGAGGATAAAAATGTTTTATGCATTGGGCATGGGCAGAGGTGTAGAGGAGGCCCCCCGCCGAATTTTGGGGCCCCCAGAAAGTTTTGGCTGCTATGTTATATTGGAGCCCTGGGAACCTCCATACGTCACAGAGAAGTGGCTTCACTTGTTTCTTGACCCTTTGAGTGCTAGAGGTTTATCCAACACTTTTCTAAGAAATGTGTTAAGCTCCCCTCCGGACCCTGGTGAGTCTATGTGCACTCACTGCACTGCTCACCCTTGCTGCCGAATAATCTCGTGAGCCTTGCAGGTCTACGTCATTACATGTAGCCGCACGGGCTACTTCAGTTCTGGAAGTGCCTATTATGCAGGCTGGTAGAATGTGAGCGGAGAGGATATCAGTGGCAGCAAAATAGTGGGACTTGGAGCAAGAGGCCCAAGTCTCGGCAGGCAGTGTGTGCAGGTTGATAAGTAGTATAGCTACATTTTACTTATATCCAGCATCATCAACAGCTCTGAATGTTTAATCATTTTAGTACAACAGTGGTGTGTAACTCATTGAGCTGCAATGCGTTGCATACCACTGGCACTCGAAGGGTTAATCTGTTTCCTGTTATTAAATACAGATGCAAAGAGAGAGAATGGACCAGTGTCTGACTGACTCACTTTACATTGAGCCCTTTCTTAGACACTTAGATTCCAACAGGCTTCAAATGAAATGACTCTTGAGGGTTAAAGGGATAGTAATACTTTATTATTACTATCCCCATATTGTACATATTTGTAAAATAATTTAATAGCCCCCAGGTTCATCTCTCAAACCTTTATGGTTTGAGAGATAACCGAAGGCAAAGTTCCCCCCTCCCTCCCCTGAAGTCAGCATTGTACTGACGACTGCAGGGGAAGTCTGTCATACGACAGACTTGCGGCTCTGCAGCTGAGCGGAGATCCCGTTAGTGACATAGAATTATTTCACTGAAACAGTCTTCTACATGTGCTTGGTTTGCAAGCACATGTAGAAGACCGTTTCAGTGAAATAATTCTTTGTCACTAACACAATTGCGGCTCTGCTGCAGAGCCGCATGATGACAGTCAGACCAGATATCCCTGCAGTCAGCACAACGCTGACTTCAGGGAAGGGGGGGGGACTTTGCCTTCGGTTATCTCTCAAACCATAAAGGTTTGAGAGATGAACCTGGGGGCTATTACATTATTTTACAAATATGTACAATATGGGGGATAGTAATAATAAAATATTACTATCATTTTAATATTTTCTGTCATTAAAGAAAGATGTCTTTAATGACAGGAAACAGATTAACCCATGACTGCCCTTTCATTTGAAGTCTGTTTAAATCTAGTGCACAGAGAAGGGACTGAATGTAAAAAGCAAGTCAGACACTTTCTCTCTCCTCTCCTCTATTTTTTATGACAGGAAACATATTGACTCTTTGGGGGCCAGATTAACCTTTTGAGTGCCAGCAGCAGCACTGCACAATACATTGCTCTCCCCTCTTTCACTAGAAGGGTTAAACCATCAGTGCAGTCAGACACGGGCTGTCTGAGCTCATCTGTTTTTACTGAAAGTAAACAGGAAAACAGATTAACATTCAGATGTTATCTTAAAGGGGAACTACCACCCCGCAATAACTTAAGCTTCACTGATTGCTCATCTGGCGACTAGCTGCTTAGTAGTGCTAGTCGCCAGAAATATTACCCGGTTCTGCAGATATCGGCGTTTTACCGATGGTTACAGGAGCAGGAAGCACGGACCTCTCTTCACAGTGACGTCCGTGCACCTGCGCTGTCAGTCCCTTTTGAACCACGCGGTTCAAAAGGGACTGACAGCGCAGGCGCACGGACGTCACTGTGAAGAGACGTCCGTGCTTCCTGCTCCTGTCACCATCGGTAAAACGCCGATATCTGCTGAACCGGGTAATATTTCTGGCGACTAGCGCTACTAAGCAGCTAGTCGCCAGATGAGCAATCAGTGAAGCTTAAGTTATTGCGGGGTGGTAGTTCCCCTTTAAGCTGAAGATGTTTTTTCAAATATTAATCACATGCTGGATACTTTACTTTCCTAATACTCACCCTCCCTTACATTTCTTCACCTTTCTATTCACCCTTACACTAAATGAAAATGGTATCAGGACGCTAGATTTCAATATGCTTTAAATTAATATTTAGACACATAACTTGTTTGAAAATAGCATCTCAACACCAGCCTCACTTTAAAACCTCAGAAGGTACCTTGTTCACTATCCCACCCTCCAGTGCTAACTAATTGTGTCTTTGGTTCACACTGTGACAGCCTTAGTACCCTAGATCAGTGTTTCTCAACTGAACAGACAGTGCAGCAGTTAGTAAGGCCTTTCTTTTTTCAGACAGGTAACCTCACATTGTTGTGCTAAGTTCAGGCATCCTGTCAGTCACTGAGCATTGCTTGAAACTGGCACTCTAACTGAGGTTAAGTAGAGCTATCCAGCACACACTGCAGTTTGGAAGTTCTCATGGTGCTCTCCAGGTGAGGCACCCATATCTGCAAATGGTGGGGGGTGAGTGGGGGTTAAAGAAAAAAATATGAGACTGCACCTCCTTTTCTAACCTTCCCTTTAACCATTTGAGTGATGGTAGGTTGTGCAGTGCATCGCAGAGCAATGCTTTGCACAACCCACCGTCATTCATAAGGCTTCTGGAAAGTATAGAAAATGGAGCTGAGGCTCATTGAACTTGTTCTTTATCCCTTTCAGTTCTATAATTGTGTCAGCCATTATCCCACCCTCCTTTATCTCCCCACCATATTGCCCATATTATTCCCATGTTCTCTTTCTCTTATCTGTCCATTGCCATTATTCCTCACCTTGCTTTCCCCCATGTTGCCCTCCCCCTTTTATTTCTTCTTTCCCTTTCTCTCCTCTTTTGCCCTCTCTCTCCCCTCATTGGCACTCATAGAATTGTAGGCTCTGTGGTATGACTACTGTAGCTCCATTTCAGTTGGAAGCTCTCTGGTATGACTAGTGTAGCTTCATTTCTAGTGTAAGCTCTGTGGTCTGACTAGCGTAGCTTCTTTTCTATTGTAAGCTCTATAATATCACTAGTGTAGCTTCTTTTCTATTGTAAGCTTTGCAATATCACTAGTGAAACAATATTTCAGTTGTGAGCTCTTTTGTATCTCAAAATTATTTAGGTCGAACATTGAAATTATTTAAAAGTTAATATTCAGATCTGAGCATATGTGTGCGCGCATGTGTTTGTGTGTGTGTGTTTGTGTGAAGGGTACACAAAGATTTGGTGCACCAAGGTCACACATCGAGAATACGACTAGGTGAATAATAAAATCATCAGACCTTTATTTCTTGTACAAAAACAGACAGTACCTTATATTTCTTGACAAGCGTGTATTAGAAAAAAAGTGAGCACCCTACTGCAGACGTCTCTCAAACCGCTACAATCAACACGTTTCACGTGCGAACACGCTTACTTATGATCATGAAAGGGTAATAACGCTGAATACCGTATATATTTATGTTTGTGTGAAGGGCCCTGGAGTGTGAATGTGTGCCAGTATAAGGTGCCCTTGGGTGTATATTTTATACACATATGACTTTAGGCCAGGAGTAGCCAATCTGGACCTCAAGAGCTACCAGCAATGCATGTTTTCAGTATCTCCCTGAATAAGCACAGGTGGACTAATAATAATGAATGAGCCACTAATTAGTCCACCTTTTTTTTATCTGTGATATCTTGAAAACATGTATTATTTGTAACTCTTGAGGACCAGGGTTGGCTACCCTTTCTCTAGAAAGAGCAGGGATGGTCAACCTGTGGTACTCCCACTGTTAGTGAACTACATCTCTATTTATCTAGAGCCAGCTATTTGCTGATTGAGAACAATGGGCGTTGTAGTCTGACAATATAGTACTAGCAGCCACAACAGCACCACCCACATGGTTTTTGCATTAATCTTTACCTGCCAAGTTCTTTCCCCTTTATTACCACAGCCCATGTCTGTCATTCCTGCTCATACCTGCATAACCTTCCCTGTTTTACTGCCTATTTTCCTCCCATTTCACACGGTGTCCCTAATGTTAATCTATAAACCAGCATAGGATATGTAGACATACTGACTTATATTATCGATGGTTTGTAAAATAACTGCAGAGAGACGGTGGGAAATGGGAAGTAAAGAGTGGCAGTAAGAATGGGGAAGAATATTGGTATAGGGGTGGCAGAAAGAGATGAGAGAGGCAATCTGAAAAAGATATACAAGAGTGGAGTAGTGGTGATAGTAAAAGCTGCACTGACCAAAAACGAGTTGGCCAGGAACCAATGACTCCTTGCTAGTAACAAGGTCAAAGATCCTATGTTACTAAAGTATGGGCACCCCTGTTCTACAGAGTGCAAACTTTCTGCTGAAGTTCCCTTTTAGATTGTCTTATCTGTGGGACAATCATATGTAGATTGTAAGCTCTAGGCATAATTTATGAGTACCAAATACAATTCTCACCAACAACATAAAGTGGGTCGAGGTATATCTAGTTCAACGCCACTTGAATTATAAGGTCTATGGTATCATTAGAATAGCTTCATTAACTAGTGCAACACCATTTGAATTATAAGGTCTATGGTATCATTAGAATAGCTCAATTTCAATGGTAAGCTCTGTGGTATCACTACTGCAGCACCATTTCAATTGTAAGCTCTCTGGTATCACTAGAATAGCACAATTTCAATTGTAAGCTCTGTGGCATCACTATTGTTGCCCCACTTTGATTGTAATATCAGTGGTATCACTTTGTAATTCCATTTCAATTGTAAGATCTGTGGTTTGTATTATACCTCCATTTCAATTGTAAGCTCTGTGGTGTCGTCTGCCTTAGGTCACAACATCAATGCCAATTAAAAACTTAACAGAAGGGGGTAGGCTGGGACGATGGGCTGGAGTGATAGTAGAAATGGGCCACTGGACTGTACTTGATCCCCAGGCCAAAAGTTGCCAGCCCTCCCATGTTGCTACTGCACAAAAAGTTGATCGTCAACAGATCAAGAAACTGACAGACTCCATGAATGGAAGTGTGGCTATATTGGTCACTGATTTATTTTTGGAAATGCCACAAATGTTTATTTGTAAACTTAGAGCTGTTTGTTTAGTATTTAATAGATGAAAATTAACACGTAAGATGGGAAAATTGTTTTCCATTTAGTTGCATAATATTTCTGTACACTAATAATTATGCACACATAGATATTCTCCTAAGAAAGCCAAAACCTCACTTTTACTTTCTTAAATATTCAGGTTTAAGGTTTATTAACATTTTGGATTGATGGAGAGCACTTTAGTTGTTCAATGATAAAATTAATCCTCAAAAATTCAACTTTCCTAATAATTGTGCACACAGTGTATATTTACATCCCAATCATGTGTATCATTCAACCATGTTTCAGTTATACCAATTATGTCCTAATGCTCATTAACCGCCAGTAATTCCTGTTCTCCCATCTTATCTACCATACTTCTTTCATTTGCTAGCATGCAATTTATTCTGAAGTCTTTATCTATTTTACTTGTGAGTATAAATGCACGCTTTTATGTATGTGTCTCTCGCTCTTTATATATATATATATATATATATATATATATTTATGTTTTTATATATATATATATATATATATATATATATATATAATACAGTAATGTGCAAAGGTTTTAGGTAGGTCTGAAAAAATGCTTTAAAGGGATAGTAATACTTCGTTTTAACTTTATTTTATTTTGTAGGCATTAAAAAAACATGAAGAATGATATGTCTTATCTCTCAAACCTTTATGGTTTAAGAGATATTCACAAACAAAGTATCCCCCCCCTGTTCAACCAGATCAGAAGGGAGGTGTCCAGGTAGACTGCAGAGAGGGACAATCTTCAATTAAGATAAGGGGAAAAGCTGAAAAACTTGTCAAGGGGGGAAGGGCTTTCATTGTTTTCATACAAAGAAAATTGTCCCCTTCTGTTATCTGTCTGGTCATACAACCTGATCCACATCTGAGAAGAGATGGCTTACACTAGGTAAAAGGGGCGGGGAGGGGAACTTTGCTTGTGAATATCTCATAAACCATAAAGGATTGAGAGATAAGACATATCATTCTTCATGTTTTTTTAATGTCTACAAAATAAAATAAAGTTAAAACAAAGTATTACTATCCCTTTAAAGTGAGAATGCTTTTTAAAATAGATGTGTTAATAGTTTATTTTTATCATTTAACAAAGTGCATAGTGAGTGAACAGATGAAAAATCTAAATAAAATCAATATTTGGTGTGACCACCCTTTGCCTTCAAAACAGCATCAATTCTTCTAGGTACACTTGCACAAAGTCAGGGATTTTGTAGGCATATAGTCAGGTGTATGATTAAACAATTATACCAAACAGGTCCTAATGATCATCAGTTTAATGTGTAGGCTGTAACGCTATCATTAACTGAAACAAAAACAGCTGTGAAGGAGTAATAAAACTGGATGAGGAACAGCCAATCTCAGATAAAAAGGTAAGGTTGCTGAAGACAGTTTAATGTCAAAAGTCATACACCATGGCAATACTGAGAACAACATCAAAACGCAAGGTAGTTATACTGCATCAGCAAGGTCTCTCCCACACAGAAATTTCAAGGTAGACTGGGGTTTCCAGATGTGCTGTCCAAGTTCTAAAGAAACTGGTAATGTTGAGGACCACAGATGCAGTGGTCAGCCAAGGAAACTTAGTGCAGCAGATGAAAGACACATGCTTACTTCCCTTTGCAATCAGAAGTCGTCCAGCAGTGCCATCAGCTCAGAAATGGCAGAGAACGGTGGGCACCTGGCACACACATCTAGTGTCCAGAGAAGTCTGATAAGAAGTGATCTTCATGGAAGACTTGCTGTCAAAAAAGTCATACCTCTGACATGGAAACAAGGCCAAGCAACTCAACTATGCACAAAAAGAAAGGAACTAGGGTGCAGAAAAATGGCAGCAGGTGCTCTGGACTGATGAGGGAAAATTTGAAATATTTGGCTGTAACAGAAGGCAGTTTGTTCGCTGAAGGGCTATAGAGCGGTACCAGAATGAGTGTCTACAGACAATCATGTGTATCATTCAACCATGTTTCAGTTATACCAATTATGTCCTAATGCTCATTAACCGCCAGTAATTCTTGTTCTCCCATGAATGTATGTTTGTGTGTGTGTGTGTGTGGGCATAGTGGTGTGTGCATGTATGGGTATGAATGCAGGTTTGTGGGTGTAGGGGTATATATATGTAAGGGGTTGTGTGTTTATATGTAGGTGTATGTGTGGGTATGAATGTGGATTAGTGTGTATATACATGTGTGGGTATGAATGTAGGTTTGCGCATGTGTTTATATATATATAAATCAGTCTTTCTGGGTGCTGTAGTTGAAAGGTACAGGATCCATGTGTACAACAAAATGTTGAAACAACCAGCACTCACAGCAAAATGTAGTGAATAAGTGATTTAATTGAATAGTATCAACATTTCAATGCATCTTAGAGCACTTTCATCAGGACCTGATGAAAATGCTCTAAGCTGCATTGAAACATTGACACTATTCCATTAAATCACTTACTACGAGAGAGAGAGAGAGAGAGAGTGTGTATGGAGATGAATATGGAGGTGTACGTATGGGAATGAATGTAGGTTTGTGGGTGTAGGGTATATATGTGATTGTTAGTGTATGTGGGTTCATGTGTATATGAATGTGTGGGTATGAATGTTGTGCATGTTTTGTGCATGTGTGTGTGTATATATATATATATATATATATATATATATATATATATATATATAAATATATGTAGGTGTATGCATGGGTATGAGTGTAGGTTTGTGAGTGTGGGGGTGTATGCATGGGTATGAGTGTAGGTTTGTGAGTGTGGGGGTATATATGTGGATATGAATGTAGGTTTGTGGGTGTAGGGGTGTATGTGCTGGTATGAATGTAGGTGTAGGGGTGTGTGTATATGTAGGTGTGAGTATGTATGTGTTGGTATGAATGTAGGTGTAGGGGTGTGTGTATATGTAGGTGTGGGTATGAATGTAGTTATTGGGGGGGTGTATGTAAGTGTGTGTATATATGTAGATGTACGTGTGGATATGAATGTAGGTTTGTGAGTGCAGAGGTGTGCATTCATGCATGCATGTATGTATGTGTGGGTATGAATGTAGTTTTGTGTGTGTGTGTGTGTGGATGTTGACATTAACTAAAACAACAATGTGAATGATCTAACAAAGACAAAACCCCTAAGGGTCCTATGCTGAAAATAAAAGGGGAGTAATTCTGGGACAAACCAAATGTGCCATTGGGGCAAACAGAAATTTCCGTTGATTAAAATTATGCTTTTTAACATCTTAAATGCTAACAATGTATTCAGTCCATTGAGTCGCAGAATATAGCAGGTGTGGGCAACTGAGGCCCTCCAGTGACTACTGAACTACAAGAGTTGTATGCCAGCAACAAATGGAGGGTCTCATGTTGCCCAGCCAGATATAGAAGATGAGAAAAGAGATTGGGCCATGTAAGGAGTGTGGGCGTGACAGAGGGTGGGACTAAGGGACCATAGGGTGCTCTTTCTAGGGAATAACCAAGCTGAAATTCTGAGCCTGACAAAAAAAAGAGATAAATACAAAATGTTTTCTTATAGTTTACATTTTCCTAACCTCATATAAATAATAGCAGTGGTAACAGCTTCTGCACTTTCCTCTGATGCAATCCTCTACTGAAGCACACTAATTGTTTATTGTTGAGCATCCCCAGGAGAACACAATTCCCTCCAGCATGGCAGCTGTCATATCATTTAGAAGCCTGGTGCTACCAGCTGGCGTTTATTAATATTTAGGGGGAGAAAAGTTCAGTGTATCAGTCAGCAGGTGGAACAGGTATCCAGGGCACAGTTTACCTCATGTAAAAAGAATGCAGTCAGCTGTGGTGACTTTCAATGAGAGAGTCATCTACCTTAACCCTTAGATGCTAGAGCGGCCTCCTGAACCTCTGAAACTACCATATATTAGAGACCTTTCTAGAATCCAAGGGGTTAATTGACCCATTTAAATCAAGGAGAACATAGCAAATGTTATTTGTCCCTTGGGTGAAATTGATTTTCTCCAGAACCTCTTTACTTTAGTTTCCTTAACCCCTTAATGATAGATGAGTGCCAGGACCATCATCGGTAGATATTCGTTATGGATCGGTGAAGGTCCTGGCACGTCATGGAATTCTGGGATGGCAGAGCAGCTACATGTCGAGCTGCAATACCAGAATGCATCTGGCAAAAAAAAGTGCCATGGTTCTCTAGGGCCACGCCCCCCAGACCATTCGGTCCTTAAGGGGTTAAGTGCATTGTAAATGTAGCTGATAAATGGTGGGTAGAATATGTGCAGTACAGCGCCATTAATGATAGTGAATAAAAGTTCCTGATCGGCCTATTCTACTTACTGTCACCACCATTGTAGAGAGGCTGCTGTGCATAATGACAGTTGACTGCTAAAGGGGCACGTACTCCACAATAACAAAAGTCCTGTTTCCCACTCAAGAAAACAATAACAATAAACAACAAGAACTGTATGCCAGCTTCCTGGTATGTGCCTGGAGGAATGATAGTACACACTTGAACCAAGAGTTTTTG
Source organism: Rhinophrynus dorsalis (assembly GCA_037306005.1). Classification (NCBI taxonomy): domain Eukaryota; kingdom Metazoa; phylum Chordata; class Amphibia; order Anura; family Rhinophrynidae; genus Rhinophrynus; species Rhinophrynus dorsalis. The sequence continues at coordinate 326,277,728 of CM074720.1, read as the reverse complement.
CCCTTGCTGTTAGCCAGCGGAAGAAGGGCAAGATAACAATTCATAATATACTGGTGAAGCCCAAAGCCTCAACACCAAACTGCAACTATGCTGCAAAAGAAAATTAAAAAAAAACACAATAAAAGGGGAGGCAGTACGTGAGGGACAAATGTGATGTCCCTGTGCAGCTGCTGGCAGAAACAGGAGACTGAATGAGAACGTAGCCCCACAGGGAATATTTATTAGCAAAAACCAGAACCCACCAAAACAGAGGGTACAAATACTGACAGCCAAACCCCCAAACATGTTCAATAATGTTGAGACGTGCCCAGCAATCAAGCCCTCCCTATCAGTCCAAGTAAGATACCCTTCCTGCTAGTGTTTTCTCTAAAGCAGGCATGTCAGACTCAAATATAGTAAGCTGAGGGACTCATACTCCATTATTCCCTCAAAGTAGTGCCATATACGTAACAGTTCTCTCTAAGGAGGGTTGTAACAATGGCTGCCAGTGTCAGCACTATTATTTTATTGGGGAGATCTGGAGATGACATGCAAATGGTTTATTGCTGTGCTCTTCATAATGATCCAAGTGACTAGTTTATCTCAAGAAGTGGGGTAGGCAACCTTTGGCTTTCCAGCTGCTGGAGACTACAACTCCCATCATCCCCAACAAACCAACAGCTGGAGAGCCAAAGGTTGCCTACCCTTGCTCTACAAGGTGACAGCAAATCAAACTGATCTAAAATAGAATTTAGACCAGTAGATCCTCAATGTAGTTAAAATGAGAAATCCTTTTTGTGCATGGTTTATTAGGTAGGTATGTGACCCCAAAGCCACGTGTTTGATATGCCTACTGTAAAGTGAGCAAACCAGCTCTGAAAAAAAGTTACAAAAGTAATTAAACTAGCTAATTCCCATGCACCTTTGCATAAATAGTCCTCTTTAACCTCTTAAGGTCTAGTGACATGTCATGTCATGACTGTCCATGCATTAAGAACTGGTGACAGTCCTGGTACATCATAACTTGATCACATGATCACAGCACTTCTGAGGACACACTGTGATCACTAGGGGTTCTAGAACTAACTGCTCCAAGACCATAGCAGTCAGTTTCAGCCTGTCTTTCGGCGAGCTGGTACATGTGATCACTCACATGTACCGGCTCCCCAAATGTAGTCTATGAGGTCCTTAATGGTAAATGTACTGTGGTCCACTGGTCCTTAAGGGGTTAAGGTCTAATTCACATGGCCAACTTGGTTGTTGCAACTTTACTGAAATGACTCGTTTCACAAAATAGCTTTGTTTCAGTTGATCATTTCACATGCAGTCGACAGCTGTGAACTAGGCCTACATCTTTCAGTTCTGGGTTGCTCACATTTGCACACCTTCAAAGCAACACTCTCTCTCTTTACCCCTATGTGTCTCTCCACTCATTTTAATTTTACAAGCCTTGGCTTTAGTTGTTTTTAAAGGTCCTCTTCCTCCTTACGTGTACACTAGGTTTTGACCTGTGCTCTTGAGGATCACACATTCCTCCATCCTTCTGTATGTATTCAGTGTGTGTTTGTGTCTTGGCAGGAGGGAAGTACACATCATTGGCAAATTATTATAGACAGATTGCTGAATGTGCTAGAAGCATGCTAAAATCTAAAAAAAAAAACAAATTCATGCCCTTAATTGACTAAATTGCAGATTCTAATTAATCAAAGGCTGGTGTGCTGTGTTGCATATGCAGCAGTCACAATATTTATTTAGGTCAATGACTGTTACCTTCAGTATATAGTTAGATGCCCTTCATTAGCTCTAGATGAATTTAGTGAATGGTGTTCCATCCTCCAAGATAATAGTAACAGGAAACCAGTCAAACATTCTGGGGTTAAAATTACAATTAAAATCCAAGGCCCAGTGTTGTGCCAAAATTCCTTTACTTCAGCGTGTCACTATAGTGGACATGGAGACTAGTAGCATTGCTAAAGCCCCAGATCGCTCAATTAAATGCCTGGGTCTTGTTGCCAACTTGGGGCATAATGGACCACATATAACTTTAAGTCAGGGAATCTTGTGAAAACATAATTTAGCAGGACTGTAGAGGAATCTGTGCAAAACTGCACATTGTGGCTTGTTTGTTTTTTTAATCAACATCCCTGATTTAAAGGGATCATGGCACTAATCTCCTTACTAGTGATGGTGAAATTGGGCTGCACAGTGCACCGATAATGCATTAGGTTGGCTGCAGTCCCAGGTCGTATTGAAACGTAATAAATCACTTTATGGAAACAATTCCCCTTATGGATATCCTATATAATAATTTGCTAGGATGTTTGTCATGATGCAGTCATGCGCAGTAAAGACTACCCTAAGTAAGAAGAAAGCAATGTACTAGGTGAGTGTGCACTTTGTACATTCTAAGTTGAGATTGCTGTTGCCAGATTCTCTGAAATAATTCTGCTATACATTTTCATTGAATCTGTCATGTTTTTTATTACATCCCTTTTGTGGGCTTAATTATTGAATTTATTTGGTTATTTCAGAATCCCATACAGAGTTTTGGTCTCCCTATAAATTGGACAGATTGGTTTCCTCAGCAAACAAAATGGAAACAAAAGTTGTGAAGAAAACCCATGGTCTTATTGTTCCAGCTAAAGAGGTGAACAGGGAAAAGTGAACTGTTCCACTGATTTAAATTGATCTTTTAAAAGGATAGTAATGTTTCATAATAAAAGCAGCTCCAATTAAGGGGTGAGGACGCTGAACGGAAATAAATTATGTAATTGGATGGGTGACAGAGATCCTCTTGTGAGTGGGCAGCAGGAGGATATAGTGAAGGATCTGGTTAATAGGCAGGAAGAGGGGCAGGTTTTTGTGACAGGGCCTGAAGATGTGGTAGTGGTGGGACTAGTGAGAGCAGCTGTAGAGATTGAGGTGGAGAATCAGAGAGGCAGAGCCCAAAGATCATCATGTTCTGTGTCCGAATCAAGAACATAATCTCTGCCTCCTCCTGCACTGAAATCTTGAATGTGGGAATGATTCTCCCTGGAGTCTGGAACACTGCAGGAAACTAGAAATAGTTTATGCACCCTGTGTGAATGAATGTACAGTAAAGAGGGGAAAGGAGGGATCTCACCTTGCTGGTTCTGACCTTGCTGGAACTACCCCTCTGCAAAAATGCAGACACAAGAAAACCTCCACTACTAAGAAGACTAAATTGGCTGCAGAGATCCACCATCAGCCAATAGCAATCCCCCATCAGCCTTTGCAGCCACCACCACCAGTGGCTCCCCTCTCACCATCCACACCCATCCAAATCATTCCCGAATTCCTCCACTAATGCCATTACCCCCTCTAGACAGCAATTCTGTACAGGCATGAATATGCAAATTTGTGCCCACATATTTCACCCTAGGTGCGCAATGACTACACACGCGGTAATGTTGTGGAGACAAACAGGATGCAGAGCATAACAGAGCAATTAAGAACCATGCATCCTGCAGAATATGAGTGCCTTGTAGCTGGGAGGGTGAATTATTTTTATTAAGATTTTTTTTTTGTTCCACTTTTTATTTTCTCTTTTTTTAATAATTTTATGAATATGGATGCACCTGAGCTGAGTTTTTTTAATATATTTAATTTATACATTTATTTTGCTTTACGTTTCCCACCTCCAAAAAGCATTTCTTGGCTTACCACTGTGTAGGTCATTATGTAAACAAAGCATACTTTTAGCCCTAATTTTTTTAGGACAATTTTATTTACTATTGACTATTTTTTAAGCATAAGTAGGTGTTACGGTTGGCAAGCAAAACCAGGAGTCAGACGGTATAGGTAATATAACCTTTATTATGAGAATAATAACAGCAATGCAATATAAATATATACACACAGTGGGTGAATGAAAAGGTGAGTACTATATCAGGAATAGCAGTCTCCCAATATCACCACCTCACTGTCCGAGACTAGGCCTCAGCCTGCTGGAGTCTCTCAGTACGGAAATGCCCAAGAGTGATACTGACTCAGCCTACAGTCAGTAGCTGTGAGTCTGCTAGAGCCCCAGGTCAAAACTAGGAAGAATGACTGAATAACAGAACTAACAAAGGAGAGAACAGACAGAGCCTTTTAGTAATCACCAGATAGGATAGGCAGATGAGCCAAAGTCATACACAGAACTGGTAGTCAGCCAGAGCCACATATTTGCACCAGATAGGATATCCACTGAAGCGATAGAATGCTGGATGCGCAGTGGACAGAGCCCCAGGTCAACACCAGAGTGGGTAGTCAGACAAGCCTAGGTCATACACGGAGCGGGTAGTCAGCCAGAGCCACAGGTTTGCACCAGGTAGGATATCCACTGAAGTGATTGTACGCACAGTGGACAGAGCCCCAGGTCAACACCAGAGTGGGTAGTCAGACAAGCCTAGGTCATACACGGAGTGGGTAGTCAGCCAGAGCCACAGGTTTGCACCAGAAAGGATATCTAAGCCAAATTGGAACGCACAAGGAGAATCGTAAGACAGAGCCACAGGTCAACACCTGAATGGATGGACAGAAAAGCCGGATCATACACAGGAATCAGGAATACAAATAATGAACTGCACAGAACACCAATGTAAGGGTAACTGAGTCAGGAATCAGTCTGCTCTTTAAACCCCTACTCTGGAAGTAGGTAGGAGGAGCAGCTCAGTGGGAGGAAGTATGTAGGAGGAGACTACAGGCCTCAAACACATAAAACAGAGGCCTGTAGCATGCTGAAGCCTCGCTCCTGCAGATGACGCATCTAGCATTGATGCGTCCAACTGCTAGTTGAAATGACACTGGAGCATCATTGTAAGCATTGCCAAAAGTGGCGGCGCAACAAGGTACTGTGACAGTAGGGCTTTATTTTGATACCGCGATTATACGGATAATCCATCATTTAATTTGATTAAAATACAAAAAATGAAAAAAAACACAACATTTTGCATAGGTTTTCCTGTCTTGATTTGTACAATACTAGTCCATCTGAAAAAATATCACCCAATATATTAATTTACTTGTACTGAATATGGAAGTATTCCATTTGCCAAGGATTTAAATCTCTTTTCAACATTTTCAGGGTTAATATTCCAAGCTGTAATTTTTCATAATTTGGCCCCCAAAAGTCTATGTTTCTGAAAAGCAGACAACAGAGGGTAATTCATCAGTAGAATTTTTGCATTTTTCATGCAGCTATTTTTCCAGAAATCTGGATGATGAGTGGCCAAGGGATGGCAGATGAAACTTGCTCTCAAGGCTGTTGATGCTGAGAGCTAGAGTGCAAAGCTAGGGAGTGGAGATAACTGTAAGAAGCTTGCACAGGTGAAATACAGGACTAGGACCACACAAAAAAATAATATCACAGGATCCAAATCAGCAAACAGAAAAGGTCTGGAGCAAAAGCGAAGGCTGCAATCAAGAGTTGTCAGAATACAAAGCCAAGGAAATTCACAGGTAATAGGAATATCAGCACTGGTAAACTTAGTCAGTAAGACACTAAACTGGTGCACTGAAGTGTCTATAATGCTGCTTGATATGCTTTAATGAACGTTTCCGGGAATCCAACTTGAAGACAGGCAAGAGCAAAGCTGGAGTGAATGGAGCAGATGTGCAGGTTAACAGGCAGAGCTGCAGATAAGAGTAGAGCAGGACTTTCTAGACTGGATTATTGCACTGCCTTCCAAAGAGGAGAAGGATCATCATCAGTTAATGCGCATGCTGCAGCAACCATGGCTGCAGTCAGTTTTTGAACTACCACTTTACTAACATGTCCCTGCACTGCTACTACTCCTTTCGCCCTACCCCTGCTACTAATATATTTTCTGGACATTATTGAACAGACGTACAAAACACAACTGATTGTGTGTGTGATGCCTTGCTCTTTACAAAATGCTATAATTTCTAGTTACAGTATGCCTCAGTCAGAAACCAATCCGTCAATTTTTTTGTTATTATTTATGTCAACACAAACCACACCCCTTGTTGAACTGCTTCTTTCCCCAGACTCCCCTAACACAGAAATAATAACAGCGAGATCAGGAAGGAAAGGTGCCAACATCAGACATAAGTACTATTAACTATGACAAACAACCTGAGCTGCTGCTGTAAGGAAACATCACTATCCCTTTAACACCATTATTCATTTCTGACAGCCATCTGGTCTGTCTTTGTTTTAGTTATGCATTGCTCACAAACATGTCCCAGTTTACGGAAGATGGGGAAGCTGAACTTCCCCTCCGCCGCTGACATGCTGAAAAGCCTCCCCTCAACCTCAGTGAGATGTACAAGATGTTCCAGCAACCTAAGTTTGCCATCTAAAATGATTGTAGCTGTATCACCCATATAAACAACCCCATATAAAACAATGGAGTCAATTTTGTGGAACTGGTTGTTGCAACAAAGTCGCCAGTGTTAACTAGGCCTTAATGGGCTTTTACCCACTTGAATTTCAAAGACCTTTCTCTCATTCTAAGGGGTTACAAAACCCAAGTTAAATCAATGGGGATTTTACCTTGTCTCCTTTTGCTGAACTTGGTTTGCCCCAGACTTGCTCTTTTTAGTCCATCAGCCTCATAGTATATAAAATAGGAGGAACTCTGTAACAAACCAATTGAACCACAAAGAAAAAAAAATCCTATTGATTTAACCGGGGCTTTTTTTGAAAGCTAAATAACTTTGATTTTAACCCATTGCGTGCTAGAGACAGAAATGCATTGGAGAAGTTTACAGCATTCAGGTAAAAAAAAAAAACAGTGTTTAACCCTTTGCTTTGCAATGTGTTGCATACCCCTCTGGCACTGAAAGGATTACAATTATCGACATTTGAATCAAACTGCAATACCAATGGTGCAGTTGACTTGTCTAGAATTGCTCCACTTTTTACTTTGTGCATACGCCCCACAGTTCAGTAACTGTTTGTTTTTCTTTGGATATCACCTGTACAAGGGAAGCATCTCTAAGATGAAGCCTTCTTGAAGATGCGTGACTGTGTGCAGGCAAGGCTATCGAATGGCTGTCTAATTAGATGTTACTGTTGTATTGGTTTTCACGGTGGGATAGAATAACAGTTAGTAATTCTTGTAAAAAAAGTTTTGGATTACTCTACATAAAAAATGTATGGATCTCTGGTCAGTATTGGCAGCGTTGCTTCAGGAGCACAGGTGACATTTAAGAGTTCTCTTGAGATGCTTTGATCTGCCTGTCTGTCTGTGTGGACACACTTTACAGTGCACAATGAATGACATCAGATGTTTATTGCTGGAATCTCTATTATTTATCTGTTAAGTTAGAGAAGGTGGGATTAACACTTTGAATGCCAGAGCGTTACGCAATGACTTGCTTTGTGGCTCTCAGGAAGCTAAATCTAGCTACTTTTCTCAGTTGAATCCATTGGACCTTTTATATAAAGATAAAGTGCTGTAATTCTGGGGCAAATCAACGGTACCTTATGGGACAAATTGATTTAGGGGAGGACTTTAACTCCTTGAATGCTAGAATGGTCTTCAACACATTGCTTCTTAACATTCAGAAGATTAAATGCCATATTTAACCCTGTGAGTGGCAGAGGGGTATGCATTGCACTGGCAATTTTGGGGATTTTTTATTAGTGCCATATGGCCTAGTACAATGGTTCCCAAACATTTTTTTTTTCTGGCAAGATGCCACCCCTTTTGGTTTTTACCCAAAGCTCTGTCCCTTCCCCCTCTGAAGTGCATTTTAACCCCTTCCACAGACATTTATATTATAATTAGCAGTTTATAATATACTGGAAGAAATCAAGTAATTATAGATAGATAGACACAGATATTTTTATACATCAATATACATAGGCTCCCTATTCTTTGACTCAGTTTCCCCCAAACCTCTGACCATAGTTGTCTTGTGGATACTGTTATGTTCCTACTGGATCAAAGTCTCCCCCTAGAAGAACAATACTCACCCATGGGGGCATGCCTCCTAGTCTGGGAAGATCTCCTCCTCCTCCGGAGAGGATATATTTAGTTCATGAAGCTGAGGGGGTGGTAAAACTCCCTCTTCCCATATAAAAAATTATGTTAACCCCTTCAATACCGGGTGGGTTTGTAATGAGAACTGGCACTCAAATGGTTATTATCCTTCCATTTTTACCCTTTAAGGACCAGACTGGTGTACAATGCATTGCACACTTCTTTGGTGCTTAAAGGGTTAACCCTTAGAGTGTCAGAGGGGTGCACAACTCATTGCAAAGCTCTGTTGTGCACCGATCTGGCATTCAAAGGGTTAAAGAGACAGAATATAAAGAGAAACTGTGTAGCCTATCTGGTTTGACTGTTAACCCTTTGAGTGCTAAGAGGTATGCAACATATTGCTTTGCAATACGTTTTGTACCCCTCTGACACTCCAAGGGTTAAGGCAGTGACGTGTGTTGGAGGTAAAACCGATTTCCTCACTTTTCTATTTAGAATTGTGTAAGTAGGCCTTACAATGAGTAGAGACTGAAAGTGATAGTAGTGTTTCATAATAAAAGCAGCTCTAATTAATCATCATAGTATTTGGACTTTGGAGAGTGTTATTTCAATTCTGTCAGAGTTGTAGTTCAAGAGTAATTCAATGACAAAGTATCCCCCTCCCGCCACTTTTACTTATATAACACTGTTCAGCTAGATCAGAAGGGAGGTGCCCAGGTAGACTGCAGAGAGGGACAATCTTCAATTAAGATAAGGGAAAAACCTGAAAAACTTGTAAAGGGGGGCAGGGCTTTCATTGTTCTCATAGGAAGAAGTTTGCCCCCTGCTGTTATCTGTCTGGTCTTACAACCAGATTCCACATCTGAGAAGAGATGGCTTACACTAGGTAAGAGGGGCGGGAGGGGAAACTTTGCTTGTGAATATCTCTCAAACCATAAAGGTTTGAAAGATAAGACTTATATCGTTCTTCATGTTTTTTTTTAATGCCTACAAAATTCAATAAAGATAAAACAAAGTATTACTATCCCTTGAACTGCAAGGAGTCTATGATGTTTCACTATTCAGTCTTCTTGGACTGCACTCACAGCCCCATAGACCCTAATGAATGACTTCCCATAGGAACAGACTTTGTACAACATGATCACTGTTACCCTTTAAGCACTTTTACATTATATTTACACTCTTTCAGCTGCTTAACTTCCTACTGATCATAAGCAAAAATCACTATCAGTTTGAAGTCTTTGAATATAACCTATGTAAACTTGCTTATATATTTAAAGGGATAGTAATATTTCAAAATAAAAGCAGCTCTAATTAATCTTCATAGTATTTGGGCCATGGAGAGTGGTATTTCAATACTGTCAGAGTTGTAGCTCAAGAGTAATTGAATGATAAAGTATCCCCCTCCAACCCTTTTACTGGTGTAACACTGCTCACCTCAGAGCAGAAAGGTGGTGTCCAGATGATTTGTAGAGGGATAATCTTCAATTAGCATAAGGGAAAAACCTGTCAATGGGGGCAGGTCTATTATTGTTCTCACAGTAAGAAGACTGTCCCTTGCTAAGAGATGTCTGGTCTTAAGGCCAGATTCCACATCTGAGAATAGGTGGTTTACACTCAATAAATGGAGTGGGAGGGTGATACTTTATCATTCAATTAAGTGCCAGAGGGCTTTCTTGTAATGCATTGTATACCCGCTGGCACCATACCTGGGAACTCTCAGGGTTTTCACCCAAATCTCAGGATGAAGGGACAAATTCTCAGGGTAAGAGAGTACTCTTGCTGTCTAATACAGATTCTACTCCAGCTAATTTCTTCTTTAGTATTTAAATTGTTGCCAGTTGTACCAGGAAACCAGACGGAGAAGTCCTGCTTGTCTTGTGTGTGTTCGTGCAGTGATATCTTTAAAGGGATAGTAATGGTTAATTTTAACATTGTTTAACCCTCTGAGTGCCAGAGGGGTACGGAATGCATTGCAAAGCAATGCATTCCGTACCCCTCTGGCACTCAAAGGGTTAATATTGTAGATATAAAAAAAAAAAAATCAATTGATGCCAGTCCAATCTTTCAAACCTTTCTAGTTTGAGAGGTATAACCTGCCATCCCTTTCACAGAAGTCAGCCTCTAGCTGACAGCACCAGAGTCTGGTCATTTGACCGACAGGCAGCTCTTCAGCAGAGCCGAAATAGTGCGATCTAAAAAGAAATACTTAATTGGAGCAGTCTACAAAGTGTGCTTGCAAACCAGGCACACTTTGTAGACCTTTCCAATGAAGTATTGCTTTTTAGATAGTGCTATTTCTGCTCTGCTGAAGGGCAGCAGGACGGTCCCGGGACCAGGATCTCCTTCTGTCAGCTAGAGAGCTGACTTCTGTGAAAAGGGTGGGAGCGGGGAACTTCAGCAGTTTATATCTCTCAAACTATAAAGGTTTGAGAGATTGGACTGGCATCAAATGATTTCTTTTTTTAATATCTACAAATATTAAACAATGTTAAAAATAACCATTACAGTCTCTTTAAGTCGTTGCACTTTGATGGTCCCTGGAGGACTGATTGGAGCACCTCTCGATTACAGCGATCAGAGACATATTGCAGAGAATCTATATCATGGGAACTTTTAGGGTTAATATTCAGAAGATCTTTGTGCCAGCTCATTGTGAATGTTCCCAGGTATGACTGGCACTCAAAGGGTTAAATAAACTGGATAAGATCACCAGTGCACAGGTAAGAAATGAGTGTACCACAATACTGACTTATCTACCACCGAAGTGTTGGGCAACAAGGAATCTTCAAATGTATAATCTATATCAGAGCTCATACTTTTATCATTGTGGGTTAATCCCTTGAATGCTAAAGAGGTCTCCAACACATTGCGACCCGTCCCCAGAAAAGAGCTTGGGAGGTTCAAGTCTGGCCACGGGTTAGATGTTTGACACCGACTCTTGTGTTAGCCAATTTTTGTAATATAATTAATTTTTTAATTTGTTGGTGAAGCAGTGTGATGTTTTCTATTAATTAATTTATATGTTCAGCCAATATTAATACCTGGTAACTCTCCAGTTCTGCCCTGGAGACTATGGTTTTCAAACTGACTTACCGGGTCTCTGGGGACAGAGGCTGATTCTCTGGTGGCGGTGAGTTTCTATCACTTCCTGCCCACTTTTCCTCCTTCCCACCCTGTTCTGCCCACTTCCAACCCACTTTATCAAAACAAACATAATTAAGCCCCACCCACATGACATGAATTGCATCATTGGCATCTTCTTGTTGATAGCACATGAGCCCTCTCCAGGGGCTCAAGATGAATAAGTTCCTAGGTATGCCAATATTACCACACACAGTGATTTGAATGAATATAGACAGAGCCCGCACACTGGGGGCATTTATATAGCACAGTGAGTAATAAGTCTGGCCTTGAACTGAGCTAGTTATCATAATATATATATTTATCATAAAGTGCCACACTGTGCCACCAAAACACAAAGGTTATTTTCTCAAAAACTATTTTATCGAAAATGGCAAGTAGATAATTAAGGTAGATTTCAATAAAATTAGCTTGTCTTAGTGTAACAGGTTCACTTTAAAATAAGACTATATCCTGAAGATAATGGAAGGCTTATGGTTGAGGCTCTGTGTCTATTGTGTGGTGTCTGAAAATGAAAACTAAATAAGGATCGAAATGTTTCTCAGCAAATACAAGCAACTGCAGTTATTAGGCAACAATATATATGGTAAATAGATGTATCTAACTGCTTCTGAAATACTGCTACCTAGGTAACTTCCTATTAAATACATTTAGAGACAGTTCCCTTTGAAAGCAATTTTTTAGCATAGGAGTAGGCAACCTTTGGCTCTCCTACTCTTGGGGACTACAACTCTCATCATTCCCAGCCTAAGGTTGGCAGATCTTTATACCTTGGAACCTTCTTGTTTTTGGCATTGCACATGATGATATGTGCATCATATTGTGAGCAGGGTCTAATTAGGGCTGACAGTGTTGGAAAGTTAAGAGCAGTTATTTGTTCTGAAGTGGGTTGAAAAGTGGGCAGAATGGAGCAGCAGTGGGCAAAACAGATAGGGGATGTGGGAAGGGTTCACACTACACTCACCGGACTGGAGAATCACCCTTTGTCCCCAAAGACCTGGTGATTCAGTCTGAAAACCGCAGGGCTGCAGTATCTAGCTGACAGTAGGAGATCCCAGTCTGGGGATCAGCCTGCGGCTCTGCAGCGGAGCTGAAATCGCGTTATCAGAAAATAATTACTTCATTGGAAAGGTCTACAAAGCGTGCCTGGTTGTTTTCTAATAACACGATTCCGGCTCTGCTGAAGAGCCTCATCATGTCGGGCTGACACAGATCTCCTTCTGTCAGCTTTACAGCTGACATCAGGAGAAGGGGACAGAGGGGGAACTTTGATTGTCAATATCTCTCAAACCATAGCGGTTTGAGAGATGGGGTTTGTGGCAATGCAATTCTTTTTGTAGCCTCTACAAATCTATTACAAAATTTTTTGAGACATAACTAACACTTCAAGCCCATGGACAAAAGTGTTTCACATGTGAATGTTCATCTTTAAATCAATGGGAATTTTTTTTAATGACCTATATTACAGATGTTTCTCCCAGAAACGCTCTGTTTTCTTAAGGCCTCTATTCAAGGAAACATTTTTTTTTTCTTGTAATCATATTTACACAATTTGCAGTCAATGAAAGAAAGAAATAAAAAAAAAGATAACTGTGCAATCTAACATAGACACTCCATGATGGATTATATCAGTTCATAGTGGTGGGAATGTTCAAATACACACTCACAGCTCTGCCATCAATAGGACTTTGATGCCAGTAAGCCCCTTATGTCTGCCCTGTAGCATGTGCAAGAAAATGGAGTAAAATCACATCATTTCCGTTATGTGTTATTTAGTGCATAGCATTAAGTAAGAAGTAGTGGAAAGGAATGACCCGAAATGCCCAGAACCTGTCCCAATGCCTTGGTGCAAGTGCCATTAAGGGTGCTATTTTTGTTGTACGTAGCTTAGTAAATTGGTGTTAGGCAAATGTAAAGCTAGAATATCAGTTTCAGTGCCTGATCTAGAGTGGAATAGTATTCATACATTCATGCCACTGTCATCTATTGAAACATTCCTTCCTGACATATGCAGTGTTTATATGAGCAATGTCATATAACGTCTCTTCTTTCTATTCAGGGAAAAACATCTGTCTCTCATTGCCTGAAGGAAGTCCTTTAAAAACAAAGCAAAACAAACAAAAAGAAACGTGTAACAGTATTTTCAAAGTGTCTTTTCCATTTGATCTCTTGATGTTGTAAGACTACAAAAAATATGCCTGTGTATGTTGGTGTCTTCAGATGGATAGATTCAGGAAAGACAGAACATGAAACAAAGTTTCCTCAGTGGTGTGTAACCAGTCATTGGTGAGCCCTTGTGCAAAATCTCTTTTGGGCCCCGTAACACAAAAATCTTATCACAGAGGCATAAATCGGACCTACTGTATCCTGGCATTGATGGAGTCACCCCTGGATGCTGGGCCATGACACATATTTACATGTATTTGGGTGTAAAAATAAAAGGCATACATTAGATTAACCCTTTGAGAGCCAGAGGGGTATGCAAGGCAAGGCATCAATCCACTGCATACATCTCTGGCATGCAAAGGGTTAAATCAAAGATGGTGTATTCCACAGAAATCAGCAAACTGGCAAGGCTTAATGGTAATTTGTTACCCTTTGCAATGATATGCATTGGATACCTCTCTGGCACTCAAAGGGTTTAGGAACACAAACATCTTCTACAAATACACCCAAAATCCTACTGACTGCTCTGAATCAAATCTGTGTAGATTGGATCTCCAAAATGAATATTTAATTAGTGCTAGATATCACATCAATGGAAGAAGATATGTTTTTTTGTTGTCAGACTTCAGAACCCCAAATTGCTCTCAATAAAGTCTTCTTAGGATAACAAAAACACCAGTGTGAGAAATCTGGGGTCCTGGAGACCAGTAACATGGAGTCACGTGCTCTTCAGTTGTCAGGATATCCACATACCTACCAAGTGTCCTAGATTTCTAAGGAGAGTCCCTGGTTTTGGCTCCCTGGCTCAGGATCCTTCTGTCCCCGGTTTTAAAATTGAATCTCAGTCTCATGTTCTATATGCTTCTGATTATAATTTTAATAGGTTATGAGCCCCATATGTTAATATTGCTCATTTATATGTAGTATATGTAGTATTTAGGTGTCTGTAATGTCTACTTGCTGTAGACAAGCAATTTGAAGTCTGTTATGCAAGGTTTGTTCTGTAATGTGACTGCCCAGGGGAAATGTCTCCGGAAATGTTTCTGAAATGTTGGCAAGTATGTATCTAGTACCAATTAAATATTAATTTGGGGGGAAACAATCCATGCATAATTGATTTTTTAGTAGCCATTAGGAATTTCTGTCCAGATTAACTTACATTGGTGTCTGTGTTCCTTTAATGAATTAGAAAATAGACACATTTTAACCTGTCTGTTTCAATGTTAAAACACTTAAAGAAAATTTTAAGGAAAACTAATACTTACTCTAGGCAACACTGCTCTTAATGCAAAACTGTAAAATGCATCCCCTGCTAATAGTTAACTAAATTCCTCACATCCTCACCTGCACACACTTTGTCTCTGCACTCAGTTCCTTGTCAGAAACACCATACACAAACATACACTAGGCTGAACACATTTTGTTTTCTGTCATTCAGTTACACTGCCAAGAAAGTATTTAGCTCTAGTGTAGCTGTGCAGCAGGGTCCCGTGACCTCACATAGCCATGTGATGACCTCACATAGCTGTGTGATGACCTCAGCATGTAATCTGCTTTCTCTCTGGAGCTCCACATAGTTGTACACACTAGAGGGACACACACCTTGTCATACACTGTTAACTACACAGCTAGGGTGACCACTTTTCCAGTATACCATTCAGGGACAATGCGGAAATAAGATCAGCAGAGCATGGGTACTCAGCTCTAGGGCAGATATGCAGGAGGGGTCACTATACATCACTGAACATCAGTGTGCAACCTGCTGTTTCACCAACGCACCACAGAGTTCTAAACACTAGAGGAAAACTGCCCATTGACTGCTGTGACAGAAAGTGATGCCCGTGGTGGGCTACAAGATAATGTACATCACACCCAAAGCCTTACACCAGCATTACACTACATAAAAGTTGCACTGCAGCTCCTGTTTGATATCAGGATTCTCTCTCGAGTGTTTAGAGCTCTGTCTGGAAGCCATTTTTTTGTAGCCCTGCAGAGGCATCATGTTCTGTCACAGTAGGCAATGGGGAGTTCTCCTTCTAGTGATTAGAACTCTCTGCTCTGGTGTCTTAATTCCAGGACTTTGTATTGTTCCGGAAGGAGGCTGCCCAGGACATGGGACACACACTATAAATCTGGGACTGTTCTGGGCAGTCCAGGACATGTGGTCATCCTATACGCAGCTGGCCATATACGGTATATGATGAAAAAATGTCAACATAGAGTGCAAGTAGAAATTCCATTGATTTAACCTTTTGAGGGGGTGACAAATGCTTTGTGCACCGTTTTGGCACTCAAAGGTTTAAAATGGGTTTTAGTCCCTTCAATGTGAGGAGGGATAAAAGGCAGTGAGTGCTCTCTAGGTCGCAGGTATCGATTGCATATAATGATTGGATGGGAGCTCAATACGAGGGGGAACTATGAGAGGCCCTGATGCCCCCCAAGGCAATCTAATAAAAAAGGAAAAAACAATGTGTGTTAGTTTCAGAGTGGTGTCCAACGTATTGCTTTTCGATGTACTGGATATCCGTCTAGCACTCACACATACAACATCTACAGTTCCCCAGACTTTCTACACTGTCTACTGATAGAGAAGCTCACATATACTGTTTGACAACATAGCCTTACCACACTGGTAGCCACAGAATCACGCATACATTACCTGGCACCCCAGCCTTGTTCCACTTCCGACTGGTAGGTATAGAACTATACTTCCACGGTCTGCTTCTCCAGCCTTGTTCAACTCTCCCAATGGTAGCCATATACATATACTACTTCTCCAGTCTTGCTCATTTGTTCCACTGGTAGCTGTTGAACTACATATACCCTGTCTGCTTCCCTGCTTTGTTCCACTAGTAGCCACAGACCCACAGATACACTGCTTTCCCAGCTTTGTCCCCTGGTAGCCATAGAATCACACATACATTTTCTGACACGTTGGCCATGTTCCCTTGTCCCACTGATAGCTACAGTTGTAATCAAAATTATTCAACCCCCATTGTAAATCAGGTTTATTGTCAACATTTACAGACTTTCGGTGGATTGCAATGAACAAACCAAACAAAAGAAATTGAAATAGCTCATCAAAATTAATGCTTTAAGTGGTTTCCCAAAATCCAACTGAAAATGCAACTTATAATGACTTTTCCAGTCTCAGCACTCAGTTTTGAATTTTCAGGACAGCCCTAATATCTTATGGATCAGTTATTAAGGAGTATTGAAGGGTGAAAATACAAAAATGTATAGTTAATTTTAGGTCTCTCAATCAGACTAACAAAAACAAACATGCTGTGCATGACAATTTCCATAAAGTCACAACTGAAACACATTAAATGGAAACTCATCCTTCACATTTTTATCCCTAGGTGGATGCCTATGGCACACCAAAGTGCTGGTGTTCCATGGCTATGTTACCAATGGGGTACTATTTTCTCAGGCTGGTAGTAGGTTCTGAACACAGAGGGAAATTTCTTGGTGTAGAAAGATTTTTGATATCCATAACGTGGCTGAAATGTAAAAAGTAATTTTTTTCCTATAGCACCAATTTCTGAAAATAGTTGTACGCACTAGCCTAGTGTTATTAAGGCACTTCATATGGTTTTTCCTATCCAAAGTGGTATGCTTTGTATAACTTTTCTTCATTCCTGTAGTTGTTGCAACTATATATTATCACAGGAAAGTCATATTTGGAAAATGTATTAAAATAAGAGATTGTAATTGGCGTAGTTTTGTGATTCTGGCAATCTCTAAAGCAAGTCAGCTCACACCAATGGGATGCAGAGCAGTAGCTAATTGATACAGTACGAAATTCCAAAGTTTCCAAATATTTCCATACCTTTTTAATGGTAGAAATTAAAAAAAAAAATGTTTTCCTTTAGTGACATCTTCTGGAAACATATGTATATAAACATTTCAATGTGTGATATAACTTGCTTTTGTTCACTTCCTGCTCAACAGGAAGTCAGGAGTGAAATAAATATTTATCAAAAGAACAACCTGTATGCTGGAATTAGTGTTACTTTAAATCTTTGGAAGCTAGAGATGTGTCCAACCCATTAGAGATGTCTCTACCATCCAAGGGGTTAAAGCCTTAGAAAATATCCACAGAGCTGCTTGATAAACTGAGTTGTGAGAAGATTTTTCAAACAGTGGAATTTTAGGTTTAGACAACTGGAACTAATTAAATTCCATTATTTTTTCTTTATATCTTCTCTAAACTTTACACTGTTATTTACTTCCTGCCACAGGCAACCGTTATTCCCAGAAGACTTGTCTTTGAGAGTATTTCTGCTGAGAATTAGAGGAAAGCAGATGTGAACGCAAAAGCTGTTCAGATTACAATGCAAACATTAAAGGCAAACACAATTAATGAGGAAAACACTGTAGCAGTAATGTTAGACTACATCTGCCACTATCTAATAGTACATATGGAAAACTGTTCATGTTACCGTATGTTGTGCCGTACATAATATTATGATTGCATTTTTGCTAGCTCTTGTCTTTTGCTCTTTTAAAAACTCTGAAGGAAACAATTAGAAGATTAACAAGTTTGTAGTCTCACTTCATTGGAGTCAAGTATAAACTGATATGTAGAAACTATTTAAAAGGGTAAAATGGTTGTGTCTTATAAATCCACATGATTCAAATAAGTGAAATAGAGTAGGCAGATGTACGAATGCGCCAGTGCAGTTTACTTTCTGTGCTTATAGTTGGTTTAAAAGTCATGCACTTCGGGATGTGTACAAGCACATATGATCGATGTAGAACTCATATACACACACTCCTCCATCATTAAAGGGACATTTTCACAAAAAAACAAAAGGGTTCAAATTAATTAAAAAAGAAGTACACCAAGTTTGCTTATTTTTATATTTGTTTCCTTGGTGCATAAGGTCTAAAAACCTTCCAAACGATTGTGAAAATTGGCTAAAAGAGGCTATATGTTATCAGGTATGTTAAAATACTGATAAAACAGTGGTAATTGTTTTGAAATTAGAATCCACCCAGTTCAATGCACAGAAACTCTGTGTTTGTTTACCACAGTCATGCAGAGCTTATATAAACAAATGGGGTCAAACAGTCAAACATAGCTGCCATAATATGAATAGGAAAATAATATTTATGACATATGACCTGAGAATTATGTAGAGAACCATAGGGCCCCTGGTGCAGAGATACGAGTCCTGTTGCCCACGACTATGCGCCTGATCTGACAATGACAAATGGTGCGCAGCAGACACACTGACCTCTGCCGCGTAATCGGGATCCCAAATGCTTGCACCAGACCAAAGTCTGCCAGCTTCAGCTCCCCATTCTAGAGAGACAGATCAGGTATGTTGTAGCCACTAATATTTCAAATGCGGGGTGAAGAGACATGAGAATCTTGTTCTTTTGATGCAGGGTGAGATTCTCATGTCGCCCTTTTCATTACGGCAACTTGGTGAATGCGACATTTTAAAAGTGAACCAGGTGAAAGTAACATAGTAAATTGGCTTTAGGCAGGAACCAGTTCCAGCCTGGTTTAGAGCAAAATCAGAGTTTAGCGCAAGAATAAGGCCCTTATTTATAAAAGCAAACTGGAGTTGTTCTGGGGTAAACCAACTGCACCATAGGGGACACATAAAAAATCCTGTTAAATTAAACTGGGTTTTTAAATGGGGCTTTTAACGCCTCAACCCCCCCCCCCCCCGAATGCTAGAGAAGTCTTCAATGCATTAAGAAGCAATGCATTTAACTGGGTTAAAAGACACAATAACATCAATGGGTTTTTGTCTCAACTTACTAAGCTACTTATGCCTACAATACTCCCCTTAACACCACTTGTGCCAAGAGAAGGGCAGTGGGGAAGAATATTGGCTTTTCATAGTGTTCCTTTCTACCGCTCCTTGTTTAATGTGATCAGCTAACAAAGAGAAAAGAAAATCTGTGAAAATGTATACCATTTCCCTGCACATGCTATTAGGGAGGTATTTGTGGATTGCTGGCATACTCTCAGGTGCAGCCACTGCCATAGCTGAGCTGACACACTTGTATAATACCTTCACAGTGTATCAGTTCTGGAGCAACTTATCTGCACCATAGGAAACAAATTAAAATACCCCAAAGTCCTCCTAATTTAATGTACAATGTGTTGTAGACCTCTCTAGCACTTAAAGGGATAGTAATGTTTCATAATAAAAGCTGCTCCAATTAATCTTCATAGTATTTGGGCTATGGAGAGTGTTATTTCGATACTGTCAGAGTTGTAGTTCAAGAGTAATTGAATGATAAAGTACCTCCCTCCTGCCCCTTTTACTGATATAACACTGCTCACCTCAGAGCAGCAGGGTGGTGTCTAAGTGGATTGCATAGAGGGACAATCCTCAATTAACATAAGGGAAAAACCTGTCAAAGGGGGCAGATCTGTCATTGTTCTCACAGTAAGAAAATTGTCCGTCGCTGTGAGTTGTTGTCTGATCTGTGCAGGGCCAGTGCAAGGATTTTTGTCTACATAGGCAAAGGTGCATTTTGATGCCACACACACACACCCCCACCGCCAATCCCCCCCCTGACTGTGTGTGAGTTAAAACACTGCATAATATAATTCCTTTTGGATTCACACGCGGTCAGGTTTTCCAATGGACGCACTGAAGGCCACATCACAAGGAGAACAGACTCCTGCCCTGGAGCCTTCTGCAGCCTAACAGTAGCAGCCTGGGTACCCTGTGAGAGCATACAGTTTTTTTGGGACAAATGTGTGCAGTAGGGGGCAATCCAGGACCCTCTCGTGATCTGGGTTCCAGACTTTGTACTGCATCTCTAATCTGTGTGAGCATACCTCTCACAGAAAATGATCTCCAGGCCTGCCAGTTTGCCTCTCTGACACTAAATGTCCCGTCCCTTAGCATGGGTAATGATGGAGGCATGATAATACCCCCTTGTTTATGGTGCCCATTGTGCCCTACCCTAAAAATGTCCCTGGCACAAAATTTTACACAACT
Organism: Rhinophrynus dorsalis; assembly: GCA_037306005.1. NCBI lineage: Eukaryota > Metazoa > Chordata > Amphibia > Anura > Rhinophrynidae > Rhinophrynus > Rhinophrynus dorsalis. The sequence continues at coordinate 326,257,507 of CM074720.1, read as the reverse complement.
GACCGAATTAAACATTATTGGTGATTACCCCTTATGCAATGTAATATGAAAACATATCACTCTTATTTTAATATTACATGTAATCAAATTACAGGTCACCAGATATTACAATTAAGACTATGACAATCACTGAAAGATTGTGTCTCACAAAGCTAAGCACTGTCATAATCTGCCCTCTATTCACATAAATAAAATAGGTATGTGCTGACCTGACTGCTGCTGATATTGTGCTCCTCTTCTTCCTGGCTCAGCTCCTCCATGAGCACTAGGTGCTTAACAGCTGCTGAAAATTCAAACGAGTCCACCGTGGTGACACAGGGATGTCACAGCACAATTGGTGTGTGGGGATTTTCTCTTGGACGCCTCTCGCTGCCTCCTCTCTCCGTCACAGGCCTCCACATTGCCACCTGCTCTCTCCCTCATTACCCTCCACATTGACACAAGAGGGGGTGAAAAGAGAAAGGTAAGAAAAGGATAAAAAGAGAGGCTAGAAGGAGAGAAATAGGAAAGAAGGAGAGAAAGAGAGAGGCAAGAAGGGGAGAAAGAGAGAGGATGCAAGAGGAAGGATAAAGGAACAAGAGGGGATAGAGAGGGTGCAAGAGGAAGGATAAACGAGCAAGAAGAGGATAGAGAGGATGCAAGATGAGGGATAAAAAGACAAGAGGGGGATAAAGAGGATGCAAGAGAAGGGATAAAGAGAAAGGCAAGAGGGGGAGAAAGAAGGATGCAAGAGGAGGGTTAAAGAAGGGGGATAAAGAAGCAAGGGGGAAAGAGGCAAGAAGGGGGGGAAGAGGCAAGAAGGGGGGAGAAAGAGAATGGGGAAAGTTGAGGAATAAAGAGGCAAGGGAAGGATGCAAGAGGAGAGACAAAAACGCAATAGGAGAATTAAGAGGGAGGAAAAATAAGGGATAATGAGTGGAATAAAAAGGCAAGGGGGTAAAAAGAAAAGTAGTGGAAAAAGATAAAGGGGAAAGAGGGAAGAAGAGTTAAGAATGGAATAAAGAGAAAGAGGCAAGGGGGGATAAAGAGGCAAGAGGGGGATAAATAATATATTTCTCTCCATCTTGCCTCCCTTGTACTTCTTTCACCCCTTTGTGCGTCTTTCTCCCCTTGCATCTCTCTTTCTCGCCCCATGTATTTCTTCCGCCCCCTTGTGCCTTCTCCCCCTTGCACCTCTTTCTCCCCCCTTGTACTTCTTTCACCTCCTTGTGCCTTCTCCCCCTTGCACCTCTCTTTCTCCCCCTTGTACTTCTTTTACCCACTGCACCTCTTTTGCCCCCTTGTACCTCTTTCTCCCCTCTGTACCTCCCCCCCTTGCACCTCACTTTCTCCCCCATGTACTTCTTTTACCCCCATGTACTTTTTTCACCCAACCTTGTGCCTCTTCACCCTCCTGTGCCTCTTTCTCCCCCATGTACTTCTTTCACCCCCCTTGTACTTCTTTCACCCCTTTGTGCCTCTTTCTCCCCTTGCACCTCTCTTTCTTGCCCCATGTACTTCTTTCACCCCCTTGTGCCTTCTCCCCCTTGCACCTCTCTTTCTCCCCCCTTGTACCTCTTTCTCCCCTCTATACCTCTCCCCCTCCTTGTACCTCTTCCTCCACCTTGCACCTCTCTTTCTTCCACCTATGTACTTCTTTCTCTCCCCCCTCTTGTGCCTCTTTCACCCCTCTGTACCTCGTCCCCCCTTGCACCTCTCTTTCTTCCCCTATGTACTTCTTTCTCTCCCCCTTGTGCCTCTTTCTCCCCTCTGTACTTATTCCCCCCCTTGTACCTCTCTTTCTTCCCCCTATGTATTTCTTTCTCTCCCCCCATTGTGCCTCTTTCTCTCCTCTGTACCTCTTTCCCCCCACACCTCTCTTTCTTCCCCCTATGTACTTCTTTCTCTCCCACCCACCATACCTCCTTATGCCTCTTTCTCTTCTTCTCTACACTGCCCGCACTGATGACAGCCGGGACCACGTCACATGCAGAGACTCTGCGTGGTGCATGCTGTGGTTTTCTTCCTCAGTCTCTGCACCAGTTTTAAACTTGCAATGGCCTCAGAACAGAGGAAGGAAAACACCAGCATGCTCCACGCGGCCCCGGCTGTCATCATAGCAGGCAGTGGGGAGACACAGTAAAAAAACATACATAAATGGATAAAAAATAATAATAATTATCCCTGTTTTGGCACCCTCCGCTTTGGAGCCCTAAGACGGCTGCCTAAGCCACCTTATGCTAGTGCCGGCCCTGGGTCTGTGAGCCAGATTCCACATCTGAGGGGAGGTGGTTTACACTAAGTAAAAGGGGCGGGAGGGGTAAACTTTATCATTCAATTACTTTTGAACTTCAACTCTCACAGTATCGAAATAACACTCTCTATGGCTCAAATACTACGAAGATTAATTGGAGCTGCTGTTTTTGTGAAACATTACTATCCCTTTAAGAGGTTAAAATCCCATTTTAAAGCAAAGGACTTTTTTGTTTGCACCAGAATTGTTACAATTACTTTTATACATTAGGCTCATTGGAATGAATGTATGAGTTTGTCAGTTCAGGCCCATTAGCCTCTAACTCCGGTGTATGCACTTCAGGGTATGCAGTACAGAGTCTGAGAGTGCATATGGCCAGTGGTGGACATAGTGATTGAAGGTCCTGATGAATAAAAATTGTTTTGGCTCCAATTCACTACAAATTTTCTAGCATTTATAATAGGCCTCTAAAGTTGTCTGGGCTAATGCTAATCCTACCGCTTCCTGGATTAGAAAATACCCTTGGCCTTGGCAAGAACCAAAAAAAATCTTTAACCCCTTGGGTACTAGAGAGATCTTCACACATTGCTCAACGATGCATTTGCGATCTCGCTAGCATCCAAGGGGTTAAATAATTGCCTATAATGTATTGCAGGGACACTATAATTGCTCTGGCCACAACCACAACAGATAATATGGGTGTGGCCAGCACAGCTGAGGTACCCCTCAAAATTTGAGCTCTAGTCAGTTGCCTAGTCTGCCTATTGGGAAATCTGGCACTGAGTACATTACTTAGTATATTGATATTAGTAATATAGTAACATAGTTGATGAGGCTGGAAAAAGACCTGTGTCCATCAAGTCCAGCCAAATCACCCCTGTTGATCCAAAGGAAGGCAGAAAAAAAACATTTGAAGCCATTTCCAATTAAGCCCCAACTGGGTTAAAAAAAATCTTCTGGACTCCAAATGGCAGTCAGATACTTCCCTTTGTCAACAATCTATCTGCTTTGAAGCCATCTATCATAATCCTCAATATTTTTCTGTGCTAAATAGGTATCCATTGCTTTTTTGAAAGCAGTTACAGTATCTGCAAGCACAATATCACAAGGCAAAGAATCCATAGCTTTGCAGCCCTTACTGTAAAAAAGCCCTGCCTTTGTCTTATCTGAAAGCACCTTTCCTCTAGTCTTAATGGATGACCTCTTGTTATTAGCTCAGCTCTTTGCATAAATAATTAATTGGCTAGTTCTTTGCATTGACCTTCAATATATTTGTAAATGGTATTCATATTACCTCTTCTCTAAGGTACACAAACCCAGTTTGGCTAGTCTCTCTTTATAACTCGGATCCTCGAATCCCTTTATCAGTTATGTTGCGTATCTCTGCACTTTTTCCAGTTCAATAATTTATTTAAGAGCTAGTGCCCAAAACTGTACTCCATATTCTAGTTGAGGCCTAACCTAGGATTTATATAGAAGTAGAATTATATCAGCATCCCATGCATCTATGCCTCTTTTTATGCAGGATACGAACCTATTTACTCTTGCAGCAGCTGAGTGACTTTGCACACTGCTGTGAAGTCTATTGTCTATCAGTTCTCCTAAATCTTTCTTTGATGAGAGGATTCCCCAAGTTGATACCCTTTTCGTGCATATGAAGCATGTTTATTTCTACAGCCCAAATGCATAACTTTACATTTATCTACATTAAATGTTATCTGCCACGTTTCTGCCCATTCACAGAGAAAAAACATCCAGCCCTGTATTCCTTATACAGCTTAGTGTCATCATCAAAGATTGAGACACTACTTTCAATTCTCACTTATAGATAATTAATAAACAAATTATAAACCATTTAGCCCAGGACACAACTCTATGGTACCCCACTTACAACTTTAGACCAACTTGAAAAGGTTCCATTTAGAACAATTCTCTGCTATCCATCATTTAACCAGTTCTCAATCCATGTATAGATATCACCCCCCCCCCAACCCAAAGCCTTTTAATTCATTGTGTAATCTGTTGTGAGGTATTGTATCAAAGGCTTTTGCAAAATACAAGTATACTACATCAACAGCAATTCCCTTATAAAAAATCATTTCTTACCCTTTCATAAAATACAAGTAAATTAGCCTGACATTATCTATTCTTCATAAAACCATGCTGACTCCTACTAATAATATTGTTTGTCTTCACCTAATTCTGAATACTGTCAGTTAGTAACCCTTATCATATCTTACCCACTATGGAACTCAAGCTCACAGGTCTATAATTTCCTGGTTTGGATCTTGCACCCTTTTTCAACACTTTTTCCTCCAATCACAAGGCACTATGTCTGATGAAATGGAATCAATAAATATTAAGTATAATGGTCTTGCTATTACTAAGTTTCTTAACCCCTTAAGGACCCATGACGGTCCTGGACCGACATGGCTTAAATGATAGCAGCGTGCCTCCGTACTTTTTAAAAAAAAAAAAAAAACACAACACACTTTTTTTTTTTTTTTTTTTTTTTTACAAAAAGATATTTTATTTAAAAAAAAAATGTATCTCATTAAACAATTTTGGAAGTGTGATTGTTGTGGAGCTATGTAATACACTTATACACACCCCCAAATGTCATGGATAAAAAAGTGTCAAAATAGGGTGGGAAAAAGGGACATGGGGATGTTCACCCTGGGGGGGACAGTGGCCACTTTAAACTGCACATTTTGTAGGTATGACTGACCAGTCATACCTTTCATGCAGTCGCCATAAACATTTAACCCTTTGTGCCCAATTGATCCCAAGAGAAAAAACAAAAATGATGTTTTTTTTACATTTTTTTTTATTTTAATAAAGTAAATGGCGGGTTATCCATATAAGCAGGGTATCAGATGAAAGCCCTATTTGTGCTTAAAAAAAGTATATAATTTATGGGGGTGGAATAAAAGCCTAAGAGGGAAAACACTGTTGAACAAAGACATAGTCAAAAAGGTCAGAATTGCTCCGGTCCTTAAAGGGATAGTAATACTTCGTTTTATCTTTATTTTATTTTGTAGGCATTAAAAAAACATGAAGAACGATATAAGTCTTATCTCGCAAACCTTTATGGTTTGAGAGATATTCACAAGAAAAGTTTCCCCCTCCCGCCCCTTTTATCTAGTGTAAGCAAACTCTTCTCAGATGTGGAATGCAGTCCATAGACCAGACAGATAACAGCAAGGGACAATATTCTTCCTATCAGAACAATGAAAACCCTGCCCCCCTTGACAAGCTTTTCAGCTTTTTCCCTTATCTTAATTGAAGATTGTCCCTCTCTGCAGTCTACCTGGACACCTCCCTTCTGCTCTGGCTGAGCAGTGTTACATCAGTAAAAGGGGCGGGAGGGGGACACTTTGTCATTGAATTACTCCTGAACTACAACTCTGACATAATTGAAATAACACTCTCCAAAGTCCAAATACTATGATGATTAATTAGAGCTGCTTTTATTATGAAACATTACTATCCCTTTAAGGGAAAACGACGTCAGATTTTCCTGGTCCTTAAGGGGTTAAGTACCATTGGGTGTATACCATCAGGTCCAGGTGCTTTATTCACATAGCATTTTCAGTCCCTTTTTGACTTTGTCCTCAGTAAGCTATGCAAACCATGGTTATGTCTATTTGACAATAGCCTGTCATTGTTGCTTCCTATGTATATACAGACGCAAAGAATGTATTTAGGATGTCAGTTATAGCCTTATCCTCACTAATCAATTCACTTGTCTCAGCTTTAAGAGGACCAATATCAACCTTAATTTTTTGTTATTAATATATTTGTAGAATTATTTAGGATGTTTCTAGGTGTAGGGAGGGTGTAGGGAATCAAAATTGATTCCTGCCCTTGAGCTACCACTGAGTCGGGTTTGTATATTTACCCCATTGCTCCATATGAGAATTTTAGATGTAAGTAGCTGAGTAAATTGGCCTTAGGGAGGAACAGGGCTAAAAAATCAGTTCTAACACCTGGTTTAGAGCAAAATTGTATTAGTGCATTTCCCTCCCTATTATCTCACTGGACATTAAGTACATGAAAGGAAGACTCACTTGAAAAATTTCTCAACCACAATAGCCGAGTAGCAATACGTCTTGAGTCAGCTATCCTTGAAGGGAACTGGTAACTACGCTTTGAGGCTGATGTACTAACAAGAACTGATGTTATTCTGGAGCAAACCAACTGCACCTTTCTCAGGGATTAAAGGGACACCATCTGTGTCCTTTAAAGTGATAGTAATGTCTAAAAAAACCTTTTTTTGCATTTAGAAGAGCTCAAAAAGCTGATCTAAATGCAAAAAAACATATCTCTCAAACTGCTATGGTTTAAGAGATACGGGCGTTTGAAGTTTGATTTCTCCTACTGACAGCTGTAAAGCTGTCAGCAGGAGATTCATGTCGGTCGACACTGTGGCGCTTGAGAAGTGCCGGGATCTCGTTACTTACACGGAATCCCTTCAATGGAATGGTCTAAAACATGTGCCTAGTGTTCAGGCACATGTTTTAGACCATTCCAATAAAGGGATTCTGTGTAAGTAAGGAGATCCCGGCACTTCTCAAGCTGTCAGTAGGAGAAATCAAACTTCAAACGCCCGTATCTCTTAAACCATAGCAGTTTGAGAGATATGTTTTTTTGCATTTAGATCAGCTTTTTGAGCTCTTCTAAATGCAAAAAAAGTTTTTTTTAGACATTACTATCACTTTAATACAATCTTTAGCTGCAGGTTTCGTTTTCTTAAGTATCTCTAGACTGGTGTCAGTAATTCCCGGGAGATGGGTAAACTAAACTTCCCCACCTCTAACATGTTTCAGAGTTTTCCTTCAACTCCAATGAGGGTACTGCCTCTGTACCCTCACTGGTTTTGCTCAGGTGAACTGCTGCTTTGCAACTGATCAGTGGTGTTTGTGTCTTCTAACCAGATGACTGTATTGTGAAGCTGGAGCAGGCTTCCTTAGTCTCAGACAACACAAGTTGGAGACCTCACACAGCTGCACAGTAGTGGAATGGCTTGCTGCATCCCACAGGGGGTGGGGATGGAGCACAGAGTGCATTATAGTCTTCCTCCACCTTCAAAGTCCTCCTACTAACAGCTACAGAAGCAGCCATGCCAATTTTAATTAATATGTATACATTTTAAAATGTATTTAACTTACAGGGATATGTAATGCACAGTATTAAAGCACATTATGTGTGTTTTAATACTATATATTGCTTAGAGGAGGTCGCTGGGAGGTATGATGTCCCTTTAAAACCCCCATTTAAATCAGTATGAATTAATATTTGTTCCCTATGGTACAAATGGTTTGACTCTGAATTACTCCAGTTCATTTAGAAGGGATGGGTGAAAAATGTACCTGGAGGAAGAGCGTATCTTTGTGAGATGAGTAAATGTGTATGTATGTATGTATGTATTTGTGTGTGTGTGTGTGTCTTGATTAATGTATGTGTATAAGCATGCATGCCACTTAAGCCCATTTAAGTCACTGGGCTTAAAGAGATAGTAATGCTTAAAATATAAAAAAATATATGTTGTAGGGTTTATCCCCCCAGAGTAAAACAAGGGAATTCACACTGCTGAAATGTGTTTTATTCAAAATTTATTACAGCTCAAACTTGTATTTTTTAGGTGCAGTATCACAGTGGCCTGAAATTGTACAGTGGCGCTGTTGCTACTCTATCCTATGGAGATTTATCCTATGGAGGTGTCCATAGGATGGTGTAACAACTGCACCTATATATAATTTCAGGCCACTGTGATATTGCACCTAAAAAAATCGAGTCTGAGCTATAATAAAGTTTGAACAAAACACCTTTCCACAGTGAGAGTTCCCTTATTTTACTCAGGGGGATAAACACTACAACATAGTTTGTTTTTTACATATTAAGTATTACTATTCCTTTAAGTTTTCCACATAACACCTTTGTATTTTCTTTTGCATTTTCCTTCCCGCAGGAACTTTGGCAGCAAGGAGAAAATCTTTCCTATTTCACAGAAATTACTACTGGAAGGAAATTAAACTTTTTACCAATCCCTATTTCTTAGTGCATAAGACTCTTTATGATGTATTTAGAAGGTAGTAAGTTAGCAACCACCACTAGAGCTCAATTTAAAACAGAAATATAGCTATGCCATCTACATTACATTGAGCTAATGAAAGTGTATATGTGTATGAGTAAAGCTTAAGCCCTTCAGTGCTGGAGAGGTCTCCAATGCATTGTGAAGGGAAACAGAGAGCACACTGAATAATAAGATAGTTACAAGACCAGGGATAAGATAGTAACATCTCATGCAATATTGATGGAATTATCTTTAACATGCACTGTAATGTATTGGGATATTCTTTGAGTGTGTCCCAAAGCATTTCACTGAATAATAAGTTTGTTCTATCTTATCTAGTATTGATGATGAAAACAATGAGATAGTGGCATGAATATTGCATATGATAGCACAATATTATTATTCAATGCAATGTACTGTGAAGCATTCTGACACCCAGTAAAAGAGAATGCAATAAATATTGCATACGGTGTCACTATCTTTCCTTTCTTATTATGAGTGTAACTGACTATTAAGAATTGTTCTGGATGCTTGTTGCTTATGCTTCCCTTGTACATTAGCATTTTCATTTGGATGATTTATGTCACAATTGTATTAACTAGTAAAACTTATATCTCTGAAAACATCAATATGTAGGCAACTGCCTAGAGCTCAGAACTTTGAGGAATGCTCCAGCTGTGCTGGCCCCACCCACATCCTATATAATAATTCGCTAAAACGTGTGCAACGCCACAGTCATGTGCAGTAGAGACTGCCCGTGCCGCAGCTGAAACAGAGCGGAGCGCTCCGAAGGAGCGTCCTGCTCTGTATCAGCCGCGGCGCAGGCAGTCTCTACTGAGCATGACTGCACCGCGACTGGCTGGTAGTGGCACTGTGGCCCGTGTAACGGGCTCTTCAACTAGTTCTGAATAATGTGCACAGGCAGAGCAATCTCAGTGTCTGTACCAGGTGTATACCCCTTTACATGATTTTTTTTTTAATTATTATTTCCATTATTGTCTTAAAATCAAGCATCAGTGGTACAGCATGTTGATATAATAGGACTCAAAAGATTCAAGTCTATCATAAAGTCCAACAGAACACAAAGAATAGAACATCCAGGTCAATACTGATAAACGGTAAACAGTGTCTATAGTCTAGTAAACCGTTCAAGGAGAACAAAAGTAGACTGATTACTTCAACAAGGAATGGGGTGCCAAAGGGGTGGGGGATCAGGGATAGACCCCAAAATCTCAAGGTTTAGAGCAAAAGCACAGCTACCCCAAGGCCACTGCAGACGGAAGGAAAAGGGAGTGGAAAGAGAAGTAACAAAAAAGTGGAGAAAGGCAAGGAGCAGGAGAAAGAGGAAGGAGCTAGTAAATGGTAAAGGGAGGTGGAGGAAAGGAAGGAGATAGATGTAGAAAGGATAAGGGTGAACACTGGGCAAAGAGGAAGCAAACAAAAGGAGGTAAACAAAAGGGGAATGAAACCGTTGTATGGGGAACAAGAGGTGTGGGGCGACAAGAGGTGTGGGGCAATGCCCTAACACGAAAGGTAGATGACATAAGACCACCGTAAAATAAACTAGGGCAGCATGGATATATCTGTGCCATATTAAACAATTACCGCCAGGGGACTGACTTGCAGAGAAGATGCCAATGGACAAGTGAGCTAGGTCTGAGCCACGAGAGCGGGACAAGGCTTACGCTGGAGACCTAAAGCTGTTCAGGGGACAAGGAAGAGGTCATAGAGCCTGCAAACAGGTTATCCATGGTAACCAGGTCGAAGAGAATTCTGGGAGAGCTCCCATGGCCCATGCATGGCATCTCTCCAGAGCAAGAAAATCCTTCATCTTACTTGTCCAGTGGAAGAAGGTCAGAGACTCTTGAAGCGCCATCTACCGGGGACAAAATATTTTGCTACCATCACAGAGGAGTTAATTGCTTTAACTACAGGAGGAGCGAGTCTGGAGCATGGCAACCTCTCTATATGAAAGAGGCAAAAGAGGGGATCTTTCGGAATAAGAACTCAGAAATAGAGGAAAGGCATTGCAAAAGCTTATCCCCAAATTACATCAGGCAATTTTTTAAAAGGAGGGTAATGTCCCTGAAAACCTAATTTGCATTTTTTAATGCTTCAAAAATTGTATGGAATGCAAAAACCCGTATCTCTCAAAAAGCTATGGTTTGAGAGATATCTGGATTTAACCCTCAGAGTGCCAGAGGGTTACGGAACGTGTTGCAAAGCAATGCGTTCCATAGAGCCTCTGGAACTCAAAGGGTTAACGTTTGATTTTTCCTGCTGTCAGCTGTAAAGCTGTCAGCAGGAGATCCACAGAGGCTCAGCAACAGAGCCGCAATCGCGTTATTTACAATGAATAACTTCACTGGAATGGTCTAAAAAGTGTGCTTCCTGACACGTACCTCCTGATGACAGCTCTACAGCTGACAACAGGAAACATCAAACTTTAAATGCAGATATCTCTCAAACCATACTGGTTTGAGAGATATGTTTTTTTGCATTCCATACAATTTTTGAAGCACTAAAAAATGCAAATTAGTTTTTCAGGGACATTACCATCCCTTTAAGCCCTTGAATGCTATAGATAGCTCAACTGCTTTGCAGAGCAATGTGTCGGAGATCTCTCTAGCAACCAAGGGGTTAAAGATTTTTTTTTTTTTTGCTTTTGCTTGATATAAGCTAAGGGTATTTTATGTGCCAGGATTATGGGGTTATGGGTGACGTTAAGGGCACCTATAGTGGCTTGCCTAGGGTCGTCTTGGACGTAAATCCATCCCTGTCAGGGCTAGTCAATTGTTGGCCCTCCAGCTACTGTTAATCCCCAACCAGCCAAAGGCAATTGACTATCTTTGCTATAGGATATTGATCTTAGCACACTTGCAGGAGTCACTTTCCACAGGGAGAAAGTGAAACTATAGATAATACTAAAGTGCTGTCCTGAGGCATTGAGTGCTACAGTATGTGTATCTGAGTGTGTTTATGAATGTTTGTGTGTCTGTTTATTTGTAAGAATGAATATTTTGGTTCTAATATCACATTCTGCTCATATTCCAGTCATATATGTTCTTTTGCTAGTTTGTACACATTATTTTAATATTCTGTTGAGTATTGGGGTGTATGATTGTAGGGGTATTTTAGGTAAAAGATGGTACTGTTTAAGCTGTACAAAAAGCAGGAGATGAGCAGAGACAGAAAAATCAGGGAGTATAAATTGATGACCAAGTGTAGAACTTTGAACTGTGGCCTGAACAGTAACAAGGGATTTATGTCACATTATTCCACACATTAAACATATTTTTGGCCTTTTAATTGCCAGAGAGCTGCGCAGTGAATTGCAAAGTGATGAGTTGTGCACCATTTTGGATCTCTGAGAGTTAACCCACACATTCCACATTCTTAGCCATCTTTGGCTGCAAGTCCAAACTCTCTACACACTAAATTTACTGGAGCTATTCACACATCAAAATGGAAATAAATCTCGTTACCACTTGGCCTGCTACAAAGTGATACCTCTGCTTTTGGCTAATTTACATAGCCAATGGTGATAAGAGTTTCACCTCCAGTGGATTCCAAATTAACCAGGAATTTGCCTGAATGTATAACCATCCGTACTATGTATTTAGAATTCATTCTAAACATGGCTGAAGAAGAGACCTATGTTTTCTTGAAAGCTTGCATATGGGCCAATAATGGTGTCACTTTTGCTGTACCAGTCTCCTGTAGAGGTATTTGTCACTGAGAATGCTGAGAAACAACATAGGGTGTTTCTCAGCATTCTCAGTGACAAATACCCCTACGGGAGACTGGTATGTTCTAGAATTGCTCCTTGTTGCTTTTATACATATGAACCTTAGTTCTATCGCATATACACTTCAATAACATGTGCCTATGTAGACCATATTTAAAGTCCCAGAACACGTTTGAATCACGTGCCAACACAGACCCAGGGTGAAAATTCACCATCAGAGAACCTAAAAAGGTCTTTCTGTGATGGGGAAGGACAGAGATGAAAATCAGTTTGCTTGCAGGGAGCTGCTACATCATGATTCATGGCCCATATGCTGGCAGTTAACCCTTTTAGTGTCAGAGCGATGTCCAACAAATTACTTTCCATTTTTGGACACGTCTCTGATGATAAAAGGGTGGATGCAGAAAAGGAAGCTGGTCTTATTGTAAGTTGTTGCAGATTAGTGCAGAGCTGATAGGCCGCCTTAGTTATGGGCCCAGTCACAACAGTATCCTCTAAAGTAACACACCTGGGACACAAACACATTGCATACAAAGGTATTTAGCACAAAAGAAACATAAAATTTGACAGCAGATAAGAACCATTCAGCCAATCTAGGCTGCCCATATTGCTGGTGTATAAACCTAAAACCTTAGTTGGTCCTTGGTCTTTTCAGGACAGCCTTGTGGCTGTACATTAAGCTCCCTTGATCTCAGTTTCCAGGGAACATACTGTTAATGACTGTGAAAAAAGATACAAGGTAAAAAAATCTGTCACTCTATTAACCTCTGTGCCTTCTGCTGGTAGGCTATTCCACATATCTACCACCCTCTAAGTGAAGTAAAACTTTTTTACATTATATCTAAACCTGTGTCCCTCTAGTTTTAGACTATGGCCTCTTGTCCTAACATTTAACTCCTTTGAAATTTATTTCCCTCCTGGACTTTGTTGAATCCCTTCATGTATTTGAATGTTTCTATCATGATATCCCCTCTCTCTTCTCTCCTCCTAGCTATATATGCTCAGATCATTTAGTCTATCCTTATATTTTTTTATCATGTAAACCATTCACATACCTCCCAACATTCAAATTGTATGTTAGGGTGTGTGGCTGGTGGGCAGGGCATTAACAAGTATTTTTAGGTTATTTCATGACCTATTGACACCTCCTTGTGTAACCTAATAAATGACTTATAACAACCAAAGTAATTTAGTTAACAGACTAATTTAAAAACATACATACTGATGTTTAAAGGGGATGTATCACCTTATAAAAAGGTGTTACCATCTGCTTTGTTAATAAAAGTTATAGTAGGAAAACTGTGTTTTGTTTTGTTTTTAATTTAACAACTTACAAAGATATTGCCTCTTCTGTGCTGTGCACTTCAGCATTATGTGCTCAGCACAGCTCTTCTGCACATCCTATTTCTCCTCCCACCACCCTCCCAGCTGCCCCAGAGAGCGGTTCACCCTTCCCTTTGGTGTGCTGTGAACGGCTCCTAGCGTCACAGCAAGCTCCGATTAGCATTATACTGAGGTTGCAACCTCAGTATAATGCTTACTTGCTGTTCACAGCACACCGAAGGGAAGCGTGAGTGCACTTCCTGGGGCAGCTGGGAGGGAGGTGGGAGGAGAAATAGGACGTGCAGAAGAGCTTTGCAGATCAGCATAATGGGACACATTGATTCTACGGCAAAGCTCTTCAATATATTTGTAAGTTGTTAAATAAAGAAAAAAAACACAGCTTTCATAGTATAACTTTTATTAACAAAGCAGATGGTAACACCTTTTTATAAGGTGATACATCGCCTTTAAACAAACATTCCACATAATGACATTTAAACCAACATTAATGTGAGTTTTATTGCTGTAGAGCAATATCATACACTTATATTCACACCACACAATTTGATCTCCTAAAAAGAGGGACATCATAGTGGGAAAGCAGGACAGAAGGATTTGGGTCTAAAAGAGGGACTGTCCCGCCTAAAGAGAGACACTTGGGAGGTATGCATTCACCATTTTAGTAGCCCTTCTCTGAATTATCTCTAGAGTAGCTATATCATTCTGGAGATGGGGTCTCCAGTACTATACACAATACTCTAAGTAGAATGGCATGGCCACTTCACTTTTTCTGTAACTAATGCCCCTAACTATACAACCCATCACCCCGCTCACATTCCCCGCTGCTTTGTTATATTGTCTGCCAACCCTTAAAGGGATAGTATTACTTCAAAATGACTATCCCTCATATTGTAGCCCTTAATAAATTGAGTTAAATGACACCAGCGGCATCTCTCAAAACTTTATAGTTTAAGAGATAGCCGCTTTCAAAGTTTCCTCTCCCCTGCTGTCAGCGTTCTGCTGCCAGCAGAAGAATCCGGTCTCTGAATCAAGCGGAGGCTCTTCAGCAGAGCCGATATCTCGTTATGGAAGGAAAAATGATTGATTGAAACAGTCTTCTACATGTGCTTGGTAACCAAGCACACGTAGAAGACTGTTTCAATTAATCATTTTTCCTTCCATAACGAGATATCGGCTCTGTTTAAGAGCCTCCTCCTGTCCCGGGACCGGATTCCCCTGCTGGCAGCAGAACACTGACAGCAGGAGAGAGGAAACTTTGAAAGTGGCTATCTCTTAAACCATAAAGATTTGAGAGATGCCGCTGGTGTCATTTAACTCAGTTTATTAAGGGCTACAATATGAAAGATAGTCATTTTGAAGTAATACTATCCCTTTAAGTCATAATTAAATAATTACTCCCAAATCCCCTTCCTCTGTTGTTTCAAACAGCATAGTACCCTTAATACTACATTCTGCCTTTGGAGTTTTACATCCCAAGTACATTATTTTACATTTATCAGTATTAAACTGCAGCTACCACACTCTTGTCCATTAATTTACCTAAATAATTTGACATTTGGCAAATGTCTACCCTGTTGCAGCTCTTTGTGTCATCTGCAAAAACGGCATACAATGGCTTGAAGACCTTTTTCAACACCACTAATAAAATATTAAAAAGAAATGACCCCAAAACAGATCCCCGAGGTACCCCACTGGTAATGTGACCTTCTTCGGAATATTCTCTTAACTACAACTTTCTGTCTCCTGTCACTCAGCCATTGCCTTATACATTGAACAATTTTTACATCCAGACACAGAACACAGCGAGCTGAAAAAAATGTATTAATATTGCAAAACTGCCTATGAGAGCCGTACCTGTGAAGATCCTTCATACCTCCCTCCAAAATAAACACACATAAACATTCACGCACATACACGCACACACCTGCAAACAATCATACATTCCTGCAAAGTTCTCCTCTTGGGCATAAGAATTATCGTTTTCTGCATGGATAGCTTAGTAAATAAGATTTTAACAGACACAGCACAAAATAAGTAATTGCTGAACTTATTAATGCAGACTCCTATTAATACCTGACCCCTCAGGACATTAAAAAAGTAAGTATATAAGAGGACCAGTTATACGCTTATGGGATAACTTTGCAACAAGATGCTTAATGGAGTCAATTAAAGGAACAGTAAACTTCACAACTGTTTTGCCTTAAAAACTTGACCATGCGTCTCTGACTACCAATAAATTGCTCCTGTAGCACAGAGGTTAATGCTCACCTAGTCTCTCACCCAATCCCAAACCAGTTCTTGCAGAGATAGCTGAATGACTACTCCTTAACTATTCAAGACCCATAGTACTATTACTATTGCTCTGCACAAGCACAATTCTGAATTTCAAAGTCCTTTCTATCACATTCATTATATCATAGAATGAAAAGTTTGAAATGCAATTTATAAGTGAAACAGAGAAGAAACTAATTTATTAAGTAGGGAACTTGTGAAGTGAGAGGAGGATGGGAGCGTAAACACTTTATTATAAGAATCATTTACAGAGATGCATAATTAAGTGATTGCTAGAAGAGCTAATGAGCCAAGGGTTTTCTAGGATTAAGTGTCTCTTAATTTGTAGAACACAGTGAGGCTGATGTACTAAGAACTAGAGCAATTCCGGGGCAATCCAACTGCACTATAGTGGACAATTACAAATTACCATTGATTTAATTAAGGCTTTTAATCCCTCATATGTTATAGAAGTCTCAAAGTATTGCTTTGTAATTAGAAAAATATAAAAAAAAATGTGAAAGACACAGGGTTGACTATTAACTAGTTCATTGCTTCAGTATATATGTTTCCATAGCTTCCCTTTTAAAAAGGATGACGTGGGAACCCCAGCCTAAAGGCAGAATGTTCAAAAGAAAAATGAAGGAATTCTGGGACAAACCATTTGAACTATAGGGAAGAACCAAAATTCCCATTGATTTTAATGGGGATTTTAACCCCTTGAATGCTAGAGCGGTCTCCAACGCGAGACCTCTCTAGCATACAAGGGATTAAAATCCCCATTAAAATCAATGGGAGTTTTTGGAATTTTTAGTTCTCCCCTATACTGCAAATGGTTTGCCCCAGAACACCTCTTTTGAATATACAGCCCTCCTGAGAAAAATGAGATGTCAGAGAAAAGGAAACTCTGAATAAATTATTATAAAGATAAGAAGGAAACCAGGAGAAGGGTGGTTCTTCTTCAACTGTGTCAAACATAAAAGGTCAGAGTGACCTTTAGACCTAACTAGTCTGGTACACATTAACATAATGCGGTCTGTATGTATGGATTCTTACGTTAATTTAACCAGAGGTCAAAAGCTGATCCATATTGACTAACCATAGGCTAGATTGTGGAGGCTGGATTCTGGTTGTATCTACAAATTTTCACATGAGCGTCAATAGGAATCGGTGAGCTAAAACCTAACGTTTATCAAATACAATATAATTAAAACCCAGTTTTGGTGTTCTGTTGAAGTATTTCTGTCCAAGAGAAAATAGCACTATAGTCAAGATATAAATAAATATTTAACCCTTTGAGTGCTAGAGGGGTAGGCAACACATTGCAAAGCAGGCGCATGGATGTTTGGCAAGATCTCTGCGCTGATGCCTGCCTGTGCGTCTCGGAACAAGTTGGATTTTTCAATAATGCCAGACATATTCAAGATAATACTAGTATTGATATGTGTATCACTATGTGCATAATGATTTGAGTGGCACATTAATATGAGTGAAAGTTCCGCTTTAAAATGGCCCTAAGCTGAAAAGTAAAAAGGTGCAATTGTGGGGTAAACCAACTGCACTATAGTGGACAAATACAAATTCCAAAAATCCCTTCAATGCCTGAGCGGTCTCCAGTGCACTGTGAAGTAACATGTTGGAGGCCTCTCTAGCACTGAAGGAGGTAAAAGCACCATTTAACTTCACGTTGGTGCAGTTTGTTTGGTCCAGAATTGCACTAAACATGAGCTCTTTAGACAGCAGCTGTGGAATGCCAGAAGTAGGTAGGGATAGGATTCAGAATGGCACCTAATAAAAAGTGTGCTTCCCCAGCATGGGGTAAAACTAGCATCACTAACTGAGGGCATATGGGGAAGTCAGATAGAAAGCGTCAGTAATTACCTCATCTCTAGGCAAGCACAAATCCTGATAAGTTCCTGCATTTGAGGACCAAAGCTAAATCTAGCACTGTAATGTATGAGAGCCCTTTGGATATGAACATCTAAGGCATGCTTAATGAGTAGTAAGCAAGGGAGCTGGGTTTCCATGGGTGTCTGGATTGAGGGGTAAGGGGCCATGTGCCTTCTCCATACAAACATAGGGGCTGGGCTTGCTGGGATGGGGTTTACATAGCCATATTTGTTTATTTCCTGACAATGCATCTCCTTAGACAGTAGCCCCTGTCCATGTAATCTATCTCTCTAGCCATATATATATATTTACACTAGAATAAATATTGTTTCCCGGGTTATCGTGTACACACACATTTATACACCGATACCCCACATTTTCAGTCTCTCTGTCAATACTATGCTTTCTCCCATTCTGCCTTATACGCTTACTCTCTTTGCTATCACTATAGTGTGCTCTCCTCTCTTAGTGTCAGGGATTCTCCCACTGGTACTGTCTCTCTTTCAGTCAATGTCTTGCACTCTCACTCAAGATACCACTGTCTTATGCTCTCTCTTGCTCTCAGTGTTTGCTGATCTGTCATGCTCGCTGTTTCATACTTTCTGTAGTTCTGTTTCTAGGTGAGACAGGATAAATCCAAAGGAAACGGATGAATTCTCATAGATCCAGTGTGAGCAAAAAAAGAGACACACCAGTGAGTCAACATTTTTGCAAAACTGGCCACAGCATTAAAGCGGAACTTTCAGGCACTTTTAAAGTGCCCCAAATAATTTTTAACACAGCGTTAAGCATATCCTTACAATTATCCTTAGTAATTCTGACATTATTTACTTTTTTTGAGTCCAAGGCAGACGACAGCACAGACATCTTGCCAAAGAGGCATCTGTCCCTGCCTCCTCTATGATAGGCTTGGGGGGAGCTGCATTGTACCTTAAGGTACAGACGTACAGTGCAGGCACACACATGCCTCTACATCAAGATCCCTGCTGGTGAGTCTCCTAAGAAGTTGAATTTCTAAATAATGCTGGACTAACTAAGGATAATACAAGTATGGATATGCGTAACGCTATGTTAACCCTTTGAGTGCCAGAGGGATACACAACACATTGCAAAGCAATGCGTTGTGTACCCCTCTGGCACTCAAAGGGTTAAAATGATTTGGGGGCACATTAGATGGATGAAAGTTCTGCTTTAAGGATCTCAGGGTCACTGTACTGCTGGGAAATTTTCAGACACAGAGAGAGAAAAAGATCAGGGAGAATAACTTGATGACAAAATGTAAAACTCTGAACTGTGGCCTAAACCATGACAAGGAATTTATGTTGCATTATTACAGACAATAAACATATTTTGCCAGAGGCATGCTCAATGCACTGAAAAGCAATGGGTTGCACTCTGTCATGGCACAAAAGGGAAATAAATGCCTCTACTGGAGTGTAAGCGTAAGTTACACAGACAGTGGTGATAAGAGATTCTCCAGTGAAATTTAAATTTAAAAAGAACTCGCATGAGTGTATAACCTGTCATGTATTTTTAATTCAGTCTTCATTCTTAATATGCCAGAAGTAGAGACCTAAGTTGTCTTGAAAGTTTGCATTGAAGCTGCTCAGGTAGTCAACAGAGGTATCACTTTTACTCTACCAGGCTCCTGCTTTTCCTACGGAAAATCCGGAAGGTCATATTGATGCGCCTTGAGAAAGCCTGCGGTAACGCGAATGAAACGCATTGGCGGTTGAAGTTAACACTTGGACGCTAAGGATCGAGGAATGATGATGATGTTTAAAAGGGTGA
The DNA here is from genome assembly GCA_037306005.1 of Rhinophrynus dorsalis. NCBI lineage: Eukaryota > Metazoa > Chordata > Amphibia > Anura > Rhinophrynidae > Rhinophrynus > Rhinophrynus dorsalis. The sequence goes on along the minus strand of CM074720.1, from coordinate 326,238,154 downwards.
AAAGATATGTTTTGCAGATGGCGATTGATGTTAGAAAATATATTATACAGAAAATATTGCACTATTTAAGTGGACAACAGATGCAGGCTCTGGAAAGTTATGGTGCTCATGAGGTTAATGGAGCTTCATTGATGGTGACGAGGAGAAGGGATGAATATCTATGAGAAGATCCAAGTGGCAACGTCTGAGTAGCGGCAGCTCCAGATAGGGAGCGAACAGGTATGGATCTTATGATATATATGCCGGTGGAGGATTATGAATATACAGCATAAAAGGCATATTGGGATGATTCACCTCTGACTTACCTCTGATTGTCCGCTAGACTACGTTGCTGGAAATATGCATATCTTTACACATTTCCTATTGGAAAAGTTTTGCATTGTTGAAGTCTAAGTATCTATACTCCTCATGAATCATTTCATCGTTGAATGGTTATTAACATACCATCATTAACACTTCATGCTGTTGTCATTAGCAGTGCTTGTATGTGTCATCTGGATTCATCTATATGGATTTTATCATCTTTATATGTGCTGATTGGACTTAGCGTGGTATGAAGGAATCTATCCATCTTCATCGGCATCTGCATGTTAATTGGGTGTTATTAACTCATGCTTTACTAACTTTAATTTCATCCATTATTTATCATTCATGTTTTTTGATCTATAGTTTTTGTATACACTGGTCTGTGTTTGTTTTTAGATGGGGGAGGGTGTGTAGGGATTTGTCTGTCTGGAGCAAGGGATATTGTGCATTTCCTTTGGATTGGGTCTGTCCGTGTGTCCATCTCTATATATATCAAATGTGGATAATTTTATTAATTTGAATAAATTTGTATATTGGTATTATGATGTATATTTGGTTTGAGTGCCTATTATAGTCCATCTTTGTGAGTTTCTTTTGTTTGTTTTCAGGTTATATTGATATTTAGGGCTAGGGCACCCCATACATGATATGTGTGGCAATACCTATTATTTGTGAGAGTGCTCCTATCATACATAATTATTTTTCAATATATTTCTATTATATAACCCCTTGGATGCTAGAGAAAGCACAATTGTATTGCACAGCAATGCGTTGCAGATCTCTCTAGGGGTTAAAGCTTTTTCCATTCTTCCTTGGGCCAGGAATATTTTCTCTGCCAGGAAACAGAGGATGGGACTGGGAGTAGGGTCATGTGAGGAGTGGGGGTGTGGCCATGGACAGAGCTAAGGACACATTGGGGGGTGGGGTTATGCACTAAGGAGTGATAAAGAGGGGATAAAGTGGAGAAGACATCTCCATAGGGTGACCACATTTACTTTCTGCCATTCAGGGACACACATTTCATGAACAAGTCATAGCAAAATCAGGCCCCATACAAGGGGGTTTACAAGAGATAAAATATTGTGGCTCTCCTGCACTTAAGTATAATTCCCAATGTCTTACATAATATTGCCCATTATTGCTGAAATTATACCACTGTGTGTAATGAGCTATAAACAAGTGCTCTGGTTTTCTTCACATGACATTTGAAATGCATTGTGGAGCAAATAATGGGAAATGTCTAATGTAAACAAGGGGTTAACCTTTTGCATTGGACACCTCTCTGGCACTCAAAGAGTCCAAAATAATTTTTATAGCTGCTAGGGTGATGTTTATGGCCATATGCACAAAAGCAAAACTGGAGTACTTCTAGAGCAAACCAACTGCACCATATGGGACAAATTAAAAATTCTCCTAATTTAAATGGGTCCTTTAACCCCTGATCAGTGAGAAAATAGATGGGCTGTAGTTGAACTACAAATGGCACTAGTACAGAAAACCTCTGCAGTTGTGTCAGTTTCCAATAAGCGTGACTGTTAGTGCAATATGTGCGTCAGAACTTTCAGTGTCAGCAGCAGGATTGGCTCCTAATTCCAGAAGCTGACCCTCAATGGCAATGACCATAATGTATAAATGTTGTCATCTTCTTAATAATCTGAGCCTGATTTTGAACATTTTTGTTCAAAATAACATGTTGGGACAGGGATGAATTTCCATGTGGGGCTAATTATTCTGTCATTGGTGCTGCTTCAGAAATTGTTATCGAACATAACTTCATCCATGCATCTGGTTGTCTTCATGTCGTTAATGGCTGAGCCACCTGGTTTGAGAGTGAGGTGGTCTCTATATTAATGAAGGATGCTTTGGAAAATGTAATTATGTAAGACTTCAACAACAAAAAACACTGGATCCCTGTAGTGTGCGTTTTATAATTGTCTTGCATATAAATAAAAATCTGGTCACATTTCAAAGGCAACGCTGACTTGCTCAAATGGAAAGATCCTCTTTTATACACCCCTTGCCTGAGTGGCCTCTCTGTTGCATAAGTTGCAGTGCCAATTGCTTGCTGGCCAAATGCCCAAAAGTGTTTGGTTTTATTAGAATAAATATAGGGTAAATGTTAATGTTTTTCTAGTTACTCACTTACTGTGAAAGTAGTGTCAGTCTCAGTCAGACTCTCAGAATCAGTCAGAACGGGAGCGCCAGCGGGACTCAGTCACAGTCACTGCTTGGAGAGATGGACTTTGTTTGTGCTGCGTCACCGTCACCATCACCAATCCTGACCTGTTCCAGTCCATTCCGTCTGTCACTGCATCGGCCGACACACTCACTTTGAGCTCTCACAGTCACTCACAATTTGATGGCATGCTCCACCGGGCATACGTACGTACCGCGCTTCAAAAGTACACACCAGCCAGCCAATGAGGAGAGGACCATTGTGCAAATACATTTGCTGGTAGTGTTATGTGCAGCGTGCACGTTGCTTCTGTAAGTAGGTTGTGAATGGGCTGGCACTGGAAGGCAGAATAGGGTTGACAACGGCTAAGTGACAGACTGGGTGGCTTTGCTAATTGCTTAATACTTTCATTCTGAGACTCTTTATTGTCCCAATGGGGGATGATCTGGGAAGCGGGACACAGAACCCACTTAAGGGACAGTCCCAGGCATTCCGAGACACGTGGTCACCCTACATCTCCAGTGACATCACTTCTTCAATTCTTATGTTATTCTGTTGACCATTGCACTAACATTTCTCCAACTTTGGAGATCTTAGTGCATAGTCTCTATGGAATAACACAGGAACTGGAGAAGTGATAAACTGGAGAAGTTATCTTCGCTTTAACATCTCTTTATCATGCTTCAGTGCATAACCCCCTTAGAGAACCTTGCCTAGGGTTGCCTAGGATATAAATTTGGCCTAGAGCGTTGGTGATGTCTAAAGCATTCAGAGGGGTAAAAGACACATTTATATCAGTGGGAGTGTGAGGAATTATCATCTGTTCCCTATGCTGCAGTGGCTTTCCTTAGTACATTGGCCTGAAAGAAGATGTGCCACATGGGATTCAGACTTTCGACAGCAAATTTTTGGGAGTCTCAAAAAGATACAGTTATTATTGTTCATTCATGTGAAAGGAGAGGTGGAATAGGTAGTATGATTCCTTTCAGTGGACCAACATGTGGCTGAAGAGACACACTTACAACCATGCCTGGATTCTCCTCTAGGTATTGCATTAACACACTTAGGGCCTCTGCCTATCATATACATATATTGAATTTTACTACCTTATTTTTGCTTTTACATTGTATGCTCTATCTGTATATGCCATTTATTTTATATCTGTTGGCTATTTTTAGTATCTCTCTATACTTGATACCAACTACCTTTGTATTATATTCATATTGTGTTGTGCTTTATATATATCACTTCAGTCTTATACATACTACACTTAGTACGCTATTTTCTTCTCCTTTTCTCTTTTTGATTGCGCTGACCCACACCCTACACTCTAATGCCCAATAACCCAACTGTTAACCCTTTGAGTGCTGGAGAGGTACACCATGCATTGAATTCCTATGCAAGTAATAATAAAGGTACCAATTTATGATGGACCTGCATTCAGATTAATCCTTTGAGTGTCAGAGGAGTATGCAATGCCCCTCTGGCACTCACATTGTTAAGTTATGGGATTTCAGGGCTGAACTGATCTAATGTATATTATTTAGCCTTAATACTGGGGCATATTCTCTCGCCCAAAGGTATTTTTCTCTTCTCCTTCTCGTACAAGACTTGACGCACACAGACTTCTTATACTTTACAGATACCATATTATTTGTCTATTTGGAATGCAGAAAGCAAAAGATGAGCAATTGTGGAATATACCAACTATATAGGGCAATGATGGAACTAGTCATTGGAGGGCTCCAGTGCAAATTTTTTCTGCTCCCCTCTCACACACATAAATATTTTCATTCATTTCATTCATGTTCCTATTTAAATCAATGGAAGTGTTAATTCTCCCTTGTGATGAAGTTGGTTTGCTCCAGAAGGCCCATGATTTATAAAAGCAGTTATGTTGGAGTTATTCTGGAGTAAACCAAATCCTCCATGGGGGACAAATAAAGATTCCTAAATTCCCAGGCACTTGAAGAGAGCCTTTTAACCACATGAATGCTAAAGAGGTCTCCAATCCACTACAAACTTCTCTAGCATGCAAGCGGGTTAAAAGCCCAACTTTACTTTAACAGTATTTTTTATTTGTCCCCTATGGTGCAGTTGGTTTATTCCAGAATAACTCCTACTTTTATAAATATGGGCCTTCTGGAGCAAACCAACTGCATCACCAGGCTTTTATAAATATGAGCCAGTGTTCCATGACACAATAGAGCCATAGACGTAGCTGGGAACTTGCTCATCTTGAGCTCCCGCAGATGCCTTGTGCTGCTGACAATAGGATGTCATTGATGCAAATTGTGACATAAAGGGGGTTGGGCATGACAGGGTAGGCAGGGCTTATACATAATTGTTCCTTAAAGTGGGTGGGAAGTGAGCAGAACAGGGTGGGAAGATGAGAAGTGGATGGGAAGTGGGAGTCTGCAAAATGAAGTCTCCAGGGCAGAACTGGAGAGTTCCCAGGTATGGCCATAAGGCCTTAGTCATCAAGCTAAACACATGCAAACTAACAGCACCAAAGGGGGAAAAATACACATTTCACAAATGTAAGGCATTGGAGACCTTTCTAGAATTCATGGAGTTAAAAGCGCCATTCACATCAATGGGAATATGTGAACTGTGTAACCCCTTAAGGATCCATGATGGTCCTGGCATGTCATGGGTTGGATGTGTAATAAGGACCCATGACGTGCCAGTACCATCATGGATTTCAGCGCTCCCTGCGTAGCTACACGCCGTTCGGGGAGCCCCGCGTTGGATCGGCAAAAAAAAAAAGGTCCATGGTCCTTACGTGCTGGCCGCAAGTGCATGCAGCCAGTCCTTAAGGAGTTAAGTCTATGAAAATTGTTCTTCTTCCCCTATGGTACAGTTGGTTTGACCCAGAATTTCATGTGTTTAGCTTAATGAACACAGCCCTGAACACGACCCATACATCTGTATTCATAAAGCTAAAGAGGTGGTTCTGGAACTAACCAACTGTATCATAAAGAACAAATGAAAATGTCCCAGAATGATCTGAATGGCTCCATTGCATTCAGAGTGAAATTCTGCCTTTTAATCAATGATAATTTACACTTGTCCCAATGGTGCAGTTGGTTTGATCTAGAATTGCATGTAGAGTGGCTGAATATGGCCCACAGTCATTTTTTCTTTCCCAGTCACAGTCCTTTAGTACCTCTAACAGAGCAGATTCCATGGCACAGGGATCCTTGTATAAATGGCTGAGCAATGAAATAATATATTTGTGCTCAGGTAGGGATATCCATATGGTTACAGATACAACAGTGACCCATGTAAAAACCTTCCGATTTCTGCAACTATAATTACTGTAAAAAGCTGTGATAGCCTTGTGAGCAGTTGGAGGTGGCAGGTGCACAGGCAAACCCATCCATGTTTGATTGCCTGACATATCATGTTTCTATTCTGAGAATGACTGCTTTGATATGAATAGCCAAAGTAAATCTCTCATGTTACCACATGCATTGCAACCTCATAAGCTGCAGAGCAGTAACACCATGCTATAGCTGCCTTAACTACTGCCATTTGTAGGGTAATTGGAGCAAACTGCAACTTGTCTTTATCTTGGGAGATAGTTATCTGTGGAGGTTTCATTTGGCATTTTTTGATTGACTAGTAGCATTCATGATGGTGCAGTAAAGATGCAGTTAATATAACCATGCGCTGTTTAACTCCTAGACAGTGCCAAGTCTGCATCACCTACAGTTTTTGCCATGTATAACTACTGTTGTGCAGGTCACTCTTTTAATTGTAATCAGACCTCATTGGAGGACATCAGTATGTCGTAATTCCAGTGGGGTGCCATTTTTCTTGGGACAGCAGAAGCTAATGAATACAGTACCAAATCCCATGGTTTCAAAACAATCAGCAACTTTGAAGGAGTAGAAATGTAAAATAGCTCAAAATTTTCCTAAAGAACTGACTTCTGGAAGATTTGTGCTTTTCAGAATGTCTGCTTTCAAAAGTATTTCTTATATACCTCTCCTTTTCTCTAATGGTTATAACCATGTAATGCAGGCAGAAAATATTAATAAAACAGGTAGGTATAGTATAATTCTTCTGGAACCCCCTCTGGTATGTCATCCTATATCAATGTGGTACCATTTTTTCAGGCTGGAACTAGTTGTTGAATGCAGTACAAAATTCCATGGTGTTGAAAGATTTGTATTAGCTTTGAAATGGTTGAAGTGTAACAATGTATGTGTTTTTTCCTCTAGCACCACATCCTGTAAGTGGTTTTAGAAGAGTAATGTCACACCTCTAATTTACCATTTGTGGGCTTTTCAAAGATATCACCCAGAAAAACTTGGTCCCCAGGAGGGCTCCCATTAAATGGAGGGCAGTGTCACTCCACAAATTTAGCAATGGCCCTTGTAGCCTTTTTAGATGTGGCACCAAGATCACTCGTGGCTTGATTACTTACCTAGTTTTTCTTCTTCAGTTGTGTTTCTGTGATTCTCCAATTTAAAGCAGAACTTTAAGATATTACTGAGTAATCATGCATTTATTAAGCGCATGGCGACTAGTTTGGAAAGCCACGTCTTACCTTTAAAAAATAGCAGATTCTAAAGAAATTCTTGCCGTTTGGAGACTGGAACCCAGGTTACAGCACGGACATCTTGTCTGTGCCCCTGAGCTGTCAGTCCCAGTCTCCTTTTTTAGTAGCACTGCAGTGACCACAAGGTAACTGGAAGGTACTTATGGCGCAGGCACGCAGACAGCACTAACCTGCCTGTCAGTTTCCAAACGGCAAGGATTTCTTTAGAAACTGCTTTTTTTTAAGGCAAGACGTGGATTTCCAAGCTAGTTGCCATGCGCCTTATGAATGCATGGTGACTTAGTAATATCTGAAAGTTCCTCTTTAAGAGTTTGACCTGGCTCATTTTTGGATTCCTTCTTCTGCCTTTTGATTCTGCATTGACATCTAGTTCCATTCCTTTCTCTATGGACTGACCTCCTGGTATTGACTTGGCTTGTTGACTTCGACTTCTCACCTCTGACTCTGGCTGGCTGATGCTCTGGCTTTGACCCAGCATCTTGACTATCCTTTGCCACCATCCACTGTCCTCCTACAGTGTTCCTGACCACTGGTCCACTTCTCTACTGCCACTTGCCCGACTGTGTCTCCATCACCCTTTGCTGGCACCAGTTACTGGCTTTGCAGTGAGCAAGCCAAGGGGACTCCAGTGCATCAAAATGCTTGGCTGTAGTAGAAGAGTGGCGATCCCCAGTGACTCCACTGTCTCCGGCCCCCCAGTGCTCATCACAGTTGGTACCATTCAGCTCAGTTGATCTCCCCTTTCCTGAGTCAATTCATTTAGCTTGTGACTGGCCTTGACATTAGCAAGATTAGTGGACTCCAGCAAATTGCGACACTTCAATTGAGTGGAGAAGTGGCAATCCTTGGAGGCTCCATTGCCATCCGTTCTCTAGTGCAACTCCAGTGTGCAATACATATTTCATCTGATCATCGGTCTGCCGAGATGCTTCAGATTTTATCTGATCATCAGATTGCTGAGTTGCTACATATTTCATCAGATGATCAGTTTTGCTGAGATGCTACAGTTTTCAAGAGGACAACAGGAGAGAAGCGCCCACAGGCCCACCAAAGCAATTCAGCCAAATTCACGTATCTATGATCTTTATCATTATCCATTCATAGATGCTTTTATAATAATAGAATAAAGATTTAAACATTAATATATATTGGATTTGGCTGAAATTGCTTTGGTGGGCATGTGGGCGCTTCCCTCCTGTTGTCCTCCTGTCTGTGGAATCATAGCTACGATTGTGGGGAGCAGCACCGGGTCCTCCAACCCTAATCAGGAAGGGTGAGTGCTTATTTTCAATACTGGGAGTGTTAATTTTATGTAGCGACTGTTTCCTAGGGAATATTATTGCTACAGTTTTCATCTGAGCATCAGTTTGCTGAGTCACTACATATTTAATCTGATCATGAGTTTGCTGAGTTGCTACAGATTTCATCTGATCATCAGTTTGATGAGTTGTTTCATATTTCATCTGATCACCAGTTTGCTGATTTGCTACAGTATATATCTGATCACCAGTTTGCTGATTTGCTACAGTATATATCCAATCAACAGTTTGCTGAGATGCCCTAAACTGATCTTTTGCTTACTTCTTCTCTCCCAGTGCCTCTCCTGGAGAATTCTCCCATCCTCAGTACCACAAAAATTGGAGAAGGCTGCTCCTGGACTATCCTCGATTTGTATCCCAATCAGCTTGTGCCTTATGTCTGACACCCAGAGTGTGGAACTATTTGGAGCTGCCTCTTCGAAGGGTCATTCCCTCTTTCAGATCCAGACTCCTGTCTATGCCAGCTACCCTCCTGGGGGGTTTCTTTCCAATATGGTACCTTATCTTCATTACTGGAGTTCAGGAAAGTAATATTTGAAAAATATAAGAAAAATTAGTGATTGTAGTTGGCGTAATTTTGTACTTCAGGCAACTTCTACATTATGTTGATTAATAGTATAGATTGCCTTTTGTTCTCAGAAGAGCAGCAGCTAATGAATACAGTAGGAAAACCAACAGTTTTTAAAGATTTCTGTACCCTTGAAGGGGTGGAAATTTAAAAAGAAAATAAAGTCTCCTTTATTGCCATATTCTGAAAACATTTGTGCTCACCAGGTTAGGGGTAGAAAGAAAGTGATCCCCCCTCTTAGTTGATGCAGTGGGTTATCTACTTTCCTAAATTGCATGCTTTGACTACCCCTTTCTTCATTTCTGTAATTGTTTGAACAGGCAAGTCTTATCTGAAAATAATTCAAGAAAAATGAAGGTGTGTAGCTGGCAACCTCTAGAGAATGTCAATATCAATAGGTTACTATTTTTCCTGGAAGAGCAATAACTAACATACAGGAGTAGAAAGGTAAGTAACATTCAGGAAGTATATGCTTTTAGAGATTTATTTTAAAGTTATTGTGTAACTATGTATCCATGCTATATGTTTAATGTACTTTGATTACCTCCATGTTAACATCAACTGATATTCTGTTATATGTTTTTGTCAATGTATAACCTCACAGAAGGAGATACATTTGTGCACCTAGACATATTGGGTATCAGTAAATTCAAGAGATGTGTGGCATTCATATTTAGCACTTTTGCTAAGCTTGCTTGACATGTTTCACGGTAATTTCTGACTTTAGTGTAAGTTTCTGAAACCTTTCTGAAAACCCCTAATTTAACAAAATGTCCTTGTTCCAAAATGTTGTACAGGAAGAAAATTCAGCCATTTTCTGATCCATAAGTTAGTCTGCTTTCCTATAGCTGGACAGGTACATGGACCAACCAATGTTGGTGGCCAAAATCCACATTGTGGCCAAACGCTCGCTGCAGATTTTTGTTCCCACAACTCGGGCTCACACAGTGTCAAACAAAGAGAGTGAGCTCAAAACACAGTCACCCTCGCCCCACCTCCCAAATACTAACCCAACGCTATCCCTACCATGACAGTTAAACAATACTAGCCCAAACACTATCCTAACACCCAATATGAATCCCATCAAAAATAACACCATGCAATTAAAATAAACACTTACCTGTAAATATGTTGTCCAGTGGGGTCTTCTGCACCCTGGTCTTATTCTTCAATTCTTCTTCTGAAAGCTTCTATCTTCTTCTTCTTTCTTCTTCATATGTCACTGTCTTCTTTTCTTTATCTGTAGTCTTCTTTAAACTTAGTGTTGCACCTGTAAAGAAAAAATATAGTTATTAAAATGAAATCAGTCCTTAAACTTGTGCTGCTGTCACCACCGCAACAGAAAAAAAAGCACAAAAAAAATCCCTCCTTGTACCTTTAGAGCCATGCACTGACGGAAATTTGAACAGGGAATGCCTTTTATATGGCCAGTCCATGTTAAAAATGGTTCCCATGTTCCCCATTGGCTGTGACATGGGGTTAATCAGGGCACAGAATGTGCCTTGCAGTAACCACACCTCCCAGTCAATCAGCTTTTAGCACAGTAAGTCATCCCTCTAGCTAGATGGTGATGGGCAGCAACATAACTTTAAAGACATTTAATTGTCATAATAATATTTTTTACAGAGGAAAAAAGAAGTTTAAAAAAAGAAGACTGAAGAAGAGCACAGATGAAAAAAGAAGAAAAACTAAGATGACAGATGAAGATGTCAGAAGATGAACAAGACTATAGAAGATTACAGAAGAAGAATTAAAGAGGAAGACCAGGGTGCAGAAGACCCTGCTGGACATCAGGATTACAAATAAGTGTCCCAGCTATGGGTGATGGGATAGTGTTAGGGTAAATATTTGTACACCTTATTGTTAATGTTAAGGGTTGTGTAGGGCCAATGGGAGGGTTAATGTTTGGGAGGTTCATCGTGTTTTTTATCTCAGGCTCAGTGTTAGAAACTGTGTCAAACACAGAGTGTTAGTTGGTTTCCTTTGATGTTCCCATTTTTTACACTCTATTTATCATGAATTATAGGAATAAAAAAAACACAACGAATGTTGGGCCACAAGTCAGGCTTTGTGCCCCACCGCTCATTGTGGTTCATGTTGATAGGGCAATTGAATTCCGACTGTACCACTATGTGTGTGCCTGTTGGTGTTCATTTTTTGCCCTACAGTGGGTTTTACCAGTGCTTATGAAATCAAGCCCTAGGTCTCCTCATCAGGCAAAATAAGAATGAAGGCTAAATTCACAATACATGACATGTATTGTGTATTCAGTCTTCATTCTTATTATACCTGAAGAACAGACCTAGTTGTCTTGAAAGCTTGCATCTAGGAGCCACTCAGCCAATAAAGGAATCATTTTTACTCTTAATATCTTGACTCTAAGCATTTAATATTTTTGTTCATTGTTATCAATGTTTATACCATATGATACATTAGAGTGAATTCTTAATTAATGCATAGAAGGGTCTATTTATCAAATATGTCAGATACTAAATTTAGGATAACAATCCAGCAGGCGAGAGAAAATGTAGTTAGATTTGTTTTTTTCTACAGTAATAATTGTGGCACAATGATGCGATAAGCTCTCCAATGTAATAAACTTCTAGTTCCTATATTATTCTATGGAGTTTATAATCTCTAAAACTGGAGAGATGTTAGGGCTGTATCCAATAAGCTAAACCAAGGTTTGTGCCAGGCAATAATATTGTCTGGTGCTCATGTGGGCTAGCCATCAGACCTGACCCCCACCCAACCAGATAATTGGTAGAATGCATATGAAGGTTAGTGAAAGGATGACAGAATTATAGCAGGGGAATTACAAGGATTGGGCACTTGTGTAAAAGGAACCAAGATGGCATTCCAAATGATAAATGTTATAATTGTTTTTTATTCACAGAATCCTGTTGAAATCTATGGGGAAATTTGTAGATAAGACCAGCAAAAAAGTTATCACCTGCAGTGCAATCCAGGCTTTCATAAGAAGAATTGGAGTAACTCTTGAACAAACCAACTGTACCACATGGGCAAATACAAATTCCTCAAATTTTCATTGATTTTATTGGGGTGTTTAATTCCTTGAATGCTAAATCTCCAATCCATTACAAATCAAGGTGTTGGGGACATCTCCATCATTCAAATGGTTAAAAGCCCCATTTAAAGCAACATGATTTGGGGAGTTTTTATTGCCCCCTACAGTGCAGATGGTTTGCTCTAGAGTTGTACTTGTGTTTGATACTTAAAGAGATAGTAATACTTCATTTTATCTTTATTTTATTTTGTAGGGATTAAAAAAAACATGAAGAATACTATGTCTTATCTCTCAAACCTTTATGATTCGAGACATATTCACAAGCAAAGTTTCCCCCTCCCGCCCCTTTTACCTAGTGTAAGCCATCTCTTCTCAGATGTGTTATCTAGTTGTAAGTCCAGACAGATAACAGAAGGGGACAATCTTCTTCCTATGAGAACAATGAAAGCCCTGCCCCCCTTGACAAGCTTTTCAGGTTTTTCCCTTATCTTAATTGAAGATTGTCCCTCTCTGCAGTCTACCTGGGCACCTCCCTTCTGCTCTGGCTGAGCAGTGTTACATCAGTAAAAGGGGCGGGAGGGGGATACTTTGTCATTGAATTACTCCTGAACTACAACTCTGACAGAATTGAAATAACACTCTCCAAAGTCCAAATACTATGATAATTAATTAGAGCTGATTTTATTATGAAACATTACTATCCCTTTAATACTCTGTCTAGCTCCTGAATGATTTCTATTTGTGTCCCCTGCCTTAGATCTCTCTCTCTCTCTTAGCTCTTGTGTCACACATACTGAGACACCATAACAGACAAATATAACTCCCCAGTGATTTAACCCTCTGAGTACCAGTGGAGTGCATAACACAATGCTTTGCAGTGTGTTGCATACCTCTGTGTCATTCAAAGGGTTAAATAGACTTTTAGACCAAAGCAATGTGTTGGGTACCTCTCTGATATACAAAGAGGTAAAAGCCCCATTTAAATCAGCTGGGTTTTTGGGAATGCTAATTTTCTCCCCTAAGCAGTTGGTTAGCTCCAGGCTTCCTCCAGTTTTCTCTAGTGCATATGGCCCAGGTGTTAGGTTTGGATAAAAAAGTTTAACAGAGAATTTATAAAGAAACTAATTAGGTAATTGCAACAAGTTTGCTACAGAATTTTCACCAGTATGTTAACACCAGGTATAATCTGTTCTTAAGCATTCTAGGCAACAACACCCTTATTAATTTATGAATCAGTCCTGACTCCAGCTGCCATGACGTAAAGACAATTCTTACAAAAGGACTAAGAATGTTTTTTTTTATAAATCTTCCTCAATGTTCCATATTTATAAAAGCAAACTTCACTTATTCTAGATTAAACCAACTGAACCATAGGGAACAAATAAAAGTTCCTGTTAAATTAAATTGGGCTTTCTGGCCACCTCCCTCTGATTCTCAGATAGGGTCATGCGACTCGACGGCTGCAGTGAGGGACAAACTTCAGTAAGTAAGTATAAGGGAAATCCTGCACCCCTTGATGAAGGAGGGCAGAATTTCCCTTTGCTTACTGAAGTTTGTCCCTCGCTGCAGCCGTCCAGACCGCAGCTTCTGGTGACGTGTGGAGATGGAGTGGGCAGTAGATATTTATCTCTGCATTACTTTTTAACTACACAAAAGGACTTAAATATAGCGCATAATAATAATTTGCTAAATCATGTGTAACGCCGCGACATGTGCAGTACACACTGCTGAGCGTGCTGCAGTCATGCGCAGTGGAGACTGCCCGCGCCGCGGTTGATACAGAGCTCTGTATCAGCCGCGGCGTGGGCAGTCTCTACTGAGCGTGACTGCCCCGCGACCGGGTGGCAGTGGCACTGTGGCCCGTGTAACGGGCTGTTCAACTAGTTTTAATATAAAGAAGACTCATAGAAATACTTTTAATAAACACATTACTAACTAAAATGTCCGTATTCCTTATTATGAGTATTCGTATTTATAAAGTATTCTAGTCACATTTATAAATGTGTTGCCAGTAAAGAATAAGAACAGGTCACACATGGCCTTAAATATTTGGTGAAAATTCTGTTGCTAAAATAGCTAAATTTCTTTTTAAATTCGCTGAGCCACTTTTTACAAACGTCCTTACTCCATTTTATAAAAAAAGTACTAAACGGCGTTATGTCCTCCTATACTTTTATAACTACCAGAGACAACCTTACAGCTATTTTAATGCTTCTTTTCCATCAACTCCACTTTTATAAATCCCTCCAATTGTTGCTAAATGTTTGTACATATATGTATGTCGCTTTGAGAGACTTTTACAGACACTTTCTTTATAATCCCAGTTTTATACATCTCCCCCAATGTTCCATGACACAAAACGAGCAGAGTGTCAACTAGGCATGGTACATTAGGAGCAAGGCAGGAGGAAATGTACATTACTTAGATGAAGTGTGAGTGAACATTGAGCATGCTTGTGCCTCTCACAGAATGTTAAATTGCCTCCTCTGATTGTGATAATGGAAAGCAGGAGTCAATACTAATACACAAAGTATGGAGGAGATTTGAGATACAATGAATAAGGATGCCCGGTGCTGTCAACAACGCATCAGTTTTCCTAGACAATAGCAATAGGAGACACAAGGTCCTTTCCTCACACCTTGCTCCTAGGGTGGAATAACAAATAATATTTTAAAGTAATATCAACTATTAGTATTGAAAAATATATAATGCAGGGTTTATCCTACTGAGTAATTAATGTTTTATTCAAATTTATTGCAGTTCAAACTTGTATTTTTTAGATGTAGTTCCTCCATGACCTGAAATATTTCAGTGGTGCTGCTCCTACAATATTATATGGAGATCTGTGGTCAACAATAGACTACTACATTGCTCCATAGACTACTGTAGCAATAGTACACCATAACATTTCTGGACATGGATATGCTACTTCCATAAATATCAGTGGGAGCACCCATGTTTTACCAAGCAGGCTAATTCATACAATATATATGTTTCACATAATAAGCATTACTATCCTTTAAGACGCTTTACTCAGGCAGGTGATGTTCCTCTACCTTTTGACACTATGGGCCTAAAGATCAAAAGACAATAGGAGTAATTCTGGGACAAATCAACTGTTCTACAGGAGACAAAGTCACAAAATTCCTATTGACTGAAAAGCAGCTTTTAACCCCTTAAATGCTAGAGAGGTTTAGAACACATTGAAAATCAGTGATTTTAATGTCCCCTATGGTTTAATCAGTTTGCTCCAGAATGATTCTGCTTTTCTTTTGATTGTAAGGCTATGTGATCAACAGTAATTTCAGTAAAGAGGTGTAATTGATAATAATGATATCAGTGTATGTCAATGTCTCAGGTGCTTATGTGAGGTGAGGATTAGGGATGGGCAAAAACGTTTGCATCAAACTGAAATCGGCAAATAATGTGACTTTCTGCTTGGCGTATCATTTCCTGTGAAAAGCTCAGTTTTTTCCGCTCTTTCCCACCTTTTCCCCCCATTGAAATCAAGGAGAAAAATATTTCTCAACCACACAAAAGTTTTCTACAGCCATATAAAAGGGTGTCAGGCTCTCACAGCAGCCATTCTATGTTTGTGAGAGGAGGGAGCAGTACATTTTTTGAGCTAGAAAAGATAGGAGAATTGAAGTTTAGTTTAGGGAATCTTTTAGGTAGGATTTTTGTTCTGTTTACTAGGAGAGTCAGTGGGGCACTCTGGGGAGGAAGGAGGTTGACCCCAAATACTCCAAAATTCCATGTGGCTGACTGGCAAGACACAGGCAGCTAGGGACCTATTTGTTTGCTGAGCTTGTTGTTGATTTTGTTTTTCAGTTATAATTTTTTTGGGGACAGACTGTGATAAGACAACAAGGTGGACAACTTAAAATAAATAAATAAATAAAAAAGAACAAAGAACTAAATATATTAGGTGACAGTGACTGACAGCTGACTGGGCTTAGGCAAGGCATCATACAGCTCCATCAGTTGTGTTGTGTACTGTACAGTAAAAAAACACAGTGTAGTTGTGTATTGTCTAGCAAATGCACATGGGGAAGGGGGAGGGGTGGAGCAGTTCAGGGATATGAGAGTAAAGTAGTAGTTCATGAACTGACTGCAGCAATGGTTGCTGCAATGTGAGCAATCAATGTTGATGATCGCTCTACTCCAAAGGAGGATGCAGTTTGTCAAGGTCCCAGAAAAACTAGTCCCAGCACCATCCGTGCCAGTAGAAATAAAGAACCATATAAGAAGAACACTGAAGATGACAACAAGTCACATTCAAGTGTTGATGATGCTGGCAATAGCATAATAGAGGAAGCAGCTGAAACGCCTGCTGCATCAGATAGTGAGACAAACAAGCACCAAAACACCCCTAGTAGGGAACTTTGTTACAGTAAAAGTAAAAAGAAATTGTTTGAGACCTCCAAAAGCTTAGAGGAATATAAGGGTAGTGGGCAAGAATTGTCAGGTGATGCTGATGCTGATGCTGCTGAGGATGACCTAATGATGACTGATGATGATGCAGATCTAGAATATATCCTTCCAGCATCCTTCTCTTGTTCAGATACAGATGAAGTTGAGAGTGAGGATGATGACAGGGCTATAAGGTTAGCAGAAAGTCAATGGCTGAATCTTCCACCACTTTTTAGGAGAACTGTGCCTGTCTATAAACTGTTTGAGAAAGCCATTGGAAAGTCTGACCATGGACAAGCACAGATGTCAAAAAGCACAAAGTCACCATATCAGTCATCATCAGCATCATTGATTCTTCAAAGTCCAAGTCCCACTAAGACACATACACACACACACACACCTGTTTTGAGTACCCAGCAACAGCAACACAGGTTAACATCCACAATGTTAGATATGACAAGTGCATCTGCTGCTGCTGTAAGTGCTGCACCTTTGACACCTAGTACTAGTGGCAGTAGAATTACATCAACATCTAGCCCTAGTAGTAGTAGTAGTAGCAGCAGCACCACCTCAGGAACCCCTTATGCCATGAAGTCCACAATATGGAGATACTTCACTCAGGATCCTCAAGCTAAGCATGTTGCTATCTGTTGTCTGTGCGAAAAGCACATGAGCAGAGGGAAAGCAGGCTTACATCTAGGCACCTCCTCTATGAGATCCCACCTGAAGCACAACCACAAGTCTAACTAGGAGACACACTAGCAGTAGGCCAAATGTGCCACAACTAGCACCATCAGAAGCACTTTAAAAAGTTCCCAGGACTCTAGGGCAGAAAAAAGAAGTAGTGAACTTATTTATGTCTCAGAGAGTGTGCTACTGCCAGTTCCAACAGTTAGTTCAATCCAAATAACACCTATGGCTCCTGCTGCAGAGGAGTATGACAGACAAAGCCAGGACAAATATATTACCAGCAGCACAGAGGAGGATGTGGAGGAGAGATATGAAGAAGGGTTGCCACCATCTACCACACTTGGGACCACTGCTATGACCGATAAGTAATGTATGTCAATAATCTGAGAAGGAGGATAGCGTATGACAATGGTAAAAATACATACACAAATCATACCATGCCAGTCCTCCACCACCACCACTACAATACACATCTGCCACACTGTAGGTTGTACTTTATTTTTTTCATTACTTGACATCATCATGAATATGTGCCAGTATCACTTAAGCATGAAGTTAGTGTTGTGGGCAAAGGACAAATGTAGTCTGCATGCTAACACATTTTTCAAGCCATATGTTGCTGTAGGACTCACAGCTTTGACTTTCAGCCACTTATTTCTAAACTCCGGCTCTCAGAAGAAGTAATATTTCAGTGGGAAATGTAGTACCTATAGGAAATATAGGTGAAAATGTGTTAAAATAGGTGAAAAGGCAAATATTTTCTCTGGAAAAGAGAAAATTTTTTGCAAAAAGTCATGCAGTAATTTTTCACTCTTTTCGCCCACCCCTATTGAGGATTACAGTCAGTACAGAGCATGTGTCACTTGGTAAAGTGGTGGGGTGTGGCGGTGCATATCTCAGTCCCTCTCAGTGAAGTGTTAGGGTGAGACCAGGGTGGCAATCAGTGCAGTGCATGAATCTCCCTATGCTGAAGTGATGCATGCTCCTTTCAGTAAGGTGCTGAGGTAAGGTCAGGGTAACTGTTAGTGAAGTGTGAGGTCAGGGTGGCAATCAGTGCAGTGCATGGCTCTGCTTGTGCTGATGTAATACACACTCCAGTGCGACTGATGTACTAAGAAAAATGGTCAGGGAAAAAATAACTTGGTGCTAAAAAAAACATAATATAATTATACAAAGAGGGAACATAAGTGCATAAAATGTGAAGTACAGCAAGGAATTTGGAGAATCTCCACAGTGCCCAAACAAACAGATGACAATTCTGTACTGCTTCATATATATTATTTTGCTGTAAACACTGTATATACATTATTACCCACATATTTACTAATTTTAGAATGAGATTTTTTTCATAGTTCGGCCACAATATGTGAAAACATGCCTATCATTCCAAGGCTCCATCTATAAAGATGGACTGTGGGCACATCCCATTGCCTAAAGTGCCTGTCTCTCACTGCAGGCAATCACTTCTAAAAGCAGATCATTTAAAGCCAGGAGGGTATTAGATCAAGCTTTAATTTTGAAACATTTTGCATAACTACCAGAATTTCAAATGGCCAAAGAGGGACACATGTTTAGATGGTTTGCTGGGAGGGTGACTGGTGGACAAAGCATTCCCAAGAATGTTTAGGTTATTTCATGATCTATTTAAACCTCTATGTGTAACTGAATAAATTATTTAGAGCAAGACTAAAGTATTTTATTTACACATATTAATTTATAAACACATATACTGAAGTTTAAACGAATGCGTTTTATTGCTATGCATCAG
Organism: Rhinophrynus dorsalis; assembly: GCA_037306005.1. Classification (NCBI taxonomy): domain Eukaryota; kingdom Metazoa; phylum Chordata; class Amphibia; order Anura; family Rhinophrynidae; genus Rhinophrynus; species Rhinophrynus dorsalis. The sequence continues at coordinate 326,219,316 of CM074720.1, read as the reverse complement.
TGTGATACACATACACAACACATTCTGATCTCATAAAGAGAGGGACAGGGGGATTTGGGTTTCAAAGAGGGACTGTTCCTCCTAAAGAAGGACACTTGGGAGGTATTTTTTATAAGCCATATGATGTATATGCATGCAGTAGATAAGCCTTGCCTAAAATTAGAAGCCTTGGCATGACAGGCAAGATAATACATATTTTGTACAAAACGATGTACTGAAACCTCATTTTGAAATTGGCGAGTTAATATGTGTAATAATGGGTACAGAGGAGTAACATGTAAATAATTTATATAAAGTAGAACAGGGTTGTCTTCTGTTCATTAAGAAAACGTTGTGTAATTCTGCAGCAAACCAACTGCACCAGAAATAACAAATAAAACTCCCCATAATTCAATTTACTGAACGGCGTTTAATTCAATTGGAATTTGTATTTTGCAGTCGATTTGTTTCAGTTTCACCCATGTATTAATACATCAGCTTCACTGTGAGCATGCCCATGGAAGTAAGGTGCTGGAGTAAGAGAGCAAAGTCTTAATGCATGACTCTCCCACTTTCCCGTCAGTAAGGTGCTGGGGTAAGATCATTCAGTATATCTCCCACCCTGTCAGTAAGGTGCTGGGGCGAGGTCAGGGTGATGACAGTTCATACAGCATATGTCCAACCCACTCAGTAAGGTGCTAGGTGAGGTCAGAGAGCTACCCACTCACTGCCTGTCACTCCCTGTCTCTGTCCAGGTGCTGAGTGCAGGGCCCCTCCTTCCTCCGCCGGTCACAGAGTGGGGCTGGCCCCGCCCGGTGACGTCAGTAGTGGCTGTGTTCCAGCACTGGGTGATCAGGGTGATCCTGAGCTACAGGGCTGTGCAGTACAACTGGGGCTGACACACTGGGACTGAGACCGGCGCTTGGAACCTGCTCGGCCGCTCTGTGTATCTGTGTGCCTGGGGTCCGTGCTAGGCTGCGGGAGGAGCTGAGGGTGAGTGCAGACTCCTGTGCAGCTGAGGCCGGGATATGAGCCCGGCTGATCTTTGCTCTGAATCAACCCCCCTGCAGCTTTCCCCTGATTGCTCTCCTCCCAGCACCTCTCTTCTCACTCTGTGGGACATTCACCTTCTCACTTTGTTGGACCAGTACGTGATGTCTCACTGTATATATTTACTTTCCATGGACTGCTTTATTTTTTCCTCTCTGCCCACATCCCTAGCCGGATTCCCCACCCCCTTATGATCCTCATGTACCTCTCTTCCTGGATCTTTTTTCCTTCTCTTTGGAAACGTCAGGGAACTTTCCTGAATTTCTTTCATCAAACTCCTTGCTTCTACCAAACTTCTAGATCCCATTCAGTTCCGTCTCAGAAGTGTGTGACTTGTAGCTTCTGTACACATTCGTTTTTCATTGTTTACACTTTTAATTTGTTACATTGTATAAACAATAATAGAAGGGAATATATAACAAGTTAACCCTTTGAGTGCCAGAGGGGCAACGCATTCCAAAGCAATGCATTGCGTGCCCCATGGCACTCAAAGGGTTAAGGACCAGAGTTCTGTACCCCGTTGGTCCTTAAATGAATAAAGTGAAAAATTCTGGGGCAACAAATTGTAACATATTTATAAAAGAAAAATCCAATTGTGTGAATGGAGATCTTATTTTTCCATAACCCCCCGCATAAATACTGCAGTTTTGCCTATTGTTTTATCCTCCAAAGGCATGTCACATTTATATCCCATGTTGCATTGAACTCCCTGTTGAAATTCCAGAAAAGTTTATTGGTGCTGCAAAGTTTTGTTTAAAAAAAAAAAAACTAAAACAAAAAAACACACACCTAAAGCACTGTCAATCCTCTGAGTGCCAGAGGGTTGTCAAGTTCATTGCTTTGAAATTAGTTGTACCCTCCCTCCCTCTGGCATGAAAAGGGCGAATCTTTAACCTTTAAATATTAAAAAAGTAGAGATATTTTAAGAGCCATGTTACATCTCAAAAGGGTAAATTTACTTTACGTTTGGAAAAACAATATATAAATCATTTTATGAATAATACATATTCCTAATTATCGTTGCAGTTTTTTTCCTTCAAATTCAGTTGCATGAAGTCATAAAGCACAGTCTAAAGATTAAGCTGACACTTTTTTTCCAGAGTACAAGGGTGACAGTTGGTATAATTCATAGTACACTCTTGTACTAATTAACAGACCTAAAGTACAGACTTATTCAAGACAAAAACTCCCCCATCCATTTGAATTCATCATTAGTCTATTGCACATGCTGAGGCAGTAAGATATCTTGTTAATGTAACTGACATTAGATTCAAAATTACTTTCTAATAAGTAGTACAGACTATAAATATTACTTAGTTGTGTTCTGGGAAAATGGAATTTCATCTTAAGATATAGCAAAATCCCTATGCTTTAATTATTGCCCTTCAATGGATGATGATTTTAAAGAGGTATAACCGGTTCTAGAGCAGCTTTACTGTCAAAATTAATGTCAGGATAAAAATAACTAACATTTTACATTACAATACAGTTTGTACAAACGGATCCTCTGTAATGGATAGAAGTTTGACAATTTATAGATTATTAGGAGCTGTATAGTGTGCATAGAAATACGTTAAAATGAATTATGCCAGAATTGTTTTATTTATTTTTTTATTATTATTTTTTAAACACAGTGTCTTTTTTTTTTCTTTTCATAATTGCTTATTGTACTGGTAAACGAAATGGTAGGTAATGTAAAGCCCACCAACTGCTGGTGCCAGACTACAACTCCCATAATTCTGGCAGGGAATCATGGGAGTTGAAGTCTGGTGGCAATTTTAGGGCCTCATGTTTCCTGCAACTGACGTATAGTCTCAGTATTGGAACAGTTTTGTCACTTTTTTCCTAATAAAAGAGTCTTGGTACCCAAGGTGGAGAGGCAGTGATGTTTTGTGCAAATAATGAGGCAGAGACTCTGAATAGAGTGCAGATGTAACACAGCAGGGGTAACCAATAAGTAGATCTCAGTCTACCAGTAGATCATGAAGTGGTTATCGGTAGATGGCGAGAAGATTCATGGAGAGTCGTGTTTGAGATGGATACCTCTCTAATCTAGGTGTTTAAAAGCCACATTTAACCCTTAGAGCGCCAGAAGGGTACGCAACGCATTGCAAAGCAATGCTTTGCGTACCCCTATGGCACTCAACAGGTTAAAGCAACTGGAATTCTTGAAAGTTTGTTCCATATGTTACAGTTGGCTTGCCCCAGAATTACTTGTCTTTTATAATATATTTTATTGTGCATATTGTATTAGTCCAATTTTATTCTGTACAGACAAAAAATATAAGCTGTCATGTTGTGTAGCATGCTTGAATGTAATGGCGAGGGACTGTTGAGGCATGCTGGTAAGGGAAGAGATCATGTTAGCATAACTATGGAAAAATTAGATCCCATGTCTTTAAAGTTGGCCAACCCTAGTTAAACAATGTCATATTAACCCTGGCATGCTAGAGCGGTTTCCCACACATTGCATTGCAATGCACTGGAGACCGAGCTAGCATCCAATGAGTTAAATTGCCTCAAAAAAAAGGTATTGGGTCATATACATGACATAGAAGTGGAGCAAATCTGAAACAAATCAGCAACATCATCTGAAACACATATAATCCCTTTAAATGGGGCTGTTGAGTATTTGAGATGTTTTCAGTGAACTGGAAACCCTTCTATCATTCAGGTTGTTAAAAGTCCCATTTGAAGAGATTGTAATGTCTATACTAAAGTTGTGCTCAAGTCTTCTACAATGGTTTTATAACCTGCAGTGCTAAGATTAATAACTTACTGTTCAGTAGTTCGAAATATATTGAAGTTTAAATGATCCCCTTCCCGCCCCTTCTGACCTAGTCACGCTACCTGTGAGAGTGATCCGGATGGATACAGCGAGGGACAAACTTCAGTAAGTAAAAGGAAAATCCTGCTCTCCTTCATCAGGGAACAGGGTTTTCCTTATACTTACTGAAGTTTGTCCCTCACTACATCCGTCCGGTCTCAGGACCGAATTTCCAAATATAAGAGGAGGAGGCCAGAAGGGGCAGGAGGGGGATAATTTAAGCTTTAATGTAAAACCATTGTAGAAGACTCGGAGAGAAACTTTATTATAGACATTACTATCCCTTTAAAACAATAACAATTTTTATTTGTCCACTATAGTGCGGTTGGATGTCTCCAGAATGGCTCCATGTCTTTTTCCATATGGCCATTAACCCTTTGAGTGCTAGAGAGGTCTCGGATACCTCTCTTGCAACCAAAGGGTTAATCATTGTTCTCTTCTGCAGTTTGTATTTACACAATTCATGATAAAGCATACCTTGTTTTAGGCAAGAATATCATGGTCTCAAAATGTAAAAATCTATGAGTTCTATAGAGGAATCCAATGCATTGCAATGTGTTGGATACCTCTGACACCCAAAAGGGTTAAAGTGGCCATATCATCCTAAGACAAGTTCATTTTGTTACATAGAATTAACCTGTTATATACATTTTTCTGTAAAATAAATAGAGAAATTATTCCTTTCTGTACCAGAGGGGTGCCCACCACATTGCTTTTGAATATGTTGCTTACCCTTCTGGCACTAAAAAGGTTAACCTTGATTTGTAGTTAGCTTAGGCCACAAACAGAACTATGCAATCTCTCTCTTTGCTACTAGAAGTACACCCAGTGTGTGTGTGTGCTCAGCCTAGGCTCAGTGATAGCACAGTGTGTGATACTATTGGTCCAGCACAGAAATGAATTAGCATACAGTGCCAGACTGTGCCATTAAGAAATTAAAGGTTAATTTCTCAAACATTATGTTTATTACAAACAAATGGCCAACAGAACATGTAGGCAGTTTTTAATTCTCAGTTAAATCAACTAAAATAAGTTTACATGTTCCTGTAGTTTGGTTCTTTACAATGTTCAGATTAACATTTCATGATAAAGTAAGTCTTATGTAAGAATATAATAGTCTTGAAACTTTAATTTGTTTGCCGATGTGCCTGCTGAATTGCTGTATGTACTTTGTAGTTGAAAAGAACCAGTAACTGCACCTGATACATGAATATTAAATTGATTACATTTTTAATATTTCTCTTGTTGACTGGAAAAACAACACCTTGTTGTAAATGAAATTCTTTGTCTTTTACCCCTCTCCTACTGAAGAGAAAGTATAGCTGTAAATAGAATTGAGGTTGTTTGCATACCTGGGAATGATCAGGGTTCGACCAGGAGGATTTTGACCCAAATTCTCAAAGTGAGCTACCTATTACATGATCTGTGCAAATTAACTGCTTGGTTTGTTCTATGTTGACTCCATTTGTACAAGAAAGACAGAAGGAGAAGTCCTTGCTGGTTATATAGCTAAGTTATAGCATTGTACAGGTTAACTGAGGACTGCCTGGAGTTCCTCTGGGTTACAACAAGCGGGGAAATATCACTTCTAATCTGTGTTATGGAGACTGCTAAGAGTTAATATTTCAAATTTCATGGTCAGCTCATCTTAAAGGTTCCCAGGTATGGTTTTGTGTTTTGTGTAGATACATTTTTATCAACACTAGGTAGGGATGGAGGACACCTCATACACACAGTGACATTTGCGAGGAGTCAGCTTCATGAACACTTTTGTGTGCCAGAGACCCATCTGCCACTCAAAGGGTTAACAGTAAGATTCTGCACTGTCTTAAAGTATAATTTTCTTGTCTGTACACACCTATTAATGTCAGAGTAAGAAGAACCTGTAAGAGCAGTTACATGAGTTGGGAGGGTCAGTGATATAGCAGTCTATCACCATTCCTACCAGAGGACTGTAGAAAATTGACACAAAAGTATTTAAAAAGGAACTACAGCTAAAATCAGGGGAGGTCAGCTGTTGGCAGTTGTAGGCTACTGCAATAATGCTTTGTTGTATCTAGCTGTGCTTTGTTTATGAATAAAGGTGGAAGACTGTTTAGAATTTCCATGTATGTACTGTATATGACAATTGCAGGGGTGTTCAAAAAATCCTTTGGAGTCAGACACAATTTCAAGGAACCAGCTAAGAGTTATGAGAGACAGTGAAGAGATGCATGCATAAATGTTAGTGTAAACTATCCCCAAAATGTAGGAGCCAGAAGTGAACATTTAGGAGCCTGAACTTACAGACTTTTTTTTGTAACTCTGAGCAATGGAGAAAGAAGCTTTGTGTCCATATTTTCTGTACTTATAGTAGGACCCAGTTGTAAGAGTCCAAGGGGTATCTGTCAGGCGAAACTGGAACAAGTCTAGTGGTAGATCAACTTAATCATGTGTAACAAACATTACTAAGGACGTATGTAAGGTTCAATTTCCTTCTCGCAGGAATTTTCGTGGAACAGGAGCTATGTTTCTACTTTCTGTGGAAATTCCCATGACGAGGAAAAGCAGGACAAACTTACCTGCAGAAGGTTATACCCACTCTGCCATACCTATGCTGTTATATTATTGCTGCACCACATTTCATTGTTTTCATTCTGCATTTCTGACATTCCCGCATACAAACATCAGCACACATACTTGTTCACTCACTTCATTATGTAGAGTGGAAATGGTCAGTGGATATTGCCTTCCCATGGGAATTCATGTGGGAGGCAGAAGGCCCTGTTTTCAGTCTCATTTCTTTCTGTAGTGGAAAGTTTAGTACATGCTTAAAAATGACCATTGACTTTTTTCTACGAGAAAGGTCACCAGTGCAATGCTTTACAATGAATCTTCTCCCGTTCACCTTTTGTTACCATTCATCCAGTGGAAGTTCATATGCCCAAAGTTTGTTGCGGAGTGTTTAAAGAAGTCTTGTGGCCTCTGAAGAAATTGTGAATTAAGTCCCTCAAATATGGGAATCACTCAGATTTGTATTAAAGGGGTAGTAACACTTAATGTGTAAAAAAAATATATGTTGTAGGGATAATTCTCATGAATAAAACAAGGGTATTTTCACAGCTGAAAGGTGTTTTATTCAAAAGTTATTACAGCTTAAATTTTATTTTTTTTTAGGAGCAGTATCTCAGTGGCCTGAAACTGTACAGTGGCGCTGTTGCTAAATCATCCTATTTACAGCTCTGGTCAGCTGACCATAAATCTCCATAGAATGGTCTAGCAACAATGCCTCTGTACAATTTCAGGCCACTGTGATACTACGCTTAAAACAAGTTTGGGCTGTAATAACTTTTGAATAAAACACCTTTCAGCAGTGGTAATACCCTTGTTTTACTCAGGAGTATACTACAACATATTTTTTTTTACATATGAAGTATGTTTTAGTGGTAATTGTTTTCCCCTTAATTTTTGTGAGAAATTTATTTGTGCACCTAGAACAGCCTCAGACCTTCCTAACCATAGGATTAATTTGGTTAATTCCTGTGAAACTGGATTAGTTTGGAACCCAAGTTGAAGCCCCTGGTTTGGACCTTTAAAATCTCACGTATAAGTTGACTTTTATTCCTTCTCCTACTGCAGATATAGGCAACTTGTGACTCTTTTGTTGGACTACATCTCCCATGATCCAGCATCTGTAGAGTTGCATCTTTTCCATACACTATACACATTGTTACACAATAATGTGACTTGAAACATTGGCCCTTTTTTGTTTTTCCGTAATTCTGCATATATATATATTTTGTGCGCTTGGTATTAAAATAACATGACTTGTTTTCACTGCAGTTGATTTCCTTTATACTTTTTGAGAAAAACTGTATATTAACCCCTTAATGACACACTGGTGCGGACATTAAGGACTGTGGCGGTCTTCAGCTATCCCAAAATTCTTTGTGAAAAAGTGCCATCGTCCTAAACGGCCACCCACCCCCAGATTGGTTGGTCATTTAGGGGTTAAACCAAAAGTATTGCCTAAAAATGAAAAGGATTCAGATCCATTTAATTGTCGTCTTCTCTTGTTTGGCATTTTCAAACATTTGTTCCATGAGTTTATAAACACTATCCTCAACATGCTCTCCACAGGAATGGGTAGGATTGCCGATAGGCCAAATCTGATGATTTATAGAACAAACAAAATAAAAAAACCTGACAAACACTAAAGCAGATAATTGCTATGAGATATGAACTCTTCCTTTTCAGTTTACAGTCTATTATCTTCTATTTGTCATTTTACCCAAAATGACATAGATGTCCCTTGTGGCTCATTAGTTTAGTTTAGTAGGGCCATACTCTTGGTGAGTCTAGTGTTAACCAGTACTTGATCTGCTCAGACTGACTGCTTCTTTTTTCTCTAAATTTGTGCCACCTATACTAGAAAGGCAGATGGAGAAGTCCTGCTTGTCCTATGTATGCTCTGTCAGTGAGTTGATGGTTCTTTGAGGTCTGGCTGGAGCTCCTCTTGTTAGACCAAATAGGGATGTATATTACCTAAAACTATGTTTATCAATCTTTTTTCGCTCAAGGCACCCCTAACATGCAAATTGGTATTTTCAGACCACCCCTCACATTTTATATGTAATTTCTCAGAGACTTATTGAAGGGAACAACATATATACATTCGATAGCCGCTTTATTAGGTACACATGCTTGTTAACGCAATATATATTATACAGCATGTAGACATGATGAAGAGGTTTAGTTGTTGTTCAGCCTAACATTAGAATGTGGAATATGCATGATCTAAGGGACTTTGCACGTGGTACGAATATTAGTGCCTGACATGATTATTCCATCGTCTCAGAGCTGCCCTTCTGGGATATTCACATGCTACAATCTCTAGAGTATACAGAGGATGGTGCAATGAACAAAAAAACATCATGGGTAGCAGTTCTGTGGGCAAAAACACCTTGTTAATGTGAGTGGTCAAATAACTACTCTTTATAACAGTGGTGTGTAGAAGGGCATCTCTGAACAAATAACATGTCAAACCTTGTAACGTATTAGCTACAGGAGCAGTAAACCAAACCGGGTTTCACTTCTGTAGCCAAGAAGAGGAAGAAGAAGCTACAGTGGGCAGGTGATCACCAAAACTAGACAATAGAAGACTGGAAAAAAGTTGCCTGGTCTTGTAAATGTTGATTTCTGCTTCAGCATGAAGATGGTAAAGTCAGAATTTGAAGTAAGCCACATCAATCAATGGATCCATTATACTTTTTTTGTCAATTCTACAGGCTGCGGCTGATGTGGTGGTTTGGGGAATATATTCTTTGCACACATTAGGCTCCTTAATACTAGCTGCATATCTTTATTCTCAGAGTCTATCCATTTTCAAATGGATACTTCCAGCATGATGATGCACAATGTCACAAAGAGCACATCCTCTCAAGCTGGTTCCATAAACACTACAGTGACTTCAGTTTATTTCAATGGCCTACACAGGCCCTGGATCTCAATCTGATAGAGCACCTTTTGGGATGAGGTGGAATAAGACATTTGCAGTATAAATGTGTAGCTGACAATTTGCAGGAACTTTGTGATACTATCGAGTCAGCATGGACCAAAATCCATAAGTATTGGTTTACAGCACCTTGTTGAATCCATGTTGCAAAGAATTTAGGCTGTTCTGAAGGAAAAAATTGGTCCTCTCCAGTACTGGGTAGGCATACCTATTAAAGTGGCCACCGAATGTATATTTATTCTTAAGTCTCACAGTCAGAATGACAACAAAGAGTATATTTAGCATGTCCATGAATACATATTAGAAATACATCTACAACATTTCTGTCAAAGTATTCATGGAAAACGTGGGGCACCCTGAGCTGGTGCCCACTGTACACCAGCAAATCACATCACCCTGGTTGAGAAACACTAGCCTAAAATCTATGTTAAAGCGTTAATGTTTAAAAAAAAAAAAAAAAAAAAAAAAAAAAAAAATCTCCAGCTCAGCTTATTTTGAAACTTCTCAGATATGGATAAATGTTATCACTGGTTTTATCTCACTGATTCATATCAAAGTCTTTATACGAATTTGTAGATAAAAGAAGATATACATTTGTAATGGAATCCAGGTCAAAAGTCACAAGTGAGTGCAATTCTGGATTAAACAATCTGCTCTATAGGGAACAAATAAAAATACCAGTTAATTCTAAATGGAGTTTTTACCCCTTTGAATGCTAGAGGGGTCTCCAGTGGATAGCACGGAAAGGGATAAAAGCTTTATTTAAATCACAATTTATTTATATATTTTTTTTAATTTGTCCCCTATGGTCCAGTTAGTTAGAACCAGTTCTCCTTATTTCATCACACTCTTTATCCTATGCCCTATGTGTTCCAAATTATATCAGTTTTTGTCTTGAAGTAAATGAATCCCTCTTATTTTCTGAAATTGCAGAAATTGTTTTCTCTTCAATTTTGGTGTTAAACAGGTCTTTATATAGGAAACTCATTGTCTCAGTGCTCATTTTGGGTACTTAAAAGGACACTATACCTAAAATATGTTTGGTGATTTTGAAAGAGCTTTCAAAATCACCTTTGCATAGCTCCCAAGTGTTCCTCTGGGAAGGACAGTGCCTCTTTGAGACCCAAATCCTTCTGTCCCCATTTCCACCCTCATTTTAGGAGATCATACTGTGTGGTGTGTATATAAGTGTACCACATTGCTCCACAGCAATAAAACTCACATTATGTATTGCTCTAAATCATTTATTCAGTTACACCAAGAGGTGTCAATAGAGTCATGAAATAAGCCCCGCCCACCTATCATACCCCCAGCAAAACCATCTAAAACAAAAGTGTACCTCTTTGGCCATTTGAAATGCTGAGGGATATGTGTGCCCTTGTGTTGTATCAGTCATTTTTTTATTAGGAGAACCTAGTAACCCCTCATTGCTAGGGCAGGTGGAAAATGCATTGCTGAGCATTGTCAGTGAGTGGGGGAGGGAATATAGGACTAACGCATGAGTTTTCTGGCATATCTATACGTCTAGAAAACTAATTTTGTAATTTAAAGATGGCTAATGCAACATACAGGTAATAGATGCACACACAATATACACGTGTCTTAAAGCGGAACTTTCACATGTAAATGACTTTCCATAGTTTTTAATATATAGCCATAATTATTTTGTTCCTGTATATATTTGTCCCCTGCTATGGCCATATGATACAATAAAATACCTTTTAATTTCACTGCAATACCAGGGAGAGCGGCGCCATCTTTGCTTAAAAGTACCACAGCGCATGCGTCAGCTCTCCCTGTGTTTTATCTGTCATCGAGGAAGAGACGTCCCCTAATTTTTTTTTACATTGTTGATTGTGACGCGTGCTCGTGCATGATCGTATCCAAATTGATGTGCATGCGGCCAGGCTCTGTACAGCGCGCGCGCGCTCAGGAACCTGAACGCCAGCGTGCACAGCATCCTTCTCTGTGCCACTCCAAAGGTATTTAATTTTACAAATAAATGTACACCACAATGTTAACCTTTTGAGTACCAGAGCAGTACTCAAAGAATAAACAAAGTTGTTTTAATGTGGCAGCCTTAGTCCCTGAATTTTTATTGAATTTTATTCTATTGTACACCACCTTTGGAACAAACTAACACTACTTCTGCTACAGTTGTATTATGCTTATATATACAGTGCGAGCGTGCAGGATTCAAGGAGTGCGCCTTGTCACATAGTATAGCAGGGACTGATGTAGGATTCAGGGGCAGGACGGACACTTCACACACAAGCCCTGTGGGAGCGTCTTCTGCACGAGTGTCTTCTGCACCATACGGTGCGCGGCTGTACAGGTCAACCCAAAGCATACGTCATCAGTTACAGAATTGAAGTCTGTTTGCTGAATTTATACGTATTTAAAAGCAAAAAGAAACACAACAATATGAACAGGGGACACAAATGAAGAGATGAAGCCAAGATGATACAGAGGTGAAAGTTCCGCTTTAATCGCCCTTCTTCTGTCAGTGCTTTCAGCTGAACAGCAGGCAGAATTTTGGAGGCAGATAGAGTATAATTATTTTAATTGCCTAATGTAAGTGGCTTGCAGACAGATGATATCTACCTAGTCTTACTTCATACAGACTTTCCACTGAGCGTCCTGCCTGGATATGGTTTCACACAGCAGCACCACTGTGTAGCAAACAGTGTCTCCAACTCATCAGTGCCTGCAAGATAATTGTGCTTAGACTTTGCAGACTAGAACTTTTTCGGCTAAAAACTAGGATGTAGACATAGGAAACAATGGAACTACGAATGTTATGTACCTATACAGAGGCACAAAGAGCATGTTCATACAGGCGTACAATACTTTCAGTGTAGTACGTCTTGAAGTACATCTCTATTACGCCAGCCTCTTAGCAGGTATAGGGGTATATAGTCTGTGATAGGGTAGAGGAACTGCATACCTACACTGTCTGCCAGTTAGTACATATTGGCTAGTTTTGCTCAAAAAGATCTTTATACTTAGACTCTGCTCATTTTGTGCTATGTCATTGAGTTGAACAACCTTGTGTAATAGCTTATGTATGTATGTATGTATGCGTTTATGTAGCGCCAGTGGATATGTATCAATTTAAATAGTTTAAATGATGTACAATACAGCAGTTCTGAAGAAAAAAAAATGGCTAGAAATGCAGTACAAGAAAACAAAACGTATAAATCCCCTCCCAGAAGATCTAAGGTATAATAAGTAGAGGTATAATAAGTAGAAATATAGGTATCAGTTTAAGTGCACACGTTACAGTAGACCAGGGTGGGTAATTCATAGGAATGATGGAATGCAACTCCAAACAACTGCTGGTGCAGACTGGGTGTCAGGCTTATATTTAGGGTTGGGGGGTTCAGGAAATTTGGGGATGCTTTACACCCCTCGCTTGCTGTAAACAATAAACTGAAGAGCAATCTGTTGTAAACATCCAACTTATTAAACAAAAAGAGACTCCTTAACCCACGTTTTATTCACCATTCGACGACCAGAGGAGTGTGCAATGCAGGGGTTAAACTATGTCCAATGATTTCATGATGCCCTAATGCATAGTATCACACCTTGCCTTTTCAGGATTGTCAGGATGCCAGCTGTCATATTTGCAGCTGTTGGAGACTATAAAACTCAGCCATGGCTGGCTGGGAATGATGGGAGTTTTAGTGTCCCAGTAGCTGGAGAGCCAAAGGTTGCCTACCCTGCTTTAGGAGGAAGTGTCCATGTTGTTGCACCCGTTTCATCAGAGATACATCTGTGGAAATGCATTGAGGTTTGTCCTGATGCTTGTACATCTTTCCAGAAGAAGGAATATGTCAGTGCATATCCCAAAACTAATTTTCTTTTTTTCTGGATCCAAGCTTGTGTTGAAAGGCACCCATTCACTGATTCTTATAACCCACAGGGCCTTATGTATAAAAACAAAGTTGTGTATTTCTGAGACAAACCAGCTACAATGAAGGGGACAAGTACATATTCCCATTGACTTAAATGGGACTTTTAAAGTGGAACTTTCAGTTGTTACTAAGTTGCCATGCATTCATTAAACACATGGCGACTAGCTTTGAAATAGATGTCTTACCTTTAAAAAATAATCCGGTGTAAAGGAATCCTTCCCGTTTGGAGACCAGAACCCAGGCTACAGCTCAGACATCTTGTCTGCGCGTCTGCGCTGTCAGTCCCGATCTCTACTGAGTAGCAGTGCAGTGCACCATATGGTTACCAGAAGGGACTGACGGCACAGGCATGCAGACCACATTAACCTGCCCGTCAGTCCCCAAACGGGAAGGATTCCTTCACATTGGCCTATTTTTTAACCCCTTAGTGACGGCCGCGTGCAGACGCGGCCGTCACTTAACGCCCGTCTAACTTTTTTTTTTTTTTTGTTAAAAGAATCCGGAGTCCCCGAACGGCGTGCAGCCGCGCGGGGAGCCGGATTTCCTGGACGTACATGTACGTCCTCTGTCACTAAGTGACACCCACAGAGGACGTACATGTACGTCCTTTGTCGCGAAGGGGTTAAAGGGATAGTAATACTTAAAATGTAAAAAAAAATATGTTGTAGAGTTTATCCCCCTGAGTAAAACAAGGGCACTCCCACTGCTGAAAGGTGTTTCATTCAAAAGTTATTAATTTTCAAAGTTGAATTTTTTAGGTGCAATATCACAGTGGCCTGAAATTGTATAGTGGCGCTGTTGCTACACCATCCTATGGAGATTTATGGTCAACTGACCAGAGCTATCCATAGGATAGTGTAGCAACAGCGCCACTGTACAATTTCAGGCCACTGTGATATTACACCTAAAAAATTCAACTTTGAAAATTAATAACTTTTGAATGAAACACCTTTAAGCAGTGGGAGTACCCTTGTTTTACTCAGGGGGATAAACCCTGCAACATATATTTTTTTACATTTTAAGTATTACTATCCCTTTAAAGGTAAAACATCTATTGCAAAGCTAGTCGCCATGTGTTTAATGAATGTATGGCAACGAAGTATGAACTGAAAGTTTTGCTTTAATTCCTTGAATGTTAGAGAGGTCTCCTACCTGTTGGTTCCCAATGGAGACCTCTTCCATGCCATTGTTTAACCCTTGGAGTGCCAGAGAGGTATTCAATGTGTTGCATTGGATACCTCACTGGCACTAAAAGTCAAAAGGCCCATTTAAACCAAGGGCGGGAGGTGGAGTTGAATTTCTTTGATCCCCCTACAGTGCAGTTGGTTTACTCCAGAATTGCACCTCTCTTTGCTACTATAAACTCTGTCTAGTGCCTAAATGATTTGTATTTTAGCTCTGTGAGAAGCACGCCCTGAGGCTTATGTACTAAGGGAAAGTGGTACAATTCTGTGGCAAACCAACTGAACCATAGGGGACAAATACAATTCTCAAATATTACAATACTAGTTGAAGAGCCCGTTACATGGGCCACAGTGCCGCTGCCACCCGCTCGCGGGGCAGTCATGCGCAGTAGAGACTGCCTGCGCCGCGGCTGATACAGAGCTGGACGTTCCGAAGGAGCATCCAGCTCTGTATCAGCCGCGGCGAGGGCAGTCTCTACTGCGCATGATTGCAGCACGTGCAGCAGTGTCTACTGCGCATGATGCGGCGTTACACACGTTTTAGCGAATTATTATATAGGATGTTGAGACACCTTTAACATTCAATGGAAGTTAAAAGCCCAATTTTTATTTGTTCCTTATAATGCAATTGGTTTGCCCCAGTTCTTCCCTTGTGTTAGCCTTGTTTAAAGGAATACTAACACCTACAATTAATTGAGGTTGCATGCAGGTAAATTCTCTTTGCGCAAAACTATTATCTGTTACACTTTACTATTTTGTACCTAAGACCAAAGTCTTAGCTCACACTGGTGACTGGAATGTGACATTGATGCTGCCATTTTCCAGTTACCTATTTTCTTTTCTGCATAGCTCTGAGATCCTGTCACTGGTGGGTATGACTGACCGTTGACCCACACCTTATTCAAAAGAAATATGCATTCTTAGGGGACTGACATCTTGCCATAGTGACGTCCGCGGGCCTGCACTGTCAGTCCCAGCTGGGTCTAGGAGGTGTTGCTAGGAGCTGGCCAACTCCAAAAGGGACTGACAGCGCAGGTGCGCGGACGTCACTATGGCAAGATGTCAGCCTAGTTCTGTTATTTTGACAGCCTTTTGTTACTAATTCCTGTGTTAATTTTTATTTGTTCCATTTTCTCATCCCCTCCTAGTGTAGAAGGTGCCATTTTTTAGTAAACAGGTAAATGCAGGTAAATTCTCTTTGCGCAAAACTATTATCTGTTACACTTTACTATTTCGTACCTAAGACCAAAGTCTTAGCTCACACTGGTGACTGGAATGTGACATTGATGCTGCCATTTTCCAGTTACCTATTTTCTTTTCTGCATAGCTCTGAGATCCTGTCACTGGTGGGTATGACTGACCGTTGACCCACACCTGTATAAACCAAAGATAGGCCTTGATTCCTTTGCAATTACCAACTTTTTCAAGGGATTTACCATACTGCAATGGCAATCTGTTAAGTAAAAACAGCTGATAACACTTGTCAACTTCAATGTCGTTTAGGCCATGATAGACTAACAACCACATGGTCCATCATTAACTGGGTTGTTGTGATGTGTATAACAGTAATAAATCTGATATATAAACAAACTGCATGACAGCCTCATAAGTCACTGTGCAGATCTGCCATGCTGCAGCTTCCCTGCATTGAACAATATAAAGTTGAAGCATGCTGTGTCCTGTGGCCTCAAGCAAGGCGATAGATGCCCTGTTGTGGTGCTTTTTGGTGTCATTAACCACACTAAGAAGGTGTTCCTTGTTTATTTTTTTCTGTATTTAGAGCACCCTTTGGTAGTAATGATTCATGTAGTACTAGTTGAACAGCCCGTTACACGGGCCAGAGTGCCTCTGGCAGCCGGTCGCGGGGCAGTCACACGCAGTGGAGACTGCCCGCGCCTCGGCTGATACAGAGCTGGATGCTCCTTCGGAGCGCCCAGCTCTGTATCAGCCGCGGCGCGGGCAGTGTCTACTGCGCATGACTGCCGCACGCGCAGCAGTGTCTACTGCGCACGTCGGGCGTTACACACAACTTAGCGAATTATTTTATAGGATATGCAGTTTAGTCTAACAGAAGGCTGTCCAAATTCAGTCCTTAAGGGCCACCATCAGGCCAAGATTTAAGGATTTCCCTGGTTAAGCACAGGCAAGTTTATTAGTGGCTCATTCATGTTGACTGACTCATCTGTGCGTAAGCAGGGAAATCCTTAAATCCTGACCCATTAGTCGCCCTTGAGGACTGAAGTTGGACAGCTCTGACCTAACATAACCTCTTATTTCAAGTGCTTCATATGTACTCATGATTTTCCCCTGGGGATAGTGCAGTTAAAATAAATATATATCCTTAATAAAGAAGAATCTAATTGTGGTGCGTTTTTAATGCTATTTGTTATGTTGTAATGTGCCCTAAAACAATACTACAGCATTGTAGAATAAGTGTGAGAGCACGAACTGGGCAAGGTAGGAGGAAATATCCATGTCTTAAAGCTGAATTGCCACCTCTTAAACAATTTAACAATAAATCCCCATTTGGCGACTAGCAGCATAGTAGTGCTAGTTGCCAGAACTATTACCTTATTCAAAAGAAATATGCATTCTTAGGGGACTGACATCTTGCCATAGTGACGTCCGCGGGGAGCTGGCCAACTCCAAAAGGGACTGACAGCGCAGGTGCGCGGACGTCACTATGGCAAGATGTCAGCCTAGTTCTGTTATTTTGACAGCCTTTTGTTACTAATTCCTGTGTTAATTTTTATTTGTTCCATTTTCTCATCCCCTCCTAGTGTAGAAGGTGCCATTTTTTAGTAAACTACACAATGCTCCCCTTACTGATAAAGCACTGAAGAACACTGATATAAATAAGCCTACAGGGGGCGTAATTTGCATAAGAGCCTAAATCTCACAGATCATAGGTTCTTACACAAAAACTACAAAACACAGAAAAAAATACCAGTACAAGTACAGTTATTGCAGCACATTTATCAAAAATATAAAACTTGTTTCATTATGAAATATTCCCTTTCAGGATAGATGCCACTGGGAATTTTATCTTAACTACCCCATACTGAAACATCAAATTCACAACTAGTAATTATTGCAGAGCTCTTCCCTGCGGTATTAGGTGGATGAGAAATTTTGTGCTGTTTGCTGTGTGACCGAGCCAAAGTCATATCACAGACTGTCATGGTGATAGTTGCTGCAAATAGATTTGCTTGGGGCAATCCACAGGAACATTTATAACGTATTTTTTTTTTTTTTTTTTACTGTAGACAAGTGGTGGACAACATGAAGCCCTCCAGCTGCTGCCACACGACAACTCTCTTCATTCATTGGTGGGGAATGATAGCAGTGGTTGTCTGACAGCAGCTGGAGGGCCTCATGTTGCCTATCCCTGCTGTAGACTGTGGTGACTGTATTGTAGCCTATGGTTTTGGAGGTCAGATAGCCACGAGAGATTGGTCCTTGTGTAAAAGTGCAAAATGGTGCAGTTGTTAAAATTTCTATTAATTTAAAGAGTTAGTAATGTCTTATTTAAATAAAAAGTAATATTGTAGATAATCAGAAAAAATCCATCGAGGTCAGTTTGAGCTCTCAAACCTTTATGATTTGAGAGAGATAATGTTTTAAAGTTCCCCCTCCCCTGATGTAAGCGTCTAGCTGACAGAAGAAGATCCTGTTCCTGGGACCGGCAGGCGGCTCTTCAGCAGAGCCGACATAGCACAATCTACAAATATATTCTTCATTGGAACTGTCTACAAATTGTGCTTGCAAACAGGCACTCTTTTTAGACCGTTCAAATGAAGTAATTATTTGTAGATTGTGCTATTTTGGCTCTGCTGAAGAGCCGCGTCGAGTCGGCAGACTTGAATCTCCTGCTGTCAGCTTTACAGCTGACATCAGGGAGGGGAGAACCTTAAAACGTTATATCTCTCAAACCATAAAGGTTTGAGAGATCAAACTGGAATATATGGATTTCTTATCTGATTATGTACAATATTACTTTTCATTTAAATAAGACATTACTAATCCTTTAAATTAGGTCTTTAATCTCTTGAATGCGAGAGAGGTCTCCAATATATTGCTTTAGTGCAGTTGTTGTTTCCCAGAATGTTTTCACTCTAGTGTTCTGACTGAGTATATCCAATATTCCATGGAATGCCCACTGATACTCAAATGGTTAATCAGAGGGGTGAGCAATGGCATGTGTTATCCACCCCTATGGCACTCATGGGATTAACCCTTTGAGTGTCAGAGATGTGTCCAACTCATTGCAATGTTTTTGAAACCTCTCTGGCGCTCAAGGGTTAAGGGCTATGGAGGATCAGTGAATAGCTCACCCCCTGCACCCAAGCCAGACCCTCCTACTAGGGGTCATATTCATAGAAGAACCAGAATTACCTGAAAGTCAACAATTTTTTTCTATAAAATGTTATTTTGTCATGTCATGTTATGACAAGACTTATTACAGTGACTAATCGGCTATGCTGACCCCTATTGTATGGAAACGTTAGTAAGTATGGCTGCTGTGACTGCTTTCGTGTTTAGCAAAGGTGTGGCCTTGTTTCATAGTGTTGCAATCAGTCAGACGCTTGCAGAACCTTGGTTCATATACAGCATTATTGGAAAATAATTCTATTGTTCTATTTTGTTTTATAGAAGTATGTACATTTTTATCAGAGTACATCAATACTTCATGCAACTCTGAACTGAGAGCTCATAAAAATGGCCGCATGGGGACTAATTTCTCCATGTGAGTGAATGCTAAGTCATGTTGCTATGGCAACCAAGCTCCGTTGGTCAGACCACCATTTAGCAACTTCACTGTAGATGGAGCTGATATCATGCAAAGGAGACTTTGGGGGGATAATAAATGCTGAATAATTTGAAAACTAATGGGTATAACACTTTTAAGGGATAGTAAAACTTTATTTTAATATAATATATACGACTAAGATCATTTGGTTTATTTACATTATTAGAACAATATTAAAACTTGTTAAAATAAAGTATTCCTATCCATATAGGGACCAGAGGGGTGCTCAACAACATAAACGTGCCATCTTGTCCTTGAAGGGTTAAGGAGTGAGAATGACACCAATCATGTCCTTTAATACTGTAGAATGCATTAAAAATAAAAAGAGCATTGCTTTGTATGTTTACCCTTGGATGCTTGTCATCTCCAACAAACTGCTAAGTGTGTTAAAGATGTCTCTAACGCAAAGGGCTTACTATTGCCAGTAGGGCTGCAACAACTAATCGATGAAATCGATAAAAATCGATAATGAGAATCGTTGTCAACGATTCTCATTATCGATTCATTGCGCAGCGATTAGTTGTGCCGCCCAGCAGCCCCACAGCCGCCAGATACTGCTGTCTTCCTGCACTGATGGCATCCGGAGCGCAACCACTCCAAACGCGGAGACGCCGCGTGGAGCGTGCAGGTATTTTCTTCCTCTGTTCTGAGGCCAGTTTAAAACTGGCGCCCAGACAGAGGAAGAAAACCCCTGCACACTCCATGCGGCGTCTCCGCGTTTGGAGTGGTTGCGCTCCGGATGTCATCAGTGCAGGAAAGTGAAAGAGGTACGGGGGAGAGAGAGAGAGAGGCACAAGGGGGAGAGAAGTACATGGGGGAGAGAGGCACAAGGGGAGAAAGAGAGATAAGTACATGGGGGTGAAAGAGGCACAAGGGGGAGAGAGATAAGTACATGGGGGTGAAAGAGGCACAAGGGGAGAGAGATAAGTACATGGGGGTGAAAGAGGCACAAGGGGGAGAGAGATAAGTACATGGGGGTGAAAGAGGCACAAGGGGGAGAGAGATAAGTACATGGGGGTGAAAGAGGCACAAGGGGGAGAGAGAGAAGTACATGGGGGTGAAAGGCAAAAGGGGGAGAGAGAGAAGTACATGGGGGAGAAAGAGGCAAAAGGGGGAGAGAGAGAAGTACATGGGGGTGAAAGAGGCAAAAGGGGGAGAGAGAGAAGTACATGGGGGTGAAAGAGGCAAAAGGGGGAGAGAGAGAGAAGTACAGTGGGGGTGAAAGAGGCACAAGGGGGAGAGAGAGAAGTACAATGGGGGTGAAAGAGGCACAAGGGGGAGAGAGAGAAGTACAATGGGGGTGAAAGAGGCACAAGGGGGAGAGAGAGAAGTACATGGGGGTGAAAGAGGCACAAGGGGGAGAGAGAGAGAAGTACAATGGGGGTGAAAGAGGCACAAGGGGGAGAGAGAGAGAAGTACATGGGGGTGAAAGAGGCACAAGGGGGAGAGAGAAGTACATGGGGGGGTGAAAGAGGCACAAGGGGGAGAGAGAGAGAAGTACAATGGGGGTGAAAGAGGCACAAGGGGGAGAGAGAGAAGTACAATGGGGGTGAAAGAGGCACAAGGGGGAGAGAGAGAAGTACATGGGGGTGAAAGAGGCACAAGGGGGAGAGAGAGAGAAGTACATGGGGGGTGAAAGAGGCACAAGGGGGAGAGAGAAGTACAAGGGGGAGAGAGAAGTACAAGGGGGAGAAATAGAGGTACAAGGGGGGGGGAGAAATAGAGGCACAAGGGGGGGGAGAGAAGTACAAGGGGGAGAAATAGAGGCACAAGGGGGGGGAGAGAGAAGTACCAGGGGGGAGAAATAGAGGCACAAGGGGGAGAGAGAGAAGTACAAGGGGGGAGAAAGAGGTGCATAGACCCCATAGTAAAATAATAACAATGACACATGTTAATGTGTAAAGTTTTTTATTCTGCTGTTTGTTTTTAACACTGTTCTTTAAATCAGTTTAAATAATGAAAAATTAGCATTTTTTTATCCGATTAATCGATTAATCGAAAAAATAATCGGCCAACTAATCGATTATCAAAATAATCGTTAGTTGCAGCCCTAATTGCCAGCTCTAATAATTTTATAGACCTGATGAAAAAGTAAAACATGCTTAAAAAAGTAAAACATATTTAAAGGGGAACATTCACCTCATAAAAAGTTTTTATCATATGTTTAGTTGTTAAAGTACTATTAGGAAATGTGGTGTTTTGTTTTTTGATTTATGTACTTTTAAAGATATTTAATATTCAATCTGTGCACTTCCGCATTATGTGGCAAGCTGAATCTTCGGCACAGCTCTTCATGACTTCCCAGTGCTACTTAATTCCTATCCCTCCCTACCGCCCCAAGGAGCACATTGATGCTTCTCTTCAGTGTGGTGTGAATCACTTCTATCGTTACAGCAAGCTCCTGTTATCGTTATACCGAGCTTGCAAGTAGCACTGGAAAGTCATGAAGAGCTGTGCCGAAGATTTCCTAATACTGCTTTAAAGGGGATGTATCACTCCTATACAAGTTAGCCTCAATAGTTATATAGTGAATATGTGTAAAAGAGTATTAATTTCGTTTTTTAAAGTTCTATTTGGGTGAAATTGAAGGACTAAATGCTGCCCTGAACCTACTTCCGGATAAACTGTGGTTACCTGCTCTGCACTGCAGTCTCCCTCTGCCTCTGCTCCCCTCCCTCTATACAGTCTCCTCCAATGACAGAGGCTGGATAGAGGGAGGGGAGCAGAGGCAGAGTGATGGGCTGCAGTTACAGAGCAGGTAACAGACGTCTATCCGGAAGTAGGTGCAGAGCAGCATTTATTCCTTCAATTTTGCCCAAATAGAACTTTAAAAACTAAATTAATACACTTTTACACATATTCGCTATATAATCTATTAAGGGTAACCTGTATACGGGTGATACATCCCCTTTAGTAACTAAAGATATGGTAAAAATGTTTTAAGAGGTGAATGTTCCCTTTTAAACAATCTGTATAAAGTGCTGCAGGTTTTAGGTTTGTGACTACAGAGGGCTGTGACAGGCCATAGGATCCAAGGGGGCCCATCTGTTTCTGGGCCCCAGTAGATCAATGGCGGGCAACCTGAGGCTACCCAACAGTTGTGGACTACAGATCCCATCATCCTTGACAAGCCAGCGCTTGGCAGTGGATGATGGGAATTTTGTTTTTCATAATAACATAGTTGATGAGTCTGAAAAAAAACATGTCCAGTCCATACCAAATTGAGGTGACCTGTTGATTATCAGGTGGGAGAACGTAGGTTGCCCTCCCATGCAGTAGATTCTAGTTATACCCCTTGGAGAATATTTGCACCAGGGCCCTCTAATGATTAGCTGTGCCACTGGCAGGTTTATCTTCTGTTTGTTTTTGGGGGATTTGTGGAGGATCCCCTCATTCCTTGCTGCTCTTCCTACACTGTGCACTCTTGTATGTTTTGCAAATGTATATTATGGTGTTTTACACTGAGTTTCTTTTGTGGAAAAATACACCGTTGCAGACGAAACCACTTATTTGGCAATGGATAATGCCAGTTTCTAGGGTGTGGTACCAAACAGGGCATTCTGCTTTGACCACAGTTCATGTTTTACTATCCCATGATCACAGGTTCCACATGCTTGAGACTATTTTTGCAGTAGTACTGTGTTCAGATTTCCTGGCACCACAGGGGACAAATAAACAGGCCTCAAATCCCTGTTGATTTCAAATAGTAATAGTACAAGGTCTCCAACATATTGATTTACAAAGCTTTGGAGACCTCTCTAGCATTAAGGAATTAAAATCCCCATTTAAATCTATGGGAGCTTGCATTAACCCATTGAGTGCCAGAGTGTGTTGCAATGCATTGGATTCCGCTCGGGCACTCAGAGGGTTAATCCTGTATTGTGTGTTTTTGTTTTCCTCCAGAATGGTAAATCTCCAGGTTATGAACTTGCACTTTATCTGAGGTACAATACAGAGACAATCCAACTGTACAAAATTCCAATTCGTACAGGGCTTTTAACCCCCTGAATACTAGAGAGGTCTCCGACACACTGCTTTGCGTTTATTTGGAGACTTCTCTAGGATTCAAGGAGTTAAAAGCATTAAAGCAGAACTATCACCCCAAATAAAGTCTCCCCTCAACAATTAGGTATGTACACTTAACAATACTAGTATTATCCAGCATAATTACCGCGTTAGTGAGAAATCCTCTCTACCGAGATTGACCGCTAGACAACAGAGCAGATATCTTTGCTTACAGATGTCTGCGCCTGCCTGCGCTGTCAGTCCCGGTCTCCTCTAGGAGGTGTTGCATGGTACCTTTTAGATATCAGAAAGGACTGATGGCACAGGCATGCAGATACCTCTAAAGAGCTGTTGCCTGGCTGTCAGTCTCGCCAGAAGCAGGATTTCTCAGTAACACTGTAATTATGCTGGCTAATTCTACTATCGTTAAAGGGGATCTATCGCCACTAAACAAGTTTGTCTTAATATGTAATTCATATTGTATTAATTTTTTTTTTTTTTTGGAAAAACAGGGCAGTATTTATTCCTTAGATTTCAGCTAATAGCAATCTAAAAAAAATGAATACAATATTACATCTATTCACTATATAAACTACATATTAAGACAAACTTGTTTAGGGGTGATAGAGCCCCTTTAAGTATATCGCTAGATGCCTAATTGTTGGGTGGAGACTTTATTTGGGGTAATATTCCCCTTTAAGCATCCAAATCATTGGAAATATTCACGTCTCCCATATGGTACAGTTGGTTTACTCCTGAATTACTCCACTTTTTCTTGTTGATTTACGACCCTTACATGTCATTAATTTAGAAAGAACTATGTGATTTGACATACAGAACTGTACAGCTGTTTAAAGCACAGGGGTTCAACTACAAATCCCAACATCCTCAGCCAATCGTTTGCTGGCTGAGGCTGATGGGAATTGTAGTCTAACGATAATTGTAGGAAGTCTGTCTAATCTGACGCAGCAGGGTCATTTTGAAAATCAATATTGTGTTAGATGTAACAATAAGAATACAAAGAACAAGTGAGCGAGGTCTGATGTGACACGTTATTTACAGACAGACCATTCACTTAGTGATTACATTTTTAGCATGGTGCAGTATCCAGTTATTCTGCCCTACAGATCTCCTATTGTATTATTGGGAGAGAAGTGCTGTTCTGAACTCCGTCATGTTGCCCTGAAGGCAGACAAAATTGCATTCCAATTTCAAAAACAATCATTTATATGACAAGAAAACCAGACAGACATCTGCTGAAAGGAAGAAAACATAGGTCAGTGGGATAGACATAACCCATTGAGTGCCAGAGGGGTATACAATGCATTGCAAAGCAATGCGTTGCATTCCCCTCTTACACTCAAAGGGTTGAACCACGCGTAACCCTTTGACTGACAATGGGGTTTCTCCGTAATCCATCGCACACCCCTCTGGCACTCAAAGGGTTGAAAAAAGTTATACTTCTCTCATAGTAGTTTAGGATTAACCCAGTGCAGTGGCCACATTGTGCTGGACGCCCTGTGGCATGTATAAGGTCTATCAACTTTAACCCTTTAAGTGACAGAAATGCGTTGGATATCTCTCTGGCACTCAAAGGGTTAAAATGTCATTATTGTCCTGCCATCCTTATTCTTTGTCAATTTACTAGGAAATACTGGAGCAAAACTAATGCAGCATAGAGGACTTTAACCCCCTGAATACTAGAGAGATCTCCAATGCATAGCGAAGCAGCATAAGAGACCTCTTTAACATTCAAGGGGTTAAATCCCCATTGAAATCAGTTGTAATGTGTGCTTGTCCCTTACAATGCAGTTTAGACTGGTCCAGCTCTTATTACATCAGCGTCTTACTGTACTCTATCTTGCAGTCTTCTGACATATTTAGTCAAATTTAAAAGTATAAGGGATTTGTCATTTAATGAAAGAAATCACTAACATTTCAGTTTACTAAGGCTGGCTTGTATTAGACCTGATCACAAGCAAGGCCGATTTGAATCCCAGGTTTCCCTAAGCAGGCACTCTAGGTACCCTTGCTCTGGCCATGGCCACAACCCTGCTTCTTACATGACTCCACCACCAGTTCCAGTCCACTGTCTCCTAGTGCGGAAAACAAACAGAAAAAGAAGGGAAAAAACTTTTATCACTCGATTTCTAGAGACCTCTAATGCATTGCACCTCAATGAGCTGGAGATCTGTATAGCATACAAGGGATTAAACAATACCCTGTAAAGGGATATATAATCTGCTGCAGGGATTTGAGATTGCCCTAGCCAAATCAGAAGGTGGATGTAGCCAGCACACTTGAGGCTCCCCTCAGAATTTTGGAGCTCTAAGCGGTTGCCTACTCTGCTTAATGTGAAATCAGGCCCTGCTTACAAGTGGTGGTTGCACTATTTATCTTGAATTTTTTAAAGGGCACTCAAAGCACAAGCACTGAGTAAGATTATGCAAATAAAACTTCAACAAGAGAGATCTGTTTATACAACACTTTACAGGTGATTGTATTACAACACAGGCTAGAGATAACACGACTGCTTTCTCATCACCACTTCCAGTCGCCAATGCTTGCATAAGGGCTTTTTCACCATGGGGATGGAACTGTAGCAGCCTCCTACCACTGTTCTGCTTCCAGACATGTTTTGTTCTCAACTTTCTCCTGTGTTCCACTGTGATCCCATCGCATAGTTTGTTGGAGACTTCTCCAGTACTTAAGGGGTTAATGGAACAGTGCCTTATACAATAGAAAAATGGGTTTTCTAAGTAAGGCATTGGAGAATTTATCCCTGACACCCCTATGTTACCTCACAAACGTGTACAGTTAGTTTTTAATATTTCCACCATTTTCTGAATTTCTCCAGAACCTATAAAGTCGGACCGTTTCCTTTTTTCTCCCTTCCTAGCACTAAGGGTCATGGCTGAGGAGTGACATAAGAGGGCCACATGGGTGGCAGTCATATACAGTATCACTGGCAGACGCCTAAGTGGTCGGTCTTACATGGAACATTGCTACTGGCTATGCACAGAGAACTGTTAACATTAGCAGTGTGAATAATCTGCACCACAGCTAATAGGCCACAGTTCAGACAAGCAATGCTGAACTTTCCTGTGTTCATCGCATAAATGCAGGCAAGTTGCAGTAAGCTAAGTTGCCATGCAGTGTGCTGTAGTTTGATCACGGGTAAACCATCCCATACAACACACTGTTAAATTCATGTGTTTATTTAATCTGTACAAATCTCTGTAATTCAGTCACCATTGTGAAGGAGGCTTTTGACTGCTGCATTCTTGACTGATGTCCTTATATATTAATTCTATTTGTCTCACTTTACTCATTAACCCTTTGAATACTATAGTGTTAGCAAACACATTGCTTTGCATACCTTTCTGGCATTCTTGCCTTATAGTCTATCGCAGATAATCCATTTTATTATTGGTTTTATCTCATGCCTTCCTACTGAAGTCTATGGTGAAATTTGTATCCATATACCTAATAAGTTTGTGTGAACAGCTTCTTAATAGGGGAGACATTTCATTGAACTTTGACTACCCTTGTACAATCCTCAATCTATGTACCTCCAGCTGTTGGGGACTGCAGCCTCCGTACCCCAAACGAGCCAACTGCTGGTTGGGTATGATGTGAGTCGTAGTCTCAGACATTGTTTCCACTGCATTTACTTACTGATTACCTTTTGCTGGCAATGCAGCATGGTGAATATGAGGCCTTCTGGTGTACTGCAGGATCAAATTGAATACTTACAGTGTGCCTGTTGTCTACTCTGCTTTTAGTCTCATTAAATGTATCTATTTAAACTACAACTATAACTTGTGGTTTTTGTTGTGCAAACAGGTTAATAGTTGTAGAGATTTTTGATTTAGTGGTGGGGAGTTTAATCTTAGAAGAGCTATGTTCTCTGACTTTGTCAGATAAAGCCCACATAATTTATTATACTCATG
Source organism: Rhinophrynus dorsalis (assembly GCA_037306005.1). Lineage (NCBI taxonomy): Eukaryota > Metazoa > Chordata > Amphibia > Anura > Rhinophrynidae > Rhinophrynus > Rhinophrynus dorsalis. The sequence goes on along the minus strand of CM074720.1, from coordinate 326,192,097 downwards.
ATCAGATATCATCTCTCTCTACCTTCTTAAGCTGATAAATCCTATAATTTTCCAGAGGGGTGGAATAAACTGATAAGGAGGAATAATCATACAAAACCTTTGAAGATAGAAGCTCCCGTTTAGGGGAGAAATGGAAAGGTGATGTGTCATTTTAAAAAAACAATAAAGAAAACTGTGTATCTTAGAGAATAAAAACATAATGTAAAGTAAATGCTTAATTTTAGTTAAGATTCACAATTGTTTTAAAGTGATAGGTCTGCTTTATCTTCGTCACAATCTCTATACTATCCATTTCCACACAACTTACTGTAGGTGGTGGTACTGAAATGCACTTTGTAACAACTAAGTGATTTTAAAAGGGCTTTCAAAAGCAACCTATATTTGTTAGGCATTTTTAATTGCAAAACAACAGTTTATAAGGTATTTAGCGTTATTTATTTGTCAGTTAGTTCAAGTCCTCCAGGCATACCTGAAGTACTGAAGATTTCCACATAGCTGTGCATTACCAACTGCCACTTCCTACCAGGAAGTACTAGCACAGCTGTATAAATGAAAAATATATAAAGCTAAATATTTCAGAAACTATCATTTGAAATTATAAATGGCTAACATAACTTTGGGTGATTTGTGGATGCTCCTTTCAAATCACACACTGTTCCTGTAACAAAGTAACAGGTCCACTTTAAGACACTACTACAGCTTCCATTTATTATATTGGCCTTTGAGTGTATCCAGTAAAAAGATGGACACTATGAATTTTGCCTTTTTGCTTTGGTTCAAGAAATAGCATCTTCAGCATGCCTGGCGGTCATGTACATGGAGATGGACATGAATTTTACTGGTCTCCAGTCTCTTTCCACTGCTTTGTTTGTTATGCATTCTACCTGATTTCATTTAGGAATAAAACAGAAGTTCTAGTAAGTAGAGTTTGGGGTCCAGGGGTTCTATCAACAAGAGTAGTGTCTCGAACCAAAGAACAAGGGCAAAATTCAGTTATTAGCATTTTCTGGCCCTATTAAAGGGATATTATTGCTTTTATTTAACAAATATTACTATTGTAGACATTAAAAATAGTAGTACAATGAGCTATGTCCCATCTCTCAAACATTTATAGACGTCTGCGCTCTGTGGGACAGAAGCAGATCCTGGTCCCGGGACCGTCCTGCGGCTCTTCAGTAGAGCCAAAATAATAGCGTGATATATAAATAAATACTTAATTGGAATGCTCCAATTAAGTATTTATTTCTTTATCCCTGTATTTCGCTCTGCTGAAGAGCTGCAGGAAGGTCCCTGGACCAGAATCTGCTTCTCTCAGTTAGAGGGCAGACTTCTTTGAAATGGCTGGGAGGGGGAACTTTACACGCTTCGATCTCTCAAACTATAATGTCTACAATATTAATATTAGTTAAATAAAAGCAATACTATGCCTTTAAGGTAAGCTGGGGCAATATAACTTTATATGATTCTTTTGTCCACATCTGTGCCTCTGGAATTTCTGTCTTCCTGGCAGTTCTTTGCAAGTGCGCACGAAGAAGTGAAAAAAATATAGGTTTTTAAATATTTGAACAGTATTGACGTCTTGAACAATGTTAAGTATGGCAGTGGTGTAGGGCAAAGTTGTTAATAAGGAAAGTTGAAGTTTTCAGCATGTTTCCAGGATGTAAGTTGATATTTGAGAACATTGTGTATAATAAGTTATGAGTAATTCATGACTTCACGTAAATATATAGACCCAAAGCATTGCAGTAGAACAGAGGGAGTTTGTGTTGACAGAAGAATTAGGCATCACAAAAGTTGACATCAACATCCGAACTCTGAGCTTGTTTTTAGAAAAATTTGCAGTGTTGAAAAAGCATTTATTTTTAACTTAAAGAAGGACTAATGCCTCTTAACCGTAACGCCCCCCCCATTCTTAATATTACTATGGCCAGAAAATCCTAGTGGCCTGTATGAATTTTCTCTTTGTTTAAGAGATAATGGGGCTTATGCACTAAGACGTGATAAAGAGGTGATAAAGTGGAGATGAATTTTTCAGTGTTATCACTTCTCCAGTGCCTATGTTTTTCTATGGAGCCAATACACTAAGCTCTCCAGTGTTGGAGAAATCTTAGTGCATTGGCTAAGTGCATTGAGAAGAGATATTGCTGGAGAAGTCATCTCCGCTTTATCATGCCTTAATGCATAACCCCCATGATCTTCAATCAGTCCTGGATCCCATGGCCATGGAGGCAGACATGACAGTTGCTATCATTTTTTCAAACTGACGCAGACAGTATATGAGCATATTTAACTCTGTAACTTCTTAACGACTGATGGTGTGGGTGGCAGTTAAGGACCGCAGAGCTTTTTCTTTTTGACAAAATGGATTTTGGGGATTTTAGGGGTCCCCGAGTGACGTGCAGCTGCGTGGGGACTCCTGAATTCTATGACGCGCCAGGACCATCATGGGTCCTTAACTCAAGTTTACCCATGACTGTCCTGACACATCATGGATCTTTAAGGGGTTAAGGACCAGAGTGGTGCATAACGCATTGTGTGCCTGGGAGGTATCCAACGCATTACACTTTGGGGCCACCTAGGAGTTTCAGGAGTCAGTAAAGCGATGCATGTACATAATTGTATATGAAATGGAACCAGAAGAGACAATTTTAGGAGTCTGGGCTTTTTCCACTCCTGATGTGTCTGGTCTTTAAAGGATTAATATTACCATGTGCAGAGAGCAGAGTCTGAGGTCTTGTGGTCTTACTTGCAGCTATCATTCCTGTGTCCATGGACGTGACATCCAACACTGACTGAATACGTTCTTTCTTGGGCTAAGGAGAAAGGAAAAATTCATAGTGGCAACTTTTTGTGTGGCCATGAAGAGGAAAGTGGGGATTTAGTAATAATAATTAATGGCTAATGGATTCATCATTATTAATCCCATGAGGACCTGAGGGGTGTGAAACGCATTGCAAAGCAATGCGTTGCGCATTCCTCTGGTCCGCAAGGGGTTATACAATCTGCTTATTGCATATGTTTTTGTTTTTCCTCCTCCTCTAACCCCCATAGATGTGTATGACTTTTTAATTGCTGTGTAGCTGTGAGGAATGTGCAGAATGTCAAGCAGACACAGTCTCCCCACTCATTCGATGCTCTTTCTTTCAGTAACAATGTTTTGTTGCTTACAATTTGCATCCTTTCATTCACTTCCCACACAGACTCACACTAGAGGCTCCATGCATTCAGAGCATCATTTGTCTCCATTATGAGTATGTCATATTCTTGTCTGTGGCTGGACATGGTGCTTTTACAAAACCGAAAGGCTAGTGTGACTGTTTTGAGAGGCTGGCTTAATTAACCCTTTGAGTGCAAGTGAGGTATCCTACGCAGTGTGTTGGATTCCACTCTGGCGCAGAAGGGGTTAGTACGCACTGGAAGAAGTCAACTGCACCACGAGAGATAAATAAAAAGCTAACGGCATGTGTGAGTGTGTTTTCAATTGCCCCATATTGGGGTAGTTGTTTTGCTTCAGAAGTGCAACAGTCTTCTTAGTACATCAGCCTCACATGCTTTGCTTACTACAACATTGTTGCAGCTATAGTAATTCATTAAACAAAATTAAAAAAAATACTCCCCCACCCCCCTCTGTTAATTCATTATCATTGGAACAAATGTATAAAAGAAAAGGGGAGCGATTCTGGGGCAAACCAACAACAGCTTAGGGGAGTACAATAATAGCAAACATTCCATCTGATACAAATGGGCTTTTTTATCCCATTGAATGCTACACTGGTATCCATTGCTTTGGACATCTCTGTAGCAGTCAAAGGGTTAACCCATTCAGTGCCAGAGGGGTACGCAGCGCATTGCCTTGCAGAAAGGGTTAAAATCCAGTATTAAATTAATGGGAAAGACATACAATTACCATCTATATAATTCAGATGGTTTACTGTTGGTTTCCCCCCCCCCAGAGCTGCTTTGCTTTTGTACATAAGGTTTCCTGGGGGAGAAACATAACAATTGATCCAAGGCAAACGTAGCAATGGGCTGAGTGTTCTGTTATTGCTAGAACGTAAGTATAAATATGTTGGCATTAGTTTTATACATGCCATCTAAGCCTAACAAAAGAGTCTCAAGACTTCAGTGACCTTTATCTTACAGTCTTGTGACGTTTTCTACATCTCTTTTCCATAGACCAACAGTACTGTGAGGATGACAGGAGTCAAATTAGGGGCAAAAAGTGATCTTAAAACTGTTGCAAAATACAACTATTTTTATACATGGGCTGCAACAAAAATCTTACTTTACTGAAGCCCCTGTACCACATTTATACACCTCCCCCAATGTGTTGTGTGGGGTGTTTACAGGGGCGTGCAACACACTTCAGTTTTCTCTTATGCATATTAACACACCTACTCCTTTGTGCTATGGATTTAAGTGGAATTGTACAAATATCACAGTTGTGTTTTTTTCCTGCATTGTCGTCACTTCTATTTAAGCTGAGAGAAAGGGGTGACAGGAGGATAAAGTTTTCCAACAAAATCACAGTAACATTTCCATTTAATTTCTTGAAACAAAACCATTGCTACAGAAGTTGTCCATGCGTCTGTGTTGTTGTCTGTGATAACTGACCCCCCCCACCAAAAAAAAAGGTTATAGTCTGTATATTCTGAACTCCAGGCCTCAGAACACTCTAACTGTTCAGAGTTTCAAAATAACAATCACAGTGACTGATCCACTAATTACCCACTTGCAGTCAATTAGGGCTTGTCCTGAGGACTTAACAATGAGAATCTCTGGCTTAATTAGAAAGAAGATTTTGTTAATATGATAGGAACTGTAGTTCTACTAGCTTAGACAATTTAGCACAACTAACATTACTGAAGAATGAAATATTAGCTATATGACTTGCGCTTGAAGGTGAAATATATTACTAGCTTTTGTAAGAGATAAACAAAGAAACATTTATCCATTATGAATTGATACAGATACGCAGTATATCCTTTTGTAGTGTTGATCTCGAGTAACATACGTTTATGGCCCCATTCCCACTGGTAAAATAGTTGTTCACGCTGTTGGTTATCGGCATGTATCACAAAGCCTGACATATTTGCGTTGAACAAAGGGAAGTTCAGCTGAGTTGATTTTCACAACAGCCTACTGACTACACTTCAGATTGTTCACACTAACGAGGGACATTTCGACAACCAATTAATGACCGATCAATATGGGCATTAGCCATTTCTATATGGAGGACACTCATGTAGACCGCCCATGTCACAGCTCCGCCATGTCTCTTTAGTGACAGAATGTTTATGAGCATTCAGGGATGCGTTGTCCCTGAATGCTCATAAACATTGTCACTAAAGAGGCATGGCGGAGCTGTGATATGGCAAACGAATTGGGTGATTTGAAAAGCATTGCATTGTAAAGCCTAAACGGTTTTATGCTTTGTTCTGTTTTGGTCTTAACCTTTGGTTACTAGGGATGTTTCCAGATCATTGTAACACAATGGGGGAAAATGCTTTAATAGTTTGTCTTTTACATGTTGTCTTTCACTAATTTCAATTCATTCTCTAATGTATAAGTTAATTTCCTTCTTATTCTCATGCCTAAATCATTTTCATGCAGTCTAATTCTCCCTTCTGTTATATTTGTATTTTTTAATTTAACAATACACATTTATCAAATAGCTGTGTGCATTATAAGAGTCATTTGCGGTCCCAGTGGATAATTTTTTGATTGGCTGCTCTGCTTGTCATGGTGAGATATAATGGTAGTTCCTCCCTGTATAGTGATCAGTCTGGGACTGGAATTCCCTGTGCAGACTGATTGTTCATTGAGATGTCAATCGAACCTATGTAATCCAGAAGGGCAATTTGCCAACAGCCTAAAATCATCAGTAACATCTCCCTCTGAGGAGGATGACTAAAGTAATACTTTTCAAGCTGCTTTTGATTATTTGATAAATATTCTTTCCTTCAAAACAGCATTTATTTTGCTAAATGTGCCCCAAAATCTATTTTAGACCTTGGGTGTGCAACTTCTTGCATAGCTCTGCAGAAGAATGTGGGTGAGGTTTGTAATCTCTCTTATGGCTTTCTCATGCAGTGTGATTTACACCCCTGATTCTCACGGGATTATATTTAAAGGAGAACGAACATCTCCTTATTATAACCAACCCCACTTACTAAACCATGTCCATAGAATCCTAATAGCCTCTATGAGTTTTCACTTAGGCCTCACTACTGTGTATTTGTGTAAAATTACATGATATGAGCGGAACAATAATCACATGCTTTATTTATTAGAAGTCCTATTTAAATGGCATATAAATATATTGGAGCCTAGTAGAGTGAAAGTGATGCATTTTTTTGGCTAACCGAGTAACTGTAGAGTGCAAGTTTTAAAGACTAGGTAGGTCTTTTAATGAGGTATGTTATTGAATGAAAGCTGAATACCATACATAATAACGTGTATGTGTATGGACAGAAAGTATAATACATTACATAGTACAAGAAATAATTATCATGCATTCATGACAGTGGAAAATAAATGTTCTTGAATACTTTAGATTCCAATGCTAGTGACAATTGTTTCACCAATCTCTCACTCTGTCTCTCTCCTCCTCCCCCCAGGGAGATCTTGTGTAGTCTGTAGAATTAAAAATTATATAAACATATTAAATAAAATTAATATTCCCTTTCATTTCCAGAATTGAACACTCCTTTAGCATTCAGAGCGTTAAATTGAGGAATGAGGATTTGCTGGGATTCAACCTCGCCTCAAACCTCACATTCAGTATGAAAGGAGACCACCAGTCTAGCACTGAAACCCTTATGTGTGGTTTACTTTACTTCAGACATGGAATTAAAGGAATAGTAATAGATTATTTTTTTTCAAAGGTGCATCTTGTAGCAATTAAAAAAAAATTAAATGACCCCAGTCCCATCTCTCAAACCTTTTCTATCGCCAGATAGAAAAATTACTATTTCACTGGAACGGTCTACAAAGTGTGTTTGAAAACAAAGCACACTTTGTAGACCGTTCCAGTGAAGGATTTCTTTTTCAAAAACGCGATCTTGGCTCTGCTGAAGCGCCTCCACTGGTCCCAGGATTGGATTCCTCTGCAGGTAGCTACAGAGCTGACATCAGGGAAAGGGGAGGGAGGTGGGAACTTTATAGTTTGAGAGACAATCGTAGTTAAAGGTTTGAGAGATGGGACTGGGGTAATTTAATTTCTTTTTTAATAGCTACAAGATGCATATTTGAAAAAAATATCTATTACTATCCCTTTAACAGAATGCATTAAATATTTCCACACTAGTATCTCCATGTACTGTTTTCAACTCTGTGTCCTTAACCCTTTGAGTTCCAGTAGGGTATCCAATCCACAGGAGAACCGTAGAGACTAAACACAAAAAGGGGACACATCTGGTGCAATTTGTTTTAACTGTTTGAGTGCCAGAGGGGGGTGCACAATGCATTGCAAAGCATTGCTTTGAGCACCCATATGGCATTCAAAGGATTAACTGAATATAGATCTAGTAACAGAACCTAGCTCTGATTGACATTTACTCACAGACCATCCAAACACATGATGGGCATATCTGATAGATGGCCCATGTGAGCGGCAGCTAATACTGGCTGGTGCCCACGTGGGTTGGCCATTCATCAAAAGCTGATCAGCGCCTCAACTTCTACCAGAGCTTGTATAAAAGGTGTGCCATCTGTCTGCCAGGCTTCTGCTAAATGTTTACTGTGTGCCGTTGAAATGCAGTATGCGGAACTTTGGTGCTTTTGTGCCAGGTGATAGTTCTTCATGTAGAAGGCATCACAACAGCTGCACATAGAAATTTCACAATGAGCGACATCGGAAATGCAGTATTGAACATTGGTGTCTCCAGTTTGAAAAGGGACTAAGAGATGGGGATTAATCCTGAAGGCTTGAGATACTTTTGTTGGTGAGGTCAGGGTTATGAATCAAGGGTTAGTTAACACTTTGAATACAAGAGAAGTGACCGTCACATTAATTTGCATTATGTTGTGCACCCCTCTGGGACAAAGCTGGAAAACCATCAATGGTGTTCACTAGTCAGGAGATTAAAAATCACTAGTCCACCGAATGTTAAATGTTGCGAACATCATCATTTCTCACTAAATGGCTGAATTCTTCAGCCACACTCACAGGGTCAAGTTAGTTATAGGAATAGAGTTTAGTGTACATTATTATCTGGCTAAGAGTCACATTAGCCAGTGTTTGAACTTTCTAATTCTGGTTAAATGTAAACTTTCTGAGATACAGCTCTGAAGGACCATTGCACAGAATGTTTTATACATTAGTACAGTGGAATGATGGTAAATAAACTTGTGAATGTAGATATAGGGAATTGAGATTACAGGAAATCGCTAATCAGTCTACATGAACTGCAGTGATGATGATAAAATGTGGGAATGGGCAACACTTAATTAACTGGAACTGCCAGTCATAATTTGTTTGCCTAAGAAAACTCCTTAACCATTAATTGCTCGTGACAGTAACATCTCATTATTAGAGTAAACAAAGAAACAAGCTGAAACCTTTAGAAGATTGGCAACAAGGGAGATGTGTGCAATAATGCCAAGAATTCAGTGTTTTGGGACTAAATGAATATGACTTTTAAAAAAACCCAAAAAAAACCAAAAACCCTGTGACAAACAAATTAAGCCTGTATGTTAGTTTAACCCTTTGAGTGCCAGAGGGGGTGCATCACATTGTAATCTGTTGCAAACCCCTCTGGCACTCAAAGGGTTAACCAATAAAGGACCAGAAGGATGTCCATGCATTGCTCTGCAGTGTGTTGCACATTACTCTGGTTGTCCAGGGCTTAAAGTGCATCAGCTACCCTAAGATATGTTTTTAGTTAATTTTTAAGATGGGTAAAAACTGTTATGTTGTAGTAACCATTTGTTTGTAATCTAAATAGGTTTGGTAAATGAACATGTATTTGCTGTGGAACAGTATGACATTTTATGAAAAACTAGTTGAAGAGCCCGTTACATGGGCCACAGTGTCACTGCCAGCTGGTCGCGGGGCAGTCTCTACTGCGCATGATTGCATCGTTACACACGTTTTAGCGAATTATTATATAGGATAGTTTCTGTGCTGGGCCAGTATTACCACACACTGAGCTATGAATGAAACAGGCAGATCCCACACTGGGAATGTTTCTAGTATAGCACAGGGAGTTTGGCCTTGTACATAACTAATTGACATACTGGGGAAATTAGCATAAAGTGCCAGACTGTGCCATCAAATCGTAAAGGTTAATGTCTCAAAAAACTATTATTTTACAGAAAAATGGTTAGTACGTTATATAGACAGAATTTGATTTTCTGTATGACAAACTCAACATGTCTTAGGGTGACAGGACCACTATAACCTGTAAGGGCCAGGTTGTTGTCCAATGTATTGCACACTCCTCTGATTCTTAAGTGGCTCTTTTGCCTCCTCTTCCTACTTTTAGAAATGTTGAAAATATATTTTTAGAAAAATATTAGATATTGTCTTGTATCCATCCGATTTCAAAGAAAACATTGACTTATACTTCCCACGGAACCAATATTGTTCCGTGATTACAATAACATTACATAGAGCTAGAAGGCCTCAGGCTGTCTCCATGGATGGGAGAACCAGGATGCATGAGCAGAAGAATAGACCTTTAGTAGTGCAGATCTGGCCCAGTCACTGTGGGATAATCATTGGTGGAAATGTAATAAGTAGTGTCGGCATTCTGGCTCTGATCAGTGGCTCGATTCTCTTAGGTCCAGTAAAACAAAAGGTATTGCTAAAACAAGTGCAGACCAACAAATCCATGCAGCCAGCTAACATACATTGTAGCTTTTTGTTACCCAGAATGCATTTCTTTGGAACGTAAATTTCTGCAAGACCCAAGAAAGTCAAAGGAAACTAGCCAGTGTAAAAAAAATTTAAATCAACATTGTCACTTTTTTTTAGGTATTTACTACAAACTTAATTTGTTGCCCACCTACTCTACTGTCTAATGCAGTTCTGCCTTTTCTCTAAGCACAATTGAATTATAGTTCTGCAAACATTACTTACCTAACAGCAAAACCCTGAGGGCCGTGTTTTCAAATTCACTGAAGATGGAGGGTTGTTAGACAATGTAGTTGGCATCACAAGCTGTCTGTACACTGATGAAGTAAAAATTGTTCCTTTTGATATACAGATGGTCCTTATAAAGTGGTGCTCTTATGCATGAAGTTGATGGCCACCATCACCCTGGCCTGCCACCCCTTCTGTATAACTGCTACATGAGCCTTTCCCACTGCAGCTTGGTGGAGGAGAAAGTAATGTTCATTTTGACCTTTCTCTTTTAGAGCTGTAACTACTTAATCCAATGCCCTAGAACATGAGGCTGGGACATGTCAGATACATAGCTTTTGCTGGATTGAAAAAATCCAGATGCCATTAAATGATGGCACACAGTAACTTCTGCGTGCCCATGACCACGTAGTTGATGGTGAGGATTTCCTTGAAGACTTCCTTTATCACCACTTAGAGGTCAATGAAGCTCTGTGATTTGAGCCTACACCACCATGCTAAAGATTAAGACCCAGTTTCTTTATATCCTGTATAGGGCATACCCCACACAATGTGTAGTAGCTATTGCTGTTTAGTTAGAAATACAAAAAAGACAGAGGGTGCACACGCTCTAAGTGTAAAACTGTTTTGAAAGTCCAGTTTTGCAAGACACCTCCACAGTGATATCCAACACCTTTCTTCCTTCCCCTTGCAATGGGACATCTCCTTTTTAACGGTGGTTTCACTCCCCTTTTTTTTGAGGCCAATTCCCACCTCAAGGTGTAAGCGCCTCCACTAGATCACCCCCAATGATGGCGTACTTAGTTGTTTCACCTCCACCCGTTCCACTCTAGTGTCAGATATTTCCTCCCGGTTCTGCTTTTAATGTTTCTTTAGAGTTCCATAACATCTCCCTCTATCTAGGGTTAATGCAGCCTATATGAATGGAACTAATCTGTTCTAAGAGTTACTCACAAGGTGGAAATTGAAATTGAATTAGTGCTACCATATGGGATATAATTGCAAATATTTTTTATAGAATAAAAGTAATATATTGCCCAAGTATTAAGACATAAATTTCACTACTATAAAATACACTAAATGTGCATGATACAGAAAATATGTATTAATATGGTACTCCCAACAAATTTCCAACATGTTTCCCAGCTATATGCTGTTTCCTCAGGGGAAAAAAAATATTTGCAGTTATACCCCATATGGAAGCACTAATTCAGTTTCAATTTCCATCTTGTGATTAACTCTTAGAACAGATTAGTTCCATACACATAGGCTGCATTAACCCTAGATAGAGGGAGACGTTGTGGAACGCTAAAGAAACATCACAAACAGAACGGGTGGAACCATCTGGAACCAGAGTGGAACAGGTGGAGGTGAAACAACTGAGTACACCATCACTGGGGTTATCCAGTGGAGACGCTTATAACTTGAGGTGGGATTTGGCCTCTCGAAAAGGTGAAACCAACATTAAAAAGAATGTGTCCCATTGCATGGTGAAGGAAGAAAGGTGTTGAATATCATGGTGGAGGTGTCTTGCAAAATTGGACTTTCAAAACCGTTTTACACTTACAGCGTGTGCGCCCTCTATCTTTTTTGTATTTCTTACATATCAAGTGGAGAACCTGTGCCGGAGACTTATAAGAGAGTGGCAGTAACGTTAAGTGGACTATATATTTGAAGATCTCTGTGTCTGTATAAGGTGCCATTTTGTTCATTTTGTCTCATTTCTTACATTTAAGTATTAGCGCCTTAGGAAAATATTGATATCTTTATTGTTGTTTAGTTGCATGTAATATAATAAAATAGATGTGTATCCTGAATATTGCAGCATGATAAATCATTCCGTTATTTACTCTCTGTTGTGTCACACTGCTGGGTGGAAGAGACCCGTGCATCAAACTACATACTGGGCTTGAGAGCAAGGAAGGTGTTTTCGGCATTGGTGGGAATTGAGGGCTAATAGTGAGCTTCTGTAAATTTATGGTGTTGTGAAAAAATACCCATTGATTTGAATGGGTATTTTAACTACTTAAAAGTGAGAGAGGTCTTAACCTCTATAACATTTGACAGATTAAAAGCCCCATTTAAGTAAACAGTAATATTTATCCCCTGTGATAAAGTGGCTTTGCCCCAAATTTGTCCCATTTAGCTTGATGAATAAGGCCATGTGTCTGCAGTCTCCATTAACAAGAGCAAACAAGTCAAGGCCCATAGGCAGAGGAAAGGAGTGATCCTCCAGGATCCTGGCCGCAGCAAATGCATGACCTATCCAAAACCAGTGCCTCTAATCCAGAGGGCTGGGTAACCTGCCATCTCTATCTGTTGCTGGGACTACAGTTTCCATTATCCTCAATTAGAGAGGATGATGGGTATTGTAGTCCAACAACACTTAGTATTAAAGGTTGCCCACATTTTTCTCAAAATCTGGTTTATCAGAATTCAGTCCTCATTGGCGAGGATGTAAGGATTTCCCTGCTTGAGCACAGGTGGGTCAATCAAAATTAACTCACCTGTGCTTAGTCAGTTAGATCCTGGCCTATTTGTGTCCCTGGAGGGTCCAAACTTTGATGTCCCTTCTTTAATCTGTGCATGATGGGATAGCAGGAGGTTGTTTAGTCCCACCAACCCCAACCTAAAAGATGCTCTTTGGCATCTGTCTGTGCATGATCACAAATACTAAAAAAAAAAAAATCCCAAAACAAACAAAAAAAAAAAAGCCCACTCAGTCATGTAACTTTTGGTACTGCTGGAACTCTGGGACCAATGTATTTTTTCTTGTTTTTTTCCCAGAGTAGGAATGACACAGCTTTGCAAGCACGCCCATGTAAAGCTAACCTTTAATTAAGGGTAACCTTGTGTTTTCATTATTTGAAATCTGTTTGTCAAGCTGAGGTCTTGTTCAAAACAAAATGTTATTTAACTAGTAGTTTAAGTAGCACCATATACAGTGCTATAAAATATATGTACAATAGAATTTCTTTTCTTTACATATTGTACCATTCTTGGCTGTTACCACATTGTTTTCCTGGAACAGAGTGTAAATTATAATATAACTGGCAGAATGAGAGATCCAGTGACTGTATAATCTAGTATTCATAGGCAGAAAATGGCTGTCTAAAACAGAGGTGTGACAAGCATTCACTGAGAACAAATAGCACTAAGTAGTTTATTGTTGGGCTGGTGCACCTTCAGGTGCTGCAGAGAAGACATTTTCTTAGCCATATCAGTCTGATTCTGCCCACAGACAGTCCAGAGCAAAAATATCAGGGAAATCTTTACCTGAGAGAAATGGCAAAACCTCAGATAAATAGAACATTTCTGCATTTAACTCTCTGAGTGCCAGAGTAATATGCAATGCATTGCTTTGCTTTTTCATTCCTTAGTGTCATTATAGAGAAGAAATGGGTGTGGCAGAAAGACTATGGCTTGCCAATTTATGGTCCCCTCAGAGCCAATGATCCCTCTAAGCCAGATGTGGGCAACTAACAGCCAGCCCAAATCTGCTTGGACTACAATTTCTGTCATTTTCAGCTGAGGATGATGGGAGTTGTAGCCTAGTAGCTGGATGGCTTCAGATTACACACTCTTGCTCAAAGACATTGTATAATGCTTTATAAGCATTTGTTATGTATCTGGGACAGGCAACCTGTTTCACTTCAAGTTCTGTATTTGTGGCCGTCATGTCAGTCAGAGGGCCACATTTTATACTTAAAAATTCTAATTAAGGGTTAATGAATGTAGATGAACCTTTTGGATTCTAGAGAAGTCTCCGATGTTTTGCTTTGCAGGGCATTGAGCTCTCTAACACCCAAAGGGTTAAAGAAAAAGTAACCTCTCCAAATAACTTACTTTACTAGGGCCAGAAAATCCTAATGGTCCCAGTGAATTGTGGCTTTGTGCCTTTGTTCCAGAGATAACATCTTTAGTCAGTCCTGGATGCCATTTCCATGGAGGGAGACATGACAGTTTCTGGCAAGCAGATGGAAACAGACAGAGTATATGACCCTTTTAAGACCAGAGGAGTGCATTATGTATGGACAGTAGCACCCCACCTAAATTCCCAGTATGTTTGAAGGGGTAATCCTTTGAACTGTCAAAGGGTTAAAGGAATATATTTTTCTTATTTTGCTATACTAAATTTAGCAGTGTGCTGCACCACAAAACCTCTAATCATAAAACAGTCAAATGGCATACCAGTTCCCTCTCTGCTTCATTCACATAGCTGGGAACTCTCTGGATTTGCCTCGGAGACTCTGGTTTTGACTCTGAATTACTGGGTCTCCGGGGCAGAGTCCGATTCTCTGGGTGTGGGGAGTTTCTAATGAAACTCTGCCCAAATCTGCTCCTTCCTACCCTGTTCCTACCACCCCGTGGCTTTTTCTCATCCTTCCTGAGCCTGTTCTAATTATTTTTTTTGGTTTTTGTCCCGACTCACGATTAAGCCCTGCCCCTTTTTACAGCGCGAATTGCGTCATTTTTCTGCCTTCAGCAGCATCACAGGGCTCCCCTCCGGGGGTCAGGTATGTTCATTCATATCACAGACATTTTACTATAGAAAAGCTTCTAGAGGTAAACGCACTGAGGCTGATGTACTATGAAAAAATGGAGCAATTCTGTGGCAAACCAACTGCACAATTGGGGACCAGTATAGATTAACTCTTTAAGGACCAGTGGTGTGTGCAGTGAATTGTTTTGCAGTATGTTGCTCACACCTTTGGTCATTAAAGTGTTAAATAACAATATGCTGATTACCCCCAATGCACAGTCCCTATGTTTTCAATGCATCCGAAAAGTATATGTTGTTATCCTGTCAGGCAGGCACAAAAACGCTGGAGGCCATATGCACCTGGTCAGATAAAAACATACCTTCCACACTTGAAGACATTATAGTTCTGAATAAAAATAAGAATTTTCATTCCTTTATTAAATAAAACACATGAATGGAAGGCAGATTAATAACATTCTAAAGCACAAAGGTTACATTTCTTCTTGATGTTCATTGTCTTGACCCTATTTTGTTTTTTGTGTGGACATTGATCGGGTTAGTCGTCCTTTCAGAGAAGGTGATCATTTGAAATGTATGAACACTAGAGAGGCTTTTGGATTCATCATTTAAAAAAAAAGGTTCCCACAGGGGTTAAATAAAGAATGAGGCATTGGTCATATGTTTTTTAATTTTTTTTTTTTTTTGGTGTAGCACTTAATTTTAACCCTTTGAGTGCCAGAGAGATATCCAATGCAATGCAGCTCAAAGAGTTAAAGAATAGTATATTAGAGTGATAGCTGTTAGATCCGTTAAAATATTTTAATGAGTAACTGTGATGTCATAACATATAAGGTAACTAGTCTTTTTGACCCCGTGTTGCAGTTGCTTTGCCCTAGAGCTGCACCTCTTTATCTTGATGAATAAGGCCCTAAGACTGATTAATTAGCTTCCAGGTCACTTCTCATTATCATATTGTTGCATCATGTTGCTTTAGGAAGACTATGGTAGGATGTCTTTGTGGAATGTTTCTAATATCTATGAAATAACCTTTGGTACAAAGCCAGACCGCATACAAGTTATACCACAGGATTTTCATGTTGGGTTCATTTCTGTGTTGGACAAATTCATATTTTTTTTTCTTTTTGGCTCTCCAGCTGTTGGGAAATGCATATCCCATCACCTCCAACCAGCCAGCTGTCTGGTGTTCAATAGTAACATAGTTGATGAGGCTAAAAAAGACATGAGTCCATCAAGTTCTGCCTTTGCCATATCACCTTTTTTCATCCAGTGTCGAAAAAAACAAACAAAACATAATGAAACCATTTACAGCTATGTCCCAAGTGTGTAAAAATAAATAAATACATTCCTTTTCTCTAGTCCTACTGAATGACCCCTTCTTCTTAGCTCAGAATATTAAGTAAATAGTTCTCCAGAGAATTCTTTGTATCAGCTTGAAATAAATTAGTAAATAGTAATCACAATGTATCCATCCATAGGCAGGAACAATGATTCACTAGAATTGTTACCTTCTTGAAGAATAGACCTAAGCATTGCTGAAATCTTGCACTCAATAAGCTTTCTGAGGCACAAATGATGCCATTTTGGGATTGTGCACCTGGCTGAGATATATGTTCAAGTGAGGTTAAACCAACCTACACTACCTGTCAAATATCAAGTTTAAATGAAAGACTTGCAAATCATTGCTTGGATGATAGAGAAGTATCCAGTGTGCTGCTTATCCACAGTGTCCAAAAAGGTAAAACAGTAAACTTTTTTTATTTTTTTTTGTATGAAAATGTTATATGGCTTTTCCTATTAAATAAAATAAGAGCACCCTGACTGAGCTGTATTAAAGGAAAAAATCTCCCAGCAAACCTTACATTGAGGCCTCTACACTCATTACCTTTAGCTGCAGTTAAATGAGGCCCACATCAATCACCGCATATACACACATTTGACAGCCGCTCTAGAAAGACAAATGCAAAAAGCAGATTTAATGTGAAACGTTGAAGAATCACTTGTTCAAGAGAGAAAAGTGTAAGTCATCTCTCGTGTTCCCCTTACCGTAATAGTTTCTTGTATGGATACTGTAATACATAATTTATGGAGATATTCAACTAAGAAGAATGCTGCCAGGGTATATAGCAAGCTCAAAAGTAACGTATCCTACTCTTGTGCAGTCTTTTAGTCGATAGGTTGAAATGGGTTAGCTACTTCTCTCGACCTGAAGATCAGTTTGATGTGCTCCAGGATATTTCTTCTCTGTTTGGCACATGTGAGATGAGGACACCCTTGGTTTAAATATGTTCCTAGTATAGCATCTCTGGCCTTTATATGACAAATACAATTTCTCATACATTTAAATGAGGATTTTAGCCCCTTGGATTCTAGAGAGGTCTTTTAGCTAGAGAGACCTCTTTAGCGATCAAGGGTCTAAAATCCCCATTTAAATAAATGTGGGAAATTGTATTTGCTATGATGCAGTGAGTTTGATTGAGAATTTCTGCTGCTCTTTGTATTAGACCTGCCTTCATAGTATTTAAATTGCCTTAACCAGGTTCTTAGTCATGTTAGTCATGGGATCAAATAGGGAAAAGTGTAGGTTGTAGTACTTGTCACTCTGCTGCAGATTATAGTATACATCTTACGGCAGTATAAATGTTTTCGTCTCCTTCCTGCTGTTGCTCAGATTGATGGCTGTAATTTGACTTGACTTGCAATTTAAAAACCATGTTACAATCTAGAAGGAGATTAATTTTGTTGAAGCCAAACGTTAACATTTATTTTTTATTATGTTTGTATACATTAATATTCTGTGCATTGAAGATATATGTCCGGTAATTTCATGTTTTCTCGCTAGTATTACTTAACCCTTTGAGTGCCAGAGGGGTACTCAACGCATTGCTTTGTAATGCGTTGCGTACCCCTCTGGCTCTCAAAGGGTTAATTAAATCCCAGGCTTTTACTATTAGGCAGTTCTGATCTGCTTTCTAATTTGTGCTATCTGACTAGGAAAAGGAATATGCCTATCTTATATACAGGGCTTATAGTGTTGTACACAATTGAGAGCATCAGTTCCAATGATAAAACCAACTGCCGTTTAGTACTCAGGGATCTGCATTTACATATACAATTTTGAGGTCAAAGTGAATTGATTTTTGTGTCTGAACAGTCCTAGGTTTCTCCTTTCTTCCATATATTGTTTCTTGTAAATATGCCTCTCCAGTCAGTGTTTGGATTGGCTGATCTATTTAATACACAGATGTCCTCTGATTGGTTATCCCCAGCATAAAATGTATTTGTTTCTGTTATCAGAAAAACAGATGAGTAATCTGTTAAAAAATACTAGTCTGAGCACAATTTTCCATAGAGCTTTATGTATAATATTATATTATACTATTGCAATTTCAGGGGACCCTCCACACACGTACCAGGGATGATCATTTCCTGGCAGCCATTGGCTGGTGTGGAATGATGACAGTTTTAGTCTGGCAGCAGCTGGAAGGGCTTACTTTGTACATCCCTGGTATATGCCATAGGTGTTTCAGGACTGGGGTTCTGCTGTTATACGTACTGCTTCTCTTGCTAGGCATCCACTTTTTGAGCCCAAAAGGGCCTGAAGTGTCCTGTCTCAGCTGTTCTTTGGTTTCTTCTTGCCATGCTGAATTTTGGGGAGTTATCTAAGCGTGTCTATAGTTTCAGTTACGTGAAGTGGTTACTTTCTACATGTAATTGTGCATGACATGTCCCTGTATGGCATAATTCAAACATAGTAGTACTTTGGTATTTGGTGATACCTTTTTTAATTGGACTAACAATTTATATTTTAAGATACGTTTTCAAAAGATCAACTTTCTTCCTTTGGTCAAGCATTACCTGAGAGTTAATCTTTTGAAAGCTTGTCTTAAAATAGAAGTGGTTAGTCCAAATGAAAAAAGGTATAGCTAAATACCAAGGTACTCCTATCTTTATATTACTGAAACTGGACTAATACAGCTACTGTGCATTAATCTATATGGTATATTAGCTGTAGAATATTGGTTATGGGCTTTAAAGCGGAACTTTCTTCCGCTATAAAGTCGCCCTGCTATAATTAAGCAGGTAGCGACTAGCTTAAGTATATATATATATATTTTACCTTTGAAATGTTGGCCATTCTAAAGAAATCAATCATTGTAGGAGACCAGAACCCACGCTACAGCACAGACATCTTGTCTGCCCGCCTGTGCTGTCAGTCCCAGTCTCCTGTAAGAAACATTGCAGCGTACCACATGGTAACCAGAAGGACTGACGCGCAGGCACGCAGACTGTGCTAACTAGGCCGTCGGTCACATTCAATGATGGATTTCTTTAGAATGGCCTATATTTCAAAGCTAAAATATATATTCTGAACTAAGCGCTACTTGCTTAATTACAGCAGGGCGACTTTATAGTGGATGAAAGTTCCACTTTAACTCTTCAAGGACCAGTAACATATGCAACTCATTTCTTCCTAATGCACTGCAAATCCCTCCAACACATTGGTTTTCAAACTATTTGACACCCTTCTGGCACTCAAAGGGTAAATGACAACTAATCAAATCTGTATTGTAACTTTAATTGTTACAATACACTTTTCAGATGAGGAATCTAACTACTCATAACTACAAACATGTCCACAAATGTTTACATTAACCCTTTGAGTTAGAGTGGTGTACAGCTCATTTCTTTGGGGGGTTCAAGCAAACTCTGCCAACAGATTTGTGTCATCCATGAAATTAACCCTTTGAGTGCCAGTGCTGCACAAAGCAATGTGTTGCATACCTCTCTGGCACTCAAAGGCTTTAATGATAATATTCAATGGCAGAAAACATTTGGTAAGGAAAAGTTATGACGCCCTGCAGCACTGAATGCTCTGTATGCTGTAGAGGCATGCAACAAGACTGATGAAGGGATTGGAGGATCTGAATTATAAAGAGAAACTGACCAAACTGGGTTTGTTTACATTAGAGAAGATACATCTAAGGGGTGATATGATTACCATTTACAAATATATTCAAGTTCATTACCAAGAACTATGCAATGAACTATTTACGCAAAGAGGAGCTAAGAATGAGGGGTCATCCATTTCAGATTAGGCGAAAGGCGCTTTTGACTTAAAGGCAGGGGCTTTTTACAGTAAGGGCAGTAAAGCTATGGAATTCTTTGCCTTGGGATGTTGTGCTTGCAGATACTGTAACTGCTTAAAAAAAAGCAATGGATACCTATCTAGTACAGAACAATATTTAGAATTATGACAGATGGCTTCAATAAAGATAATTTATTGATCCAGGGAACTACCTGACTGCCATTTGGAGTCAGGAAGGAATTTTTTTACACATTTGGGGCTTAATTGGAAATGGCTTCAATGTTTTTTTTATCCCTTCCTCTAGATCAACAGGAGTGTTTAGGCATGGGCTGGACTTGATGGACGAATGTCTTTTTTCAGTTTTATCAGCTATGTTACTATGCTTATCTACATTTTTTCACTGTATTTTTTTTATATGTCTTTTTGCATTGTTGCACTTTGTTTGCTTTCATAGTCCCATACAGACAACTCTCTGAAAACACAGGACACCAGAACATAAAAATGTACAAAAATAGATGATTTGACTTGGCATATTATGCACTTGCAGAATATATTAAGCGAACAAGGAGGTTGTCTATCACTTTAAGAGGCATCTCTCTCTCTCTCTCTCTCTCTCTTACAACCATTATTTGGCATGAGAGGGGAGAAATAATAGTTAATTTCACTGCGGACTAGGAGGGCTTTTACTTTCCTGCCTTGTGACCCCCCTGTCTCAGTGCTGTAAAGGTGGGTGTTTTCTCACTTGCACAATTTACTCCCCTCCCAACAGAACCAGCAAGTTTCCTCCATGCTAAAATAAATAACTTCTATTGTACTTGAAGCAGGAGCTTTCTATCGTGACCTGCCTGGCTTCTCTCCCCTGTCCTAATTTATCATATGCAGTATTCTGTATTGGCACACTGTAACTATGATACACTACTGCACAGAATACGGCACTGGATCGAAAGCAGTAGAGCAGATTAGCTGGGTGGGTTGGAAAAAGACAGTGAGGCTGCTGTATTAATGGAATAGTATTAAAGAAATAATAATCTTGTACTTTTACTTCACATATTATGCAAGAACAGTCAGATTGCCTATGCAATTTATTATTAGTTCATCTAAATTTATTTTTTTATATTTATATATGTCCTTGACCATGATCTGCCAAGAGCTTTCTGCCATTAAACATGAAAGCTGGGATAGTGATCCAGCGTACTCTGTGCATTCAGTGCTGCAGAGTGAGACTGGGACATTGTATTATATCCTGCTTTGGTGGTCTATTGACCAGAAAACTCTGTGGGAACTGAGATCCAGGCGTGTGAGATAAATGGATGTTAGTTCCCATGGAGTTTTCTGTCAGAGACATAAAAGTGTAAAAAATAAATAAATAAAAAAGATCGAAATAAAAACAACAAATATTGGATGTCTGACTGTACATATTATTCACTCACAAAATGTTACAGTCAAAATAAAGGATACTGCTCCTTTAAGAACAAATGGTGCAATTTTGTAGCAAACAAACTGCAAAAATACAGATTCCCATTGGTTTAAATCTGACTTTTAACCCTTTGAGTTCCAGTGGGGCACGAAAAACATTGCAGAGCAATGCACGGCATACCCCTCTGGCAGTCAAAGGGTTAAACGTTTGAATATTAAAGGTCTCCAACCCATGGAGAAGCAATACTCATGAGAAGCAGTATGTTTATTTGTCCCCTATAATTCATCTGGCTTGCTCTCCAATTATACCACTTTGCTTAACACGTCAGCCTCCGTGCCGGCTTGAAGAGAAAGGGAACATTGATTTTAGTAGGGGCAATTGTCTGTTTCCCCTGCAAAACATATCTGGGAACTGTCAGGGTCTGACCCTGGGACTCAGGGTTTTAACCCAAATCTCAGGTTGAAGGGCTCATTTCTTAGTGGGATAGAGTCTAGTGATTCCTACTCTAAGATCTGCATTAATTAACTGCTTATTCAGCCTCTACATTGGTGCCATTTCTACCAGAAGGGTAGAGGGAGAAGTCCTGCTTGTCTTGTGTGTAGTGAGATCTCCATGTTGTCGAATATTAATGGTTTCTTAAGGACTGACTGGATCACACCTGGGTTAGAGCAAGCAGGGGCATATCCATACCTTGGAACTTCGACCTCTTGAGCCAACACAAAAGGCTCATGTGCTGCGACTAGCAGGATGTAAATGATGTGATTTGTGTCAAAAAGGGAAAGGGCTTAATCGGGTTGGCATGGCTTATTATCTGGTCATAAAGTGGGTGGGAAGTGGGCAGCACAGGGTGGGAAGACAGAGAAGTGGGAAGAACAGGGTGGGAAGGAGGAGAACTGGGTGGGAAGTAGGCAGAACAGGGTGGGAAGGAGGAGATGTGGGAGGAACAGGGTTGGTAGGAAAGGTGTGCACAGTTTCAGAGGGACAGTAGCATGTTATGGGACAGTAGCATAAAACTAAATTGGTGAGGCTGGAGAGTGCTGCTTGTGAACAGTCCTGGCAGGCAAGGATACCCAACAAGGTAGGATGCAACGGATACACCAGATAAACAGTACAGAAGCAGACTGCCTCCTGCTAACTATAGGGACACCACAGTAGGCAAGATGCTGGGGAACGGAGAATAGAGTGCATTGCTGGCTAGCATGGACTACCCCAAAAACAGTAGTGCTGTGGCTGAATCTTGTCTAAAGATGCTAGTCAGGACACTAGTTAAGTGCTGACTGGAGGAGAAACTCTGCCCCAGGATGACTGCCTAGGGATAGTAACTACCTACTGGGGATGCAGCAAAACAAAGGATAATAGAAACAAAGTACCCAAAGTGTGGTCGAATCACTGTTGAGCTCATCTGCTGAGGGACTGAGGTCAAGGAATTGAACTGAAGTCTGAAAGTTGAACTCTGACTAGCTGGAACAATGGATTGACTGATGGTCGAATAAGTCAGACTCTTACTGCACCAGAGAGTTGAACTGGTTGAATCGGACTCTGACTGAGCAGGAGCAAAAGATTCAGATGGTTGGGACATAAAGGGTCAACAGCAGGAGAGCAGAAGATGCACAGAATCGACAGGCTGAAGAATGGTCAAAATAGGAGAGCCGTGGTTGACAATGAAGTGGGAGTGATGTACTGGAACTGCAAGCTAGAGAATGGTCTGAAGCAAGGCCAAGAATGGTCCCTTGACAGGGTGGGAGTCCAGTAACCTATTTTGACTAAGAGAAAAGGATTTAACAGGTAAGACTGTTTAAGGTATTTAAAACAGCCCTGATCAGGCCCTCAGCCGAGGGCTCAGGATCAGCCTCAAATGGGTCCCCAAAAAACTGAGAGGAGCCAACCACAGAACATTCCTCAACATCTGAATCCACCAGCAGTTCCTCCTCAGAGGAATCTTACACGTCAGGTACTCCCTGAGGTTTGGGCATGGAAGACTTGACAGAGGAGGGGGTTTGCCAAGAATGAAAGACCCCCTGTAACTGGGATGGAAAGAGTTGCAATGTGGACCTAAGGTACCTAGTAGCAGCGTTGAACTCTTGCACCCAAACTGGCTCTAATGCATGGCTGGAAGTCCCTGGAATACTCTCAGGGACATCAGAACATGCTGGGCATAAATGACCTGAGAATTCTCTAGGTAACCCTGAATGACAGGAAGAGCAATGCACAATAGGGGATACAGAGACCCCAGCGTCCTTAGTCTTAGGTCTGGCCCCAAGCTCCAGCGGTATAGACATTCTCACAGTGTCAAATAACCTTACTGTATAAGAAATCACCCAATTACAGTGTGTAGGATTAATGTTTCACCCCAGAAATCGCTAAAATAGACTTATCTGGCAGGCAAAGGGTTAATCAGCAGAGGAGAGAAGGCGAGTCCAAGCCCTGCGAAGGATACTCGTTCTGGAAATAGCACAAAATGGCTGCTGCGGCAGGATCCAATCAGAAATGAGCGAGCGAAGCAAGCACTCATAGGAAATGTAGTTTTTCCAGAAAAGTACCCCAAATAGTGCTCGAAGCCCCCTGAGCCCCCCAACACACTAGAAACATGAACCAGATGATAGAGCAAGGGTAGACAAGTAAAATGAGCCATCTCTGAAGTCGCTAGGTTAAACGGTTGCAGATATATGTCCCAAACTGTACAGTCCCATAGAAGTGAATGGAGTAATGGCGCCTATGTGGTAAAGCACGTCTATGCGGAATTCAAATTTTACAAAATTGGAAGTGAAAAACTAAAAGACATGAAACATCACTAGAACATGTTAGGATACCCAAAAAACCCTGAACCAGTAGGAAAAGTGTCAGAACCCCCCCCCCCCCAAAAAAAAAGCCAAACCAGCTGCTAAAGAGTTCATTACCACATAAACCTGCTCCAAACACCCAACAGACATACAGATAGACCCAATGAGTGCAGGAGTGTGCAATAGGAACTCCAGATGAAAAACCCCTGTGTGGAGGGGCACTGTGGGACAAGTGGACCTTTAAGTGGTTGCTCACCTTTCCTGCAGATATTCTGTCTTCAGATTACCATGTTTAAAGAAGAAGCCTCGGTGGGAGACTCCTGAGGAAAGAACTTGTAGCCAAGATTTCCCCCCAGGGCTTAAGGTCCACAAAAAGCACCTGGTCACTAAGCTAGCCACATCTAAGGGCATTGTCAGTTATGGTAATCCGCCTAATGGTGGTATTCCATTTCTAACAGGAAAATAAAAAAACTTCTAAAGCTATAGCAGAACTGTTCTCTTGCCTGTTATCTTCACCAAGGAACAAATCTTCCTGGAGCTGGTTGGCTAGCTGCAGCCAAGGAGGGAAGGTAGGCTCCACCCCCTGCAATCAATTCTAGAATTGTTCCTGCCTACTTAAAGTGATGGATCGCCTACCCAGAGTTACCAGTAACCTGTATTGGACGACAGAGAAAATTTCTTTATCAATTGACCATAAATTATTAGAACAATACCACAGCACAAATGCTAATATGTTGACGGTATGACAAAACCTTAATTAGAATTATGACTGCTCCTCTGGTATGCCTATCCGTGTGCTGTTGGAGAAATCTCAATGGTTTAACACTTTAAGTGCTAGAAGGGTTTGCAACACATTGTGAAGAACTCAAAGAGATAAACTGATATTATTGCCTAAGTCTAATTTTCATTTAATATTCTATTACTCAAAGCTAGGGTCACCTCAGAAATCAGGGGACCTGGGAAAAGTTGAATTGGTATCTTTTTAATGCCCTTGAATCTTTGAAGCCACCCCTGCCTTATATATTTGTTGCTTATTATAGTGTAATAATAAGGCACTCATTGTACAGCATTAGAGTGGAAAACAGGCCACCCAGCCCTTTTATTTATTCAGCGAGGGGACAAATGTGTGTGTGTGGGGGAAGTCCCCCCTCTATTTCCCGCCGTACCCCACACACATGGTGTTTTAACCCATTGGATGCATTGTAAAGCAGTGCTTTATAAGATATCTCAAACTCCCAAAGGGTTGAAAGCTTCATTGAAATAGATGGGATTTTAGGGTTTTTTAATTTAGTCACAATGATGCTGTTGATTTGTCTTTGAATTGCTCCACCTTTCTTTCTGCATACAGGCCTATCTGTAAATAAAAGCAGAAACCATAAACTAAAACTTCTGAGATGATAGTGTCCCTTTACTACAGTTCACACTGTAATGGATGCTGAAAATGGACTCTCCTGTGAGCTGTCATCTTGTATTATAAGAGCTCCAGTGGCTGGAGCAACCTGCCAACTGCCTGGTTCCCTGCCTCCGTGTGAGAACTTATATTCACCTATTAGTTTTGTCAAGATGTTTATTGATTTGCTGCATTTACCAGAGACCAAGCTAATGGAGAAGACAAAGTACAAGTCACACACTCCTATATATCTGCAGACTGAGCCCTGGGGAATTTATCCTCACATCTGACGGTTTTGTGAAATAGCAGAACATGAACACTCTAGTGCTGTATAAAATAGCCTGAATGAAGCATCAGGCTTGTTATGTAAAGTTCTCCAAAGTATACATTTCCTGTACTATGCAGTACTATATCTTGGTGCGTGCCAGAGGGGTATGCAATGCATGGGTTAAATACAAATTTGTATATATATATATATATATATATATATATATATATATATATATATATATCCTATATAATAATTCGCTAAGTTGTGTGTAACGCCCGACATGCACAGTAGACACTGCTGCGCGTGCGGCAGTCATGCGCAGTACAGACTGCCCACGCCGCGGCTGATACAGAGCTGGGCACTCCGAAGGAGCGTCCAGCTCTGTATCAGCAGTAGTGCGGGCAGTCTCTGCTTCGCGTGACTGCCCCGCTACCGGCTGCCAGAGGCACTGTGGCCCGTGTAACGGGCTGTTCAACTAGTATATATATAAATTATATATATATATTTTTTTTATTGAGTATTAAAATAAAAAGTTAGTATTGGCCTGAATAGATTTGTGAAACTCTGCTGCTTGTAGGTTCTGAAATTAATATTGGCATTTAGGTTGGTAGTAAGCGGCAATATAATCAACGTAATTAATCTGTATTTGTTCAGCCCAGAATGTTTTGTACAATAAGCACCAGATGAGCTAAGCATTGTTACTAAGTTCTCTGGAGATTTTTCTGTTGTTTTTCTGCAGTGGGAAAAGAAACAAAATGTATTAACCCTTTTAGATCAGGTATGTCATGCTCAAATACAGATGAGGGCCTCACACAACATTTCTCTTCAAGGCGGGATGCCTGGGTCCCTGTCAATAAAAAAAAAAAAAAAATTCTACTGAGATGTCTCATTTGGTTAATGCACCAGCTGTAGACTCTGTTCAAGCTGCAAAGTAGCAGGTTCTAGTCCCGGCAAGGTCAACTCGGCCTTTCACCCTTCTGAGGTAGATAAAATGAGTCCAGAACATACGTGAAAACAGACAAATGGTGAATGGCATGTTTTCACATAAGACCTGTGAGCGCTCTTGTTTACTTGTTGTTTTATCTCTCTCTCTCTCTCTCTCTCTCTCTCTCTAGTAATATGCATGATATGTTAAGCTAAATTGCCTATACATTTTATATATTTTTTATTTATTTTTTATCTTCACCTGTTTTTTTACACTTTTATGACCCGTAAGTTCTAGTTTCTGGATCCAGGCCTTTGACAGTGAACACTGGGCTATTTATACAATGTTTCAAGTCTCCTTGCGGCACTGATTGAGCTGTATGCTGTATTGGTGGGGCTCTCTATGTTGTTTCACAGTCCTTTTTACACTGTATCTTCTTACAGTGGTGCACTTACGCTCTTTTCTGTTTTTACTCTCACACACAGAATGGTAACTGAAAAAAATTCAGATAGCAATCTAACACTCAGGGCATTAAAGTTCCAGTGAAATCAATGGTGATTTGGGGAATTTTTATTTATTCCCTATGGGACTGTTGGCGCGCATCAGAATTACACCCTAGGATGAGGTAAGGAGGGTGGGGGAAGATGCTGGGTTCAGGGTATTTCAAATGTTTCCCCCATAGAGGGCTGCAAGGATGTTTGAAATACCCGCTTTAGATGCTAGAAAGGTAACAAACTCACTGCTTCACAAGAGGTTAAATTGCTTTGCAATGCGTTGCGTACTCCTCTGGCACTCAAAGGGTTAAAATGAAGTAACCAGATAAAACAATCTAAGAGCTATATGCACAAAAAGTGGCTCAGTCATGTGGAAATCTGTTGCACCATAGGAACAAATACAAATTCCAACGGTTTTAAAAGTTGTTGTCTAATCCTTTAAATTTTAGAGATGTCTCAAATGTATGGTGTTGAACTGTATTGGTGAATGCTTTAGCATTGAAGGAGTTAAAGTGATAGTAATGTCTATGTAAAATTAGTTGTCCGAATCTTCTGTATATTAAAAGGAACAGATTGCTCTATGTCTAAGTGCTTACTTCTTTGTAGTTCAAAGTTATGAAACGCTGAAGATCCATCTCCCGTCCCTTCTCCCCACATCACTCTGAATCTACAGTCTTTTGTGGACGGCTGCAGCGTGGGACATTCTTCAGTAAGCAAAGGGAAATCATGCCCTCCTTCACTGAAGTTTGGCCCTCGCTGCAGCTGTTGAGTCACACGACCCAGTCTCAGATTCTGTGGGAGGCGGCCAGAAAGGGGCAGGCGGTGGATCTTCAGTGCTTCATAACTTTTGAACTGCAAAGAAGTAAGCGCTTAGACCAGTGGTTCTCAATCTTTTTTTGTTTGGGGCACCCCTAACACATAATCTAGAACATTTGGGGCACCCCTAACATATTTAAGGTACTTTATCAAGGGCATAATGAGGGTACAATACATAAATATAGTTATTATTAGGTCTTACAATCATAGTAACAAAACTAAACATATTGTGCAGAACAATTTCTATTAATCTTTATTTGAAAGTCCATTTTTGTTAGTCTTCATAGGAAATGTGGGGCACCCTAAGATGATGTCCGTGGCACACCAAAGTGCCCTGGCACCCTGGTTGAGAATCACTGGCTTAGACATATTAGTCTGTTCTGTTTAATATACAGAAGACTCTGACAACTAATTTTACATAGACATTACTATCACCTTAAAAGTCTCATTAAAATCAGTGGGAATTTGATGAATACTTGCTTCCTATATTGAAGTTGGTTTGCCCCAGAATGAACCTACTTTTGTCTTTTTGCCATTGCCCCAAAGGCCTTGTTAACATGGGCAACTGAACAGGTCACCGTGTTTTCACATGGGTGACTTTTATAGCTATAGTTATTTTCAATGGCAGCTTTGTATGGTTGCAACACTTTGCAACAAATTGCTGCAGCAAAGTCGCCCACACAGACTTTACTAATAAGCCATATATACATATACATACACAATGTTTTATAGCTTCACAGAACACCCAATTCAAGTTGCAGTTTCCCTTTTACAGGCTTCACAGACTCTCACCCATCCCTTGGCAGCATGGCTAGACTGACTGAATTCACTACAATCCTAGACATTTAACTCCAAATGACATGTTTGAAAACGTCCCTTTAATGTGTCCAGCCGTAACTCCCTTTAATGCTTGAGATGTTACAAAACCATTCATTTGAATATTAGGGCCCTTCGGGAAGTTTGTTGTAAGAGAAGCAATTCAGGGCAAGTTAACTGCACATTGGGGGACAATTATAAAGTTCTATTGTACACATGTACACGGGCCACAGTGCCACTGGCAGCCGGTCGCGGGTAAATCAT
This sequence comes from Rhinophrynus dorsalis, assembly GCA_037306005.1. Classification (NCBI taxonomy): domain Eukaryota; kingdom Metazoa; phylum Chordata; class Amphibia; order Anura; family Rhinophrynidae; genus Rhinophrynus; species Rhinophrynus dorsalis. Next base: position 326,163,247 of record CM074720.1, on the reverse strand, counting down.
GCGCAGTTGAGACTATCCACGCCGCGGCTGCGGGCAGTCCCTACTGTGCATGACTGCAGCACAAGCAGCAGTCTCTACTGCACATGACTTTGTCGTTACACACGTTTTAGCGAATTATTATATAGGATGTGGCTTTTCCTGCTGATTAACTCTTTGAGTGCCAGATGGGTATGCAACAATGCAATGCTAGGAATAGTAACAGGTAACCTGGGGGTCTGATATTGTTAACCCTTTCCCTCCCACACTCTCCCCACTGTCTCAGCATGGCCTATAGCCTTCGCTTGTGACACGGACAAATCACAACGAGGGACAATCTTCCCTCAGTCAGTATAAGGAAAAACCTGCAGTCCTTGTCGAAGGAGGGCAGGTTTTTTCTAATGTTAACTAAAGAGTGTTCCTTGTGGTGATCTGCTGTTGGATCTCAGCCTGAAATGCTGACATCGGGAAAAGGCGCAGGAGGGATCAACTTAAACATATAATTAGATCGTAACTATACTGTTTTGGAGAATAATAGCATCAGCTATTCTGTTGAACAAACTGAGCTTGTTGAAAGTGAAATATTTCTCTCCCTTTAATGTTTCCCTATAAGTTTGTGGTCTCTCAGACACAATCATTATATATCCTGGGACCCTACCATCTCCAGATACTTTGGATTATATGTTTAAAAACAAAGTGGAGAACTTCTCTAGGCAAACCAGTGGCACAATAGGGGACTATAAAAATTCCCATTTGAAATGGTGCTTTTTTTTAACCCTATGAATGCTAGAGAGGTTGCATTAGCAGTACATTGGATACCTCTCTAGTGTTTACCTATAGCATTTAAATCCAGATCAAGCAATGTGTTGGACACCCCTCTGGCAGTCAGTGGGTAAGATAATGCATAAATAGCAACCACATAAACAGGAAAAATCATATCCTGTAGACTTTGCATTGTTGCAGTGCACAAGTTGTGTTTTTATGTGCAGTTGTTATGTGGCCATAAGATAAAAGCTGATTGTAACTAAATAGACACTACTTCCTTGAGAGATCTTAGTACATTGGCTCCATAGAATTACATAGGACATGGAGCGTTTAGAACATTGGAGAAGTGATCTCCACTTTATCATGCTTTAGAGTATAAACCCCCAGGTGTCATGCATGTCTATTATTTGAAGAAAACCTAATGTGGTGCACCACCTCAGAGTATAGGGGTGCTAAGTGTTACAGGTTACCTTAGTTTCAGCGTCATCTACAGGCACAAGGCTTCAAGCGTGCTGTAGGCCTCTGTTTTATGTGTTTGCTTCCTGTAGTCTCCTCCTACCTACTTCCTGTGGAGGGGTTTATAAGGCAGTCTGAGTCCTGACTCAGTTGCCCTTGCGTTGTTGTACTTAGCAGTTTTCTTATGTTGGGCTCTGTGTATGACCTGGCTAGTCTTCCATTCATCCTGGTGCTGACTTGTGACTCTGTCCGACTATTCTTTTGCATATTCCTATTAGTGGTCATCCAACCTGGTGCAGACCTGTGACTCTGGCAGACTACCTGAACTGTGCATGACCTGGCTTGTCTGACTACTCCCTCTGGTGCTGACTTGCGGCTCTGTCTGACTACTCTTACGTTTGCTCCCTTTACCTAGCAGACACCCAACCTAGTGTGGACCTGGGGCTTTGGTAGACCAGCTCTGATACTGACTGCAGGCTTTGGTCAGTTATCTACTCCTTCTAACTTCAGGCTGAGTCAGAGTTCTCTCCTTACTGACGGCAGGCGTACGTCGGTACATCTCCTACTTCGGATCAAGATCCTGTATTCCTGTTCCTGCTCTTTTCCTGATTCTGGTAGAGACTACCAGTGGCTGAGGCCTAGTCTCTAGCATTGTGGTCAAGCTTGGCAGCCTATTATTCCTGATAACTGTGCTCGCTGACTTGTAACCCTCTGCTTGTTTCTTTGTATATATTTGCCTACCACTACTATTAATAAATTGCATTTAAGTATACCGTACTGACTCCTGAACTTCTCTGGGAACCGTGACACCAAGTTGGCTAAAGGAAATGTGCTAAGGTATTATTGAATCTAGATGTCTATTAGTTGGAAGGGGTTATACGCCTTCAGTAGCGGTGCTAAAAACAAAATCTATCTTGCTTTACATTTGTAAGTCCCTAGAAAGTTTTCTCAGCAAGATAGAAGGCTAAAAAAATTGATATTCAAATGATCTGATACACAAGTAAAGACATGGCAAGATTCTAAAAGCCCACAGCGCATGATAGTTTGCCTTTAACACACATCTTTTTTTACTAATGTACAGTGTGTATATGTGTGTATATTTCTCTCTCTCTGTCTCTCTCGCTCCCTCTCGCTCTGTCTCTTTTATATCTCTATATAAAGGCAGGTGTGAAAAAAATGCTGTAAAGTAAGAATGCTTTCAAAAATTGACATGTTAATAGTTTGTATTCATCAATTAACAAAATGCATAGTGAGTGAACAGAAGAAAAATCTAAATCAAATCAATATTTGGTGTGATCACCCTTTGCCGTCAAAACAGCATAATTTCTTCTAGGTACACTTGCACACAGTTTGTTAAGGAACTCGGCAGGTAGGTTATTCCAAACATCCTGGAGAACTGACCACAGTTCTTCTGTAGATTTTGGCAGCCTCAGTTGCTTCTGTCTCTTCGTGTAATCCCAGGCACTTGATGATATTGCGATCAGGGCTCTGTGGAGGGGGCCATACCATCATTTCCATTACTTCTTGTTCTTCTATACACCAAAAATAGTTGTTAATGACTTTGGTTGTATGTCTGGGGTCGTTGTCATGCTGCAGAATACATTTGTGGTCAATCAGATGCCTCCCTTATGGTATTGCATGATAGATAAGTATCTGGTTGTACTTTTCAGCATTGAGGAGACCATTAATTCTGACCAAATCCCCAACTCCATTTGCAGAAATGCAGCCCCAAACCTGCAAGGAAGCTCCACCATGCTTCACTGCTGCTGGCAGACAGTTATTCTTGTACCGCTCTCCAGCCTTCAGCAAACAAACTGCCATCTGCTACAGCCAGATATTTCAGATTTTGACTCCTCAGTCCAGATCACCTGCTGCCATTTTTCTGCACCCCAGTTCTTGTGTTTTCATTCATAGTTGAGTCTCTTAGCCTTGTTTCCATTTCAGAGGTATGGCTTTTTGTCTGCAAGTCTTCCATGAAGTCCACTTCTGACCAGACTTCTTCGGACAGTAGATAGGTGTACCAGGGTCTCCCTGTTTTCTGGCAATTCTGAGCTAATGACAGTGCTGGACCTCTTCTAATTGTGAAGGGAACGTGATGTCTTTCATCTGCTGCACTAAGTTTCCTTAGCTGACCACTGTACATACGGTCCTCAACGCTGCAGTTTCTTTGTGCTTCTTCAAAAGACCTTGGACAACACATCTGGAAACCCCTTCCTGCCTTGAAATTTCTACCTGTTAGAGACCTTGCTGATTCAGTATATATACTTTGTGTCTTGTTGCTGTGCTCAGTCTCTTGTCTTGGTGTATGACTTTTGACTGTTTGCAGCAACCACACCTTGTTAACTGAGTTTAGCTGTTCCTCATCAATTTGTATTCCTATTACACAGCTGTTTCTGTTTCAGTTAATGATAGTGTTTCAACACCACATATTAAATTGATGATCATTAGCACCTGTTTGGTATAATTGTTTAATCACACATCTGACTATGTGCCTACAAAATCCCTGATTATGCAAGTGTACCTAGGAGAACTGAAGCTGTTTTGAAGGTAAAAGATGGTGACACCAAATATTGATTTTGATTTAGACACTGTTCACTCACTATGCATTTTGTTAATTGATAAATATATAATCTATTACCATGTCTATTTTTTAAAGCATTCTTATTTTACAGCATTTTTTCACACCTGCCTAAAACGTTTGCACATTACTATGCATATATATATATATATATATATATATATATATATATATATATATATATATATATATATATATAATGAATTTATATAGAGAGAGATATGTAGATAGATATATAAGGTGCTACATGTAGCACTGTATATGACATTGTATGTGCTGTAAGGGCATGTTATAATAGCTTCCAGCTGTCGCAGGGTTCTGTTTAATAGATTTGCTATATGCCATTGCTGCACAAATTGCTGTTGCTCTTTTTTAAGTGTAACTTTAATCTGTTTTATGTTTGCATATCTGCCAATGTGTCATGTTGGCTAAAAAAAACAGCAAATGTACAGTTAAAGAGATATTTACACTTGTCACCATATGCTATATATATGTGTGTTCACGGTGTTGTTTCTTATTCTAATTAAGCTTTCAGTGACATGCTAATGAATCATTTTCAGTGATGTTTCATATGCTAATGAAGCTGTATGAAGTACCAGGACATTTTCACATTTCCTAGAAAATAAAAGTGTGAATATCTCCTAAACTAAACATCTGTTGGACATTTAGTTAACATGACACACAGGCAGTTTTGAATAGAAAAAAAAATAGTTTAAGGTGATAGGTCCACTTTAATATCAGTCAGCGCCCGCACTTATAACTTCCCCCATACATACTCTTTGTGGGGATTTTATATGTATGTGCATGGAGACATTCGCTGTATTGTCTTCACCATCAGATCTATTCAGTGTCTGCTTCCTGCTGCTGCAGCCAAATAGTGTGGTGTTTCATCCAATCATAATGGTGAGAAGATGCACAGGGAACGTCTCCCAGTATCTTCATGTGAAATCTCTGCTGTGTATGTATGGGGGATGCAAATGGATTTTTATTAACCCCTTAAGGACCCACGATGTGCCAGGACCATCATGGGTAAACTTGCCATAAGGACCCATGACGGTCCTGACATGCCATGGAATTTAGGGCTGCACGCAATTTGGGGAGCATGAATAGATTTGAAAAAAAAAAGCCTTAAGTGTCAGCCGCGCCGCCGTGCAGACCCCAGTGTGTCACGCAATCAAACAAAGGGCTATTCTGAATAAGCTAAGGAGGTGCAATTCTGAAACACATCATCTGCACTGTAGAGGAGATTTCACAATTTCAAATTATTTACATAGGGATTTTAACCTTTGAGTGCTAACATTGCATTGCTTCATGCTCTCTAGGATCCCAGGGGTTAACCCTCTGAGTGCCAGAGGGGAGCACAATATGTTGCATATCCCTCTTGCTATCAAAGGGTTAACCCCCCTTTTTTTTAACCCTTTGAGTGCCAGACAGGTATCCACTATATTGGGCTGCAATGCATTGGAAAGCTCTCTGGTATTCAAAGGGTTTAATGAATAGGAATTTGAGGGATTTTTGTTGGCCCTCTGTGGTGTAGCTGGTTTGTTCCAAACCGGCACATATTGGGCATATTGTATAAAGCCCATTCAAGAGATTAGAAAGCCCATTCAAATTAATGGGATTTTTTAGTAATTTTTGTTCTCTGTGGTGTAGTTCCCGGGGTTGTCGATTGTTGGTCTTTCAGCTTCTGGGAGCTACAGCTCTCATCTCTTACCAGATATTGGGTAGTTTGCTGTTTATGCGAGCTGTAGTCTAAAACAGCTGGAAGTCCAACAGTTGACTATCCCTGGCGTAGCTGGTTAGCTCAACATTTGCCTTTATACATAGGCCGATTGTATCAGTGCACAGTCAGGCTCAAAGCACGTGAGCCTCTTGGCTCCTAATTTTACGGTTCTAGTGTTTTCCACAAGTGCCAGCTGAGAAGAAAGACAAAACCATCTTTATTACAAATTGAGATTCTCGAGTTGGGCCTCGGTTTCGGTTTTGTGCCGTTTTAAATTGGAATTGGAAAATCTTTTTTTCAGAGTTCTTCTCAAATCTAGAAATGTATGTTGATTTAATACTTCTGAGGTAGTGAACTGAAAATGAAATAGAAATGTAACAGTTCACTTCTTCTAGTGGTAATTTCAAATCTAATTTTCAATTCCAACTCAGTCGCACACACAGTGAATCAAACAATGAGCAGTCACAGACTTGGTTTGTTTTGCTGGGACAGAGACATGCTAATGAACTGAGCAATAACCTTGTATCACAGGGTTGTGTTAATGGGTTCTTCGAAATGTTTGCTAAAAGTTTCGGAATGGTTTTCTGCAAAACTTTTTTGTGTTCAATAATGTCTTAAAATTAACCCTTTGAATGCAAGATATGTATCCTCTGGCGCCCAAATGTTTAAATGAGCCCTTTAAAGGGATAGTAATGTTTCACAAAAACAGCAGCTCTGTTTTAATCTTTATAGTTTTTGGGCCATGGAGAGTGTTATTTCAGTACTGTCAGAGTTGTAGTTCAAGAGTAATTGAGTGATAAAATACCCCCCTCCTGCCCCTTTTACCCAGTGGAGGTCGCCTCCCCTCAGATGTGGAATCTGGTCCTGGGACCAGACAGCTCACGGTAAGGGACAATCTTCTTACTGTGAGTATAAGGAAAACCTTGACCCATCACAGGTTTTTCCTTATATTCACTGAAGATTGTCCCTCTCTGAGATCTATCTGGACAGTCTTGCTGCTCTGAGGTAAGCAGTGTTACATCAGTAAAAGGGGAGTGAGGGGGATAATTTATCATTCAAGTACTCTTGAACTACAACTCTGACTGTATTGAAACAACACTTTCCATAGCCCAAATACTATGAAGATTAATTGGAGCTGCTTTTATTGTGAAACATTACTATCTCTTTAATCCTATGAATTCTTGGGAGCCGTCCAACACCTTGATTAGCAATGTGTCTGAGACCTCCCTATCATGACCCTTTTGATTGGCAGAGAGGTATTCAATGCATTGGATACCTCTCTGGCACTCAAAGGGTTAATGAAGATAACAATCCCAATCAATTAACTGGGAATTCTGATTTGTTCCCTGTGGTGCAGATGATTTTCCTCATATTTGTCTTCACTTTATCCTCTGTTTACAGGGCCTGATTTCTGAATAGGCAAAGTAGACAACTGCCCAGAGTTTCAAAATTTGAGGGTAGCCTCACCTGCGCTGGCCATAGAATGGTATGTGGGGGGTACCCAAAGCAATCCCAATGTCCCTCCACCAGTTTTATAACCCTTTTATAGGCTACTAGTTGAACAGCCCGTTACATGGGCCACAGTGCCTCTGGCAGCCGGTCGCGGGGCAGTCATGCGCAGTAGAGACTGCCCGCGCCACTGCTGTTACAGAGCTGGACGCTCCTTCTGTACTGTGCATGACTGCTGCATGCGCAGCAGTGTCTACTGCGCATGTCGGGCGTTACACACAACTTAGAGAATTAGTATATAAGGATTATTTAACCCTTTGGATGCTACAGAAATCTCCAAAGCATTGTGGAGCAACGTGTTTGAGCTCTCTCTTGGATAAAGCTTTATTTCATTCTTGCTTGTTATAGGCAAATGGTTTGCCATGGGTGGAGCTATGAGTGCCTAGAGTGCCTTGCTTGGGATGCCTGGGATGTAAACCTGACCCTGTTTGTTCATATGATTCCTGCCACAGTAAATTAATGTGAATATTTTCCATACACTTTCATGTACAAAATCTGAAGAGCTCCTGTTCTTCTTTCACTGGGCCTAATGCACAAATGAAAAGAGGAGCAAACTAACTACAAAATAATAAATATTTGCCAAACTTCCTGTTTAAAAAAAATAAATAAAATAACTAAATAAAAAAGCAAAACATAAGAGGCTGCCTCATAGGGTAGTAATGTCTTGTATTAATATAATCCAATTTTCAGTTGTACTAACATTTTAAGATGGTTACACATCAAAAGATCATAGCAATTTCAACACTACCCCCATGCAGATCTCCCAATAAATTGGTAGCAGATCCCTTGGATACACCGACTGTCCTTTAACTCCTTAATGACCCTTGACGTGCCAGTACCACCACGCCAGTTTGACAGTTAAGGACCAGTGATGGTCCTGGTACGTTATGGATTTCCAGGGTTCCCGCGTGGCTGCACGCTGCTCAGGGACCATGGAATCGAATTCGAAAAAAAGAATAAAAGATGAACCGTAGTGCTTAACTGCTGGCCATGGGTGGTCAATAAGGTGTTAAGAAAAAGCCATAACCAAAAACACAAACCTCATAGAGTTTGGGAGCTTTGCTCCGTGTTCCATATCTGCAAAATATATACTGAAAGAAAATATCGGCGTGGAGTCCCAAATTCACCCGCATATGTGCATCAGGGGTTACCGGCCCACGTCTGTTCGAGCTCCCACTGATATACTCAATGCACAATCTATTATAGAAGAAAAAAACGTATAATAAAACAGTTGTAAGGCAAGGAAAACTTCATGAGTTGAGCGCTTCTAGAGTACGCAACTAGCACAAATAAACATCACTGCTCAATAAAAACAGTGGTAAAATAAAAGACAATAAAATATGGAATAAAATGTAGACAAATGTGAGATTGGCTCCTATAATAGACCGTAAGATGAAGTAGTACAGTGGTCAAAATTCACAATAGATTGATGAAAAGTGAAATGTCCACAATAAAGAAAATCCAATAAAAATAACAAAAAGTCCACAATAAAAAAAATAGGGGTGCACTGAAATGAAATTTCTGAGCCGAAAATGAAAACAAAACTTCAGGATGCACTTGGCCGAAAACCGATACCATATTTTCAGCCATTTTTTTTATTTCGACTTTTTGACGAAATGCCATTTTGGACCGAAACATTACGGCTACCGAAATTTCGGTGCACCCCTAAAAAAAAAACAAAAAACAATAAATGTTACCAGTGGTTTATGGAGAAAAGATGAAGATTATAGAATGGATGAAGAGTTTCATGGAAATGATGAAATGATGTTCTTTGTTCTTGAAAGTGCTGCATGATGAGGGTATTAATGGCCTTGTCCACTACGGATAAACTGGTTATGAATTAACTCAAACACAGCGCACATAACAAGAAAAGAAACGGTATCTAAGTGTAGTATTTAATGGATACATTAAAAGCACAAATAAAGTAGGTAATGCATTTACAAGAGCCCTTCTTGGGTTTTATGCATGTAAACTCGTGTCCGTTTTTCTTATGACCAAACAAACTACTTCCTCTCTGTTCTCCTGCCAGCCAAAAACCAAATTTGTGTATTTCGTATTATTCCAACCAAGAGTATTTCTACACATTGTCTAACTGATTCTTTTTTCAATGCTCGCAATGCACACATTTTCAAATATTGGCACAATTCCTAATAGTATTTGCCAATCGTCCAGTGTAGCATTTACACCATTCCAACCAAATAGTCCTCTTTCACAGTTTGTTCTCACATCACATCATATATAACATTCAGTACATCTTATACCTTTTCATTCATCATCCTCTCAACTTGATTATAAAACATTTTCTCATTCACGAACCTCCATTGTATTTTCATATAGATGTTTACAATACACAATCACTTTTATACACTTTTTTTTATAAGCGTTTTTGATATGCTTCTTCACAGTCTGGTATAATTGAATGGTAATACAATTCATTTTTATTTATTTTATGACATTTTTATTTTTTGCTCTTATGTATTGTGTCAATTTAGTATGTATTAATTTCTCATCCCGTTTTTTTATATGGTTGCTTATTATGCAATAATTTTTCCTAGTAGTTTTTTATTAAAAATGAACTTTTTAACCTTTGAGCTTAAGTATAAATAACACCTTAGAATGAATATCCCACTATTTTCCCCTATGCCCATGAAAAAGCAGACAGTAAGCCTGCTAAAAATTTTGGGCCATTGTTCAATTAGCTGCATTCTCCTTTGGTACTTTTCACGCCCCCTTTGAGTTTCCCCAGCTCCACCCCAATCCCTCCTCTTCTACTGGCTCCAGGTATTTGAACTCTCCTCTCCAATAGGCTGAGCACTAGTTACCTGGGAAATGCCATCTTCTTCCCATGGTACCAAAGCAAGACAGGGCCCATGTCCTAGTCCAACTACTACAACATCCTTAGAACAACATCCATCACGGACATTGACTTTGGAGACTTAATCCCAAGTTACAACAATAGGAGAAGCAGGATTGTTTTGCTGGCAGGAGGACAGAGAGGACACAGTTTGTTTGGCTATAAGGAAAATGGACCCGAGATTACACTCATAAAGCCCACAAAGGGCTCTTGTAAGTGCACAGCCAACTTTATATGTACTTTTTAATGTATCCATTAAAATACTACACTTAGATATGGTTTCTTTTCTTGTTATGTGCGGTGTGTTTGAGTTCATCCAGAACTAATAAAACAATATTAAAAATACTGAATAATCAATGACTTTAAAAGTCCTCAAGACCTTTTCATCAAGACAACAGACTGTCCCTTTTTTCCTCAAGTCCTGGCCTGTTACTGGTCACTGAGGGCAGGGGCAGAGAACCACTGCTCTAGATGACCTTCTCCCAAGTACTATAGTACACACAACAATGTGTGAAGCCAGGCGTAAAAACTCAACAACGTGTGCAGATGGCTGTGTGTGTTCATTATTCTCCCCTGCTGCTTCAGGTATACTGTATACTTAACATTGTGTAAACTTAGCTGGGAGTACCCGACCTGCTATGAGGTTTATTTAACCATTTGAGTGCCAGATAGGTATCCAACGCATTGCAATGTGTTGCGCACTTCTCTGGCACTCAAGCGGTTGCTGTGAGTACAGCATTTTGTAAATCTACTCAAAAGTCACTTATAGACAGATGGGAAAGCAGGCTTGGTTATTATTTAACTCTCTGGATGCTAGAGAGGTCTCCAACACATTGCTAGGCATTGCTTTTGGAGACCTTTCTAGCAACCACTTCAACAAAGCTTCAACAAGCTAGAAGGCAATGATGTTGGATGTCCAAGGCTCTCATTTACTTCCTCTATTTATGTCTCCTATCCCAACCAGAACTCTAGCACTAAAGTCTGCACTTAACTCTTATGTACTCTGTATGTCTCCCATTACCACTTTAGATTGTATGCTTTCAAGCAGGGACCTCACTTCCAGTGTTTCACTTTGCAAAGCACTTGTCACCCTGTATTGCACAAACCCTTAAATTGTAAAGCGTTGTGTACACTTGTGGTGCTATATAAATAAACATTAATTCAGCCAATACAGTAAGGGGTCCAACTACTGCATATTTTGCTTAGATCCCAACAGTCCCTTAAAGGGACCCTATTACCTGAAAGCTCTATCAAATCACCTAATTGTTGTATAAGCCTTTTTTATTTAGAAACATAGTTTTTTTTAATTTAGATCGCTAGATTATGCTAATTAAGGCTTGTCGGCAGGCATTTACTGCTTTATCCCTACTTTACCTCTCCCACTCACTGACACCTTACCCTTTCAGAAATAGGGGAGATATGCATTCCTGAGCAGTGTCAGTGATTGGGGGAGGTGCTGTAGGGCTAAGTAAGGAAGTTCCTGCAGGGCATGTCTTAACCATTTGAGTGCTAGTGGGGTATGCACAGTAATGCTAAGCAATGCGTTTTATGCCCCTCTGCCATTCAAAGGATTAATGAGCATAATTTATAAATCTAAATAAGTCAATTTAATTTTGTAAATTTAAAAAAGTGCTCTTAATATCAACAAAGATGTGTTTAACTGATAGGATTTTTAATTTTACCTACCTACTATTTAAGATATGGGTACTTGAAATGTGCCGCTTCCATGTTGTGCAGCACGCTGCATGTGCAGCACACTGTATGTGCGGGACAATGGAGCAGGACTTCCCACCTCCCTCCCAGCTGCCCCAGGGAGAGCATTCATGCTTCCCTTCGTAGTTGTATTTATGTGGGCTATCGTTACAGCAAGCTCTGTTTACCGTGCTACTGAGCTTGCAAGCTCGTATGGATGTTCCCCTTTAACATGAAGCTGTCAGTTTCCCAACTAATTCTATTTGTGTTGTGCAGCTGTAAATTACCCTAATGTGCAATGTAGCATTTTTAAACATATTTCAAGTAAACAATTTGTGTAGTCAAGTTGCCTATACTATTATAATTTTTCTTTCTCAGGAGCTCTCAAAATTTGCTTCCAAGGAGATTTTTTTCAGGGATTGTGAAACCATGTATTATGTTACAGTATAGCACTATCCCTGCAGCAAAAAAGTTTCCTCCACTACAAAATACAAAGCAGTCAGTTCTGCAGGGATAGTATTGCATTGTTTCACTGTCCTTAACAGAAATCTCTCTAAAAACAATAATCCAGGGACATAAAAGTGTATAAAAATAATGAATAAAAAGTATAGGCAATTTGACTTGCAGAATATGTAAAGTCAAAATGGTGACTATCACTTTAATGGTGTAGGCAACCAATGTGGTTAAAAGTAAAGAAGTAAATGGTATTTAAACTATTTACATCTGGAGGAACTGAAAATGATTTCTTGAAATACAGGGAGTTTAACAAAGATTGCAGAAAGGCAATTTAGGTTAGCAACAGTATATAATGAAACTTGAATTACAAGGGATGACAAGACTAATCCACAAAAGTTTTTCAAATACATAAATTACAAAAAAAAAACTTAAGAGCCAGTGCGTTGAACCTTCAAAAAATGAGCTGGGTGAGTAGATTAGGGAGGATAAGGAAAAGGCTGGTGTTTTGTATACTTTCTTTATATCACTATGTACCAGGGAACAAAAAATGGTAGAAGAGCCTCAACAAGTAAAAAGTATAACTATGCCATTATCAGATATTGGGTTAACACAAGAAGAGGTCAAAGGAAAACTGAACAAAATTAAGACTAACAAAGCACCAGGTCCTGATGGTATACATCCAAGGGTTCTTCAGGTACACAGTGCAGTATTAGCAAGACCCCTCTTTTAAAGATTCTGTCACCACAGGTTCAGTGTTACAAGACTGTTGTAAAGCCAGTCCAGTGCGCTTATTTAAGAAGGGAACTAAAACAGAACCTGTGAATTGTAGGCCTGTGAGTTTGACCCTGGTATTGGGAAAACTGCTTGAAGCGATAATAAAAAAATTATATTCACGATATACGGAAAATACGATTATTAGCAGGAATCAACATGGTTTTATGAAGAATAGCTCTTGCCAAACTAATCTTTTGAGCGTGTAGGAAAAGGTGACAACCAAGATAATGGTAAAGCAGTACATGTGTTATATCTAGATTTTGCAAATGCATTTGATACAGTGCTACACAGCAGGCTTGTGTATAAAATAAAGAAACTGTGGCTAGCGAATAACCTTTGCACCTGGTTAGAAAACTGGTTGAAGGATAGGTAACAGTATGTTGTTGTAAATGGTAAATTCTCCAGTATAATTAAATTTGGAGTAGAGTACCTCAAGGTTTAGTACTTTGCTGCTTTTTAACATGTTTATAAATGACCTGGAAATAGATACAGAAAGCAGTATTTGCAGATGACACTAAATTATGCAGGGTCATAAATTCGGAGCAGGATGTTTGCTCTCTACAAAGGAATTTACATAAAATGGCAGATTAAGCAAACAAATGGAATATGAAGTTTACTGTGAGAAAGCGTAACGTTATGAATTTGGGAAGATAAAAATCTCAGTGCTACTTATGAACTTAATGGACTCATTTTAGGGGACTTGTTGATAGAGAAGTATCTGGGAATCATTGTGAACTACATATTTGCAAATAGTGACCAATGTCAAGCAACGATGGCAAAAGCAAACACATTACCGTCTTTCTTAAAAAGGGAGATTGAAGCGAGAGTGGATAACATAATTTTATAATGTTGTCATTGTACAACACTTTGTAAGACCCCACCTTGACTATGCTGTACAGTTTTTGGGAACCAGTTCTGAAAAAAGGTATTCAAGAACTGGAAAGAGTATAGCAACGAGCAACAAAAATGAATTCATGGAATGGAGGACTTGACGTATGAGGAACGTCTAGACAGACTTGGTTTATTTGCTCTAGAGAAAAGATGCCTAAGAGGAGATCTTGTTACACTGTATATGTGAGGTCAATACTAGGATCTATTTGGTGAGCAGTTCAATCCAAGGCCTGATCAAATAAGTAGCGGCCATCCCTTTAGATAAGAAGAAAGGAGGTTTCAGTTTCAGAAGGGGAAGGGTTTTTTTACAGTACTGTCTGTTATATTGTGGAATTCCTTGCCAAAGCATGTGGTAATGGCAGATACAATGGATACATTTAAGAGAAAATTAGATGCATTCTGGCAGATGGGAGCATACAGGGAGGGTTATACTGTGGGTAAAACAGGAAGTTATGGTAATACCGATTTAGGAGTCTATAAGACTTGTACAATTCTCGTTTTCTTGGTTATTCTGTGGCAAAGGCAGATTTTGATGGACTATTTACTATGTCATTTATATGTGCATTTTCCTGCCTATTTGACTTAATTTTGTTTAACCCTGCTGGTCACACATAATACTCTGTAAAGTGCAAGGAATGACCCAGTTGTACTGCTGTACTCATGTAAAAGTGTAGTGTTCTGCTGGTTTCATGCAATGGTGTGTTTCCCTGCTGCATTTTCTTACTGGCCTCATGTATCCATGTATTTCCCTGGTGCAGGGGTGGACAAATCTCAAGAGAACCAGAGCTCTTATAATTATATTTCTCTGTTGTCCAATACAGATTACTGGTAACTTTGTGTAGGCAATTAGCCCCTTTAAGTAGGCAGAAACAATTCTGAGAAGTGACTGCTGGGTGGAGCCTACCTCCTCTCCTTAGCTTGCAGCTAGCCAATCCCCTTCCAGTAAGATTTGTTCCTTGGTCAAGACACAAGGCAAGAGACCAGTTCTGCTATAGTTCTAGCTTTTTTATTATTTTCTGTTAGATATGGGATACCACCATTAGACAATTCCCATCACCCAAATGTGGCTCAGTTTACCAGGTGCTTTTGTGGACCTAAGCCCTGGGGGGAAAATCTTGGCTGCAAGTTCTTTCCCCAGGAGTTGCCCAGTGAGGCTTCTTCTATATGGTAATCTGAAGACAGAAGACCTCCTAAAAAAGGTGAGCACCCTTTGAGTGCTGAGGTCCATGTCTCATGCTTCCCCTCCTCTCAGGGGTCTCATTTGGAGTTCCTATTGCATACTAATGCACTCATTGGGTTTATCAGTATGTTTGTGAGGTGTCTTGAGCACATTTCTGTGGGCACTTTCCCTACTGGGACCAGTGTTTATTGGGTCTACTGACTTGTTTTAGTGGGCTTTTGAATGGTTTTACTTTTTGCTATTCACCTTGTTAACTTTGTGTTCCAGCGCGTGTTAACCGCATAGACGCCATTGATCCATTAACTTCGATGGGACTTTACAGTTTGGCACATATCTCTGCAACCGCTCCACATAGCGAGGTCAGAGATGGCTTATTTGGTTGGTCTGCCCTTGCTCTGTTATCCGGTCAAAGTTCTGGGCTTGTTGGGGGGCTCAGGGGGCTTCGGGCACTGTTGGGGTACTTTTTCAGTGAAACTACAATTCCCATGAGCGCCTGCTTCACACACTCGTTTCTGATTGGCTCCCACCGCGGCAGCCATTTTATGCCTTCACTGATCAACTATCCTACTCAGGGCTTGGACTCTCCTTATCTCCACAGAAGTTTAACCCTTCGTCTACCAGATAAGTCTATTAGCGTTTCTGGGATGATTTTATTTATCATACACACTATTTTATGGGTGTTTCTGATACTTTTACCATTTGACTCTGTGAGACTGTCTATTCCGTTACACCTTGGGGCTAGGCCTAAGACTAAGGATACTGGGGCATCTGTGTCCCCCATTGCTCATTGCTCCTCATGTCACTCAGGGTTACCTAGAGAATACTCTTATCATGTTTGCCCAGCATGCGCTGCTGCTCTGGAAACCCCTGCAGGGACCTGCAGCCATGCACTAGAGCCAGTTTGTATGCAAGAGTTTAAGGCTACTACCAGGGACCTCTGGTCCAACTTACAACTCCTTCCATCCACCTTGCAGGGGGTCTTCCACTCGTGGCAGGCCCCCACCCCTATCAGATCTTCCCTGCCTAAACTTCCGGGTGTATCTGATGTGTCTGATTCCTCTGAAGAGGAATTATTGCTGGTTTCTGATGATGAAGACTGTTCTGCTGTCCCTTCCTCTTAGTTTTTTGGGGATCCCTTTGAGGCTGATCCTGTCCCCTCAGCTGAGGGCCTGATCAGGGCTATGTTGAACGCCCTGAACATTCCCTTGGTGCAGGAGGTTTCTTCTGACACTTCTGATGTGTTACAGGAGCCTGTTAGGCCCCATACTTGTTTTCTACCTAACCCCACCCTTGACCGCTTGGTGTCTGAGGAGTGGAAGTTTCCATACAGGAAACTGTCTGTCTCTAGGAAATTTGCTAAGCTTTACCCATTCTCTGAAACAGCCCTAGCTTAGTGGGTTCATCCTCCCAAGGTGGATGCCCCTGTTTCTAGGCCTTCTAAGTCCACTACCTTGCCTGTGGCTGAAAGACTGGACTGACAAGAAGCTTGAAACTGTTCTCAAGGCTATTTTTGTGATGGCTGGTTCTGCCCTGCGGGTTGGGTGAATAGAGCTGTGGCTGTTTGGACTGAACAGCTCACTTCAGCTGTCCGTCAGGGGGCTCCTACTGCTGAAATATTGCGACTTCTTGCCAACATCTCCGAGGCTCAGCATTATGTTTCTGCTGCCCTGTTTGATGCTGTGTGAATGGTAGCCAGGGCATCAACTATGTTTGTGGTAGCCAGACATGATCTGATCTGCTGAGTCTGCCTCCAAGAGAGCTCTCCTGTCTTTGCCCTTTCAGGGCACCTCACTGTTTGGTCCTGACCTTAAGGATCTGATCAGTGAAGCCACTGGGGGAAAAGAGTACTCACCTGCCAGTGGTCCAGAGGAAGAAGGCGCCTGTCAAAAGGAATCGGATTTTTCGCCACTTTCTGGCTGACTCGCACCAGGCGACCCAGGCGGTACCTCAGACTCTGCGCGCCTCATCCAAGCCTAAGTAGCAATGAGGTCCAACTCCTCCACTAAGCCCAAGGCTTCCAAACCTCCTCCTTCATGACTCGCCGAATCCAGGTCCCCACCCGCAGGTAGGTGGCCTCTTACTCCACTACCTCTCGGCTTGGGAGGCCTCTGTGGCGGACCCGAGGGTTTTGCAGGTGGTGGCTACGGAGTACAGGATCCCCATCACCTCCCTTCCTCCTTCTCGAACCTTCTCTTCTCGCTCTCCTCTGGGAGAAGAAAAGCGCCGCCTTTTTGAGGGAGCCATTCAGGCCCTTCTGGACAAGGTGGTCTTGGAACCTGTTCCTCCTCAGGAAAAGGGGTTGGGTTTCTACTCCAACCTCTTTGTGGTTTCCAAGAAGGATGGTGGCTGCCATCCCATTTTGTATTTGACAGATCTAAACTCCTTTGTGTTCAGGTCCCAGTTCCGCCAGGAGTCACTCCGCACAGTGACTCCCGCTCCTCAGTGGGACCTTAACTTGGTTTTTGGCATCTTTCTGTGCCCTCCCTTTGAATCATTGGCCACTATTCCTCTCCATCTGCTGATGTGGAAGATGGCTTTTCTCCTGGCGATCGTGTCTGTTCACCGTGTTGCAGAGCTGCAAGCCCTGTCCTGTAGGCCACCCTTTTTGGTGTTTCACAAGAACAAGCAAGAGTTCCTCCCAAAGGTGGTGTCTGAGTTCCATATTAATCAGGAGATTGTGGTTCCTTCTTTCTGCCCTAACCCTACTTCAGACAAGGAGAAGGATCTTCACCTGTTGGATGTTGTGCATTGTCTCAAGTTCTGTGTGCATTGCACTGAGCCATTGAGACAGTCTGACACTCTTTTTGTCATTCCTGAGGGTCCCAGGGCAGGGAAGCCTGCTTCTAAGGTAACCATTGCTTCTTGGCTCAAGTCCACTATTCGTAAGGCTTACGAACGTAGGAAGAAGCCTTTTCCCTTTTGGGTCAAGGCTCATTCTACGAGGTCTGTTGGGGCTTCTTGGGCCTACAAGAATCAGGTATCAGCTGATCAGTTGTGCAAGGCGGCCACTTGGTCGTCTGTGCATACCTTCTTGAAACACTATCGTGTGGATGTCCTGGCATCAGCTGGTGCCAGTTTTGGGAGGAAGATCCTGGAGGCAGCCTTGCCTGTCTAGGATCTTCTTTGTCTCTTCAGTACTCTTTCACTTTTGACCCCTGTTGGCTCTAGTTCAGTGTGCTGTGTAACGTTCCTGCTGTCTGTTTTACCCCTGTTCAGTGTCTGACACTTTGTTGCTATTGTTGAGCTATTCATGATCTGTTGGTTCATTGGTGCTCTGGTGACTTTGGGGGCCTGCGCCTGGTCCTTGCCTTTCTTCCCACCCTGGGGAACTTAATGGTTGGATATCCCAAAGTTACCAGTAACCATACAGGTTACTGGTCTCCCACGCTGTCAAGGGACCATGCTTGACTCTCCTGTGGCAGAATGTGAGGGTCCTTTCGGGTTCATGCTCACAGGAGTCTTCCTTTACCTTCTTACAACCTAGTCAATAGTTAGTCTGCAAATCTTACTGGAAGAGGATTGGCTATTTACAAGCTAAGGAGAGGAGGTAGTCTCCACCCAGCAGTCACTTCTCAGAATTGTTCCTGCCTACTTAATGGGGCTGATCGGCTACCCAAAGTTACCAGTAACCTGTATTGACTAAGAGAAAAGGATTTAACAGGTAAGACTAAAATCCTCTTTTCTGGTTCCTAAATTATTATTGTACTTTATATATGCTTGCACCCCCTTTACTATCTCAAAAGAGTCATAGTTTGCTCCTAACAATTATGACTGGCTCTTTATTCTATTATATTGTTTGCCCCATTTACTTCTAGACTTGAAAAAAAAAAAAAAATACAAGGCTTGCTTACACAGCGTTCTGTATTTGCAAAGCACTGTATTATAGCCATGAGGAAACGTATGCATCTCTGCACATCAAGATGGAAGTAAGATCTCTGCTATTTTCTAAAATTTGAATAAGAAAAAAATGAGTGCAAAAGGATTGTAATACTTCATATATTTAAGATTTAATATGGTATTAAATAAATAAAGCATCTGTGTCCTTTTTCTGTAACTTATATAGTTTAAGAGTAATCATGTAAAGTTTACCCTTCCTGCCCCTTTAAAGTTTAGCTTTCACCTATTAATAAGTTGCCATGCAATCATTAAGCATATGGTGACTAGCTCAAGAATACGTGTCTTAACTATAAAAAGTGGCAGATTCTAAAGAAATCTTTACCTTTTGGAGGCAACAGCGTAGACATCTTGTCTATGCGCCTGCGCTGTCAGTCCCGGTCTCCTGTAAAGCATTGCAGCGTGCCACATAGTAACCGGAAGGGACTGACGGCGCAGGCATGCAGACTGCACTAACCTGGCTGTCAGTCTCCAAAGAGTAAAGATTTATTTAGAATCTGCCACTTTTTATAGGCAAGACATGTATTTTCAAGCGAGTCACCATATGCTTAATGAATGCATGGAGACTTATAGGTGAAAGTTCTGCTTTAAGCTATGTCAGCTCTCTAGCTGACAGACTTGGATTCTGGTCCGTATGTACCCACATCATAGACCGTTGTCATGAATATTTTCTTTGTATCCAATGCTATTTTAACTCTCCAGACGAGCCATCCGGTCTGCTGACCAGAATCCAAGTCTGTCAGCTAGAGCACTAGCAGGAGGGGTAAACTTTACATAGCGATTACTCTTTAATTTATATTAAATCTTAAATATATGAAGTATTACTAACCCTTTAAATGAAAGGGGCCATCAAGCTCAGTGTGGTGATGTGCATGGAAAGACACTTGCCTGTGATCTAGTCAGTAAGAAGTGCATGATTGAAGAGGTACATTTGCCCCTTGATACATTACAGCTATTGTGCCACATGTCTGCTAGTATGGGATTCCTCTTTGACACTACCATTTACATAATTCTGGTTATGTTTATCACTTCCCAGCTGAAAGGTGCTGCAGTATCATCGTTGAGCTTACATGTTAATAATTTACAAGGGCCCATATGTGTAAAAGAGTGGTGCAATTCTGGAGCAAACCAGCTTCACCATAGGGAGGAAAATACAAATCATTGTTAAATTAACTGGGGCTTTTAACCTGTTGAATGCTAGATATGTCTCCAGTGCATTGCAACACAATGTGTTGGAGACCTTGCGAGCACTCAAGGGGTTAAAATATCCATTACGACCAACCACTCAGTAGGGAACAAATAAAATATGCAATTCATTTAAATGGGAGCTTATAAGAGAGGCCTTTCTAGCACACAAAATAGTTAAAAGTCCAACTTAAATATAGTTGAATTTTGTGCATATTTCTATTTCTCCTATAGTGTAATTGGTTTGCTCCAGAATTGCACCTCTGTAGCTTATTGAATACGGACCAATGGACCTTATGTATAAAAGCAAACTATGTGCACCATCAGAGACAAAGAAATATTCCTTTTGGTTTAAATGGGGCTTTTAATCCCTTGAATGCAAGAGAGGTCTCCAAGGCATTGCAAAGCATTCAAGGGATTAAAAAACCATGTTTACATCAGTGGAGATAGTTCCATACCTCCCAGCATTTCAAATGGCAAAAGAGGGACACCTGTGTTTTACGTGGTGCTGCTGGTGGGTGGCGTGTTAACGAGAATTTTTAGGGTTTTTTGACATATTGACACTTTTTTGTGTGACTAAATAAATGATTTAGAACAAAACCAAAGTATTTATTTACACAGACTGATTTATAAACATATACTGGTGTTTAAACAAATATTAATTTGAGTTTTATTGCTGTGGAGCAGTGTGATACACTTATCTACACACCACACAGTCTGATCTCCTAAACAGAGGGACACCAGGGCAGGTTTGAGTCTGAAAGACGGACTGTCCCTCCTAAAGAGGCACACTTGGGAGGTATGTAGTTCTATTCCCCCCTATGGGGTAGATGGTTTGTTCCAGAATTGCCCCACTTTCTTTTTATGGGTCATTATTACTATTATATAGTAATATACTATGAGAAAATTAACCTCTATTTGTGGGTTGCCCAGGCTGACACTTTATGCTAATTAGTTTATGTGCAAGGCCAGTATTGCCACACACTTATTTATGGCTTAATCCAGACAAAACCAACACACACGGGGGATTTCTAATTGCACAGAAAGCAGTAAGTTTGGCCACAAACTGAACTAATTAGAATATTGTGTAGCGAAATAACATGTATCATGCTGTCATATAGGTTAATTTCCCTAAAACATTTTATTTAGCAGAAAAATGGCGAGTACAACATACAGGCACATATTGATTCTCTGCAAAACAAGCTAAACTTGTTTTAGGATTTTAATTAATATAATTTAATTAATAACCAAACTGGAATTTGGGTCATAAATTACTTGTGGCAGATCTCTCTTATTGTATAACCTTTTCAAAAGCTGAATACTTTGCGTTGCTTCTCAATGCATTGGAGATGTCGTGCACCGTTGTTCTTCAACGTGCATTCGAGACTTTCTAGCCTCTGTGAGGTTAAATTCAGGCTTTTTGAAGAACAAATGAGTTGTAGCTCGATAAAATCTGTGACTATTTCTGAAAAAGAGCAGGAAATTCCACTCTGAACTTCAGCCAATTTTGGTTGAATGTAGATGTTGTTTTGGAAGGATTTGGTTCTCTAGCAAGTCGCATATGACTGGGATTATCCGATATTTTGGAAATCATAAGAATGTAACTGATTCAAATACCCTACCAAGTGTACACATTTCACAGGGTGCTACAATTGATTCATTTTTAACACTTAGAGAGACAGATTCAATAAGGTAAAGTGGAGGAACTCTGGAGCACACCTGCTGCCCCATAGAGGATATTAAAGATCCCCCACACATTTACAGTTGAGATATATAGGGCTTTTAAGCCCTTGAATGTAGAGAGGTCTCCAAAGCATTGCTGTGCAATGTGCTGGAGAACAATAGCATTCAAATGGTTTTAAAACTCATCTACACAATGTGGATTTTCTTCTGTCTGCTTTGGGGAAATCATACTTTTGGATCTCAATTCCCACAGAATTTTCTGGTCAATAGACTGCCAAAGCAGGATGTAATACAATGTTCCAATCTTGCTCTGCAGCACTGAATGCTGTGCATCCTATATTTTTTTACATTGTATCACTATTCTTGCTTTTAGGTTTCCTCAGACAGATCAAGGGATCTCATTGTCAAGGTCATCAGTGTAAAAAAAAAAAAAAAAAAGTACATGTATTTTGTACATATTATGTATCACAGATTATGTAAAGTCAAAATAAAATGTTACTGTTCTTTTAAGATGTGACATACGAAGCTGAAAACTCCCATTTTTTTATTTTTATTTTAGCACAAGTGTCACAAAAATGTAAACATAATGTGGAGTTGTTACCCTTAAAGGATAGTAATGTTTCACAAAAACAGCAGCTCCAATGAATCTTCAAAGTATTTGGGCCATGCTGAGTGTTATTTCAATACTGTCAGAGTTGTAGTTCAAGAGTAATGGAATGATAAAGTATCCCCCTCCAGCTCCTTTTACCTAGTGTAAGCTACCACCCCTCAGATGTGGAGTCTATTCCTGGGACCAGACAGCTCACAGCAAGGGACAATCTTCTTACTGTGAGCATAAGGAAACCCCTGCCCCCTTGACAGGTTTTTTCTTATGCTCACTGAAGATTGTCCCTCTCTGCACTCCATATTGCTGCTCTGAGATGAGCAGTGTTACATCAGTAAAAGGGGTGGGAGGAGGACAATTACTCTTGAACTACAACTCTGACAGTATGAAATAACACTCTGCATGGCCCAAATACTGTGAAGATTAATTGGAGCTGCTTTTTTTTGTGAAACATTACTATGCCATACTATCTTGCCCTAGTGACGTCCGCACTCCTGCGCTGTCAGTCCCAGACAGCTGTAGGAGGCGTTGCTAGGAGCCATTCGGCTCCGGAAGGGGCTGACAGAGCAGACGCGCGGACGTCACTAGGGCATGATGTCCGCGCTCCGTCCTACCTGTCAGCCGAGGATCACGTCATATTTCTCCATGAAGAGGTAATAATTCTGGTGACTAGCACTACTAAGCAGCTAGTCGCCAGATAGGGAATTATTACAGACAACGGTTCTTAGCGGTGTTAGTTCCGCTTTAAAGCTTATCGCTATATGAGGATTACAATAAGGTAAACTTGTATAGAGGTGATAGTTCAGCTTTAAACTTGGCAATGGCACACTTTCTGTAGTCGATAATTTAACACAAACCATTATCCTGGAAAAAACATTTAGGATATGATCGCACAGTTGTTTTGTGCAATAAAATTGTATGATAAAAAGAAATATATTTCATGCATTTTCATTGCATTTTACAGTAAGGTAAACTTGTATAGGGGTGATAGTTCCCCTTATGAGTCACATTTACAAATATTTTCATTAAAGTTTGGTTTGTTTAGCAGAGAATTTAAATCTGCCTATATGTTGTGCTGTCTGGTTTTCGACAAAAAATAAATACATTTCATGCATTTTCATTGCATTTTACATGCACCTTGTAGCAAGGTTTTTTCCCATCCTACTTTGCTCTCAGTGTAAAAATCTTCCTGCCTTCCTCGTGGTTCCATTGTGATCCTGTTGAAACCCAAACTACTACTTTAAAATTTCTAGGTGTATTAATGCTTTGTGCATACCTGGGAACATTAACAGTGTTCTGACCCTGAAGTCTTTGAAATATTAACCCTTAAAGTTCACCAGAAAGTAATACTGAAGTTGTTTGCTTGAACTCAGAGGTGCTCCAATGAGTTCTTAAAGTGGAACTTTCACTTTAACCCATTAAAGACTGCCCGGACCGGAGGGTGGGCGGCTCTAGAGGGTCACAGCACTTTTTTTAATTACACAACATATTGCATTCCTGGTAGAAATGGCTCCGATCTAGAGGCAAAAGAAGTAGTTGTTGCAGATTATGTAGTAGGATATACTGAACTGGACATCTTCACTGAAGCCATCAGAAAAATGCTGTTATATTTTTAATACGTTTTGACCAAAACATTTACAGGCACTGGGATTAGCCTTGTTTTACTTTGTAGGAAAAGCCATACAATTTAATTAGGGTATACTGAGTCTTAATAAAGTTTTGCTGAGGTAAATAAAATGGAACTTCTGTATAAAAGCAACCTGGATTAATTCTGGTAAACCATCTGCACCACAGAGAGACAACTAAACATTCCAAACATTCCCATTGTTTGAAATAAAGTTTGAATGCTAAAGAGGTCTCCAGAGCAATACTTATCAAAGTGTTGATGACCTCTTTGGCATTCAAGGGGTTAAAAACCTCATTTAAAATCACTGGGGAGTTTTACTTGTCCTATGGCTCAGATGGTTTGCTTTCATACGTAAGGCGCAGTGGCTCATATTTATGAAAGCTGGTGTTATTCTGGAGTAAACCAACTGCACCAGAGGACACATAATAATTCCTGTTTAATTAATCTGGGGTTTTTAACTTCTTGAATGCTAAACAGGTGTCCAGTGCATTGTGAAGCAATGCATTGGAGATCTCTCGGGTATTCAAAGGGTTAAAAAAAAAAAAAAAAACTCTATTCACGTGCATGAGAATTGATGGATTTTTATTTGTTCCCTTTGATGCAGTTGGTTTAGTCCGGAATAACTACAGTTTACTTTTATAAATATGGACCAATGGGGGGGATTTATAGAAAAAATTCTTAGCAGTTTTTTAAGAAATATTGTAAAGTCATGACAACTGGCAATAAAGTTGGGTCTTACTTATAAGTGAGTGAGGGCGTCATTATAAATATGGAGTTAGTAATATGATGTTAACACCTCGAATGGTTAAGAACAGATTGTACTTGGAGTTAAAGGGATAGTAATGTTTCACAAAAACAGCACCTCCAATTAATCTTCATAGTATTTGAGCCATAGAGAGTGTTATTTCTATACTGTCAGAGTTGTAGTACAAGAGTAATTGAATGATAAAGTATCCCCTTCCAGCTCCTTTTACCTAGTGTAAGCTACCACCCCTCAGATGTGGAGTCTATTCCTGGGACCAGACAGCTCACAGCAAGGGACAATCTTCTTACTGTGGGAACAATGAAAACCCTGCCCCCGGACAGGTTTTTCAGGTTTTTCCCTTATGTTAATTGAAGATTGTTCCTCTCTGCAATCCACTTGGACACCACCCTGCTGCTCTAAGTTGAGCAGTGTTACATCAGTTATGTGATACTTTATCATTCAATTACTCTTGAACTACAATTCTGACAGTACTGAAATAATACTCTCCATGGACCAACTACTATGAAGATTACTTGAAGCTGCTTTTATTATGAAACATTACTATCCCTTTAAGATTTTAGCTAAAATTCTGTCATTAAATTGTCGCAGTTAGCGACTTTTCTTTAGACGTTTGCCGTGCAAGAATTTTCACCAGTTGTACCATCGCTTTTCCAGAAACACAACTATATCACGTTAAGGTTTCCAAAACGTCAGTAAGCTACTTCTAATATCCCACCTTTGGTTTTAAGTCACTTTTACATCACAATTTTCATAACCCAGATTTATAAATCTCCACCATTTTTCTTTAATTAAAGGTCACTGAGAAGAGGTTTTTAAATTTAATAAAGTGATAGTGGCCCTCCTTTTTTGACTTTACATACTGTGCAAGAGTCTGTGTAAAGTAAAGTTCCATATATTTATTTATTTATATATTTTTCTTTTCATTTTCACCTATTTTTTCACTTCTATGTGTTTGACTGTGAGCTTTCTGTCAGGGAATGTGAAAGCAGGGATATTGATATAATGTGCCACTTCCTCTAGTCTATTACCATAAAATCTCAGGCATAATATGCACCTGTGTTTAATAAACAGGTGTATATTATACCGAAGTTTTTTGGGGAAAACAAGAGTGCCTATGTATAATATGCACCCTTGTGGGCTGCCAGATTCCTTCCCTCCCTGCCCCTAGGGCAATCAGCTCTCAGCAGATTAGCCTTACTTGCACAGAGGTCTCAATCCCGTCAGATTCTTCCGTGACATCTTCACTGTGGGAGGCATGCTTGCATTTGCCGCCTGCTTCAAGTCAATGCCCTGTCAAGACCTCTCAGTGTAAGTCCTGTGAGAACCTCAAAGTCCTCGCAGGGCAATACCTTAGGTCCAAAGCTTAGATCTCCTAAGCACTGGATCTATGGAATTGTCCTGCGAGGACCTTGAGGTCCTCACAGAGCATTACCATTGGCTTACATTGAAAGGTCCTGACAGGGCATTGGTGGAAGTGGGCAACAAATCTTTAAAAGTGTAAAAGAAAAAAAAGTGGCGATGGAGAAAAAAAATAACTTACAGCCAATTTGAATTTAAAAAGACAAAAATGGATTTTACTATTACATTAAGCTGGCAGATAAGAATTTGTAGATTAATATATTTGGTTGAGATTAGTATGTTTACCCGTGACATTTAATCTGTTCTATTGTACTTCATCATCTGACATCTAAAATATTGGAACAGCTTTGTGAAGCAGACAGTTATACGGTCATTTGTATTTGTGATTGTTCACAGAAGAGACTGGTTGATATGAGGTGATTCTAGACATTTTATACATAAATGGCATGGTATTTAGAACCATGAATCTAAAGTGGTACAGTTTTGGACCAAGGATCTGCTCCACAAATAGGGGAAATACAAATTCCCATTAATTTAAATGGTCATTTTTAGCCCTTGAATACACTGGAGACTTTTCTAACATTCAACAGTTTGAAAGCCCCATTTATATTGATTTTGGGTGCATGAAATTTTCTTTTACACTGTACGGTGCACTTAGTTTGCTGCAGAATTGCACCTTTTTGTCTTTGGATAAGGCACAAGTGATGAAATGCAAAACAAGTGAAAAAGACAAAACATAAACCCTGTCCAACAAACCAATGACATTGAAATGCGCATATATATTGGACCTTTTCACTCACATTTTCTTAAAAAGGTCTGTCAGCCGGCATTTGGGGGTAGGGCAGAGGTTACTGCTATTTTACCATCTGAACTTGAAATGTGTTATTAAGGTGCACAAAAAAATACAGCCTCATTTATACAGAAATTTGTTGAGGTTGAAAATTTCTGCTTTTGGTGCAATTCTACAAAAATAAGTAGAAACTATTAGAAATATGACCAATCACAATTTGTTCTTTTTTTTCCACATTCTTGAACACATTATTGCTCATTTTTTTGTAACCAGCCAATAGTTCAGTAAAATTGTTCATGCAGAAGTGCTGACATGTAAATGGCCATTATATTTACTGTAACTGTGCAGTTTGCATATATCCCCAATTACTGTCAAGTATTTACTGTAATTGACGTATTATCCACTGATCCAGAGGACAAAACAGTCACCAGTGACTGAACTACCACTCTTTCCTTTCTGGAATTACACATGCACAGTGCACATCCTACACAGGTGGTACTTACATACAAAGCAGAGTAATGAGACTGTCCTCTGTTCTATATGACCTTCAGGTCACAACTGTCCCTTCACTCCTCTGAAGGAGCTGTGAGGCACCACTAAAAGTACTGGGAAGATACTAAGGCCGTATTCATCAAGCTAAAAAGGTTCACTTCTGGAGCAAATGGGGAAAACATATTATTGATTATTTAAAGGAGTAGTAATGCCTTTTTTGTTAAAGGGATAGTAATACTTTGTTTTATCTTTATTTTATTAAAAAAAACATGAAGAACGATATAAGTCTTATCTCTCAAACCTTTATGGTGTAAGAGATATTCACAAGCAAAGTCTCCCCCACCCGCCCCTTTAACCTAGTGTAAGCCATCTCTTCTCAGATGTGGAATGCAGTCCATAGACCAGACAGATAACAGCAGGGGACAATCTTCTTCCTATGAGAACAATGAAGGCCCTGCTCCCCTTGACAAGTTTTTCAGGTTTTTCCCTTATCTTAATTGAAGATTGTCCCTCTCTGCAGTCTACCTGGGCACCTCCCTTCTGATCTGGCTGAGCAGTGTTACATCAGTAAAAGGGGCATGAGGGGGACACTTTGTCATTGAATTACTCTTGGACTACAACTCTGACAGAACTGAAATAACACTCTCCAAAGTCCAAATACTATGATAATTAATTAGAGCTGATTTTATTATGAAACATTACTATCCCTTTAATAGATATAATGTATGTTGTAATTCCACTGCTGGGGCATGAATTATTCAAAAGTTTTAATGGCTCAAGATAATGGCTTTTTGTTAACCCTTTGTGTGCCAGAGGGAGTGTCCAGTGCATTGCTTTGCATTGTATTGGGCACCCCTCTGGCTCTCATAGGGTTAAAATGCTTAAGGATCATTTGACTAAATTCACCAAAATTCTTCATTGGGACTAATGAAACAGTCACTTTATAAAATTAAAAAAGAAAAAAAAATGAGACAAGAAAACACATTTTAGCTGTTGTAACTTTTGAATGAATTATCTCTTAGCAGTGGGATTTCCTGGTTTCACCATTCGCCTGTCCTATGCCCATGGGAAGCAGATCTGTCCTCTTTAGCACTTGGATCTGTCCCTTATCACATTTGTTGCCCATTTCCGGGTCAATGTTCTGGCTTCATCAGAAGTCCATTTTTGACAGTTTCTTACAGGCTGTCGGGCCTCTGTGGGTATCATTCTTTTCTTTTTCTCCAGTAACTTGTGTTTTTTCCTGTTCCTTGGTTTGGTTTGCAGGAATCCTTTTTGGTACCTGTGGTTGCATCTGTTCCAGTATCTCTGTTAGAGCTGGTCTGTGTTTTGAGGGTTTTTTCTCTCTCCCTCCCTGGAATCTTTGTGAATAACTTCGCTATATCCCCATGCTTCCTGTATTCCACATTGGTCAAAAGAGACTTTTTTTTGTGTACTAACAGTTAAATCCTTTTCTATTAGTCCTTAAGGAACACAGGACTTCTCTCCTGAAGAAAAACACGCTGTTTGAATTCTGGGCAGAGGGGCTCTTTGGCTTCTCTGGTGATCCCTTTTCCTGTTTCACTTCTATTTTTTCTTTCTTTTCTATTCATTAAAACTGATCTGGATTGGTGGGGGTAAAGTGGAGTATGGAGGGAGTCTTTGCCTCCAGAGAGCCTTTTAGAGCAAGCTCCCTTCCCTCGTGGCCGGAGGATACTTTACTTTTCCTGTGTTCCACTTACACGAAGAGAAAACCTTTTCTTTAAAGGGGAATTTTCACCTCCAGTAAACTGCTTTGTATATACATTTTCCATGGTGATACATTTTCAGTCCAGGATTTTTTTTAATGCTGTATTTTCATGTGACCTCAATTCAGGACAGGCTGCGGTACAGCTCTGTACTGGAGCCTGTCAATCCTCACCTTTTCCCCTCCCCAGTTGTTCCTCTTTACCTCCTCCTCCTCTGATGGAGGAATCCAGCATGTGAGATGGAGCGATCTCATTGACGAGAGAGTGTTCTGACTCACATGATGGATTCCTCCATCAGAGGAGGAGGAGGTAGACCTCCTTAAATTAAATTTATTTTTCTTTTTTCATTCCTCCATCTTTTTATGTATTGCTGTTAAAATATTAACAATGAACCAAAACTTTACAAGAGTTGAAATTATAATGCACTTTACATAAATATTTAATTCACTCTCTCTTTTTCTGTTTTTACAGTAAAAAGTGAGACCCGCCGCAGAGAACCATGGAGGATGGGAAGCCAGTGTGGGCACCACATCCAACTGATGGCTTTCAGTTGGGTAATATTGTGGATATTGGACCAGACTCTTTATCAATTGAACCACTACATCAAAAGGGAAAGGTGAGCTATAGACTGGATTGTAAGGAAGTTGTTCTAACTTTTGTTAAAGGTGATCTATCATCCCAGTACAAATGTGTGTTAAATGTTAGATTACCTAGCGATTAGGTGGAATTCATGAATATTTATTTTTTTATCCCATGCTGGCGAAAATTAACGTTTAGAGATTGATATCTAGCCAATGAGATTGCTCCAGCCTACAGACAGAAGCTTCCATCATTAGAGGAGACTCTAGAGGAAGGGGAGCGGAGGCAGAGTTACAGACTGGGTATAGAGCTGTACCCGCAGTCTATCCGGAAGTGCAGTCTAGAAACATTATTTTTGCCAACAAAAAGATTAAAAAAAATAAATAAATCATGAATTCCACCTAATCACTAGGTAATCTAACGCTTAACACACTGGGGGTGATAGATTCCCTTTAATGCCTACAGTGATTTATTTCTGCTGCCCTAAGCCCAGTGAAGTACTTACACCCTCATTTTATCGGTAGTACACCCCTTAACCCTTTGCCTGCCAGAGGGGTATGCAGTGCATTGCAAAGAATACTACTCTGGCAGTCAAAGGGTTAAAGAACCCGAAGACTTACATATAACTATAATCCAGGGGGCTACAAAAGTGGAAAACTTGAAGCCATGATCCCTGCTTCACACGTGTATTCTCTTTAGAAAACTCATATACTAAAAAGTAAAAGCGGGAAAGCCACCCAGTAGTCTGACCCCGCCAGTCTGCCGTCCTAGGCCTCAATACATCACTGAATTCCTCCTCTGGAAGTTTAGAATTTTTGAATTGTGCATTTTTTAGTCCGTGGCTGTAAATCATTTTAAAGGGATAGTAATGTCAACATATAAAGTTATATTAGATTGTTCATTGTAATTTTATATAATGCATACTACCTATCTTTTTATTCTGCTTGTAATTCGAGTTGAAAGTTCTCCCTCCCTACCCTTTCCACTACGTCAGTCATAGTTCCCTCAGAACTGAAAGCTAGCCTGGATGGATTGCAACGAGGGAAAATATTGTGTCAGTATAAGGTAAACCCTGCTCCTGTTCATCAAGGGGGGGATTCTCCTTACATATATATATATGTATCAGGGCTCAAAATTTCCACTAGCCAATGGCGAGTGAAAATTTAGCCCTGGCGAGTAGAAATTCTGCCCTGGTGGGTATGTTATGGCTTGCAGTGGCGAGTAACTTTTCAGGTCTGGCTCATAGCAAAGGACTTCAAATTTTAAGCCATATATATATATATATATATATATATATATATATATATATATATATATATATATATATATATATATATATATATACATATATATATATATATGTATAATGTACCTCATTGCAATTTGTATGGTCAAGCAAACGGCTTTCTGATCTGAGGGAGCAATTTGTATGGTCAAGCAAACGGCTTTCTGATCTGAGGGAGCTATGGCTGATGTAATGGAAAGGGGCAGGAGGGGGGAAACTTTCAACTCGATTTGCAAGCAGAATACAAAGATAAGGATATTTCAAATGGTAGCATGCATTATATAAAATTACAATGAAGAATCTAATATAACTTTATATGCTGACGTTGCTATCCCTTTCGCAAAACTGTTAACAAACTAGTTGAACAGGCCGTGTACATGGGCTACAGTGCCAGTCAGCAACGGCCGCGGTGCAGTCATGTACAGTAGAGACTGCCCATGCCGCGGCTGATAATGGAGCGGGGCACTCCGAATTCAGACCGTACCTACACAGAGAGTACTACGATCTGAACTCAGAGCGCCCCGCTCCTTTATCAGCTGCGGCGCGGGCAGTCTGTACTGCGCATGATTGCAGCGTGTTGCAGTCTGCACTGTGCATGACAGCTTCTGACAAACATACATTAGCGAATTATTATATAGGACTGTTTGCAGTAAATAGTATGTTAGTGGCATTGCCTAGCTAATAAATACCCACAGATCTCAAGTCTATTTATCTGATACCAGAAAATATAAATTACCTCACTGATGTGTACTGCTTACTAGAGTTTCTGCCCTGCTTTGTTCTGGAATCTAAGTGGTTATTTTACTTAAAAACATATCTTTTTTTTTCTGTCTCCACTAAAAACACAGTTGCAAACTTTTGCTGTTTATAAGAGCTAACAGAAGATTATCTGAGTCATTTGGCAGAAGCAGTTAGGTTTTAAGCCAGACATGGACAGTTTACAACCCGCTGATATGCCCTACTGGTCTGGCTGGCCGTTCTTGTGCTTCTGGGCACACACTACACTTCCAGATGTGCTACTGCACAGAGATCACATCTGATTTTCTCTGCAGGAGAAGAGTGATACAGTATTTTAGTGTACTAATAGAGCAAAACTGATACCTTTATTGGCTATCTGAGTGGCTTTGGATGCAAGTTTTCAATACAACTAGGTCTTTCTTCAGGCATAATACATATGAAGGCTGAATGCACAATACTTGGCTTAAAAATCACGCGTATAATTTTAACACCTAACCTCCTGACTGCCAAAGAAACACGCTCCACACTGTAACACAATGTATTGGATACACTGTATCACAATCTGGTGAATACCTTACTATGCCTGTAGAAGAGACCTAGGGCTGGATTCAAATGCAGGTGCTAATATTATCTCTGCTTTTATCTCCAGGTATCCCCATAGACTTCAATAGGAATATTTTTGATTAAACGGGAGGTAACATTTATCTCCTGTATTTGAATTCAACACTTAGTTGTCTTGAAAGCTTGTATCCAAAGCCACTCAGCCAATAATATTGCTCTAAAATGTGAGACATCTCTATCACCCAAAGGTGTAAGCTGGAAGTGAAAAGGAAGGAATACACTAAGGCAAAAGACAGAGGATTTGTGCGTTTTAGAGTGAAAACAGATATCTGTGGTAGAGGGAAACTACTTCCTGTTCTTACTATGCCATAGAATAGACTAGTAGCTGCAGAAGAAGTCTTGTGAGTCCCATGTTATCCCAGGGCACTTGCTGCCTACCACTCAGAATGGAAGCACATCAGAACAGGTTCCTGTCTTGAGCTCAGCACTAAAATAATATGGGTAAGACGTGGTACTTTGTAGCCATAGAAAATGCAGGAGACTAATAGAGTAAAAATAATTTTTTAAGACCTATCTAGCATCCAATGATTTAATTTACTTTTTAACACTATTAAGAATGTTCAACTATAATGTGTAGACCTTTTGGTGGACTGTAGGACCGCATACATGCACCTAGGGGTTAATCTGGTTACCTATCACTGTTCTAACTCATGTTTTTTTTAGCTCAAATGTAGTCCTTAGGCAACACTAAGTGGACATTGAATGCTAGGGGAAGAGCTTAACACTGTTGCTGAAAATGATAAACTAAACTTAGTTGGTTTGCTGTTACTTATTACCTGGTTATTCTCCAGTTAGGAGTTAAACACTGCTGTTATCCAACACCTTACAAGCACCACAACATAAGAGACCTAGGGCTGTATTCAGGAAGCTAAACAGGAACTATTCTGGAGCAAACTAACAACCAAAAGGGTAAAATAACCATTGCACAAATTCTCATTGATTTAAATTGGGCATTTAACCTTTTGAATGATAGAAAGGATTCCATCACATTGATAAGTGATACCTTACAGACCTCCCTAGTATTTGAGGGGTTAAAATATAACCACTTCTCTGTAAATCCTTTCACCCCTCAGCGGTAAGAATGTTTTCACAGCTTTGTTGCACTTTATAGTCAAATTACATTTTTGCGTTTTTGTGTGAACAGCCCAGTGCAGACCTGCACTTTCAAAAGATACCATTGGTACATAGATATCACCTAGCATGGCCAAAACACTTTACCCAGAATGCAACTGTAATTTGAAGTGAATTACATCTAACTGTCCTCTGTGTTTTCTTGCAAATGTTTATAGTTCTAAGTTTAGTACTAACTCGCCTTTGTTTGACATACAATAGTGGGTGCCAGGATCATTAAACAACACCTAATGTTTTACTGATATTACCTGCATGCACTAATATGGGTTATAACTGTCACAAACATGGGGAAAAGGTAGACTGGATATATAATATTTTGTAAAGTAGAGAACCAGATGCATAAAATGAGCGATCACTTGCCTTTTTACCCCTGGACTGTAACAGGAGGTGTTACAATGGGCCTTATGTATAAAAGTAAACTGGAGCAATTGTGGGGGAACTATATGCACTATAGGGGACAAAGAAAATTCCCCTTTGATTTAAATTGGGCTTTTATAAGTCCCATTCAAATCAGTGGGTTTTGGTGAATGATTATTTATCTCCAATGATGCTTTTGGTTTGCCTCAGAATAGCTCCAGTTTGCTTTTGTACAATAGACCCAAAGGGGGAGATTTATAAAACTGGCGTTATAATGAAAGTGTCTGTAAAATTGTCCCAAATTATATATAAACGAAGTCCAGTCAGTCTGTATTTATAAAGACAATCACTAATTGCACCAAAGATAAAGGCAATTTTAGTGATTACATCTTATACAGGTATAACCTGTTCTTATTGGAAGTATATAGTGACTGCTATGTATGTAAAAATATATATATATTCTCAGACTATTCTCAGATAGACTTATTTATAAACTTGACTTTACTTCATTATAAATCTGACCTGTTGTTCCAAATTTTAGTGAAATTCTTAAATATACACTAAGAAAGCTTTTTATAATTCTCCCCTAATGTGCCCAGTGGAGTTTACAACATATGGGGTAGGGGTGGGCAACGTTTGGCTCTTGAGCCAGATACTGGCTTTCTGAGGATATGTATCAGGGAGTGTGATGTTGGATTACAGTCATACACTCATTTGGTACAATGGTGTTCTCCAGTTACATGGTCTTGAACATGTTCTCATTTTTACAGATCTTTTTGGCAGCTATAAACCAAGTGTTTCCTGCAGAAGAGGACACTACTAAACATGTAGAGGACAACTGTGAGTATACAGTGATAATTATATATTGCACATATGAGATGAGGAGGGGCACAGAATGATCATGGAGGGTTTAAGCCAGTGGTTCAAACCCGTGTTTTTTTTTTGGTTTTTTTTTTAACACTTTAAGAACCAGAGTGGCAGTGCGTTGCACCCCCCCGCTCCATAAAGGGTTAATTGTGATACTTGTTGAAAAATCTAGGTTTCTGTGACACATGCTTCAAAAATAATATAATGTAATTAAAGTATTTGGCATGGTGATACTTGAAAGGAACCAACGAACACCAAAAAAGTGCTTAGAATGAGCATCTGGGAAAAAATATTTTGAATCCCTAAAAGTAATCCTAAAATTGCTTTATTTAACGCATCTGTAGACTTTCCTATTCAGATATTTTGGTTAATTTTGTTTTTACTCTCTTATCCCAAGAGCTAGAGCAATTAATGTATTGAGATATGTATCAATATAACAAACAATTACAGGCAATACAGCACTTATCACTACTGAGATACGTATCAAGATCACTCTGCTGATGGGAGTCAGGGAGCCCTAGGAAGGCAATGATTACTGTTATCATATAGTATATATAAGACTGGATTTTAAGCATCGGAACACAAATAGTGAATTTTTACAGATTCTAGAGTGGAGTATAGCATATTTAATCATATATAAACCCAGTTAATTTTTTGGTGTTCTTGGTCTTATAAAGAGGACATAGCACCTTAAAGGGATAGTAATACTTAGATAAAAGTAACTTTAACCCCTTAAGGACCGGCGGTCCTGGGACATTTCCGTCCCATAATGACCGCATAGGAGCACTTGGACGCACCAGTACACGTGACCTGTCGCGTGTATCGGCACGTCATTATGGGGCCTGATAGAGATCGCTCCGATCTTGGAGCGGTCAATTTCAGGCCCTATTTTTACTTACAGCGCTCCCGGTAGAGCGCTGTAAGTAAAAAGTATGTGACGTACTATGACCGTCATCGGTCCTTGAGTATTTCAAGGACCTTGACGGTCCTGGTACGTCAAGGGTCCTTAAGGGGTTAATGCTGTAGGCATTAAAAAAAACTACTGAAATCTCAGGTATAATATGCACAATTTTACCCCACTTCACCTTATGTGAAGTGGGGGGTGCTTATTATACTCGAGAGTTTTTTATTATCTGATGCTAAAATACCACTTTCTTCAAAAGTCAAGTCCCCGCATTTTCAAGATTATCAGGCGATATATAAACGATGTCAATCTTCCCCTGCGGGCGGCATGCTTCCATTCGCTGCCTGTTTCCTTCAATTGGCTTTCAGGACCTACAGGCTCCAGCCAATGATAATACCCTGTGAGGATCTGAAGGTCCTCACAGGGCAGGACCATAGCTGGAAGGAAGCGGGCGGCGCCGCCCGCAGGGGAAGATTGACATAGTTTATATGTTGCCTGATAATCTTGAAAATGTGAGGACTTGACTTTTGAAGTGGTATTTTAGCATCGGATAGCGCTGGTTGAGGGAGAGAAGGGTTCTGCAGGCTAAATTTTTTTTTCATAAGAGGGGAAAGCAAAGGGTGCGTATTATACATAGGCACTCTTGTTTTCCCCTAAAATCTTGGGTGTATTATACACAGGTGCGTATTATACCTGAGATTTTTACGGCAAATCAATTGCATCCAGTCCTATCTCTCAAACCATACATTTCAAAGTTCACCCTTCCCTCCCCATGTGCTGACATCAGCTTTGTGTTAGAGAAGGAGATCCTCTTCAACAGACTGTCCTGCGCTCTTCAGTAGAGCCGTAATCATGCTAGTTAGGCAGAAATACTTCATTTGAATGGTCTACAAGTTGTGCCTGGTTTGCAATCTGCTGAAGAGTGCAGAACTGTCTATTGAACGGGATCTCCTTCTCTAACAGAAAGCGGACGTCAGCGCATGGGGAGGGAAGGGGGAACTTTGAAATCTTATATCTCTCAAATCATAGAGGTTTGAGAGATAGGACTGGGTGCAATTTATTTAGTTTTTTAATACCTACAGCATTAAAGTTACTTTTAGCTAAGTATTAATATCCCTTTAAGACAAATTCATTATAAAGAAAAGTAAAAGTTACAACCTTTTATTTGTAATATAAAACATGTTTGAGAAATAATCTGTATGGCACAGTCTGGCCTTTTATGCTAATTAGTTCCTGTGCTGGCCCAACATTATTACACCCTGTGCTATGAATGAATTTAGGCAGAGACCACACACTGTGGGCTTGACTAATGGCAAAGCGAGTGGAGAACAGAACTAATTAGCAGGTAATTGGCACTAAGTGTCACATTGGGCCAACAAAACAAAGTTTAATTTCCCCAAAATAACTTATTTTACAGGGCTAGTACAACATGTAGGCAGAACTTAGTTCTTTGTAAAACAAACAAAACTTAGGGTGATGTCCACTTTTAGCTTGGTGCTGAACACATCATCAGGAACCACTGGTTTAATCCTTTCTGGCACTCATAGGATGCATTGATGGGTATTGCAAAGGGAAGTGTCCAGATATACTCCTTTCACATTAATTTACGCACATTAACCCCTTAACCCTTTGAGTGTCAGAGGGGTACAGAACGCATTGCAAAGCAATGCATTCCATACCCCTCTGGCACACAAAGGGTTAAAGCTGAATGGCATTCCAGGACTGTCCTGGACTGAGGATGGATGACTGTCCCTGGAATATCACCTTAATGGTCTCAGCACATCTCCGGGCACCCTGTGATCACGGTGGGGAAGCTGTAACTGACCGAAGCAGTCACTTCCAGCTGCTCACTAGTGGTTCCACACACGATCGCTGCTACAGAGATCAGATGTGCAAATGGAGCCACGTAACATAGGCAACGTTCCTAAACATTTCCTTTGTCACTGTTCTCTGCCCCTGTCTTCTTCACTTGTGGCAGAGAGAGGCAAAGAATATAACTTCAAATCTTCAAATTGCCAAAGAGGGGGCAGTTTTGATTTAAGTGGTGGTGCTGGGGGCAGAACTGGTGTGTACAGCCTTAAACATAATTTTTCCGGTAAATAAATGACTTAGAGCAATATTCAAGTTTTTTTATTTACACATACTAATTTATAGTGAAGTCTAAACAAACATTAATGTGAGTTTTATTGCTGTGGAGCAATGAGATACATTTATATCCACACCACACATTCTGCTGTCCTAAAAAGGGGGACACCATGGTAAAGAAGAGTGACAGAGGGGGTTGGGTCTTAGAGAGAGAGTACCCCCTAAAAATGAGCACTGGGGAAGTATGAATGAACATTTATCCAGTTCATGTTAAAGAATGCACTGACTGAATACAAATCATCACAGGAAAACTTAAAAAAAAAAAGTTTTTTTTCCCACTTTTTATATTATTATTGAACTAAATGAGTTATGCTTATAAATATGGCATCAAAGGGAATCCCTGATTATCCATAAAAACAAACAGACAAAAATGGTATATAAATTGTGTGGTGTACTAAATGAATTAGAAGTAAAATATGGTAGAATAAAGGCATACTAAAAAGACCAAAATTACTCTTGTCCTCTAGTGTCACCCATTGTCACCAAGGGGTTAACACTGGGCAGTTTGATTCACTTGTTCTTCACCAGCACAGAATGTTTCTGAAAGGAGAAGAGTGAGTCCTCTGAGGGCCTTATCCAGAAAGCCAAATATGAGCAATTGTGGACTATACCAACTGCACCATATGGGACAAATAACCAGTCCTAAGATTCACATGAAGTTAAATGGGACCTTTTTCCCTTGAATGCTGGAGAGGTCACCATCACATTAGAAAGCAGAGTATTAGAAATGTCTCTAGCACTGAATGGGTCTAATGCCCCATTTAAGTAATTGGGAATTTTATGAATGATTATTTGTCCCCTGTGGTACAGATTTAGCTTTCTGCGTACAGTTCTTAGATGGTAGCTCTACATGAATCCCTTCACATATCCTAAAAAACTATATTTCTGTTAACCCCTTGAATGCTAAAGGTCTCTAGTGCATTTCTTGACAACGTATTGGAGGCCTCTCTAGCATCCAAGGGGTTAATATGGATCTTTTCCCTGATGGCTCAATCTACAGGCAGTGATTATGGGACCTTGGAAATATGGACTTGGGTCACATTTATCAAACCTTCTCTGTGACTGTAAAGTTCATTTTTCACTCTTCTGACATCAGTGTCTAATTTATGACATGCTGTTCACAACCTAAGGATGAAATAGATGGCCCTGTGGGTCTGCTGTTAGAGTAGATCTGTCTGAGATAGGAAGTCAATGAGCTGCTGGATTTATCATAGTATTTCAGAGGGCACTATGGTGATATATAGGGACTGATTAGAGGATTAGCTAATCTGTAATTGCCACCCCATACCTTTAAAACCAAACACATAAGAAAAATGCATTCTGTAGGGCTGCAAGGACTACTACAGCATGCGATGGCCTCCATTCAGCTCTCCAGAGTGATGTGAAGGCAACATTAAGCTAACCCTTCCCTCCAGGGGGTGGCAGAGGGATATTTATCAAACAGCTGTTTTAATAACCATGTTGTATCATCTTACTCTTGGATAGTTAACAAAGTAATATGTTACGTTAATTATTTGATGCTAACGTTTGTTTCACATTGCTGCTCATCTTCTCCTCCTAAATATCTATACAGCCATACCCTTTTAAAGAGAATTCATCATACAGAATAAACTTTATATGATTTGAAGGAATATTATTATATTTGATTTGTTCTTTCTTCTCAATTCAGTTGGTGGATTAAGGGATATATAAATATTTTGTTAATAATCCACTCCATTTTCGGATGACATCAGCTCTCGATTTTAAAGCTATGCCTTAGGCATAGCACTTAAATATTCCTAGCTGAGGCACTTCTGGGTGTTACTGTAGCTCTTTATATCTCCCATTTCACTTCCACACTTACTATATCCACCGTTCTCACGATCATTGAAACTCCACGAGGTGAGATCTTGCATGGAGCTATCACGGTGCCCGTGTATTGCTGGGGATATTTTGACAGTATTATTTCCTGATACCTTTTTATTGGCTAACGTGATGTTGCTCCACCCAGTGTTAGCCTTTAAGTACTGAGCCCTGTCACTTCTGCCGGGCCCTTTTGTGGTGTTCCCGTTGCTTAGTGCTTGCTGTGTATATCGTGTGAATCCTGTGTATGACCCGGACTGCCTGACTACTCTGCCTGATTACGTTCCTGCTCTGTGTACCGACCAGGCCCGGCTGACGTTCCTGCTCTGTGTACCGACCCGGATTGGCTGAAGTTCCTGCTGTGTGTATCGACCCGGATTTGCTGACGTTCCTGCTCTGTGTACCGACCCGGATTGGCTGAGACTCCTGCCCTGTGTATCACTCAAGACCGGTTCACTACCCCGTCCAGTTGTCTGGTTGGGGAATCTTTCCGGTGCTCTGTCCAGGTCTTGTTTAAGACCCGTTTGGTTGCCTCGATTGCTGCTCTAGCCATTCAGCTATTGCGACCCAATTACGCTATTGTGCCTTGTTTCTCCATACCCCAGGGTAGGAGCTATTCCTGGTTGCGCACTGTATGCTTGGCTTGTTACTGCTCTCCTGCTGAGGTTGGTCTTCTGGGCGCCTCAGTTTGTCTCTACTACCTGGCAGTTGCCATCACGCCTGAGCGTTCATTAACCCTTGCGGTCTGGTGCCTTTATCCTTGGGTCGCAGTTTTACTGCTGTTTCGGTTTGGCGTTACACTGCACCTCCGGTTGCAGTGACCCTGTGTTGTCTGGTAGTCCGTTACTCATTCTGCGCCTCGCTCACCCATTGTGGCCAAGTTGCTATTGTATCACTCTCTGTGTAGAGAGTGTTTCTTGGGCCTTCCGCGATTAGGGCCTATCAGCCTCCCGGCCTAATAGCACCTTCCTATCGTTGTCTCGCTGATTCACACGAACTGTAACCTGACCTGGGTCAGTAATATGTATTTTGCTCTCAGATATATGTACTGGACCCGTGTGGGATAATGTTTACTCTGTAACCTGTCCTGTGTCAGTATTATGTGTTATCTGTATGCTGGACCTGCGAGGGTTATTTTATTCTGTCTGGTTTCAAAACTGTGTTTTACCAAACATCCTGCCTCTGAGTGTACTGAAAACCATAACAGGAGCCTCAGTCCGAGGGAGATTGACAGTTATTTTGTGTTTCTTACATTTGCAAATAATCACACCAACTGTTGTCACCTTCTCACCAAGCTGCTTGACGATGGTCTTGTGGCCCATTTCAGCCTTGTGTAGATCTACACTCTTGTCTCTGACATCCTTGGACAGCTCTTTGGTCTTCGCCATGGGGGAGAGTTTGATATCTGATTTATTGATTACTTCTGTGGACAGGTGTCTTTTATACAGTTAACAAGCTGAGATTAGAAGCACTCCCTTTAAAAGAGTGCTCCTAATCTCAGCTTGTTACCTGTATAAAAGACACCTGGGAGGCAGATTGATTGTTAGGGGGTCAAATACTTATTTCACTCCGTAAAATGCAAATCAATTTATAACTTATTTGAAATGCGTTTTTTGGGATTTTTTTGTTGTTATTCTGTCTCTCACTGTTCAAATAAACCTACCATTAACATTATAGACAGATAATTTCTTTGTCAGTGGGCAAATGTACAAAATCAGCAGGGGATCAAATAATTATTTCCCTCACTGTACATGTACCTTGATGAAAAATGAGAGAGAGGGAGATCTGCAGTTCATCTACAGGAAATAGATATGATGTAAGAGGGCTTATAAATTGCAGAACTAAGTTTGTAGTATATCTTATTAATGCTTGTGGTGCCCAATATATGTGGCAAACTACAAGAGCTTTGAGGGAAAGGACTGGAGAACATCACAGATAGGTTCTGAAGAAGGATCTTCAGCATAGTGTCTCTAGACACTTTAATACATGGCCAGAGTTTTTTTTGTTTTTTTTTAAAGTAATAGGCATAGAATCCTCCTCTCAAAAAGCTAATTAAAAAGTTCCAATACTTTGGTTCCATGTGGTCTCAGTGAAAATATTGATATTAGTAATACCGCGTAAATAAGGTTGTGCGTATATATATATAATTTTTTTAAAAGGATATTAATAAGATAATTGAGATTAACAATAGGATATGGGATTAAACAGGTGTCGTAATATGTAGTTTATTGAAATATATCTGTTTAGGCTGTGGTACAGGCAAAGAGGTCATAATATTTTAGTACAAGAGCTAAAATAAGAGGCTATATTTACCTTTATAGTGAATTAAACTTGTTTTATCTTTTTTAAATAAAAAAAAATATATTTTTTTTTAACAAGAGGCTTATAAGTATAATGATATATAAAATATGTGAATAATATGCTATCATGCACTGGTCCAAATCAAACCCACTCTTATAAATTAAATAAAAAGGTATTTAAAGATCAAATATGAGCCTTCTAGGCGTAGCTTAACAGTGAACATGAGATGCATGATAAAGGTCTGAACCTCAAGGTGAAGTTCCCATTCAGTTGTCGTACGCATAGGTTTGTTGATGAACTTGGTTTTTCCAATGGTGGGTGCCTTTCTTTAATTTCTGGCCACCATGTGGTAGATACTGTGTCATCCTATATCAGGAAAACACGTTAAATATACCTATGAGAGTGCATTGGATCTTCTGCTGTATGTTTTAAGCGTCATGGTAACCATGGTTACAGTGTTGGCTACGAAACGAGAAGCTCATTAGAAGAAGCGTATTACAGAGTTTCCATTCCTTGGAATGCATCAACTTTCTCCCTTTGGAGTGCAAAAAATGTGTAAGATACTCGTGCTGAACGATGATACTATAGGAGAAGTGAGTCCAATGTTGGTGGTGGAGGAATGGTATATAAAGGTTTAAAGAGTTAGTAATGCCAGAAATAAACTTTATTCAGTATGGTAGATTTTACAAAAATAAAGTATTTGGAGAAAGTCCTCTCTCTCAAACCTTTACTGTTTGAGAGATATTCGGTGCTAAAGTTCCCCCCTCCCTCCCCTTCTCCTGACATCAATGCTCTGTGGACAGAAGGAGACCCCGGTCCTGGGACCAGCCGGCGGCTCTTCACCAGAGCTGAAATAGCGATCTTTAAAAAGAATTACTTCACTGGAACAGTCTACAAAGTGTGCCTGGTTTGCAAGCACGCTTTATAGACTGTTCCAGTGAAGTAGTTCTTTTTAAAGATCGCTATTTCGGCTCTACTGAAGGGATGCCACAAGTCGCACGACTCGAATCTCCTGCTGTCAGCTTTACAGCTGACTTTAGGAGAGAGGGAACTTTTGCGGCGAATATCTCTCAAACTGTAAAGGTTTGAGAGATAGGACTTTCTCCAAATACTTTATTTTTGTAAAATCTACCATATTGAATAAAGTTTATTTCTGGCATTACTATCCCTTTAAGGTAATTGTTTTTATCCCCCTAACAAAGTAACATAGTAACGAAACGAGTAGGGTTGCTTTTGAGATTGTATATGTTTTTACATATGAAAATATTTTACATGTTCAAAGAACTACCAAAATAAATAAATGGAAGCTTTAATGGAATTATCCCCGGGTTTTATTTTATATGCCTGGGGTCCCTTACATTGCTATGTGCTACTGGAGAGATTGGCAGAGAACTAGTGGTTAAGTGCCTATTTTTCATACATCACTATCACTTTAATTTATAGCTTTTTCCCTTTGAATACTACAGGTTTCCAAAGTGTTAAAAACCCAATGTGAACAAGCAAGAATATTTACTTGTCTCCTTGGTACATTGGGTGTGCTTTAAAATTGCTTAGCTGTTTTTATATTTCTGCACACAGGCTAATGTTGCCAATGTAAAAGAAAATAATAAGAGAAAACCCAGATTCTCACAGAAACTTATCTCTAAAAATTCAGAAGTCCCAAATTTCGAGTGCTTAGGTTTTAGATACCTTGTAATGATTCCTTAGAACACAAGTGGCACTTCATTTATAACTTCCAGATAAATTGCTCTGAGTCTAAGTGTTTTTGGACACCTAGACCGACAAGTCGCGGAAACAGAGATCAGCTGTCTAGATGAGTAAAACAGCTGCCTCAGGGCTTGTAAATACTAATGGCCTTTTCACTTATATTACCAATAAGAAATGCAGTAAAAGAAAAAAAAAACATTATGGCAGTCAGACTGAGGGGAGATGACAAATGGGAACAATTGCAGTTCACTGCCTACAGCTTTATCTATGGCAAACCTGTCATGTCCTTCTGATCTTTGCTGAGCCTATGCTTAGAGTCAGTCTTGCTAAGTTTCGGTTCTGTTTTCAGATGTCAGAGTTCTTTTGCATTGTGTGTTTTTTCAATCATTTTCCTTCTGTGCTTCAGATACCCACATGTTTTTTTTGTTTTCATTGTTTTAAGAGGAAATTGTAATAAAAAGTAGAGGATTAATCCCATTGGATGCTAGAGATGCATCCTGCATCCAAAGTATTAAACTAAAAATAGGATTTAGGC
Source organism: Rhinophrynus dorsalis (assembly GCA_037306005.1). NCBI lineage: Eukaryota > Metazoa > Chordata > Amphibia > Anura > Rhinophrynidae > Rhinophrynus > Rhinophrynus dorsalis. The sequence goes on along the minus strand of CM074720.1, from coordinate 326,119,257 downwards.
CTGTTTTGTTCATTTGTTTATTTTTTTATTGGTAGAAGATGAAGCCTAGCATTTTCTTTGCAATAGCACTTTGCTTTGACCAAGGAGCAGGTATTTGTTTTAACCTCTTGAGGATCAGAGGGATGAGGAATTTATTGTGAAGGTATGCGATACATGCCTTTCCATTTTTGAAGGAGTTTATGCATTTATGAGAGTTTATCTCTGTAGAGATGAAAAACACAAAAGAGTATGGAGTCATAAATGGGCTTCAAAGTCACTCTCAGACACAATGGCACCAGGCTAAGGATGATATGTAGGATATGTTAAGTTTTTAAAAAAAAAAAAAAAAAAAGTTTAATGTGGGACTTTTCCTGTTGAGTAAAACAACAGTATGATCACTGCTGGGAGATACAGAATTCAAAAGTACTACAGCTCAAACTGTTTTTTTGTTGTGCTTTTTTCCCTCCTAGAAGCCATTGCAAACAGGACCACCTGGTGTCCAGACAATTTTTATTTGCATAACTCTCAGGAATTCCTAAGTGACCATTGGCCTCATTTATCTCCATTCAGCCCTTTGGAGGATGAATCGACTAGTATGAGGGTGAACTGCACCAGGGCAAAACTTAACCAACCTGGTGGTTGCCAGCAAGGCACCGAGTTTGAAACTACCAGATGGCTGCCCTTGGTTGCACTATTGGGTGGCCAGATTTCCTTCTCCCACTGAGTCTGTCAGATAATCCCATCAGTCTAATGACCACTCAGAGAAGGGGGGCCATGTACCGTCAAATCTTGGGTGAGAACCTCCTTCCCTCAGCCAGGGCATTGAAAATGGGTTGTGAATGGGTATTCCAGTATTACAATGACCCAAAACACATGGCCAAGGCAACAAAGGAGTGGCTCAAGAAGAAGCACATTAAGGTCCTGGAGTGGCCTAGCCAGTCTCCAGACCTTAATCCCATAGAAAATCTGTGGAGGGAGCTGAAGGTTCGATTTGCCAAATGTCAGCCTCAAAACCTAAATGACTTGGAGAGGATATGCAAAGAGGGGTGGGACAAAATCCCTCCTGAGATGTGTGCAAACCTAGTGGCCAACTACAAGAAACATCTGACCTCTGTGATTGCCAACAAGGGTTTGTCCACCAAGTCATGTTTTGCAAATGGGTCAAATACTTATTTCACTCAGTATAATGCAAATCAGTTTTTCTCTCTCGTCCAATACAGGTTACTGGTAACTTTGGGTAGGCGATCTGCCCCTTTTATTAGGCAGGAACAATTCTAGACGTGAATGCAGGGGGTGGAGCCTACCTTCCCTCCTTGGCTGCAGCTAACCAATCTGCTCCAGTAAGATTTGTTCCTTGGATGAAGATACAGGCAAGAGAACAGTTCTGCTATAGTTTTAGCAAATTTTTTTTATTTTTCGGTTAGCAATGGAATACCACCATTAGGTGGATTACCATTACTGGCAATGTCCTTTGATGTGGCTAGATCAGTATCCAGGTGCTTTTTGTGGACCTTAAGCCCTGGGGGGAAAATCTTGGGTTCAAGTTCTTTCCCCAGGAGTTGCCCACTGAGGCTTCTTCTTAATACATGGTAGTCTGAAGACAGAAGATCTGCAGGAAAGGTGAGCAACCCTTTGAGTCCTGCAGGTCCACATGTCCCACAGTGCCCCTCCACACAGGGGTTTTTACTTTGGAGTTCCTATTGCACACTTCTGCACTCATTGGGTTTATCTGTATGTCTGTTGGGTGTTTTGGAGCAAGTTTCTGTGGTAACTTAACCCTTTAGCTGCTGGTTTAGCATCTTTTGGGTGGTTGTTGGCACTTTCCCTACTGGTTTCATTGTTTATTGGGTCTAGTGACATGTTTTAGTAATGTTTAGTGCACATTTACTTCTCAGTTACAACTTTTCAAAATTTGTGGCTTTTACCGCATAGACGCCATTGCTCTATTCACTTCTATGGGACTCTACAGTTTAGGACATATCTCTGCAACTGCTCATCGTAAGGACTTCAGAGATGGCTCATTTTATTTGTCAACCCTTTCTCTATTATCCGGTTAATGTTTTGTGTGTGTTGGGGGGCTCAGGGGGCTTCGGGCACTGTTGGGGTACTTTTTTTGGGAAAACTACATTTCCCATGAGTGCTTGCTTCGTACACTCGTTTCTGATTGGCTCCTGCTGCGGCAGCCATTTTGTGCCTTTTCCTGAACGAGTATCCTACGCAGGGCTTGGACTCTCCTTTTTTTAGATTAACCCTTCGCCTGCCAGATAAGTGCATTTTAGTGATTTCTGCGGTGAAATTTTAATCTTTCATACTGTAATTGGGCGATTCCTTATACTTTAAATGTTTTGACACTGTGAGAATGTCTAATCCATTAGTGCTTGGGGCCAGGCCTAAGACTAAGGATGCTGGGGTCTCTGTGTCCCCTGTTACACATTGCTCCTCATGTCATTCAGGGTTACCTAGAGAATTCTCACGTCATTTATGTCTGGCATGTTCTGGTGTCCCTGAGTCTCCCCCTGGGACCCCCAGCCATGCATTAGAACCAGTTTGGGTGCGAGAGTTCAAGGCTGCTACTAGAGACCTTCGGTCTACATTGCAACTCTTTCCATCCCAGTTACAGGGGGTCTTCCACTCCTGGCAGACCCCTATTTCCATCAGATCTTCCTTGCCGAAACCGCAGGGTGTACCTGATGTATCAGATTCTTCTGAGGAGGAACTGTTGGTGTATTCAGACATTGAGGAATGTTCTGCTGTGGGCTCCTCTCAGTTTTTTGGGGACCCCTTTGAGGCTGATCCTGATCCCTCAGCTGAGGTCCTGATCAGGGCCGTCTTAACCACCCTAAACATTTCCTTCGTTCAAGAGGTTTCTTCGGATCCCTCTGATGTATTTCAGGAGCCTAAGAGGCCCCATAGTTGTTTTCCACCTAACCCCACTCTTGACCACCTTGTGTCTGATGAGTGGAAGTCTCCGAATAGGAGAAATTTGCCAGGCTTTACCCCTTCCCTGAGGTGGCACTTCCTCTGTGGGTTCATCCCCCTAAGGTGTCTCCAGGCTATCTAAGTTCACTGCCTTGCCAGTTACTGATGCGTTCACTCTGAAAGACTGGACTGACAAGAAACTTGAGGTCTCCCTCAAGTCCACTTTTGCCACCGCTGGTACTGCCACGCATCCAGCATTTGCTGTGGCATGGTTTACCGGGCCATTGCGGTTTGGACTGAACAGCTCACCCTGGCTGTCTGTCACGGTGCTTCTATTTCTGATATGTTGCGGGTTCTTGCCAACATTTCTGAGGCCCAGCACTGTGTTTCTGCTGCCTTATTTGATGCCATCCGTTTGGTGGCAAGGGTTTCCACCATTTCTTTGGTTGCCAGACGAGCTCTTTGGCTCAAGATCTAGTCTGCCGACACTGCTTCCAAGAAAGCTTTGCTCTCGTTGCCTTTTCAAGGCACCTCTTTGTTTGGGCCAGATCTTAAGGATCTGATTAGTGAAGCCACAGAGGGCAAGAGTACCCTTCTGCCTATGGTCCCCAGGAAGAAGACGCCTATCAAGCGTAATCGGCTTTTCGTCCCTTCCAGACTGAGACACATCCGTTGATCCGTTGCGTTCTTTCTCCAAGCCCAAACAACAATGGAAGCCTAAGGTCTCTTCCAAGCCTTCTTCAGCATGATTCGCTGAACCCAGTTCCCCCCTTGTCTGTGGGTGGCAGTCTGCGTCACTACCACAGCATCTGGGAGGATTCAGTGGCGGACACGTGGGTTTTGCAGGTGGTGGCGAAAGGGTACAGGATCCCTTTCACCTCTCTGCATACGCCCCAGGGCGTAGAGAAACTCAATCTGTTCGATGGCACTATCCAGGCTGTTCTGGACAGAGGTATGGGTTTTTATTCAAACCTCTTTGTGGTCTCCAAGAAGGATGGTGGCGGTCATCCCATTTTGGATTTGAAGGATTTCAATGCCTTTTTGATCGAGACCTATTATCACCAGGAGTCTGTAAGGACGGTGACTGCTGCTATGTCCCCGGGGGAATTCCTTGCCTCTCTGGATCTTCAAGACGCGTATCTACACATCAGAATTCATCCAGAGAGCTGGCAGTATCTCAGATTTGCCTGCGACTAAGAGCATTTTCAGTTTTCAGTTTTTCCATTTGGTCTGACTACAGCTCCTCAAGTCTTCAATCGTGTCCTGGGAGCCTTAGTATCCGTCCTCCATCAGGACGGCATCAGCGTCACACCATACATGGATGACCTGCTTCTGAAAGCCCTTCTGCGGACCTTCTTCATCAGCAGGTTCGAGACCGCATTCATGCACTCACTCATCATTGGTGGATCCTCAACATGGACAAGTCGGATCTTGTTCTGTCCCAGCATCTGGTCTTCCTGGGCCTTCTCTTCGACACTCAGCAGAGCATGGTGTTTCTCATGGCTGAGGTGGCTCACCAGATCGCCCACAGGGTCTCAGCTGTTCTGGCTCATGATCCAGTTCCAGCCAAGAAGCTGTCCTCTCTAATGGGGGAGTTCATTTCCACCATAGAAGCGGTCCCGTTTGCCATGGCTGTGATCCAGGTGTGCAGGGGTCTGCTGGACCTTCTGAAGAGGTCAGTGTCCCTTTCTCTTTATGTGGAACTGAGTTTGTCATGGTGGCTTGACTTCTCCAATCTGCTGAATGGCAAGTCCTTCCTGGTATCCTTCTGGACCACGCTGTTGACGGATGCCAGCCTCTCCGGCTGGGGAGGAGCGGTCCTAGGTCGACTGAGTGCTTAGGGTCGGTGGTCTCTGGAGGAATCCCTCCATCCCATCAGTGTGTTGGAGCTTCGGGCGATATTGCTTGCCCTTCGCCACTGGACACGGCAGCTGGAGGACTGCCCAGTCCGAGTCCAGTCCTACAACTCCACAGTACTGGCCTACATCAACAAGCAGGGCGGAACAAGAAGTCTCGCAGTTTGGTTAGAGGTCAAGGCTATTTTGTCCTGGGCAGAAGAACATGTTCCTGCCATATCCGCAGTGCACATTCCTGGCATAGACAACGTCATGGCAGACTTCCTCAGTCGGCACATGGTGGACAGAGGAGAGTAGGAACTGCACCCAGAGGTGTTCACGCTCATTGTTCAGAAGTGGGGTCTTCCTTGCATCAACCTGATGGCAAAAAGACACAACCGGAAGGTTCCAATGTTCTTCTATCGCTGGAGGGATCTTCTAGCTCTAGCGGTGGATGCCATGTCCATTCCTTGGTTATTTCCTCTGGCTTGCATCTTTCCTTCCATCCCCATGTTGCACAGGGTGTTAAGGAAACTGAGACTTGAGAGCTGACAGTCATTCTGATTGCTCCATACTGGCCTCGGCAGGCTTGGTTTCTGGAGCTTCTGGATCTGTCAGTGGCGGAGCCATTCCGGCTCCGTTGTCATCTGGATCTTCTTCTACAGGGTTACCTGTGGAACGAGGATGTTCATCTGGCTTTGATGGCTTGGAAATTGAATCCTCGATACTGAAGAAGAAGGGTTTTTCTTCTAGTGTGGTGGCTACTATGCTTAGTGCCCACAAACCGGTTTCTTCTAAGGCCTACCATCGTGTTTGGTCAACCTTCCTATCTTGGTGTGCTGCTAGGGATCTCTCTCAGAATTTTGATCTGCCTACGGCCCTGACCTTCTTGCAGGACGGTGTAGATAAGGGCCTCAGCTTGAGTTCCCTTAACTCCTTACGACCGGCCGCACATGCATGCGGCAGTCACTTTAGGACCACGGAGCATTTTTTTTTTTTTTGTTGCTTCCGGTTCCGGACTCCCTGAACGGCGTGCAGCCGTGGGGGCAGTCCGGAACTCTGTGGCGGTCATAGTACGTCATGGATCGTTAACTCGGATCTACCCATGACGTACTATGACTGTCAAGGGCCATTAAGGGGTTAAGGTTCAGACTTCTGCTCTCTCTGTTTTCTTTCAAAGGCACATTGCTATTCTTCCTGATGTTAAGGTTTTCTTCCAGGTCGTTGCTCATACTCATCCTGTTTTCAAGTCTCCCTCTCCTCAGTAGGATCTTAACTTGGTTTTGGGCGTCCTTCAGCGCCCTCCCTTTGAGTCCTTGGCTACTATTCCTCTAAGCCTGCTGACGTGGAAAATGGCCTTTCTCCTGGTGATCACCAAGCACCTCCACCATGAAGGTGAAATAGGAAGGTTTTAAATCGCAAAAGCAGCATTAACACATCTGATCCAAAGGTGGATTTAAAGGGATCCTATCAGCTTTAACAAAAAATAAATAAATTGTTGATTTTGAAAGAGCTTTAAAAATCACACAGATGTTGGCCATTTTTATTTAGATAATTCATGTAATAGTTATTTAGATTTATAGATTATACTAATAAAGACATGACATGCAGACACTGTCTCTCTGAGTCCTACAATACCTGCTTTTGCTCACTGACACTGCTCAGCAATGCATTTACCTATCTCCTCTAGCACCTAAAGCATTAAATGTCAGTAAGTAGGGATGGTAATGTTGGGCTAAAACAGGAAGTTACTGCACAGTATACCTTAATTAGCTTACTCTATATGAATAAAACAAAAACTAGTTTTGTAAATAAAATGTTTACAACGTATAAGTGATTTTGAAAAATCAACAAAGTTGTCTTAAGGTGATAGTGTCCCTTTAAAGGTACTAAGCAACAATAAGACAGTAGAGATGTAACAGAACTTAAATGGGCAGTCATTTTTTATTGTGGTTTGTGTTTATGAAAACATATGTTGTAGAGCATTTCCTTCTGAGTAAAACAAGGGTATTCTCACTGCTGTCAGTTATTTCATTCAAATGTAGTAATGGTTCAAATTATCATCATTATTGTGAGTTTCCTGGTTATGACTATGTTCTAGTAAACAGTTAAAGCCCTACAATATTTATTATTATAACAAAGGTTTACTGCTCTGTTAAAGGTTCTAAAGGATATGCAATGGAGAAGTGATTTAACATGAAATTTTCCAGCTGCTCCCAGACTACAATGCCCATCATCCCCCTACAAATGGCTGGTTGGATATACTGGGAATTGTAGTCAGACAGCAGCTGGAGGGCCTTACATTGCTCACTATTGAAACGGAACATAATCAAGATTACAATTACAGTATAACAGTTACACAGTGGATACACGGCTGAGTTTAATAATCAATGCTCAGCAGACACAATGGACAACTAGTTGAGCTTCAGGATCTTGATCAGCACTGTCACAGTTTAGTTCTGTGCTTTCAGGCAAATTGTGATTTTATCACAGAATAAATATACACATTATATACCGTCAATAGTTGCCTAAATAGTCACTTGTGACTCCACATAACGGTAAAGAAACAGTCGACACCTATAATGAAATGGTGTTATATACAGCTAAATGCATTTCTGCCACCTAGAATATTTAACATGGACTGGCTTCCATTGCTAGTGATAATTTTATATCTGGTTTTATCCACAGATTTCCACATAGTAATTAACTTGTGTTGATAAAATCAATGATAACATTTACCACCTTCAATAGAATCCAGCCCAATATTTGGGACGAGGCCTAATATCTCTGTTTAGATGTGCCCTGTGGAAGTGCCCATTCCTGTTTTGTGCAGGACTGTAGGACCGCATAAGCTTTTTTTATAGACATCTCAGACACAGTGGTGTCCGTAGACATTTTTCCGGGGGGGGGGGGGGCAAAGCCATAATATGACCCCCAGGCCAGCCCATCTAGCCCTTTATTTATATGGAGGAGGGTAATTGTAGGGGGGGGCAAGTGCCCCCCTTGCCCCCCCCTCCGGACGCCCATGCTCAGACATCCTAGTACTATAATGTCTTCAATCTCTGAGGTAAGAAAAAAGCCCATGTGAGTTTATTTGGGTTGCAGATCTGTTTTAACAACAGAGAAAAGTGGACAGCTGCGCAGGACACACTGAAGGGAGGGCCTCCACACAATCAGGAACTCCGATTCTCCTACATCACAGTTTGACACCCTCTGGACCTCCCTCTCTCTTTTGATCTTGGGCACATAATAAAGTCTGCTCAGTATGTGAAGCCAGGTGTGAACATTGAGCATTATATTCAGATATATGTTAAAACTTATTATTTGCTCAAGCTATGGTTTGTATAAGCATTTAGAATTATGTGAATCCATCTTTGATCTCAACATTCTACCAAGCTGAATTAATGTATGTTCAACATTTAGTTATTATAAGTCTGAGTACTCGCTTTTGGCAGCAGTGAACAGGTGTAGTTATTACTCTGGCCTTTGGCTGCTTGAGAGGTTTCCTACATAATGGCGGAGATGCACTGAAGATCGAATAGGCCTCCTAATGTCAGTGTCCGTCAGAGCAGTGCCGAAGACACATCAACAGTATGCACTAAAGTATCTTCAACATCATATCCCCATCAATCAAACAAAAATCTGCCAACATCGAAATCAATCTGACATACCTTCAACAGATTTACGAATTTTCACTCATCACATCGACAGTGGCCTATTTCCATAAGAAAATGCAGCGTAATGAGTAATTTCCATATGGAAATGAAAGATAGTGAGCCATTATCGTGTGCAAGGAGGTGTGTTTATGTTAATGTGGCACTTTACAATATGCACTAAACTCATATAGCAACCTCTGCTGTCGGAGTTCACAGTCTCAACTTCGCCTGCCTGAGGCTGGTGAAGCTGGTGTCTCCCTAAGTTTCCTATGCAGTAACAGCTCTCAGTAAATCAGGAGCAGGGAGGGTTGTCAAACTGCTGGCAATGTGGAAGGGATGCTCTCCCTCACACGTCACCAGCAGTAAACAACCATGAAGTGTAAGAGAATTCCCGTTGCTTCACCCTTGCTCAGTAGGGGAGAGGAGAAGATCCTTTCAGCAACATGAACACCATCACTCACTTAACCCTTTGAGCACCACAGAGATGTGCACTGTGCACCCACGCAAAGGGTTAAAAAAATTACACCAAGCAGTACACAATCATCCCTTCAGCTCTGTATCATATTTTATACTCATACATGTTGTGCACTCGAAAGGAAACAAGGCTGGGGGGGTTCAGGCAGTGTCCCTGGGGATTTCTGCCTACCAGTTGCCCCCCAGCCTTGTGTCCTTGCCCACTGGTAGCCATAGAACCCCATGTACACGGCCTGGCCCCCCAGATCTGTGCCCATGCCCACTGGTAGCCACAGATCCTGATGTACACTTACTGACACCCACCAGCCTTGTTCCCTTGGGAGACTGGTGGCTATTAGTAGTATCTACTTTGAAAAGTTGAAGTGGTTTGAACACATCGACAAAATCAAATCACCACAGCATCGACCTTTAGTGCATCTTCCCCAGTGAGAAGCAGTGCATTAATAACCTCTCAAGCATCCGATTAATAATGGAGTTCCGTTACTCTGCTGTCTACAGGCCCAACCAGTGTCTTAAATTAGCCCTCTAGGGATGGGTACCTATCTTGTCTTTCATTATAACATTGCAAAAAGAAAAGTAGTAATTCAGTGACATTATACAATAGTGTACATGTAAATAGAAAAGGAAGTGGAGGATTAGATTTTTCATTAAACTAGAATTGCATAAAGGTTTCTTTTTCAGATTCTAGCTCGGACTATGTGGTCTTTAAATAAACTTATTTCATTTGAGTGTGTTGTTTTTTAAAGACAAATAGCTTACTTAAGATTTTCCTATTTTGATTTTTTTGGTGGCAGATTCTCTCTAATGCATATTCATTGTTAGTCATATTGGGTGGGGTAGCGGGTACAGACTACACTGTAACCAGAAATAGCTCTTGCCCAGAACCCTGTTAGTCTGGTTTTCACCTGTGGTGCTTAATCACAAAACTGTGCTCTTCATCTGGGCGTTAAATAGAGGTGACTCTTTTATTCAGAAATAGAAACAGACTGAGACAAGGGAATATTTGGTATAGCAAAATATTTGGAGATAATTTTTACTACTTTTTGTATTTTTTCCTACTGTGATGGAAGTAATCCTTGTGTAGTCTGAATTGCGGTTCTCAAGAATCACTGGTCTACTTGTCTTTAAAGAGACCCTTTCACCTAAAAACAACTTTGGTAATTTTAAGAGTTTTATTATTATTAGCCATGTCTTATTTAGAAAACGAGTTTTTTGTATTTTAGATTTATAGATTATGCTATTTAAGGCATGTCAAGCAGGCACTTGCTGTTTAGCCCTATATTACCTCCCCATGCCTCCCTACATTCAAGCTTTCTAATGAGGGACACTTGTACTTAATCAGTGCACAAGGTTGCATATGTTATTGGGAACAAATGTGATGTTAGTGAATTTTAAACCAAAAAATGGGGTAATTCAACAATATGGCACCATTGTCTTTGTTGTGTTAAAGAATAACAAATGAATAAAACAGACATTTTAATGTAAATTGACCTTAAATGTTGGGAGGAGTACATACATGATCTGCCACTCCACCCTTATTTCACTGTTCCAATGGTAGTTACAGATCTACACATACACTGTCTGATACTCCAGCCTTGTTTCAGTGTCCATTGGTTGCACAGACCTACACATACACTGTCTGATAACTCTGCTTTGTTCTACTGTCTGATGGTAGTCACAGATCCACACCTTTGCTGTGTGCCACCCCAGAGTGAGCCAGAGCTTATAAAAGCCCATGTTTGGCGTACTCATTCCAAAACACTTCTAGCACTTTATTACATTGCCTGGGCTCAAAAGAGAAGATAACAGAGGAGAAGTAGAAGTGGACAGTCATTAAAGCATGCTGCATTCTTGGGTCAGTACCAGTGTAGTTTTGTTAATCTTTTGAGCACAAGTGCAATGTAGTAAGAACATGTTGGAAATGTTTGGGGCTTCAGTAATTCAAACATGGGCTTTTATAATAAAGCACAGTGTATGATAGGCTGCAGGTTACTTATATTTCCTACAGTCTTAATCAGAACCAGATGGTACAGGAATGTTCTGGCATGCAGATGGTTGACCCAGTGTGTGGGGAGTTGTGATATCGCATGAACATGTCCCCCATGTCCCAGGGCTAGGTGCACAGAGCTTGTCTTTAACCCCTTAACGACCGGGGTATCAGTGCTGCGACGCGACTCAACGTCCGCGGAGCAATTTTTTTTTTTCCGGTTCCAGACTCCCCGAACGGTGTGCAGCCGTGGGGGGAGCCAGGAACTCCATGACAGTCATAGTACGTCATGGGTCGTTCAGTCAGATTGACCCTTGATGTACTATGACCGTCGAGGGTCGTTAAGGGGTTAATTGTTGGCTGTTCCCAATGTCTGGACTGCCATGTCAGTCCTCTATTATGCAGACTGAAATAGGAGTCCCTGTAGAAACTTGGCTATTAACAAGGCAGCCTGTTCCCACAGGACCCAGCAACTAAAGTGTGCTCATCCCATGTAATTTGTGAATGCTGACGACTGTACTTCCCTCACTCACTGACACTTACCAACAATGCATTGCCCACCTTACCTAGCACTGAAAGGTTTACTTTGCAATACGTGGGTAGGTAATACAGGGCTAAGACATGACATTTCTGCATGACGCGCCTTATTAAACATACTCTATAAATCCAAACTCAAAAACTAGTTTTCTAAATAAAAAATGGCTAATATGACATATAAGTGGTTTTGAACGCTGCTTCAAAATCGTCAACGTTTTTTTAGGTGATAGGATCCCTTTAAATAATGGCTGGAACAGGAGACCCCACCCACAACCTCGTCTTCAATCATTTTATCCAGTCATGGCAATTCCACGGCATTGCTGCCTCTGCCACTACAGCATACAACCTCTAAGATGATCCAGGATGCATACACATTTGGCTAAGAAGAAATTGAATGCACATTTATCTGTGTCAGTGCACTACAGAGTACATCAGTATCAAAAAATGAGGAAATATCATCTGCTCAGTCAAATCTATGCATGGCCTCCATCACCTTTGAGACCGAAAATGATGACAAGTTTCAGTACAGGTGACACACCCAAGCCCGAGGTCCCCACTCTGGATACATATTAGAACAAGCAGAGTCTTGCTAAAGAGTCACATTAAAGTCATCCTGTCACATATTAACCCTTTGAGTGCCAGAGGTATGCGCAACGCATTGCAGAGCAATTCTTTGCGTACCTCTTTGGTACTCAAAGGGTTAAAAATCAAACCCTTTTGCCTATTATTTAATTTTATTTTATTTTAACTTTTAAAATTGATCATTTTATGACCTTTCTGTTTAGTGTGACATGTCAAGGCTACTAGCATGCATCGATGGGAGAGCATGTTCGGTAGTGTTTCAAAATAAAAGTTCACATGTCAAATAAAAAGCTTATTTTAAATTAACCTTTGTTTTGAAACACAGTGCCCCATTAGCAATTTTATAGGAGTTTGACTAGTCTGACTAAGCAGAGAGGTCATAAAATGTTATGATTTCATCACTGAAAATAGAGGAAAACAGTGCATCTTAGAATAAAAAGAAAAACTATGCATAGCTAATAACTTTTAATTGTTAATTAATATGCAAACCATTTTGTATCTGACTTCTTCCTCTTAAATGATATGATGGTAGGATAGCCTTAAAGGGGATGTGTCTCCTATACAAGACATAAGCTAAATAGTTAGGTTATATCAATAATAACACTAAAAGGGTGTTTATTTTTTTTTTAAAAAAAAGCTTTGTTTTGTCAAAATTTTAGTTATAATGTATGGGCTGCAGCTACTTCCGCACAGACTGCAGACCGTTGCGCTGCTTCTGCTCCCCTCCCTCTATCCAACCTCCTCCGGTGACGGAGCTTCTGTCTGTAAGCTGGTGCGGTCTCATTGGCTAGATATCGATGTCAGGCCGCCCGTCGGCGACCCGGTCTTACCTCCCGCAGTGCCCAAACACCATGTCGGCCGCCACGCCGGGTCCCCTCTGCTTCCTTGCGGACCGGCGTCCGCTCCAGACCGACAGGCAGCCCTGTGAGACGCGCACACACTCACCCTCCCTCGTGTGCGCGTCGCAAACAAAGGGCTGATATTTCCCGGGCGTTGCCATGGCAACGCGGCGTCCGGCTCCGCCCCACTTCAAGTGCCACTCCTCCTCAGCCTATATAAACCCTGAGCACCCTGCACATGGTGCTCAGTGTTACTGTGGCTTCCCTGGTGTTCAGTTGCTTACCAGTGCTCCTGCTTCATATTGATTCCTGGCTCCTTGACCCTTGGCTATCCACTCTGACTCCGCTGACCTCTGGCTCCTTGACCCTTGGCTTGACTCCTGGACTCCGCTGACCTCTGGCTCCTTGACCCTTGGCTTGACTCCTGGACTCCGCTGACCTCTGGCTCCTTGACCCTTGGCTTGACTCCTGGACTCCGCTGACCTCTGGCTCCTTGACCCTTGGCTTGACTCCTGGACTCCGCTGACCTCTGGCTCCTTGACCCTTGGCTTGACTCCTGGACTCCGCTGACCTCTGGCTCCTTGACCCTTGGCTTGACTCCTGGACTCCGCTGACCTCTGGCTCCTTGACCCTTGGCTTGTCTCCTGGACTCCGCTGACTTCTGGCTCCTTGACCCTTGGCTTGATTCCTGGACTTTGTTACTCGTGCTCGCAGTTCACACTGGGGAGGAGCCTGTGTTCTCTCTCTCTCCAGACCCTCTCCCAGTGTGCTGTTCCAGTAAGAGCGACTATCCTGCTTCGGGGTTCCTGCATCCAGATAGTGAGTATCCATATCTTACTCACCTAACAGAAACACTGAGCCTATATGGAACCCGCAGGAGTCGCGGACGCTATCACCGCCCTCTCCCAGCAAATTGCCGCTCTCACGCAAACCATGCAGGACCTCCAGGCCGGTCAGACTCATCTGCAGCATCAATTACATGACCTGCAGACCAGCTCCGCTTCTTCAGGCGCTTCCGCTCCAGCGATGCCACCTGTAGGGGTACCCCCCTCGGACAGGACGTACACTCCTGAACCCAGAATTCCTCTCCCAGAACGCTACTCTGGGGACCGTGCGAAGTATAAGACCTTCATCACAGCCTGTCAGGTCATGTTTTCTCTTCAACCAAGAACCTATGCCTCTGACTTCATTAAAATACGAACTGTGATCTCATTGCTGTCCGGAGAGCCCCAGACCTGGGCTCATCAGTTGCTACACACCAATGATTCCGCATTGGCTTCCTGGCATTCGTTCCTCCATGCCATGGACCTTCTGTTTGATGATCCTCTTCGGGCCTCCTCTGCCCATATCGCCATGAGGGCCCTACGGCAGGGCCAAAGGCCAGTAGAGGAGTATGTCACTGAATTCCGCTCTTTGGCCATCGAGAGCGAATGGAACGAGCCTGCCCTGGTGGATCAATTTCGTCTCGGCTTGTCCAATGCCCTGAAGGATGAACTGGCCCGTGTGGGTATCCCTCCTTCTCTTGAAGAACTCTGTCATTTAGTCATCAGGATTGATCGCAGATTACGGGAGAGAAGACTGGAGCGGTCAACCCAACTTGCTCCTTCTCCAAGACGCCAACCTCTACCACCCTCCAGTGCTCCTACCTCCACTTCTTCTTCCGAGGAACCAATGCAGATCGGACTTGCTCGAGGACCTCTTTCTGAGGCTGAGAAAGCACACAGACGTGCAAACAGTTTATGTCTCTACTGTGGCCAACCCGGTCATATGATTCGTTCCTGCCCCCGCAGACCACGTGACCCAAGGGGTAAGACTTCTGATTCAGAGGTGTGTCTTAGTTCAGCTCCTGTTGGTGGCTCTCCTCACCTTTCCGTTTCTCTGTTGTTGCAGTGGACCAGTGACGACATCTCTGTCCTCGCCATCATTGACTCTGGCGCCAGCTGCTGTTTTATGGACCAGGAGCTCGCTAGACAACTCCGAGTACCCACACAAGTCAAGCCCTCTCCAGTCTACATACAGGTTGTTGATGGATCTTCTCTGCCTTCCGGACCCATTACGCAGGAAACCCTGCCTCTCCAGATGACTTTGGGCAGTCGTCACTCAGAGAAGATAAGTTTCAATTTGGTGGCATCCCCATTATTCCCCGTGATCCTTGGACTGCCTTGGCTACGACTACATAATCCTGACATCAACTGGGGCAAGGGCACGCTGTCATTTTCATCTAGTTACTGTCAACATCATTGCCTGGATACTCCTTCAACCTTACTCCTCACGCAAGACCAGACTTCAGAACCTAATACAGTTCCTAAGCCATATCACGAATTCTTAGATATCTTCGATAAAAGAAAAGCAGACCAATTGCCTCCCAGGAGAGAGTACGATTGTCCCATCGATCTTCTACCCGGAGCTCCTATACCCTTCGGGAGGATCTTCCCTCTATCCGAGCCAGAACTGCACCATCTAAAGGCCTACATCAAGGAAAATCTGGAAAAGGGATTCATCCGCCCGTCAACATCGCCAGCCGGGGCTGGTATCTTCTTTGTGGGTAAAAAGGACGGGGGTCTTCGACCATGTGTCGATTATAGAGACTTAAATCGAATCACAATAAAGAACCGTTATCCACTCCCCTTGATACCCGAACTTCTAGACCGTATTAAGGATGCAACTGTCTTCACCAAGTTAGACCTCCGTGGGGCCTACAACCTCGTCCGCATCAGAGAGGGGGACGAATGGAAGACCGCCTTCCGGAGTAGGTACGGCCATTTTGAGTACCTGGTGATGCCATTTGGACTCTGTAACGCCCCAGCCACCTTTCAGCATTTTCTGAATGATGTATTTCGTGATTTCCTGGATTCCTTTTTAGTAGTATACTTGGACGATATCTTAATATTTTCATCATCCATCACTGAACACCGTGAGCATGTAAAGAAGGTTCTGCAGCGTCTTCGTGATCACCAGCTATATGCCAAGTTGGAGAAATGTTTGTTTGAGACCACTACCGTGACTTTCCTTGGCTTCATCCTAACACCTGGGAAAGTTGTTATGGACCCAAAGAAGGTATCAGCAGTGCTCGAGTGGCCTGTACCCACAGACAAGAAGGCAGTCCAGCGATTTATAGGCTTCGCTAACTATTATCGGAAATTCATCCGCAATTTCTCCCGCATCATCTCTCCGATCACTGCGCTGACTCGACAAACACCACAGTTTCTATGGACACCTGAAGCCCAAGCAGCATTTGACCAACTCAAGAAGAGATTCACTTCTGCCCCAATCCTTGTTCAACCCCACACCTCACTCCCTTTCTTTGTCGAGGTAGACGCATCTGACTTTGCTCTAGGAGCCATCCTCTCCCAACGCCACCCAGAGACAGGGCAATTGCATCCGGTAGCCTTTTACTCCCGCAAATTGTCTCCGGCCGAGGAGAACTACGGCATCGGTGACAAAGAGCTCCTGGCGATTAAACAAGCCCTGGAAGAATGGCGGCACCTCCTCGAAGGCTCTTCTCATCTGGTTACAGTCTACACCGACCATCGTAATCTTGAATACCTCCGTGCAGCTCGTCGTCTGTGCCCTCGACAAGCCAGGTGGGCACTATTCTTTACCCGTTTCAACCTGCACATTACATACAGACCGGGTACCAGAAACACCAAGGCTGATGCCCTTTCCCGACTCCCAGTTACCCGTGACAACGAACCCAAGGTAGTAGACACTATTTTACCTTCAACCGTATTCATAACTACTTCAGCTGATATTATGGAACACATCCGCTCCAGCTCCATCAACTCCCTTTACCCAGAGACTACACCACCAATTCAACGATCTAATCACTTCCTGTTGTACAGAGGAAAGATCTTTGTGCCCGAGCCTGTTCGACTATCTGTATTGCAGAGATGTCATGATTCCCGCTTAGCTGGTCATGGAGGAATCAAAAAGACTCTAGATCTCCTCCTAAGACATTTCTGGTGGCCAACTCTCCAACAAGATGCCACTCAGTTTGTGCGATCTTGCACAATCTGTGCTCAAACTAAAGTACCCCGCATTGCACCAGCCGGTCTGTTGCGGCCCCTACCAGTACCCGCTATGCCTTGGGCCGACATCTCAATGGACTTTATAGTCGATCTTCCTCCTTCCTGCAAACACGATACCATCATGGTGGTCATCGACAGATTTACCAAGATGGCTCATTTTGTACCAGTTATTGGGATTCCTTCTGCCAGTACCACCGCTTCTCTATTTCTGTCCTCGATATTCCGGCTCCATGGCCTGCCCAAGAGCATTACTACCGATCGAGGAGTCCAGTTCACGGCACGGTTCTGGAAATCCTTCTGTGAAAATTTGCAGATTCAGCCCTCGTTGTCCACCGCTTTCCATCCTCAGACCAATGGACAAACAGAGTGAATCAAGTGCTTGAGCACTACCTCCGATGTTACACTACTTACCTGCAAGATGATTGGCTCCAATTTCTACCCACCGCTGAGTTTGCATACAACAATCAAACCCAAAGATCCATTCGCATGTCTCCCTTCTTTGCCAATTATGGATTCCACCCATCCTCCTTTCCTGGGCTACCTTCTGACTTATCTGTACCAGAGGCTTCTGAACGCCTCTCCCGTCTCGTAAAACAGTTCCGGACCCTCCAACAAACCCTCTTGAAAGCCCAGGAGAGTTACAGAGATCAGGCCAACCGCCATCGCTCTGCCGCTCCGGTCTATCAGGTGGGCGACAAGGTGTGGCTGTCCACAAGGAACATCCGGCTTTCCTGTCCCACCAAAAAGTTGGGTCCCAAATATGTTGGACCTTTCTCCATCCAAAAGGTCATCAACCCGGTGGCGGTTCAACTTCAGTTGCCAGACGCCTATCACATTCATCCTGTTTTCCATGTGTCCTTGCTAAAACCTTACATAGCCAACACCTTCCCAGGACGCCTACCTGTCGCACCAGCTCCAGTCATGGTAAATGGCGAAGAGGAGTTCGTGGTTCTTCGAGTACTTGATTCCAGACGCCGCAGAGGCAGACTTGAGTACCTCATCCACTGGAAGGGGTACGGCCCCGAGGAACGTTCTTGGGAACCAGCTTCACAGGTCCATGCCCCTGCATGCATCCGATCCTTCCATAAACGGTACCCTCATCGGCCCGCACCATTTCCCGCCCGGAGGTCGCACTTCAGGGGGGGGTACTGTCAGGCCGCCCGTCGGCGACCCGGTCTTACCTCCCGCAGTGCCCAAACACCATGTCGGCCGCCACGCCGGGTCCCCTCTGCTTCCTTGCGGACCGGCGTCCGCTCCAGACCGACAGGCAGCCCTGTCAGACGCGCACACACTCACCCTCCCTCGTGTGCGCGTCTCAAACAAAGGGCTGATATTTCCCGGGCGTTGCCATGGCAACGCGGCGTCCGGCTCCGCCCCACTTCAAGTGCCACTCCTCCTCAGCCTATATAAACCCTGAGCACCCTGCACATGGTGCTCAGTGTTACTGTGGCTTCCCTGGTGTTCAGTTGCTTACCAGTGCTCCTGCTTCATATTGATTCCTGGCTCCTTGACCCTTGGCTATCCACTCTGACTCCGCTGACCTCTGGCTCCTGGACCCTTGGCTTGACTCCTGGACTCCGCTGACCTCTGGCTCCTTGACCCTTGGCTTGACTCCTGGACTCCGCTGACCTCTGGCTCCTTGACCCTTGGCTTGACTCCTGGACTCCGCTGACCTCTGGCTCCTTGACCCTTGGCTTGACTCCTGGACTCCGCTGACCTCTGGCTCCTTGACCCTTGGCTTGACTCCTGGACTCCGCTGACCTCTGGCTCCTTGACCCTTGGCTTGACTCCTGGACTCCGCTGACCTCTGGCTCCTTGACCCTTGGCTTGTCTCCTGGACTCCGCTGACTTCTGGCTCCTTGACCCTTGGCTTGATTCCTGGACTTTGTTACTCGTGCTCGCAGTTCACACTGGGGAGGAGCCTGTGTTCTCTCTCCAGACCCTCTCCCAGTGTGCTGTTCCAGTAAGAGCGACTATCCTGCTTCGGGGTTCCTGCATCCAGATAGTGAGTATCCATATCTTACTCACCTAACAATCGATCTCTGCCAATGAGACCGCTCCAGCTTACACACTAGAGGGAGCAGGGGCAGAGTGACAGACTAATTATTTAGTCTGACTCAATAGTAAATTATGGATGTTCTCGCTCCATTTTGCATGTGAGTTTTTACCCTAGTATTACACATTTTAGGAGAAATGGTTCATTGAAAGTATCATTCTAAGAGGTTGAATTAAAGTGGATCTTTCAATCTAATTCAAGTTTGCATATTTGAAAAGTGCATTCAAAACTGCTGATATAGCGTGTTAGGCAAAAGTCCAGTAGCTGTATAGTCTAGGAGATTCATCCTTTTGTTTCTGGGCAAAGTGAAAGAACATTTCCTGGTACTGCACAGCGCTTCATTAGCGTAACAAACGTCACTGAAACAGTCTTTAGCATATAACACCTCATTGAAAATACTTCATTAGCATATGAAATTTCATTGATTGGCTTAATTAGCATATGAACATATCATTGTTGCCACAGTGGAGTCACAATTAGCATACATTACCATATTAAAGAAGTGTGACTATCTCCTGAACTGTACATCTGCTGGCCTTTGGGATAACATGGCATATAGTCAGTTTTTAATGCAGTTTTCAAATATGCAAACTTGAATTAAGGTGAAAGTTCCACTTTAATAAGAACAACAGGATTCATTCTGGGACAAACCAGCTGTGCACTATAGGGGACAAATGGAAATTATCATTCATTTAAATGGGAATGTATCCCCTTGAATGCAAGAGAGCGCTCCAGAGCTTTGCTTTGCAATGTGTTTAAGTGCTCAAGGGGTTAAAAACACTATGTAATAAATGGGATTTTTGGGAACTTTTATTTGTTCTATATGGTGCAGTTGCACTATCACTTTTGAGACACCTGTGAAGAGTGCTGTTTTAAAGGGATAGTAATACTTCATTTTAACTTTATTTTATTTTGTAGGCATTAAAAAAACATGAAGAATGATATAAGTCTTATCTCTGAAACCTTTATGGTTTAAGAGATATTCACAAACAAAGTATCCCCCCCCTCTTCAACCAGATCAGAAGGGAGATGCCCAGGTAGACTGCAGAGAGGGACAATCTTCAATTAAGATAATGGAAAAAGCTGAAAAACTTGTCAAGGGGGAAGGGCTTTCATTGTTTTCATACAAAGAAAATTGTCCCCTTCTGTTATCTGTACTGTCATACAACCAGACTCACATCTGAGAAGAGATGGCTTACACTAGGTAAAAGGGGCGGGGAGGGGAACTTTGCTTGTGAATATCTCATAAACCATAAAGGTTTGAGAGATAAGACTTATATCATTCTTCATGTTTTTTTAATGCCTACAAAATAAAATAAAGTTAAAACGAAGTGTTACTATCCCTTTAATGGGAGCCACGGAGTCCTGGAAAAAACAAAGTATGGGAGACCCCAGTAAGCATATATAAGACTAACTTGTAGGCCTCAGGAAATAGAGATTTTTTTTTCATTGGCTAGCATGGCATACATGGTGTGTATAACCCCAGATCACCTTTAGGTGTTAGTGTTGCTTAACTGGCATTTCAGTTGTCATTATGTAAGATCTGACAGTACAAGATCTGTACAGCCACTCAGTGGGCCAAGTTCCTAAGTATGACATTTGGCCTTGTCCTGCCATCATCAAGGTGGTGTAAGGTAAACAGTTCCTAAGTTATTCTATGGAGCCTATGCAATAAGATCTCCAAAGTTGGATAAATCTTAGTGCATTGACTCCTTACACTAACATAGGAGTTGGAAACGTGTTACCTCTGGTTAAGTCATCTCCGCTTTATCACCTCTTTATTGCAGGTTAGTGCATCTTCCCTCAGGTCGTTCAGACCTGAACAGACGCACACACACAAAGACTGCCTGGAATTGGTCTGTGTATGCTTGCAGGACAGACCAGAAATATGATGGTTGGCTCCAACCAAAGTTGCACTGTCTATGGACAGCTTAAAAGCCATATGTTAAAAAGGAAAATGTTATTTGTTTGACAATATTTTGTCTTTAAAAGAACATTTTTATACTTGATATTGCCATGAAAGATTATTTTAAAGAAAGTATCTTAAAGGTACAGGTCCTCCTTGAACTAAAATAAAATGTAGTACCATGCTAATGGGAGAAAATTCATGATTTTATTTTATTTTTTATTTATTTTTTGTCCTCACATCTTATTCACCTAAAGACTCTGGTTTTAGAGTTAATTACCAGGTGTCTGGGGACATGGACTGATTCTCTGGCTTTGAGTTTCCTGTGAAACTCTGCCTGCTTTTCCTCCTTCTCACCCTGTTCTTCCAATCTCCCACCCACTTCTCCTCCTTCCCACCTTCTGCTGTCCACTTCCCACCCATTTTATGATAAATATGAAAGCAAACCCTGCCCACTCAATTGCATTGCGTTGCTTACCCCTCTGGCACTCAAAGGGTTAACCTGTCATTGCATCATGTTGACAAAATCCAGTTTCGGTTTTGTAATCTTACTGGTGTAATAAAGTATGATACTCACATTTCCTCTCCTAGCAATAATCTGACTTCATTGCATTATCTAAGCATGATGTGCAGGATTGTCAAAATCCTTCCTGGACAGGTGACTAGTTAACAGAGAATTATGCTCTTTTACATACAAGTCAATTCTAAGTACTTAAGTCACTGTCCAAAGTTCAGTAAGGAAGGAATTCTTTAGTGGACAACTGTGCTCTCTGTCCAATTGTCTTGATATTCCTTGTAAATGTGCCTTTGACTGCATGGTCAGCAATGTTACTGAATAATTTGTCGTGGCAGTGCAATGCCTGCTCATACGTTTAAAAATACCACAGCTGCCTTGGATTTGTTATTAAAGGAGCAATATTTTGTTTAAATGTTTATTTTTAATGCATATTAAAGGGACCTTATCACCTAAAATAACTTCAAAATCACCTTTATGTTTTATTAGCCATTTTTGAGAGCTAGTGTTCAAGTTATTTAGATGTAGAGATTATACTAATAAACCCTGTGAATGCCAGAGGGGTACTCAATGGCACTCAAAGGGTTAAGGCATGCATGAAAGAACTCCCTGTCTTATCCCTACCTTTCCTCGCCCACTCACTGACACTTAACCCTTTCAGTACTAGGGGAGAGTGCAATGAATTTTAGTGGGGTTGCAGTGTTGCTCTAAGATAGGAAGGACCTGTATTGCATGCCCTAATTAGCACAATGTATCAATCTAAAATAAAAATCAAATAAAGTTTTCAAAATAAAATATGGCTAATACAAGAAACAGATGATTACGGAAGCTGTTTCAAAATCCTAAAAGTTGCTTTAACCCTTGGCATGCCAGAGAGGTATTAGATACCTGTCTGGCACTCAAAGAGTTAAGGTGAAGGAGCCCATTTAATAAGTTATATTTCCCAAGATTCTTTAACCCCTTGTATGCTAGAAATGTTTTTAGTACAGTGCATTGCATAGTTTCGAGTATGTCAATGATCTGTTCTTATCTTGTCAGTATTTCTTTTCTTCTGATAGATTTGAGCGCCCTCTACCTGCAGTCAGCCAATGAAGTCTGTAACCCAGCAATACCGTCAATCGATCATAAGAGCTCTGTGTGTGTCTTGATCGCTAGTCACTTGTTCAGCTGAACAGAGAATAGAGACTCAGACATATTTAGGGCAATATTCAACAAAATAAAGTGGTGTAATTCTGGAACAAACCAACTACAATATAGAGGACAAATGACAATTCACATTGGTATAAATGGGGATTTTTTTAACCCCTTGAATATTAAGTATTCATTGCATCTCAAAGCAAATTTTAAAAATTTTTTTATGTGTCCCCTGTGGAGCAGTTGGTTTGCTCCAGAACTACACCACTTTAGCTTCCAGAATACCGGCAACAGAGTTTTTATAATCCTTACCAGAAAGTTAAACCTTTGAGCACCAGAGGGACTTGCAATGCATTGCTTTACAATCTAGTACTTACATGGTTAAATCACTGGGCTAAATGTTTAAAGTAAAAAAAAAAAACACAGGGCTTTTAACCGCTTCATTGTCATAGAGGTTTCCAATGCACTGTGTTGGCTACCTCTAGTATTCAAGACATTAAAATTCCCCTTTAAATCAGTGGGTTTTTGGAAATATTTATTTGTCCTCTGTGGTGCAGTTGATTTGCTGCCCCAGAATGTCTATACTTTTCCCTCTTCCCCACCCCTCTGCAGCTGAAGAAGGAGCTCACATCACGGAAAGGAAAGGAACAGAGAATAATGAAATGGTGCATACAAGGACACACAATTAAAGTGCAAAGAAACAATCCAGTAAAATAAATGAATATATGCTACTAACGTTAGAAAAGTACCCACAAAAAATCATTTAATCTCTTGAGTTCCAGAGAGGTAACTAATGCATTGAATTGTCATGCGTTGGATATCTATCTGGCACTCAGTGGGTTAACCCCATGAGGTCCAGTGGGAAGTGGTACACATTGCTTTGTAATGTGGTGTACACGTCTCTGGTGCTTGAAGGGTTATAATAATTAAATTAGTTCTCTCTTTTCCTCTATCTCTTTCTTAACTTTTTAAGTGCTGGGGGCTGTGAAACAAATGTAATACCTTTGTGTCACTCAAATAGCCTCTCATAGAAACACCATATACATCAGTGTTATTAGGCTACTGCTTCTGTATGGGGTCTATACATCCAGAGGAGGTATAAGCAGTGTGTCAGACACTGCGTTGTCAACCCGACCATTGACCGATACCTTCAGATGTTCATAAAAGATCGTTATTTCTTTGCCTTTCATAAGAGAGTGAGGGAAATGTGATAATATTCAGCCATTCTGGGAATTTGAATTTACGGATGTATCTGCCATTCTTTTACTTCTGATAGAGTAAGTGCCAGATATGTTCTGGATTTTGATGAGTTTGTGAATGTCTAATGTGAAAATAATTCAGAGGATTTCTTTGCTCACTCAGTAATTCGTCATTTGACAAACAACCATCTGACTATGGAGTCAACTTCAACTTGTACACAGTTGCCATATTGCCATTTTAGGACTCATGAGATTGTTAGACACTGTAACAGTGTCATGGAGTAGTGACGTCAGTCTGCGCTATGATAAAGACTGCATGCTCTAATGCAGTAGTCCTGTGTTCTAGCAGATATGTGTTCGTTTTGTTCTCAGATAAGTGCTATTGACCTAGGGTCTCTTCTTGTAGAGGAGTACATTTTGTGTGTCTCATGGTAAGAACTCCATTCTTTGATACCTGACTGATCTCATAAGCAGAGGACCACCAATAAGTGCAAGGGATCATGGAGACCAGCTACAATAAGGCCTAGATTACATGGCAGTTGTTCAGTTTATTATTGGTTTTAGTTAAGAGATTCCCTTTGAAGTCTATGGTGGAATTTATAGAAAAAAAACCCTTTATAACGTTAGCAACTGCAATGGAATCCAGACCAAAGAATGAAAGGTGATCTCACGTGATACAAAATCATTTCACAGTGGTACAAACCAATAAAAATGTGAGCTACGGGTGAAAATAACATGCTTTTGATATTAACCCTTTCAGTTCCAGAGGGGTAATCAATGCGTTGCATTGCCTCTTTACAGGTCCATGGTAAGACCCCACCTAGAATATGCTGTTCAATTCTGGGCGCCCTTTCTGAAGAAGGACATTATGGAACTAGAGAGAGTGCAGAGGAGGGCTACAAAACTAGTAAGGGGAATGGAATGTTTTAGTTATGAAGAGAGGCTAGAAAAGTTAAACTTGTACACACTAGAGAAACGGCGTCTTAGAGGGGATATGATAACACTATATAAATATGTTCAAGGCCCATATAAAGGGCTTTCAAAAGACCTGTTCATTAACAGAACAGTACACAGGACAAGGGGCCACCCGCTTAGACTTGAGGAAAGGAGATTTAGTCTACAACAGCGGAAGGGTTTCTTTACAGTAAGGACAATAAAGGTATGGAATGCACTTCCGGAGGAGGTGGTGCTATCAAATACATTAGATGCTTTTAAAAGGGGCCTGGATACTTATTTAAAAGAGCATAATATAGAGGGCTATGCACGTTAGTATTGGGATTAATATTTAGTTAGGGCTTGTTGATCCAGGGAGAAATCTGATTGCCATTTGGAGTCGGATGCCTTCTTTTGGGTCAGCGATGGTAAACAGGAATAGGAAAAGGGTTGAACTGGATGGACGCAAGTCTTTTTTCAACCTAAATTACTATGTAACTATGTAATATGCATAACATACTGAAGCTAGTAAGCAGTGGAACAGTTCTACAGTACATCTAATACATCATGGCAGATGGAATATGAAATAAAAATGTTGGAACATTTGCATTAAACTAGACTTTTACTAACCCAGGAAATAAATAACAGCGCCTTATAAAGAAAAAAAATCCCATTTATTTCAATGTAGTTTTTTCTTTGATTTATAAGTTTTGCTTCAGATATCCTGTTCGTTTTATGAACTGGTGAAGTACTGTAATACAATAAAAGACTGAATGAGAGAAGTAAATGGCATAATTTACTGGTAATGTGATTTCATGTACAGTATATAGAGGCTAATGTGTTAAAAATTACTGGAACAATTCTAGGGCAAGCCAAAGGGGTAAAATAAACATTCCTATTCATTTAAATTGGGTCTTTAAAGGAACACTAACCCCTAAAATGAACTGGCTTAAAATACCCTGTAAGACATGTTACCATCTATAAAAATTCTCTGTTTGTTTTGTGATTACTAAAATCAAAGGGTTAAATCAGTGGGAAATTATATTTCTCTGTCATCTAATATAGCTTACAGGTACCATGGGGAGGCGGTAGTGCCCTGTAGGTTGGAACAATTCTTCAGAGAAGTTGCAAGGGCGGAGCCTCTGTCTTCGCCTAGCAGGCTACCTAGCCGCTCCCCTCCCCAGTTAAGATTTGTTCCTCATTCTGGTAGGAAGTTTGTGAACAGTTCTGCTTAGTTTTAGTTATTTTATTATTTTTACTTAGATATGGGGTGTCCAAATTCCCCCATTAGGCGGATTACGATTACTGGCTTCCCCTGGTGGATTGCCCAGTTTACAGGAGCTGCTTGTGGACCCTTTCAACCCTGGGAGAGAACCATGCAACCCATGTCTCTCTCTCCAGAGGGAGTCTCTCTGAGGCTTCTTCCATATAATGGTAATCTGAAGACAGAAGACCTGCAGAAAAGGTGAGCAACACTTTGAGTGCTATGGTCCACTGTCCCACTGTTCCTTCTGCACAAGGGTTTCCTTGGAGTTCTCTATAACGCCTGCACTCATGTTGGGTATTATTCCTTTATTATGGCTGCTGATCTGGGGATCTTTGGTGCATTGCTTGTTGTGTGGTACTTAACCCCTTCCCTATCGGTATTGGTCAGTTGGGGCACTCTTCTAATTCTATTTTATTTATTTCCTTTGTGGGATCTGGTGTTTTAATTGTAATTTACACTTTGCAGACATTTTTGTGTGTGTGTGTGTTTAATTTGAATTTCGCGCTTTTAAAGGTGCACTTTACCGCATAGCCGCAATGCGCCATTGAGCTCTATGGGGACGGCCATTTCTGGGACATATCTCTGGAACCTCTCTGTGTACTGAGTTGGTAGAAGGCTCATTCTTCTTGTCTCCACTGTCCTGATTATCCGGTGGACATTATCAGTGACTTGGGGGCCTTGGGGGGATCCAGTTCTGATTTTGGTACTCTGTATAGAGGAAACCACGTTTCCCATAAATGCCTGTTTCACG
The DNA here is from genome assembly GCA_037306005.1 of Rhinophrynus dorsalis. Lineage (NCBI taxonomy): Eukaryota > Metazoa > Chordata > Amphibia > Anura > Rhinophrynidae > Rhinophrynus > Rhinophrynus dorsalis. The sequence continues at coordinate 326,092,661 of CM074720.1, read as the reverse complement.
GGCCGCTTTCTGATTCGTTCTCTGTGTGGTCACCATTTTGTTTTGCTCTCTACACGAGTATGATATGTAGGGCTTGGTCTCTTCAGCGCTCCTCCTCAGGTTAACCCTTCTCTTGCCTGAAAAGTACATTTTAGGCTTTCTGGGGTGAAATCTTTAATCTGGGTAACAGTACTTGGGTTTTCCTTTACTGTCTTGACACTTTTTCTCCTGTTAGGATGACGGATCCACTTGGACATGGGGCTAGGCCTAAGGTTAAGGACTCCGGGGCATCTCTGACCCCCTCATGTACTGTTCTTCATGCCACTCAGGGCTTCCTATGGGGTATTCTGGGCATTTATGCCCCCATGCACTGTGGCCCCTGTGTCTCCGCCAAGGCTTTCCAGCCATGACCAAGAGCCACCTTGGGTCAAGGTCCTCCTTAAGGTTTGTGGCCCCTAAGGCCCCTGGCATTCCTGATTTATCTGATTCTTCCTTTGGAGATTCAGCTAGAGACTCTGAGGATGGTGTGTATTTTGAAGGGGCTTCCTCACACTTTTACAGTGACCCCTTTGAAGCTGACCCTGAACCAACATTTCTGAGGCTCAGCATTATGATACTCTTAGATGCTGTTGAGCTTGAAGCCAAAGCATCTGCTTTCTCTGTGACACTAGGTGTATGCAGTGGCTGAATATCTGGTCTGCTGACTTGATTTCAAAAAAATCACTGATTTCTCTTCCTTTTCAGGGTTCTTCTCTTTTTGGCCCTGAACAGAAGACTCTCTTCTTAATGAGGCCACTGGGGGTAAGAGCACATTATTGCCTCAAGCCCCTAAACTCAACCCTCAAGCTAAGAGACATCATCTTTTTAGTTCCAAACATGGCAAAACGTTTAGGGCAAACCCGGTGGTGCCTCAGGCCCCTTGTTCCACCCCCAAGCCCAAGCAGCAGTGGAGGTCTAAACACACCTCCACCAAACCCGAACCCACCAAATCTTCTTTGGCATGACTATACGAACCCTGGTCCACGATCAGTAGGGGGCCACGTGCATCACTTTTTGAGTGCTTGGACAGGTTCTGTTGTGGATCAGTGGGTATTACAGGTGGTTTCAGAAGGTTCCGGGATTCCCTTCAAGTCCCTGCCCCCCTTCAGGTTCTTCACTTCTCGCTCCCCTCAGGTACAAGAAGAGTTCAGACTTTTCAATGAGGTGGTCCAGTCTCTCTTGGACAAGGGAGTTCTGGCACCGGTCCCCACAGAGTTTCGGGATTTTATTCCAACCTCTTCATCGTTCCCAAGAAGGATATTGGCTGCCGCCCTATCCTGGACTTCAAGGCCCTCAATAAGTTTGTGGTCCACTACAAGATGGAGTCCTTGCGCTCAGTCATTGCTGCAATGTGTCTGGGGGAATTTCTAGCATCCTTGGATCTTCATGATGCCTATCTGCACATCCCTGTGCATCTGGAAAGACAACAGTACCTCAGGTTTGCCTGTGGACTAGGTCACTTCCAGTTCATTGCTCTCCCCTTCGGGCTCACAACAGCTCCTCAGGTGTTCAATCAAGTTCTGGGTGCCTTGATTGCCTTCCTGCACACCAAGGGGATTCATGGACAATCTTCTCCTCAAGGCACCTTCCAGGGATCTCCTGGACTGTCAAGTCCAGGACTGTGCCCAGATCCTCTTCGAACATGGTTGGATTCTGAATATGGACAAGTCTGCTCTGGTGCCCTCACAGAACAGGTTATTCCTCGGTCTCAGCTTTGATACTCAGCAGAGTATGGTCTACCTGATGGAGGACTCAACAGCTCACCTCCAAGGTGTCTTCTGTCCTGTCTTGGACGTCAGCTCCAGTGAGGATCTTCTCCTTCCTGGTGGAAGAGAGGATATCCACCATGGAAGTGGTTCCGTTTGCCATGGCTCATGCCAGAGAACTTCAGAGGTTTGTGATCTGTGTTTGCAGAGGGAACCCAGACCTTCTGGATCAACCTGTCTCCGTTCGTTCAGAGGTACCACAGAGCCTTCACTGGTGGTTGAACCTCACCAACCTGGAAAAGAGAAGGCCATTTGTGATTCCATACTGGACCATAGTGATGAAGGATGCCAGCCTGCATGGTTGGGGTGCAGTCTTGGGTCACCTCATCGTTCAGGGCTGTTGGTCAGAGGCGGAGACTGTTCTTCCCATCAACATCCTAGAGCTCAGGGCAATTTCCCATGTTCTGAAGTATTGGTCCTCTCATCTGAAGGGGTGCCCAGTTCGAGTGCAGTCCGACAATGCCACGGCTCTCAAGGTTATTTTGGCCTGGGCAGAAGATCATGTACCATCTATCTCCGCAGTGCACATCCTAGGTGTAGAAAACGTTCTAGCAGACTTCCTCAGTCATCACATGGTCGACGTGCACGAGTGGGAGCTTCACCCAGAGGTGTTTGATCTCTTGGTATGGATGTGGGGTCTTCTGGTAATAGATCTGATGGCTACCAGGGACAATCGTATGGTTCAGATGTGTTGCTCACACTGGAGGAATATCCTAGAGTTTGAGGTGGATGCTGTCGATCCCATGGAGATTTAATCTGGCTTACATCTTTCCTCCTCTTCCTCTTCTTCCCCAGGGTGCTGGGGAAGATTCCCATAGATGGAACTTACAGTATCCTGATTGCTCCAATTCTGACCAGGCATCCTTGTTTTCTGGAACTACTGGCTCTCTCTGCCCAGGCACCATTTCCACTGCCACACAGACCGAATCTCCTTCTCCAGGGGTACCTGTGGAAGGAGGATGTTGGACCATCTGGCTTTGACGGCATAGCTGTTGAAGCCTCCATCTTGACGAAGAAGGACTATTCTCCAGAACTGGTCTCCACTATGATTCAGGCTAGAAAATCTGTTTCTTCTAAAGCCTATCATAGGGTTTGGTCTATCTTGCATGATAGTTGTGTGGACAGGTATCTGCCCTCACAGGAATTTGATCTTCCAGCTACCCTGTCTTTTTTACAGGATGGTGTGAACAAGGGCCTTAGCCTTAGTTCCTTGAAGGTTCAGACCTCGGACCTCTCTGTCTTTTTTCAGAAAAGACCTTGAAAGCCTTACCGGATTTCAAGGTCTTCATTCAGGGTGTTGCTCATGCTTTCCCTGCTTATAAGGCTCCTACTCCTTAGTGGGACCTTAACCTTGTCTTGGGAGTTTTGCACTGCCCTCCTTTTGAGTTCTTGGCTACCATTCCCTTGAGTATTTTGACTTGGAAGATGGCTTTTCTCTTGACTGTGGTCTGCAGAGTGGCTGAGTTGCAGGCTTTGTCCTGCAAGCTGCCTTTCCTGATGTTTCACAAGGATAAGGCTTTTCTCCGTACCTCTCAGGAATTTCTTCCTAAGATGGTCTCTGAGTTCCACATCAATCAGGAGATTGTTGTGACTTCCTTTTGTCCAGACCCTAAATCTGTCAAGGAGAGGGATCTCCACTTGTTGGACGTGGTGCACTGCCTTAAAATCTATGTGCACCGCACTGAGTCTGTCCTTCAAGCTGTTGCACTTTTTGTCATCCCTGAGGGTCCCAGGGCTGGTAAGGCAGCATCCAAGGTGACTATTGTGTCTTGGATCAAGTCTACCATTCACAAGGCTTATGAACTTGGGAAGAAACCTGTTCCCTTTCTCATCACAGTGCATTCCACTACGTCTGTTGGGGCATCTTAGGCCTACAAGAATCAGGTCTCTGCCGATCATTTACATAAGACAGCCACTTGGTCCTCTATACACACTTTTGCAAAACACTGCCGTGTTGATGTCCTGGCTTCGGCTGAAGCCAGCTTTGGCAGGAAAGTCCTGGAGGCAGTTTTGCTCATCTAGGGCTTTACTTTCCTGTGATTTATAGTTATTTATCCTTTGAGCCCTGTTGACTCTTGTTCTGTGTGCTGTGTTACAATTATTCCATGTCCATTGACACTTTGTTGGTTTGGGTTGTTCCATGTCTGGATAGCCCATGGGAGCTCTGGTATCATAGGGACCAGCACTTGGTACTTTTTCATTTTCCCACCCTGGGAACTCAATGTTGGTACATCCCTATGGTACCTGTAAGCTAAATTGGATGACAGAGAAAATTGGATTTTAGTCTTACCTGTTAAATCCTTTTCTCTTAGTTCATGTAGCTTACAGGTCTCTCACCCAGTGAAAGGAACCATGGGAGTCCTATTGGGTCCATGCTCACAGGAGTTTGCCTCTTCTTCTCTCTGTCTAGCTCAGTAGGTTTTATGTCACAAATCAAACTGGGGAGGGGAGTAGCTAGGTAGCCAGCTAGGAGGAGAGGGAGGCTCTTCTTTGAAGAATTGTTCCAACCTACTAGGAGGAGCTGTCACCTCCCCATGGTACCTGTAAGCTATATGGACTAAGAGAAAAGGATTTAACAGGTAAGACTAAAATCCTGTTTTGTCACCAATTGCACTAGGTTTGCCATTGCTCCAGTTCATGTTAGGACACCTGTATCTCTTTAGAATTGAAGGTAAAGACAACATCAGTAGCTGCCCATGTTTAGTGTTGAAGGCAATATAATGCTATAATAAGGCACCCACTAAGAAGTGAGACTTCTCTTGCATATTTACCTAAGTCTTTAACTGCCTCTCAGCTGCCTTTTAAATGTGTTCTTGGTTTGCTGTTGTTTGATGTGTTATGCCTTTCTGTTACAGGTTCTCTGATGTACCTGAATGAAGCCACTCTTCTTCACAATGTAAAAGTGCGCTACAGTAAAGACAAAATATATGTAAGTAATCTTGTTTTAACCCATATGTTTATTGTTATCTATATTTTTTACTCTTCATCAAAGATGTACCATTAATTTTTCAGTTATAGTTGTTGACTATACTAAACAGTGGTTTTATAGTGGGTTATGCTGTTTTTCCATCAAAGTTGTGCTTGGAAGGGTTATATAAAGTGGTAGAGGTAATTGTGTGCCAGTGGTAACACAATCCTCTAGGTTAGTGATTTCCATGCTTGGTTGCCAAGCACTGTAACAGTGCAGGTTAGAAGAGCACAGGTGTGTAAGTGGTAACTTTAACAACACTACATTGTATCACTGCTTATGCTGTTCATGTGTCCCATGGAAATCATGTGGGGATGTGTTGGAAGTGTGGCTCATAGCCAGCCAAAGTGGGTGTCAGCCAAACATGATTGGCTGACTACCACACGGCACCATTGATTGGACTGTTGTGGTAACCATTACAATAATTTAATCATCCCTGTAAACATCTGCACAACACTTCCATAGGCCACCATTCAGATCAACTGTACTGAAATGTTCTTCATTGACTGCTGGAAGTTTTGGCAAGCAGTGTTTGAGCTGAGTTACGGAAGAGATAGTCACCTGCGTTAACAACTCAGTAAATGTCCCTTATTATATTCTTTATTTATATAGCGCCAACTTATTACACAGCCGCAGGCCATTAGTTCTGTTTTGCTGTGTTAATTATTCCAATGTGAACTAGGCCTTAAGAGGGTGCTTTTGAAGACGTTGTTGAGAAACACTGCTAAAAGATCACCAATCATTATACAATAATTTTGATTTGCTATAATGTGGAAATTGATGTTTGGATCAGAGGTAGGCAACATGTGCTCCTACAACTGTGGTTGGACTGCATTCCCATTATCTTCAGATAATGGAACTTATATTCCAACAAGTGGTAAGCCACAGGTTGTGTGCCTCTGCATGAGATGAATCCAGTTATTGCTAACCAATGAGGAAACATTACACACCCTCCAGCTAAAGTGAGAGTACGGTGTGTTTTATACAGTGTTTACAATGAGCACTCTGGCTTTTTCTGACTGTAGCTCTGCTTGAGAACATATTAGTTTTAGGAAGTGCAAATTAATTTTCTGCATGGTTGCCTTCAGTCTAGACTGTGCTAATATATATGCAGATAGAGACACCACAACAAAATTGCAAAACATAAGCAGAGGTAATTATAGATTTGCAGTCACCTTGTTTTCAGCATGGTGGCTCACAAGTGCACTGCATATGCTTTCTTGTTTTTAGCATGAAATATTTATAAACATTAAATGGTTTAGTATTTTTCTCGTGTTCTTCCATGTCTGCCAGTCAGGTGAGCAGATGCCAGTACAAAGAAATAGATTGCTTGCATTGGCTCCTGGTGGTGACTTCATTTTTGTTCTTGTTTCAAACTCTACATCCGCAGGGCTCCTTTGACACCTGCTGGCTCAGATGACAGATTTAATCTTTTATACTGTTATCAAGTTACCTCATTTTGCTTAATTAATTCTGACCAAATTACAGAAGCAACCTTACCATCTGCCAAAACAATGACAGCTGTAATATAGGTTTGACACCAAACATTTCTTGATAGAAATTCTGGTAATCGACACCTTGTGAGCACTGTTATGCCTCCCATGTACTTTTCATCTTGCTTTTTCACTGGTTTAGGATGATGGGAGCTGGAAGTCCAACAACAGTTTGAAAATAGGTCTGCTTTATGGATCATTGTTGGGCTATGGAAATAGGCTATAGCATCACATGTTAAAGTTAATTTTCTAACTAAAAGGGACTTATTTTCTTTAATAGCACTGGAAATTAGGTAATAGTTAATAATTATTGTTGTTGTTTTTTGACATTACCACAGTTGATTTTGAACAAGTAAATTATACTTGTTTGTTTAAATTTCTGGAATTTCACACACCAACCTAGAACTATATTCTGGATATAAATTGTCATTGTTTTATCACTCCTGTACAGAAAAGGAAATATATTAGTACATGAATTGATCATTTTTGTTTTATGTAGCACATTTGGATAAATGTTTGTGTTATATTGAGAAAATATACTTTCTTGAGTCTCTGATCTTTTTTTTTCAAGTAAGCTATATAAGTAATTCATTAATTTCTGAGTCTTCTTGGTGTGTGATCAAGATTTCTGGTAGAATTCACTGTGGATTAATCTCTGTATTTAAAGGTATAGTAATGCTATACATATGTAAAAAGTAATATTGTAGAGAATTAAAACAGAAACCAATCGATGTCATTCCTATCTCTCAGACCTTCATGGTTTGAGAGAGAGAGAACGTTTTAAAGATCTCCCCTCCCTCCCCTCTCCCTGACGTCAGTGCTCTGTCTTAGTGCAGCAGAATCTGGTTCTGGGACCAGCGGAGGCTCGTCAGCAGAGCCGCAATAGCAATTTTTAAAAATAACTATTTCATTGGAATATGACACAAATGGAGAATGAAAGTACTAGATTTATGGGTTCTAGACCATAAAAAGTGGGGCATGTTAGAATTAAACTGACTTGGTTCATTCATTTGTAATGTACTGTCAGCAGTAATACTAAACCTAGCTGTATCAGTTAGTTAAGAATAGCCAAGGGTCTCCTACCCCCCACCATGAGCTACATATCTCAGTGTTATTCATATATGCATAACACGTATCTTCTGAATGATGAGCTAGCTGATTACATATTCACAATGTAATGTGGCTCCACAGTGTATCATATCCATCTTTGAACATATGAAAATTGATGACATATGTGTGTTCTCTTTTCGTGAGGTAATGACCATGTTCAGAGACGCCTAACTGTATTTATTAGCTATTGGATACTTGTGTTTGAGAAGGACCAGACAGCATATACCATCTTGCTGTAAACTTCATATAATGAAATGCTGTTAACATCAAAGCTTCCTGTAAATCTTGCTGTCATGCTGAATTATAGAAAATCTACTTATCTTCATGACTCTGTCAATTTCTCTGCAATCAAAGAATTTAACCCTTAGGATGCTGTTTAATAATCATCCTTTGTAACTGTGCTCATTTTCTGCTTGTTTTTTAACCTTCTGAGTGACAGAGAGGTATCCAAAACAATGCATTGGTTCTCTCTTTGGCACTCAGTGGGTTAAAGGAGCAGTAAATGTTTTAGCATGCAAAAATCTGCTAAGTGAAACAAGGGTACTTCCATGAATGGGAGATTTTTCATTTAAAAGTTACTATAGCTTATTTATCTTTTCTGTTATGTCCAATATGGATCACAGGTACCAAGGGGTTGAGTTCCTTCTCCTGGAGGGTAGGGCACATCACAAAAGACAGGGTCTGTGGATGGAGATTCCATCCTTCTGTAGCTCAGCCCCACCTGCTACCAGAATTCATGTTTCCTGCGAAGCAAGTGGAGCACAGTGGCCATCCTCTTTTTCTTAAGTTTTTATTGTTTTGGTTTTTTTTCAGTAGCTATGGGGCTGTATAGTCCCCCATTAGGTGGATTACCATCACTGGACTTCCCTGGAGTTGGATTGCCCAATTCACAGGTGCTTTGCTTTGTGGGCCTATCTTGCCCTGTGGAGGGTGGTTTTATGACAAGTTTGTCCCTCAAAGCTGAGTCTCTTGAGATTCTACCCCTTTCTATGATAGTAACCTGAAGACCTGAAGACAGAAGATTGGTAAGTAATCCTTTGAGTGCCTTGGTCCGCTATCAGTTCTAGTTTGTGTTTCCTCTCCCTGCAGAGGCTGGTATGAGCATGGCTGTTCTCTGGCACTCTTTATGTGTCTCGTTGGCTCTTGAGAGGGGCTTTGGAGAATAGATAGCTGTCTTTCTTTAATGTTTATTTAGTGGTTAACCCTTCTTCTACTGTAATGTCTATTGGTGTGAGTTGAGTGCTTTAGGGGGCTTATTTTCCCTTTCGCTACTATGATCTCACTTTTTGCTCTCCCTTTGGTGTTCCCTTTTTTTTTTTTTTTTATGTAGATCGATTTTAGTGCAGTGGTCCCTTTAAGAACAGGAGCCTGCCCACAGCTATCTTTGATCTATTGACTGTGACATATCTTTGCAACTGTTTGGGCTACAACGGCCAGGGAGGGCTCTATCTTCTTTCTGATCCCCCTGCCCCCCCAAGGGGCACGCAACGGCCCAAATACAGAGTTTTAGGTGTTGCTTAGCAACAGAGAGGACTACAGTACTCAGAATACCCATTTTTCAGGCTTTTTTTCAATTGGCTGTTGCTTTTCTGGTGGCCATCTTGCTTATCCTATGCAGAGGCTAATGCTCCTCGCTCTCCTTTTCTAGATTAATCCTTCACACACCAGGTAAGTGCATTTCTGGGAGTTTAGGAGTGCTATGTTACTATCTTTATTCTGGGGATATTGATCTAGGTTTTACCAGGTTCTGAACTTTTTCTTAGAGACATGTCATATATTAAGGGGCAAATGGGGAAATCTAAAGCAAAAGATTCAGGGTCTTCCCTTACCCCACTCCTGTGCTGTTCCACATGCCATGCAGAGCTACCAAGGAAATATTCTGGTTCTCTATGCCCCTACTATACCACGGGCCCCTCCAGCACTGTACAAGAGCCTGCATAGGTTAAACCACTGCTCTCTTCGCTGGCAGAAATCCCTTTGTCAGTTTAGGGGGTACTCCATTCTTGGAAACATATTCCTTCCTTTAAGCAGATTAACCCTGCATTGAAGGGGTACACTCTGGTTATTGGGGTATCCTCAAAGTAAGAAGTGGCCGTGAGATTATGTGGAATATGAGGATATGGATTCTTCTTATATTTATGGAGTTTCCTATGAAGCTAAATCACTCCTTTCAACTGAGGGACTCATCAAAGCAGTGCTGGAGACTCTTCAGGTCTCTGAAGCAGCAGATGGGGAATCTCTCACTTTGGACATTTTCTAGAGGAGCAGGAAGACTTTACCTGCATTTCCAACTAATAACATCCTTGATCAAATCCTTTTGGATGAGTGGAAAACTCCTGCTAAGAGACCTTTCCTTAAAGGGATAGTAAAGTTTCAGAAAAACAGCAGCTTCAATTAATCTTCATAGTACTGGATCCATAGAGAGTGTAATTTCAATACTGTCAGAGTTGTAGTTCAAGAGTAATTGAATGATAAAGTTTCCCCCTACCACCTTCAGAGAGACATCCTCGGGTCTTGGCCCAAGATTCTGGAGCATCTCTCTCATCAAATGACCTTGTCTGTGGAGGCCAGGGAGGACCTTTGGCTGTGGCTCCATCATCCAAACCTGGAGAGAGGGAGACCCTTTGTGATTCCAGAGTGGCCTCTGATAACTACGGATACCAGCCTGAGGGGCTGGGGCACAGTCCTGGGGCACCTGGGTGCCCAAGACAGGTGGAAAGGAAAGGCAATCCTGCTGCCCAGCAACATTCTGGAGCTCAAAGTAATTCATCTTGCTCTACTTTGTTAGTCCCAGGGTCTCACAGGAATTGCGGTGAAAGTGCAGTCGGAGAACTCCATGACCTGATGGCAACCAGGGAGAACAGCGAGGTTCTGAAGTTCTGTTCTCGCACGGGGGACCCCCTAGAGTTCACGGTGGATGGATGGAGCTTCTATCACTCTATGTATTTCCTCCAATTGCTCTAATCCCCATAGTGATTCAGAACATTAGAATGGACAGGGCACTGGTCATTCTTATTGCTCCATTCTGGCCCAGAGGGTATGGTTTGCGGATCTTGTCCGTCTGTCCATTGGGGAGCCAATTTGGCTGCTTCCCAGACCAGGTATGTTACTTTAGGATCACCTGTGGTAAAAAAGATGTAGAGAGGTTAGTTTGAAGTCATGGTTCTTGAAGCCACTATCCTGAAACAGAAGGGATTTTCCATCAATCTCATCTCCACCATGATCCAAGTGTGGAAGCCTATCTCTTCTAAGGCATGCCATAGGGTTTGGTCTATTTTCCACAGATTGCATGCAGACAAGAATATGTCCCTGCAGGTCTTTGACCTCTCTTTGGTGCTGTCTTTTCTCCAGGATGGAGTGAACAAAGGTCTCAGCCTGTGGTCCCTTAAGGTTCAGATTTCAGCTCTGTTTTCTTTCAAAGAAGAATTGCGGTCATCCCAGATGTGAAAGTTTTTCTTCAGGGGTGGCTCATGCCTTTCCCTCTTTCAAGGAACCTACACCTCTGTGGGACATCAGTCTGATCCTGGGTGTTCTTCAGAGGCCCCCTTCTGAGTCTCTAGCTTCCATCTCCTTTGGTCAGTTATCTCTGAAAATAGCTTTTCTCGTGGAGGTTGTTTCTGTTACAAGGGTAGCTGAGTTGCAAATGCTGTCTTGCAAACCTCCGTTCCTTTTATTTCATAAGGATAAGGCGATACTCTTACCAAAGTGGACTCTGAGTTTCACATCAATCAGGAGATTATTGTGCCTTCCTTCTGTCCTGACCCTGTGTCTGCTCAGTAGAGAGATCTCCATTGGTTACACGTGATGGTCTGCATTGTTTTATGTACACCGCAGTCTTTGTTTGTCATCCCGGTGGGTCCCAGAACGGGTCAGGCTGCTTCAAAGGTAACATAACCTCTTGGATCAAAGCTACCATACGCCAGAAGTCTGATATCCTGAAGAAACTATTTCCATTTAATATCACAACACATTCAAGCAGATCTGTGGGTGCCTCCTGGGCCTATAAGAAACAGTCCTCATTTGCATCCCTTCCCTAAACACTACTGCATTAATGGTTGGCTTCTGCTGAGGGCAGCTATGGCCAGAAGGTCTTTCAGGCAGCCTTGCATGTCAAAGGATCTGTTTTTTTCTGTTCTTTCAGTAGTTTTTTGATCCCTGTTCGCTCTTGTTTGGTGTGCTGTGCTAGTTCATTCAGCGTTAACACTGGCTTTTTCTGGGTTATTCACATCCTGACTAGTCCAAGGGAATGCTGGTATTAATGGGGTGTGTGAGAGGTCTTTTCTTCGGGAATCCTAGCTTTAGTATATCCTGTGTTACATATTGGACGTAAGAGAAAATATGATTGGAACACATGTCTCTCCCCCAGGGAAAAACCCTTTTCTGTGTTGCTTTCCCAGGCAGAGGACTCTTCTTATGGTATTAGTCCTGGGAAATTTTCTTTTCTTCTTACCTGCTTATTTTCTTCATTGCGGCTCTTTTTAATGAATTCTGGGAGTAGGAGCGAGGTTGAGCTGGAGGAGGGAGTCTCCTTCCCAAAGACCCTGTCTTTTGTGATTGCCCTGCCCTTCAGGAGGATGGATTCAACCCCATGGTAACGGTGTTCCATATGGATTAAAAATAAAAAGATTTAACAGGTTCTAGGAACACTAATATCTTTGTAAGCAACAATGTTAACTGGCGTGCACATTTTTTTTTTTATAAAGGACTCTATGGAAGAGTTTGAGTGTGACTACAGGTCCCTATAAACTGATAAGAACAGCTCCACCCTGAAGATTAGTAACTTGATTTGAACTGCAATAACATTTGAATGAAAAATCTCCTATCAATGGGACTGATCTTGTTAGCTCAACAGGAAAATAATTCTAATATATAATGTACACACATAAAAGTTAGTGTGTGTTTTTGTGTGACAGACTTGTTTTTCATTTTACATATATCTTAAGTTTATTCTCCGACAGCTCTTCTGGGCCATTCTTTTCACTTTAAACTGTTCTTTCTATTTGCTCAGCAACTCCTGTAAAGGGCTTTTCATGTTCATACTGTCAGCGGGAAGCTACTGTATGGCTGCAGGTTCTTCTCTTGGTATCTAAAGCAGATATGGGCAATATGAGTCCTTCTGGCTGATACCAAACTACAATTCCCATCATCAGTGATGGGAGCCATAATCTGGCAGCAGCTAGAGGACCTTTTAAAAAATATTAGTGGATATAAGAATACAAAGTTTATACTTGTATTTGTTCACAATGTCAGTTTTCATCTTAACTCCTTGGTGACAGGGGTGAGCAACTTATTTTGGACTTTATTTCTTGCCTATATGAACATCTTGCCATTGATTTCTGTTTATCTTAATTAACACTCAATCGCTGTAATTCTTAACTGCTGTTTAAAGGGATAGTAATACTTAATTATTACTATCCCCCATGTTGTAGCCCTTAAAATTCTGAATTAAATGATACCAGCGGCATCTCTCAAACCTTTATGGTTTGAGAGATATCCGCTTTCAAAGTTCCCTCTCCTCCTCTCTCCTCTGACGTCAGCATTCTATCTGACAGCAGGGGAATCCGGTCAGTGAGCAAGCGGCGGCTCTGCAGGAGTCCTGAGATCTCATTATAGAGACACAAATCCTTCACTAAAATGGTCTTCTATATGTGCTTGGTTTGCAAGCACACATAGAAGACCATTTTAGTGAAGGATTTCTGTTTCTATAACAAGATCTCAGGACTGCTGCAGAGCTGTTGCCCCGGGACCGGATTCCCCCGCTTTCAGATAGAATGCTGACGTCAGGGAAGAGAGAAGGTGAGGGAAGTTTGAGAGATGCTGCTGGTATCGTTGAATTCAGAATTTTAAGGGCTACAACATGGGGATGGTAATAATGACATATTACTATCCCTTTAAATGAAACTAAATCCAAGGTCTTATTTGCCTTTATTAAAGAAATATGAATGCCTCCTAATATAAAACTACTACTTTCATTAATGCAAAACCGTAGAAGCCATAATGAATCAATTCTGCATGGATCTGTTACCAAATTAATCTTTAAAGGGACAGTAATGCTTCAATTACAATTAAGCTATGATGTCTCCTTATAGTGTGTGTACTAATGCTCTGTTATGTTGCTAATGCAGAAGTCACTCTATTTTCTGTGAAATTATATAATTAATTATCCCTGTCCTGCCCCTTTTCATTTGTGTAAGCCACCTCCCCTCAGATCTGAAATCTGGTCATCGAACCGGACAGATCACAATGTGGGACAATCTTCCTTCATTCAGCATAAGGAAAATCCTGCCCTTGACGAAGGAGGGCAAGTTTTTCATTATACTAAATGAAAATTGTCCTTCAGTTCTGAGGCAAAGAAGCCGATGTTGCATAAGGGGTAGAAGGGGGACAATATATGATATAATTTCAGAGGAAATATAGTGATTTCAGCTTTAACAACGTAACAGAGTGATAGTACACACTATATGGAGGGATAATAGCTTCACTGTAAGTGAAACATTACTAACCCTTTAATTAGTCCTGGATGTCATGTCCACTTAGGCATGCCCTCTGAGGCAGACAAGATCCTTTCTTGCCAGACTCCAGAGGAGATGCATTAAGGGTTGATAAGGGGCTAGGTTGACGATATTGTGGCATATTTGCACCAATACCATCTCTTCAAATTACTAAGATGTCTTCACAGTCACATCCCTGTGAATATGCCACATATACTCCATTTCCATGCTTTCCCCGTTCCTTGCCAGGTTTTGCTGTTGCGGTGTCGTCTTTGACAATGTCTCATTAGTTTATTGAAATGCAGCTTAATGAGCCATATTCCAGTGGGTGTGTTTATATGTTAAGGCTGCTATTTGCCACATGCACTAAGCTCTGATAACTGAATATGCTGTGGAGTTCACAGCCCCAGTTTCATGAAACTGAGATGGTGAAGTTGGGATCTTCCCATAACTTTCTGTGCAGCCACAGAGGACAGTTTGAGAAGAAACAGCAACTGCCTTCCCTTTACTCTTTGAATGCTATATGGATGTGCAACTCATTGCCTTGCAATGCATTGCATCCCCTTTGGCACTGGAAGAGTTATAAGCTATAGAATCCTCTGGCCAGATTAATAAATCATGTAAATAGACTCATAACTGGCAAAGCAGCTGTTTTGTCTTTACCTGAATCGGCTGATCAGCTGTTTACAGTCCATAGAAGATTATCTGCCAGTCAGGTGATTCATGTAAATGGTGCAAGGCAGTCTGTGTGGCTCATGTGTTGCACATTTCTAGGGATAAGGGAGAGCTGGTGGTGTTCTTGGTGCTGTAGTCTGAGTGCATCCTCTCCATTCCCCCACATTGCCAGTATTGTGCCAGCTCTACAGGCTGTTAAAGTATCTCTCCTGCCCACTGAATAGACAATTCATTGTTCCTCTCCCATCCCTTGCATAGATAATTCATAGTTCCTCTCCTGCCCCTTGCATAGATAATTCATAGTTCCTCTCCTGTCCTTTGCATACATAATTCATAGTTCCTCTCCCATCCCTTGCATAGATAATTCATAGTTCCTCTCCTGCCCCTTGCATAGATAATTCATAGTTCCTCTCCTGTCCTTTGCATAGATAATTCATAGTTCCTTTCCCACCCCTTGCGAAGATAATTCATAGTTCCTCTCCCGTCTCTTGCATAGATAATTGATAATTCCTCTTCCAACCCTTGCATACATAATTCATAGTTCCTCTTCCATCCCTTGCATACATAATTCATAGTTCCTCTCCCATCTCTTGCATACATAATTCATAGTTCCTCTCCCGCCCCTTGCATACATAATTCATAGTTCCATACTTCCCAACATTTTAAAATGCCAAAGAGGGACACTTGTGTTTTAGGGGGTGGTGTTGGGGGTGTAGCTGGTGGGCGGGGCATTACCGAGAATTTTTATGCTATTTCAAGACCTATTGACATTTCCTTGTGTAACTTAATAAATTACTTATAACAAGACCATAGTATTTTGTTTACCCAGACTAATTTATAAACACATATACTAATGTTTAAACAAACATTAATATTAGTTTCATTGCTGTAGAGGATACACTTATATACATACCTCACAATCTGATCTCCTAAAAAGAGGGACATCAGGGTGGGAAAGAGGGACAGAGGGATTTGGGTCTAAAAGAGGGACACTTGGGAGGTATGATAGTTCCTCTCCCGCCCCTTGCATAGATAATTCATTGTTTCTGTCCCGCCTCTTGCATAGATAATTCATAGTTGCTCTCCTGCCCCTTGCATAGATAATTCGTAGTTCTAATAGCAAGGTGTCATATTCTCCATGGAGAACTGATTACCACACATCACTGGGCACTCTTCACTGTTGTATCAACCCTTAGTGCATCTCTTCATAGGGACCCCAAATTTACCTCACTGAGGTCTTCCTTCCTAAGAACCCTTGAATGCTAAAGGTTTGTCAGTGGACATGATATCAAGGACTAATTAAAGATTAATTTCAGAGAACACATAGACACAATGAATTCATGGAGATGTTAGGATTTTTTCTAATGAACTTTTTTATTAAATTAAGGTGTTAGTCTTAACTTATTGCTATAAACAGCAACTGACCTCCCTGATCTGATGCATTAAGATGATCTTGGACAATTCTGGAACAAACTAAATGCTTTGCAGACTTCTTTAACATTCAGAGGTTTAAAATCCCCATTTAAATCAATGAGAATTGTATTTGTCTCCTATGGTGCAGTTGGTTTGCTCAGTTTTTTAATACCTCAGACTCATTTTCTTGCCTTCGGCTGTTTTTCTTCAGTGGACTTGAAATCTTCTGATTTCTCTTTTGGAAGTTAAAGAATCAATAACACCTAAACTTGAACTGAGATATAAAGCACAAAGAATAAAAGGAGAGCGCTAAAGAGCATTGTACATATAATCAATATTTAATATAGAAAATAATAATAAAAAACACAGTCAAAAAGAAAATGCATAAAATAGCGCTAAAAGTTCCTGTTTATGGAAGATCTAATGGCCGAGTCACTCCGGAGGACTATGAAAGTCTCTCTGCCTAGTCTGTAGTCCAAGTAGAGCTGTGTATCAATACTATCTGATTTTTAGTTATTGATTAATTTCATTATAAAGTATCCCCCTCCCGTCCCTTTTACATACCCTTAGCTGCCTCCCCTCATTTGTGGAATCTGGTCCTGGGACCAAAAAACTCAGTGAGGGACAATCTTCATTCAGTGAGTATAAGGAAAACCCTGTCCCCTTGATGAAGGAGGGCAGGATTTTCCTTATACTTAACTGAAGATTGTCCCTTGCTGCACTCCATCCAGACCGGCATGTGAGGCAGAGTGATGTGAATAAAAGGGAAAGGAGGAGGATAATTTATAATTAAATTACTCAAGAACTACAAATCAGATTGTATTGATGCATGACTCTGAATGGACTACAAACTAAGATGAATAATCAGAGTGCCGTTTATTGTGAACTATTACTATTGCTTTAACCCCTTAATGACTGGCCGATCGGAGCGGTCAGTTAAGGACCACAGAGCATTTTTTTTTTTTCCTCCATCCGCTTCCGGACTCCCCGAACAGTGTGCAGCCGCGGGGGGAGCCCGGAATTCCATGACGGTCATAGTATGTCATGGGTCGTTCAAGTCAGATCGACCATTGACGTACTATGACTGCCAATGGTCGTTAAGGGGTTAAGTACCCTGTATGTTTAGTGCATTAAAATCTAGTCTTACATATGCACTTAGAGAGTTGACACACCTGCCTTTACCAGATTGCCCATCAATAGCCCACTATTATAAATGGGCTGATACAAGATTAGAACCTTTCTGAATACTAGAGTAATAGGTAGTAATTGCAACCAATTAACTGACTTTAGCTCATATCAATCATTACAAACAGCATACCTCCCAACATTTCAAATGGCCAAAGAAGGACACTTTTGTTTTAAGTGGTTCTGCTGGGGGTGTGACTGGTGGGCGGGGCATTACAGAGAATTGTTAGGTTATTTCATGACCTAAAGACAGCTTTTTTTTGTAAGTGAATAAATTATTTAGAGCAAGGCCAAAGTATTTTATTTGTATACTAATTTCCAAACACGTATCCTGATGTTTAAACAAATATTAATGTGAGTTTTATTGCTGTGGAGGAATGAGGTACACTTATATACACACCACACAGTCTGGTCTCCTAAACAGAGTGACAACAGGGTGTGAAAGAGGGACAGAGGGATTTGGGTCTTACAGAGGGACTGTCCCTCCTAAAGAGGGACACTTGAGGTATGAAACAGCACAAACAAAGTTAAATAAATGCTCTCTGAACAGGACAGTTTACACAACCTTTTGAGTGCCAGAGGAGTACACGGTGCATTGCTTCATAATGCACCCCATTAAGGTTAGGGTTATCTTAACCCTTTGAGTGCCAGAGGGATACGCAGCACATTGCAAAGCAATGTGTTGCATATCCCCCTGGCACTTAAAGGGTTAGTGATATAACAGAAGAATAATTTTTACATATGCTAGCTCTGTAAGTATGATATTTAAATTTGTATCGATGTGTTTCCTTTTTTTTTTTTGGTGTTGGTGGCCCTTTAAATATATGCGTTACATGGGGTTGTCCATTGTGCACCTATTCAAAAGGGATGTGAACCCGCACAGATGTTCTCTTGGCTGAGTATAATCACTGAAAGGGAAAATAACTTAGTAGTGAAAATATAAGCATTATGTATACAAAGTGGAGAAGTGAAATTCTGGGCTTCCATAAGGGGAACCATTGAGTATGCAGCCCTCCGTAGAGTGAATTAAGTGTGCTCCCCTTAACTATATTTGAATTTCACATAGCTTCTCCAAGGTGAGTGGCCCAGCACTAAAGAATTTAGAGTAAGTAAAAAACTGAAGCAATACTGCTTTCCAGTACTGAGACAGAAGTCATTCAGCAGCTATTACAATGCTAAATCTGTATATTTGTTAGAAGACTGTAATTTCTGGCAATTACTGTACCTTAAATTTACTCAGTAGGACAAGTCCTAGAAAGAGTGCAATTCTGGAGCAAACCAGCTTCACCAAGGGGGCCAAATAAAATTCCCAAATTATTTGAAATGGAAAGTTTAACCTCATGAATACCATTGGTCTCCAGTGCATTGCTTTACAATGTGTTGGAGACCTCTGTACTATTCAAGGGGTTAAAAAGTGCCGTTAAAATCAGCGGTAGTCTATGGAAATTTTTATTTGTCCCCTATGGTATAGGGGACAAACAAAAATTTTCCTAGACTACCACTGATTTTTAACCCCTTTTAACCCCATGGCCAGTTAGTGGTCCCTGAGGACTAGATATAAGAACCCACTATACTAAATGAATGTGGTGACATCAGTGTTAAGGGTGTGGTGTTAGTTATCAACTGTATTTATTTAAATCATTGGTTCCCAGTTCTATCCCCAAGCCTTCCTAACAGTGCAGGTTTTCATGATCAGAGGGGAAACAAGTTGCTCAGTCATTCTGATGAATGCCACTGTGATAATGAAAAACCAACCTGTTCTCAATTGACATACCTGGGAGTTATCAGTGTATGAAACCGAGACTCATGATTTTGGCCACAATTTAAGGGTCTTGGCTGGAAAGGCCAAATTCGCAGGGGGAGAGAATCCAGTGTTGCCTGCTGCATGATCTGTACCATCTGACTCAGGGGAGGGCTGGCAACTTGTGGCCCAGGGGGCAAACTCAGTCAAGTGGCCCATTTCTATATCGCTCAAGCCCACTGTCCCAGCCCACCTCCTTTTGTTAATTTTAAAAGTGGCATTAATTACTACTATGTGACTGCTTTGTATTACTCTATTTTGCCTCTAAAAATAAAAAACTTTTAAATTAAAAAAAGTGGCATTAATGTTGTGAAGTAAGGCAAGTGATACCACATAGCTTACAGCTGAAATGAGGCTACAGTAGTGCGCTCCTACAAAGCTTACAATTTAAGTAAAGCTTACCTAGAGATACTATAGAGCTTACAAGGGAATGAGTTATGCTACTAGTGTAGCTCCATTTGGATTGTTCCTCTGTGGTGTCGTTTGTGTAGCTCCATTTCAATTGTAAGCTCTTTGTTATCACTAGTGTAGCTCCATTTACAGCAGCAATTGGGAAATTTAGTGAGGAGCAGTGGCCCAACAGCCCAGACATATGACCGACCCAGGGGGTAATTGCCCCCCTGCCCCCAAGGCCAGCCCTCCCCTGAACTGACTGCTTCTCTAAATGAGTGTCATTTCTAACAGAAGGGCAGAGGGAGAAGTCCTGCTTGTCTTGTGTGTGCCCAAGCAGAGAGATCTGTAGGATGTAAAAGGTTCTTAGAGGATTGATTGATGACCGTCTGTGTTATAGTTACATATCTCCTATAATCTTAATTCTGGGGAACTTTAATGGTTCATTTTTCACAGATATAAAGGTCTGCTTATTATGGAACTCCCTTAGTGTATCTGTCTTGAGAACCTGCTCTGTTGAGGAGGCTTGAGGGCAGACTTGGGGACCAATGGTTTAACCCTTTGAGTGCCAAAGAGTTATCCAATTTATTGTGCTGCAATGCTTTAGATACACCTCTGGCACTCAGAGGGTTAAAATAATGGCCGGCAACCTGAGGCCCTCCATTTTTCAGGACTACAGTTACAATCATTTAGCCGTGGATGATGGGAATTGTAGTCCTGAACAGATTGCCTACCACTGGTTTAAGCCCTTGCCATACATTGGTTAGATAATGACATTTTAAATTTAAGTAACTTGTAACCCCTGTATCTGTGATTAACCCTTTGAGTGACAGAAGAGTACGCAAAGCATTCCTCTGCAATGTGATGTGTACTCCTCTGGCACTGAAAGGGGTTTTAATCCATTTCCTTTATTTACGTATCTGTTTGTTTTGTAGACCTACGTGGCCAACATCTTGATTGCAGTGAACCCATACTTTGACATTCCAAAACTTTATACTTCAGAGAGCATTAAGAAATACCAGGGTAAATCTCTGGGGACTTTGCCACCACATGTTTATGCAATAGGTAAGTACAATCAGTATCATCTTCTGCATCTTTATTTGCATTAGTTCTCAGAAGAGTAAGTCATATAGCAGGAGAGATGCATTTTAGTGGATAGAGATATGTAGTGTATAGATGTGAATAGATGTATGGTGCTTTCACTCCTGATTGAGGATTATACCTCCCACCATGTAGCAATAGCAGTGGTTCTCAAACGTCCTGCTAGTGTGCTCTATAAAGCATTGTATTGCTATGTGTTGAAGAACTCTCTAGCTTTTAATGGGTTAACATTGTTTCATTATTAAATGTACTTGAATCAGTGGGAATATTTTGAAATAAACATCACCTAATTCTGTATTGGTGTAGTGCTTTGCTACAGGCATATAATGGTGTTGCTCTGCTACTGATATCGTGTAGTGCTCTGCTGCTGGCATGGAATGGTTTAGTGCTTTGATACTGGCATGGCATAGTGTGTTTTCACTTGCATACAAATGGTGTAGTGCTCTGTTGCTGACATGGGCTGGAATAGTGCTCTGCTGCTGGCATGCAATTTCATATTGCTCTGCTGCTGGAATAGAAAAGCATATTACTTTGCTACTGGCTTGCAGTGCCATAGTGCTCTGGTGCTGGGATGCAGTGGCATAGTGCTCTGCTGCTGGCATGTTATGGCGTAGTGCTCTGCTGCTGGCATTGAACTGAGTAGTGCTCTGTTGCTGGCATGAAACTGAGTAGTGATCTGCTGCTGGCATGGAATTGAGTAGTGCTCTGCTGCTGGCATTGAACTGAGTAGTGCTCTGGTGGTTTCCAGTAATACCAGATTAATAAAAAGCAAAATTGCCATGAGTCAGCAGTTTTGGTTTCCTGTCCCTGGATCCTGCTGTCCCTGTGTTTGTCCTTGGTTTTCAACTGTATTCTAAGGGCCATATGTTCAAAGGAATAACAACAAAAAAATTTTGTACGAACGCCAAAAATAAGTAATTGTATGGATGAACGACATATTTTCTATACAGGATACGGCAAAAAACAAGTAATGTCCGCTGTGTACAACACAACTCCAGAATTGCTGGTCATAGGGACGGGGCAAGGGAGTGGTTAAACTATTCTCCAGTGTCGTATAGAGGAAAAGAAAATTTGTCGTAACTAACGACAAAAAAATGTCTTGCAAAAGACAAAATTTGTACATTAAGAAAAAAGTGGAGGGAATGTGAAGTTCTGAATGTGAGAATTTTTGTCATTAGGTAAGACATTTTTGTCTTTACACACGAAAATTTCAGTCAGAGCAAACGACATATTTCCAATCACAACCGACACTCTCTGAAAATATTAATGAGCCCAACAACACAGTACTTTAAATAGTTGTTACAAACGACAAAAGTTATTTCACTGCTACTTTGAACATATGGCCCCATGTGTTTGTTATTGAAAGGTAATAGGTGTGAGTTTACTCACAATACTGCTTATTTTCAGGCTCCCATGCAGTTATTTAGGTGGGGTACTATTTATTCTGATGTAGAAGCTCAGGGTTAAGTCTGATATAGAAGGCTTTCTTGCTTTGTGGTACTATGGATTCTGAGTGACATTCTCAGGCTTATTGGTCAAGCTAAAGAGGTGCATTTGTGGAACAAACCAGTTGCACCATAGTAGGAAAAGAAAATTTCTACAAATGCACATTGATTTATACTGGGCTTTTAACCCCTTGAATGCTAGCAAGGTATTGCAACACATTGCAAATTCAAAGTGTTTTAAGTTCCATTTTAATCAGTTGCTATTTCCATCTCCCCCCCCATGGTGCAGTTGGTTTGTACCAGAATTGCTTCTCTTTAGTTTGATTAATAGGGCCCACGCTTGTGATTGCCAAGTGGAAACTGAGGCTTTAGAAGTGGTTTAGGAATGTTGGCTATGACCACTGGGTCATTGATCTGGCATGAAGTGGATCTGAATGTTGATTGGAATTGGTAACTTAACCCTTTGAAGACCAGAAGAGTATGTAACACATTGCATAGCAATGCATTGCACGACCTTGCAATTATAAAGGGGTGAAATTCAAAGTACTAGGCTAAAGTGTATCAGGTAGCATTTACCATATGATTGCCCCTGTTTTCCATTACTGAAATCTGGGGGCAGTGTGTTTGAGACATCTCTAGTATTTAACCCTTTGAGGGCCACAGGGGTATGCAATGTATTGCAAAGCAATGTGTTGTGTACCCCTCTGGCACTCAAAGGGTTAACTCTTTGAGTGCTAGAGGAGGTACCCAACACATTGTAAAGCAGTGGTTTGGGCACACCTCTGGCACTCAAAGGGTTAAGGGGCTAAAAGACTCCGTTAAATCAAATGGAATTTTTGTTTGCTATTTTTTATTCATATATATGCCCACTTGTGAACCAGATGAGGACCATTGTGTTCCCTTGAAAATGAATCTGTAACTAAATCTATATTCCTTGTGTAAACACCTTTAGGATCTCCCCTCCATAAACAGCATACATAAAAACATATGGGAACTTGCTTAACCCCTTGAGGAATCCCTAGCACCCAATGGGTTAACTTCTTATCAGTGCATTACACACCCTCTGATGCTCAATGGGTTAAACTGGAATTGCCAAAGCATTAAAGCATGACTCTCTATTTTGTCCTAGCTGATAAGGCCTTCAGGGACATGAAGGTGCTGAAGATGAGCCAATCAATTATTGTGTCTGGGGAATCTGGAGCTGGCAAGACAGAAAATACCAAGTTTGTTCTCAGGTCTGTATACTAAACAGGCAATGTGACTCTTATGTGTTTTCTCTCCAGACCGGGAGACCGATGTACTAAGAACAACTGGAATCGTTTTGGAGTAAAGTTCATGTCAATGGAAATGTTTCTCTCTTCCATATTTTTATATGTTGCTTTACTCCAGTTCTCCTTAGTAGATTAGTAGTTTTACTGCAGAATGTCATTTGTGCACAAGGTCCTTAGGGGGTATATTTAATAAGCTAAAGAGGTGCCATTTTGGAGCAAACCAATTTCCCCTAGGGTAGAAATGAAAATTCCTAAAATTTCCTTATGCTTTATATTGAGCTTTTAAAGGGATAGTAATACTTGAAAATAAGTTGATTTTATTTTGTAGCCCTTAAAAAAACATGAAAAATGATATAAGTCTTACCTCCCAAACCTTTATGGTTTGGGAGATATTCAAAAGTAAAGTTACTCCACCCCTCAGATTTGGAATCCGGTCACTTGACCGGTTGTGCCTCTCCAGAAGTGCTGAGATCATGATCTTTAAAAAGAATTTCTTAATTGGAATTGTCTACAAAGTGTGCTTTCAAGCCAGGCACACTTTGTAGACCGTTCCAATGAAGTAGTTCTTTTCAAAGATCGTGATCTCGGCACTGCTAAAGAGCTGCCTGTTGCTCTGTGGACTGAATTCCAAATCTGTCCACTAGATGGCAGACTTGGCTGAAACAGCCAGGAAAAGAGAACTTTTCTTTATTATACATGTGAATATCTCCAAAACCATAAAGGTTTGGGAGATAAGACTTATATCATTTTTCATGTTTTTTTAAGGGCTACAAAATAAAATCAACTTATTTTCAAGTATTACTATCCCTTTAAACACTTGAATAATAGAGAGGTCTCCAGAGAATTGCTTTGCAGTTCATTGGAGACCTCTCTAGCAATCAAGGGGTTAAAATATGATTTAAGTTCCTCAGAGTTTTAATTTCTACCCTGTGTGCAGTTGGTTCGCGCCAGCGTGTGCTATACTTTGTGTTATGAATATGAATATCTCCCAGTGTCCTGTGCTGAGTATTAGTTACCACATTCTCTCTTATCTAAATAGACTCCCTTGCAGGGTAATTACCTTAATGACTAAAAATGATTCCTGATTTCAGCAATTCCCTGAAATGAAAGATACTCTACATTTTTAAATAAAGCAAAATAAGCAAATGTTTGCTGCTACAAAGATTACATTTCTATAATGAAAAACCTTGCACTGGACACTTTCATCTGTAAAAAGACAGTATTTGAATTATAACTACACTGACATCTAAAAGAAAGCCGAAAACTGCAAAATATGCATGTAAATCATTTTGCCATCATTATAAAGGAAAGTATCAGTCTAGTTTTTGTAAAGGGAATCCACTGCCTAATAATTAAACCTCCTCATTACCATTATCTGGGCAGATAATCCTAATGACCATTAGGAATCAGTTCTACATAGGTTAGTCATCCTCAGTTCATTATTAATTAGTACCGGATGTCATGTCAACTAAGGCAAACCTGATTTTGTTGTTGGACTCCAGGACTCCAAGCTGATAAGACACAAGGGGACTTCAGTGGGAGGAGTTTGTGGTACTGGAATATGGCAACCAAGAATCTAGTATACCTTCATGGACATCATGCTGTCCATTAGTCACTAGAGAACCAGTCCAAAGCAGAACTGTCACAATCATAATGACAATCATAGTGTATAACAATATCTATTTCAAATTCAACATTCACATTTTCACCAACCTCTTTTAGAAATGAAGGGGTCCTTCGTCTAAATGGATTTCTGCAGCAAACCAGAGTACCACGGCACCCAAATTGAAAACTACTTGTAGAGTAAACCAAATGCACCATAGGGGCAAATACAAATTTTCAAAATTCCTATTGTCTTTAATTGGATTCCTAACCTGTTGAATGCTAGATAAAACCCAAATGCATTTCTTCTCAAAGCATTAGAGACCTGTCTAGAATTCAAGGGGAAGTTCCATTTCAATCAGTGAGATGTTTATTTTCCTCATTTAGTGTGCTTGGTTTACTTCAGAATAACTCCATTTCTTCCTACTACATCAGTTTCACTGGCATGTATTCACCAGTTCATGAATAAGAACTGGTAGGCAATGAAGATGCATGCAGGGATATTTTATTTGCTTTATGTGGAAAGAAGATCTCTGCCAAGTGCCCTCATGGAAGCCTGGCCAACCTGAGGTCTGATCCCATAGATCCACACTGGTTTCATGCAGATGTTAATGGTAGTTGGAGAAAGCATCTCAGTTACTGCAAAGTTTCAAATGATTAAATCCTGAGAGTAGTGTCTCACTGAGTTACAGTATCACACATAAAGGGGCATCCTGGCCCTTTTAGTAGATGCCTATCCCTGTAGCAAAATTCACTAGTTTTTCAGGGCAACTTGGGACTTATAAAAACACTTGTGCCTGCATGCAAGTGATCGTTACATTGTGTTTACTGATGAGGTAACTGTGTGGTTAGGTGTGCTAAAGTTATAGGTGTGTATATGCACTGAGGAAATAAGTGTGTGTGGAGCACTAAGAAACTGTAATGCTTAAATGGTAGCTGTTTACGTATGTACTAAGGGGATGTGTGTGTTGACAGAAAAAGTAGCTATGGATGTGTTTCTGTGTACTGAGGAGATAGGCGTGTTTGTGAGTGTTTCAAAGCATGTGTGTGGCAATGTCAGCACGTGAGTGTTATAAAGTTTTTGTTGAGTAGGTAGGTGTGTGCCTGTCCTCAAGAGATAATTCTGTGTGTTCTGAGTAGGTAATTGTGTGTGTGTATGTGATAGGTGTGTGCACATGTTAGTGTTGTACGCTGAAGAGGTATGTGTGTGTTTACTGTGGATATTTGTTTGTGCATGTCTAAAAGTGTATCAGAGCATGTTTTACAGTGTCTGCATATGCATGAACAGCATGGTATTGTCTTAGCTTGTCTTTAATGGGATAGTAATAGTTCATTTTATGTTTATTTTATATCTTACAGATTAAAAAAATATAAACAACAATGTAATTCTTATCTCTCAAACCTTTATGGTTTGAGAGATATACCTTTCTAAAGTTACGTCTTACGGGCTGTAGAATCCGGTCATTTGACTGGACGGACATTCTTCAGCAGAGCCGAAATTGCGCTCTTTAAAAATACATGCTTTATTGGAACGGTCTACAAAGTGTGCTTGCAAACCAGGCACACTTTGTAGACCGTTCCAATGAAGTATGCATTTCTAAAGAGTGATTTCGGCTCTGCTGAAGAGTCTCCGTCCGGTTAAATGACTGGATTCTGCAGCTGTCAGCTATGTGCTGACTTCTGTGAAAATGCCAGGAAGACGTAACTTTAGAAAGGTAAATCTCTCAAACCATAAAGGTTTGAGAGATAAGAATTACATAGTTGTTTATATTTTTTTAATCTCTACAATATGAAATAAACATGAAATGAACAATTACTATCCCTGTAAGGGGGCAGTGTAGGGTCAGAAATGTTCATTTTTGGTGAAAGAATAGCTCATGCTGCAACAGCATTGACCTAGTTATGTCTGTTTTTCTGTATAGCAGGGGTGACAAACTGCATTCCTAAGACAGTGCATATTTTTGTGATATCCCTGATATTGTACAGGTGTTGCAGTCAACAGACATGAGCTAATGATTGCAATTCTTGTGAAAAAGCAGGGCTATTGAAATAGCCTGCAGTGCCTTGGCCACTTACAAATGCAGCTTCATATCCCATCTCTGTAGGACAAACTCTGTAACATGTTTTTTTCAGGATTAGGGTATATAGCCACTTTAAATATAGAGTTGAAGAGATGTTTATGTCATGGGCCACATTATTACATTTCATTGTAAAAAATGTGTAAATCTTTTTGCAGATATTTAACAGAGTCCTATGGATCTGGTCAGGATATTGATGAAAGAATCGTTGAAGGTATGTGCACTCAACTGAAAAATCAACAAAAAACAGCATTCCATATATACAAACCCTCAACAACAGCTTCCACTCATATCATGTGAGTGGTGCTAGTGATCAGAATATAAGCATACAAAAACACACAAACAAAGAAGATTACCTTACACCGCACTCTGCTGTAATTAAATTAACCCTTTGAGTGCCAGAGGGGTATGAAATGCATTGCAAAGCAACGTGTTGCATACCCCTCTGCTACTCAAAGGGTTAAACAAAACAAAAAATCACAATAGTACATATCATTTTGTGATTTTATTTTTTTATTTTTTATTTTTTTATTTTTTTTCATTTAGCTTACAGTGGAGTGCTGTATGAGGTAATCTTCTTTGTGTGTTTTTGGATGTGAACTGAACCCACAGAGATAGGGAGCCAACACAGTCCAGATGAAATACACCTTTACATCTCATTATGTTACACTTTATTAGAATTTATTCTACCTGTAACTCTACAGATGCTTGTACTATAACTCCCATCATTCTTACAATATAAAATGACAGTTAACCCCCTGAGTGCTAAAGGGATGTGCAGTGTAGTGCTCTTTAGTACATTGGGCACCCCTCTGAGGCTCAAAGGGTAAAGAAAATTTCAAACATTGAGAAAAGAAATGGAATATGAAGTTTAATGTAGGAAAATATAAAGTCATGCATTTGGAACGAATAAATCCCAAGGCTACTTATGAACTTAATGGAATGATTTTAGGGGACTCGTTGCTAGAGAAAGACCTGAGAATCCTTGTAAACTACAAACTTGGAAGCAGTGACCAGTGTCAAATACAAGTAGCAAAACCAAAGTCCTGTCTTGCATAAAAAGGGGTATTGAATCAAGAGTGGATACATCATTTTGCCACTGTAGAAATCACTGGTAAGACCTCACCTAGAATATGCAGTGCAGTTTTGGGCATCAGTTCTAAAAAATATATTCTAGAAATGGAGCGAGTACAGGGAAAAGCAACAAAATTAAAGGACTGGAGGACTTGATTTATGAGGAACATCTAGACAAACTTGGATTGTTTACTCTAGAGAAATGTATAAGTTTATGAGAGGTCAATACAAGGATCTCTCTGGTGAGCTATTCATTCCAAGGACTGAGCAAGTAACCAGTGGCCACCCCTTGAGAATAGAGGAAAGAAGGTTTCAACTTCATCAGAGGAAATGTTTTTTTACAGTAAGGTCTGTTAAATTATGGAATTTCTTGCCCAAGGATGTGGTTATGGCAGATACAATGGATACATTTAAGAGAAGATTAGATACCTTTATTTCAAGAGGGAACATACAGGGTTATAATGTGTATTAGTAGGCAAACAGGAAGTTCTAATAAAGACTAACTTATCTGGCAGCAGGAAAGCTTATATAATTCTCATTGCTCTGGGTTATGAAGCAAAGGTTGAACTTGATGGACTTGTTTCTTTTTTCAACATAATTGGGTACCTACAATGAAGTAAAGCTGGTGCCTGTGTGCTGGCTGACTCATTAAGAGTCCCTTCCTCCCCCTGTGTTTGGTTTGCCATGTGAATGCAGTGCACATGACACAGAGAATACCAGCATGTCTGCAAGGTTGTGTCACTGGGATTGCCCATGTAAACAAGGCCGTTAGTACATGAGCATGCTTATGTTTTGTTACCTATAATGTACACTATGGTATACACTGTACTACAGTATGTAAATCCAAACTACTGTTCATGCAATCTAATGCACAGGTGGGCTACCTGTAAGTTTCCAGCTGCTGTTTATTCATCTTCTTTAGCTCAGGGAGAGTTGTGAAAGGCTTATGAATCCTGTGAGTACTAGAGGGATGTCCACTGCCTTGTGGAGCAATTCACTGGACACCTCTCTGGCACTCACTGGGTTAAACATCTGAATATATTACATGTAAAGAGGCTGTTTACTAATAAATGCCAGCCACTACATTATAGTTGTTAAGAAATCGTTAACACATCAGATTATCTTTTATAGTTGCCAAGTAACAACCTTTGGAAAACACCAGTTGCTGTTGACCTTAGTGTTACTTATTAACTCTTTGATTGCCGAAGAGGTATCCAAAGCATTGCGCAGCAAAGCTTTGGATACCTCTCTGGCACTCAAAGGGTTAAAGGCTGTATGTTCAAAAGAAAAGTGGAGGATTCTGGAGCAAACCATTTGGTCTATTAAGTGAGAACAGAAAATTCTAAAAATGTCCATTTCCATCAATGGGAATTGCATTGGAAACCTCTCTTGCATTCAAAAGGTTAAAATCCCTACTTAAATCAATGGGAATTTTTAGGCCTTCCCTATAGCGCTGACATACCTGGGAGCTTTCTCTTCTGGAGTCCCCAGATTGTACTCCTCTGGTGCCTCTAGGGGACATAATTGCAGAGAATCGCTGTACAGATGGGTGGGGCTTACTCACAAGTGGGGGCGAGGCTTACCTGGTGTGTTACAGAGGTGGGAGGAATTGGGTGAGGAAGGAGGAGAAGTGGGAGGAGCAGGGTGGGGAAGGAGGAGGAGTGGGAGGAATTGGATGGGGAAGGAGGAGAAGTGGGAGGGGCAGGGTGGGAAGGAACAGAAGTGGGCAGAGTTTCAGATTAAACTCCCCACATCCTGTGAATCTGCCACTCTCCCAGGAGATCCGGTAATGCAGTGTGCAGATCCGGAGAGTTCACAAGTATGAGCGCAGATGGTTTGCCCCATGCCTCCACTTGTATTTTGAACATATGCCACTAAGTAGAAATAAGGGGTACTTTTCCTACTATACTGATTGAATGAGTCTCATCAAACTGATCCTTCACTGTGGATTTGTATTTCTAATAGAAATTCAGTGGTTAAAAAAGGCCCAGAAAATATTCATGGCTGTGATAAAATAAAGCCATCACATTGTGCTTCTGGTTTACTATGCACAGAAGTTTTTTTCTTTTCATGTCTGGCAGCTTTTTTATTATTTACTAGTTTTCCTGAAGACCTTTTTGTTTTTAAAGTTGCGTAGTGTTGCCCACTGGTTAAGTGAGACAACTGGGATTTCAGAGGCCAACGCTTTAGTTTTTAGGTTTGAAGCCGGCCTTTTTATCATCATCTTGAACACAGTTCGTTATATCCCCATGCGTCTGAATGACTCACCGCATCACCTCCTTATGTCTGCCCTTTCAGAAGATTTATACTGAGAACGCTGAAGAATACATTTTTCTCTTTTTCTTCTGTGTTTTAAATAAATTTTGTTCTTTAACTCGCGCTGTCAGGGAAAGAAATCAAATTATAAAGAATCTTTATTCCTTGGAGGAAAATATATATTATTTTCGTTGCGGTTCTATATCTTAACTAGCATAGAAGTCATGTTTTAAAATTCGATCTTTGAAATTATACAGTTTATGTTCAAAAGAAAAGTGGAACAACACTTGGGCTAAGCAGCTGCTTCATAGGAGACACATTAAAATTGATTACCTTAAATAGGATTTTTTTAACTCTTGAATGCTAGAGATGTGTTGAACTTATTGAAAACTCTCTTAGGGGCTAGAAAACTGCACAGTGCATTGCTAAACAATGTGTTGCATACTCCTCTGGTTGTTATCCCTTTCAGTGCCAGAGGGGTACACAATGCTTTGCATTCAGAGGGTTAAATGAGCAGTATACTTTTTTCTTATACTATACATTGTGAATCTGTCTGTAAAGCACCCTTGTTTTAGTCAGAAGTAATGACAATGTATATTTTCACTAAAAATGTATACTGTTACTTTAAGGACCAGAAGTTGCACAACACAATCCTGTATAATAATTCGCTAGGATGTTTTTCACGATGCAGTCATGCGCAGTAGAGGCTGCCCGCATTCGGCCAGTCTCTACTGCTCATGATTGCATCGCGTGAATGAGGTGGCACAATCGCGGGGAGCAGTGAGGTAACGGCAGTACGCAGAGCAGCTCCAGGTAATGTTAACCCTTTGAGTGCCAGAAGGGTATGCAAGGCATTGCTTTGCAATGCATTGCATACTCCTCTGGTACGCAAAGGGTTAAGAGGCCGGTCCTGCTCTGCGTACTGCCGTTACCTCACTGCTCCACGCCCCGTGCACACTGGCTTTTACACTAGTTTAATCATAATGCACTATGCACCCCTCTGCTCTTCAGAGATCATACATTCAAAAGGTATCTGCTCTCAAACGGCTTTTTGAAAATTTAAACTACAATTTTCTGTTACAGTTTTTAAATGGTGCTGCTTCTTTAAACCCTTTGAGTGCCAGGTGGGTATTCAAAGCATTGCAAAACAATGTGTTTGATACCCCTCTGGCACTCAAAGGGTTAAGACAAATAACCCTTACTAATAACCCCCACTTAAATTACTATGGCCAGAAAATCCTAATGGCCCCAATGAATTTTGACCATGTGCATTTGTTTAAGAAAATCTTCAGTCGGTTCTGGATGTTACGTTCGGTGAGGCGGACATGACAGTTGGTGGCATTTTTTTTTTTTTTTAACCCCTTAAGGACCATTTAAATCTGGGGTGGATTGCACTTAAGGACCAGAGCAATTTTGACCTTTTTGACTATATCTTTGTTCAACAGTGTTTTCCCTCTAAGGCTTTTATTTCACTCACACAAATTATATACAGTTTTTTTACACACAAGTAGGGCTTTCTTTTCATACCACACGTGTATGGATAATCCACTATTTATTTTATTAAAATTACAGGAAACGGTAAACAAAATGTATAAAAAAACCCCACCATTTTTATTTTTTCTCTTGGGATCATTTGGGCGCAATGGGTTACATTTTTGATTGATAGGATTTGACTGTGTTTATAAGTGTATTACATGGCTACACAACAATTACACTCCATTATTGTTACAGTTAGCAGATTTATTGTATAATTAGAATGTTTAACCCCTTCGCGACAAAGGACGTACATGTACGTCCTCTGTGGCTGTCACTTAGTGACAGAGGACGTACATGTACGTCCAGGAAATCCGGATCCCCACGCGGCTGCACGCCGTTCGGGGACTCCGGATTCCTTTCAAAGAAAAAAAAAAATGTTAGACGGGCGTTAAGTGACGGCCGTCACTAAGGGGTTAAATAAAAATATTTTCTCTTTTGTAAATTTATGAAAAAAAAAAAGTTGCTTTTAGCAGGTCAGAAAAGGACCTGCATCCAGCCTGCCCCCAGCACCAGCACTGAAGGGGTTAATACCCCCAACTATTGCATGATTTAATTTGTATGTGTGTCTGCTCTGTGCTTCTCTCTCCCTTACTTTAATAGTAAGGAAGTGAGAGGCACAGAGCAGACACAAAGGCAATGTGTGATACACATTGCCTTTTTGAATGAAAATGCCGCTCCTGGAGAGATCACATGTATAGGCAGAAGAGACAAAGACTGAAACAGAGTGCTCCGGTCCCAGAGCACTCAGTCTCAGCTTCAGCAGAATGATAGCAGCGTGCACCGAGGTGCGCTGCTATCATTTGACCCATGACATGCTAGGACCGTCATGGGTCCTTATGGGAAGTTTACCCATGACGGTCCTGGCACGTCATGGGTCGTTAACGGGTTAAACAGAAGGATGCAGAGTGTATAACCCTTTAAAGCAATAGTAATAGTTCACAATGAATGGAGCTCCAATCAATCTGTTTATTGGAGTACATGTAGAGTTGTGTATCAATACTATCCAATTTGTTGTTCTTTTACCCACATCACACTGCCTCTCCAAGCCGGGCCAGAAGGAGAGCAGAGAGGGACAATCTTCACTGAGCATAAGGAAAATCTTGCCCTCCTTCGTCAAGTGGAGCAGGGTTTTCCTTAGCTTCACTGTATGAAGCTTGTCACTCGGTGTGATGAGTGGATTCCACAACTGAGGGGAGGCAGCTATGGGTAGGTAAAAGTGCTGGAGGGGGATACTTTATATTAGCTGGCGCTATATAAATAAAAATAATAATGACATTACTCAAGAACTACAAATCCGATAGTATTGATACACGGCTCTACATGCACTACAAAGTAGGCAGACCAATCTGTGCTCTTTTTATTGTGATCTATTACTATCCCTTTAAGGACTATCTGGATATAAAAAAGCATTGTGAAGCAAAGCTTTGCACTTATTTCTAGTCCTTAAAAGGTTAAGCGCTCCATGTGCAGTGGTGGAGGTTTTGTCCTGTATTACTACCAGCAACTGTTATGTCTTCCTCCATGAACATGGCATCAGGACTGATTCAAGATGTTATCTCTTGAATAAACTCTCAAGGGAAAAATGTGTAGGGGCAGTTTTTCTGCCCATCGTAAGGTAAGCAGGGGTACTTATTAGGGAGTGATACTTCTCCATTAATAAGGAGACACAGAGTACATTAGTGCAAAAATTGCCTTTAACAAATAAAAAAGAAAAGAAA
Organism: Rhinophrynus dorsalis; assembly: GCA_037306005.1. NCBI lineage: Eukaryota > Metazoa > Chordata > Amphibia > Anura > Rhinophrynidae > Rhinophrynus > Rhinophrynus dorsalis. The sequence continues at coordinate 326,059,270 of CM074720.1, read as the reverse complement.
GAGAGGCAGCAAACACGTTCTCTGAGTATAGTATTTTTATAGATGTCCTTTTTGACCTTCACCAAGCACCTCCGATGATAAGAATAACATTCACCTTCTTTAGAGGCATTAACACTGGCCTCCACAGTATGAGAGCAGGCACTGGATTACACCTCAGTGCTGGAGTAGCACAGGTACACTAATTCCCTTTTCCAACACTCTTCTCTATATCAGCCACATCATTGAAGGGGTCCTATTGCATGTACTAAATTATACAAATAACTATTTTTATACAATAATTATACAATAATTGTGTATAAAATAATTTTATAACAATTTAAAATCAGGTGCAAATCACAAACAATTTACAATCTTGGTAATGAAGTGGCAAAAACGCTTGAAAGGTTGTTACTAACAGTCTGATTTTAAAGATAACGTTTGCACTGTAATAATGTTTGAATGAAATATATCCTGGCAATGGGAGTTCTCTTATTTACCCACGACAGAAAGCCTTATCACACATGTTTATATTAACCCCCACCCCCAAGAAAAAAAAATAGAGTACTGCTTATTCTTATTAATTTTATTTTTGAAAAACGTTTTCTCCTTTTTTGGAGCACTTGATTCACCCCAGAATTACAAATATAAGAGTACAATGGTATTGGTGATTCTTGCTTTATTTATACTAACCGTTTATATTTTAACCCTTTGAGCTCCAGTGAATCCACTTTTCTTTGGAATAAACGGCTCTTAGTCTCAACCATATTATCTTGGTATTTTAGTATGATTTAATGTCTACATTTAATAAATAGTGACATGTTGTTTTTTGCTATATTGTTGATGGACTCATTTAAAGGCATAGTAATGTCCCACAAAAAATATTTAGCAAATTGTAGTCCTTATAAAGTTGACCAAAGAGCAAAAAAAAAAAAAACTCTCTCTCTATCTGCATTAAAGTTCGTGATTTCCTGCTGTTAGCTGTAAAGCTGTCAGCAGGAGATCACAAACTTTAAATGCAGATATCTCTCAAACCATAGCGTTTTGAGAGGTATGGTTTTTTTGCTCTTTGGTCAACTTTTTAAGGACTACAATTTGCAAAATATTTTTTGTGGGACATTACTATCCCTTTAACAGATTATGGAAAAACTAGTGCAAAAGCCCGTTTACATGGGCCACAGTGCCACCGCTGCAGTCATGAGCAGTACAGACTTCCAGCTTCGTGGATGGTAGGGAGCGGGGCGCTCCGAATTCAGACCGGAGTCCTCTCTGTGCACCTTCCTGGGACTGCACGCAGCCTTCTCTACTGCTCATGATGGCCTCTGACAAACATCCTTAGCGAATTATTATATAGGATAATCTGCCGATGTTCTGATGTTCTGATCCCAATGAATAACTAAAGATTATGAGTTGTTGTCATGGGAGATTAACGCTTTAAATATTCAGCATCTCCATTGTGTGGCAAAGCAATGCCTTTGTGATGTGTCTGGCATCCAAGGGGTTAAATATCTTCAGAAAAGGAGGAAAATGAACATCACTAACTTCTATGTTATTCATTGGAGTCTTTGTACAAATGTAACAAGCATTATTGGATTATTGCAACTTTTTCCTCTTATAAAAGTAATGGGATATTGCCTGAACCAAGTCTTTGTTTAACAACTATCCTAGGCTTTCTGTGCTACTACAGGTGTGTTCTGTAGTGCACAACAACTTATTGCAGTCATTCCCAACCCTATCCTCAGGGGTACCCAGCTAGCCTTTGATGTCGGATTTTCCTGCCTGTGCACAAGTGAATTATTTAAATGACTGAACATCTGATTGTCACCTTTACTCAATCAAGGAAGTCCTAAAGACATGGCTTGTTAGATGACCCTGGGATGGGAATCAATAATGTATTGAATAGGGACATGGAATACAAAATGGTGCCTGTTACATTGTTCTTCAGAGTGCACCTATATTGTTGCTAATAAATCAATGGTGCCAGTATGGGTGCACAATAGCACCCACAAAGCCACAGGGTGGCACATTTTTATCCTTTACACCCTTCCCCTAATTCCTCATGCTCTGCGTAATGCCAAATTGGGTGAACAGTGAAAGCAGTGCAGTAATTTTTTGCTACATCTGCACTAACATGTATCCAACTTGAAAATTAGGTTTCATAGAATATCTTAGGAATTGGAGAAAGTTCTTTCACTGGAGCAATTTCTCTGACCTTAGTTCAGGGATGGTTAATTGCTGGACCTCCATCTGTTAGACACTACAACTCCCATCATCCTTAAGCTTCTACTGGCTATTTGGGGATGATGGGAGTTGTAGTTCCTAACATCTGGACATCCAATAGTTGGCTGCCCTAGCCTCTAGAGGGAGAAGGAACCTGTTGCCCACCATTGTTATTGGACAGTTCTGACTACCCTCTGTCTGTAGATGACAGGATTTGCAGCCCAGCAACAGGTGGAGGCACACCCCTGTGGTCCTCAAGAGGTTAAGCAAATTGATACCTCATGTAAACAGGGCCAAGATGATAACGGAATATTGATTATTTTGTTATTTGACTGTTATTCATGGTTCTGCAATTGAGTGAAATATCCACTTATATCCACACAGCTAATCCCCTGCTTGAAGCCTTTGGAAACGCTAAAACAGTCCGTAATAACAACAGCAGCCGCTTTGGGAAATTTGTGGAAATCCACTTTAATGAAAAGGTATGTATTTTCTTCATGTGTAGTTGTATTATACAAGTATATTACTTAGAGACCAGTATGTTATTACTTGACATCCAATGGGCTGTATTCAATATGCTTAAAGGGATCAGTTCTGGAAGAAATCACCTATGCTATATGGATAAATAAATACTACATTCAACAGAAGATGCATCCTGTACTTTCTTAGTACAGAGGACTGCAGCACATCCAGAAGTAGAATCTGATACATTTATTCACCGAGTCCAAGTATGTCACATAAGGGGTGACATAAAACTGGGCTACCATGGTGGTGCTTACACTCACAGACCAAGTAGACTCAATGTGCAATAATCCATCTTATGTACCCAATCAACCCCAATAACACACCCACAATGCAACAGGCCTATCAGAATCTCAGGTCAGCAACATATTGCCATGGAGTACTGTATCCCTCACATCTCTATTACAGCTCCTCTCTGCCAGTCCCTACGCTGGCTCTCGTTAGCATTTACAATTAAATTCACAATACTGCTGCTAACTTAGAGCCTTTAGTAACACGGCACTCATTTACATTTCATTTCTTCTTTCCAAATACACTCCCACTCGCTGTCTTCAATCTGCATAGGATCTTCTTCTCTCTGCAACTATTATTACATCCTTTCATTCCTGACTACAAGACTTCTCCAGTGCTGCATCTGAGCTAAGGAATTCTCTCCCCCATCCCATCAGTCTTTCCCCCAGGCTTCAGATCTTCAGATGTTCCCTGAAAACTCATCTCTTCAGAAGCCTATCAACTACCCCCATAACCATTATAAGTAAGGCCAGATCAACCCTCTGTTCAATCTCTACCCCATTACCACCTCACAGAGTCTTGTTCTCCCAAACAGACCCCCCTACACTTCTACCCCACCCCCCACCCCACTGACCTGCAGTTCAAGTGGCTGGAGGCACTTATACCCCATAGCACTTACTTCTACTGGGTACCACCTACCATCCTACAGACTATAAGCTGTCATGAGAAGGGTCCTCTAATCCTTTTATTTTCTATGCTCCATCTGTACTGTTTAATGTCTTTGTATATCTGTTCCCTATCGTACAGCCCTGTGGAATATGTTGGAGCTGTATAAATAAAGGATAATACCCATGTACTAGTGTATTAAAGTACCATTCTTACAGATAATTAATTGAATTAAAAAAATGACTTAATTCTGTTAAAAATAATTGAAATTAAATAGAAGACTGGTTGAGTAAAAGTTATTACCTTTATTGGCTGAGAACCTTTTACCAATATTACAGTTAAATAGAATCAGAAACCTATTACATCAGACATTTAAATTACTGAGTAGCAATAGCATATTCCTGCCCGCTGCAAAGGGTTTCGATCAAAAATGTATAATAGAGACTAACAGGAGGCTGTCCATAACTCCTGATGAAGTGAGTGAAGCTCTAGAAACGAGTTGAGGTGGAGACGAGCACTGGAGCAGTTGGAAAAAGAATGAGGCTTGGTGAATGAAAAGCTGTGTGGAGGAAGGTTGGAGCTAAACTGGCTACTGGCACAAGTCTTTTTTGATGGGCATGACCTAGTACGACTGGATGAATCATTTCATTGTGTTGGGTTGGTTCTACTCAAATCTGATCTGTAATTTGTGGTTGCAGGCTCTGTATTCCAGTGCACACTATTCTGGAGGTTGGTGGGGCAGTGAGGGATTAAGGTGATTTGAAGACTATCTTTGGATATGATTCCTATTATTTGATTCCATAACACCTCCTGGGTGTAAGCGCAATAAGATTCAGTGTATGGTCTAGTAAACCATTGGGTACGTGTATCTAGCTATCAAGCCTTTTCACTTTGAACAGAATATATCTGTTCCTATTTTTTCTTTCTTTCTTTACTTAAGAATTGGTGGCTTTTATCGATTTTTATATTTTTTTTATTATTATTATTATTATTATTATTATTAAAGAAGCACCAATTATATTCTAATAATTCTTGACCCTGTTAGCGTCATATGCATTGATTCCTTTAACCTTGTAAGGACCACAGTCCCATTTACCCATTTTTTTAATTCCTACTCTATTCTAAGTATTTTTAATGTAAATAATATTTTTCTGTTGTATGTTAACATTAGATTTAGTAGTCTTATTTTGCACTGTCTTGTGTTTTTTTTTTGCCTATATGGGTTGGCTATTCGTTGGAGGTTGCAAAGAGAATCACAACCTCCAACTGCTAGTGTGAAAGTCTGCCGGTGGCTCCATATTCTGCTTCGCAGACCTTGCTTACTTCAACTTTGCTACTTTCCTGATGGAACACTGTGAAGTTGCTGCATAATAGAGTGTGGCGCGATCACACAATGAAACAGTGGCCAAGATGAAAGGAACCATAGGCCACCATGTCATCTTTTTGCCACAGATGACTGATACAATGTAGTATCACTGTGTTGATTTGCCTTTTGTTAAAAGGACATTAAAATGTTTGGACCGATTCTGAGCACAGATCGCCTCTGCTGATATTAGAGAGGTGTTCCCTGACCCAGCATTTCAAATACATAATGGTTCTTGCAATATATTGCACATAAATAATGATCATGTTTTCAAGTGCACAACAAATTTGGTGTTGCAATTGATGTATGACTCTATATTATACATCTGGTTTGTATTAGATGACTGGATGGTACATCCATTTTTATCACTGAGAAAGAAATACGTGCGTTGCCTCCACAGATGTATTTTCCCTTAGTTCTCAGCTAGTTACTTCCCAAATTACTTTGGGTATATGCCTGAAAATAAATTAGGAGGTGGCATGGACCACAGTGGTGCTGCCCTTTTTGTAACTATCATATAACCATAAATCTTCAACTCCATGTAAAACTGATATATGTGTAGAAATTAATTTCATGATGCCACTGAATTCTGAACTAAATAGGGGAGAAAATGCAATATGATCCCTAGACTAACTATTCCTGTCTCTTTTTCCATGTCTTATCCTATATAATAATTCGCTAAAAGTTTGTAACGACGCTGTCATGCACAGTAGAGATTTCTGTGCGTGCTTCAGCCATGCTTAGTAGAGACTGCCCGTGACGCGACTGATACGGGGCGGGGCACTCCGAAGTCAGACCGTGGTCCTCTCTGCGCACCAAAATCATAAACTAAGTTGATCATCCATACAACAAATCTGGTTGCAGAAATCTGTCCCTCTTTGTAATTCATATATCTGGTTACTGAAACAAATCCACTGGAGTCTAAGGAACTGACCCACCGAATGTTGCCTCCCAGCACATCATAGACCACTGAATTCACTACCTTCTCCTTTCTACAGGTGTGTTTCAGTAGTCTTATGTGTTGGTCAAAACCCGCAGTGTAAAATCCAAAAAGCTGATTAAAATAAATAAATAAATATTTAAATGTGAATTTGAACCTCTTGAATGATAGAGCGTCATCAAGCACGTTCCAAAATGTAATTAGTACTGGATACCTTGTCCACAGTCAGGATTCTTTGTTGCAAAGCTCCAGAACAACAAACCACTTCTCCTAAAAGCTTCCTAAGACGGCTTCAGTGAGAGGTCAGAGGATTTTTGTTTGTTTGTTTGTTTGTTTGTTTTTTTTGGGGGGAGCTGGCAGGTGCATTAACCCTATGAGTGCCACAAGGGTTTGCCATGTTTTGCTTACTCCTCTGGCACTCAAAGTGCTAAGGTGAGATAAACTCACCAAATTCCTATGTTATTCTATGGAGTTTATGCACTAAAATCTCTCTCTGAATAAATCATAAGGCCATATTAAATAAATTAAAAGGTGCAACTCTGGAGCAATCCAAGTGCACCCTAATGGATAAGAATTCCCAGAACTGCCACTGATATAAATAAAGCATTTAGCCTTGTGAAAGCTTAAAAGGTTTCCAATCCGTTGTGAAGGGGGTTAAAATTAAGCCCCATTTAAATAAATGGGCGTTTTTATTTCTCCCCTATGGTGGAATTGATTTGCTCCAGAGCTACTTCAATACTTCTTAATACATCAGGCTCATTGACTCAGAGGTATTTGCAAAGGATCATGGGAACCTTTTATTGTGTCTTTCACTCTTCTTTCCCTGTCTCTCTGTTCAGATGAATGTCCTTTACTCTATGTTCTGTTAGGGAATAATATGGCTCTAAGCCTTTTGTACTGTTACTGCGTTTACACAATCATTTCTTTGACATTGGTGCTCCAATACATGCATATTGCAATATATGTAAATGGCCTTGGTGGTTTTTTTCTCAAGCATGCTTTCTGTGCACATTGTAGTAACAGACATGAAGAGACATAAATACCAGAATAAGTCAAGAAAATGTCTAGTGATACGCTTGTATAGGAATATACGGCTGTTAATAAATAATGGGATTGTTGCGTATTTGATAGCACATAAGATAACTATTTGCAATAACTGCATCACATACCAAGACTATAGTTCATATTTAATGTAATAATAATAATAATAATAATAATAATAATAATAATGTTATATTTTAACTCTTCTTAATTTAGTAATTTTTTAAATTATTGAACCTGCCACTTTCAGGTACCAGCTGTCTGTAAAATGAGAATACAAGCTAAAGGATTAGTAAGCTTTAATTATAGGACAACAAATATACAATGAGACTTCTCCTATTGAGCAAAACAAGGGTACTCCCACTTCTTGGACCAGCTTCATTCAAATGTTATTACAGTTCGCATTTTTATATTCAACTGAAAGCAAAAGTGCCACGGGGAAAGATGTTTTAAGAGATGACAGTGGGCCAGGCTGGCAATATTGTATTGGATTCAATTACATCTCTACATATGTAGACAAAAAACAAAGAAAAAAGATGTGCACACGATCTAAGTGTAGACTGTAATGCCAAAATATGGAATTCTCCACCAAAGAATAATCACCTGTGAGCTAGCAGAATATCTACTCACATTTTCATGAGGCTAAACCGGCCTCTCAGTGAAAAAGCCTTCACTGGATCACCCCCAGTGCGGGTATCTGTATCACTCCTTTCAGGATCGTCCACAGGTCTCCCCAATGTATTCCTAGTATTCCACCTCACCCAGAGTAGATGGAGATGATGCACTGCCTCAAAAACTCCAACTTACACTCTATATCTGATGAGAGCTGGTATATCAATGGGGTACCCCATAGGAGTAATAAGTACCCATAAACAACTGGGGGCCACTAATTCTTATAGGAACCACACACCATACCAAATGGTTCTTTGTTAACAATAATATTTATTACTAAAAAAAGAGGAAAATCACATAAAACTCATATATATATGTATGTATATGCACACAATAGTGCTAAAAATAAATAATCAATCGATATACAATGATCTCCAAAAATGAATAAAAACAATACTCTCACCCTACGCATTACGTGATATCACTTTAAGTGATATCACGTAACGCGTAGGGTGAGAGTATTGTTTTATTCATTTTTGGAGATCATTGTATATCGATTGATTATTTATTTTTAGCACTATTGTGTGCATATACATATATATATATATATATATATATATATATATATATATATATATATATATATGAGTTTTATGTGATTTTCCTCTTTTTTTAGTAATAAATATTATTGTTAACAAAGAACCATTTGGTATGGTGTGTGGTTCCTATAAGAATTAGTGGCCCCCAGTTGTTTATGGGTACTTATTACTCCTATGGGGTACCCCATTGATATACCAGCTCTCATCAGATATAGAGTGTAAGTTGGAGTTTTTGAGGCAGTGCATCATCTCCATCTACTCTGGGTGAGGTGGAATACTAGGAATACATTGGGGAGACCTGTGGACGATCCTGAAAGGAGTGATACAGATACCCGCACTGGGGGTGAACCAGTGAAGGCTTTTTCACTGAGAGGCCGGTTTAGCCTCATGAAAATGTGAGTAGATATTCTGCTAGCACACAGGTGATTATTCTTTGGTGGAGGATTCCATATTTTGGCATTACAGTCTACACTTAGATCGTGTGCGCATCTTTTTTCTTTGTTTTTTGTCTACATGTATTGGAAGTCGAATACCAGCGACCGATATTGAGAAGCAGCACCGTGAAACTGGAAAGAAAAAAGAGAAGATTGAAGAAGGCAGATCTAGAGACTTTGGTTTTTATATATTTTTTGTTATTATTATTATTATTATTTTTATTTTCATTTGTATTTTTCATTTTTGTGATTTATTTTGGGTGTATAAGCCTTTCAATAGTGAGCGCTGATATATTTAAGGGGTGTACATCTCTACATATGTACTAAGATGTCTTTCACATCACATCCCTGCAAATTGGCTGCAAATACGCAGACATTGCCATGGATATAGAAACAGTAATGTTCCCAGATGTGCACCATAAATATTTAACACCACTATAGAGAATAGGTTGCTATAGAAAATAACCCCACTAACAGGTAAAAAAAAAAAAATACGATCTATAGAGCGCCACGACCCTTTTATTATAACACTGGAAAATAAATCATCTACACACTGGTGTATACCAAAAGGTTTGGAATATTTATTAAAAACCCACTGTAAAAGAACAATAAAATACTATATGTGCAGCATCCTGTACTCACTAGAAAAAATGTAATACATAAAAATACTACATAAAAATCAACAGACTGGTTGTAAATAATACCTTGTTCTGTAATCCCCAATAAGTGCCACAAACACAACCAAATAGATGCTGCGTCATTTCTCATAAAGGGAATACAGGTGAAGAGTTGTCTTCCATGCATTCCAATATTCCTCCTGATGCCCCAATATCTTTGGTGATCACCAAAAACATTTGTGTAGCCAAGAACTGTCCATTAAATAAAACTTCACTTTTACATACCATGTGTCAATTAGTCCTGAAATAGCCCCATTTATTTTTAACTTGGCGCTGGGTTAACACATATATGGTTGCCATGGCAACCAAAGATGCACACCTGGCGAACCTAGATCAACACAAACACCTGTAATCACGGCAATGTGGACAATCGTGGATAAAAACAATGACCTAAAATAACTTTGACAATGGGAGTTATGCACTAAGGCGTGATAAAGAGGTAATAGAGTGGAGATCACTTCTTCATTTCCTATGTTATTATATAGAGCCTATGGTCTAAGATCTCCAATGTTGGAGAAGTACATTGACTCCATATAATCTGGAGAAGTGATATAAATGAAGAAGTCATCTCCACTTTATCACCTCTTTATCAAAGGTTAGTGCATAACCCCCATTGTATCCCATCCTATTATATTTAACTTATTAGACACAATTTTTTGTTGCATCCCTTTGGAGCCAAAGTCCCCAACTTGTATAGAAGACCTGATGGTAAATGGACCAAATGAATTTTGGAATAGATTCCACTTGATACTAAACGCCCAAGAAGTAGACCAAAGACAAGATGGGTAGATTTGTTGGTACACAGTGACAACAAAAGGTACAGGACTTGCTGAGGAGGATTTCATCCTGCAGAGGACCAACAACGGTTGATAGTGTTGATGATGATGAGATATATGTATTCTATTGGTATTGGACTTTATTGTTGTTACTGTTGGTATAAAGGACTTTATTGTTCTTTTTTTGTTTGTTTAATAAATATTACAAACCTTTTGGTATACACCAGTGTGTAGATTTATTTTGCAGTGTTATAATAAGAGGTTTGTGGTGCTCTAGAGAGCACATATTTTTTACTTATCGCCATGAAATCTGCTATGCCTTCTCTAGGTTTGCAATGTTGTAGTGTCTGCTTCAACAATAAGTCATTGCCATATTCCTGTGGTAATACTGTGGCTATTCATCAAATACGTTAAGTTCCAATAGCTGCCTATGCTGTCGGAGTTCACAGTCCCAACTTTGCCAACGTGAGTGTGGCGGGTGATAGTGGCATTTGTGTTCCTGAAGTCTCGAGTGCCTCCCACTCATTGCTCCACTTGCAGTACCTAACACATTGCCCGCATTATGACATCTCTACATGCTAATGGTTATAATGCCTCCTCCTTCCCTTGCAAAGATAATTTTGCAGTGCGTATGTCAAAGTGTATCGTATTATGTATAGTGAAGTGATCTCCACATGTCGCCAGAGACACTTCGCCATAGCACCCCCCCCCCTTCCAGTTGTCTAGACAGTTCCCCAGGTTTCTCAACAGTTATTCTGTTGCATTCTATGGGAGAGGTGAGCCACTGGCTATAATTAGCCTCAAAATATATTCTCCCCTGTGACAGTTTGAGTTCTAATAACTTTTAAATGAAGCAGCTCCCGGCAGTGGGAGCATCCTGCTTTATTCAGCAAGAAAGCCTGCAATATATATTTTCATAAATATTCAGTAGGCAAAACCTGAAAGATTTTCTTTTATGCTTTTATAGAAAAAGGCACTTGAAACATTGTATCACCTCAAAGGTGCCTTGCCTAATGATGCTTGAAATCTGTCCCTTGGAGAGAGAATATCTGCAGGGAGAAGCTCTCCAATCCCTGTGTTATTTTATGTTGCCCATGCAGTAACATTCCTAAGGCTGGAGAGATCTTAGTGCAAATGCTCCATAGAATAGCAAAGGAACTGGTGAGTTTATAATGCTGGAAAAATAGCACTTCTTTATCACACCATCAAGGATAACCCCCCAGGTTCTCACAAACTTACTAACACAGTTCACGCATCTCTATTGCTTTACAAGCCTCTCGTTTTGAGTACTGTTTTCACACACTCTACTTTTTTCCCTTCCCAGAATTCAGTGGTAGGTGGATTTGTCTCTCACTATCTTCTGGAGAAGTCACGCATCTGTGTTCAAGGTCAAGATGAAAGGAACTACCACATTTTCTATAGATTGTGCGCAGGAGCCCCGGAGGACATACGGCAGAGACTGTTCTTAAGCTCCCCTGATAACTTTAGGGTAGGTCACATTTTCCATCTGTAACTGTTTTTTTGTTTTCAGTCTCTCAACCGCATACAGAGAGCCTTTTGTTTATTTATTTAAGAACTGAAAATCCTACATGTAGACTTCAGTACTAATCTCTTAAACTAGGGTTATATGCATTAAAGAGACATCGCGCTATGTTCATCAAGCTGTGGAGATGTAATTCTTGTCAAACCAACAACTGCTTCATAGGGAAAAAAATACAAAAACATCCACCAAATCTCATTGATGTCAATGGGACATTTAACCCCAATGCTAGGCAGGCCTCAAATGCATAGTGTTGGAGACCACTCTAGCAATCAGAGTTAAATGTCCCATTGGCATCAATGGGAATTGTCACTTATCCCAAGTGAGTGCATTTGGTTTTCTACCAAAGCAATGCATTGCGTATCACTCTGGCACTCACATGGTTAAGAAATATGGCCCATTATCATGTATTCTTAGCAGGCATATTTCCTAGTTTTTTTTTATAAATGCATCTTTATGAAGGTTAGAACCTATGCTAGTTATTAAGCTTGCTGAAGCACTGATAAAGCTTGAAAAAAAGATAATTTCTGTAAATTTTAACTCTTGCTTTTTTTGGTTCAAAGTGGCTCTTGTCTGTTTGATTACTTGAATAATGACATTTATTATGCATATCACTTACTGGAAGCTTGTATAAAAACCAGTTGCTATGCATAGTTCCCTATGCATCCATAGGAACGTTTAGTGAGTATGTTTGCATTATATTTATATGGCTATTAACCTTTTTTAAGTCATGATGTCCCTTTAACCCTATGAGTTCCAGAGGTGTGTGTGTATATATATATATATATATATATATATATATATATATATATATATATATATAACATTTATTATTATTATTATTATTATTATTCTGAATCCTAAAAATGTAATTTTAAACCTGCTTTTCTAATATATGTGTACAATTATATAGTCACTGTTTAAATAATTGTGTTTTCACAGCTTGTAATGAGTAACTGTATCCAATAGAGTTAATTTATTTATGGCCTATGTCTCATTGCTGTGCTATAAATTCTAAGATGCACATCCAGATTGTTTATTCTAATGGGGTCCATGAGTTCTGCACAAAGCATGAAAGGATACCTCATGGGGCAAATCTAAGCTAGTGTTTAGGTGGTAGGTACCATATGGAATATGGACTACATGTTATTACAAGTGAAATGAATCCTTTATTGTTTTTTCTTTTACATATTTAAAAACTTCAATCAAAACTGCTTATGTGTCATGTTAAAATGGAACTTTCACTTTAATTCAAATTTGTATATTTGAAAAGTGCATTAAAAACTGCCTATATGTCCTGCTAGCCAAAAGTCCAGCAGATGTATAGTTTAGGAGATATTCACAAGAGCATTTCCTGGTACTACACAGAGCTTCATTAGCAAATGAAATGTCATTGAAACCATCATTACATATGACATATCACTGAAAATGCTCTACTAGCATATGAAATGGCATTGATGCGCTTAATTAGCGCATGAAGCTGTCACTGATGCCACACAGGTTCCGCATTTAGCATACATTAGTATATGAAATAAGTGTAAATATCTCCTGAACTGTACATTTGCAGTTTTTAAAGCAGTAACTCAAGTCAGTTCATCTTATTTAACTCTTTGAGTGCCAGAGAGGTACACAATGAATTGCTCTGCAATGCATTGCATACCCCTGGCAGTCAAAGGGTTAATAGTACTGATGTCTGATACTCTCACTGTTAATAACTGTCTAGTTACTCTGTAATTATATGATGAAGTTTACTCCTCCCAACCCTTTTCCCAAAAGTAAGCCACCACCTCTCATATATGAAAACAGGTCCTTGGACTGGACAGATCACAAGGAGGGACAATCTTCCCTCTGTCAGTATAAGGAAAACCCTGTTGTGTTTGAAAAGGAGGGCAGTTTTTCCTAATACTGACTGAAGATGGCAGGCCCGGACTGGCCATCGGGCATACCGGGCATTTCCCCTGTGGGCCGGTCTGGCGACCCAGGCTCTGAAGCAATACAGAGTGCTGGGAGATGACATCATCTCCCAGCGCTCTGTATTACTGAGAACCACGCGCGGGAGCTTCACCTCTGTGCCGAAGGAGGCACAGATCTCTTCTATAGCACACCGCTAGACTACCAGGGACTCAAGGTAGGGGATCAAGGGGCAATGTGGAGATGAAGGGGCTTTATGGGGCATTGATGAATCGGAATTGTGGAAGAGGAAATGTGGAGATGAAGGGGGCATTGTGGAAGGGGCAATGTGGAGATGAAGGGGGCATTGTGGAGGTGGACAGTGTGGGCAATGTGGAGGTGAGGAGGAGGATGGGGTGGGCAGTGTGGAGGTGGGCAGAGTGTGGAGGTTATTATGTGGGCGGGGGCAGGGGATTGTGGCAAGGGGGGCATAGGATTGTGTCTGGGTCAGAGGGGGGTGGGGGCATCAAAATGCACCTTCGCCTGTATATACCAAAAATCTTGCACTGGCCCTGGGTCCGGGCATTTAAAAAAAAAAAAAAATAACGAACGAATGCTCGCCGCCCCCCCATGGGCTGCTCAGCCTTAAATGCCCGGGCCTATTTTTTGTCCCAGTCCGGGCCTGGACGATGGTCCCTCATAGTGATCCGCTGTCAGATCTGAGGGGAATGCTGATGTCAGTAAAAGGCACAGGAGGGGTAAACTTCATCATATAATTACAGTGTAACTAGACAGTTATGAACAGTACGAGCATCACACCTCTGTACTATTAACTATTATTAACAATCTGAGCTGCTTGTTTAACAAAACATTACTCTCCCTTTAAGACTACCATGTGCATTTAGCAGAGTGTGAGGTCCTGTTATCATGTAGCAACTGTCATGTCTATTTCAATGGACATGATATCCAGCATTGCCTAAAGATGTTCTCTCTTGAGCCAGGGAGCAAGGGGACAATTCCTATTGGTCTTTCAGATTTTCGGACCCAAATAAGGTACATGGAAGTTTATTATTAGGGTGCGTTGGCCGTCCTTTAACCCCTTTGAGGCACTCAGAGGGGTAAATGCCTGTACTAGTTTGAGAAAGTATCTTTTTAAAATGCTATACGAATGGAAGATAATTGACATGAAAAAGGAAAGCAATATGCTAGTGAAGTTTGCCCTAGGTGTCCTTAATATATTTATTCCAGCATGTCTTACTTGGTGCAGACATTATGATAATTCTCTCTTTTACAGAAAACCGCAATTTAATAATATTTCATTGTTATGTTTTAATTTAAAACCTCTAAAATGGTACAATAATGTACAATATTTCAACATATACCATCTGAATCAATCCTGGATTGCATTGCATGTGATAATCAACTGTTTTTACCCAACATTACAAGCAGTACTACATGAATATACACTGTTGTGTTTTTTTGCAATTCAAAGCATAATAAAATATTAAACTATAGTAAACAAAGCAAAAAAATTATTTCGGAATGACACTTTGCTCCTTCTTGCATGTGTAATTTATAGTTAGTGTGATCACATGAATTTGATAGGTGCAGGGGACTGCCAATTACAGAGCAGGAATCTTTCTGTACCTGATGTCTTTTCCAGGGTTACCACTCTTGAGCTGATTCATGTCGTGAGAGCCGAGATAACCTCTTTGAAAATGGTGCCCCTGCAGCTACCAAATACTACTCTTTCAGTGAAGGATTCACCCTGCTGCCTGGTGCCCTAGTGTAGCTGCACTCTCCTCGCTGCCCTAGAAATAATCTTGATACTAGGGCCATATAAAATTCTGCCTTTGTTCCAGAAATCACATCTTCAATCAGTCGCAGGGCCACAGGGCACAAACCCCTCCTACTGCACATGTAAATCTTAACTCAGAGAGGCGAGCAAAGCATTGCTTAGCAAACTGTTACATTCCCCTCTGGTCCTTAAAGGGTTATGCATGCTGCCAGCTTCCATTTAACCCTTTGAGTGCCAGAGGGTCACCCTTCTGGAACTCAAAGGTTTAAACAAAAAACATCAGTATCTGTGTGCATGGACATATCATTCAGGACTGATTGAAAATGTTATCTGTTGGACAAAGGCACAAGGGAAAATCCATAAGGGTCATTAGGATTTTGTTTCTATAGTATAGTAAGTGGGTGTTTATTATTAGATGCTACTTCTCCTTCCATATCTATGAAGTGTAAATACATATCTATATATAGGTATATGCCTTATGGACAAGTCACCTTGGACTGCAGGGAATTTCATTTGATATGTGTACAGATTGGATTATTTATTTTCTGGGAGTAGAGTTAATTGCACTCACATGATAAATATACATCTGATAGATGCAGCAGCTACACCAGTGTGATGACATGCACCAGTTCTTTTATCCACTGGAGTACATGTGGGGAGTGTATGAAGAGAGATCCACTTCTAAACACCAAAAGCTATTTATTTTCATTATGAAAGCACTATAACAAGGAATATGAACAAGAGTGGACTAGTCTACGTGATCTAGATAGCTCAGCTATTGAATGGGTATTAGTTGAAGACGGGTCAATTTGTCATAGGTACAGGAGAGAATTACTTCATTTCCAGCTCATTCATCTCAGATGTGGTAAATTGTGTCTTTTACCTCATATTCTTCACTAACAGATTTGTAGAATGCTGAGATCAATGCAATAAATACAGTCACATCCAGTAAAGTAGTTATTTTGTTTAGAATACGATTTTGCATATTTCAGTAACGCTGTAATCATACCGTCTCCTTTGTTACTCAAGTAGTAATGTATATGTGGGGCTATGTCATGGGTTATGTCAGTGTGTGTTCATGTACGTAAGGGAATCCAATAATACTGATATCTGCACTCTTAATTCTCAAAAATCCTATATAATAATTTGCTAAATCGTGTGTAATGCCGCGACATGCGCAGTACACACACCTGCGCGTGCTGCAGTCATGCGCAGTAGAGGCTGCCCGTGCCGCTGCTGATACAGAGCTGGGCACTCCACTGCGTGTGACTGCCCCGCGACCGGGTGGCAGTGGCACTGTGGCCCGTGTAACGGGCTGTTCAACTAGTAATCATGTATAGCACTATAGCCTTCAGACCATATAGTTCAACGGGGATGCTCTCAGTCCGTCCACCTCTCTCCACAGTAGGACAATACAACTATACAGTATAAATGAGCAAATGTAATTATATCACTGTGTGTTCATGTAAGTAAAGGATTATGTCAGAGTGTGTGTGGGTAAGAGGTATGTCAGTGTGTGTTAGTGTAAGTAGGGAGTTATGTCAGTACGTGAGTGTAAGTAAAATGTTATTTTAGTGTGTGATTGTAAGTAAGGGGTTATATCAGTGTGTGTAAGTATAAGGGGTTATATCATTGGGTGTGTGTGTAAGGGTTATGTCAGTATTTGTAAGCAGGGGGTTTTACTAGTGTGTGTGTGTTTGTGTAAGGAGTTATGTCAGTGTATGTAAGGACTTATGTCAGTGTGTGTGTAGGTAAGGGGTTATACCAATGTGTGTGTGTATATATAAGTAAGGGGTTATGTCAGTGTGTGTGTGAGTGTAATTAAGGGGTTATATCAGTGTGTGAGTGTAAGTAAGGGTTTATGTCAGTGTGTGTGTGTGTGTGTGTGTGTAAGGCATTTAAAGAGATAGTAATGTTTCACAATAAAAGCAACTCCAATTACTTTTTATAGTATTTGGACCATTTCAATACTGTCAGAGATGTAGTCCAAGAGTAATTGAATGATAAAGTAACCCCCTCCCTCCCCTGTTACTAATGTAACACTGCTCACCTCAGAGCAGCAAGACTGTCTGGAAGGATCACAGAGAGGGACAATCTTCAATTATCATAAAGGAAAACCTGAAAAACGTGTCAAGGGGGGGGGGGCAGGGTTTTCCTTATTCTCATAGTAAGAAGATTGTCCCTTGCTGTGACCTGTCCGGTCAAGTGACCAGATTCCACATCTGAGGGGAGGTGGCATAAACTAGGTAAAAGGGGAGGGAGGGGGATACTTTATCATTCAATTACTTTTGAAGTACAACTCTGACAGTATTGAAATAACACTCTCTCTATGGCTCAAATACTATGAAGATTAATTGGAGCTGCTGTTTTTGTGAAACATTACTATCCCTTTAACCTCTTAAGGACCTTCTGTCCCGGGGTGTGTGGTCCTTTAAGGACCAGATTGGAAAGTTTGACGTGCCGTCCCACGTGATTGATCACATGTGCCGGCACACCGAACAGGGGACTGAAAGAGATCTCTCCGGTCTTGGGGCTTATCAATTTCAGTCCCTGCTATTACTCACAGCGCTCCTGCAGGGTGCTGTGAGTAAAAAGTACGTGACGTGCCAGGACCGTCACTGGTCCTTAAGTGCCGGACAGCCATGACGGTCCTGGCACATTACTGGACGCGAAGGGGTTAAGGAGTTAAACACCCTATTTAAATCGGTGGAGGTTTGGAGATTTTGTATTTGTCCCCTATGGTACAATTGGTTTGCTACAGAATTTCTCCAAATCATATTAACCCTTTAAGGTCCAGAGGGATGTGCCTTAACCCCTTAATGACAGTGTTTTTTTTTTCTATTATAGCGAATGACTTCATGGACTTACCAGGTAAGTCGTCTGTCACTAAGGGGTTAATGTCAAAGATAGAGGTGGACAGAGCATTATTATTGTGCTGAACTATGGTAGATTGTTTCTTGTGGGAGGTTTTCATTTCTAACCACAGAGCCTTCAGGGAACGTGCATTCTCTACCATATAATTAACCCAAAGAAGTCACACAGCTGATTGCATTGGACTGGAGTCCATTACCTGCAGTCAGAAAAGCCTGAAGCACTGACTGCTGGGACTAATCTATCGATTGGTCTTAATTACAAATCAAGGTATCTAAGAAACCTAAGCACACAAAGTAGTTCAACCATTATATGCCTGTGATATAAATGTAGTCACTATCTAGTATTCTTTACTTTTCATTGGTCCCATTTTATTTAACCAATTGATTGCCAGAGGGGGACGCAACACCTTGCAAAGCAATACGTTGCGTACCCCTCTGGCGCGCAAAGAGTTTAAAAAATAAAAATAAAGCCTTAAACCTATTTAAATGGAAAATGTTATACAGATTTTTAGGCATGCTCCTGGGTGTTTTTTTTTTCCTTTTAAGTGTTAGTACAGATTAATATTTTTATTTCACCCTTTGAATGCCAAAGGGGTATAACTCTCTGGCGCTCAAAGGGTTAAACTGCGATTTACTGTTGTGGTCAACAGGTAGCACTGTTTCTATCATTGTTGAAAGTATCTTTCTCTCTCTGTCTCTCTCTCTCTCTCTCTCTAGCTAGCTAGCTATCTATACTCACAAAGTAGATTGAGACAAAGACACACTTTTTGTTTGTTATAAAATGTACTGTTCCTTTAAACATTCTCACTTTAACCTCTGGAGCTTGCACAGACAACTGTTAACCATATGCACAACGTAGAGAATCAATATACTAAGAACTGACAATTCATGGGTAAACCAACTGCACTATAGGACGACAAATAACATTTCCTTTTATTTATGGTAAATGGGACATTTAACCTGGTGAATGTTACAGAGATCTCCAGCTCATTACAAAGCAATGAATAGGAGCCCTCTTTATCATTCGGGGGTTACATTTCAAGAATTTGGGGAATTTTTGTTTGTTGTGATGAATTTGGTTTGCTCCAAAATGTCACCCTTCTCAGGACATCTGCCTCACTTTACTGATAATACACTAACACATTAATGCCTTTGACACTGGTGCTCCAATACATTCATATTATACTACACTAGTGTAAAATTCCGTGTACACGGGCCAAGTTCTGGGTGATGTTAACCCTTTGAGTGCCAATGGGGTATGCAACACATTGCTTTGCAATGCTTTGCATACCCCTCTTGCACTCAAAGGGTTAAGAGGGTGATCCTGCTCTGTGTCCTGCCGCTGACACAGTCATGCACTGTAGAGATTGCCCGAAAGCACAGAAAGCTCCCAGCACAGAGCTCCCAGCATTCCGCACAGAATGCTCCCAACACAGAACTCCTAGCATTCTGCAAAGACTGCTCCCAGCACAGATCTCCCAGCATTCCGCACAGAATACTCCCAGCATTCTGTGCTCCCAGCATTCTGTGCATTCAGGCAGTCTCTACTGTGCATGACTGCTTCTGACAAACATCCTAGCGAATTATTATATAGGATGTAAATTGCCTTGTCTCAGATTCCTTGGAGGTGGAATTTTCAAGCATTCTTCCAGTTCATTTACAGGTTATAGAAAGCACGGAAGATATGTAAATACCAGAATGAGTACAGCAAATGACAAGTGATATGCTTGTATAGGAATACAGCATTGTTAATAAATAATAGGATTGTCGTCTTTTGGATAAACAGAGAAATATAGGGGTAGGTACATCAAGTAACAATATTAAAGTTCCTGTTTAAAGGAACAGTTATTTTGTTTATATTTTCTTTTAATTTATTTAACTAGTTCGCTTTATCTATATGTAATTATGTGTATTAAAGGTCAGCTATCACCTGTGAGAATAGATGCCATGGAAGCTGTGTGCCAGATGTACATCAGAAAAGAAGTCAGAAGAGTGACCTCTAGTGATTTGTGTCCTCTAGTGATTTGTGTCTCAATACTTGAGTGACTTGGAACTGCAACATTTCTGCTTTCACAGTTCAGAATCTCATGGGGTGGCAGCTGTCAGTACCCATAGACTGCTGGAAATGGAATTTCTCACCCAACCCTAGCAGTCTATGGAGCTGTATGCAGAGATTCGCAAATGTTATGGATGTAAGCAACATATGTCATTTTTCTCTCCATTCCAAGTGCAGACCCAGAGGGGTTAGTTCTCTGACTCCCCTCCCAATGGCTAATTTGTGCCATTTTGGGGTTGTCCAGTATGTATAGGAACAGACTCACTAAAGCATAATTGCCCTTTAAATTGTATGCACTCTTTCAGTTGTTCTCTTCCCTCCACATTCAGTGATTTGTGTGCCCTCTGCTCTCTGTAACTTGACTGTACCTGCAAAGGAACCTAGGAACTGAATGTACCTCACTCACTTCTCTTTTCAATGGCTGTCTGTTCCCATGATCAGATTGTAGTAGTAGAGTTTGAAGTCTCACAGTTCGGTCTCCAGTAGCTCAGTGCACAGGTCCCATAAACTGTAAGATTTATGTTTTACAGTCCCAACAGTTTATGGGTAACTATAGTAGAGCAAATGAAGCCCACATACATTTCCCTTGTTTTCTCCAGCCCATAACTATTTAATAAGGTAGGAATAACCTCTGCCAAATGACTGATTAGATCCAATTTGGAACTGCACTGCACATATCTGGGTTTTTAACACTGTAAAACATGAGAGCTTCCCTTTAAAGTGATAGTAATGTTTCACAAAAACAGCAGCCCCAATTAATCTTCATAGCAATTGAGCCACAGAGAGTGTTATTTCATTACTGTGAGCGTTGTAGTTCAAGAGTAATTTAATGATAAAGTTTCCCCCTCCCGCCCCTTTTACCTAGTGTAAGCCGCCTCCCCTCAGATGTGGAATCTAGTCCATAGACCGGACAGCTGATATCAAGGGACATTCCTCTTACTGTGAGAACAATGAAAACCCTGCCCCCCCGACAGGTTTTTCAGCCTTTTCCCTTATCTTAATTGAAGATTGTCCCTCTCTGCAATCTACCTGGACACTCCCTGCTGCCCTGAGCTGAGCAGTGTTACATCAGTAGAAGGGGCGGGAGGTGGATACTTTATCATTCACTTCCTCTTGAACTACAACTCTGACAGAATTGAAATAACACTCTACAAGGTCCAAATACTATGATGATTAATTAGAACTGCTTTTATTATGAAACATTACTATCCCTTTAAAGGGCAACTGGCACATAATAGTTACCTTCTCTGGAGGCCTTTTCCTCTGGACACAAACCTGATGAAGAAGACAGGGCTGCATTGTAATATATAACCTAGTAACATAGTTGATGAGGCTGAAAACACGACATGCGTCCAATAAGTTAAGCCCATGCCAAAAACACCCCTGTTGCCTTTACAGATTAGTAGCAGAGGTGAACAGGGCTCAGGATAGTTACCCCTGGTGCTCTCTGACAGATCCTGGTAAAGATACTGAATTATAAGGGCTGTATGTTCCAAAGAAAAGTGGTGAGAACTAAATGACCCTAAGACGTTGAAGTCTCTCAGATTAGTCATGTGGAGCCTTTACTACAGTCTCCACTGTGTGCTAGGGATAAGGTTTCTAACTTGACCACATGGAACTGCGTATGAAACTCTTAAAATCTTTGGCTTTCAGGCACAAATGTCCTGGTTGTGTCCATCTTGCACTGTTAGACCAGGTTGTCATGCTTCTGCCTCCCCCTCAGCTTGCTGAAAGGAGCCATTTTGGGGCTTTTAACCAAGTGTGCTCCCATAGGAACAGACTTGTTAAAACCTAATAGTTTCCCTTTAAAGTGATAGTAATGTTTCATAATAAAAGCAGCTCTAATTAATCATCATAGTATTTGGACCTTGGAGAGTGTTATTTCAATTCTGTCAGAGTTGTAGTCCAAGAGTTATTCAATGATAAAGTATCCCCCTCCTGCCCCTTTTACTGATGTAACACTGCTCAGCCAGAGCAGAAGGGAGGTGCCCAGGTAGACTGCAGAGAGGGACAATCTTCAATTAAGATAAGGGAAAAACCTGAAAAACTTGTCAAGGGGGACAGGGATTTGATTGTTCTCATAGGAAGAAGATTGTCCCCTGCTGTTATCTGTCTGGTCTATGGACTGCATTCCACATCTGAGAAGAGATGGATTACACTAGGTAAAAGGGGCGGGAGGGGAAACTTTGCTTGTGAATATCTCACAAACCATAAAGGTTTGAGAGATAAGACTTATATCGTTCTTCATGTTTTTTTAATGCCTACAAAATAAAATAAAGATAAAACAAAAGAATTACTATCCCTTTAAGTCATTTTTATAGGGTTAATAAAGAGCTACAGCAAATAAGTATTCATTTAATTAAAATAAGAAGAGGTTAGCACTCTGAATACTATTCTCTCTGCAGTCTTCCATAGATCACAGCGTGTGCATCATATCTTGTAATATTACAAGGAGTGAGGAGGCAGAAGGATGACTGATACACTAATCTACTTCATAAATGGATGGCAGTCAAAACAACTACATGACTTAATAATGCCGTGTCTAGTTTCAAAGGAATATAGATTTTTTTTTTCCTGATGGATTGCCTTGACTGGGAAATCACTTGTTTTAATTACTTTATAGAAATATCTGCACTTTCTCCAGCTGCTGTTTTATACACAACTAGGTTAAAAGCCCGTGTACATGGGCCAAGGGTCAGGTAATGTTAACCCTTTGAGTGCCAGAGGGGTACGCAACGCATTGCTTTGCAATGCGTTGCGTACCCCTCTGGCACTCAAAGGGTTAAGAGGCAGCTACCTCACTGCTCCACTCGATGCAGTCTTGCATCACCTCACTCACGCAATGCAATCATGCGCAGTAGAGACTGCCCGAACAGATTTTGTCCCATTTGATCGTGACTTCAGTGATGTGTAAAAAAAATGTTCAAATGCTTTGCATATCCCAATGACACGCAGTGGGCTGTATATTCAGACCAGCTTCACTGTAGGGGAAAACTAAAAATCATCATTGACATAAATGGGGATTTTAAGCCCTTGAGTGCCAGAGAGGTTTTCAATGCATTGCTTTGCATTTAAAGGGTTAAAATCACCATTTAAATCAATGCTCATTTTTGGTGTTTTTTCCTCTATGGTACAACTTTTTGCCCCCCAATTTTTTTTTTTTGAACATACGTACCAAAGACATTTTCAGTCACAGTAAGTCATCCAGTTACCTGTGCTGTGAAAAATTACCGCATGAAAAAAACACTTTGAGCGCTAAATATTGCTCCCATTGGAAGCCATTAAATAGAGTTTGAATTTCCCATTCAATTCCATACTTTGGGCAGTAACATGCGTTAAGAGACCCCATTTTATTGCCAAGAACCTACTCTTTTTTTTGCACAGAATCCCGTAACACATGTTTTAACCTGTCGATGCTGGAATTGAAAGAGAAAAAACCTGAAAAAAAAAAACAGTGTATGTATTGCTATGGAGCCCTAAGCCCCATATCAAGAGATCTAAAGTACTAAAAAAAGTGTGTGTTTTGTTTGAAAAATTAACCCTGTGAGTGCCAGTGGGGTATGCAATGCATTCTTGCACTCACAGGGTTAATCCCCCTAAAACTAACACATCATATGAAAATAACACTTAAAGGGTTAGTAATGTCCAGCTAAAACTTTTTTGCATTGTGTAGAGCTTAATAAGTAGATTTTAATGCAAAAAAAAACAAATCTCTCAAACCGCTATGGTTTGAGAGATACATGCATTCAAAGTCTGATGTTTCCTGCTGGCAGCTGTAAAGCTGACAGCAGGAGATCTGTGTTGGCTGACACGGAGGCTCTGTACCAGAGCCGCAATTGCGTTATTTAAAACGAATGTCTTCATTGGAATGGTCTAAAAAGTGTGCTGCCAGCAGGAAACATCAAACTTTGAATGCATGTATCTCTCAAGCCATAACGGTTTGAGACATGTTTTTTTGCATTCAATTCTACTTACTAAGCTCTACACGATGCAAAAAAAGTTTTAGTTGGACATTACTAACCCTTTAAGCTAAGTTCTAAATAGAGTGACTAGCATGGATAAATGATAAGGCTGTGCCAGTAGTTGTGGGAGGAGCTGGAGGTCTATTTAATCCCCCAGCTTCCTCCCTCGCTCCTCTTACGTCACGGGTCAGTCGAGTAGCATCGCGCCGCCGTCGCAGTCACGTGAGTTTCACTTAGCGTTCGTTGCCATCCAAAGGTTAGTACCTTATTCAATTACCAGCCGTTCAGTCTCATGCTCGTTTTCACCCATACACTAACCGACGAAACATCGCATCTCCCATAGATTCGGATACTATTCCAGGAAGTGACATCACTTCCTTGAGACACGTCCAACTTCTACACTCTGTAGCGTTTGCCTCGTCCTCGTCACTAACCAGGCAGGTACGCTATACTCAGTTACAGGTCCATCACTCTTGTCTAAACGGGCATTTCTCTAATAAGTATAGTCAGCAAGTGCATTACTTTCAAGTAATTAAATGTTCACAGATCGGTTTTACAAGCTTCCACTTACACTATCCTATACCATTAGAATTATAAGATACTTATAAAAAAAAAAAAAAAAAAAAAAGTGTGTTCTTAAATCTCTCCATAAGCTGGTCAAAAATGTTTTAAATGCATTAATCTCATGTCCTGCCGATGGGAGGCAGAAGTAACTGTTATAAGGTCTAAATTATTCTTCAGGAGAGGAGTTCACCTCCAATACTCAAGTAAAGACATGTGTGCATGTATATGTATATGTAATTATAACATCATACTTATGTTTAACGAAATAATCTATGACCATTGCATTTTCCATTTATAAGTCATGTGGTCCAAAAAATTTACTCCTGTGTATGTATCTATAACGACAGTCTCTAGGGAGAATGTGCACTTACTCATCTGTATCTTTGTCTCTATCTCTCTCTTTCTCATTACAGTTTTCAGTTAAACTTATCTGGAGGTTGTCAATCATCCTCAGTAGGTAGCAATCAATCTATACAGTCTACTGTCTCTCCTTCGAATTCAATAGGTCAATCTCACTTATCTTTCACTAGAGGTCGAAGGTCAAGGTCACCTTACCTCATAATTGAGGTTGAAGGTCACTTCCTCCTTACCTCTTTTCGGAGGCCGAAGGTCACATTCTCCTTACCTCTTTCAGGGGTCGAAGGTCATTGTCACCTTACCTCTTTCTCAAGTCCGAAGGTCACCGTCTCCTTACCTCTTCACAGAGGCCGAAGGTCACCGTTTCCTTACCTCTTCTCAGAGGCCGAAGGTCACCGTCTCCTTACCTCTTCACATACGAAGGTCACCGTCTCCTTACCTCTTCACAGAGGCCGAAGTTCACCGTCTCCTCACCCCTCCAAAGAGTTTGAGGGTCACGGTTCCTTACCTCTTCCAGAGGTCGAAGGTCACAGTTTCCGTACATTCTCACAAAGGCCGAAGGTCACCGTCTCCTTACCTCTCACAGAGGCCGAGGGTCACGGTCCCTTACCTCTCAGGAGGCAAAAGGTCAATCATCATTTTGCCTCCAATTCCAAATAGATTCACTATCATTTTCTCTTTTGGGTGGCTTAGGTCTCCACCACCTTAACTTAACTAAGGGACTGAGGTTCACGGTTCCTTATACTCCGGGAAGCCGGGGGTCACTATTACCTTACCTCCTTTCAAACAAGTCACTTTCACCTCAAATTTCGTAGAATTCTCACTTACCTCGTTGTGCAACAGTATGGCTTCTTTAGTTATGTCTTACTTCATGCTCAACAACGTTATCCTCTAAAAGTCGTACACACTGCGTAATCCATATATACAAGCTTACGTTATGAGGGTTTCTTGCTTTTAGCATCAGTCAAGGCATATACTTATTTCAGGACAAGTAGATCACGTCAACCAGGAAGGGAGATTGGTGTGTTAGGTTCCGTTTTCGGGTTTTTGATAAACTCTCTTATAACATCTCAACCTCCCAGATACTGTAAACTATAATACATTCGTCTTAAGTTCCTGGTTAGTACTACTTTCCAAAAAAAAAACAAAAAAAAAAAAAAACTTTTAACCAAATCACAATGAGGTATATCCCCTTCTCCAATTCCGCCTTCAAGAGGCCTAGAAGAACTTCCTTCACGTCTTCCAGATCTATAATAGGTCTTTAATCCAAGGTAATTTCCATTGCCTTTCCCTAATTCTCTCATATTTTGTCTAGTAACACAGGTCATGGAAGACTCTAATACCCCAGGGACCTCAGGTTCTGAGCCTCCAAGAGCCATACAAAAAATACCACGCAAACGTTCATCTTCTACTGCTGGTTCATCCTACAGATCATGGACTATTGCCAAACTGACGGCAGAGCTCAACAGAAGAGGAATTCATTACTCTGCGTCCGCTAGGAAGAATGAACTTTATAGATTACTGTGTGATAACACTATTACATCACCCATTCCTACTTCTCCAGCTACTATTCAGGGCGGTTCACCCACCCTATCCTTGCCTCATTCTCCTAGCGTTTCCTTGCCGCAAACAGATCAGTCCCAAAAAATCATACAAATGCTTACTGATCTTACTTCCACTGTAGCCAACATACAGTCCAGGTTATCCAACCTCGAATCTACCAACCCTCACACCAATCCAACCATAGTACCTTCCAATACGTTGGAACCATCAGGTAATTCCAACATGCCCCCACGCATTACACCTGCTCACATGATTCCACAAAATTTACGTAAGGATATTCTGGAAGGTAAAGAAGTCAACCTAGCTGCCATTCTGTTGGCATCTCAGGACCTCATGGAAAATAAAACTATAAATTGTGGCGAAGTGTCAGTCACTCTTAAAACCAAAGACCCCAGACTGGCTCGTAAATTACCTATTCCGGAATTTGTTTTAGCGTTTAGCGTATATAGAGACATTATATGCTCTACCTCTCCTCATAGACGCCAGGAATTAGATACTTATATGTATACTCTAGTTGACTTGGGTCACAGATACGGTGGTTTTGCTTATTACGATTACCACAAATCGTTTGCCGCTAAGGCCGCCGCGGCTTTGACCCAATTCAACTACCACACAGACTGGAGCTTTCTGGACAACGAGCTATTCTGCAGACATTTTGCAGGCCTTAAATTACCCACTTGCCAAATCTGCCAAGCCAATACCCATTCTACTCAACTATGTCCATCCTCCATCTCCTCCAACCAGTTAGAACTTCCATCCACAAGTAGACCTCAGGAACTGAATGCCTCATCTGAACAAACTTCTCGCCCTACCAAAGACAAATTGGGTAGGACCATTCATTACATAGGTAACTCTCCCATATGTAACAATTTCAACAGCAAAGGGTGCTTTTACAATGCATGTAGGCTACTACATCAATGTTCTCTCTGCCACAACTCCCACTCCAAAATCATTTGCCCAAAAAATTTCTCCATTAATAAAGGATCAAGATCCATTAACTAGTCCAAGTTGCAATCTCTTCTTCTTCAACACCCAAACACCACTCTTTCTAACTACATTATATCTGGTTTCAGTACAGGTTTCCATACAGGTATCAACCGTTGTCCCGATACCTCTATCGAATGCCCCAATTTACTTTCAGCCTCTTCCGACCCAGATACCGTCCTTAAACTCATTCAGAGTGAGTTAGATAAAGGGTTTATTATAGGCCCTTTTTCGTCTCCTCCATTCCCCATCTGGAGAATTAACCCATTAGGGATAGCCACTAAAAAATTCCAACCTAATAAAAAGAGGCTAATCATTGACCTTTCAGCTCCACATGGTTCTACTTAGCCTAGCATTAACTCCCTGATACCTTCGGAAGATATGTCCATGGAATACGTCAAATTAGATGACGCTATTACACATATTCTACAATGTGGTCAATATTGCTGGTTATCAAAAACAGACATTTCTGACGCTTTTAAATTATTACCAATTGACCACTCTTTATGGCATCTCCATGGAATTCGATGGGATCACAAGTATTATTTTGCCACAAGATTAGTGTTCGGGTCTAAGAGTAGCCCAAAAATATTTGAATTTTTTGCAGACATCCTGGCTTGGTTAATACTCAACATTTCCAAATGTCCAGTGGTAATACATTATCTGGACGACTTCCTCTTAATTGATCCACCAGGTATGGAACCTACCAGTTTGTCCAAAACTCTGGAATTATTTAATGAATTGAATATCCCTACCGCAGCTCACAAAACATTTGGCCCATCTCACATTATTGAATTTCTAGGGATTACGTTAGATACTATACTCATGGAAGCAAGACTACCTTCAGACAAACTAATTAGGATTAGAACCTTATTACACGAATTCACACTCAAAGAAACATGTCACATCTCAGAACTACAATCTCTCCTAGGTCACTTAAATTATGCTTCTAAAATTATGCCCCAAGGTAGGTCCTTTACCTCCCACCTGATCAAATTATTGTCTAGCAGCTCTCCGCAAGTGATGCTGGACAGTGAGGCCAGATCAGACATTGCCATGTGGGAAGAATTCCTCAAGAATTGGAATGGGCGTTCGTTATTTTTACCCCAAAAATTCTCAGACACAATCCTAATTTACTCAGATGCTTCGGCTGGGAAGGGTTTCGCGGCCATTACTGAGTCCCAGTGGTTTGCTGAATCCTGGCCAGACGAGGTATCACACATTCCAAATTTCTTCACTACATCAACTCTGTTTGAAATCTACCCAATTGTGGCAGCAGCAGCTTTATGGGGTCACACATGGCCAGGCCAACATATAATCTTTCACACGGACAATCAAGCATTATCAAACACCATCAAGAAAGGCAGATCAAAAAATATCCATATAATGCAGTTTCTTAGGAAGTTAGTCTTGTTGGCACTCACATACAACTTCCACTTCACATGTTCATTTTTACTGGGTCATTCTAACAAAGCAGCTGACCTTCTCTCCCGTTTCAAATTCCAACAGTTTTTCCGGGCACATCAACAAACCGCACTTCAGCGACTATCACCTCCACCTTTCAAAGAACTCATTCTGATTTCAACAACTATGTCCACAAATCAGAAGAAATCATCGGTCGGGCACTCGCCCCAAACACACTAAGAAATTATAACAGAGCTTGGCTTTATTTCAACAAATTCATCTCCAACTTCAAACCTCCAGAACCTTATAATATAACCAGTATTTTGGCCTTTGCTGCCCATTGTGCCTCCGACCTACGTCTCTCACCAATTACGATTAAAAACTATTTGGCAGGAATTCAACATCACATCAACCTCAACACTCCTAACCAGATATCTATCTTTTCTTCCTATAAAACCAAACTGTTTCTCAAAGGTCTGATGAAAACACAATCTTCACCACTCTCTCACCGCTTACCAATAGACGGTAAACTCTTTAGGAGCATGGTCATTCTTTTACTTTCTCAACCATTTGATTTTATGACCAATCATGTCATGCTAGCCGCCATCCATTTGGCTTTCTTTGGCTTTCTGCGTCCTAGCGAGTTTACTATCTCAAATTCACATTCAACATTTCCCAAATTGGGTCACCTTTCACTACATAAAAATTCCTTCACTTTATTTCTTCCACGTTCCAAAACAGATCAATTAGCATTAGGCACTCATATCAATTATCACGCTACTAATGACGCTTGGTGTCCAGTCTCTGCTATCAAATCTCTAATCTCTCTATTGCATGACAAACCCTCTAGTTTCCCGCTTTTACCAATTAACGGGAACCCATTATCCACCTCCACATTTATTCATCACGTACGTTTTCTCCTGTCTCTATTAGGATTAAATGCTTCCGCATACTCAGGCCATTCTTTCCGCATAGGGGCAGCCACTACAGCCTCTCGCCAGCAAGTACCTCCTCACATTATTCAAAGACTAGGTCGTTGGAAATCAAACTGTTTCTCCCGCTATGTTCACAATCCTGTATTAGAAATCAAACGAGCACAACAAGCTATGCTAAAATAAACATGTACTCCTTTCAGTCAATGTCTAATAAAATAATATTCTTTTGGAACTTTTGCCTCTATTCAGGTTTACTACTTCCTCGCCACTCATGACTATTCAGGCTGGGGTTTTAGGCACATATCATCCCTGGTCTGTCTAGTATCATCACTACGCTGTATAGATCCGACCACAAATGATAAGGCTGTGTCTGTAGTTGTGGGAGGAGCTGGAGGTCTATTTAATCCCCCAGCTTCCTCCCTCGCTTCTCTTACGTCACGGGTCAGTCCCCTCCCAGAATCCCCCCCCCTGTCCAATCTCAATTAACCAAGTAGACCCTCTATTCAGGTTTACTACTTCCTCGCCACTCATGACTATTCAGGCTGGGGTTTTAGGCACATATCATCCCTGGTCTGTCTAGTATCATCACTACGCTGTATAGATCCGACCACAACTGTATTTTTTATTTATTTTTTTAATTTTTTAATCGTGGTTTGGATAAAATGAAATGTTTAAAAATGATCTGTGCCCATACTTCCAGGCCAGACTGCGGGTACAGCTCTGCACCACAGTCTTTCACTCTTCCTCTGCTCCCCACCCACGTAGCTTCTTGATCCAGCCTCTTCCGATGAAGGAGGATTTCTCCTTGTAAGCCGACGTACTCTCTAGCCAATGATAGCGTTCCAGCTTACAAGTAGAAATTCTCCGTCATTGGAGGAGGCTGGATTGAGACACTACGTGGGATGGGAGGAAGAGTGAAAGTCTGCAGTGCAGAGCTGTACCCGCAGTCTGGCCTGGAAGAATGGGCACAGATCATTTTGAAAATTTAATTTTAAACAAAACAATTAAAAATAAATATATATATATTACACAGTCATCCATGCTAGTCACTCTATTTAGTAATTTATTAGCCTATTGTATAGGGGTGACCGTTCCCCTTTAATCTTCTACCTTCCATCTTCTTCTTCTTCTTTCTATCTTCTGTCTTCTAATCTTCTGTGGTCAATTGTCATTGTTGCCATAATTATGCCACAATAAAAGAAAAAAACATGTTGAATCAAGAAAGACACCAAAGTTAATGTGGCGGCAGGAGGCCAGTACAAAAATCCCCCCTCTTAAGTACCTCTCAGGCTGTTGCCTGAGCCATTCTGAGGAAAAGTTGAACAGAGACTGACTTTTATATGGCCTGTCTCTGTTCAAAATGATTCCCAGCATTCCATTGGCTAGGATGCGAATTACGCAACTCCCAGCCATTCAGCTAATAGCGGGTTTAGTCATCCCTCACACTAGCAGCTGATTGGCTGGGTGATGCATAACTCAAATCCCAAACTATGGAAGGCTGGGAACTATTTTGAACAGATACTGCTTTAAAGTGACAGTCAACCTCCACTTTGTCTTCGCATATTCGGCAAGTTAACTTGGCTATACTTTAATTATTTTTCCTCTGTGGTCCAATACAGGTTTCTGGTAACTTTGGGTAGGCCATCCGCCCCTTTAAGTAGGCAGGAACAATTCTAGAATTGATTGCAGGGGGTGGAGCCTACCTTCCCTCCTTGGCTGCAGCTAGCCAACCAGCTCCAGAAAGATTTGTTCCTTGGTGAAGACACAGGCAAGAGAACAGTTGTGCTATAGTTTTAGAAATATTTTATTTTCCTGTTAGAAATGGAATACCACCATTAGGTGGATTACCATAACTGGCAATGCCCTTAGATGTGGCTAGCTCAGTATCCAGGTGCTTTTTGTGGACCTTAAGCCCTGGGGGGAAAATCTTGGGTACAAGTTCTTTCCTCAGGAGTTGCCCACCGAGAGGCTTCTTTTTGATACATGGTAATCTGAAGACAGAAGATCTGCAGGAAAGGTGAGCAACTCTTTGAGTGCTGCAGGTCCACATGTCCCACAGTGCCCCTCCGCACAGGGTTTTTTTTTCCTTTGGAGTTCTTATTGCACACTCCTGCACTCATTGGGTTTATCTGTATGTCTGTTGGGTGTTTTGGAGCAGGTTTATATGGTAACTTAACCCTTTAGCTGCTGGTTTGCATCTTTTGAGGGGGTTATTGTCACTTTCCCTTCTGGGTCCAGTGTTTTTTGGGTCTTCTAACTTGTTCTAGTGATGTCTCTTGTAATTTTATTTCACAGTTTTAACTTTGACAAAATTTGAGTAAAGGCGTGCTTTACTGCATAGACGCCATTGCTCCATTTACTCCTATGGGACTGTACAGTTTGGGACATATCTCTGCAACCGCTCAACGTAGCGACTTCACAGAGGGCTCATTTTAATTGTCTGACCTTGCTCTATCATCCGGTTACCATGGCAAGTATGTTGGAGGTCTCAGGGGGCTTCGGGCACTTTTGATGTACTAATTCTGGGAAAACTACATTTCCCATGAGCGCTTGCTTCTTGCGCTCGTTTCTGATTGGCTCCTGCCACGGCAGCCATTTTGTGCCTTTTACTGAACGAGTATCCTACGCAGGGCTTGGACTCTCCTTCTCTCCTCTGCAGATATTTTAGCGATTTCTGGGGTTAAATTTTAATCTTTCACACTGTAATTGGGTGATTCTTTATACTAAATGTTTTTGACGCTGTGAGAATGTCTAATCCGTTGGATCTTGGGGCCAGGCCTAAGACTAAGGACGCTGGGGTCTCTGTGTCCCCTATTGCACACTGTTCCTCATGTCATTCAGGGTTACCTAGAGAATTCTCAGGTAATATATGTCCAGCATGTTTTGATGCCCCTGAGTCTCTCCCAGGGACCTCCAGCCATGCAATAGAGCATTACAACTCTTTCCATCCCAGTTACAGGGGGTCTTCCACTCATGGCAGACCCCTTCTTCAGTCAGACCTTCCCTGCCAAAACCACAGGGAGTACCTTATGTGTCAGATTCCTTTGAGGAGGAACTGTTGGTGGATTCAGATGTTGAGGAATGTTCTGCTGTGGGCTCCCCTTTGGGGGACCCCTTTGAAGCTGATCCTGAGCCTTTGGCTGAGGGCCTGATCAGGGCTGTCTTGACCACCCTAAACATTCCCCTAGTTCAAGAGGTTTCTTCAGATCCCTCTGATGTTTTCCAGGAGCCTAAAAAGCCCCTTACTTGTTTTCCAATTAACCCCACTCTTGACCGCCTTGTGTCTGATGAGTGGAAATCTCCGGACAGAAAGCCTTCTGTTTCCAAGAAGTTTGCTAAGCTTTAACCCTTTTCTGAGGCAGCGCTTGCTCGGTGGGTTCCTCCCCCCCAAAGTGGATGCTCCTATATCCAGGCTATCTAAGTCTACTGCACTGCCAGTTTCTGATGCGTCCGCTCTTAAAGACTGGACTGACAAGAAGCTTGAGGTTTCCCTCAAGTCCATTTTTGCCACTGCTGGCACTGACAAGCATCCAGCGTTTGCTGCGGCATGGGTTAACCAGGCCATTGTAGTGTGGACTGAACAGCTCACCCTGGCTGTACGTCAGGGTGCTCCTTCTTCGGATATGTTGCAGCTTCTTGCCAACATCTCTGAGGCACAACACTATGTTTCTGCTGCCTTATTTGATGCCATCCATTTGGTGGAACGGGTTTCTACCATGTCCGTGGTTGCCAGACAAGCTCTCTGGCTCAAGATCTGGTCTGCTGACACTGCTTCCAAGAAAGCCTTGCTTTCCTTACCCTTTCAGGGTACATCCTTATTTGGGCCAGATCTTAAGGATCTGATTAGTGAAGCCACAGGGGGTAAGAGTACTCATCTGCCCTTGGTCCCCAGGAAGAAAACTCCTCTCAAGCATAACAGGTTTTTTTTGTCCCTTCCAGACTGAGACATGTCCGGCGAACCAGGCAGTTCCATCAGCTCCACGTGCTTTCTCCAAGCCCAAACAGCAATGGAAGCCCAAGGTCTCCTCCTAAGGCTTCCAAGACTTCTTCGGAATGACTCGCCGAACCTGGGTCCCCACTCGGCTATGGGTGGCCGTCTGCGTCACTGCCACAGCGTCTGGGAGTGTTCAGTGGTGGACCCGTGGGTTTTACAGGTGGTGACGGAAGGGTACAGGATCCCTTTAGTCTCTCTTACTCCCTTGCTCTTTTTCCTTCTCATATGCCCCAGGGCACAGAGAAATGCCATCTGTTCAACGGCGCTATCCAGGCCCTTCTGGACAAGGATGTTCTGGAGCCTGTTCCAGTTCAGGACAGAGGTATGGGTTTTTACTCAAACCTCTTTGTGGTCTCCAAGAAGGATGGCGGTTGTCGTCCCATTTTGGATTTGAAAGATCTCAATTCCTTTGTGATCAGGACTCCTTATCACCAGGAGTCCCTAAGGAAGGTAGTTGCTGCTATGTCTCTGTGGTAATTCCTTGCTTCTCTGGATCTTCAGGACGCGTATCTACACATCGCCATTCATCCAGAGAGCTGGCAGTATCTCAGATTTGCCTGCAACCGAGTGCACTTTCAGTTTTCAGCTCTTTCCTTTCGTCTGACTACATCTCCTCAAGCCTTCAGCCGTGTCCTGGGAGCTTTAGTATCCATCCTCCACCGGGACGGCATCAGAGTTACTCCATACATGGACGACCTGCTTCTGAAAGCCCCCTCTACAGAACTTCTTCATCAGCAGATTCAGGACTGTATTCCTGCTCTCACTCATCATGGGTGGATCATCAACATGGACATGTCGGATCTTGTCCCATCCCAGCGTCTGGTCTTCCTGGGCCTTCTCAGCAGAACATGGTGTTTCTCATGGGGGAAGTGGCTCACCAGATTGCCCACAGGGTTTCTGCTGTTCTGGCTAAGGATCCAGTTCCAGCCAAGAAGCTGTCCTCTCTAGTGGGGAAATTCATCTCCACCATAGAAGCGATCTCATTTGCCATGGCTCACACCAGGGAACTCCAGAGGTTCGTGATCCAGGTCCTTCAGCGCCCTCCCTTTGAGTCATTGGCTACTATTCCTCTACGCCTGCTGACGTGGAAAATGGCCTTTCTCCTGGCGATCGTGTCTATTCATTGTGTTGCGGAGTTACATGCTCTGTTTTGTAAACCCCCTTTTTGGTGTTTCATAAAGACAAGGAGGTGCTTCACACTTCTCAGGAGTTTCTCCTGAAGGTGGTCTCTGAGTTGCACATTAATCAGGAGATTGTGGTACCTTCTTTCTGCCCTGACCCTACCTCTGGCAAGGAGAGGGATCTCTACTTGAAATCTGATTCCGGACTCCCCAAACGGCGTGCAGCTGCGCGGGGAGCCCGGAATTCCATGACGGTCCAGGACCGTCATGTGTCCTTAAGGGTATAACAACCCATAACGGTCCAGGACCGTCATGGGTCCTTAAGGGTTTAAATATGTAAACCCTTTGAATACCAGAGAGTTATCCAACGCATGCAATGCGTTGGATGCCACCCTGGCACTCAGAGTGGAACTTTCACCTTAATTCAAGCTTGCATATTTAAAACTACCTATATGTCATGTTAACTTTAGGAGATATTCACACTTTTATTTCTGGGAAAGTGAACATTTCCTGGTATTGCACAGAGGTTTCGTAGCATAAGACAAGTCAATGAAAAGGCTTCATTAGCATATGGAATGTCACTGAAATGGGTAATCAGCATATGAGAACATCTCCTTAACTGTACATTTGCTGGTCTTTTGGTTAACATGACACATAGGCAGCCTTTGATGCTGTTTTCCAATATACAAACTTGAACTAAGGTGTAAGTTCCACTTTAAGATGAAAAGAATAATAACAATAAAAGTATAGGCAATATGACGTTATATATTACACACTCACAGAATATGTTAAGTCAAAATGAGGGAATTATATCCTAGGAATAAGTAATTTTCTTAACAGATTAACTTACTTAGCTTGATGTCTTTCATACAGCAGTCAGGTATATCTGTCCTTTTATATTTTGTGTTATAGTTTGTATCCTGTATATAGTGACCTATATTCACGCCTGCCTCTAGGTCACACCTCTTCACAGAAAACAGTAGGCCTCAATAGACTTACAGAGGAACTTTCGCTACAATAACATAGAGCTTGAAATGATGATTACGTTAGTGATATGCAACACACTTGAGTTTATTTTCAAGTATAATTGCGCCTTTAATGAAAAATATAAACTTTCATGCAGGCAGGAACTGGGGGATAGCGCAGGCATCTTGCAGAGCCAGCATCTCTGGGTCTGCGCGGTTTGTCCCCTTGAACTCCACTACTGGTGAGTTGAATACACCAGAAAGGGACTGACAGTGCAGAGCGCCTACTGCAAGATCCCAGCCGCTGCCTGCCTGCTTGAAAGGTTATATTTTTCCTTAAAGGAGCAATTATACTCGAAAATAAACATAAGTGTGTTGCATATTGCTTATGTAATCATCATTTGAAGCGCTATGTTATTGTAGTGAAAGTTCTGCTTTAAATGGATTGTGGGGGACACAATATGGTATAAATATTTGAGCAAACAATTTTCAGTGAACTACAAGAGAGCACAACCAGCTAATAAATAGTATGCAGATATATACGGCTTCTGTTTGAAGGACACCTAACTAGGTAAGGCCTTCTGTTACACAAAAAAGGGGACACATATTCCTAGGGTATAGTTCACCTATAATTGCACACCTTTAACACCTTAATGACCACCGATCCGGCAGGTCACGGACGTTAAGGACCATGGCAATTTGTTTTCTTTTTTGAGATTAATTCTGGGATGGCAGAGCTGTTTGTAGCCACGCTGCCATCCCAGAAATCCGTGATATTCCGGGACTGTCATCTGTCCTTAATGCAAATCCACCGGTGACGGTCCTGGCACGTCTCTGGTCCTTAAGGTGTTAAAGGGATAGTAATGTTTAGGTTTCTACATTAACGATCTGTAGCTTTATAACCATTGATAGTTTTGCTGTTTTCGTTTTAATCTATAGTAAAGTGCGCCCCCCCATACACAAATCTTCAGCAAACCAGTCTGCACAGATGACAATGAGGAACAATCGTCTTTCAGCATAAGGGGGCAGGGTTTTCCTTATACCGATAGTAGGAAGATTGTCCCTCGCTGCGATCTGTCTGATCCAAAGATCAGATTCCAGATCGAAGGGGAGGCTGCTTGACGTATGTAAAAGGGGCAGGAGGTGGAAACTGTATTATAGAATAAAACAAAAAGAGAAATGTATGGATGTTATAAAGCTACAGATTATTATAGAAATGTATATTGAAGAATTGTCTTACTGTAAAAATCTTAGCATTGCTATCCCTTTAACTCCTTCTACTGGTATATGCTTTATTCTAAAGGAATTACTTTTTGGACACTGTGTGAAGTTGTTGCTAACAGTCCTATTTCAGAAAAACAGTTTGCTGCTCCTTTAAAGGGATAGTAATACTTCATTTTAACTTTATTTTATTTTGTAGGCATTAAAAAAACATGAAGAATGATATAAGTCTTATCTCTGAAACCTTTATGGTTTAAGAGATATTCACAAAGTATCCCCCCCCCCCTGTTCAACCAGATCAGAAGGGAGATGCCCAGGTAGACTGCAGAGAGGGACAATCTTTAATTAAGATAATGGAAAAAGCTGAAAAACTTGTCAAGGGGGGAAGGGCTTTCATTGTTTTCATACAAAGAAAATTGTCCTCTTCTGTTATCTGTACTGTCATACAACCAGACTCACATCTGAGAAGAGATGGCTTACACTAGGTAAAAGGGGCGGGGAGGGGAACTTTGCTTGTGAATATCTCATAAACCATAAAGGTTTGAGAGATAAGACTTATATCATTCTTCATGTTTTTTTAATGCCTACAAAATAAAATAAAGTTAAAACGAAGTATTACTATCCCTTTAAGGAGAAATAAATCTAGTAAGAAAAGGGTCTCATTTATTTGTCTATGGAGCCTTAAGTGTCCGACACCTTAAACAAATAGGCTCTATTTATTAGCATGTTAATTAGAGCGCTTTCTTTAACTAGAGAGGCCATGTATCTCTCCTAGGACTCATTAAGGTAGTGAGGAATAATTCTCTCAGCAGTATTTCTACATTTGTTATCCAAGAGCAGTGCACTGGGACAGGATGGTGCTGGTTATTTGCTCAGATGTAATAATCAGGGCACTAGGCAGCAGAGAGTGTGTGCACATTTAACCCTTTGTGTGGAAGACTGTAATCAATAATATGTTTCACGACATTCATATACTTAACATTATTGCTTTACTTCTGTTAACCGACCATTTGATCATGTTTAAATATCATGGACATGGGCTGTCCTTTGTCACATCCTCGGCATGCCCACAGGATTCCAGGTGGAATGCAGGGCATCAGAGGTAATTATCTTGGGCAGCCTGAGTGCTACAATGTTGCTCTGTTCAAGATTCTCTTGTGAATGTAGAGTTAAGGTATTGTTTATATATGTGTGTCATTATCACATTTATAAAAGCACAATGACAATACGACTTATTGTGCCATATGAAGATTTCACCAGAGCGTGTTGCAGACTGACTTGGCACGGTACAGCGTTTATGCAACAGAATCACAATTGAATTGCACATATCTCAAGTAAACATCTTTTCAGTCCTATGTTGTTGCTGCTGCTGTTTATATTGAGAGAAAGGGACCCTGAGCGAAAACAACTAAAAACCTAGTAAAAGATTTCATGTAAATCAAAGTAAATCCCTACTGAAACTACAATAAACTCATGACGACCATTTCATTTGATTCCATGTACAAAAGCCATGATAAAATAACTGTAAGGACTGTATGTTCAAAAGAAAAGTACAGAAGTTCTGGGGCAAACTAAAAAATCTAATGTTTGCTTTAACCCCTAAAATGCCACATGGGTAGGAATTCTTAAACGTGAATGTCAGAGAGGTGTGCAAAGCATTGCAAAGTAATTGCACATTCCAAGGGTTAATAGAATCCAGAGGCAAGGTGTTCAGTACAAAGTGCGTTGGAGACCTCTCTAGCATACAAGGTGTTTAAATTCCCATTTAAGTTATTTTGCAAATGGTTTGCCCTAGAACGCCTCCATTTTCTTTTGTAGCAGTCACAAATTGCTTTGAGTGCTGGGGGGGGGGGGGTCACAATCCCTTGCACCCCCCATTGGCACTCAAAGGGCTAACCTATCCAGAGCAAACTGCCTCAATTACATGACCTTTTGTTTTATTTTTTTTTTTTATATTATTGAACTAATCGTCAATTATGATAGGTGTTCAGGGGATGAATTCCCTTTCATATGTTAGTCCAAATGGAGGATACAAACTATGCTATAACCAAAATGGACTATTAGTCTTTCTTAAAAAAGTATTACAATCACTACTTACTGCGATATTAAACACTAACCCCCTTCTAATAGTAAACCCCCATTTCCCTTAACCCGGGCATAATATCCTAATGTTCCCTATAAATCAGTTCTGTGTGGATTGGTTCAACAGTACTGGATAGTAGGGGTACTGACGCAGACATGCTTCTTTGTTTGCAGCAGTACAAGATCCCAAACACATACCACTGAATTTATTTCCTTCCTATGAGCACTTCAGTTGGAGGAGTCTGGAGTCCTGGAGTCTGGTAACAAAGAATCATGTCTGCCTCCATAGACCTAATATTCAGTACTATATTAAAGTTCATTCTGGGGAGCCAATCATTACATAATTGATTCTTAGTGGCCATTAGTATTCTCTGCCCAGATAAAGGCAAATGAGGATGTTATTAGGGAACCTTATAACTCTTATCATTTATTCTGAAACTACACCAGAGAGGAAGACGGAGAGACAGAAGTGAGATAGATGGACAGAGAGAGGGAAGTGAGAGAGAAGTGAGAGAGTTGGACAGAGTGAGAGAAGTGAGAAAGAGAGAGCAGTGAGAGAGTTGGACAGAGTGAGAGAAGTGAGAAAGAGAGAGAAGTGAGAGCGATGGACAGAGAGAGAGAGAAGTGAGAGAGATAGACAGAGTAAGAGAAGTGAGAGAGATGGACAGAGAGAGAGAAGTGAGAGAGATGGACAGAGAGAGAGAGAAGTGAGAGAGAGAGAGAGAAGTGAGAGATGGACAGAGAGAGAGAAGTGAGAGAGATGGACAGAGAGAGAGAGAGAAGTGAGAGAGATGGACACAGAGAGAGAGAAGTGAGAGAGATGGACACAGAGAGAGAGAAGTGAGAGAGATGGACAGAGAGAGAGAGAAGTGAGAGAGAGAGAGAAGTGAGAGATGGACAGAGAGAGAGAAGTGAGAGAGATGGACAGAGAGAGAGAGAGAGAAGTGAGAGAGATGGACACAGAGAGAGAGAAGTGAGAGAGATGGACAGAGAGAGAGAAGTGAGAGAGATGGACAGAGAGAGAGAGAAGTGAGAGAGAGAGAGAAGTGAGAGATGGACAGAGAGAGAGAAGTGAGAGAGATGGACAGAGAGAGAGAGAGAGAGAGAGAAGTGAGAGAGATGGACAGAGAGAGAGAGAAGTGAGAGAGATGGACAGAGAGAGAGAGATAACAAAAGAGAGAGCAAAAGAGATTGCGAGAGATAGAGAGATTGATAGAAAGAGATGATAGAGAAGTGGAGAGAGATGGATAGAAAGAGATGATAGAGAAGTGGAGAGAGATGGATAGAAAGAGATGATAGAGAAGTGGAGAGAGATGGATAGAAAGAGATGATAGAGAAGTGGAGAGAGATGGATAGAAAGAGATGATAGAGAAGTGGATAGAGAAAGCGAGATGATAGAGAAGTGGAGAGGGAGAGATGGATAAAGAAGTGAAGAAAAAGGGATGGTTAAAGAGAGTTAGACATTTGGCGAGCGAGGAAGAGATAGTGAGGGAGAGAGAGCTGGATAGATGGATAGAGATTGCGAGAAGGAGAGATGGACAGAGACTGCAAGAAGGAGTAATGGATAGAGACTGCAAGAGGAAGTGATGGATAGAGACTGCAAGAGGGAATGATGTATAGAGACTGCAAGAGGGAGTGATGGATTGAGAGACTGCAAGATTGAGAGACTGCAAGAGGGAGTGACTGATAGAGACTGCAAGAGGGAGTGACAGATAGAGACTGCAAGAGGGAGTAATGGATAGTGAGACTGCAAGAAGGATTAATGGATAGCGAGACTGCAAGAGGGAGTGACGGATAGAGACTGCAAGAGGGAGTGACGGATAGAGACTGCAAGAGGGTGTGACGGATAGCGAGACTGCAAGAGGGAGTAATGGATAGCGAGACTGCTAGAAGAAGTAATGGATAGAGACTGCAAGAGGGAGTAATGGATAGTGAGACTGCAAGAAGGATTAATGGATAGCGAGACTGCAAGAGGGAGTGACGGATAGAGACTGCAAGAGGGTGTGACGGATAGAGACTGCAAGAGGGTGTGACGGATAGAGACTGCAAGAGGGAGTGACGGATAGAGACTGCAAGAGGGTGTGACGGATAGAGACTGCAAGAGGGTGTGACGGATAGAGACTGCAAGAGGGTGTGACGGATAGAGACTGCAAGAGGGTGTGA
Organism: Rhinophrynus dorsalis; assembly: GCA_037306005.1. Classification (NCBI taxonomy): domain Eukaryota; kingdom Metazoa; phylum Chordata; class Amphibia; order Anura; family Rhinophrynidae; genus Rhinophrynus; species Rhinophrynus dorsalis. Next base: position 326,017,741 of record CM074720.1, on the reverse strand, counting down.
CGGATAGAGACTGCAAGAGGGTGTGTCGGATAGCGAGACTGCAAGAGGGAGTAATGGATAGCGAGACTGCTAGAAGAAGTAATGGCTAGAGAGACTGCAAGGGGGGAGAGATGGATATAGACTACAAGAGGGAGTAATGGAGAGAGACTGCAAGAGGGAGTGATGGATAGAGAGATTGCAAGAGGGGGTGGATAGAGAGGTAGGCAGAGAGGTGGGTAGAGAGAGGCAAATAGGTAGAGAAAGAGATGAAGTGGGAGAGGCAGTGAGAGCGATGAAAAAGGGAAAGATAGGTTTAGACAACTGCTCTCTGACATTGGTATTCTTTATCACTGCTGCTTGTGATTTCATATTCGCCTCAGGGCCAGTAGATAGCTGTGTGTGAACCTGTAGGAGATTGATGTCACAGCGCGTTTATCTTGTCTACACAGAGTGCAGTAATCAGTGGGAAGAGGTATTCGTGTTGTGCTGACAAATGAGAATGTGTTAATAATTGACCCTTACTGGCTCCTCTAGCTGGTGAGTGCATAGTAAAACCACATATTAGTGGGTTGCAGAGACCACTCATATTGGGTAATCCAGTCTAATAAAACATGTTTTGCAGACCTAGCCTTCTGACAACATTACTCTTTCTGAGTAGTCTGATGGAAGGGGAAAAAAAGCCCTGAAATGATTAAAATTGAAATGAAGCCTATTTGAAGGTGTCTCTCAGCAGGCTGCAGACTGCAAACAGAAATGTCAGGTCTATTGAAACGGCAATTACTTTAAAAGATAAATTGTGGCCAGGCTTATGAATAAGATGTTAACTCTCCAGGCCTGTAGATGTCTCTGGTGAGATATAATAATCTATTTCCTCTGTTTGAAGTTACAGACCTAAATGAGAGTTTGCACTATTTGCAGCCAATAAATGGACAGTATTCCGGAAACTAAACCGTAGAAATTCTGGAGCAAACCAACTTCGTTATTAAGGAGAAATGGGGCTTAACCATTTGAGTGCCAAAGAGGTATCAAACACATCTGTTCTCAGACAAGCATGGTATTAACCCTTTGAGTGCCAGAGGAGTACGCAACGCATTGCTTTGCAATGCGTTGCGTACCCCTCTGGCACTCAAAGGGTTAAAGCTTTAATAGTAGCTGATGTTGTATAGCGGTGTGAGTATCCCTTTAAAACTACGGGAATTATGAGATTGTTTATCTTCTGATACAATTGGTTTTCACCGGAATGGGTCCTTAAACCTATACTGGTGCATTTCCAAAGAGGTGCAATTCAGGAGAAAACCAACTGTGCCATGGAGTTTATTTAAAGGACAATTCTGCAAATCCTATTTTAGATGGAGCTTCTCCATTATTGAATGCTAGAGATCTATCCAATGCATCACTTCATAATGTGTTAGAGATCTGTACAGCATTCAAGTGATTAACAGCCCCTTTTAAATCAATGGGAATTATATTTCCTTCCCCATGCTGTGGTTTGCTCCTGAACTGCAACATTTTATCTTCCTGAATTAGTCCTTTTTTCTTTTACAATTTGGCTATTTTTTGTGTAAAACATAAATGAACTGCTCTGCTTGGAGATTTACAGCGGTTTTATTGTTTGCTATGTGGGATTTCTGACAGATTAGATCTTCCTATGACAATCGGCAGCCCTAACAGCTGCTAAACTGCTAATTAGAGGCTAAGCCAAAGTTCCTGTCACTTAAAGGGGCAGTCCCAGTTAACTAGGAATGAATGCTTTTATTCTGAACACCTTGCCGTTGGCTTCTATTAACCCTTTGCTTGCTAGAGGGGTACATAACACATTGCGTTTGTTTACTCCTCTGGCACTCAAAGGTTTAACTTTTGGAATTTCGGGAGATGGGCAGTCATTGTGCTGCAATGCTTTGCTTGTGTCTCTGACATTCAAATGGTTAAGCATTTCCACCCTCCCCCATTGGAGCTTTAGGGGTTAAAGCAGACATTAAAATCAGATTTAGAACTAATTCAGGTAATTAGGATGAGTAATGTTCCGCTGTAGCACCAGATGCTCCTTTAGCACAAAAAAGGTTAAATACGTTTAGCCATAGAATTTTACCCTTTGAGTGCTGGAGATATATCCAACGCATTGCTTTCCAATGTGTTGGACACCCCTCCGGCTCTTGAATGGTTAAAGGTTCTAATCATAGAACTTTCGCAGTGGGCTGGTCCTTAGAGCCTTAACTCTATTAACCCTTAGAGTGCAATCATTTTCTACACAGAACACCATTTAACCCATTGAGTGATTGCAAAGCATTAGATACCTCTATGGCACTCAAAGAGTTAAAGCTAATGATCCCCAAATCCTTCTTCAAAGAGCCCATTATTTCTATATTTTTTATTATTTTTATTAATAGTAGTATTTATGTATAACACACCAACAAATACTGTGGTGCATAATATTCTGATTTAAAGGTATACAGCCCCCTTGATCACAGACGAGATTAGCAGGTTTTTCCACTCATCATATTCCTGCAACAGCCACTCAGTGCAGAGAATGGGGGAGGTGATCGTGCATCCTCATTCTGCCTGCTAGAAAACCTTAGAGCATATTTAATATATCCTATAACCTTGCTGTTATCTCAGGCATATCTGGATTCATTCAATGTGCCTTTGTTGCCACTGCGGGAAGGTTGATAACGATTTGAGTGCCAGAGGGGTACGCAAAGCATTGTTTGCATTTCTCCTGAACCCAACACCCTGTGTATGAAAACATGTTTTTTTTTTTTTTTTTTTTTTTTAAAAACATGCTCCCCACTTGTATTTTATTGTTTTCCTAATACAGTGATTTTCATTGTTTGTCCTCAGAGCCAGGACACACCAATAGGCCAGGTTTTAAAGATATTCCTACTTGTTTGCAATGCCATGCGTACCCCTCTGGCACACAAAGGGTTAAATGTATTTCTCCTACCCAGCATTTCTCTTGAACCCAACATCCTATGTATGAAAACATTTTTTTTTTTTTTTTTTTTTTTTTTTTAACATGCCTTCCCACTTGTATTTTATTGGTTTCCTAATACAGTGATTTTCATTGTTAGTCCTCAGAGCCGGGACACACCAATAGGCCAGGTTTTAAAGATATTCCTACTTGACCACAGGCTGGTAATTAGTGCATTAGTGGCCAGTGGGATTTATCTACCTGTGCTTAAATAGGAATATTCTTATAACTTGATCTGCTGTAAGCTTCCACCAGCAGGGCCCTCTGATCCTTTTGTTGTCCATGTTCCATTTGTACTATTTAATATCTCTGTATGTCTATTCCCTATTGTACAGCGCTGTGGAATAAGTTGAAGCTATAGAAATTAATAATAATAATAATATAATAATAATAATGTTATGCACCGAGGCCTGGTGTTAAGAATCACTGTTCTCATGTGTTTGGGTGTTAAAGGGATAGTAATACTTAAAATGTAAAAGAAATATATAGTATATACAAGGGTACTGAGTAAACCAAGGGAACTCCCGCTTCTGGAAAGGTGTTGTATACAAAAGTTGAAATTTTTACATGCAATATCACAGTGTCCTGAGATTGTACAGTGGAGCTGTTGCTACACCATCCTATGGAGATTTATGGTCAATTGACCAGAGCTGTCATTAGGATGGTGTAGCAACAGTGCCACTGTACAGTTTCAGGCCATTGTGATACTGCACCTAAAGAATTCAGGTTTAAGCTGCAATAACTTTTGAATGAAACCTCAGCAATGGGAGTTCCCTTATTTTACTCAGGGGGATAAAACCCTATACTATATATTTATATCTATTTCCCTTATACATACTTACTGAAGTTTGACCCTTGCTGTAGCTGTCTGGTTCCATGACCAGATTTCAGATTTCATGGGAGGCGGCCAGAAAGGGGCAGGTGGGGGATCTTTATCACTTCATAACTTTTGAACTATAAACAAGTAAGGTTTTAGACATAGCACAATGTGTTACTTTTAATAGACAGAAGACTCGCGAACAACTTTTAAAGAGACATTACTATCCCTTTAAGAGAAAGCAATACATGGCAGATTGCAGACTATCTAAATATAAAGGGGCAACTCTTGCAATGGTGCTTTCCCTGTTACCTAGTGATAGAATCGAGATGGAAAAATCTTATTTTCTTCCTTGTAGTATATATATATATATATGCTTATCTGGTATTCACTGGGGGTGGGCATATTTATGTGTGTTGGTTTGTGAGTCAATGAAGTAAGGATCCCATGAACCTTTTGAGTACCAAAGAGGTATTCAATGTAATGTTTGCAGAAGGAAACCATTTTACTTTGATTTTTTTTTTCACACTAGTCTTCATTTATGGGCATGTTAAATATTAAATATTTCAAATGAATATTGTCTTTTTTAATTATATTCATTACCTTTTCATGTCTCTTCACAGTATTTGAATCGTGGGTGCACACGGTACTTTGCTTCTAAGGACACAGATAAGCAGATTCTACAGAACAGAAAGAGTCCTGAGGTATAGTAAACTACTCTAAATAATGAATATATATTTATAGCATATTTCAGTCCATAAGAGATCAGTGGTGAGAATTTCTGCAAAAATGTAAATTAGCTTAAAGGGAGCTAACATGAAAGAAAAGCAGAAAACCCCGAAACAAATAACCTATTTTAATTTTCAGTCTTTTATTATCTAATATCCGCTACTCCTACATCTTGGAGTCTTAGCATAAACATGAAGCTCTAATTATACAAATCATCTCCAATCTGTTTATCCGACCTTCCGTAAGAAGTGAAGCTGCCTGTGGTAGTCTCATTCATACTGGCTGTGTAGGTTGGTTTGGCATGAGAAAGAAAAGACTAGAGGCTGGATTCAAATGCAGGTGCTAATTCTTTTATCTCCAGGTATCTCCTTAGACTTCAGTAGGAACATGTTTAATAAAACGGGAGGCAACATTTATCTCCTGCATTTGAATCCAGCCCTAGCTGCAATAAAACATAGGCAAAGTCCCAAGTAACAAACAGATCCAGACCAATATAAGAAAAACACTCAGTGCCTATCCTTTTAGTGCACCACAGTCAGAGATAAATGTCAGAGAAGAAAGAACTCTGGACTAACGTAGAATTCAGGATTCATAAATACAGCTTTATTCAAGAGAAGTAAAATGAACGCCACACATGATGAATGGTTTTATGCTTTTCGCAGGTGTAGTAATCATTTTACTTCTCTTGAGTAAAGCTGTATTTATGAATCCTGAATCCCTGCGTCAGTGCAGTCCTCTTTAACCTCTGATATATAGGTTGATGTGGCACCACAGCAGCCAGCAGAAATCATCAGCTGCCAGTTTACAAAACAAGTCTGGGAAGGAGAATACTGATGGGCGTCTGCACACTGCAATTTTATAATGCTGCGCCTTCCAGATTTGGATATACAGGCAATTTACTGGTAAAAGACTGAGCTTTATTTTATAAATATTTTTTCACTTAATTCCCCTTTAAATCTGAGTTTCAGGTGGTTGTACATCACAGTGTGTTGCACTCCAAGCATTCAAATACTTACTCCACCACAGAATACATCTTATTTAATCAAATTATTTGTTGTTGATAAAACATAGGTTTTATCATTTTCTGGTCCACTCATGAATTGCAGTGGCACAGTAATCATCTTCTCTTTATAGAGACGTTGTTGATATGCAATTACTTTTTTCTAGAAGAAAAGCTAATGAGTGGACTGTATAGTGTGTGTCTTGATGGATTTTATTTACAGCTTTTAAGATGTTGACATCTTTGTGTGTGTTGCATCCCCATACTTGTTATGAACAGAACATTTTCAGCTCATAATTGTTTTTTTTTTTCTCATGCCACCTGATTATTACGAATGAGGTCAAGTGTATGAGAGAAAGAGAGCTCTGGAAGGTGTTAAGATGCGTGTGTGTTGGAAAATGTGACCTGCTGGCTTAAAAATGTCAAGCTAATCAATGGGAGGGGGTTCAGTTGCTCAGAAACCTACTTGCACTCTTTTGCTCCTGTCATATCATAGAGAGAGAGAGAGAGAGAGAGAGAGAGAGAGAGAGAGAGAGAGAGAGAGAGAGAGAGAGAGAGAGAGAGAGAGAGAGAGAGAGAGAGAGAGAGAGAGAGAGAGAGAGAGAGAGAGAGAGAGAGAGAGAGAGAGAGAGAGAGAGAGAGAAATGAGAAATTTGTGCTGCTCTTGTATGAATGTCTGTGTCAGGAATGGATAACTTGCTCATTTCCTGGAGTGATTGTTGGCCTACAACTCTCATCATCTTCAGCTATCCTCCATCTTTTGTTGAACTGCAAGTCCCATTATCCCTAGCTGGCCAAAGACCAGCTGAGAATAATAAGAGTTGTAGTCCAACTGGAGTAGAGACTTGGACCACTTAGAATGCACTCCTGAGGTTTTTGGCCCTCAGCCACAAACTCCTGGGTTGTATATGCAAATCTCATAGACCTGCTGTGTTGGGCTTTGAAGCTTGTGCAGCGGGTCTATGAGAGAGGTGTTCTTACAGGGACCTTAGGACAGGAAACTGAACTGTGAGACTTCATTCTCACAGTTCATTCTCTTCCTGTAGAATCAATGGGCCTGCATTAGGGCCTACTCAGAGCCCTGTTGATCTGCCAGTCCTCAGAGTGCAGCCCGAGCTTCATCGGCATGTATTCTCCCAGGGGAACAAATCTGCCAGTGAAGCACTATAAATTTGATAGATTACCTGTAAAATTACCTAAAAAAAAAGAGAGAAATATTTTTTGTTACATTGATTATTGTATGTTTGATCATGTCTGATCTACACATATGTTTTGAAGCAAACACACACACACACTGGGTTGTGGTATGTAAAAAATAATGTATTATTATATACTAGATTAAATATTTATTTTATTTTAAATATAGGCAGCCCTTAGTCATTTGTGTTACCTAGTGGTAAAATTGTTAAAAGGCGGCTCTTACTAGCCTCTAAAACCATTAGTGTTAAACCACAGTGAAAGGGTTACACAGCTCTCTTACCAACTACTAAAAGTTTGGGGCAAACCAACCACACTATAATGTTTGGGGGGAATTAAATAAAAATTCCCCAAATGTCCTTTGGTTTAAATTGGGCTTTTAATCCCTTGAAGGCTGGCGAGATCTCCAGCATTCAGAGGTTTAAAAGTCCCATTTAAATAAAAGGGCATTTTCATATTTTCCTTTTTCCCCTATAGCATATTTGGTTTGCTCCAAAATTGCTCACCTTTTGCATTCAGCATAAGATCCTATTGTTATTACATAGATATATTTTAAACCTCTCCTCTGGAATTTCTGGGTGTGTGTAATAGCTGAATGGATTCCCACTGTTAACTTTACGCTTCTCCCCTAGGTAAAAAGAAACATAACTGCATGCTATTGACTCTCATAGTATCCTTTTAGCGAACACAGCACTTGTTTATATCATTTGGTTTGGGAGACTCTAAGGCTTTGGTCTAATAGGTGAAATCTAGGTTCAGTCCTGGGTCCAGTGCTTATTAATTTGTTTATTAGTGATACTGAAGAAGATATTGTAGTAGTAGTGTTTTAATCCTTGCGGATGATACTAAGATACCATACCTCCCAAATGTCCCTCTTTAGGAGGGACAGTCCTTCTGTGAGACCCACATCTTCTGTGAGACCCACATCCCTCTGTCTCTACCACCCAGGGGTCCCTCTTTTTAAGAGATCAGACTGTGTGGTGTGCATATAAGTATAGCACGTTGTTCCATAGCAATAAAACTCACATTAATGTTTGGTTAAACTTCAGTACATGTGTTTATAAATTAGTATGTGTCAATAAAATATTTTGATCTTGATCTAGATAATTAATTCAGTTGCACAAAGAGGTGTCAGTAGGTTATGCGATAACCTAAAAATTCTTGGTAATGCCACACCCCCAGCAATACCATCTAAAACAAAAATGTCTCCCTCTGTCCATTTGAAATGCTGAGAGAGGTGAAATATGTTAGGGAATACATACAGAGGAGGGTTTTTTCTCTGCAGAAAGGTGTGGATAAAACTGAGTGAATGGGATAAAAAGTGTCAGATGAGGTTAAATTATAGATAAACTAGTTAAAGAGCCCGTGTACACAGGCCACAGTGCCACCCAGCAATGGCCGCGGTGCAGTCATGCACAGTAGAGACTCCGGTCTGATTTTGGAGCACCCCACTCCGTATCAGCCGTGGTGCGGGCAGTCTCTACTGAGCATGACGGCTTCTGACAAACATCCTTAGCGAATTATTATATAGGATGTAAGGTTGCAGAAACAAGCATGCTACATATGCACTAAATGGAAAACTACTTGGTGAATCTTCATTAAGGAAAGCTGTAGAAGTATTATAGACACTAGACTTCACAACAATGTACAATAGGGTATTTTCTTGTAATGGGGGTATAGATGCATGTGATGCGAATATACCTATACCTCTTAATAAATCCATGGTAAGGCCTCATCAGGGGTATACAGTGCAGTTTGGAGCACCAATTCTTAACACCTTAAAGACCACCCGATCCGGCACGGGGTGGCCATTAAACCTTTGAGTGCTAGAGGTACCCCTCTGGCACTCAAAGGGTTAAAGACCATGGTCCATTTATTTTTGCTGTTATAATATTCTTCAATGGCAGATTGGCATGCAGCCGCTCTGCCATCCCAGAATTCCATGACTTGCCAGGACGTCACTTGTCCTGGCACAGCATGGGTCCTTAAGGGGTTAAAAAAATATGATGATTGACCTTGAAAAAGTACAGAGACATGCAATAAAACTGAAAAGAGGATTGGAAGATTCTTATTTATAAACAGACACCAGGCAAGTTGGAATATGATTAGTATTTGTGATACATGCAAGGCCAATACCTAGAAGTCTCTGAGGACCTATTTACTCAAAGAGCTGAGCTAAAAAAAACAACAATATGACATCCATTAAGACTAGAGGAAGAGATTTTGTGTAAATCAAAGGCAGGGTGTTTTTTTTATATTGGGTAGGAAGGTTGCCTCAGGATACTGTGTTTGAAGATACAGTAGATACTGGCAAATAAGTATTAGATATCTTTTTAGAACAGAAAAATATTTTTTCAGCCTCATCAGCTTTGTAACAATGTAATAATACTGATTTCCAATTTCAGTGGCAAAGAGTAAATGATTCTGGTGATACAATCTGAAAATGTGATGAGAATACAATGCATTGTAAGTTACCCAGGAAGTGGTCAGGTTTAAGGTTACATTCATTTTAATCCCTTGGATGCTCAAGATGTGTGCAACACATCTGTTTGCAGTGCATTGGAGAAAGTTGTGAAACTTGAAAGGAAATGTATTATTTCATATTTAAATGTTACATTTAATGGGACTTTTCCTGCTGGGTAAAGAAAGAGTACTGTCACTGGTGGGAGAGGGATCATTTAGTAGCTACTACCGATCAGACTTTGATTGCTCGGTTTGCTTATTTGGTTCACTCTCAGTTTGGCGACAAACCCAGGGGAGCATTAAATATGTCACCAGGTTGAAAATGGTGACATAAGAATCTCACCTGCATGACAAGGGTGACATGCCTAAGAAAGAAAGCGGTGAAAAAGTCTACAAGGTGAGCCGAATGAGCGAATAAGCTTTACATGCAACAGAAGCAGAGGAGCAAGCGTGACCGTGATGCCCCATTGGTGTGATTGCAGGGGCTGACACGACACTCAAAGGGTTAATGGATGGAATGGCTCTGCTACATTCTTCCTACACTGATCCCATGTTTCCTGCAACTCATACTCACACCATTCATTCGGCTCAGCTTGGTAGACTTTTTCCCTGCTTTCTTTCTTAGGCATGTCGCCCCTTGTTATGCAGGCGAGATTCTAAGGTTGTTCTTTTCAACTTAACGAGATATGTATTGAGCCCATGAGGGTGACATTTTGAAATTGAGGGTGACATTTTGATAGAATACTGCTAATTTAGTGTTGCACTGTTGCTATTCCTCCTCATGGATGACTTCTGTAGCTGGCAATAGTCCTCCATAGACTTATATAGATGCAACTCCACCATAAAAAGGCAGGCCATAGAAGTACCGCACCTAAATAATGCAAATCTTATCCATAGTAACCTTTGAAACCTTTCAAACATCAACCAACAGTGGGAGAACCCTTGTTTTATTCAACAGGAATATCCATTTTCCATATCACTTGATATATTCCCTTTCATTATGTGATAAAATATAGTATAAATGCAATATTGCATATGCTGATGCAATAAGCTTTTTTTCTTTGCATGTCCTGCTGCAGTGTAGTATATAGTAGATTTCTGACCGATATATATAAAATTGGACTTTATTAGAACACTTGTTTCTCGCAACCATTTAAGTGCCAGAACGTTATACATCGAATTGAAATCCTTTGGATTTCTCTATGGCACTCAATGTGTTGCGTACCCCACTGGCACTCAAAGGGTTAAGGGGCTCTTAGTGTATTTAACAGAAGTGCTTACCTACATAGTAGTTCTTCATGCAGCAGTCTGTTTTATTTAATTATATATTTTTGCATAGTATTTGCAGTTACCTTTATTTGCTGTTCGCCATTTTAGGTTTGTACTTGTTTTGTGCCATCTCCAATAAACAATGGACATTATCAGTTTTAATGCAATTAGACAGAGAGAGAGAGCAACCATGTAAATCTTCTCAAGCTGGTAATATGTACAGTTACAGACTACAGCAGAGTTCAAATGTAAAAAAAAGCAGTAGCTGGGTACAACTGACAGTTATACGAAGGGCAAATTCTTGAGCACGTCCTAGTAAACCAATGCCACGTATTTCTCCTGCAAGGAGATAATAATGACTCCTCCTGTTTCCTTATTGTTTGTAAGAATTCTACATTGTGAACAGATTGCAGAGACTTGAGAAGTTCTCTCTCTCTCTCTCTCTGCATGTGAAGCCGCAGAAGCTGCTCTTATGTTAATGGAGAGGATATGATCTTGTGCTTTGAATAAACTAGAGAGAGGGGGAAACGTGTGGATTACATACCTCCCAACATTACAGACCACTAAAGAGGCACACTTGTTTTAGGTGATGTAGCTGGGTGGGTAGTTGGTGGGAGGGGGCACTACCGAGAATTTTTAGGTTATCTCAGCACCTCCTTGTGTAACTGAATAAATGTGACTAAAAACGAATTTATAAGTACTAATTTATAAACACACCTACTGAAGTTTAAACAAACATTAAAGCGGAACTATCACCCTATATAAAGTGCCCCCTCAATAATCAGGCATATGGCGATTAGCTGTTTAATAGTGCTATTATCTGACACAAGTACCAGGTTCTGAAGTAATCCTTCCTTTTCTGAGACTGATGGCCAGGCTTCTTGCTATAGAGCTGTCCGCAAGCCTGCGCTGTCAGTCCCTTCTGGTACCTTAAGGCAAAGTGCAGTGCCTCCTAATGGAGACCAGGACAGACAGCGCAGGCAGGCAGACGTCTCTAAGCAAAGATGTCTGTATGCAAGCCTGGCCGCCGGTCTCAGAAGACGAAGGATTACTTCAGAACCTGGTACTTGTGTCGGATAATAGCACTATTAAACAGCTAATCGCCATATGCCTAATTATTAGAGGGGCAATTTATATAGGGTGGTAGTTCCGCTTTAATGTGAGTTTTATTGCTGTGTGGCAGTTGTGATACACTATACACACCAAGTCTCCTAAAGAGGGACACTTGGGTGATATGGGACCATCTCTGTTAGGCTATGAGTTGGTGGGAAGGCGATCATGTGCAGGTATTAGCAGTTAAGGGATGTTGGTGCAATTCCTACCAGCTCAAAATAATAGATATTCTTAACTAAAACTGTGGTGGGCAATGCGATGACCCCCAGATGCTTCCAGACTACAAATTCCATCATTCCCCACCAACCAACGGCTGACTGGGAATTATGAGAGTTGTGGTCTGGCAATAGCTGGAGGGCCTCACATTGCCCATTCCTGAAGTAAAACTACTGTGCTATTAAAAAACAAAAAACAAAACATAAAGAAATAAAACATGAAGGGGATTTTTTAATTACATTGATTCATTCAAAATCACTTTAGTTGTCATAATAAGGTAATAATTCTACTTAAAAAGGTAACATGACTAAGTAGGGTTTTTCTGTAAGATTGATTATGGGAAACTTGATCATAAATTTATCAGTTAAATGTCAGTGGACCATGCCTGTGCTGCACCAGACTCTGGGGATATTTGTGCACATACAGTTTATTATACACTGGTTACAGGTTTGTGCATATACTACACTGAGTGACAACTGCAGAATCCTTTCTTGTCAATGGATATAATAAGGTTTCTCTGTCATAGCTGAACACTCCAGAGATTGCACTTGTACATAATGACATCTAATTATTTTATTTGACATTCCATATATTGGGTAAATGTGTGTGCTGTGTCCTTTTGCTTTTCCATTTCTATAAATTATCAGTGCAGATTCCAATCTCAGGCTCCCATTGTTTATAGCGCAAGCCATGGTATTTCTATTATAGGAAATATCTCCTGCGTAGCCTTAGGGAATGGCTGGGTACATGCTTGTGGTTTCCTCATTGATTGGGAAGTAATTGTAAGTCAATTTCAATTTGAGAGCGATAACTGAGCATTTTGGTAATGAAGATTATTGTATTTTTTCCCACAAAAATGTGCTTATTCCGCTGGCACCCAAGTTGTTAACCCTTTGAGTGCCTGAGAGATATGCATTGGATAACTCTGGCACTCAGAGGGTTAAACGAACACAGACATTTCCTATTTATAATAATAATTCCCCATTTACTCATTACAGGCATAAAATCACAGTGCCCACTCTGAATCACTTTTGACTGCATTGGATTCTCACAGTCAATCTTTATAGGACCAGTAAACTTTTTTTTTATGAATCAAAATATATTGTAAGGATTTTCCATTTTTGAGTAAAATAAGAGTACTCCCATTGCCAAGAGATTTTTATTTCCAGAGTTATTACAGTTTAAACCAGTTTTTTTTTTACATTAGCAGTGCCTTCTAGTGGTCAAATTCTAATTAGTTTTTTCTGTTACAGTCTAATGGAGAGGAAAGTCAGAGACATACAGTTCTCCATAGAATGTGATAAAAACTGCCTGTCTCTTCCTGTCAGCACAATCTGGAAGTATACACAGTAAATTCACTTCCTGATTATTTGAACTGCTATAAATTTTGAATAAAACATCTGACAGCAGTGGGATTGATCTTGTTTTATTCAGGAGAAAATGCTCTATAAAATATGTGCTTTGATAAAAAAAAGTTTACTGCTTCTTTAATTAGTAGTGGATGTCAGGTCCTTGGAACTGGGCATGAGTCTTTATTGCTGGACACCAAGACCCCAAAATCCACCCACTGAATGCTTCTTAGAACAGACTACATCAGTGGAAGGAATCTGCGGGCAAAGAACATCCGTAGACCTGATATCCAGTACTAATTAATGATTCATTTCAGAGAAACAATACTTGTAAAAGATTCCTAACGGCCATTAGAATTTTCTTCCCAGTTTAAGGAAAGTGGAGAATAGTTTTAGGACAAGTTAGTGTTACTTTAAAATAATAATCAACCTCCTTTTTGACTTTACATGATCTGCAAGCCCAAAATATGTAATATGTAGATTATCTACACTTTTTTTTTTCTTCGTATATATTCACGTCTTTTCACATTTTTTGTACCACTTTAAGTCCCTGGCAGTGAGCTCCCTGGATCTGTGTGTCCAGAAAGCTTTCTGTAAGGACTATGAAAGCAGGGATAATGTCACTGTAACACTATTTCTGCAACAGAAAAGCTCTCTGAAAACAGATATTTACAGAGCTCAATGTCTGACACATAAAAATGTGAAAAAATGAATAGGCAATTTGATTTTACATTTTATGCACTTGCACAATATGTAATAAGGAGGTTGACTGTCTCTTTAAATTCCAATCTCTTTTTGAAAGTTCCATCCTTATTTCACCCTCTTGCTGTTCACTTTTTTCCATCTCCCCTTTGTATCTCCCTCTGTTCATTCCTTGCCTTTCTAATGTATGTGACGCTCACAAACATTTCTACTCCTTCCTCTATGTGACTGTATTCTGATATCTCCTATTGGCTGGATTCACTTCATTGTCTGTTATTGGCTGAAATGGCAGTATAGTCCACATTCTGTTTCCTGCTGATATCATAGCAGGGTAGATGGTCTCAGTTTTGAGATTTAACCCTTTGGGTCCCAGAGGGATGTGAAAGCAATATGCTGAGTACCCCTTTGGCACTCAGACTTTAGGATGTATATGTTATGACTCTCCATCCTCAATCTGAAGTACATTGCAGCCTAGAGAAGAAAAAACTATCTATCTGCTTCTTTAACCCTTTGAGTGCCAGAGAGGTGTCCTACGTATTGCGTTGTAATGTGTTAAATACCCCTCAGGCACTCACAGGGTTAAATACTTAATCCCTTAGGCACAAGGGAGACCTACAACACATTGCAATGCGTTTGGAGACTTCCCTGGTGTCCGTGTTAATCAATAGTGAAACCATTCAGCATTTTATTTGTGTGACCGGCTAAAACAATCAAAAGACTGCAAAAGTTAACTATCGAAACTGCTTTTTTCTTGCCTGTGCCATATATTATCAGGAGGATGAGGTATTTTTTATATGATTTTTATCCTAGTGCTGATAGTGTGTAGAAATGTGTGGGGTGATTTTTACATTGCCGCTGCATGATGTTTGTGTACTTGTAAGCTAAAAAAAGGCATGGAAATGTTCTGACATTATGCTGTGCCTCCAATTATCTTTGTATGTTATACAGGCCAGCTCCTAATAACGCATGTATATGACTTCACGTAGTAATAGAGACAGCCTGCTCTGCATGTTTTTTTGGTTTATGGGTGAATGAATATACAAGCATATACTGTATATGAATGTCAAGAATTTAATTAGTAATAAGACATATCCATATCACCATAAAGCAAAGTAAAAGCTTTAGCTGGCTTAATGCTTTTAACTATATCTAAAAAGAGACTTTTCTCATATGTTAAAGGGAAACTGTACCCCCACCTGGTAATAAAACCAGCCTCACTAAAATGAAACTTTAAACCCAGGGGAGATTTTCTAAACAGGAGAGTCATCCGGTTATCTCATTCTGTAATAGTACAGTGCTCTGTAATTGTGTATTGTACTGTAGGGCTCATGTAATGCCAAGTAAAAAAAAAAAAAGGTACAGTCATCGACCTGGCAATCAGTCCTTTTTAACTTTACAATGCCAGAGTAGTATTTAACGCATGGCTTCACAATGCATTGCTTCCCCTTTTGGTACTCATATGATTAACATGTAGTTTGATTTCCCATAGTCCTTTGTTGCCATTCTCAAAGGTAATGAAGTGATTAAAGGTTGTTGTGCTGGGTGATGACCTGCCTTTCAGGAGTAAGATCTACACTTTGGTTCATCGGCCTAGACCAGTGTTTTTCAACATTAGTTCTATGGCTACACCAATAGTTCAGGATTTTGGGATATCCCTGCTTGATCACAGCTGTGTGTGATCAGTGGGTCAGTGATGGTTATTATCCACCTGTGTTTAACCTGTTGAGTGCCGGAGGGTAGGCTGATCAGACCTCACCTTTAACTGGGGACGCATAGGAAAAATGCATACTGCAGGACTGCTTTGATTTCAGTGAAGTACTGCAAAATGGCTATTTCCTATGTGTCCCCGGTTAAAGGTGAGATCTGGACAGCCAGGGGAGGGCTGGCAACATAGAGCCCAGGGGGCAAATAAAATCAAGTGGCCTGTTTCTACTATAATCTGAGCCCACTGTCCCAGCCCACCCCCTTTCATTAATTTTTAAATTGTCATTAATGTTGTGAAGTAAGGCAAGTGATACCACTTAGCTTACAATTGAAGTGGAGCTACACTAGTGCCACTACAAAACTTACAATTTAAGTATAGCTAACTAATGATACCAAAGAGCTTACAAGGGAAATAGGTTATACTCCTGGTGTGGCTCCATTTGGATTATGGCTTTATAGTATCATTTGTGTAGCTTCATTTTAATTGTAAGCTCTGTGGTATTACTAATATATCTCCATTACCGCAGCAAATGGGAGATTGAGGGAGGCAGTGGCCCACTGGCCCAGACATATGACCGGCCCAGGGGGCAATTGCCCCCTTTCCCCCCAGGCCAGCCCTCCCCTGTGGACAGCCTACCAGAGGGCTACACAAAGCAATGCTATGGCACCCAAGTGGTTAATCAGGGCTGTCCTGAAAACCTGACATTTTGATGTGCCCTGAGGACTAGAGCTGAGAATCACTGGCATAGATGCCCCTCACCGCTCATGAGGATGGGGGTAATAATTTCCCTTTAACTCTGTTTATTGTACAGTATTCTCTTTAACTGACATCCTGTCTCCCTTGTTAATAAGTGTTTGAACGGAATGTTTAATAGTATATATCTTTTATGGTTTTAATAGTATATATACATTATTTTACCTACTGGCTTTGTTTTCCTTTAACACCTTAATGACTAGAGCTATGTGCAGTGCATTGTGCACCACTCTGGTCTTTAAGGGTTTAATCAGGTATGCTTTACTTCAATGGGCTATTTCACTTTGTCTTCTTTGTGCTTTCAGTTATGTGAGTGACTTCTGCCTGCAATCTGTAAAGAGGGAAATTGTGACTCAGCTGGATCTATATTGCTTTTCAAAGCACTGGAGATTTATCTACCATTCAGAGGGTTAACCCTTTGCATTGCATACCTCTCTGGCACTCAGAGGGTTAGTGGGTGAATTAACATACATGAAAGACCGTTCAGGGGGTTAAAAAGCCTTTCAAATCAATTGGATTTTTCGTTTGTCTCCTATAGTGCAGTTGGCTTGCAACAGAATTACTTCCTTTTCTTTAGTGCATACGACAAATAGACAAAGTTCTTTGACAAACTGCTGATAAGTGTCAGGCTCCCTTTAAAGACTGCAGATAGAGGGCGCTCACATCACTGCAAGGGGAACAAATAGAGCTGAAATAGCAGAATCAAGGTATGTACACATAACTAAGAAAAAAAGGCATCTGGAAAAATAATTTTAATATATACTACTTAAACAATGAGATTAAATAAAACAGTACTATTCTTTTAAAGGGATTCATCTGATACTGTTCTTTGCTTTGCATGTGTGTTTTCTGTGTGCAAATCTTGCCTTTTGGTTTATTAAGTATTTTTTTTTTTCGTCCTCTTCTTAGGATTGTCCTGCTGAATATGCACATTGACACCCGTAACCTTAATTTTTTTTTCAGTATCTCAAACATGGCTCCCTAAAGGATCCTCTTTTAGACGATCATGGAGATTTCAATCGGATGTGCATAGCTATGAAAAAGATTGGCTTGGACGACACAGAAAAGCTTGATCTTTTCCGAGTGGTTGCCGGTGTCCTCCACCTTGGAAATATTGATTTTGAGGAGGCTGGGAGCACCTCTGGTTAGAAGACATTTTATTCTATTATTATATCTGTGTAAATGTCATCTGAAATTCTTGGAGTTTGATTTGACTCAGAAATCATAATGTTCTTTTAAAGAGGAGAATGCAGTGCACTTTGAATGGCATTTGGAAAAGTGTTAACCCCTTGAGAGGACCAGAGGGGTGTGCAACACATTTCGAAGCAATGAAATGGCTGATTCGATTACAAGTAAATGAAATGGCCATCTGCACCAATGATTTGTAAAAGGTTCCTTCAAAACAATAAAAATTCATTCTTGTGTGACTGCTGCATTGCAGGTGGACTGCAGTACAGGCCGTTTTAAAAGTCAGTGGTGTAGTTGAATGACTGACCAAACTCACAGGCTGATGTTCTGTGGGAATTCATGGAATGTCAGTGCCAACCAAGTGCACAACAGGGAATAAATATACATTCCAAAAATTCCCATTGGCTTAAGTGGGGAGTTTAATCCCTTGAATGCTAACGAGGTTTCCAACTCAATGCGCTGGAGACCTCTGCAGCATTCAGGGGGCTAATAGCCCCTTTTAAATTTGCATTTATTTCCTGTGGTGCAGGTGGTTTGCTCCAGAATTGTTCTTTGTATATCAAGATCATAGTGTTGTCAGTGCATGTCCTGAAACAGGTTCCGCACTAAAAGCTTTAACTCATTGAGTGCCATATGGATGAGCAACACCTTAAAGGTGTTGCAGAACCCTTTGACACTCTAAGCGTTAAATCCGTTTTGTGCATGATTCTCCTATATCGCTTTTTCTGCTCAGTGATGCTAAAGTTGTGTTTTAGAATTGACAAAAGGGTTAAAATCTTCTATAGTGAAATGTGTTTATATTGAACAGAACCACCTATGTTACCTTCTTTCTTATATATATGGCCCTGTCTATGTCTGTCTGTCTGTCTATCTCTCTATACTTGGTTCATGTACGAAGGACATTTATTTACTGTGAATCTTTCATAAAACAAATTTAAGAACCACTTATTCATTTAACTCCCTGAGTACCAGAATGATTCATTCCAGATTAATTTGTTTGACACACCATCTGGCACTCCGATAGTTAACATCACTCTTGTTGATGAATGCTGTTTGGACACTAAAACATTGACCACTGTTTAGTTTAGAGTCAGAAAACCCCATACTCATTTTGTTATTCCTACAAAGGGAAAGAAAATATCCAACGGTCCCTTCCTTGGCCAATTTAACATTATTATTACTATTATTATTATTATTGGGTTTATAGAACCATGTTAATTTACTTAATTTCAAGCTTTCCTACAATCGAGGATGTACACAAGGAAGGGGTTAACAGGAGACCCCAGATATAGGTATACCTCACATAAATAAATAAAAATGATTGGTTAAATAAATCCGAAATCTTTTCACAAACTAGATATTGACACGCTACTTCACAGAACAGAAATGATTAAAATAATCAATGACGCATATTTGTGCAAAAAAAAAAAAAAATTTACTAAAAATCTAAATATATATAATGGTAACCAGTGTGATAGGAATATAGGTGAACACAAAATGACTCGATATAAATTCTAATATAAGTCATATACTAGGTTATAGCTATAGAAATTGACATACGGTAAATTAATAACTAAAATCACCAAGTAACATACCCAGCATAAATAGGATTAACCCTTATAAAAGGTGTATCAAGAAAAAACAAGAAAAAACATTCCTCGTTTGGCCACATGTTATTAATGTGGGCACATGGGCAAAATTCATATGGACCATTACAATTTTCTAGCCTTTTAAGGTAAGTGGGTAGTAACTGGGAGGGTGTTAGGTCTCCTTTAATTTGGAGGCTTTTCAGGACAGAATCTTTCTTGTATAGTTTTGAGTCTCTTTGCCCTTGAGAGTGTTGTGTGATGATGTAGCTTTGAGTAGCAAAAGCACGTACTATGCAATATGAACTAAGGGAATTATTAATCATTTCACTCACTGACTTATAAAACCTAAACCTAAGTGTGATGGACCCAAGCTGTAATATACCTTCAAATGGAGGTTTTTTTTTTTTTCTCTTTTTCTGTTGAGCTCAGTCTGTACCTTATTGATCATCTGTGGAAATTTATCATTTGCCCACTAGGGAATTGCAATAGACTTGAGCAACAGAAGATCTAACGGAACATTCGTCCTCAGCAGAATGTGTAGGATTACATGGGGCTGAGGATCTGACTTATCCTCCATTAACTCTTTGAATGCCATATGGTTAACCCTTTGAATGCCAGAGGCGTAGGTAACACATTGTGAGGCAGTGGGTTGCGTATCCCTCTGGCACCCAAAAGGTTAAATCCTAACATCTGCCATTGTTACAGACTCCAGTAGATAAGCAGTGTACACACTCCTAGATAAATGACATCATTCATGTAAAGACAACTGCTGCCATCAGTATGTGTTAGACAAGGAATTCACAAATACTGTGGGGAAATGATGGAGTGTATGTACAAGACCTATTATTATTATTATTATTAATATTATGTGTATGCAAAGAGATCCACTGTAATTATTGTGGAGATGTGATGTAACCCTTTGAATGCCACAGAGGTATGCCGCACATTGTGAAGCAATGCATCGCGAACCGCACTGGCATGCAATGAGTTAAAGGGATAATAACATGTTATTATTATCTGGTTAAATATCCCCTATGGGATGGAAACGTCCACCTTTTTGAAACAATAATAATCTATAATTTTAACCCTTTGCGTGTCAGAGGTAAGGAAAGCATTAATGTGCAATGCCTTCCGTACCCTACTAACACTCAAAGAGTAAAATCCTTTGAGTGCTCCAAATATTTGAATTGTATATAGAGAGATGGATTTTCTGCTGAGTAGAACAAAGGTATTTCCATTACTGGCAGACGTTATTACAGCTCAAACTTGTTTCATACATATAAATATATATATTAAGTTCATGAAAAAAAAATCACACATCGAAAGCAATGTTGTCAGCAGTCAAAGACTAGAAATTCTCCAAATCTGGTTTAAAAAAAAAATAATATATATATATAGATATAATATTTCTCTGTCATCCAATACAGGTTACTGGTAACTTTGGGTAGGCGATCCGCCCCTTTATGTAGGCAGGAACAATTCTAGAATTGATTGCAGGGGGTGGAGCCTACCTTTCCTCCTTGGCTGCAGCTAGCCAAGCAGGTCCAGAAAGATTTTTTCCTTGGTGAAGACACAGGAAAGAGAACAGTTCTGCTATAGTTTTAGAATTTTTTTTATTTTTCTGTTAGAAATAGAATACCACCATTAGGCGGATTACCATAACTGACAATGCTCTTAGATGTGGCTAGCTCAGTATCCAGGTGATTTTGTGGACCTTAAGCCCTGGGGGGGAAATCTTGGGTACAAGTTCTTTCCTCAGGAGTTGCCCACTGAGGTATCTTCTTGATACATGGTAATCTGAAGACAGAAGATCTGTAGGAAAGGTGAGCAAGCCTTTGAGTGCTGCAGGTCCACATGTCCTACAGTGCCCCTCCGTGCAGGGCTTTTTTCCTTGGGAGTTCTTATTGCAGACTTCTGCACTCATTGGGTTTATCTGTATGTCTGCTGGGTGTTTTGGAGCAGGTTTATGTGGTAAATTAACCCTTTAGATGCTGGGTTATTGTCACTTTCCTTACTGGGTTCAGTGTTTTTTGGGTCTTCTGACTTCTTCTGGTGATGTCTCTTGTAATTTTATTTCACAGTTTCAACTTTAAAACAAGCCAAAAATGATGTGAGGCGCTCTGAGTACGAACAAAAGCACAATGGCCTGTTCTCCGGCCAGTCACCGCTCAATTTAGCTCTCTAGTGCCATTACAGAGGAGAAATTTCCACATACATATTAGACTAATCCCGCGGTCCAGTACCAAAATGATGGGCAAGTCCCCTCTGCGCGGTGTTCAGGCACATGTTTTAGACCATTCCAATGAAGGGATTCTGTGTAAGTAACGAGATCTCGGCACTTCTCAAGCGCCACCGTGTCGACCGACACGAACCTCTTGCTGACAGCTTTACAGCTGTCAGTAGGAAACAGCAAACTTTAAATGCCCGTATCTCTTAAACCATAGCGGTTTGAGAGATACGTTTTTTTGCATTTAGATCAGCTTTTTAAACTCTTCTAAATGCAAAAAAGTTTTTTCTAGACATTACTAACACTTTAAGACTCCCGCTCCTCAGTGGGACCTTAATTTGGTCTTCGGTGTCCTTCAGCGCCCTCCCTTTGAGTCCTTCGCTACTATTCCTCTGCGCCTGCTGAAGTGGAAAATGGCTTTTCTCCTGGCGATTGTGTCTGTTCGCCGTGTCGCAGAGTTACATGCTCTGTCTTGTAAACCACCCTTTTTGGTGTTTCACAAACACAAGGCGGTGCTTCGCACTTCTCAGGAGTTTCTCCTGAAGGTGGTCTCTGAGTTCCACATTAATCAGGAGATTGTGGTGCCTTCTTTCTGCCCTGACCCTACCTCTGACAAGGAGAGGGATCTCCACTTGTTAGACGTGGTGCATTGTCTCAAGTTTTATGTATATCGCACTGAGTCTGTCAGGAAATCAGATGCGCTGTTAATTATTCCTGAGGGTCCTAGGGCAGGAAGACCTGCATCCAAGGTTACACTTGCTTCTTGAATCAAATCCACTATTCGTAAGGCTTATGAGCTAAGGAAGAAGCCTGTCCCTTTAGATGTGGTGCGTTGTCTTAAGTTTTATGTACATCGCACCATAAGTCCATTAGACAATCTGACTCCCTGTTCATCATTCCTGAGTGCCTCAGGGAACGAAGATCTGCATTCAAAGTGAATATTGTGTCTTGGATCAAATCTACTATTCATAAGGCTTACAAGCTAAGGAAGAAGCCCGATCCCCTTCGGGTTACAGCTCATTCTACCAGATCTGTTGGGGATTCTTGGGCTTTGAAGAATCAGGCCTCCGCCGATCAGTTGTGCAAGGCTGCCACTTAGTCGTTGTTGCACACTTTTTCGAAGCACTACCTTGTTGATGGTCTGGCATCGGCTGTCGCCAGCTTTGGGAGGAAGAGCCTGGAGGCAGTTTTGCCTGTCTAGGATCTTTTTCGGTTCTTGGTGCTTCCTTCACTTTTGAGCTCTGTTGGCTCTTGTTCAGTGTGCTGTGTAACAGTTCCTGGGGTGGTATTACCCCTGTTCAGTGTCCATTGACACTTCATTTGTTTTGTTGGGCTATCTCTGATCTAATGGTTCATATCTGCTCTGGCGACTTTGGGGGCCTTGCTCCTCGTTCTTGCCTTGCTTCCCCAATCTGGGAAACTCAATGGTTGGACATCCCAGATTTACCAGTAACCTGTATTGGACGACAGAGAAAAGAGGATTTTAGTCTTACCTGTTAAATCCTTTTCTCTTAGTCCATACAGGTTACTGGTTTCCCACCATGTCAAGGGACCATGCTTGGCTCTCCTGTGGCAGATTGCGGGGGTGCTTTGGGGTCATGCTCACAGGAGTCTTCTTTACCTTCCACTATCTAGTCAATAGTTATGTCTCAAATCTTTCTGGAGCTGGTTGGCTAGCTGCAGCCAAGGAGGGAAAGTAGGCTCCACCCCCTGCAATCAATTCTAGAATTGGTCCTGCCTACATAAAGGGGCGGATCGCCCACTCAAAGGTACCAGTAACCTGTATGGACTAAGAGAAAAGGATTTAACAGGTAAGACTAAAATCATCTTATACACACATTTAATAGTCTGTTTCAAGCAGCAATAGCTTTTGAATAAACTGTCTCCCGGAAACTAGGATACCCCCTCTTTTACTGAGCAGGAAAATATATAATGTAGCTTTTGATTAAAAAATATATATACTGTATATGAAAATACTGTTAGTTTAACAAGGTGTTAAAGGTGGTAAGTTTGAGATTGGAATATTTTGGATGGGTGTAGCTTTAACTCATGCCATCTATTTGTCCTTCATACAACCCCACACACACACACACACACACTCATATAGCTTGCATACACACACACACACTTGCATTCACTCTCATTCATATAGCTCGCACACACATATTCACTCTCACTCATATAGTTCGCATACCCACACACATTCACTCTCATTCATATAGCTCGCATACACACACATTTACACTCTCTCGTATAGCTCGCATACACACACACTCGCATTCACTCTCACTCATATAGTTTGCATACACACAGGCACACATTGACTTTCACTCATATAGCTCGCACACACACTTGCATTCACTCTCACTCATATAGCTCGCATACACACACTGACATTCACTCTCACACTCATACACACATACTTGCATTCAGTCTCACTCCTATAGCTTGCAGACACACACACGCATTCACTCATACATATAGCTCGCATACACACACAATTGCATTCACTCTCACTCATATAGTTCGCATACACACACAATTGCATTCACTCTCACTCATATAGCTCGCATACACACACACTCAGTTTCACTCATATAGCTTGCATACATACACTCACATTCACTATCACTTATTTAGCTCGCATACACACACCCACATACATTCACTCTTACTCATATAGCTCGCATACACACACTCACTTTCACTCTCACTCATATAGCTTGCATACACACGCACTCGCATTCATTCTTACTCATATAGCTTACATACCTACTAATGCACACTCGCATTCACTCTCACTCATAGCTTGCATACACAAACACACATTCACTCTCACTCATATAGCTCGCATACACACACGCGCATTCATTCTCACTCATATAGTTCGCAAACACACACACATGCACATTCACTCTTATAGCTCGCATACCCACATACATTCACTCTCATTCATATAGCTTGCATACACACACACACACACACACACACACATTCACTCTCGTATAGCTTGCATACACAAACACGCACTCGCATTCACTCTCACTTATATAGTTCGCATACACACAGGCCCACGTTGACTTTCACTCATATAGCTCGCGCACACACTTGCATTCACTCTCATTCATATAGCTCTCATACACACACTCACATTCACTCTCACAGTCATACACACATTTGCATTCAGTCTCACTCCTATAGCTTGCAAACACGGACACACACACTAGCGTTCACTCACACATATAGCTCGCATACACACACAATTGCATTCACTGTCACTCGTATAGTTCGTATACACACACACTCGGTCTCACTCATATAGCTTGCATACATACACTCACATTCACTATCACTTGTATAGCTCACATACCTACTAATGCACACTCTCATTCACTCTCATTCATAGCTTACATACACAAACACACATTCACTCTCATATAGCTCGCATACACACACACTCGCATTCATTCTCACTCATATAGCTCATTCACACACGCTTGCATTCACTCTCACTCTTATAGCTTGCATATACACACACACACAATCATTCATGCACTCCTAAACACACACATTCTTTTTGATAAACAGCTGCTTTTTTTCTCTAACATGCACAAAATCATGCAAAATCTTTCCTTCTCTCATTCACATACCTTGTTTGTGTGTTTTCGAGATTCGTGCTTGTTATAGTGGTTACAAATGATCCTGTTTTATATTCATTGGACAATTATCTGCACCTGCTATTCTCTTGTTGCCGCTCAGGAAACTGTGTATTTGTTTCCACAAGCTGCTTTGCTCTTTAAACTGCAACGTGTTAGTGGCATGCTGTTTATTTCTACCGAGGAAAGGACTAAGGGAGCAGATTGCATAATAAAGCTCTTTTGGACAAATTTCTTTGAGCTTGTATTCATGCCAGAAGCTATTAACTGATTATGCAACCACTAGATGAACTTGATTATGGTGACGTGTGTTGTATCTATCACCAGGTGGCTGTACCCTAAAAAACAAATGCAGCAAGTCACTGGAATGCTGTGCTAAACTCCTGGGTTTGGATGAAGATGATCTGCGAGTCAGCCTAACCACCAGGGTCATGCTTACAACAGCAGGGGGCACCAAAGGCACAGTTATCAAGTAAGCTGCTATAGCTTTCTATTTTTTCCTTTACGTCTTTACAAACAGTAAAGTGACAATATTTCTTAAACTCTTTCCCTCCTGTATAAAAAGCTCTGTACCTTGAAACCCCTATTTTCTTATCTATTTGCTGCGAAGCAGCTGGTGATACATAAGAAGGGATACTCGCATTATTAAACCCGATATAAATAATGAGCTACCTTACCTGCAGCAAACAAAGCTGTATAATGTGTCCTTACCAGTGTATGGTTTCCTATCTAGTGCTGCTGTAACCCAATAAGGTTCATTTGCTAAGAATCATTCGAGCAAACCACCTGCACCATATTGTACAAATGAAAACTTCCCAGATTCCCACTGGTTTAAGTAGGGCTCTTAACTCCTGAATGCTACAGAGGTCTCCAACACATTGTGAAGCAATGCTTGGAGACCTCTAGCATTCATGGCTTGAGACCCCCATCTAAATGAACAGCTAAAACAGACCTGCACTTCATACAAGTTACCCAAACGTGAACCCTGTATAAAGCAGATATTATACTAATGGGTTAATAAATGTAAAAATAATTAGGTTTTTGTTGCAAAGTTTGGCCAAAGTATGTTTAACCCCTTAATGACCCTTGAAGTGTCAGGACCGTTGAGCAGATTCTGCTACTTAAGGACCGGTGATTGTCCTGGCTCATCATAACATCCATTAAGAAAAAGGAAAAAAAAAAGACCCGTGGTCCTTAATGGCCATCCGTGCGCCTTGTCGGCTGGTTGTTAAGGGGTTTAGCTTGCTTACCTTGCCAAGGTTCCTCATTAAAAGCAAGTCCTATCTAATTCATATTGCCATCTGTCTGATACATATTAACATCTATCCGATACGTAATGCCATCCCTATCTAAGTTTAAATTGCCCCTGGAGAATTCTTGTGAGGAAACGCGTTGGCAGACCTGCTTTCAAACAGGGTGAGCTTGCAGTGAGTAGGCGGAGACCCAATTGGGTTGGAGCTTCATCAGTCCACTGTGTAAATCTCTCCCACCCACCACTACAAACTACATAGACCTGTGTATTACCTTGTTTACAAATGGACAAGAGGAACAGCAAGTCAAATAGAACACATGCACACATAGATACACACACACACACACACACACTCCTATGCCTTTAACCCCTAGAGTGCCAGAGGGGTGCGCAACACATTGCGTAACAATTCTTTGCATACCCCACTGGCACTAAAAGGGTTAAGAACCTCTTTCAAAATAATACAAATTCTGTATAATAATTTGCTAAATGTTTGTTTGTCAGAAGAGACTGCCCGCGCCGCGGCTGATAACGGAGCGGGCCGCTTCAAATTCAGACTGTAGTCCTCTCTACACACCATAACATATACATATATATATATATATTCAAAATAATCTAGACTTTTTATGTTACATGTTATGGCGTGCCAGCGCTGTGCGTTGCTTTCATCTAAATCAATGGGAAGTTGTGCTTGTCACCTACTTTGGCTTGCCGCAGAATGACTCCAGTCCCTCTTAGTACATCAAAATCTGTCACGGTCCCTCGCCGTTCCGACGGGTTGCCGACTTCCGGGTTCGCCAGCTCGTCACCACGTAGCGTGGTGACGTCACCCTTACCCGCACTTCCGGGTTTGGGTATTCTTAACCGCGCGCCGCCTTCGTG
Organism: Rhinophrynus dorsalis; assembly: GCA_037306005.1. Taxonomy (NCBI): domain Eukaryota; kingdom Metazoa; phylum Chordata; class Amphibia; order Anura; family Rhinophrynidae; genus Rhinophrynus; species Rhinophrynus dorsalis. Next base: position 325,990,687 of record CM074720.1, on the reverse strand, counting down.
CGGCGCGCGATTATAGCGTTTGTGTGCAGCCTCACCTGCTGCTCTTCTCTCCTGCCGGTCTCGTTCCAGTGTTGTCCAGGCCCTCCAGTCTTGCAGACTCCTAGGCCCTCCAGTCTTGCAGACTTCTTGGCCCTCCAGTCTTGCAGACTTCTTCCTGTCTGCTCCAGTCTGCACCTTCCACTCTTCCTCCAGTGGTTCTCCTGGAGCTTCTCCAGTCCTGCGCTGCCTAGCTTCTGTCTCTGCCCCAGTCAGCTCCCATTTCAGTCTCCTTTCTCTGTGGAGTTCAGCTCCTCCTTGCCTGCCCAATATAATTATATATACGGTGCCTTTCTAGTCCTTCCTTGTGCAGTCCTGTCAGCTCTTGTTACTCTCCCTCCTTATTGTCTCTAGCCTCAGGGGCTTACCTTCAGTAGGCCTTTTACTCTCTGGAAATAGTCCTTCCCTGGGGTTGGTGGTGGGTGTCCTCACTGTAGTGCGTTATCCTGGGCCTTCTTCGGCTCAACCGGAGGGGGTCATCTGGCTTCGCGGCCAGCACCTTTACACGGCCTTGGCCGCAGCACAGCGCACTACAGGGGGCCCGCGTACACCAGCCACGCACTCCAGCGACGCACTCTAGCCTTCACTCCACCAACCCTTGTTGGAGGAGCCTCTTATCCGTGATATTCCTATCCGTGACATTCCTATTCGTGACAAAAATCAGTGAGGCTGATACAATAAGGATCATTGGAAGAAACCAAATGTGCACCATAGGGGACAAATAAAAATCCTCCCAGTTCCCATTAATTTAAGTTGGTCTTTTAACCTCTTGAATACAGGAGATGTACCAACACATTGGAGACCTCTGTAGCATTCAAGGCATTAAAAAGCTCTTTCTCTGTCGTCCAATACAGGTTACTGGTAACTCTAGGTAGGCGATCCGCCCCTTTAAGTAGGCAGGAACAATTCTAGAATTGTATGCAGGGGGTGGAGACTACCTTCCCTTCTTGGCTGCAGCTAGCCAACCAGCTCCAGAAAGATTTGTTCCTTGGTGAAGATAACACAGTCAAGAGAACAGTTCCGCTATAGTTTTAGAAACTTTTATTATTTTTCTGTTAGATATGGAATACCACCATTAGGCAGATTACCATAACTGACAATGCCCTTATATGTGGCTAGCTCAGTATCCAGGTGCTTTTTGTGGACCTTAAGCCCTGAGGGGGAAAATCTTGATTCCAAGTGCTTCCCGAGGAGTTACCCACTGAGGTTACTTCTTACTACGTGGTAATCTGAAGACAGCAGATCTGCAGAAAAGGTGAGCAACCCTTTGAGTGTTGCAGGTCCACTTGTCCCACAGTGCCCCTCCGCACAGGGGTGTCTTCATTGGAGTTCCTGTTGCACACTCCTGCACTCATTGGGTCTATATGTATGTCTGTTGGGTGTTTTGGAGCAGGTTTATGTGGTAACTTAACCCTTTAGCTGCTGGACTGACACTTTTTTGGGAGGTTTTCTAACACTTTTCCTATTGGTTTAGTTTTTTTTGGGTGTCCTCACATATTCTAATGCTGTTTTGGGCATTTTAGTATTACACTCTTAATTTTGTAAAATTTGTGTTCTGCGCCTTTAAGGCGTGCTTTACTACATAGACACCTTTGCTCCATTCACTTTTATGAGACTGTACTGTTTGGGACTTCAGAGATGGCTCATTTTATTTGTCTGCCCTTGCTGTATCATCCGGTTTATGTTTCTAGTGTGTTGGAGGGCTCAGGGGGCTTCGGACACTGTTTGGGGTACTTTTTTGGAAAAACTACATTTCCCATGAGTGCTTGCTTTGCGTGCTCGTTTCTGATTGGCTTCCGCCGCGGCAGCCATTTTGTGATCTTTCCAGAGCGAGTATCCTACGCAGGGCTTGGACTCGCCTTCTCTCCTCTGCTGATTAACCCTTCACCTGCCAGATAAGTTTGTTTTAGCGATTTCTGGGGTGAAACTTTAATCTTACACACTATAATTAGGTGATTTCTTATACAGTAAGGTTATTTGACACTGTGAGAATGTCTATACCGCTGGAGCTTGGGGCCAGACCTAAGACTAAGGAGGCTGGGGTCTCTGTATCACCCTTTGCGCATTTCTCATCCTGTCACTCAGGGCTACCTAGAGAATTCTCAGGTCATTTATGCCCAGCATGTTCTGATGTCCCTGACCACATTCCAGGGACCTCCAGCCATGCATTAGAGCCAGTTTGGGTGCAAGAGTTCAAGGCTGCTACCAGGGACCTTAGGTCCACATTGCAACTCTTTCCATCCCAGTTACAGGGGGCCTTTCAGTCTTGGCAAGCCCCCTCCTCAGTCAAGTCTTCCCTGCCCAAACCTCCGGGAGTACCTGATGTGTCAGATTCCTCTGAGGAGGAACTGATGGTGGATTCAGATGTTGAGGAATGTTCGGTGTTGGGCTCCTCTCAGTTTTTTGGGGACCCCTTTGAGGGGCCTGATCAGGGCTGATGGCCTGATCAGGGCTGTCTTAACTACTCTTAACATTGCCTTAGTTCAGGAGGTTCCTTCTGACCCCTCCTATGTTTCCCAGGAGCCTAAAAAGCCCCTTACTTACTTTACACCAAACCCTACTCTTGACCACCTTGTGTTTGAGGAGTGGAAATCCCTGGACAAGAAACCCTCTGTGTCCAAGAAATTTGCCAAGCTTTATCCCTTTTCTGAAGCCGAGCTTACTCGGTGGGTTCATCCCCCCAATGTGAATGCTCCCGTTTCCAGGCTATCTAAGTCTACTGCTTTACCAGTCTCTGATGCCTCTGCTCTGAAGGACTGGGCTGACAAGAAACTTGAGTCTCCCTCAAGTCCATTTTTGCCACTGCTGGTTCTGCCTTGCATCCAGCATTTGCAGCAGCATGGGTGAACCGGGCCATTGCGGTCTGGGCTGAACAGCTCACCTGAGTTGTACGTCAGGATGTGCCTACCTCTGATAAGTTACGTCTTCTTGCCAATATTTTTGAGGCACAGCACTATGTTTCTTTCAGCGTACCTTCTTGTTTGGGCCAGATCTTAAGGATCTGATCAGTGAGGCCACAGGGGGTAAGAGTACTCTTCTACCTTTGGTTCCCAGGAAGAAACTGCCGCTTAAACGTAATTGGTATTTTTGTTCCTTTCAGACTGAGAAACGTCCGGTGAACCAGATGGTTCCCTCAGCTCTGTGTACCTCCTCCAAGCCCAAACAACAATGGAAGCCCAAGGTCTCCTCCAAACCCAAAGCTTCCAAGCCTTCTTTGGCGTGACTCACCAAACCCGGGTCCACAATCTGCTGTGGGTGGTCGTCTACGACACTATCACAGCATTTGGGCGGACCCATGGGTTTTACAGGTGGTGATGGAAGGGTACAGGATCCCTTTCATCTCTCTTCCTCCCTTTCATTTTCGTCCTTTTCACACACACCTCTGGGTGCAGAGAAATGCCGTCTGTTCAACAGCGCTGTTCAGGCTCTTCTAGACAAGGATGTTCTAGAGCCGGTGCCAGTTCAGGACAGGGGTATGGGTTTTTACTCAAACCTCTTTGTGGTCTCCAAGATGGATGGAGGTTGTCATCCCATTTTGGACTTGAAGGATCTCAATTCCTTTCTGACCCGGGCTCATTATCACCAGGAGTCTCTATGGACAGTGATTGCTGCCATGTCCCTGGGGGGAATTCCTTGCTTCTCTGGATCTTCAGGACTCGTACTTACACATTGCCATTCATCCAGAGAGCCCGCAGTACCTCCGGTTTGCCTGCGACAGAGGACAATTTCAGTTCTCAGCTCTTCCATTTGGTCTGACGACAGGTCCTCAGGTCTTCAACCATGTCCTGGGAGCCTTGGTGTCCGTCCTCCACCAGTAGAGCATCAGAGTTACTCCATACATGGACAACTTGCTTCTGAAAGCCCCTTCTGCGGGACTTCTTCATCAGCAGGTTCAGCTATGCATTCATGCTCTCACCCATCATGGGTGGTTCATCAACTTGGACAAGTCAGATCTTATTCCATCTCAATGTCTGATCTTCCTGGGCCTTTTCTTCGACACTCAGAAGGGCATGGGGTTCCTCATGGACAAGGTGGCTCGCCAGATCGCCCACAGGGTTTCTGCTGTTCTGGCTCAGAATCCATTTCCAATCCAGAAGCTATTTTCTCTAGTGGGAAAATTCATCTCCACCATAGAAGAGGTCCTGTTTGCCATGGCACACACCAGGGAGCTCCAGAGGTTCATGATCCAGGTGTGCAAGGGTCAACCGGACCTTCTGAAGACATCAGTTTCTCTTCCTTTTCATGTGGAACTGAGTTTGTCATGGTGGCTTGACCTTTCCAACCCTTCTGGACCAAGGTGATGACAGATGCCAGCCTCTCAGGCTGGGGAGCGGTCCTGGGTCACTTGAGCGCTCAGGGTCGGTGGTCTCTGGAGGAATCCCTCCTTCAGATCAACATATTGGAGCTTCGGGCGATATTTCATGCCCTCCGACATTGGACATCTCAGCTGGAAGACTGTCCAGGCTGAGTGGAGTCTGACAACGCCACGGCCATGGCTTACATCAACAAGCAAGGTGGAACAAGAAGTCTCGCCTCTTGGTTAGAGGTCAAGGCTATTTTGTCCTGGGCAGAAGAACACGTTCCTGCTATATCCGCAGTGCACATTCCTGGCATAGACAATGTCATGGCGGACTTTGTCAGTCGACACACAGTGGACAGCGGAGAGTGGGAGCTACATCCCGAGGTGTTCAACCTCACTGTTCAGAAATGGGGTCCTCCATACATTGACCTGATGGTGACAAGAAACAACAGGAAGGTACCGAGATTCTGCTCTTGGTGGAGAGACCCTGTGGCTTTGGCAGTAGATGCAGTGTCCATTCCTTGATTATTCCCTCTGGCCTACATCTTTCCTCCCCTCCTAATGTTGCACAGGGTGTTACAGAAATAACGACTGGATCGTTGTCCAGTCATTCTGATTGCTCCGTACTGGCCTTCTCAGTCTTGGTTTCTGGAGATTCTGGATCTATCAGGGCGGAGCCATTCCAGCTCCCTTTACCATTCAGACCTTCTTCTTCAAGGTTACCTGTGGAAGGAGGATGTTCATCGGCTAGCTTTGACAACCTGGAAATTGAATCCTCAATATTGAAGAAGAAAGGTTTTTCTTCTGGTGTGGTGGCTACTATGCTCAGTGCCCGCAAACCAGTTTCTTCCAAGATCTACCATCGTGTCTGGTTAACCTTTCTGTCTTGATGTGCTGACAAGGACCTGTCTCAGGATTTTGATCTACCTTTGGTCCTGGCCTTCTTGCAGGACTGTGTGGATAAGGGCCTCAGCTTGAGTTCCCTGAAGGTTCAGACTTCTGCGTTTTCTGTTTTCTTTCAGAGGCGCATTGCCATCCTTCCTGATGTTAAGGTTTTCTTCCAGGGAGTTGCTCATGCTTGTCCTGCCTTTAAGATTCCTGCTTCTCAGTGGAATCTTAACTTGGTTCTGGGAGTCCTTCAGCTCCCCCCATTTGAGTTTTTGGCTACTATTCCTCTACGCCTCTTGACTTGGAAAATGGCTTTTCTCCTGGCGATTGAGTCTGTCCGCTGTGTCGCAGAGTTACATGCTCTGGCCTGTAAACCACCCTATTTGGTGTTTCTTAAGGACAAGACGGTGCTTCGCACTTCTCAGGAGTTTCTCCCGAAGGTGGTCTGTGAGTTCCACATCAATCAGGAGATTGTGGTGCACTCTTTCTGCCCATACCCTACCTCTGACAAGGAGAGGAATTTCCACTTGTTAGACGTGGTGCGTTGTCTAAAGTTTTATGTATATCGCACTGAGTCTGTCAGGAAATCAGACTCGCTTTTCGTCATTCCTGAGGGTCCTAGGGCAGGAAGACCTGCATCCAAGGTGACACTTGCTTCTTGAATCAAGTCCACTATTCGTAAGGCTTATGAGCTAAGGAAGAAGCCTGTCCCTTTCAGGGTCATGGCTCATTCTACAAGATCTATTGAGCCCTGTTGACTCTAGTTCAGTGTGCTGTGTAACAGTTCCTGGGGTGTTGTTACCCTTGTTCAGTGTCTGTTGACACTTCAGTTGTTTTGCTGGGCTATCTCTGATCTGATGGTTCATATCTGCACTGGTGAATTTGGGGGCCCTGAACCTGGTCCTTGCCTTACTTCCGCCTCTGGGAAGCTCAATGGTTGGACATCCCAGAGTTACCAGTAACCTGTATTGGACGACAGAGAAAAGAGGATTTTAGTCTTACCTGTTAAATCCTTTTCTCTTAGTCCATACAGGTTACTGGTCTCCCACCCTGTCAAGGGACCATGCTTGGCTCTCTTGTGGCAGACTGTGGGGGTCCTTCGGGGTCATGCTCACAGGAATCTTCTTTCCCTTCTACTATCTAGTCAATAGTTAGTGTGTCAAATATTTCTGGAGCTGGTTGGCTGGCTGCAGCCAATGAGGGAAGGTAGGCTTCACCCCCTGCAATCAATTCTAGAACTGTTCCTGCCTACTTAAAGGGGCAAATCGCCTACCCATAGTTACCAGTAACCTGTATGGACTAAGAGAAAAGGATTTAACAGGTAAGACTAAAATCCTCTTATTTAAGTGCATGGGAATTTAGGGATCTTTATTCGTCCCCTATGGTAGGGTAACCAGACCTCACCTTTATGAAAAATACATATTGCAGGGCTGTTTTGATTTCAGTGCAGTCCTGAAATATGCCTATTTCCTATGTCTCCCTGGTTAAAGGGGAGGTCTGGTCAGCTTACATGGTGCAGTTAGTTTACTCCAGAATAACTCCAGTTTGACTCCTAGCCTGGTGAAGAAACCAGTGGAATTAGTATTAGTATTCATCTGGCTTATTATTTTACTTTATACGTAGAAAATAAACATGTACGTGGATCAAAACTTGCTACGCTGCAGTTGCCAAATGTATTCTTATTTGCCTTTCCACCATTCCATATGTTTCACCTCCCTAAGTTCCCTTTGCACATTGCTCCATAAATGTGATTTCCTCTAAAAACGTAAACCTTTGAGTGCCAGAGGGGTATCCAACACATGCATTCTTATCACTCTGCTACTGAAAGACTTAACCGTGATGCTAATGATTCTTGGGGGGGGGGGGGGGGGTGTACAAATACAGTTCTGTGTTAAACTTGGCACTGTAATAGATTTTATCCAGGTAAACTTCCTAATGACGATTTTATACTTGTTATGCTTCCAAATGACAATTTCTTAAGATAATTATATTGAAAATTTTCCCCTTAACCCTTCAAGTGCCTGCCTCATAAACTTTATGAGGATGGCAAAGTGGGCCTGCACAGCCAGCCTTGTGAATATTACGAGGTTATTTATTTGGGCTTTTCCTTGTGCTTCTCATGCAGTGTACGCCAACACTGTTCCTGTAGAAAAGACCTTCGCTGACACTGTAGGACCAGGTCTGTGGAACAGTGAGCCACACGATCGCTCCTCAAATTGATTGGAGCACACACAACACATTAACGATCATTGACATCCTGGCACGTCATGTGTAGATTTGTGTTAAGGACCCATGACGTGCCAGGACCGTCATGGAATTCAGGGCTCCCTGTGCTGCTGCATGCCATTTGGGGATCCCTGAACCGGATGCGACAAACAAATAAATAAATAAATAAATGGTCCATCACGCATGTGGCCGTTACAAAAAAAAAACAAAAACAAAACACAACAAAAACAACTGGAGATCACATGGATCCCCCTGCTGGTTTCCACATAATGGGAAGTTAATTTGGATGTCTCTCCCATTCTCATCTTATCCTCAGTGGTGTGGGGGAGATATAACTTACAGGTGTTATCCATGGTGCAATGTTTAACCCCAAAAGGACCAGTGCTGTACCAGGACTATGACAACTGTCCTGGCAGAAAAAAATGCTCCATGGTTCTTAAGTACAGGTGCATGCGGCCAGTCCTTAAGGACTGTCTACTCAGATCAGGCAGTCATTAAAAGGTTAATATTCTAGGTCAGGGATTCTCAGTTGCAGTCCTTTGATCACATAAACCGATCAGGTTTTAACCCCTTGAATGCCAGTGTGGTACGCAATGTGTTGTGTACCCATCTGGCATTCAGAGGATTAAGAACAGGTGGACCAGTCACAATGGCTGAGCCACTGATGAAGACAGCAGCGTGAGCTTTGGTAATAGAAGAATGGAAAGATACCTTGGATGCTCTGTTGTTGATTCCATGGTAAGCGACAACTATGAAACTGAAATCTCTGTTCAGTCCCTTGTCCTGCTCAATACTGTCCCTATAGACCTTTTGTATCAGGCTTGAAAGCCAGATGCAGAGGGTCTATGCAGGCTGTACACACAACCTGTAAAGTTTGTGGTTGACATAGTTCTGAGTTGTTTCCAGCCTGAGGGAGTCCTTTTTCTGATGCAGGTGACTTATTGAAGCCTATTTGGGGTATTAGTGCAGCCCCAGAATTTTTACTTCGTCTTCTTCCATAGTAGCAGGCCTAGTAAAAGTGACAATTGCCTTTTAACACTGCATATGTTGGGGAGTGGACAATGGGAAGTGTATGGGCATTTAAGAGTGTTTCTTTCTTCTGAGTGTTGACTTGGTATACTAAGTGTTGACTTGGTATACTAATGAGGCACTGAGGAATTTATCATAGCATTACTTTCTGCACAGGTGTTTCTTGGGAGGTGTTCAGTGTGTGCAGTGGTATGCACTAAACAGTGATATGGTCTAATATGTACTCCAGGGTGCAGAGTGTAGAGGTTAATGCAAGTGAAATTGTGCTGATGAATTGGACATCCTCCCACCCCGTGTACTTATTTGATTTTTAAAAGCAGTGCAAATATTATGTGCGGTGCAGCAGGGTACAAAGCTAGTTTACATCATCTTGTGATGTCACAGTTTCCCTTATACCAGAGAGGTCCAAGTTCATTCCTCCAGGGCCACAAACAGGCCAGGATGTAAGGATTTCCCTGCGTAAGCATAGATGTGTCTGTCAAAATGAATGATCTACTGATTAACTCTGTGCTTAATCATGGAAATCCTTATATCCTGACCTGTTGATGGCCCATGAGCACTGAACTTGTATAGCCTTGCCCTATAGGAAGACTTAAACAGAGCAGACAGAGTTTGCTCCAAAACTGTTATCACTCAATAATGCTTGTGGCTTTCAGTGGTGTTGTTGCTAATTGTAATTAAAGAAGCACTACGGGAACTAATTTTAATTAGTGAAACCTGTACTAAGCTTGTCTAAAACATGTATTGTAAATCTATGAATTTAAACCATCTTCAAAGCTGGTCTTACCTCCTTTTTGGGCCATTCTGCACTTCCAATAGCCAAGTGCTACACAGAAAACAAGTGACCTTCTTAACAGCTCAAGGTGATAACATTTTGCTACAAGACAAAATTTTAGCAGAAGAAATCCATAATCACTATAGAAAAAAGCACATGTAGCTCTCCAGTGAGCCACAGAGTTTCTGATTTAGACTGCGTTCCCATCCTTAATAACACAATCCTATATTACTGTGCCTGTTTACAGTTATTAAAGTGGTTTATTAAAGCATTTAATGAATATAACAGAAAGCTGGCAACTTTTGTTACAATTGTAGAGTGAATATGGAGTCACACTGTAGCTCTTACCCAGTTTGACACCAGAGGGGAGATTCACAAAGCAGTGATAAAGAGGTGATAAAGCAGAGATGACTTCTCCAGTTTATCATTTCTCCACTTCCTGTGTTATTCTTTGGAGCCTATGCACTAAGATTTCTTCAACTTTGGAGATCTTCATTCATAAGCTCTATAGAATAACAAAGGACCTGGAGAAGTGATAAACTGGAGAAGTCATCTCCACTTTATCACCTCTTAGTGAATCTCCCCTCACATATTTCCCACAGCATGTACTATATCATTTGTCTTCACAAAGCATGCAGAATAATCTGTTAGCAGCTACTATGGCAATGAGGCCTCTATCTGCATTACTGTCTGCTCTTTGATTGGCTACTGCTGGGTACCACAGATGAAAGCTGTGACCAGTTTGGTTGCAGCCAACTGAGCAGCAGATTTGAGCCACTGGACCAGTTTCTGGCAGGCTAAATAACATGATATCTGATTGAGAGCTACTGACTGGTAGCAGGAGAGCTGCTAGAGCTCTCAAGCTGCGTGTTGGCGATCCCTAAACTAAAGCCACCTTTGTACATATTCATGTTAATCCTTTCAGTGCCAGAGAGGTATCCAACACTCTACAACATGAAGGGTGAAAGTAAAAGTGGATCAATTATGGGACAAACCAGCTTCACCATAAGAAACAAGTAAAATTCATGTTGATTTTAATGGAGCTTATAACCCTTTGAATACTAGAGAGGTCTCTAACGCATTGCAGATCAATGCAGTGGAAACCTCTCTAACATTTAAGGGGTTAAAACAAAACCCCATTGCAGTCACTGGGAATTTTTGTTGTCCCCTATAGTGAGGTTGGCTTTTCCCAGAATGGAAGTGGATTGTACTTTACACATAGCAGGAATCTTTTCCTAATTCAGGAAGAGCTGAGGCAGGGGCGAATTTCCCAAAAGGTAGAATAGGCAACTGCCTAGAGCTCTAAATTTTGAGGGGCGGTGCCTCAGCTGCATTGGCTACGCCCACATTCTGAATTGGAGGTGTGGACAGATCAATATCAGTGTCCCTGCACCAGTGTTGTTACCCCTTTAAAGGCTATTATGTAACCCTTTGGATGCTATAGAGATCTCCAGTACATTGCAGAGTAATGCACTGGAGACCACTCTAGCAACTAGGAAGGGGGTTTAAAACATTTTCATTCTTACTTGTTATAGGCCAAAGGTATTTTCTATGCTAAGAAACAGCGAATGGGACTGGAGACATGGGTCATGTGAGGAGTAGAAGAGTGTCTATAGTGGCTATAAGGGTGCCTAGAAAGCCTTGCCTGTGGGAGTCTGGTTTGTAAGTGGTCCCTCTTATGTGTGCAATCTAACAGTGAAAGAGTTAGATGACTTTTCATGCACATTTTATGGTTCAGGGCTGCATCGAAATAACATGCACAATGTAACTCTGCAGTTTTTAAAATTATTATTATTCTTTAATTCTATAGCATATTCCATAGATTAAATAGTACAAATAGAACATGGAAAACAAAAGGATCAGAGGGCCCTGCCCGTAAGAGCTTACAATCTAGAGGAAGGTATGTGAGACACAGAAGGTGTAAGTGCTATTGGGTGTAAGTGCCTCCTGCCACATGAACTGGTCAGCGGGTGGGAGACAGAAGTGCTGTTGAGTGCAGTGGTCCAGGGAAGGGGTGGTTCTTGGTGATAACTGTTATAGAGGGGGTTGATAGGCTTCACTGAAGAGGAGAGTTTTCAGGGAGTATCTGAAGACTGGGGGAGGGAATTCCAGAGCTCGGGTGCAACACAGGAGAAGTCTTGTAGGCGGGAGTGGAAGGATGTAATAAGAGCTGTGGAGAGCAGAAGGTCATGTGCAGAGTGAAGATGGCGAATGGGAGTATATTTGGAAATGAGAGATGAAATATAGTGGGGTGCAGTGTTATTGAGGGCTCTATAGGTGAGCACCAGAATTTAATGTAATTCTGTATTCTAATGGGATCCAGTGTAGGGATTGGCAAAGGGGAGTGGTGTTAGAGAAACGAATACTTCATTATTTCATATTATTATGCTGATACTTGCACAGGTGAGACTAGCAGTGCTGGCCTAGTAAATGTCTGAACTTTAACCCTTTGAGTGCAATTCGTTGTGTACCCCTCTGGCACTCAGAGGGTTAAATCCCTTTGAGTAATAGAGAGTAATTGCAGAGAGTATATACATATATATTTTTAATTTTATCATGTAATTTCAATACCAGAGAGGTCTTTAAGTATTGCTTTGCAATGTGTTGCAACTCTCTGATCCTCAAAGTGTTAACTATATCCCAGATTGTATATAAAGTCCAGTCCAGGTTGTTTACAAAATCAACATACCCATTTCCAGCTAATGGATCTAATATTTCAAGATTTTTGTGTGAAAACATTCTTTTTTATATTATGTACAATGTATTTATCCCTGAAATGAAGAAGTGTAATGTTGGATCCATTCAAAGCTGAATTCAGCTAAAGTCATTTCAATTAGCGGACAGGTTCAAGGCTGTGCTGAGGAAGCACATGGAAATTACAGGCTCTGTTTTGAGGTATACATCTTATGAATTTTTTAAAAATATGGATTTTTGTATAAACAATTTCCTTTGAAACTTGCTTACGAATCATTATGAAAACTAGATATTTAACCTCTTTGATGCTAATGAGGTCTCCAGTGTAATTGGATTCTCTCAATCTATGGTGCTAAAGTAAACCACTTTTTTATTGAAAAACTGCAAATTTTCAATGAACATTAACAATTTAAAGACCAAATGGTTATGCCATGCATTGCATATCAATATGTTGTGCAGCCTCTATGGTCCTTAACCCGTTAAGGACCAGCTGCATGGGAGTGAGGCTGGCACTTAAGGACTACGGATCATTTTTTTTTTGTCTTATCAGACTCAGAGGTCCCCAAACAGCGTGCAGCCACGGGGGAATCCCTGAATTTCATGACATACATGTACGTCATGGGTCCTTTAGGCGCGGTCACCCCATGACATACAGGTACGTCCTTGGTCTTTAACCCCTTAAGGACTGGCTGTGCTCTCACACGGCCAACACTTAAGGACCATGGAGCATATATATTTTTTTTTTGCCGATCTGATTCAGGGCTACCCAAGCAACATGCAGCTGCAGGGAGAGCCCTGAAATCCATGACAATCATATGTAATTTGTGGTGCATCTAGAGACCCATTGGCTAGCTTCTAAACCCGTGTACATGCCATATAATAAAAAGTGAGAGGGTAAATGTTGCAGTGCTCACCGGTCCATTGATGAAACACGATGGTGCCCAGAGATGACAAGTTCCAAATCCCATGTACAGATACAAGATAGAGTATGCTCGGCACCCAACCAAAAATTCAGATCATACAGCGACTTGACGATAAAAGGAAAAAAGTCCTTCATTGCGACAATTGTAAAAAAATCGCTGATCACACCAGAGACAGAAAAAAAAGTGAGAGTCTGTGTACTTTTTTTTTTTTTCTGTCACCTGTGTGATCAGCGATTTTTTACAATTGTCGCAATGAAGGACTTTTTTCTTTTTATCTTCAAGTCGCTGTGTGGTCGGAATTTTTGGTTGAGTGCAGAGAATACTCTGTCTTGTATCTGAAATCCTATCTTGTATCTGAAATCCATGATGTTTTAGGATCGTCATGGGTCCTTTAGGGAAGTTTTCCTATGATGGTCCTGGAACGTTATGGGTCCGTAAGGGGTTAAGGTGTTAAATGGCAAAAAAAACAACAACTGCCTGTGCATTACACTAGTTAATGTTTTGTTTTAGAAAGGTTATGTGTTTTTAGTTTGATTCCACTCACCCCTTGCAGTGATATCACTTCCCCTTTTTGAATGGAGCTGTGTGTAAGTAAGGTAGCCTATTTACTATTCTAGGCACTGGGGTAAGTTACATTATGCCATGGGGTGGAGGATAAAATATTGCATATATTTCCCTTTAAAACTAAGCAGTTTGTAGCATTAACTGTTGCAAGGTCCCGACCATTACCATTGGTTCTCAACCCATGCCCTCAGTGGCCACTAACAGGCTAAGATTTGAGGATTTCCTTGTTAGAGCACGGGTGAGTTAATCAATGTGAATGAGCCTCTGATCACCACACCTGTGCTCTAGCAGGAAAATTCCTAAGTACTGGCTTGTTAGTGGCCACTGAGGGCAGAGGTTGAGAACCACTGGTCTAGACCATTTTCAATCTAGGTTTGACTCCTTGAGGAACAGAAGGATGAGCGTTGCGTACCTTATACATTTCTTGTGCACCCACTTGTCCTCAATGGTTTAAAGTCAGGTACAAAACTAAAGGTGGTGCAGTTGTGATGGAGCTTAACATTCAAAGGGCCCAGTAGGTTGTAGTTATGCGCTTGAATATTTCTGCATTAGGGACCGAAACAAATTTTTTATCTAGGCCAACAAGTGTTTACCTGCTGGTTAAAAATCAGGGTTTTTGTGGGTTACGAGAGAGAACAGGGACTAGAAGAAATGAGACAGCTGACACAATAATAAAGAGCAAGATGTTTGGGATGGCAGACAGCTGTTGAAAGGAGAGAAAAGAGAGCTAGCTAACGTCAGTGTGTTGCTCCTGGGGAAGAAAGCTAGCTAGCTGCTGGCAAGGGAAGAAATAACTGAATGCTGAAAAGAGAGAGAGAGAGCTTATAGGGGATGAGATAGGTTCGGGGATTGAAAGAAATAGTTCTCCTGGGAGTCAAAGTGAGATCCAGGGGAGTTGTAATAAAAATAAAATGGCTGGGAAAGAAAAAAAACTAGCTTGTGCATGTGGGGGTGGGGGGGAGATAATGTTTTTAGACAAAAGGTTTAGGGCATGTAGTGTAGACACAGAACCACCAGCCTCTAGATTAGATGTCAACAAGAAGAATCTCTTGGACAGCTGTAATGTACTGCATGTCCTAAGGGTACAGGCATTTTATAACTCTCATGCTGTATACTGATAAAGGTCAACTAATAATATACTGTAGAATATGTTGTCAAACATTTTTCTCATCATTCTGAAAGGAAATATCCCAATACCCCATTTTTCAATGTGTCACATTTTTTTTTCAGAAAAATACTAAATAGTCTTAGGAAAAGTAGTTTTTCTTTCTCCATGTCCATATTCCTGTATATACCATTTTTACTAACTAGAAAGAGGAGATCCACAAGATTCCCTCATCTTGGTCTAAAAAACCTACTGTTTATTTTTAAATGAAATGAAAATAGGGTGATACTCACTCCCTCTCCATTATGACAGTGTCTTCAGATTCAGAGAGAGACAAATATCTATGTATCTTTTCTTTGCATGTTCATTTTAACACTGTGCAGCACTAGTCTTGTTCCCCTGTTCACTTTTCCTTATATTCGTTCTGGGGAACCACTTAGGTTTCTTTAGGGAACCCAAGGGTTCCACAAACTCCAGTTTGATGACCACTGTCCTGAAGTATAAGAGGATAGCCATGGGTGCTTCTCGTAATTATTTCTCTACTGCTCAGGGCAATTCACTCAGAGATCCTGGATCTCCCTTTCCATTTGCTGAGTGTTAACTCTATGGAAAATTCTTTAGTCGTAGAAATAAATAAGGAACTTGTTTCCCATAGTGTTTGCAGCTGCTGTCATGTGATCATGGTTTAAATAGACAGTCTTTTACAGAAAAGTGATTAAAGCCAGGTGAGGCCTAAGGAAATGTTAATACGAATATACTGAGAGGGAATCCCTCTCTTTGTGTCAGAAGACACTGCAATAAAGGTGAAGGGATGTGATCACCATTAGGGTGACCACATTTCCCTTCTGCCATTCCGGGACGTGGTCACCCTAGTTGCCCCTTCATACCTTGAGTCCCTGGTGGTCTAGCGGCGTGGAAAGTGCTCTGTGCCTCCTCCGGCACAGAGCTGAAGCTCCCGCGCGCTGTGCTCAGTAATGCAGAGCGCTGGGAGATGATGTCATCTCCCAGCGCTCTGTATTACTAGAGCGCTTGCCTCCAGGAGATCAGGTAAGCTGCATTGCCGCCCTGGATGTCAGCCTGCAAGCGGTGAGTCATATCATGGACACCGCGAGGGAGCGCTACCAAGCGCTCTCTTGCGGCATCCATGATGTGACACACCGCTTGCAGGCTGACATCCAGGGCGGCTTGACTTCATTCCGGGACACTTCATTGTCCCGGTTGAAGATGACCCGGGACGCGGGACATAGCCCTGAAATAAGGGACAGTCCCGGACGTTCCGGGACCCGTGGTCACCCTAATCACCATCTCTCTCTCATCTCTCTATATTTGAAAAAATATTTTAATAGACTGTATGGATTGGGTCTCATGGATCCTACTGATCTGTTTTTAGAACCTGTTTACATAGTGGGAGGGAAAGGAGTAGGTAAAGGTGTTGCAGATTCACTAAGAGAAGGTGTTTTCCTCTGTGTCCGATCCACGGCATACTGTGGGCTTTGGCTCCGCCTCTCAGCTGGGTAGGACCAATCAATTTTTCTTTAAATACTGCCTGCTACCTCTCCTCTGCAGTTATTTTTGGTCCTACCCAGCTGGAGGACGGAGGCTAAGCCTCACTCTCTAAAAACCTGACTGAACACAAAGGCATTAATGTGTCCTGCCTAACCGCGGACACATGTTTATTTTAAACATACCGGATGAAGACATGGGCCTGCAAGACAGACGCGGGCATGGGAAGCTGGCGGGCCATACAAAGAAACGCCACTTCCATTGCGGTTTGCAGCAGACTTGGGGAAACAGGAAACCGCCGGCTGATTAGCGTGCGCATGCGCCCGCTCACAGCTTTACTCAGCAGGAACTGGAAATGACGTGCACGGAGCGTGCCACTGCTGGAACGCACGTGGGGGAACACACATCCGCCCGGGACATTTAAAAGAGGAAGCTGCTCAATGGAGCTCAGGTATGTAAATTTATATTTCTCTATTCAAAGTATACCTAGTAGCATTGTTTATAGATACAGGTATTACAATACAACAACCTGGTATCCTGCTGAGATAGTTATGTCAACTGTTAAAGAGACCAAGTCTGACAAAACTAAAACTGCTGAACCACCAAGGGAAGACAAATCTGGAGCCAAAGATAAGATATGTGCAGGATGTCAGAACACTTTACCTGCCACAGACCCTGCTAAATTATGTGCAGCATGCCTGCAACAAGCAGCTGGAGGGAATGTGCCTGTCCAATTCCAAGATTTCTTGTCCTGGATGAAGACATCCATGCAGGAAACCTTCACGTCAATGCAAGAGTCAGTACGTAAACGTCCCAGACAATCAGACCCAGAGGAAGGACCTTCAGGAATCCAAGATGACTATGATGATACCTATATTGATATGGAATCGGCGGCTTCATCAGCAGAAGAAGGAGAATTGGTGGAAGAAACAGGCAGCTTCAGTATAGACAAAATAGATCAATTGGTAAAATCCATGAGGAAGACACTGGGTTTATCTGATGTACAAAAAGACCTAAATGTCATGGACACGGCATTTGTTGGCTATAAAAAAGAGCCCCCTCAATTTCCGGTCCATAACTCAATACAGGAGATCATTCAAGGCGAATGGAAACAACCAGAGAAACGTGGAGCCGTCTCTAAGAGATTCCACCGGATGTATCCATTCACAGAAAACGACACATCCAATTGGTACACGCCACCTAAAGTTGATGCCGCCATAGCACAGACCTCGAGACGTACAACAATTCTCCTTGAGGATGCTACAACACTAAAAGATCCAATGGAAAAAGGGCGGATAGTGTATTAAAGAAACAATTCGCCACAATAGGCCAGAATCTGAAAACAGCAACGGCTATGGCATCTATCTTCAGAACTCTACGCATATGGCTTACAGAGTTAGAAGAGAAAATAGAATCCTCGGTTTCCAGGGCACGACTTCTCAAAGACCTGTCCATTATCAAAGACGCCATTAATTATTCCTGTGATGCTTCAATGGATAACATCCGTTTTTTAGCAAGAGCATCATCACTCTCGGTAACAGCCAGAAGAGCCATGTGGATCAAGGCATGGGTGGCAGATCCATCTTCCAAGAACAAACTGGTCTCTCTCCCATTTTCAGGATCCAAGTTATTTGGAGATCAACTTGAGGAAATAATAAAAAGATCTTCAGGGGGGAAAAGCCAATTCCTACCCCAGGATAAGAAAATAAGAAAGTCACCTGGAAGATCAGGACAATATAGAAGACAATCCTTTCGAGAATCTCGCAGTTACAAGCCTGGCAAAGGATATGACCAAAGGAGAAGAGGTGCCCAAATATCTCAAAGGGCAGGGAATCGTAAGGATTTCCAGCGACGCGGCCAATTCTCCCAATGAAGCCAGCCAAACCCCTTCTCCAGTGGGAGGCAGACTGGAGGAATTCCATTTGGCCTGGACAGTCATACATCCAGACAAATGGACATGGGAGATCATTCAAAAGGGGTACTCGCTGGAATTCAAAACTGCCTTCCTGCCCCATCGGTTTCTCGCTTCCAAATTGAGACAGAGAGCAAAGGCCCAACAGATGAAGCAAGCCTTAAAGTCCCTTTTAACCAACAGAGTAATAGAGGAGGTCCCTCTACAGCAGAGATTTCGGGGCTTCTATTCGATTCTTTTTTACACTATAAAGCCTACTGGGGAACTCCGTCTCATTTTGGATTTGAAAGATCTCAACACTTGTCTCAGACTACGCCATTTCAAGATGGAAACAGTATCGTCCACACTCAAGCTGATACAACCAGAGGAATATTTGACACGAATAGACCTGCGCGATGCATACTATCATGTACCGATCCATCAGCCACATCGCAAGTACCTCAGGTTTCACATATTTGGAAAACACTACCAATATCGAGTAATACCATTCGGCCTAGCCTCAGCGCCCCGAATATTTACAAAGATCATGGCCAACGTCATGGCCTTCCTCAGACAACAGTATCTGCTGAAGATCATTCCTTATCTGGACGACATACTAATAATAGAATCGTCACACCAAAAATCTCAAGCCAGCACAAACATATGTGTAGCGCAACTACAAAACTTAGGATGGCTCATAAATTTCAACAAAAGCGCTCTAATTCCTTCCAAGACACTGGTATTCTTGGGGATCCAGATCAATACAGAAATAAGCAAGGCATTTCTATCGTCAGATCGTCAACAACGGATCATCAGTCATGTCAATCACTTCCTTCAGAGAAGTCAACAGACAGCAAAATCCTTCTCCAGAATCCTAGTTCATCTGGCATCAACATATCAAATCATCCCATGGGCAAAGATTCATGCCCGCAGAACTCAACTACATTATCTAACCTATTACAAAAAACATCCAAAAAATTTTCATCAGTTGATCCCAGTCTCCAAACTGATCAGACAGGAATTAAGCTGGTGGACCCATCCAACACACCTTATGACAGGAAGATCTCTACTGGAGCCAGTTTGGCAGATCATTCATACAGACGCCAGCAAGATAGGATGGGGAGGAATTTGGAACAACCAAACGATTCAGGGGACATGGACGCTACAAGAGACAAGGTTACATATCAACATCCTAGAGCTACTGGCAGTGTGGAACACATTAAGACACTTCAAACAGGATCTTCAGCAACAATCAGTCCTGATCAGATCGGACAATTCCACTACAGTGCAGTACATCCTAAACCAAGGGGGTACTCAAAGCTTCCAGTTAAACAATCTGGCGCTCAAGATTCTCCTTTGGGCAGAAAGCAACCTGCACTCAATTACAGCGTCATTCCTATCAGGACAGAAAAATGTACAAGCAGACTTTCTGAGTCGACATCAAGTGGATCCAGGGGAATGGGAACTAAACCCAAAAATATTCCAACAGGTAGTAGCCAATCTGGGACTACCAGACATAGACCTAATGGCCACGAACCAGAACAAAAAGTGCGCCAAGTACATGTCCAGATGGAAGGAGTCACAAGCCCTAGGGCAGGATGCCCTAAGGATTCCATGGAAGTTCAGACTGGCTTACGTATTTCCTCCTATACCTCTAGTATTCAAGGTCATCAGGAAAATCAGAAGAGACAAAGCAGAGGTAATTCTAATTGCCCCAAAGTGGCCAAGGAAACCATGGTTCCCAGAAATACTTTGAATGTCAGTCAGACCTCCATTTCAGCTTCCAATAATCCCAGATCTCCTGCTACAGGGCCCTCTACAACATCCAGAACCAACATTCTTCCAGCTCTGGGCCTGGAGGCTGAGCGGCAGTCTTTAAGGCTACAGGGAACTTCAGAATCTGTCATCGACACTATTCTTAAAGGAAGAAAAGCATCATCCTCAAAGATTTACTATAGAGTATGGTCCATATTTTATAAATGGTGTTCCTCTCATAATCTGGACAGAGCAACTATTTCACCAACCAAGATTCTGGACTTTCTACAGGAAGGTTTCCAGAAAGGGCTAAAACCAGCATCATTAAAAGTTCAGTTATCTGCATTATCAGCTATACTGGCTACGCCCTTCTCAGACAACTATCTAGTCAGACGCTATCTAACATCTATATCAAAAATCAAACTGACCATTAGAGAAACCATTCCTCCTTGGGATTTGAATCTGGTCTTGCAACAGTTGGCCTCTCATCCATATTTTGAGCCACTTCAGCAGATTTCATTAAAATACCTAACTCTGAAAACTGCATTCCTCATTGCTGTCACATCAGCCAGGAGAGTCAGTGAACTTCAGGCCCTGGTAGCGGTTCCTCCTTTTATTTCATTTCATCAAGATAAGGTGGTACTACGCCCAAAACCCTCCTTTCGGGAAAAAGTGATTTCCCAGTTTCATCTCAACCAGGAAATAGTTCTGCCATCATTCTGTCCAAATCCGCAACATGATCTAGAACGACGTTTGCACAACCTAGACTTAGTCAGAGGGCTGCAAACATATTTACTGAGAACAAAGGACTTTAGAAAATCAGATTCCCTCCTAGTCCACTTTGAAGGAAAATTTAAGGGAACAGCAGCTTCAAAGGCATCAATTGCCAGATGGATTCGTGACTGCATTTCCCTAGCATATGAAACTGCGGATCAAGAACCTCCTCCAGGTCTAAAAGCACATTCAACTCGTGCCATGGCCACTTCCTGGGCTCTCAAAGCAGAGGCCTCCCCAGAGGACATATGCAAAGCAGCTACTTGGGCTTCAGTCTCCACGTTTATCAAACACTATAGACTGGACCTGCAAGCATCTTCAGACGCCAAGTTTGGAAGGAAGGTGCTTGAAGCAGCTATCCAGACTTAATCCAATCCTACTGCCCCATCCCTCTCTGGGGTACTGCTCTGGTAAGTCCCACAGTATGCCGTGGATCGGAC
Source organism: Rhinophrynus dorsalis (assembly GCA_037306005.1). Taxonomy (NCBI): domain Eukaryota; kingdom Metazoa; phylum Chordata; class Amphibia; order Anura; family Rhinophrynidae; genus Rhinophrynus; species Rhinophrynus dorsalis. Next base: position 325,969,784 of record CM074720.1, on the reverse strand, counting down.
ACAGAGGAAAGGTGAAATTTACTCACCGATATTTGTGTTTCCTCTGTGTCCTTCCACGGCAACCCACCCTAGGGTATGACGGTATAGGTATCTGTTTCGCTTCAACGTATTTATCTGCTACCGTATTACAACATAAATTTGGTCTGGTTATCTCTAACCTCTCATATCTTTCAGCTTGGTCAACTAGATAACTGCAGAGGAGAGGTAGCAGGCAGTATTTAAAGAAAAATTGATTCGTCCTACCCAGCTGAGAGGCGGAGCCAAAGCCCACAGTATGCCGTGGAAGGACACAGAGGAAACACAAATATCGGTGAGTAAATTTCACCTTTCTCACTCATCACCATTAACCCCTTAAGGACCCTTGACGGTCCTGGTACATCATGGCTGGAATTGCTTGAAGTACTGATGACGTACCATGACCGTCATGGAATTTCTGGGCTCCCCGCGCGGCTGCACGCCGTTCAGGGAGTCCGGAATCAGAAATTTAAAAAAAAATGCTCCATGATCCTTAAGTGACCACGCATGTGTGCGCGGCCGGTCCTTAAGGGGTTAAAAACCCTCAAAACTATTATTTTTAAAGTGGAGCTTTCACCTTGATAAAAGTTTGCATATTTGAAATCTGCATTAAAACTGCATATATGTCATGTTAACCAAAAGGCCAGCAAACATACAGTTCAGGAGATATTCACACCTCTTCTTTCATATGCTAATTTATGCTAATTACGGTACAGTGCATTATTTATTATGCTAATTAAGCTAATCACTGACGTTTCATGTGCTAATGAAGCCATTTCAGTGATGTGTCACATGCTAATGACGGTTTCAATGACATTTCATATGCTAATGAAGCTCTGTGCAGTACCAAGAAGTGTTTACTTTCACTTTGCCCAGAAATAAAAGTGTGAATATCTCCTAAACTATACATCTTCTGGAATTTTGGTTAACATAACATAGAGGCAGTTTTTAACCGTTTGAGTGCCAGAGGGGTACGCAACGCATTGCTTTGCAATGTGTTGCTTACCCCTCTGGCACTCAAAGGGTTAATGCAGTTTTCCAATATACAAACTTGAATTAAGGTGAAAGATCCGCTTTAAATAAAAATGGCCCACAACAACATGTGGGTGAGGATGAAGGCTCTTTGACCCTTGAAGTGCAATGCATAGCCCACCACTCTGGTCCAATTAGGGTTAAACATAACTGACATTGTTAACGTGAAAATTGTATTTTAAATTCAGCATTTTTAACTTTCTTAAAAGGGTAACATTCCTGTGTGGAGTTACCATCTTCAGTAAATGTCAGATGAATGTGTTCTTCCATTTATTGTAGGAAATGTTCTTCAAATAAAAGCCACATCATTACTTAGCCCAGTGTGAATGTTTATTCACTGTGTTTGGATGTGGAGCTTGTTATCCCAAGGAAAGCTTTCAAGAGAAATCACTTTGTGACCATATGTACTGTAATTAAGTGATAATTTTTCATACTCAGAACCATTACCTGTCAGATAATACCAAGGGGATGTGAGCGCTGCTTCTGAAAGTTAACAGAATGCCAAGGTGCTATTGTGCCATTTTGCAGAACTTTGGAAAAGCAGAAAAATAGCTTTAACTCTCTGAATGCCTGAGGTGTATCCAAACTATTTTGAATTAGACAATATATTTAGGACCATGAGCACAAAGAAAAGTGGAGTTCTTCTGCGGTAAACCAACTGTACAATGGGGGGGGGGATTCCATTGATTTTAAATAGGGATTTTCAACCCAGTCAAAGCTCATTGCTTCCACCATCCGTATGTGTTGTTTTTTTCTTCAGTCAAGGCTCAGTCACCTCAACCTGCAAATTTAAGTGCAAGAGAGGCGTTACGTTGGAAGCCTCTCTGCCAGTCAAACGGTTAATTCTTCACATCGTATTCAAATACTTATTTAATTTAATGGAAGTTATTTTTATGTCAGGTATATATTGTAGTGATTTCCCTGCTGTGCAAAGCAAGGGTGTGCCAAATGCTGGGAGAGGATGCATTCCAAAATTATTATAGCTCAAACTTTTTTTTGTGTAAATGAAATTTAAATGTGTGTTGCTGGTGTTGTGACTTTGCTTTTTGGAATACTGCTGTTGAGAAAGATGCATTTTATTTTCTGTTTTGAGTGCGGTATCTCCACCTGTGGTGGTGACCCTAACCCCTTGAGTGCCAGAGACTCTCTGCCACTCAAATGGTTAAGGAATTTTCCCTAACTATATAAGTATGTTTTCCTTCATAGGGAATAATTTATTATTTTAACCATTTGCACCCTTCTCAATGCATTGGATAAGTGAAATAGCAGTGTAAGTTTTTCAGTATGAACCAGTTTAAATTTAATTTGCAAGATGAGGTAACGGAGCCTTGGCTACAAACAGACAACATATAGGGATAGGTGATTATATTTCATATGTGTATTAAAGTTAAATTGAAATGCTTCTTAACATTGTTCCCACTGTTTCCTGTACAGTTTGTTTAACATATCTTAAACGTATTAAGGTTTATAGTCACACTTGGAGACAAGTTGGAGACAGCGTGACTGACAGACAAGGCAGAGTGGGAAAAAAGAGTGTGGGACAGCAGGGAGCTAGAGTGAGAAGGATCAGGGGGCAGTCTGAGAAGAGGATTATGGGAGCAGGACAAGGAAAGGAAAGATGGATGCTGGACCAAGAAGGAGCGGGGGCAGTGTGAGAAGAGGACAATGGGGGCAGGCCAGGCAAAGGAAAGATGTGTGCTTGATCGAGAAGGAGCTGGGGGTGGAGTGAGGAGAGGATGATTGGAGCAGGCCGAGGAAAGGAAAGGTGGAGAGGGAGATGGGCAAAGGGCAGTGGGCCAAGGAGAGGGCAGAGAGCAGACCAGGGAAAAGGGAAGGGGGACACTGCTAGTTGGAAAGCGGGAGCGGGTGAAATGTTCCCTATCTTGCTCAGATGACTGCCATGTATTTAAAGATGTCACAAATAACATCAAATCAAAAGGTAAAGGAACCGTTCTTTTATTTTTATGAAACTTATCAAGGCATGTCTTGGGTCTTGCAAAACAGTCTATTTCATCCGAAAATGCATTTTGCACAATCACTTTTTTTATCCTTAATTGTGACCTCTTCCATACATTTCCCCCTCTTCCGGGATGTAAATATGAGGGTTGTGACAGGCTAGAGGTAGCGGACATCATCACCACACACCACCTTTGTCATTCAGTAAGATAATGATAGCATTTGTGAGCCCCTTCACTTTTCTTCATGATGCTTTTGAGAACAGTATAATTTGTTGGACACCACTTTGGCACTAAAAGGTGGGTCGTGAATGTTGGTGCAGCAGAAACCTGGCACAGCAAGTAAATTGCTTTTCCTGGTGGATCATGTGGTGGTTTTCCTGATTCACATTTGTTCTTGGGGCTTTAAGAGAGCGTTGCTCACCTCTTTGGTCCTTACCTCTTTGAATGCCAGAGGGGGTATCCAGTTCATCACTCTGCAATACATTGGACACTCCACTGACACTCAAAGATTTGGAGGATTAATAAGGTTTGCCTTGGTGTATTATTCAAACTGGCACCGGGACATGTAGTGGGGGATTTGGATCCAAGGGCCAGTGGATACTAGCTATTCCTCCAGACTTTACAATTATATTTTACTATTCCCCAAGTGTTGTGAATGTTGTATATCCCTTTGAGTGCCAAAGGGGAACGCAGTGCATTGCAGAGCAATCAAAGGGATATAATCCAAAATGGCTTCCTTTTTATTTATTTTTTCCTGTTTTATTTTTAATAATCTATTACATTTCTACATAAACATGACAATGCATATTGTTTATTTTTATTATAGCATCAAGATTTCTCATTCTGGTTAGATCCTATTGCTATTAACCCTTTGAGTGCCAGAGGGGTACCCCCGTCACTCACTGGGTTAAATGGTTTTGGAGCCCTCTTCATTTCATAATAAAGGATTTTCCATAAAACCATTGTTTCCATAGTTTCTCCCCTAACAGTTAGAATAAAATACAAAAAAACGTAATTACAGTAAAAAAATTAGATCAGGTAGGTTTGTGTTTCTTTCATTAACAAGTACATAGCCTAATGCATATGACTGCATAAATAAAATATTATTCCATAAAACGTTTCATTAAAATGTTATTACAAAACAAAGGATCTACCTGTATATGAAAATGTAGATAGAACACATTTAGATAAAATGCATAATGGACCTTATATAAAGACAACATGGAGACGTTCGGGGCATACCAACTGCAGCAAAGGGAACAAATAAATTGACTTAATTTAAGTGCAAATTTTAACGCCTTGAATGTTAAAGAGGTGTCCATTGCATTGTGCAGCAGTTCACTGAAGACTTCTCTCAGGGGGTTAAAAGCCCCATTTAAATGAATTGGCTTTTGGAGAATTTGTATTTGGCTCATGTTGCAGTTGGTTTGCCCCAGAATTGTTGTTCTTTGCTGTTCTAAATAAAGCTTGTTGAAAGATGAAATTAGCACAGTCACATTTTAACCCACATTAAACTGGTGTTTTAGGAGGGCATTATTTGTTGGCCACAAGTAATGTTGGCTACAATATACAGTAGGTGCACAAAACCGTGATAAACAGAGGCACTTGGGAATAATAAATTATTAACCCTTTGCGTGCCATAGAGGTATCCAACACATTGCATTGCAATGCTTTGGAAACCTCTCTGGCACCCATACGGTTACAGGAGAAATAACATAGCCCAATAATAACAAACCCTCCCCTTCCCACTTATCTTACTATGACCAGAAAATCCCAGTGGCCCTTAAGAAGTTTGCCCTTATGTCTTTGTTCAAGTGATCACCACTTCAGTCAGTGTGGGATGTCATGTTTGTAGAGGCACCATAATGGTTGTTGACAGGTTTTTCAAACTGAAGCAGGTAGACTGCATGAGCCTACTTAACCCTTTTTACGACCATATGTTTGTGCAACCCATTGCGTTCATCTGGACCTTAAAGAGTTAAAGGAATAGTAACCCTTTATTTTGACTTGAAATATTCTGCAAATTATTTTTATTCTTTTTTTTTTTTCCTCGCCCAAATTTTTTGCACTTTTATGTCCCTGATAATGTTACATCTATCTCTGTTATCTGTGAGTTTTCTGGTCCATAGACTATTAAAGCAGGCTGTAATATAATTGTTTATCTCTTTAGTACTGAATGCTCTGTATGTGCTTTCTCTTTTACATTCCTTTTTTTTACCTTGTATCTCTGGAACTGCTCTCATGTTCCTTGACAGAAAGCTGTCTGCAGATAATAAAATAAAAGGTTACTATTCCTTTAAACCTTTGCGTGCCAGAGGGGTACACAACGCATTGCTTTGCAATGTGGTATGTGCCCCTCTGGCACTCAAAGGGTTAAGATTACCATGTGTGTGGAGTTGGTATTCTGTAGTCTTGCTAGCCACCATGGGCATGACTTCCCTGGTCGATTGAAGAGGTTATGTCTTGAGCAAAGGCACGTGAACAAAATTCAAAAGGTCACTGGGATTTTTTTGCCCTAGTAATTTAAGTGGAGGAATGTATTAGGAGGTGTGACTTCTCCTTTAAGTCCTTGATCATTTATTCAACAAACAATGTTAATCAAACAACATGTTTTGAGCATCATGGCCCTTCATCAGGAACTTTATCTGCAACTGCCTTCACTATAATCCCACAACCTCCAACCTGGAAGATATCAAACATACTGGAATTGTAGTTGAAATAAGTAAGTTGAGACTAAATTATTATGCAAAAATATATTGGTTTACAATTTCCTGGTGATTGTATGAGAGTCTAGAACTCAAAGGGTTAAAGGGGAGGGGCTAAATTACAATGCAGATTACAAGAGAAAAACAACATTGAACTGTTTGAAATGTCTTCCACACATCCATTGTACTGATAGAGATTGATTTAAAGGGATAGTAACACTTCGTTTTAACTTTATTTTATTTTGTAGGCATTAAAAAAACATGAAGAATGATATAAGTCTTATCTCTGAAACCTTTATGGTTTATGAGATATTCACAAGCAAAGTTCCCCCTCTCGCCCCTTTTACCTAGTGTATGCCATCTCTTCTCAGATGTGGATCAGGTTGTATGACCAGACAGATAACAGAAGGGGACAATTTTCTTTGTATGAAAACAATGAAAGCCCTTCCCCCCTTGACAAGTTTTTCAGCTTTTTCCCTTATGTTAATTGAAGATTGTCCCTCTCTGCAGTCTACCTGGACACCTCCCTTCTGATCTGGTTGAACGGGGGGGGGGGAACTTTGTTTGTGAATATCTCTTAAACCATAAAGTTTTGAGAGATAAGACTTATATCATTCTTCATGTTTTTTTAATGCCTACAAAAAAAATAACGTTAAAACGAAGTATTACTATCCCTTTAAGAAGAACTTTAGGGATTCTGGGTCAATCTTACTGCATAACAGGAGACAAAAAAAATGCCCATTGGATTAAATTGGGCTTTTAACTCCTTGAATGCTAGAACAAGAGGTTAATGCCCATTTTAAATTCATGGGAATGCTGAGATTTTTTCATTTCCCTCTATAGTGCAATGTGCTCTAGAATGGATCTTCTTATCAAAGTGGATCTATCACCACGTGACAAATTTTTATCAATATGTACAAGCGTTAGTGGATAATAATAAAACATTATAATTTTTTTTTTTGTTTTTGTTTTTTTAACTTATTTAAGAGAAAATTACATTTTAAAGTATGCCCAGCAGCCTATTTCTGGCTAAACTGCTCTTGCCGCAATGTGCCGCACAGCCTCTGTTCCTGTCACTTCCCCCACCATCCTCCTATGACGGAGGCATTCTGTTAGTAAGATGGAGTGATCTCATTGGCTAGATATCGATCTCTGCCAATGAGATCGCTCCAGTTTACTAACAGAATGCCTCCATCAGCGGAGGATGCTGAGAAGAGTGACGGGAGCAGAGAAAGAGCAGCAAGAGCCGGAAGTAGGCAGCTGGGCATGCTTTAAAATGTAATTTTCTTGCAAATATGAATTTAAAAAAAAAAGTTTTATTATTATTCGCTAACTCTTCTACATATTGATAAAAACTTGCCAAGTGGTGATAGATCCACTTTAAGGGCTGGATTTCATTGCAAGGGATAAATGTTAGCAGTGGTTTTATCTCCCTGATTCCAGTTGAAGTCAAAGGCTCCTTTCATGTGGAAGATATAATTTCAGAAATGCTGCATGGGTTTTGTTTAACACTCTGGGCTGTGGTGCCTTTGACATGGGCAGAATCATTGCTGAGATGTTACATTGGATCTGTTGCCTGTGATAAAAGGGAAAATACTGGGCTGTGGTGCTGTACATATGGGCGACATCAAACATTACTGTGTTCCCAAGGGTATCCTTTTGAAATGGCGCACTTAAAATGTTGCGTCTTAAAGTGTTGCATGTCTTTGACCACGTCATTCCAAATGGTGCATTTAGCATATCACTTCTTAAAATGTCGCAAATTATACATGTCGCGTCATTCCGAATGGCGAATTCACTATATCGCACATTATAGAGTCGCAAATACAACATTGCAATAAGGACACAATATATGGGTGCAATAAGGACGCAACTTAAGGATGCATTAAGGATGCAATATGGGTGCAATGAGGACGCAATATGGGTGCAATATGGATGCATTAAGGACGCAATATGGGTGCAATAAGTTGGCTCAGGCCAGTAATATTGACTGATGCTCATGTAGGTCAGTCATCAGACATTTATCACATTCTAATCAGTGGTGGAACCGTGGAGAGAGGTGAGTGAAGATACACTGGTGACATCTCTCTATCAACCAAGGGGTTAAAGGTTTTTTTTTTTTGTTTTTTTTTGTCCTTGCTTGTTATGAGCCAGAAATATGGATGAGACTGTTGGCAAGGCCATGTGAGCAATGAATTGGGGCCATGGTCAAAGCTAAGGGATCCTAGAGTGACTTTCCTAGGGTACCTGGAATATAAATCTAGCCCTGGCTGTAATTCCGAGGGACACAGATTTTAATTAAGATTTAAACCCTTAAAAGTGCAGTACACTTTATTGATGAAAATATATATATTGTAGGGCATTTCTTGTTGAGTACCATAAATGTGCTCCCACTGCTGACAGATGCATATTTACAGAGTTATTACAGTTTAAACCTGTGATTATTTACATTAGCAGTTTCCTCTAGTTTTAAAATTCCAATTAGTTATTCTGTTAAAGTCTAATGGAGAGGAAAGTCTGTGACTTACAGTTCTCCACAGAATGTGATAGAAACTGCCTGTCACTTCCTGTCAGAATTATCAGGAAGTAAACGCACAGTAAATTCACTGATCATTTGAACATTTGTAACTTCTGAATAAAACAACTGACAGCAGTGGGAGTGACCTTGTTTTACACAGCAGGAAAAACTTTATAATATATACATTTTCATAAAAAAGTTTACTGCTCCTTTAAAGTTTTCATTGAATACCTCCCTGACACTCAGTGGGTTAAATCTTTAATGCTAGAGAGGTCTCTTATACATTGCTAAGAGGTGCTTACGTATGTATGTTTATATAGCACCATACATGTACACAGCATTAACTGAAGTTAAAGGGATAGTATTACTTCAAAATTACTATCCCTCATATTGTAGCCCTTACTAAACTGAGTTAAATGACACCAGCAGCATCTCTCAAACCTTTATGGTTTAAGAGCTAGCCGCTTTCAAAGTTTCCTCTCCCCTGCTGGCAGCAGAATGCTGCCAGCAGGAGAATCCTGTCTCTGAATCAAGAGGAGGCTCTTCAGCAGAACCGATATCTCGTTATTGAAGGAAAAACTATTCATTGAAACAGTCTTCTACGTGTGCTTGGTAACCAAGCACATGTAGAAGACTGTTTCAATGAATCATTTTTCCTTCCATAACGAGATATCGGCTCTGTTTAAGAGCCTCCGCCTGTCCCGGGACCGGATTCCCCTGCTGGCAGCAGAATGCTGACAGCAGGGGAGAGGAAACTTTGAAAGTGGCTATCTCTTAAACCATAAAGGTTTGAGAGATGCCGCTGGTGTCATTTAACTCAGTTTATTAAGGGCTACAATATGAGTGATAGTAATTTTGAAGTAATACTATCCCTTTAAGCAGTTGGTATGCTCCAGAATTGCTCCTTTTATTTATTAAATACGGCCCATGGACTGTAGTCTACTTTTACTAGTGGTTTTAGGAAACTGTAGCAATCACTGGCTGGGCAACTGACAGCAATCATCGCTTTAGAAAACATGTATAGACAAATATTCAGATGCAATTTCAGATCTGAACTTGTTGTATAACTAATTAGCACGCTTTTCATTGGGTTTCCATTTTGGGCCTTTGGGGATAAACAGTTGTTTGAGTTAGAAGTTCATTAGTAGTTCTGCTCGTCTCTTCTTCTGTCCCTCATCTTTGCTACCCAGAGAATATTGATAATATGAATTGCAAATGTAAGTAAATTCATGGGATTTCAAAGCATCATTGGCTTTTCATCAAGACTTGAGCTGTTGAAAATACAGTTTCATCCTCTGGCACACAGACTTCATGTGGGTAGATTGAAGTATTCTGATGAGGCAGTGCCATTTGCAGATTGTGTTTGTAAAGTCTCTTTTTTAAGACATTTTCTCGGCTATAATCTAAAGAGCAGAAATTGGCTGTCTTGAACCATTCTTACATCAGTATCCGTTTTATGTTAAAACAATACATTGGAGACATCTCTAGCATTCAATGTGTTGTAGAAAATAGGACTATTAACCATTTTACTGGACTGTGTTTGGGATGATTAAAACATTCCTATAGTTTCTAAACTATTTACAGCCATACAGACAAACACAATTCAGGGGCAAACCAACTACATCATTAGTAATGTGACCTGATCATCATTTTAATGTGGACAATTGTTAAATATTTTAACCCTATGACTGCCAAAGACATGTCCAACGCATTTCAGAACAATGTTAAGGACCAAAGGATGTACAAAGCAATGCGTTTCACGCCACTTGAAGAGTTATATTTGTATTGTGCAGCACTGCCCAGGAACCTGTGTGTGTATCTCTTTTGTGCCCCACTCTAAAATGGCCATGTAGTCACATTAAACATAAGGAATAAATAAAACTACCAACATTCCACTGACTGAAATAGGGATTTTAATCCCTTGAATGAAGCAATGCGTTGGAGACCAATCTAGCTTTCAGTGGATTAAAAGTTCTATTTAAATCAACTGAGAATTTTCATTTTTCCCCGTTATACGGTTTGCCCCAAAATTGCTTCAATTTGCTTTGCGTGTCTTTCTGTTAGTGTCACTTTCGTTAAAATGTGTGTGTGCACTTATAACCCTTTGAGCACCAGAGGGGTGCGGAATGAGTTGTGAATGTGAAGCAATGTATTGCTCGCCTCTCTGGCACTCAAAGAGTTAAAATATGCTTTTTGTCAATGTCTGTACCCATTTTTCCTAGTGCCTGTTTGCAGTGCAAGGCCATAGTCACCATTCACACGACCATTTAACCTCCTGAGTGCTATGCCCTTGAGTGCTCTGCAATGTGTTATGCACCCCTCTGACACTCAAAGGGTTAAGTGATACAGGAAGTCCACACACTGTATACAGAAAGCAAAGGAGGAGCAGATCTGGAGCGAAATGTACAGGTTGGAACAAGCAACATGCTCAATTATTTAAATTGAGATTTTAACTACTTGAATGCTAGATTGGTCTCCAGTGCATTGCTTTACATACACATTTAAATCAGTTGTGAATTTTGGTCATTTTTATTTGTCCCCTCTGGTACAGATGATTGTTCCAGAATTGCTCCACCATATCTTTCTGCATAGGGCAAGAGTCAGCAACCCGTGGCCCTCCTGCTGTTGCTCAATTACATCTCCCTTCATCCTCACTATCCATTGGCTGGCTGGGGGTGATTACAGTTCAATCCAGCAGCTGCTGGAGGACTGCAGATTGCCCACCCCAACATATGTGTCCCTTAGTAAGGATTCATTCACTTTGTGTTGTATATCTTGGCTTGTATCCACATGGCAATGTTCTGTTTATCTGTGGCTTGTATCCACTTGGCAATGTTCTGTTTATCTGTGGCTTGTTTTCACACGGCGATGTTGTGTTCATCCGTGGCTTGTATCCACATGGTGATGTTGTGTTTATCCGTGGCTTATATCCACTTGGCAATGTTCTGTTTATCTGTGGCTTGTTTTCACATGGCGATGTTGTGTTTATCCGTGGCTTGTATCCACTTGGCGATGTTGTGTTTATCCGTGGCTTGTTTTCACATGGCAATGTTGTGTTCATCCGTGGCTTGTATCCACATGGCAATGTTGTGTTCATCCGTGGCTTGTATCCATATGGCAATGTTGTGTTCATCCGTGGCTTGTATCCATATGGCAATGTTGTGTTCATCCGTGGCTTGTATCCACATGGCAATGTTGTGTTTATACGTGGCTTGTTTTCACATGGCGATGTTGTGTTCATCCATGGCTTGTATCTACATGGTGATGCTGTGTTTATCTGTGGCTTAAAAAGGATTAAGCAGGTATATGTACTTTGTCTAGTTCAGTCTAAAAAAGCTGCCGGCAACTGTCATGTCCGCCTCCATGGGCATGACATCCAGGACTGCTATCTCTTGAACAAATGCACAAGGGAAAAATTTATAGGGACCACTAGGATTTTTTTTTGGGGCCATAGTAAGGTAAACGGGGGTTATTAACATAGTAACATAGTCGATGAGGCTGAAAAAAGACATGCGTCCATCAAGTCCAGCCAGTGTCAAAAGCACCCCTGTTGATCCAGAAGAAGGCAAAAAGAATCCCTCTGGAGCCATTTCCAATCTAGGCCCAAGAGGAAGAAAAACAAACATTCCTTCTTGATTCCAAATGGCAGTTCCCCGGATCAATATCCTATCTGCTTTGAAGCGATCTGTCATAATTTTCAGTATTATTCTGTGCTAGATAGGCATCCATTGCTTTTTTGAAAGCAGCTGCATTATCTGCAAGCACAACATCTCGAGGCAAAGAATTCCATAGCTTTGCCGCCCTTACTGTAAAGAATCCCTGCTTTTGTTTTAGTCGAAAGCACCTTTCCTCTAGTCTTAATGGATGGCCTCTTGTTCTTAGCTCAGCTCTTTGGGTAAATAAATCATTGGATAGTTCTTTGTATTGACCTTGAATGTATTTGTAATGAAGAGATTTTCATTTCCCTTTAACACATCCAATGCGTTGCTTTTAAATCTCTGTGGCTTATTGAATATGTCCCATGGTTCTCCTTTATAGCCATGTGGTCTTCCCTCTGTTCATTGCAGACTTTGAGTGACCCACCTCACACTTCTGACTTAAGGCAACCCCCACTCATTATTTTTCTTTGGCACATTTAAGCTGTCAGATAGGCACATTATATCAGTTTAATATATGAAATGTTGGGTGCTACTGGGCAACTATCCCAAGAATAATATGCAGGGGCATTTTAATGTATGGGCGCACTGGCCATTCGCTGGGGTTCTCTCACGGGGTCTCTCACTGCATTCCCATCAATCCCCTTTTTTTTACAGAAAGGAGCCAGTGGGAAGTGAGACAGTTCTGGGCTTCCAACATGTAAATGTGGATGCTTTTCCCACAAATAGGATGATAGGAAGAGGAAGGCTACAAATAAATTAAGAATTCTAAATGTTAACCTATATGTGGGGGAATAACAAAAACAAAAGAGTGCATAGATCTGAGAGAACACATGGTCGAGATTAAAAACCATGCTTTGTGCTAATGTACTCACAGGAAAATTCTTTACATCAAGCCCCAAAATAATCTTAAGGACCGACAGAGATATGAGCATCTTCTCCAATACCCAAAAGGCAATCTCCTCTTACGGTAATACCGTAACCTCAGCAGTGGACTTCCCATATGTTAATCTTAAAGGAATAACAACAAAACAAGAGACCCAATTATCCTCTAAGGATAAAACAGTATGGGAAATCACCCTGCTGATACCCAAAGATGGACCCTGCTCACCATATGAAGTCAATGGGAAAACCTTAGATAAGAGCTGCTACAGACCACAGAGTTTCACATTAGACAGATCTCCAGAGTCAATGATATGAAAATGGAGAAATGTATTAGTATTTAACACTCATATGTGGGGAACCTCCATTCACAATTCCACCAGGGGCCTCAGGGGTTCCTAAAACAGCCATGAAAATACAGTAAGCCTGGCAAGGGAAGCCCTGAGGACCTAGTGGAGGAACAAGATGATGGTCTGAAAACAGAAATTGGCCGGTGCTTCCTCTCTGGTCCTGTGAGGGAAACTAAGTGAAACTCTGACGTTCCTGGGGGAAATATTCCACGAACAACACTGGGGATGTAAGTAAGGCTGCACATCCAACCTGGGAACCACAAACGTCAGGGTTGCTTTCCAGCCTTCCGCCAGCTGAGGGGGTCAGTTTTGTTTAACAACATCCCCCTACCCCCAACCATTGATTGGAGCTGGATGAGGATGCACAGCTCAAGCTTTTTACCAAGTCTATTCCCATAGGTGCAGACTTGGTAAAACATAATTGCCCTTTAAAGATCAATAGCGTTACAAAATGTAATAATAGATTCCCTTTAGGTTAGCAGTTTACTAGTAATTACTGCAGGGCTTCTTGGTTGTTCCAATCAAACACTGTATAGCTGTGGTGCATTCAATAAAAGCACACCACTTAAATGAATTTACTTTTCTTTGGATTTTTCTTATACTGGCTGTGTCACTGTTATTGTAACCCCTTCTCATTTTGCCAGTGAATTTTCCTTGACCACTTTTACTTTAATACATTGCTGAGTGCCTGAATGACTTTGGTACCTTATATTACATAAAAGGACAAGCAGTCAATCAACATAAACCTTGGAGATTAGCCTCGCTGATCTGTGATTATCATGAGACACTGTCAAGCTACAGTACCCTCTCTCTATTTATAAGGCTTCTGTCACTCCTTGTTGTTACAGGATAAATCAGGAGATGCTTACTGGAAAAAAGATTGCGTCTTAAGGCTTAATGCTTCATTATATGAGGTAGCGGCTATCTTAGTCAATTCAGATGTCAAAATAATTGATATTTTTTGTTTTTTGGCTATATACAAGGAAATTCACATTAAATATATATTATTCACCCCTTGAATGCTATAAGATGCATTGGAAATCTTTATAGTGTTTAAGGGGTTAACCCTTTGAGTGCATCAGGGATGTGCATCCCTATTTATATTTATAATAGCAAATCGGAGTTAACCAGCTGCACCATAGAGGGACAAGTAAGATTTAATTGTGTTTTTTAACCCATTCAAAACGGAGACCTCTCTAGAATTGAAGGGGTTAAAAAGCCCTTTTCAGGTGCCTGGAAATTTAGGCATTTTTGTCTCCTATGGTGCAGTTGGTTTACTCCAGAATAACCCCAGTTTTTATAAACCTGGGCCATTATCACATACAGATTTGAATAGAGGTTGTGCCCATTTATGATATAATACATTCCTTGCCAGCATTTGTGAAAATAGTTTTTTAGGCTCCTAAGTCAATAATTGGATCTTCCTATATGTGTGTTGTAGACAGCTGTGCCAGGCAATTTCACCACTGCTTGTTTATAAAAGCGTCTATTAAGGGATAGATGCAATCCATGCCATAATTCAGGCAAACTAACAGGAGATCAGTTTCTAAGAACTGGAAAGAAAATGTTCTAATCTCAAAATAATTCTTATAACAAATGTAGCCAAACTGTAGCATCTAGCCTACTGGCTGAGTATGATAGGAGTAGTTCAGCAAGAGATGGAGAGCTGCAGGTTGCACAACCCTGGTCTAGCTGTTCACCTTTATCTGTGACACATTTTAGAACTTTACTGCCAAAGGAAAACAAATTACTGGATAGAATGGCTAGCTGGTCCATGTCAGAATGTTATTGGGTGACACGCCCATTTGTGCTGGCAATTCATTGGAGGTAGCAGTAGCCATCACAAACACCATCCTTAATTGTCTGAAAGACCAGCCAACAGCTCCACCGGCCTCCATACAGAAAAACTCTGTTGTATCTTCACTTTAACCTGCAAGAATGCCGTACAGGTGAAGCTTGGTAGCCTGTAGTGTGTGCATGTGAGCCAAACGTTGCTTGTGTAAAACACTTAGCAGCTTACCTTTCAGCAAAGGTGACATTACCAATTGGTGTTGCCTGTGTGAGAGGGACCTTCATACCGATAAACACTACATCCTTTGAATATATTTTAATCTTTTGATTGATAGAGGGAGCTAGCAATGTATTGTTATGCTATGACTGCACACCCTTCCAGCACACAAAGAGTAAATGTTTCATTTGACAGATTGAGACAAACAGTAAGCCAATGGGAATCTGCCTCCAGATGGTTTCACCCTTGGCTGCCTCTCTCTCTCTCTCTCTCACTCTGGACACTGGTCCCTTACGGACTCAAATTTAGCTTTCTAATAGGATTATGGGATTTAAGAGGACAGTACCATTAAAACAGTGCAGGTTCTCTAGAGAAAGTAAGCAGAGCATATCAAGTTAAACTGTTAAAGTTATATTAAGGGCTTGTTCACACTGGTAACTTCAGCAGGGCTGATGCACTAAAAAGAAATGCAGTAATTATAGAGTAAACCAAGTGCACCATAGGGGCGAGTAAAAATTTCCCATTGATATAAATGGAGTTTTCTGATCCCTTGAATGCTAGAGAGGTCTTCAATGCATTGCTTTTCAATGCAGTTGAGGCCTCTATAACATTCAAGGGGTTAAAATCCCTGCTTAAATAATTGAGATATTTTATTTATCCTCTATTGTGCAAATTATTTTCTCCACAGTACATCAGCTCCAGTGCTGCATTTCCTCTGCTTAAAGGGATAGTAATGTTTCATAATAAAAGCAGCTCCAATTAATCATCATAGTATTTGGTCCATGGAGAGTGTTATTTCAATACTGTCTGAATTGTAGTTCAAGAGTAATTGAATGATAAAGTACCCCCCTTCCAACCCTTTTACTGATGTCACTGCTCAGCTTAGAGCAGCAGGGCAGTGTCAAAGTGGATTGCAGAGAGAGACAATCTTCAATTAAGATAAGGGAAAAACCTGTCAAGGGGGCAGGGCTTTCATTGTTCTCACAGTAAGAATATTCTCCCTTGCTGTGAGCTGTCTGGTCTGTGGACCAGATTCCACATCTGAGGGGAGGTGGCTTACTCTAGGTAAAAGGGAAGGGTGGGGGAAGCTTTATCATTCAATTACTCTGACAGTATTGGAATAATATTCTCTATGGCTCAAATACTATGAAGATTAATTGGAGATGCTGTTTTTGTGAAACATTACTATCCCTTTAAAAGAAATGGGTGAGTTAGGAGTCACTGAGTCGTATGGTGCAGTCTACACTGACTGTTTACATAGTGTATATGTCACAGGTTGGCACATGCTGTTACTTGGGTCTGCATCAATACAGCTTTCTAATGCATTTCAAAGACAGTACACCAAAACTGCAATGCACTCACATAAGTATTGTTTTTTGCATACACTGAGAACTACTAAAACCTAGTTTATTCTTGGTGATGGTGCCCCCAAGGTGCTGTTCATTCACTTTTATTGCTTCCATGTGCATTACAAAGAAGAAATGTCCATATTCATAGCAGTCTAGCAACAACTGTCAAGGAAATCTCCTTTGAGTGAAAGAAATGGCAAAACCTTAGTGATATTTTTCAGCTTTTATTGGGCTTCGTGACTGAGGTGCACCTGATTTCTTCTCAGTACCAAAGCTCAAAAAACAAAGCAAAGATTCTAAAGCCCAAAAAACAGTCACCAATGTGTCTTCTGCGACAAATGGAGGTCATTTATTTAAGTCAAAAGTGGACACATGACCAAATATAGCAATAGCTTAACAAAATTTCAGCTTTTCTTCTTTCAGCCATATTTTTATGCTCTTAATTAATCAGTGAGCGGCTACATGAATGCAGTGTCCAAACATTCAAAAATGTGGCTTGAGCATCCAAAGATATTAGGCTATAAAAATAGGCAGAGTGAGTATGCGCAGGTTGGTTTTCAGTTAGTAAAAGACTATGTGATGATCTACTAATGCACAATATGTCTTGGCCTACAATACCCCAGATTGTAAAACTCAATCTTTGTTAAATGGCATCAAAGGCCAGTGTATCTGTGACCTTATGGTCAAAAACAGTGGAGCAAATCTGAGGCAGACCAACTGCACCATAGGGAATAAACAAAAATTCCCATTGATTTTAACAGGAATACATGTCTTGGCGAGGACATGTGCTAGATCAGGAGCTGAAGTAGTTGAAGGTGGCTCAGCAGCAGGACTCATAGGTGTAGCTATCCCAGGATGGTGGAGAGATATGCAGGAGAGCAATACTTGAACGTAGTCAACTGCATATGTTCCCTTGTTGTGGAATGCGAGGCCAAACATCCAGTCTCCAGTTTAGACAGAAACCAGATAAGGATGGATACAACTTTGAGTCAATATGGTAATTTAAATTAATAGGCCTTAAAGGGAAACTAATGTCCACTAAATATTTTTCTTGTTTTGTAGACTGAAAAAAATATATGTTGCACAAATCCCATCTCTCAAACCTTTACGGTTTGAGAGATAATCACAGTGAAAGTTCCCCCCTCCCTCCCCTTCTTCTGACACCAGCGCTCTGCTGACAGCAGGAGATCCCGGTCCTGGGACCAGCCAGCGGCTTTGCAGCAGAGCCGAAATAGCTATATTGAAAAATAATTACTTCATTGGAATGGTCTACAAAGTGTGCCTGGTTTGCAAGCACACTTTGTAGGCTGTTCCAATTAAGTAATTCTTTTCCAATATCGATATCGCGGCTCTGCTGAAGAGCCTCTTCGTGTCATCCTTCAGGAGAGAGGAAACTTTGGATGTGAACATCTCTCAAATCATTAAGGTTTCAGAGATGGGATTTGTGCAGCATATTTTTTTTTTTAATCTATAAAACAAGAAAAAATGTTTAGTGGACATTGCTGTTCCTTTAACTGGTCCTAACCGTAGTGCCGAATTGCAATACAGAGACAAAGTCAGAAACAAGCCAGTGGTCAGGGCAGGTGACAGGTGCATAAATGAACAGCCCAAATGGTCAGTACAGGCAGAACTGGATCCCAAAATAGGCCAAGATCAGGACAGGCATTGCTGGATCACAGGTCAGAAAACAATGTGATGGTCACAACAGGAGATCAGACCAGAAATAATAATGCTAAGTGTCAATGTTGGACGGCTAAGAAGACTGAGTACAGATGGTAAAGTGTGGTGTCCTTGAAAAAGGCAAATAGGCACAAAGATCTGTGTGGTTGCCCAGTGAGTGATTGCACTAGAACTCTCCATTTGCACCTAGATGCAGGTGAGGCCTGTAATCTCTGAGTCCTGGCACAAGTGGGCAAACAAAAGATGGGTGCCTTGTTCGTGTCCATGTCTTCTAGCACGTGTTACAGATTTATATGGGTCTTTTAACCCCTTGAAGCTTGAAAGGTCTCTAACACATTGTGAAGAAGTGCATTGGAGACCTTTCTAGCCCTGTGTAAATCAATGGAAATTTCTATTTGTTGCCCTGTAATAATTAGTTTGGCCCAGACTCGCTCCATGTTCTTTTGTGGATAAGGCCCCTAGTTTGTCAATAGGGCTAAAGTGCTACAGAAGGGAGAGATGAACTGGATGTTTTCAGTGATGATTCCTATGCTAAGGACATGCTGTGCTGTCCCAGGAGAATTTCACTTTCACTTTACCCAGAAATAAGAGTTATTATCTCCTAATTATACATCTGCTGGACTGTAAGTTAACATGGCACATGAATGTAGTTTTCAAATGTGTAAAAAAAACCCAAAACACTTTAACACTGTTTGCAACATGGAGAAGACAACTGGACAGTCTATAGTTGTTTTTGGGAGTTTCTATCCTGTACACCTTGTGCTATGCATTAATCATTTGAATACCAGTGGAGTCTACACTGCTTTACATTGCACACCCCTCCAGCACTCAAATGATTAAAGAAGGTGTAAAGGAAATGCGGGTGTACACTACTGTTCTCATATACTGCAGTTGATACCATGAGGTGCAGTTACTGGTGTTAGAGGCTGAAGCCAGTGTACATTCACCCAAGTATCTTTTGACATGACTCGTTCCTTCATTTCATATGGGGATGCAAAGGTCACTAAAAAAGGGAAAGATATAGAGTTCTGGAGCATACTAGCTTCAAATAGGTGAGAAAGAAAATGGGGCATTTAACCCACTGAATGCTAAAGAGATCTCTAATTAATTGGAGATCACTCTAGCATTCAAGGGGCTTAAAGGGATAGTAATACTTAAAATGTAAAAAAGAATATGTTGCAAGGTTTATCCCCCTGAGTAAATCATGGGTACTCCCACTCCGAAAGGTATTTTATTCAGACGTTATTACAGCTGAAACTTGAAATGTTTAGGTGCAATATCTCCGTGGCCTGAAATTGTACAGTGGCGCTGTTGCTACACTATCTTATGGACAGCTCTGGTTAGTTGACCATAAACTTCCATAGGATGGTTTAGCAACAGCACCACTGTGATACTGATCCTAAAAATTTCAAGTTTGAGCTGTAATTACTTTTGAATTAAACACCTCTCAACAGTGGGAGTTCCCTTGTTTTACTCAGGGGAATAAAAACTACAATATATATATATATATATATAATTAAAAAGATAGGAGGCAGCACCAGTGGGTCTTATAATGAGAAATTTATTAGGTAATAATGCACATACAGGGTCAACGTTTCGGACCCATAAAAGGACCTTTATCAAGACCTTTATGGGACTGAAACGTTGACCCTGTATGTGCATTATTACCTAATAAATTTCTCATTATAAGACCCACTGGTGCTTCCTCCTATCTTTTTAATTCTATTTACGTTTTGAGGATTGTGCACCTGGGCATATAAGTTAAGTCAGAGTGAGTGCCTCCATCCCATATTCTAAGTATTTATATATATATATATTTACATATGAAGTATTTCTGTCCCTTTAAAGTGCATTTTAACTAAATGGGAATTTGGAGAATTTACATTTGTCTTCTATGGTGCAGCTGGTTTACTCTAAATCTCATCTTATTGAATTGGATCTTTAATGCATTGCGGGGTGGGGTGATAGCCCAGATTCTCAAGGTGACTATCTAGTAGTCCTGCTCCATGATATTCACCATTAAGTGCTTCATTAGTATCTAAACATGTGCTATTTGTATCTGTCATCCAGTGGGAGAAGTCCAGCTTGTCTTGTGTGTGGTCAAGCAGTAAGATCTTTAGTTGAAACATGTTAAAGCTTGAGGACTGAGCAACTCTAGGTTAGAAAAATGTAGACATAATATTAAGGGTTAGTATTTAAAAGATCTAAAGGTTAGGATCTTTATAACCTTGGTGTTATATGGATGACACCAATTGAAGAGGCTTCTAAAGATGCTTCATATGTTCTATTGTATGATGTCAAATGCTGTAATGGGGGGCACATCTGTCATATAGTAATGTGTGATGGCAATTCTTCAAAGTAATAACTGCAGCAGGGGTTACAGATCATTACCACTGCTGAAACCATGTAGATCCATAAAAGCCTTCTTCGCTGTTTGTGACAACGGAAATGAAAGAATAAGACACAGTTTATCAGGATATCTGCTAAACTGTGATAATGGTTAGCTCTGCTGGAGACAAAGGGATTCATAACAAAGGAGACTTGGTACAATTAAGTTTACAAGGTAATCTGTATAATTGTTTAAATATGCACTTTGTGGTCTTTATTCCAATAAACTGAAAATTATATTATCTGAAAGGCATAGAAAAGTTTTGTTATCAAACTGTAAACTGCAAGCACTGAAACAGAAAAATCCTATATAGTAATTTGCTAGGATGTTTGTCAGAAGCCGTCATGCACAGTAGAGACTGCCTGAATGCACAGAATGCTGGGAGTTCTGTGCTGGGAGCGTTCTGTGCTTTTGGGAAGTCTCTACAGTGCATGACTGCGTCGGCAGCAGTACCAGAGCAGGACCAGCCTCTTAACCCTTTGTGTACCAGAGGGGTACGCAACGCATTGCAAAGAAATGCGTTGTGTACCCCTCTGGCACTCAAAGGGTTAACATCACCCGGACCTTATCCCATGTACACAGGCTTTTACACTAGTAGAGGTATAAATGTCTGTCTGTCTGATTTTACACTGTCTATGTCTTTTGTCTGCCCATAAAATTACTTAAAGAGGAACTATATGAGAAGATTAAAGGGCTCTTAGTTTGTTAATAAGATGGACTTGATAAGTTAGCTGTCCTTCAAACGGCAGCCAGTTATTTCTGTTTACTGGTTTTGTTTGCATTTGATCTGTTTTATTCTTGCCTCAAAAAACTAGTGTCCCTTACAAGTCATTCGGGTCTGTTGAAGCCTATTGTTTGTTGTGAGAAGGCATGATGTAGAGAGACAGACCCACAGTAACACACTTCTGAGGCTAATCATACATTTAAGGGATATTAATGTTTCAAAAAAAAAATCAGCTCCATTTAATCTTCGTAGTATTTGGGGCGTGGAGAGTGTTATTTCAATTCTGTCAGAGTTGTAGTTCAAGAGTAATTGAATGATAAAATATCCTCCTCCTGCCCCTTTTACTGATGTAACACTGCTCACCTCAGAACAGAAAGGTGGTGTCCAGATGGCTTGCAGAGAGGGACAGTCTTCAGTTAGCATAAGGGAAAAACCTGAAAAACTTGTCAAGGGCGGCAGGGTTTTCATTGTTCTCACAGTAAGAAGATTGACCTTGCTGTGAGCTGTCTGGTCTTAAGACCAGATTCCACATCTGAGGGGAGGTGGCAGGAGGGGCCACTTTTAATTCAAATAAAACAAAAATGAGAACATTAGGAGCATTTAGAAAGCTACATTTTGTTAGAAAAATGTATATTGAAGAATAAAGCTTGCAGTCATACCTAACCATTACTATCTCTTTAAACAGAGATCACTATATATGGGAAATTGCTGATATGCAAATAATATATATGTGGATACTTCCCTCCCAAGTGTCCCTCTTTTAGACTCAAATCACTTTGTCTGTCATTCCTACCCTGGTGTCACTCTTGTTAGGAGATCAGAGTGTGTGGGGTGTTTATAACCATATTGCTAAACTGCAGTAACTCTTACATTAATGCTTGTTAAACTTTGGAGTACCACTATTTGTTGTTGTCATAAATAATTTAGTCAACTATATAAAGAGCTGTCAGTAGGTCATAAAATAACCTAAAATTGTCAGTAATGCCCCACCCACCAGATGTACCCCCAGGCAACATCACTTAAAACAAGAGGTTCCCTCTTTTGCCCTCTGAAATGTTGGGAGGTATGTAGATATACTGTATCTGCCTTCTGAATGAAGTAGGCTAGAAGAGTAAAAATGATACATTTATTGGCTGAGTGTCTCTAAGATGCAAGCTTTCAAGACAACTAGGGATCTTCTTCAGACATAATAAGAATGAAAGCTGAATGCACAAAACATTCTTATTTTGCCTGAAGAAGATACTTAGCTGTCTTGAAAACTTGCATCTTAATGCCACTCAGCCAGTAAATGTATCATTTTTACTCTGCTAGCCTCCTGCATTTTCTATGGCCAACATGGTACCACTCTTTACCCATTCTGCATGAAGATCACCTGTCTAGTTAAATCTGTGTGTTAAACTAGGAGAAGCACACTTCTGTGGTTTCATTCAAAATACTCTTGTGCCTGTCAGAGAAATTCATAAAGGAATAGTATCTCCACTCTCCCCCAAACTAAATCTAGCTAGCAGTTTGGTCGTGTGTCCCAAACATGGTCCTGGGGGGTCTACTGTTCCTTTGAATTCCATTACTGCAGATGTTATCAACTACTTCAACTACCAACATCTCTAGCCAACCAGTGACTCTTTGGGGATGATGGTGGAGGTCGTCCCAAACGGAGGTCCAACAATTGACTACTCATGCTTTACTGTATTAGTTACTACAATGTTGACTGTAAGACTATTTATTGTGTTTACTGCAGTTTTTAACTTTCTTTTGGCCCTTGAGGGCCCTAAGTTTCACTTTTTAAAAAGAACAATATGAGAGAGGATGTTATCGACTAATTCTGAAAACAATGAAAAAGACCTTTTTAAAAATGAATGATGTGATCACCAATGCAGGTAACACTGAATATAAAACAATTGAAAGATCTCACTTGAACAAGTTTTCATCTTTTAATCTAAAACCTCGGATGTGTCCTTAGACTTATATACACATAAATTATGCAGCCAAATAAATTCGGAGACCACTTTGTTAGTTCTTTTGCTCCTTTGATTGCATGAGTTGACACATTCCTTGCATTGACATTTCAAAGTGCAGATTCCCAAGAATGAGAAATTAATACATTGTCAGTTGTAAGAGCTGAGGCTAAATAATTCAGACAGGGCTTCAAGTTAGTTCTTTTATCGCTTGCATTGTGCTGGATCATGCACTCGCTTTGGAAAGAAAGTTTATATGTATAACTTATCTCTCTTATAGAGCACTGTATTAACATTTTAAGGACTTGAGGGTACTCAAAGCATTACTTTCCACACACCTCTCTGATTCTTAAAAGGTTAAAGAAAGCATTAAAAAAAAAAAAAAAGAATTTCTTATTTAACCATTTGAATGACAGAATTGTGCAACTGGTCACTCTGGCATTCAGAGAGTTATGTTATTACAGTTCAAACTTTTTTCCCCTTAAACAACAGTTGTTTCCAAAAGAGCCATCTGTTGTCCGAATGGCACTTTTTGTTTTATAATACCTTCTATGGGAAATCTTAAATGGATAGTAACACTTAATATGCAAAAAACTATATATTGTATTAGTTATATCCCTAAGTAAAACAAAGGCACTCTAACTGCTGAAACAGTGTTTTATTCAAAAGTTATTACAACGCAAACTTGAATTTTTTAGGTGCAATATCACAGTGGCCTGAAATTGTATAGTGGTGCTGTTGCTGTACCATCCTATGGACAGCTGTGGTCGGTTGACCATAAATCTCCATAGGATGGTGTAGCAACAGTGCCACTGTACAATTTCAGACCACTGTGATATTGCACCTAGAAAAATTCAAGTATGAGCTGCAATAGCTTTTGAATAAAACAACTTTCAGTAGTTTGAGTATCATTGTTTTACTCAGGAGGATAAACCCACCAACATATATTTTTTACATTTTAAGTATTACGATCCCTTTAAGTCATAGAATACGAATATATATTTTATCATTTAAAAAGTTTGCCCCTCTTTTAACAAAATGCTATATAAGTGTGTATATAATTATGTCTATAGATAGAAACAAGATTGTCCTCGAGGACAAAATCGGTTACACTAACAGGCTTCCAGATATACAGGTTCTGTATAAAGTAAAATAATATGTTCATAAATCCAATAAACCTGTCTACAAAACCTATATTCTAATTCTTACTCCTATCTTTGGGGATCATGTTCAAAATAAAACACAAGTAAAGAGCACTGCTGAGGATCAATTTCAGTGTAGTCCATAAGTATACGGACAGTGATACAAGTTTTGTTGTTTTGTCTCTGTAGTCCAACACAGTTGATTTGAAATGAAACGATGACATAGGGCCATATGTTCAAAGGTATAAAGACGAAAATGTTGTATGATCGACAAAGTAATTGTATGCATGAATGACATATTTTCTATAGAATATACAACAAAAACCTAGTAATGTCCATTATGTACAACACCACCCCAGAATTGCCGGGCAAAGGGCATATGTCATAAAGGTTTGAGAGATGCCCCTGGGTTCGTTTAATTCAGTTTTTTAAGGGCTACAAGGTGGGGGATAGTAAATTGAAGTAATACTATCCCTTTAAGCATAAACCCAGATATCTAATCCTATTGTTAATTGTAAATTCTGCTCATTGATTAAAGTCCTGGCCCTAACACTAAGGGCTCTTTTGTACGGGTGACAGACAGGCCCTTGCTACATTTTTGTTGCCTATGTTCTTTACACATCTTTCTCCTTCATTCTTCTGTTAATCCTGTCACATTTACATGCGGAGTAACAGCTGTATGACCACCTATGCCAGCCATTCACTGGAAGTTGTGAAAAGCACTGTAAACCTCTAATGATTCTCATGTTAAGTCTGCAGGTGGTCCCTTAGGCCAATGTGCAGATAAGCGTTGTGTGAAAGCAGTAAGGATGCAGCTTGCTGCACACTGGTGAATGCATGCAACGGCAGTAGTCGACCACACCCCTACAACAAACCTTTAAGCACAAGTGACATACCAGTATACCACCACTGCTCTGGCATTGCCCACGTGAAAGGAGTTTATCCTTCTTTAACCCTTATCACAAAGTTAAACCTTTGAATGAAATTACATTTGTATTCTACCCCTGCTGCTGAATACTACCATAAACTCCAACCCGATCACTTAACTTGAATTCTAAACTCTAAAGCTATTCTGTTTAAAAAAAATTACATCCTAAATTTTAATCCAATTTATAAATCTTAGATGTCAGAGTTTGAATAACTAATGAGAACTACTAATTTGCATTTATCATTGCTAATTCTCTTATTTAACACTATTCATACTCCAGACTATAGTTGGAGTAACCCTTTGAAATCAGTTGGGAATTGCTAGTCTATGAATATTTTCAAATAGTACACATAGACGCATATGAACTCAAATATACACATATAACAGGCATTATCCCACACATCTTTTCTAAGCAGAACCTGTGGTTAAGATGTGTTGTTTTTAGGTCTTAGTTCACAATGCTCATAGAGCAATCTGTGCACCTAAGTGGGTGCACAATAGGAGCATTAATAGGTGACGGTGCCCAGTATATGCCTATAAAAGAGCATGCTGCCATGATTGGCTTTATATGAGAAACATCAAGTTCTTTCATATAGGAAAAATGTGGAGAATAGTGACAAAGTTATAAAACTATTTCTACATTTATATACTTTAAGTAGTAGAAAGTTACATACAAAATGTGAAGCTCTCCATGCAGATTAATAAATGTCTTCCCAAATTGCTGGGATCATAATCACATAATGGATGAAGCCAAAAAAAGACATGCAACCGGCAGGTTCAGTCCTTGCCATATTATCCTTGTTGATCCATAGGAAAGAAAGAAAAACCCTTATTGAAGCCATTTCAATAAATTCTTAATGGGTAAAAAATGGGTATCTGCTACTTTCTTGGAAACATAGAAACCTAGAATTTGACGACCGATGAGAACCATTTGGCCCATCTAGTCTGCCAATGTTTCTTTCTGTAAAAACCTCAAACCTTAATCAGTCCTTGTCTTATGTTCAAGATACCCTTATGCCATCCCATCCATGCTTGAATGTATTAACCTCTACCACTTCTTTTTGTTCTTTATTCCACTTTCAGTGAAGTAAAACATTCTTACATTATATCTAAGCCTCTGTCCTTCTTGTTTTGGACAACTGCCTCTTGTCCTAACATTTCTACTCCTTTGAAATGTACTTCCCTTCTTTGCTGAATCCTTTTTTATGTACTTTCTATTGTATATTGTAAGTGCAAACACAGCTTCCCGAGGCAAATAATTCACAACCTTACTGTAAAAATCCTTCATTTATTTTAATTAAAATCTTTCCTCTAGGCTTAATGGATGACATCTTGTTTTTTTCTCAGGTCTTTGAGTAAGTAGTTCCTCAGATAATTATTTTTACTGACCTTGAATATATTTGTTTAATTATAATCATATCGCCCATTATATGTCTCTTATTTCATGTAAACAAACCCATTTTGGCTAGTGTCCCTTTATAACTCAAATTCTCCAATCCCTTTATTATCCCTTTATTATTATTTTATTATTCTTTTGCACATCTCTGCACTATTTCCAGTTCTTATGAAGTGCTACACATTTAACTATACAATCTCTCTCTGCCTGTAGTGCATGGCACAGGTAGTATTTCAGAAAATACTAACTTAGAGGTCCTTTGCTTAAGCTTATGACCTAAATCCATGAAATTATTCTTAAGGGACCTCTATATCCCTCTGACCTAAAAACACACAAACCTTATCCACACATTTGATTTTAGTCATAATCTATACCTTGAAGAACAGGGAATGCTTTCTTACTCTGTATCCAGCTATTTTGAGAGCACTCTGGCCTAGACCCAGTAACCCAGAATGATTCTCCCACTACTGTTGATATAGGCATCCAAAAATAGAATCATTCATGGAGCTTAAAATAACACTTTTCTGAATATTAGTAACATATCAAGGAACACATCAAGTAAGAATGTATTGCTGTATCAAAAAGTTCCTGTGGGAGTCAGAAACATCTCTATTTGTTAAATCAATTAAAGAATGCTTTAAACCCTGTTAATTTTCCTATTCTTTGAAAGTTTACATTGTAAGCCCAAGGATGATAATGATAATAAAGGAAATTTACCTAAGTTCATGAGCTAGTGAGAGGGCACCCAGCTAAAACAAAACAAAACAAGGACAACTGGGACTTTAATAGGATAAGAGAACAAATCAATCACCATAATCTGTTGGCACCTGAAACGTTATGTGAATGTGTATACACTTTCTTAATGGTTAGTACTCTACTTTACAAATTTATTTTGAAAACCTGAGCATCAGAGACAGGCAATACAAATCCTCTAAAAGGGAAGGCATTTTCAAAGATAATAGGTGCTGAACAATCCCCATGGAGAGCTGGAGAGAGAGCATGCTGAAATGGAGATCATCTTGGACTTTGAAAGACCTCTGGATTGAAGAAACTTAGGTTATCATCAAATTCTCCTACTTGGTACTGTCTTTTGAAACTATAGGACTATTTTGCTTGCTCAACATGTTAGAGCCTTGAGTAGGCAAAGATGAGACACCTTAATCTAGATGTTAAATTCAATGTATCCATATATATCCACAACTGCCGGGCTCATAAAAAGGGTATGGGGGGTTGGCCACTGCTGCAAGGTGGCTATCCTATTTTTCTAGAACATATTAAATTTGCAGATTATAGATTCCTACAAACCCTGTTTTGTTCTTCTGGAGAATGTCACCGAGCAACAGTTGCTTTTTCCTCCAGTTTGTTTGCGTCCCTGGGAAGTAAGAGGCAGTGATGGTCATGTGATTACTTAAAACCCAGGACCAGAGTTTTGAGTTATAAAGTTGATATTATGGGATAGTAGTAAAAATGGATGAGGAATGGGAGATTCTGTATCTAGAATAGACGCTAACTCTGTCCGGCAGCCAGGGAGACCAGTGTCTTATATTGTGACCTACACAAGATGGGAGAATGCATGTAATCTGGTATTAGGGCAGCTAGTTATCGTCCCTATTATGGTATTCTTGCCATATAC
This sequence comes from Rhinophrynus dorsalis, assembly GCA_037306005.1. Lineage (NCBI taxonomy): Eukaryota > Metazoa > Chordata > Amphibia > Anura > Rhinophrynidae > Rhinophrynus > Rhinophrynus dorsalis. Next base: position 325,941,464 of record CM074720.1, on the reverse strand, counting down.
CTTAAGCATGCATTCATTTTTCTCACAGAGGCAAGAACTTGGGTTTTTATCTTGTCATTCTCTGCGGGAATGCTGAGGAACATGCACTTAATATTAAGAAGGAAACTTAAATATATAATTTGGCAAGATGGAATATTTATTACAAAATACAACCTTTCTAACATATATTGTGGTTTCTTTACTATGATACGAGAGTCAAGTCCTGGTTTTCCAGCAATATGTCATCTAAATAATAGAGACCTTATTATTTATTTTGGTTTGATTTGTGTAATCACTGCTTTCATGGATCTGTGAGAATATTGCAAGGGGTGTTTGATAGACCAAATAGCATGACATTCCAATGATAAAGAAGACCTTTCCAAGTCAACATAAGGAATCTTCTGTGGTATGATGCAATTTATAATTTATATTGAACGGAAAATGCAATAAAAGCTCTGCTTGAACCGTGAATTGGGGGCCTGGTAATCTTTCATCCTGATTATTTTGGTTTTACAAAACAATTGAGAGATTTGAAAGAGAGGCTTCAAGGATCTTTCTGACCTTGTAAAAAAGGTGAGTGGTCCAGCCTAAGATAGAGATTGATCTGCTAGGTCTATTTTTCCCTGATTGAGTACTCTTTGTAAAGGACCTTATAGGACTAAGCAAGAACATGATTGAACACAATTGTAAGCCTCCACAGAAGAGGAAGAACTATGAACAGTTCTTTTAAATGACCCTTTTCTCATGGAATGACACATTTTGGCTGATTTTCTCATGGAATCAGTTGTGTTAACCAAAAATTAATTCTCCATGGTGTCTGTCTAGAAAAATAATCTGAGGGAAGCTTGCCTAATTATGTATAAGATACCATGCACAAAACTGGCTTGGTACCCAAATGCTTGCCAGGAACAGAATTGTTTGGAGGCTGCAGCCTATCCAGTAGCTGGTGCTATTTGGCATCCTCCCAAAGAACAAAGATTCATGCCCCCCAAGCTTGTCATCAAAGTAAGGCACGGCTCAAAAGAGTGAAGAGATTGTAAACAAATGCAAACAAGCACATTATGGATGTTTCACACAACATTTTACATGTTACAGCTTTCCACTGGCAAACATAATCTACAAGCAAAAATAATTGGTAAATGCTCTATAAGAAACCAATATGAATTAATTGTATAGATTTTAATATCAAACATATTTTTATAATTGCTTGTGTCGGTGTGCAAAACCAATAGAATTCATTAGCCATTAATGCTTTATAACCCTTACTAGTTGAAGAGCCCGTTACATGGGCCACAGTGCCACTGCCAGCCGGTCGAGGGGCAGTCATGCGCAGTAGAGACTGCCTGCTCTGCAGCTGATACAGAGCTGGACGCTTCTTCGGATGACTGCAGCACACGCAGCAGTCTGTACTGCGCGTGATTTCGTCGTTACACACGTTTTAGCAAATTATTATATAGGCTATTGTTATCCTGTTAATCAACTTGGACACAGTTTGTTTTGAAACTGTGACTGCTTAAACTTCTGAATGCTAGATAGGACTCCAACCTCTCGGGAATCCAAGGCGTTAACAAATGTGTTCAATTTATTATAGAAATAAAAACTGCAGAAACAGTTTACTACAACTTTTGCATATACTGAATTTGTTGGCAATACAATGTTAACAACTTTCCTTTTATCACAGTCTATTTGGCTGCTATTTATCACACATTCCTCTTTCAGTAGGTATCAATTATGCATATATTTTATTTATTTAATAAGTCAATATTGCTGTCTCCATGTACCTGGCACCAGACAAATAAAATGCACTATTAAGTAACATAAAAGCCAGTTTTAATGTATTGTTTTTTTTTTTTTTTACCTGGGAACTTTTCAAATGAGCTGACCTATAGATCCTTGAAGGTATCAACCCTACACTCTCTGGAATATGTCCCTACTTGGTCTAACACATTGGTTCTCCAATCAGTCCTCATGACAACCTTAAAGAGCAATTAGCAATTAATGTATCTAGTGGGAGCAGTCTTTTCAAGAGAGTCTATAACTACTCTCTGCAGCCCCAAAACAACTCCTATCAACCATTTTTTGGGGGGAGGTCCAGAAAACTGATCTTCTCAGCTGGAACATAAACCTGAAATCTGACCCTCGCAGCCTCAAATTCCATGTTTGCTTGCATATTCCTTATAGACTTTTTGTGTTTGGCATTCAAGCTCATTACATCAAGTCTAAGGGGATGTACATCGAATGGGACAGAAAACTGTCCTGCATGATGCAGTACAAGTACACCATGGGGAGCATTGGAGTCGCCTTTCAGACCTCTGTTCTGCTCCCTGTTGGTGTGCTGTGGCTCACAATGCAGCCTTGAATTAATTGGCAGTACTTCTCCCAGTGAAACAGATATGCCAGTAAGGCAACTGTCGAATGATAAGATTTCCTGTAAAGTGGACCTGTTGACTTTACTTATTTATTTTTATATTTGAAAACTTCATTCAGAACTGCCTATTTACTGTGTTAGCCAAAAGTCCAGCAGAAGAATAGTTTAGGAGGTATTTATATTTTTTATTTCTGTGAAAATTAAAGTCTGTCATTGCAGCACAGAAATTAATTAGCATACAAAACCTCTCTAAAAAGCTTTATTAGTATATGAAACCACACGGAAAAGATTAATTAGGATACATTTTTATACAGCACCTCTGCTCACCATGCAGAATTAAAAGTGTAGATCTCATAAACTGTATATCTGCTGGTCTTTTGACTAACATGAAATATAGGAAGTTCTTAATGAAGTTTTCAGATTGCAAACTTGTATCAAGGTGACATGTCTACTTTAACATACTGCAATGAAGAACTCCTGAAGAGTTTAGGGACTAAATAAGGGTATCCTACTGGAATGGTGTTGCCCAGATGGTGACCATCGAAAGGGCAACATCAAAATTGGTCCCAGGAGAAGGACATCTTAGAGGCGGTAGGGGGCGGTGATGTGTGCAACAATCTGCAAGAACTGCAGCAAATCATTATCATACCCATCAAATACTACTGGCCTAATCAGATAGGTGGGTCACTGCCAGTATTACTGGTAATTAATGGTAATTCTGGCATTGTATTATATGTGTCCGGTGGTGCAGTTGGTTTGCTCCAGAATTGCTCATAGTTTGCTATCCACATAATAAGGCCCTATGGATTGAATTGAAACATGGTTTTGCATAGGTTTTGAATGTACCTCAGAATGGGCATTGTAAGTTTCGGTCTCAGGACTCAAAACAAAATCCCCCCTCTGCTGTGTAGAGCCCCAAAATGTGGCTTGTCTTATAGTGTAGATGTATGGAGAAGACCAGAAATGAATAATCCCTGAGAATGAACACAATTATGATAACTGCTTGTTCTTCAGCTAGTCACCTCTCAGGAATATCATTATCTAGCTTTCTTGTGGCACTAAAAAGGAGAAATACCTATTTGTATATTAATCTGACTCTAGCCATAATGGCAGCTCAGCTAAAAAAATGCAAAGATATACCCTCCAGTGTAGTGACTAGATGTTTTTCATTCTCAGTGCATATTCACTTCTCTGCCTCTCTACTCCACCTTTCCACTGTAGAATCTTTCTTTGGGTAAGGAGTATACCAGATGTGGCTACTTTGCTCTAAGTGCCTAGAGAGACCAGATACATTTCACTGATGAAGTGCAAAACAGCCAAAATGTTTGTCTGAGGTTTGCTAGTATTCTTGTGCAGAGGTGTATTTCCCTGCACTTTTGAGCTGGGCTTTCCTTATGGATGATTATCAACCAGGGTGCCATAGCATTTTGGTATGCGGGCATCAAATTAGGGTGCCTCATGTTTTCTATGAAGACTTTGACAAAAATTGTAATATCGTCTTTTTAAATGAAGAAATTTGGAAATTGATATGTGCAATGTGTTTATTTTTATGACTATGGTTATGAGTCCTAATAATATCTGTATGTTGACGAATTCTACACTTTATTATGCAATTGATACATTTCATTAAACATGGTAGGGGTGTCCTGAAAGTTCCAGAAAGCGTGTTCTAGGTGTCTTGAGCAAAAAAAAAGATTGAGATGCCCTGCACTAGAGCGCTAAATAGTGATATTACTGTGCAGTGATTATCCTAAGAACAAACAAATACTGTGCTGCTGTTGTTCTCTGTGAATATTCACTTCTGTGCTTCTTCAGCTACAAACACAACTCATTTCTCCAAAAGACAGATAAGGCAAGTGCATTGACGGTTCCTACATAGATTGCAGATAGTTACTTTGCAGATTCTATTACATTTTGAACACTGGATACCATGGGCCAAAAACAGCTTTGGTGCGTTGGGGCCACTTCACTATGGGCTGCTTATTTTTGCTTGCAACTTTACATAAAATGTCCCAATGTGCCTGCTTCTCCTACAGTTATGAAATGGGTCCAGGCGCCAGGTACTATTGCATCCATTCAGTTCCCCCCCATAAAGCAGACATTGAGAATTGCTGGGTGGCAATGTTCATGGCTATCATAACCCCTTAAGGAAAGGTGCACAGTGATTGCACACCCCTCTGGTTCTCAAGGGGTTAAGCACAGTACCTTGATTACTCTTTGTTGCAGGACTTCAGGACCCCATACGCCTCCTTCTGTAGTCTTTTTAGGAATACTTTAGTGGGAGGAGTTATGGAATCTTGGAGTCTGCTTGAAAGAATCATCTCAACTCTGTGGACATGGTGTCCAATACATATTAAAGATTCATTTGGGGGAGTCCATCTCAAGATAAATGAGAGCTGGTTATTAGAAAGTGCTAATGTACCCTTAAGAGCCACTTATTCCAGTAGGTTCCCCTGTAACTTAAAGACTGGAGTGGTTTACAGTGCATTACATCACAATCTGTTGCCTTTAGTTCTTAGAAGGCTCAAATAATGATTGATCATATTACATGCAGTGTCTAAGGACATTTGTACATGATTTATTTCAGGGTGCCATTGAAAGTAGAACAGGCAAACAACGCTCGCGATGCTCTGGCGAAAGCAGTCTACAGTCGTCTGTTTGATCACGTGGTCAACCGGGTTAACCAGTGCTTCCCATTTGAGCGCTCATCCTTTTTTATTGGTGTGTTGGATATAGCTGGGTTTGGTAAGTATCCACAGTGGTGACATTGGGTTTCTTGTCTTCGTTTGCTGCATTGAGATGAATGTGTTTTGTGTAATTCTGCACCCAGAAGCCATTAAGCCTGATGTACTGGATCAATTCTGAAGCAAACCAACTGCACATAGGGGGCAAATAAAAATTCCTTAATTCTCCTTGAATGCTAGATAGGTCTTCAGCCCATTGTGAAGCAATGCATTGGAAATATCTCTGGCATTAAAGGGGTTAACCCCCATATTTTAAAAATATGAAGTGTTATTGGTTCTCTATAGTGCAGTTGGTTTGCTTTGAAATTCCTCAAGTTCATCATCAATACATGACTCTCTTTATGACTACCTGTGTCTAGACAATAGACCAGTCCAACAATAGTCAGATGGTGAACGATGCCCACCCCAGGCATATACATACGACATCAGATATGAAAACAGTAAACTCTTGGGTATGATATGCACTTGTTTATAAGATACAGGTGTACATTGTACCCAAGATTTTAGGGGAAAACACGATTGCCTATATATAATATGCACATTTGTTTTCCTTTGTTACTCAAAAACAAATTCCATTGCCGCACTGCTTCCCTCTCTTCCCCTCTTACCCATACCCTCCTCTCCCCCTCTGCAGTGCAGTTTCAGCAGTCTGACAGGGTCCCAGTTGGCAGCATTCTTGCATCTGTTGCCCGCTTCCTCCATTGCCCTGTCAGGAACTCTTCTGCTAAGCCAATGGTAATCAGGGCAATACCATACATCCAATGGGTATCCTTTTGATATGTCACATGCATAAGAGCGTGCAACATGAAGGCGCATTAAATAGGTCTCTGGCTTTAAAAGCGCCTTATCAGAATCTTGCCCGATCAAAAGATTCTTATGGCTCCTCGTATAATGTTGCCTCCCACTACCTTGAGCCTCGTATAACATCACCTTCATCCACTACCTTAATTAAATAATGTGTCTAACATAACTGAGAGTCAGGTAGTGATGCCTCTCCTCTTGGAGGTCAGTTCTAATTCTAACACGCATTTATCAGCTTCTCTATGTGTTCCGTTTCCTGACTCTCCTCCCTGCAATAATAAGTGGAACACTTCTAGGGCAATGGAATTGCTCTGGCACTCCAAGAGTTAAATTGTACATCCTACTGATACACTTAGAACTGACCTGCAGGAGGAGCGGGAAGTTGGCGGTATGAAAGAGGTTGGAGGAGCACCGGTACAGACGGACGGAAAATGACCAGAGAGCAAGTATAACAAATGCTGTTCCTTCAGCTCCCGCACTGCCGCATACCACTGTGATGTGATGCCACTGCAGGTCAGTTCATTCCGTATCGTTCGTATCTCATGCACACATATTAATTCATCAAGGTAGTGTATGGAGGCGATGTTTTACGAGGAGCCATAAGAATTTCGCCCTTTTCCTCGGGCGAGATTCTGATGCTTTTAAAGCCGGCGACCTAGTTAATGCTCCTTCATGTTGCTCTCTCTTATGTGTGCGACATATAAAATGTGAACTGATCAAATGTGCATAGCTATGCGCATTGGATCTACAGTATTACATTACCATTGGCTAGGTAGAAGAGGTCCTGACAGGGCAATGATGCAAGCATGCCGCCCACTGGGACCCTGTCAGACTGCCGAAATTGGACTACAGAGGGGGAGAGGAGGGTATGGGTAAGCGGGGAGGGAGGGAAGCAGTGCGGCAATTGAATTTTTTTTAAATTCTTTTTTCCCTTGTGTATAATATGCACCCCCCACTTCACAGAAGCTGAAGAGGGGTAAAATTGTGCGCATTTGGTTTGCTCCATGATTTCTCATGTGCATATGGCCCTTTGTCTCTCTCTCATCTGATGGGGAAATGGAAAGGAGAAGGAAGTGGGGCTCTGGGCAGCATTGAGCCTTATGTACAAAAGAAAGGTGGAGCAATTCTGGGACAACCCAATCTCACCATAGGAGGGGAAGAAAGCTGCCTTAAAATTCCTATTGATGTAAATGCTGTTTGTAACCCCTTGAATGCTAGAGAGGTCTTGATGCGTTGGATACCTCTCTAGCATTCAAGGGGTTAAAAGCCCCTTTTAAATCAAGAGAAAGTATGATTCGTCCCCTATGATGATAGTGATGCAGTTAGTTCCAGAATCGGCCACTTTTCTTCTGTGTAAGGACTTTATAGTCAGTGTGCTCCAGTGGGAATAGAATAACGCACATTGTTTCACTGTGACAACATTTGCATACAGTTGGCAGAGAAGCTGGAAGGGAGCTATGATAAAATGTATTCCAAGTGTTTTGCGACATCGAGTTCCTCACTGCCTCAGCCGGACTATTGATTTTCGTGTTTCTGCAGTCCAGCTCCTAATTGATTCTTGAGCTGTTTTATTTTTTTGCAATTTTTCATTATGATCTATTTTGTTTCTTAATCGCATTCTTCTGTTTTCATGTTGCTGACTTGTCTTCTACATTAATAACCTAGACCTCTAGCAACTGTACTGGTTGGGGAAACACTGGCTAATGAACTAAGAGAAGTGGGGCAATTCGGGCGAAAATCAGCCACAGAATAAGGAAACATTCCTCAAATCCCCATTGACTTCAGATGGGTCTATGAAACTGTTATCCGCTGGAGGAGGCCTCCAACACAGTGCTTTGATATGCAGAATTTCTCCTCTTTTCCATAGAATATCAACCTCAGTGATTATTAGTCAACATCTGTTTTACATGTGATATGGGATATTAACCCTTTATTTCATGACTTTACATATTCTGCAAATCAAATTGCCTATTCTTTTTTTATTTTATTTTTTAAAATGTATAAATTTGTTTTGTTACACTTTTATGTTCCTGACAGTAAGCTAACTGGATTTTTGCCAGTTACCTGGATAGAACATAGAATAGGTGGTTGGCATTCTGACAACCACCAAAGCTGAAACAAAAATTGACCAATAGAAAACTGATCAATGAACAGACAAGCACTGACAATAGGACCAAACCTTGCACCAAATGTTACTGCAAATCATGTCAACGCTTTTGTGAAAACACTGCACAACACAACAACAAGATATACAACATTAAAGGATTATATTCATGTACATCAGCACAGGCTGTATATATGATACAATGCACTGAATGTGAATCTGGATGTTACATTGGTGACACAGGCCTACCACAAAATCTAAGGATGAATACACACAGACAATCTATTGAGAAATACCATAATACAAAGAACCATACCTCAGTGGGTCATAATTTTACCCAGAAAAATCACTAAATCCATAACTTTAAAATTTTAACCAGAAACATCACTAAATTCATAACTTTAGAATCAATCAAAATACTCAAAGGGAACTTCAAAAATACACATGAGACAAAGACATTTGAAATTAAGATGACCATTTTTTTCAACACCAAACTGGACTAAATAAGGGCTTGGGATTCGTCACGTATTACCAACAATTTCCTTCTAAATTTTTTTTTTATTTTTTTTTAGTACATGCTTTACCATATTTCTTGTATTATATTATTTTGCTATTTATACCTATTTACTTTGTAACTGTATCATTCTGTCTTTCCCTCTATGTCTCTCATACTCATCCCCAAACCCCGCCACTCCCTACCCACCTCCACTCCCTCCCGCTCTCCACATTCCTTTATGATAACTTAGGTGATCTATTACTTATCAGGTGGTGCTTTCCTTAACATGCCAATGTTTTCTCTTTTAAAACCACTTTGGTTTTGACTTGAAAAAGGCTTTTTTATATAATTGAATGTTAGTCCAATAACAAAAATATCATTACATACTGAGATATTCATTTGGCCTATACAGAGTAATGTGAAAAGTTTTAGGAAAGTGTAAAAAATGCTATAAAGTAAGAATGCTTTCAAAAAATAGACATGTTAATAGTTTATTTTTTATCAATTAACAAAAATGCATAGTATGTGAACTGAAGAAAAATCTAAATTAAATCAATATTTCTCTGTCGTCCAATACAGGTTACTAGTAGCATCGGGCAGGCGATCAGCCCCTTTAATAGGCAGGAACAATTCTGAGAAGTGACTGCTGGGTGGAGCATACCTCCTCTCCTTAGCTTTCAGCTAGCCAATTCCCAACCAGTAAGATTTGTTCCTTGGTCAAGACACATGGCAAGAGAACAGCTCTGCTATAGTTTTAGCTTTTTTATTATTTTTCTGTTAGATATGGAATGTCACCATTAGGTGGATTACCATCACTGACAATTTCCATCACCCAAATGTGGATATCTCAGTTTACCAGGTGCTTTTGTGGACCTAAGCCTTGGGGGGGAAATCTTGGCTGCAAGTTCTTTCCCCAGGAGTTGCCTACTGGGGTTTCTTCTTGATATATGGTAAACCCCTCCGCACAGGGGTCTCATTTGGAGTTGCTATTACATACTCATGCACTCATTGGGTTTATTTCTGTATATCTGTGAGGTGTTTGGAGCAAGTTTCTGTGGTAACTTAACCCTTTTGTTGCTGGTTAGCATGTTCTGAGGGTGCTTTGGACACTTTCCCTACTGGGACCAGTGTTTATTGGGTCTCCTGTTTTATATTAGTGGGCTTTTGAGTGGCTTTACTTTTTGGTATTCACCTCGTTAACTTTATGTTCCGCGCCTTTAAGGCGCGCTTTTACCGCATAGACACCATTGGTCCATTCACTTCTATGGGACATTACAGTTTGGGACATATCTCTGCAACTGCTCCACGTAGCGTGGTCAGAGATGTCTGATGTTGTGGGTTTTCCCTTGCTCTGTTATCCAGTCAACATTCTGGGGATGTTGGGGGCTTTTGGGGGCTTCTGGCACTGTTGGAGTACTCTGTCAGCAAAACCATGTTTCCCATGAGCGCCCGCTTCGCGCTCTCGTTTCCAATTGGCTCCCATCGCAGCAGCCATTTTGTGTATTCGCAGATGGAGTATCCTATGCAGGGCTTGGACTCCTTCTTGCCTCTGCAGTTTAACCCTTCACCTACCAGATAAGTCTTATTTAGTGTTTCTGGGGTGAATTTTTTTTTATCATACACACTATTTTGTGGGTGTTTTGATACTTTGACCGCCTGGCTCTGTGAGAATGTCTACTCCGTTAGACTCTGGGGCTAAACCTAAGACTAAAGATACAGGGGTGTCTGTGTCCCCCATTGCTCCTCATGTCACTCAGGGTTACCTAGAGAATGCTCAGGTCATGTTTGCCCAGCATGCGTTGCTGCCCCTGAATCCCCTGCAGGGGCCTCCAGCCATGCACTAGAGCCAATATGGATGCAAGAGTTTAAGTCTGCTACCAGTGACCTCCAGTCAACCTCCTTCCATCCACGTAACAGGGGGTCTTCCACTCGTGGCAGCCCCCACCCCTATTAGATCTTTCCTGCCTAAACCGCCGGGTGTACCTGATGTGCTTGACTCCACTGAGGAGGAATTGTTGGTGGACTCTGATGATGATGATGACTGTTCAGCTGTTCCTTCATCTCAGTTTTTTGGGGACCCCTTTGAGGAGGACCCCATTCCCTTGGCTGAGGGCCTGATCAGTGCTGTGTTGTCCACCCTGAACATTCCCTTGGTGCAGGAGGCATCTTCTGACCCCTCTGATGTTTTTCAGGAGCCTGTTAGGCCCCATGCTTGCTTTCCACCTAACCCCACCCTTGACCGCTTGGTGTCAGAGGAGTAGACATTTCCAGACAAGAAACCATCTGTGTCTAGGAAGTTTGCCAAACTTTACCCGTTTCTGAAACGGCCCTCACTCAGTGGGTTTATCCCCCCTAAGTGGATGCCCCAGTTTCCAGGCTTTCTATGTCCACTACCTTGCCAGTGGCTGATGCCTCTGCTCTCAAAGACTATACTGATAAGAAGCTTGAGACTTCTCTCAAGGCTATTTTTGCGACGGCAGGCTCTGCCCTTCGCCCCACCTTTGCTACTGCATGGGTAAATAGGGCTGTTGCTGTTTGGATTGAACAGCTCAATTCTACTGTCCGTCAGGGGGCCCCTACTTCTGACATGTTGCGACTTCTCGCTAACATTGATGAGGCCCAGCATTATGTTTCTGCTTCCCTGTTTGACGCTGTGTGTATGGTAGCCAGGGCTTCTACCATGTCCGTGGTAGCCAGAAGGGATCTTTGGCTCAAGATCTGGTCTGCTGACATGGCATCCAAGAAGGCTCTCCTGTCTTTGCCTTTTCAGGGATCCTCCCTGTTTGGGAGTCTCTGCTCACAGTGATAGCAGCCATGTCTCCTGGGGAATTTCTGGCCTCTCTGGATCATCAAGATGCCTATCTGCACATCACCATTCATCCAGAGAGTCGGCAGTATCTCCACTTTGCCTGCGAACGAGGGCACTTCCAGTTCTGTTCCCTTCCCTTTGGCCTGACCACGGCTCCTCAAGTCTTCAACAGAGTCCTAGGCGCGTTGATCCCCGTCCTACATCGGAATGGCATCAGGTTGACTCCATACATAGAAGACCTCCTTCTGAAGGCCTTGTCTCCGGAACTCCTTCACCAGCAGGTGCAGGACTGCATTCATGCTTCCTCCCATCACGGGTGGATCATCATCTTGGACAAGTCAGATTTATGATCTGTAAGTTTATTGGTGCTCTGGTGACTTTGGAGTCCTGCACCTGGTCCTTGCCTTTCTTCCCGCCCTGGGGAACTTAATGGTTGGATATCCCAAAGTTACCAGTAATGTGTAAGACCGACAAAGCACCGGGTCCTGATGGTATACATCCAAGGGTTCTTCAGGAACTCAGTGCAGTGTTAACAAAACCCCTATATTTACTCTTTAAAGATTCTATTACCACAGGCTCAGTGCCACAGGATTGGCGAAGAGCTAACATAGTGCCTCTATTTAAGAAGGGAACTAAAACAGAACCTGGGAATTATAGACCAGTGAGTTTGACCTCTGTAGTGGGAAAACTATTAGAAGGGATAATAAGGGACTATATTCAGGATTACAACACAAAAAATAAGATCATTAGCACGAATCAACATGGTTTTATGAAGAATAGATCATGCCAAAGTAATCTTTTCAGCTTCTATGAGGAGGTAAGCAGCAACCTTGACAATGGCAAGGCAGTAGATGTAGTATATCTAGACTTTGCAAAGGCATTTGATACAGTACCACACAGAAGGCTGGTGTATAAAATAAGGAAATTGGGGCTAGGAGATAACCTTTGCAATTGGATAGAAAACTGGCTGAAGGATAGGGAACAGTGTGTGGTTGTAAATGGAAAATTCTCCAGTACAGTTAAAGTGGAGAGTGGAGTACCTCAGGGTTCAGTATTGGGTCCGCTGCTTTTTAACATGTTTATAAATGACCTGGAAATAGATATAGAAAGCAAAATATCAATATTTGCAGATGATACTAAATTATGCAAAGTCATTAATTCAGAGCAGGATATTTTCTCTCTACAGAGGGACTTACATACAATGTCAGATTGGGTAAACATGTGGAATATGAAGTTTAATGTGGGGAAGTGTAAAGTCATGCATTTGGGAGGAAACAATCCCAAGGCTACTTATAAACTTAATGGAATAATTTTAGGTGACTCGTTGCTAGAAAAAGACCTGGGTATCCTTGTCAACTACAAACTTGGAAACAGTGACCAGTGTCAAACAGCAGTAGCAAAGGCAAACAAAGTCCTGTCTTGCATAAAAAGAGGTATTGAAGCAAGAGTGGATAACATTATTTTGCCATTATACAAATCATTGGTAAGACCTCACCTTGAGTATGCAGTGCAATTTTGGGCACCGGTTCTGAAAAAGGATATACTAGAACTAGAGAGGGTACAGTGGAGAGCAACAAAATTAATTAAGGGAATGGAGGACTTGACATATGAGGAACGACTAAACAAACTTGGCTTATTTACTCTAGAGAAAAGAAGACTAAGAGGAGACCTTATCACACTGTACAAGTATATGAGAGGTCAATACAAGGATCTCTGCGGTGAGCTATTTATTCGAAGGCCTGATCAGGTGACCAGGGGACACCCCTTGAGATTAGAGGAAAGGAGGTTTAAACTTCAGCAGAGGAAGAGTTTTTTTACGGTAAGGTCTGTCAAATTGTGGAATTCATTGCCCAGGGAGGTAGTTATGGCAGATACAATGGATACATTTAAGAGAAGATTAGATACATTTCTTTCAAAAGGGAACATACAGAGTTATACTGTTTATCAGTAGGCTGATCAGGAAGGTCTGATAAAGACTAATTTAGTTGGTAGCAGGAAAGCTATAAAATTCTCAGTTACTGAGGTATGAGGCGAAAGTTAAACTTGATGGACTTGTGTCTTTTTTCAACCTAATTTACTATGTTACTACTATGTTACTATGTGTATTGGACGACAGAGAAAATAGGATTTTAGTCTTACCTGTTAAATCCTTTTCTCTTAGTCCATACAGGTTACTGGTCTCCCACCCTGTTCTCCTGCTACAGAACGTGAGAGTCCTTTCGGGTTCATGCTCACAGGAGTCTTCCTTTACCTTCTTACTACCTAGTCAATAGTTAGTCTGCAGATCTTACTGGTTGGGGATTGGCTAGTTGCAAGCTAAGGAGAGGAGATAGGCTTCACCCAGCAGTCACTTCTCAGAATTGTTCCTGCCTATTAAAGGGGCTGATCGCTCCTATTTTGGCTTGACCACCTGCCTTCAAAACAGCATAATTTCTTCTAGCTACACTTTTGTGCAGTTTTTTTAAGGAACTCAGCAGGTAGGTTGTTCCAAACATCTTGGAGAACTAACCACAGTTCTTTGGATTTAAGCAGCCTAAGTTGCTTCTCTCTCTTCATGTAATCCCAGATAGACTTGATGATGTTGAGATCTGGGCTATGTGGGGCCCATTCCATCACTTCCAGGATGCCTTGTTCTTCTTTGGCTGTATATTTGGGGTGGTTGTCTTGCTGCAGAATAAATTTGTGGCCATTCAGATTCCTCCCTGATGGTATTGCATGATGGATAAGTATCTCCCTGTTCTTCTCAGCATTGAGGATACCATTCATTCTGACTAAATCCCCAACTCCGGTTGCAGAAATGCAGCCCCAGACTTGCAAGGAACCTCTACCATGTTTCACTGTTACCTTCAAACACTAATTTTTACCTCTCTCAAGCCCTTCGGTGAACAAACTGCCTTCTGCTACCATTTTTCTACACCACCGTTTCTGTGTTTTCATGCATAGTTGAGTTGCTAGCCTTGTTTCCATGTAGGAGGTATGGCTTTTTTGCCACAAGTCTTCCATGAAGACCACTTCTGACCAGACTTCTCCAGACAGTAGATGGGTATACCATGATCCTACTGTTTTCTGCCAGTTTTGAGCTGATGGTACTGCTAGACATCTTCCGATTGTGAAGGGAAGTAAGCATGACGTGTCTTTCATATGCTGCACTAAGCTTCCTTGGCCAGCCACTACGTCTACGGTCCTTGACATTGACTGTTTCTTTGTGCTTCTTCAAAAGAGCTTGGACTGCACATCTGAAAACCTCTGTCTGCCTTGAAATGTTTGCCTCTGCAAGACCTTGCTGATGCAGTATAACTACCCTGTGTCTTTTTGCTGTGCTCAGTCTTGCCATGGTGTATGACTTTTGACATTAAACTGTCTTCAGCAACCTCGCCTTGTTAGCTGAGTTTGGCTGTTCCTCACCCAGTTTTATTCCTCCTACACAGCTGTTTCTGTTTCAGTTAGTGACTGTGTTTCAACTAATGCATGGGAAACCTACAGCATTCAAAGTCCTAAAATCTCCACTTGTATAATTTTTTTTTTGTTTATTTTGGCTCTATTGGTGCATTTGGTTTGCACCTGAATTGCTCCACTTTTAATATTTCACATGGAAATATTGTCCCAAGTTTTTTTTGCAAGGGCCAGTGTGAGAAAAGAACAGTGACTCGAGGGCCCCATGCTTCTGAATAATGGAATGACATTAATACAAGCATTCACAAAAGGTATGTTATACTGGCTATATTTATACAACCCATAGCTAGGCTAATAAGCTACCTTACAGTTTGCTACATACACTTCCATGCTGCACTTCAACTGTCTGCCTTATTGCTGAAGATCAAGGTCAAACTTTATTATGCTTTGCAGCAGGTCTCATATCTATTATTTAATAGAATTTGTATGAAAGGCCAAATTGGCCGTGCGAGTTGGCATACTTTAGATGTTTGTGTGTGACTATGTAAATAGAAATGGTTTTATTTATGACTTTCAATATGATGAGTTAACAGACTAAGTTAGAGCATCAGAAGTGGAATCTGCAATAACTGTGACATAGTGAGACTTATGTACATAGATTAACTGGAATCATTTTGAAGCAAACCAACTGCACCACAGGGGACAAATTGAAAACTCCAACTGATTTAATAGGAGCTTTTAACCCTTTGAATGCAAGAAATATCTCCACAATGCGTTGGAGAACTCGCATCCACATGGTTAAAAGCACCATGTAAACCAGTTCAGAACTGGGGAATTTTGTTTATCCTCTGTGGTCGAGTTGGTTTGCCCCAGTGCTTAGTACATCAACCTTGCCATATGTCGAGATGAGTAACAACATCCGTTTCCATGTGTCCGATATATGGATTGATTCTAAGGTGCAGTATGTATTCACTTGACTGTGCTACCTGTGCCAAATATAGTGCTCCGTTATAGCTTGAATTTCTACAGTTTTATGTTGTGTTCTGATTTTATGCACTCACAATAAATAACTGTGATTTTCACTGCTATTGTTGCATGTATCCATGATGCTTCTGTCCCCTTTTCACCTGCAATATTATTATCCAAATGTACAAATTAAAAGAGGAGTAATAGTGGAGGAAACTACCTGCTCCATAAGGGACGCACAAAAATATTTTTTTTTATTATAAATGATGGCTTTTAATGGTGCAGTAAAAATGTTTTCATGAAAAGTGTGTGTGGGTGTGTATATATGTGTATATATATATATATATTATATAGTCCACAGGGATATAAGCACAAACGCTTACTCGTTCATCATTACCGGGTGTACCAAAACAACAAAATATGCATGGTATAAGCTGCACACTCACGTATTTCAAGCAAAAGCAGCTGGTATAATATATGCAGCGTTTTGGTCCTCAAATTGGGACCTTTGTCAACCAAACACCTCAAACAGTACATTACTACTAATATTTATACACTTAGAAATACTCACCTTGTAAGCTTATTTCATGTGTATGTATGTATATAAAAAAATATGTGTATATACACGCACATATATAATATACTAGCAAGGAAAGCCCAGCATTGTCACTGCAGGGGCATAGAAACGTGGCCCATGTTTGTGTTTCAGTGGCCCAGCTTCTTCCTTCTCACCTACATCTTCTCTCCCACTGGCCCCGGCCTCTTTTACCTTCCCTCAGATGCTCTCCTTAGTGGGAGGGAGATGCAGCAGGGCGGCAGAAGGGAGTGGTTAGGGAAGTCAGCGAAACGGAGGTGGAAATTAGCAGTGTGGTAAAAGAGAATTGATAGGGAAGGAGTCAAAAAGGATGAGGGGTGTAGATGGGTGGAGAAAGGGAGCGATGGTGAGGGAAGGCAAAAGAGATTGGGTGAGGAAATGAGAGAGGCACTTGCCCCCTTGGCCACTCCTGTCAAAATCACTACCCCATGGAAACTCACTGCAGAGGTTGTGACAGGTGTGGCCGGGGGGGGGGGGTTTACCCCTGACAGTTCAGTGCAGTGAGGACCAAATCTGCCTTCCTGTTGTTCCAGGGAGAGGCTGACAGCGAACCAGAAACAACTCCATTTATATACAGTAATGTGCAAAAGTTTTAGGCACATGTGAAAATATGCTGTAAGAATGCTTTCAAAAAGACATGTTAATAGTTTATTTTATCAACTAACAAAATGCATAGTGAGTGACCAGAAGAAAAATCTAAATCAAATCAAAATTTGGTGTGACTACCCTTTGTCTTCAGAACAGCATCAGATCTTCTAGGTACACTTGCACACAGTTTTTTTAAGGAACTCTGCAGGTAGGGTGTTCCAAGCATCTTGGAGAACTAACCACAGTTCATCTGTGGATTTAGGCAGCCTCAGTTGCTTCTCTCTCTTCATGTAATCCCAGTCAGACTCAGTGATGTTGAGATGAAGGCTCTGTGGGGACCATACCATCACTACCAGGACTCCTTCTTCTTCTTTACACTGAAGATAGTTCTTAATGACTTTGGCTGTATGTCTGTGGTTGTTGTCATGCTGCAGAATAAATTTGAGGCTAATCAGTTGCCTCCCTGATGATATTGCATGATGGATAAGTATCTGCCTGTACTTCTCAGCAATTCTGACCAAATCCCCAAATCTATTTGCAGAAATGTGGCCCCAAACTTGTCAGGAACCTCTAACCATGCATCACTGTTGCCTGCAGACACTCATTCTTGTACCTTTCTCCAGCCCTTCGGTGAACAAGCTTCATTCTGCTACAGCCAAATATTTCAGATTTTGATTCATCAGTCCAGAGTACCTGCTGCCATTTTTCTGCACCCCAGTTCCTGTGTTTTCGTGCATAGTTGAGTCACTTGACCTTGTTTCCATGTTGAAGGCTGGTCTTTTTGGCTGCAAGTCTTCCATGAAGACCACACCTGACCAGACTTCTCTGGACAGTAGATGGGTGTACCAGGATCCCACTCTTTTCTTCCAAATCTGAGCTGATTGCACTGCTGGACATCTTCTGGTTTCGAAGGGAAGTAAGCATGATGTGCCTTTCATCTGCTGCACTAAATTTCCTTGGCTGTCTACAGTCCTCAACATTGTCCGTTTCTTTGTGCTTTTTCAAAAGAGCCGGGACAGCACATCTTGAAACCCTTGTCTGCCTTGAAATTTCTGCCTGGGAGAGACATTACTGATGCAGGATAACTACGTTGTTGTTACGGCTGGCAAGCAAAACCAGGAGTCAGACTGGATAGTTAATTGAACCTTTATTATGAGAATAATAACAGTCATGCAATATAAATATATACACACAGTGGGTGATCGAAAAGGCGAGTACTGTATCAGGAATAGCAGTCTCCCAATATCACCACCTCAGTGTCCGAGACTAGGCCTCAGCCTGATGGTGTCTCGCGGTAAGGTAATGCCCAAGAGTGATACTGACTCATCCTGCAGTCAGTAGCTGGGAGTCTTCTAGCCCCAGGTCAATACTAGGAAGGATGTCTGAATAACGGATCCAACCCTAGGAGCGAACAGACAGGGCCTTCTAGTAAGCACCAGATAGGATAGTCAGATGAGCCAAAGTCATACACGGAGCGGGTAGTCAGCCAGAGCCACGGGTTTGCATCAGATAGGATATCCACTGAAGCAATGGAATACTGGATGCGCAGTGGATAGAGCTCCAGGTCAACACCAGAGTGGGTAGTCAGACAAGCCTAGGTCATACACACAGCAGGTAGTCAGCCAGAGCCACGGGTTTGCACCAGAAAGGATATGTGAGCCAAATTGAAACGCACAAGGAGAATAGTCAGACAGCGTCACGGATCAACACCAGAATGGATGGACAGACAAGCCGGATCATGCACAGGAATCAGGAATACTAGATAATAAACTGCTCAGAACACCAACATAAGGGTGAATGAGTCAGGACTCAGTCTGCCCTTTAAACCCCTCCACAGGAAATAGATAGGCGGAGCAGCTAGAGGGAAGAAGTAGGTAGGAGGAGACTACAGGAATCAAACACACATAAAACAGAGGCCTGCAGAATGCTTGAAGCCTCTGCCTGCAGATGATGCGTGGAAAGACACTGAGCGTCTCTGAAGAGGCAGTGCTGGAAACAAGCTACAGTGACAGTTGTGTCTTGTTGCTGTGCTCAGCCTTGCCATGGTACAAGACTTTTGACATTAAACTGTCTTTAGCAACTTCACCTTTTTATCTGAGTTTTGCTGTTTTTCACCCAGTTTTATTCCTCCTACACAGCTTTTTCTGTTTCAGTGAATGATTGTTTCAACCTACATATTAAATTGATGATCATTAGCACTTGTTTGGTATAATTATTAATCATACACCTGACTACATACCTAAAAAATCCTTGACTTTTGCAAGTGTACCTAGAAGGATTGATACTGTTTTGAAGGCAAAGGGTGGTCACACCAAATATTGATTTGATTTAGGTTTTTCTTCTGTTCACTCACTATGCATTTTGCTAATTGATAAAAATAAACTATTAACATACCTATTTTTGAAAGCATTCTTACTTTACACACCCAGGTGTGGCAGAAAAAGGAGTTATGCAAAACTCCTCTTTACTGCCTGTCCCATTATCACAGCATGGAGTGTGATTTTCACAGGAGTTCCCCCTGCCCACTCCTATGAAAATCTCAGCAAGGACTTCAGCCTCCACCACAGTAAACACCTCCTCCCTCTACACCCTCTGTCCCGTTCACCATTACATGACTTCAACCTCCAACACAATACACACACACACACCCCCTTCCCTTGTTCGACTCTTTTCTCCACCTTCCCATGTTCAACTCCCACTGTTCCACTCACATTCACCTTCCCTTCTTCGACTCACATTCACCTTCCCCTCTTTGACTCACATTCTCCTTCCCCTGTTTGACTCACATTCTCCTTTCCCTCTTCGACTCACATTCAGCTTCCCCTCTTTGATTCACATTCACCTTCCCCTCTTTGACTCACATTCACCTTCCCTTCTTCTATTCACATTCTCCTTCCCCTGTTTGACTCACATTCTCCTTCCCCTTTTCGTCTCACTTTCACCTTCCCCTGTTTGACTCACATTCTCCTTCCCCTATTTGACTCACATTCTCGTTCCCCTTTTCAACTCACATTCACCTTCCTCACTTCGACTCACATTCACCTGCCCACTCTTCGACTCACATTCACCTTCCCCTCTTCGACTCACATTCATCTTCCCCTCTTTGACTCACATACAACTCATTGCTACTATTCAGTGTAGACCCCTGTTTACCAACCCCCCTTCACCAACTTCTCTTTTGTACATATAGAACAAACATATCTAGGATTTTGAGTCCTTTGTTCGATACGTAGCTTAACCAAGACAAAAAATGAAATTGCATACCAGGAGATCATAGGTAGTGCATGAGCCGTCTACAAGTCCCTTGTGGGTTACTGTATGACACTCCTGGGTAATGAATCTACAGCAGCAGTACACCTTGTCCCCGGGATTTAAAGATGTCTGAATCCAGATTCAGGAATAATAAACCCATCTACAATTACACTGAAAGGGGTTAATCATGCTACAATATTATGCGTGAAAATGCTGCGTCGCATCACAGCGACATGTTGAATGTGGTGTGCAGCCGCACAATGTTTTAAATGCAACCTTTTAAAAGTGAACCTTGCTACAGCATCCTAAGATCCAATAAACAGTACTGCCATTAGACTGATGTAGCAACAGCACCACGATATCCTGGAGTTACTGCACCCAATATTGCATGTGTGGGATGCTGTAACTTTTGAATAAAACGTCTCACAGCAGTAGTGTTAACATTGTTTTGCACAGCAGGTTTATATTTTTCAATACTAAGAATTTATATCCCTTTAACCCTTTGAATGCTAGAGGGGTACGCAATGCATTGCTATGCAATGCGTTGCATACCGCTCTGGAACTCAAAGGGTTAAGTGTTTGAATGTCTCAACAGTCACAGTCTTAAAGGTACACTAATGTCCCATAAAAAATTCTTCTTGTTTTGTAGAGTTTTAAAAAAATAAATTATGTGGCACAAATCATATCTCTCAAACCTTTATGGTTTGAGAGATATTCTCCTGTAAGGTTTCCCTTTACAGCTGACAGCAGGAGATTTGAGTCGGCTGACTCGAGGAGGCTCTTCAGCAGAGCCGTAATTGTGTTATTTAAAAAGAATTACTTCATTGGAACGGTCTACAAAGTGTGCTTGCAAACCAGGCACACTTTGTAGACCATTCCAGTGAAGTAATTCTTTTTAAATAACGCAATTTTGGCTCCGCTGAAGAGCTGCCGGCTGGTCCCCGGATCTCCTGGTGTCAGCATAGCGCTGATGTCAGGAGAAGGGGAGGGAGGAACTTTACATGTGAATATCTCTCAAACCGTAAAGGTTTGAGAGAGAGGTTTTGTGCCATATGATTTATTTTTTAAAACTCTACATAACAAGAATAATTTGCACACGGACTCCAGTCGAGGAGTCCGGAATTCCATGACGGGCCTGGTACGTCATGGGTCCTTAACGCAAAACAACCCATGACATGCCAGGACCGTCAAGGGTCCTTAATGGGTTAATACTCTCTTGAGCCTGCCTCTTTAGATCTTGATGGTTTTGATTGTAAGATTGCAAAACACTATTATATCAAATGAAGAGGCATCTTCCTTAATCCTTAAATGAACTTCACAACTAATTACCTTGGCACATACATTGTGACTTAAAAAACCAAACCTAGAGAAGATCCCATAAGAAAAATAAATGTAACCGTACCAGGAAAATTGTGTATTACAATCCACCTGCTTCAAATACCACAACCTGTTTGCCACTGAAACCTAATAATAAGCGAGGTACAGAGAACAATCAATATGCCGAATAGGTCAGAGCATAATGATGAGATCTGCAGTAAGTCATACATAAACCTTAAGATATCAGGCAATATTTGTATAATCACAATCGAATATCACAGGACAATAAATAAATAAATTGATGTTTACTTATCATATTAAAGGGATATATTTATTAAAAAGCTGACACTGAAAGATGTCACCCTGCTAGCACTCCAAAGAATATACACAAGAGGAAAAACACACGGAGGGGGTGGAGTAATTATGGGCCAACCCATCTACACCGTATGGGAAAGATATTTATAGCATTTTTAACCCCTTGATTGGTGGAGAGATCTCAGTCACAGAGCAATGCGTTGGAGGCCTTTCTACCAAACAAGTGATTAAAAACCCCATTTAAAACAAGGGGGATTTCTTTAATTTTTGTTTGCCATCTAATGGTGCAATTGGTTGGCCCCAGAAATGTGCATAATTGTATGCTGTTAGGAGAATATGCTGAGCTCAGAATACTCCAATGGCAGGGTTCCAAATTATGTCTTACTGTAGTCTTCTGATGGTAACAGCTGGTGTCAGTGCTGAGACTGCAGTTGCCTGCTCTTATTCTAAGGCTCAGACACTGATTCAGAGTAGTGCAGGACAATGTCAGTAGGGATTCTATAGGATGCTGGCCAGGACTAGGATGGGAGACCAGTGACAGTGAAAGTGTTATATTAACACCATCCGTGCGCATGTTACTATCCTTCTACTGCCACTTCCCTGCTTCCTTGTACTGCATGCTGCTCTGCTTTCCTTAGTGCCACCAAAGTGTAGGTTATATTATATTTTATATTGTGATTTTATTTTCTACTGCCACTGCCCTGCTTCCTTCCACTTCATGCTGTTTTGCTCTCCTTAGTGCCACCAGTGTGTAGATTACCATCCTTTTTCTACCACTGCCCTCCTTCCTTGTACTGTATTATGTTCTGCTCTCCTTAGTTCCACCAGTGTGTAGGTTACATCCTACTGCTACCACAGCCCTGCTTTCTTGCTCTGTGTGCTGTTCTGTTAGTGCCACCAGTGAACAGATTAGCATCCTGTAAAATAAAAGTACCCCCACCGGTGAGAGAAACATATTTTCAGTTATTTCAGTTTAAACTCTTGGTTTTTAGCATTAACAGTGCCTTCTAGTGGTTACATTCCAGTCATTCTATCAGTTAGATCTTTCAGGAAGTAAATGGCCTGTAATTCACTTCTGATTTGATTGTTATAACAATTTAATAAATCGGCAATGGGATTACCCTTGTTTTACCAAACAGGATAAATCCTATAACACACAGGTTTTCATAAAAAAAAGGTTTAGTGCTCCTTTAAAGGGATAGTTATATTTAAATTTAAGTTTATTTAATATTGTAGGCATTAAAAATAGAATTACAGTGATGTAAGTCTCCTTTATGGTTTGAGAGGTACAACTGGCTAAAGTTCCCCCTCCAGGCTGTTTCAGAGAAGTCTGCCCTCTAGCTGACAGCAGGAGATTCTGGTCCCGGGACCGGCTGGAGGCTCTTCAGCAGAGCCGAAATCTCATTATTT
Organism: Rhinophrynus dorsalis; assembly: GCA_037306005.1. Taxonomy (NCBI): domain Eukaryota; kingdom Metazoa; phylum Chordata; class Amphibia; order Anura; family Rhinophrynidae; genus Rhinophrynus; species Rhinophrynus dorsalis. The sequence goes on along the minus strand of CM074720.1, from coordinate 325,918,327 downwards.
AGAAATAAATACTTCATTGGAACGGTCTACAAAATGTGCCTGATTTGCAAGCACACTTTGTAGACCGTTCCAATGAAGTATTTATTTCTAAATGGCGAGATTTCGACTCTAATGAAGAGCCGCCGTCCGAACAAATGACCAGAATCTGCTGCTGTCAGCTAGAGCTCTGACTTCTCTGAAACAGCCTGGAGGGGGAACTTTAGCCAGTTATATCTCTCAAATCATAAAGGTTTGAGAGATGAGACTTACATCAATGTAATTCTTTTTTTTTTAATGCCTACAATATTTAAGAAATGTAAAATTAAACATTACTATGCCTCTGAACTTTTTGATCAAACCATTTATATATGGATGCGCTATAAGCGCACATCGACACCAGTTTTATCTCTCATATACATCTGCCGCATCTGTGTCCGTCTCTCTCTCTCTCTCTCTCTCTATATATATATATATATATATATATATATATATATATATATATATATATATATAAATTTATTTATTTTCTGGTGATTTCTTGCTATTTACTATCAGAGGCTCACATCTTTTTTTTATTTTTAATTTTCTCTATATTATGATGGATTGCATCCAGCATTTATTTTTTTGTCTTTTTCTTTTACTTTTCTTTTAGTTTTTCTTTCTGTGTTTCCCATCTTTTAGGTTTGTTATATTTTATACTGTGATTTTTTTTTTAATGCCCACTTTCTATTAATTTTGCATGCATTTCATTTAACCTTGTAGTCATTTTAATTGTTTCATTAATACTACCCATGTGTGCTGTCCCCCCTCTTTCCACTTACTATTTTACATGTGCCCGGATCTGAGACCTTGTTAGAGCCAGGCAGCACTTGGGGACAATCTCTATTCGTATTCTTCTACAGGGGCAGTAGACAGGGATATTGTATCATCATTTGGGATACCATTTGTATTGTATGTACACACATGTTTTTTCCTCTCTCTGCTACCTGGATATTTCTCTCCATTCAGCTTTGGCTTTAGAAGAAAGAGTGATACTGGCTCCAGTACCTTTTAATTTTTTTTATTTTTTTTTTTATTTAAGTAGAGCAAGAAAGCGAGTAATTGGCAGTAGAAGGATGCTAATCTGCACACTTGTGGGACAAGGGAGAGCAGAACAGCACACAAAGCAAGGAAGCAGGGCCCCACTACCTGCACATTGGTGGTACTAAGGAGATCATGCAGAGCACGGAAGTAGGACATTGGCAATAGAAGGATGCTAATGTGCACACTGCTTGTGCTTAGGAGAGAAGGACAGCACGCAGAGAAAGAGAAATAGGCTGAGCACTGAAAGTAGATGGATGCTAATCTGAACATTGGTAATGTTATGGAGAACAGAACAGCCTGTATATCAAGAAAGGAGGCAGAGCAGTGACAGTAGGAGGATGCCAATCTGAACACTAGTAGCGTTATGGAGAGCAGGACAGCAAGTAGAGCAAGAAAGGAGACAGATCACTGACAGTAGAAGGATGCTAAGAATAAAAGAGTATTTTAATCTTACCTGTTAAATCCTTTTCTCTTTGTCTATATGACATACAGGTACCATGGGGAGGCGACAGCTCCTTCCAGTAGGCTGGTACAATTCTGAAAGAAGTGCAGGGGTGGAGCCTCGCCCTCCTCCATATCAGTCTACCTTAGCCCCACCCCACCAGATAGATTTGAGACAATAATCAATCGACTAAGATAGCAAGAATGAAGAAGAGAAAAACTCCTGTGAGCGATGAACCCAAAAGGACTCCCACATCCAGCCACAGGTGACCCAGCATGTTCCTTTTCGCTGGGTGGGAGACCTGTATGTCATATGGACTAAGAGAGAAGTATTTAAGAGGTAGCACTAAAATCCTCTTTTCTCTGTCGTCCAATATAACTCACAGGTACCATGGGGATGTACCAACATTGAGCCCCCAGGGGTGGGAAGAGAAGGAAAGGACCAAGCGCCGGTCCCCATGATACCAGAGTTCTCATGTACTATCCAGGACACGGAACAGCCCAAACTAACTGTCAACGGACACTAAATAACAATGCACAGCACACAAGAACAAGTGCCAACGGGGCTAAAACAGTTAAAGAGCTATAAGGCACAGGAAAAAATAAAGTCCTAGACAGGCAAGACTGTCTCTAGGACTTTACTGCCGAAGCCAGAACATCCACACAGTAGTGTTTGGCAAAGGTGTGCACAGAAGACCAAGTGGTCGCCTTGCACAGCTTTTCAGCAGAGGCCTGATTCTTATAGGCTCAGGATGCCCCGACAGACCTGGTGAAATGGTCACCTTGGACGCAGCCAAACCAGCCCTGGGACCCTCAGGGATGACAAACAGAGCATCCGTCTTACAGATGGACTCAGTACGGTACATATAAAACTTGAGGCAATGCACTACATCCAACAAGTGGAGATCCCTCTCCTTGTCAGATTTAGGGTCAGGACAAAAGGAAGGCACAACAATCTCCTGATTGATGTGGAACTCCGAGACCTCCCTGGGAAGAAATTCCTGGGAGGCATGGAGAAACACCAGGAAAGGCGGATTGCAGGACAAAAACCTGCAATTCATAGTAGCATAGTAATTTAGGTAGAAAAAAGACTTGCGTCCATCTACTTCAACCCTTTTCCTAGTCCTGTTTACCATTGTTGATCCAATAGAAGACAAAAAACACCCCTCAATACAGCAATTTCAATTTCTGCCGTGAGTGGGGGAAAAATGTCCTTCTTGATTCCAAATGACAATCGGATTTCTCTTTGGATCAACAAGCACTAACTAAATATTAATCTCAATACTAACATACATAGCCCTCTATGTCCTTGTCTTTTAAATAAGTATCCAGGCCCATTTTAAAGGCATCTAATGTATTCGATAGCACCACCTCCTCAGGCAGTGAATTCCATACCTTTATTGTCCTTACCGTAAAGAAACCCTTCCGCTGTTGTAGATGAAATCTCCTTTCTTCAAGTTTAAGCGGGTGGCCCCTTGTCCTTTGTACTGTTCTATTAATGAACAGGTCTTTGGAGAACCCTTTGTATGGGCCCTTCACATATTTATATAGTGTTATCATATCCCCTCTAAGAGGCAGTTTCTCTAGTGTTTTAACATTTCTAGCCTTTCTTCATAACTAAAACTTTCCATTCCCCTTACTAGTTTTGTAGCACTCCTGTGCACTTTCTCTAGTTCCATAATGTCCATTTTCAGAAAGGGTGCCCAGAATCGAACAGCATATTCTAGGTGGGGTCTTACCATAGACCTGTAAAGAGGCATAATAATATATTCCTCCCTTGAGTCAATACCACTTTTAATACATGCCAATATCCTTATTGGCCTTTGCAGCTGCCAGCTGGCACTGCACGCTGCTGCTAAGTCTATTGTCTGCCATTACTCCCAAAACCTTTTCATTAGTAGATTTCCCCAGAGAAACACCATTTAAACTATATGTTGCATTTTAATTATTATAACAAAAATGCATAACTTTACACTTGTCTATATTGAATCTCATTTGCCATTTGCCTGCCCAGTTACTCGATTTGTCCAAATCATCTTGTAATGAAGACACATCCAGTTCAGACTGTATTATCTTGCTTGATTTTGTGTCATGGGCAAACACTGATACATGGCTCCCTATGCCCTCTGGGAGATCATTAATAAACAAATTAAAAAGAAGAGGACCCAGGACAGATCCCTGATGTACTCCACTTATCATGTTTATCCAATTGGAGAACTTCCCATTTACTACCACTCTTTGCATTCTATCTTTCAGGCAATTTCCAGTCCACGCCAAACGTTTGCCCCTAAGCCTATTTCATTCAATTTGTACAGCAACCTCTTGTGTGGAACAGTATCAAATGCCTTGGCAAAGTCTAAACAGATCACATCAACCACCGCTCCCATATCTATATTTTTACTCACTTTTTCATAAAATGCAATCAGGTTAGTTTGACAAGACCTGTCTTTCACAAAGCCTTGTTGGCTCCTGCTAATGATATTCCTGTTCAAGATGAATTCTTGAATATATTCCCTCTATATATTGAATATATTCCTCTGTAATTTCCCGGCTGGGCACCACATCTGCTTTACGCCGATCCGTGGGCACCATACCTGAAATAAAAGAATCCCTGAAAATCAAAAATAACGGTCTGACCAAGCCCTGGCTTAGCTCTTTAAGTACCCGTGGGTGTATACCATCCGGCCCCGGGGCTTTGTCTACCTTAACACCATTCAGTTGTTTTAACACTTTTTCTTGTGTTAGCCAATCTCATGCTTGCTGTGACTGTTCTGTAAAAATAGTTTGCAGATTCTTGTTCATTGGGTCTTCCTTGGTAAAAACAGAAGAAAAGAAATTATTTAAAATATCTGCTTTCTCTCTGTCCCCACTGACCATCTCACCCGTTTTACAAGGACCCAACATTATCAGACTTTAATTTTTTTGTCATTAATGTATTTAAAGATTTTTTTTCTGGGTTGATCTTGCTCTCCTTAGCAATATTTTTTTCATTCCCCAGTCTAGCTAATTTAATCGCCTTTTTAAAGGTTTTGTTTGCATTTTTGTATTCTCAAATGCCTCTGCTGATCCCTCAGCTTTATAATGTTTAAATGCCGCTTTCTTGTTATTGATTTCATGAATTACTTTACTGGTTAGCCACATTGGTTTTAATTTGCTTCTTTTGTATTTTTTTCCAAAGGAGATAAATTATATGTATATTTTTGCAGTGTTATTTTAAAGATATACCACTTACCTTCTGTGTTTTTTCCTGCAAATATTCTATCCCAGTCAACGAGACCAAGGGATGAATTAAACCTGCATTTCATCAATTCTGTGGACAGAAACCACAGCCAAAAGAAAATCCATCTTCCACGTCAGAAGGCGTAGAGGAATGTTAGCCAAAGACTCAAAAGGAGGCTGCTGCAAAACTCCCAAGAGTTGAGGTTCCACTGGGAAGTTGGAGCCTTGTAGGCAGGGAAGGCATAAGCCACACCCTGAAAGAAGACTTTGACACTGGGCAACATAACAATGTGTTTCTGGAAAAAGACAGAGAGATTGTGGCGCTCTGCTTACTGGTGGAACATTGGAAAGATGTTGCTAAACTACTATGGCTTCTGGACTAGAACAAGCTGCTTTGTAAACTTGAGAAATGTGAGTTCCACAAGACTCAGGTGACATTTCTAGGTTACATAATCTCCTCTGACGTTATAGCTATGGACCCCCAAAAACTCTTGGCCATCCTGCAATGGCCGAGGCCAATGGGCTTGAAGGCCATGCAGAGATTCTTGGGGTTCGCTAATTATTACAGGAGATTCATAAGGAACTTCTCCACAGTGGTTAAAGGGATAGTAAAGTCTGTTGGCAAAATGTTAGGTACAATTAAAAAATACGTAATACCCTGATTCCTATATAAGATAATAAAGTCCTCCGTTCCCTCCCCTTTCTGCCTGACGAGCTGTAAAGCTGTCAGAGGCAGAATCTGGTCAGGCAACCAGATGCTTCTCTTCAGGAGTGCTGTCATCGAGATATCTAACTATAAAAACTTTGGAATGGTCTACAACATGTGCCTGATTTGCAAGCACACGTTGTAGACCATTCTGATGAAGTATTTATAGTTGGATATATCAATGTCCGCACTCCTGAAGAGCCTCCGTCTGATCCCGGAAGCAGGATCTCATGCCTTCAGCTATACAGCTGACGTATGAGAAGGGGGAGGGAGCGGAGGACTTTATTTTCTTATATCTCTCAAACCATAAAGGTTTGAGAGATAGGAATCAGGGCATTACATATTTTTTAATTGTACCTATCATTTTGCTAACACTTTTTTACAGACTTTACTATCCCTTTAAGTCTCTAACTGACATGACACATAAGGGGGCTAACCCATCCATATGGTCTCCCAGTGCTTTCCACGCTTTTGAGGATTTGAAGTCTGTCTTTGCCAAGGCTCCAATTTTGTCACATCCCAATCCTACCCTACCCTTTCCTCTCGAGGTGGATGCATCTGAAACAGGAGTGGGAGCCCTCCTGTCCCAGCTTTCCACTCCTGGTAAACCCCTTCTTCTCTGAGGGTTTTTTTTTCTAAAAAACTGTCAAGAGCCCAGAGTCTGTATGATATAGGTGACTGTGAGCTCCTGGCTATTATCCTTGCTCTCCATGAGTGGCGGCACCTACTGGAGGGGACAAGTTCCCCAATCCTGATCCTGACGGATCATAAGAATCTAACATATCTGTCCAAGGCCAAGAGACTGTCTCCTCGACAAGCCAGGTGGGCATTATTCCTGTCCAGATTTAATTTCATAGTCTCGTACCTTTCCGGCTCCAAGAATGTCAGAGCAGATGCCCTGTCCAGGCAGTTTGGGTCTGACCCAGAGGCTGAGTTTGCACCGGTGCCTATCATTCCTACTGATCGTATCCTAGCTACTGTCTGCACCAACATCACCTCTCCTCTGGGCGAGGAGATTTTGGCATCCCAGTCCACCCCTCTGGCTGAAAATCCAAGTGGTAAATGTTTAGTTCCCGAGGGCCTTCGTCCCAGATTGTTGGAGACTTATCACTCATCTAAGGCTGCGGGTCACATTGGCCGTGTGGGTCACATTGGCCGTGCATGTCACATTGGCCATGACCAATTGATTTGGACTGGTGACCCAGTCTTAGGGCAGATTGCTCAGCCTTCGTGGCAGCATTCTCCATTTGTGCTCGTGCTAAGACCCCGAGACATCTTCCTGTGGGCCTACTCCAAACTGTCCCCAATGGCGAACGTCCCTGGTCTCATGCTTCCTTGGACTATATGGTGGAACTACCTCTATCCATGGGGTACACGGTCATCCTTATGATAGTGGACCGATTTTCGAAAATGGCTCACTATCACGGTGCCCGTGATTTCCTCTAGTGGGTAATTGCTGTAATAGCGACATTGTTACTTCCTGGTTGTCGCTTTATGCAAGTCGCTGTTCTTATAGGTCACTGGGCTTGTGATGTCATCTCTCCGCCCACCAGCCAAGCCTTTTAAACCTCAGCATGTCCTATTACCTTTGCCCTTTCGTGGTGTACCTGAGCCTAGTGCTGTGTTGGTCCATTACTGTTCCTGTGTATTACTCCTGCTCCGTCTGACTACCCGTTCTGGCTCTGACTCCTGGCTACGTCTGACTACCCGTTCTGGCTCTGACTCCTGGCTACGTCTGACTACCCGTTCTGGCTCTGACTCCTGGCTACGTCTGACTTCCCGATCCGGCTCTGACCCCTGGCGACGTCTGAATACCCGATCCGGTTCTGATCCCTGGCTGCCTCTAGTTACTCTCCCTCTGTTGCGTTCCTGTTACGATTACCAGCCTCGGCTACCCAGCCCGGCTATTGGAATCCTTACTGTCTGTGCCTATTACAGTGCTCGCTACCACTAGCGGCGCTTGTCGGTCAGTCCGTGTTACTGACCTTCCGTTGCCTCACCTAACCCTTAAGTGCCGTTACCTTGCCTTTGGTATACCCTAGCGGTAGGGTATAGTTGCGCTTTATTTTCCTGTCGACTGAGATTGTGGAAGTGCCATGCACTGTCCTCCCATCTAGTCTGTGAAGGTTCCCAGGGCCATTCGGATACTAGCTACACCTGCCTAGTGAAGGGTGGAGGAAGTGTCTTGCACTATCCTCACCTGGTCTCTTTGCGTTGTTTCATCAAGACAATTGGGCATCCTTGTTACCGTGGGCAGAGTTTGCCAGGAATTGTGTAGTAAACACTTCCTCACAGAGTTCTCCGTTCTTGATCAATTATGGGTTCCAGTCCTCAGTGCTTCCTGATTCCTTTCGTGCACAAGACATGGATGAGCACCTTAGGCAGCTCCGCTCCACTTGGGTACAAGTCCAGAGAGCCCTACGAATGTCCACACAGCGCTATCAAAACCATGCAGACCTGAGGAGACTGCCTGTTCCTGTGTTTCAAGTCGGGGACAGGGTTTGGTTATCCTCCCGCAATCTGAACCTCCAAGTGCCGTGTAAAAAGTTGACCCTCGCTTTGTAGGTCCATACTGAGTGATCCGCAGAGTGAACCCTGTCACCTATGTTTTGGATCTTCCTGCCAGTATGGGCATCCACACTGTGTTTCACGTGTCATTGCTCAAGCCCCTGATTTGTAATTGCTACACTACGGCTCCATTGGTGCCAGGGCCTGTGCAGGTGGAGTGCCATGAGGAATATGAGATACAGAACGTTCTGGATTCCCGCAGAGTCAGAGGTCTCCTCCAATATTTAGTACACTGGAAAGGCTATGGTCCTGAGGAACGTTCCTGGGTGACTAGTACTAATGTTCATGCTCCTCCTCTGCTTCGGAACTTTCACTCTCTCTTCCCTGATAAGCCTGTTCCTTTTCCACGGGAGAGAGGTCATTGAAGGTACTATCACAGTGCCCATGATTCTGGCAATCTTACTGGTCTGTTCACTTTCTATGTTTGCCTGGTGACAGCATGGCGGGTGACTACTTCCTGGTCACTCGCGCATCTTCCTGAATGCTTGCTATTTTATAGTTTTCCACCTTAATTGAGAATAGAGAGGCCTTATAGCTGCATTCTATCATTGCCTCAGTGTCCTTTCGTGGTGTACCTGAGCGCTTTCTGAGTCTTCCGTTGTGATCCATTCCTGGCTGCTGAATCTGATTTGTGCATGACCCTGGCTCCGTCTGACTACCGATTTGTGCCTGAATCTTTTGCCTAGCTGACTGTCCGCTTCGTACCGGCCTTGGCCTTGTCTGACTACCCGCTCCGTGTATGACCTTTGGCCTGGCTGACTAACCGCTCCATGCTAAGTACTGTGGCTTGTCTGACTTCCCGAACCATCTGACCATTGGCTATATAGTCTCTGTCGCTCCCTGAGGCCTGGCAGCCCCTTGCAGGCTCTCATTCTCAGTCCTCGGTCAGGTAAGTCCTGTCTGTAACCCTAGCATTCTAAGGTATTGCGGTTGTGTTATTAGAGTACGCTTACCACTTTCCTCTACCTCAGTGGTTCTGCTCTCGCTCTGGTTCGCTCCTAGCTGCTGCCGCTGTCTGGCTGAAGTTCATTGTCAGCTCCTGGTAGTTGACTGTACACTGTACCCACTCCTGACCCAGGGAAGGTTGGGGAAGTGTCTTATTTATTTGATTGTGATTATTCTTAATAAGTGGAAATTGATTTTATGTGTCTGAGTGTTTATATACAAGTCTCCCGTGACAGAGCTGAGGTCTGGACCTTCAAGAAACTAAGGCTAAGGCCCTCATTCACACCATCTTTCAAAAAGGACAAGATAGATGGAAGGTCAAAATCCGGCGAGGACATATTCCTGTCCACACACCAAGAATGGAAGGTAGACCAAACCCTGTGGTAGGCCTTAGAGGAGACTGGCTTCCTGGCTTGGAGAATGGTGGAAACCACCTAAGAAGAAAAGCCCTTCTTCCTTAATATGGAGGCTTCAACAGCCATGCCTTCAAAGCCAGACTGTCCATGTCCTCTCTCTCCAGAGGTAACCCTGGAGGAGAAGATCTGGTCTGCATGGCAGAGGAAACTGATCCTGAGCAGACAGCACCAACAGCTCTGGAAACCAAGGTTACCTGGTCCAATCAGGATGACTAGAGCACCATCCATCTGCATCTTTCTCAGCACCCTGGGGATGAGAGGAAGATGAGGGAAAATGTAGGCTAGATGAAAAAGCCAAGGAATGGACAAGATGTCCACTGCAAATGTCAGAGTATCCCCACAGCGAGAGCAAAACAGTGGAACCTTCCTGTTGTCCCTGGTAGCCATCAAGTCTATGCAGGGATGACCCCACTTCTGAACTAACAGATCGAAGCCCTCCGGATGGAGCTCCTACTCCCCAGGGTCCACCGTTTGGCAACCAAGGAAGTCCGCCAGAATGTTTTATACACCTGGGATATGCATGGCGGAAATGGCAGGAGCGTTTTCTTCTGCCCAGGCTAAAATAGCCTTGACCTCTAACCAAGTGTAAGTGCTTCTTGTGCCTCCTTGCTTGTTGATGTAAGCCTCAGCTGTGGTGTTGTCTAACTGGACTTGGACTGGACAATCCCTCAGAGGAGTGGATCGGTAAACCAGAGCATGATGAATCGCTCTGAGCTCCAGAAAGTTGATGGGCAGGAGAGTCTCTGCACTCCATCGTCCCTGAACCTCCAGGTGACCCAGGACCACTCCCCAGCCATAAAGGCTGGTGTCTGTCGTCGCCAGAGTCCAAAACTTGATAACAAAGGGTTTCCCTTTCCTCAGGTTGGAGCTGTCCAACTACCAGAGGAGGTTCTGCCTCAATTCCAGGGGAATCGAGACTAGGCGATCCTGGAGTTCCAGATTTCTCTGGAAAGCCCTGATAGTGAACCTCTGAAGCTCCCGGGTGTGCGCCATGAAGAAAGGGACCGCTTCCATGGTAGATACCATCTGTCCCACAACGGATGAGAACTTGCAAACCGGGGCTGAGGTCCACTCCAGAACACGGGGCATCTTGCACATGATTTGCTGAACAGAGTCCTCTGTCAGACAGATCATACTCTGATAGGTGTCGAACCGGAGACCCAGAAAAAAAAGATTCTGGATGGGAACCGGAGCAGACTTGTCCATGTTCAGAATCCATCCATACCGGAGGAGGTTCTGGGCACATTCCTGGACCGCCACCCTGGAAGTTGCCTTCAGCATGGACTCCGTTCATGTACGGTGTCACCTGAATCTCCTGAATCTCCAGGAAGGCGATCAAGGTGACCAAAACCTGTGCAAACCCTTGAGGAGCAGTGGTGAGCTCGAAGGGAAGAGCAGTGAATTGAATGTATCCCAGAGTGCAGGCAAATCTGAGATACTTCTGGTTTTCTGGATGAACTGGGATGTGCAGGTAAGCATCCTGCAGATCCAGAGAGGCCATAAATTTCCCTGGACATATCATTGCCATCTTGTAGTGAGTATGGACCACAAAAAAATTGAAGTCCTGGATGGGACGGCTGCCTCCATCCTTTGTGGGAACAACAAATAGGTTTGAATAGAAGCCTAAACCTCTAAGTGAACCAGATAACAGGACAAGGGGAGATAAGAAGAACGAGCCCTCTCTCAACTCTGTACATGGAGTAGTTGCAGAGATATGTCCCAAAGCAGTCTGTTCCATAGAAGTCAATGGATCATTGCAGCCATGCGGTAAAGTGCGCCAATTCAAATAAAACGACCAAAGTAAAAAGTGTCTAAAAAGTGCCAAAACACATATAGGATACCCAATAAACAATGAAAATCTATAAATCCAAAAGGAAAATAAGAAAAAAGTCCTCCAGTTCACCAAAGCATGGAAGGGAAGGGGTTAACTACCACAAAAACAGCCCCAAATGCTCCAGAGACAGAGAGATCAGAAATACAAATTACCCAACATGAATGCAGAAGTTATAATGAACTCCAGAAGACCCCTGTGTGGAGGGAAACTGTGGGACAAGCGGACCATGGCACTCAAAGGGTTGGTCATCTTTTTTTTGCAGGTCTTCTTTCTTCAGACTACCATTGAGAAGGAAGAAGCCTCAAAGAAACTCCTGTGGAGAGAGAGACATGGGTTTCATAATTCTCTCCCAGGGCTGCAAGGGTCCACAGACAGCACCTGTTAACTGGACAATACTCCAGGGGAAGCCAGTAATGGTAATCCACCTAATAGGGACCTTTGGGCACCCCATATCTAAGAAAAAATAATAGAATAACTAAAACCAAGGAAAACTGTTCACAGCCTTCTTACCATGTTGATAGAACAAATCTATCTGGCGGGGAGGGGCTAAGGTAGCCTGATATAGAGGAGGGGGTGGCACCACCCCTGCACTTCTTTCAGAATTGTTCCAGCCTACTGGGAGGAGCTGTCTCCTCCCCATGGTACCTGGATGACAGCGAAAGGGGTCAGAGCACTGACGGTAGAAGGATGCTAATCTGAATACTGGTAGCGTTATGTAAAGCAGGACAGCACACAGAACAGGAAAGGAGGCAGAGCACTGACAGAAGACTAATGCTAATCTGAACACTGGTAGCATTATGGAGAGCAAGGCAGCACATAGATCAAAGAACGATGCAGGGCACTGGCAGCAGAAGGATGCTAATCTGAACTCTGGTAATGTTATGGAGAGCAGGACAGCATTCAGAGCAAGGAAACCGAACACTGGCAGTAAAATGATGAGGACAAACAGAGCAGTACAGAAAAAAATCACAGGAGCCTAGACTCTTAGAATACAGATTCTGTTTGTTAAAATTTGGGGGCATTTTAAATATATCTTTGTTTATGCATCTTTCACTAGCACTTAGAATTCTGCCATGCTCCTACATTTTTATATTGTGTTCACCCCTGCAATATATGCAGGTTGAAACAGAGCAGAGTTAAGTCATGGGAAACAGCAGGCATCAATCCTGTTGCAGAATGGGCCAGGAAGAAAACTCTAACCGGACAAGGACAGATAGTCACAGTAATAACATGACCTAGGGGCCCTGGAAAAAACAGATAAGACCTGGTCTAACAAATATCACATAGACTTAGGCTATAGATACCAGGGCTATCAATACCAGAATAAACAGGACAGTTGGATAATTTTGAGAGCTGGAATCACAGCAAGTAGTTAGGCAAGATGGGCCAGACAAGGCAACTCATAAAAGCCAGGTCAGAAAAGTGAAGATTGGACCATGGAAAGTCAGGCAATCTGTTTAATGGCAGGGGTGGGGCAGGCAGAGCTAGATAGGCAATCAATGAACAGGAAAACAGGTATGTGTTAGTGTATACCTAGTTATTTCTGAGGATCCCAACAATCCAGCACTGGGCACTAGAAGTGGTATAAAATAGTGATTCTCCAATTACTGTAGTTAAACAGTTGGTGGAGCATTGTTTACAACTCCACCCAAAGTGGAGCTACAAGAATTACAGTGGTTCTGTCGGGTGCATAGTAACACACACACACACACACACACAAACACACACACTCTGATATTAACCCCTTACTAACACAAACACTTATATAACCCCTTACTAACACAAACATACAGATATATCTCCCCTGTACATACACACACATAACCGTTTATACACGCACTCTCAGCTGTAACCCCTTACGCTAATACACACATACAGTCTGATATAACCCCCTTACACTAACACACACTCACTTTAATATAACTATAATTAACCTCTACTCCCCTGGATGTGACTGTATTTATTGCATTGATCTCAGCATTCTACAAATCTGTTAGTGAAGAATATGAGGTAAAAGACACAATTTACCACATCTGAGATGAATGAGCTGGAAATGAAGTAATTCTCTCCTGTACCTATGATAAATTGACCCGTCTTCAACTAATACCCATTCAATAGCTGAGCTATCTAGATCACGTAGACTAGTCCACTCTTGTTCATATTCCTTGTTATAGTGCTTTCATAATGAAAATAAATAGCTTTTGGTGTTTAGAAGTGGATCTCTCTTCATACACTCCCCACATGTACTCCAGTGGATAAAAGAACTGGTGCATGTCATCACACTGGTGTAGCTGTTACTTCTATCAGATGTATATTTATCATGTGAGTGCAATTAACTCTACTCCCAGAAAATAAATAATCCAACCTGTACACATATCAAATGAAATTCCCTGCAGTCCAAGGTGACTTGTCCATAAGGCATATACCTATATATAGATATGTATTTACACTTGCATAGATAATGTATGACATTGATTCCATAGATGTGACAGCTTTATAAAGACAAATATACATGACGTATTTGCACTACTGAATCAGCAGGAATGTTAGAAATAATTAAATGATGATGATGATTATAATAATAATACGTCCTCTGTAAGACTGCTTAAATCAGTGATGGGCATCTCACTGGCACTTGAAAGAGAGATAACATATCATAATAATACCCCCCACACACACACACACTTACCTTACTATGACTAGAGAATTCTAATGGCCTCAATTAATTCTGCCCATGTGCATTTGTCCAATAGATAATATTTTCAATATTTAAAGTCCCTTTTAAATTAATGGAAAGTTCCAGAATGTTTATTTGTCCCCTGTGGTGCAGTTGGTTTATGCCTGAATCTCTCTATTACTCATTTGTGCAATTCTGGTGCAAACCAACTGCACTATAGGGGACATTATAAAGTTCCCCAAATTCCCATCAGTTTAACTGGGGAGTTATCCCTTTAAAAGCTAGAGATGTCGCCAGTCCTTTGCAAAGTGATACATTCGGTGGGTTAAACATCTCCATTTAAATCAATGCAATTTTTTATTTCCCATCTGTGGTGCAGTTTGTTTGCTTCAGAATCCTAATCTTTATTTCCCTTAACCCGTTCAGTGCCAGAGGGGTAGGCAACGCATTGCTTTTCAATGTGTTGCGTACCCCTCTGTCACTGAAAGGGTTAATCCAGCCATAGTATTTTCCTACCTGTCTTTTTTTAGTACATTTGCTCTTAACCCCAATGTCCTTTGACTGAAGGACAGTATATAAATGACCTGGTCTCTCTCCGGTGACAGCCACAGGCCTGGATTCCATTTTAAACTGATAACTTTATCAAGGTTTTTATCTACAAATGTATCCATAGATTTCAGTGAGAAACTGTAAGATAAAACCAGTTGATTATCACATACAGTGCAATCTAGGCTTTACGTAACTAGTATATGTTGAAATACTGTATATTTTTGTACCATTTTAGATGTTTTATAATAATATATAAGGTAAAATATTATTAAATTGCGGTGTTCTGTAAAAGAGAGAATTATCATAATGTCTGCACCAAGTAAGATGTGCTGGAATGAATATATTAAGGACACCTAGGGCAAACTTCACTAGCATATTGCTTTCCTTTTTCAGGTCATTTATCTTCTATTCGTACAGCATCTTAAAAAAGATACTTTCTCAAACTAGTATAGGCATTTAAAGGAGAAATAACATCTTCTTGTAATAATCTCCAATTTACCCTATTATGCACATAGTATCCGAAAGACCCCTGTGAATTTTTTCCTTGGTTTAAGAAAGGCCATCTTTAGGGAATGCTGAATGTCATCTCCATTGAAGCGAACATGACCGTTGCTAACAGGACCACAGCACCTCACACTATGCTCACTGCACATGGTAATCCTTTGAATACCAGAGGGGTACGCAACGCACTGCAAAGCAATGCGTTGCGTACCCCTCTGGCACTGAATGGGTTAACCTTGTAAGGACCAGAGGGATATGTAGCTCATTGGTTCGCAATGTATTGCATACCGCTCTGGTCTCTAAATGGTTAAGTAGGCTTGTACACTGTGTGCTACAGCCTGCTTCAGTTTCTCAGTTTCAACTGTCATGTCTGCCTCCATGTACATGACATCCATGACTGATTACAGATGTTCTATCCTGAGCGCACACACAAACAGGCAAAATTCATAGGGGCCATTAGGATTATGTGGTCACATTAAAGTAAGTGGGTGTTATTATTATACAGCTCACTAGTACTGAAGGGGTTGAAGCAATAGGTGATATGAATAAAAAAACCTTCAACTACGTTATACATTTATTTAGTCCCAGTAAAGCTGTTTTATAGGAAAGGGAACATTGTGGTGCCTTACCTGTTGAGTAAAACATGGGTACTTCCAGTTGCTGGGAGGTGCTTATTTCAAGCAAATACTTTTTATTTATTTACTTAAGTCACCACTAAGTGGGGGGTGTTTCTGCTTTGTACTCCAACAAAATGGAGTTCTCCAAAACAATGGAATGATTATATTTTTTTTGGTAAGGTCTGGTTTGAGCTGTAATAACTTTTGTATGAATCCTCACCCAACAGCTACAGCGTCACCTGCATAAATTGATAGTAATGTTTCACAAAAAAGCAGCCCAGATTAATCTTCATAGTATTTGGGCCATGGAGAGTGTTATTTCAGTACTGTCAGAGTTGTAATTCAAGAGTAATAGAATGATAAAGTATCCCCCTTCACCCCTTATCAAGTGTAAACCACCTCCCCTCATATGTGTAATCTGGTCACTTGACAGGACAGGTCACAGCAAGGGACAATCTTCTTACTGTGAGCATAAGAAAAACCCTGCCCCTCTTGACAGGTTTTTTCTTATGCTCACTGAAGTTTACTCCTCTCTGAGATCCATCTGGGTAGTCTTGCTGCTCTGGGCTGAGCAGTGTTACATCAGTAAAAAGGGCGGGATGGGGATACTTTATCATTCAATTACTCTTGAACTACAACACAGCCCAGATACTATCGAGATTAGTCTGAGCTGCTTTTTTGTGAAATCCCTTTAAAGGATGTCTTGCACCTTGATTGAACATTGGCCTGTGTGATTTTATAAATACAGCCCATTGTCTTTAGACATTATATGCTTGACACATACAAGCCATCTCTCAGCAGCATGAAACCACAGGCAGGGGGCTATTGCCCATTCGTTTCTTTTATCTTGATTTTCAGTGCAAGAGGCATATTGGACACTAGTAGTCTGTTATCAGTTCTTACAATGGAAATCTTGCAAGATAAATCATAGTCCACATAATCCATAACTCCCATGTGTCCTTCTTTAGGAGGGTCACTCACTCTTTGAAATCCAAACCCCTCTGTCCTTCTTTCCCACTCAGGTGTCCCTCTTTTTAGGAGATCAGACTGTATGTTGTGTATATAAGTGTATCACTTTGGCTACAGCAATAAAACTCACGCTAATGTTTGTTTAAACTTCATCATATGTGTTTATAAATAAAATACTTTGTTATTGTTATAAATATTTTATTCAATTACACAAAGAGGAGTCAATACATCATGAAATAACCTAAAAATGCTTGGAAATAATCCACCCACCAGCCACCACCCCCAGCAACATCACCTCACCCAAAAGTGTCCCTCATTGGCCAATTGAAATGTTAGGAGGTATGAAATAACTTAATGTTTGTGTCTATTGAAAACAGCATCCTATATATCGCAATGCTTTTTTGTACTTGAGTTAAAATTGTCTGCAAAGCCAGATATGGCCATAGAAATAGACCATAGTCCCTGCTTGGAGTGTTGAAGCCTATGAAGTACTCATTCTTTGTAAAACTTGTTGCCTTACATGTCATCTTAACCCTTTGAGTACCAGAGGGGTACGCAACAAATTGCAGAGCAATGCATTGCATACCCCTTTGGCACGTAAAGGGTAAATGTCTGTGTTTGGGTATCTGGAATATTTAAACACAAATGGCCTTGTTCATCAAGGTAAAGAGATACAAAAAATCAACTGCATCATAGGGTTGAAATGAACGTTCATGAATTCCTATTGATAAACAGGGGTCTTTTTAGCCGTGGGAATTCCAGAGAGGTGTCCATCACATTTTGAAACAATGCATTAGGGGACTCTATCTAGCATTCAAAGAGTTAACCCTTTGAGTGCCAGAGGGGTATGTAACGCTTTGCATAGCAATGCGTTGCATTCCCCTCTGG
Organism: Rhinophrynus dorsalis; assembly: GCA_037306005.1. NCBI lineage: Eukaryota > Metazoa > Chordata > Amphibia > Anura > Rhinophrynidae > Rhinophrynus > Rhinophrynus dorsalis. The sequence goes on along the minus strand of CM074720.1, from coordinate 325,900,935 downwards.
CACTCAGTAGATTAAATGTCCTATTCAGATCACCTGACTATGGTGCAGTTGGTTTGCCCACCATACTAAAGCTTCTAACATTATGTTGGAAACCTTTGCAGCATTCATGGAGTTAAATAAGCTCCACTTATTCATTAACCCCACAAGGACCGGCCAATCGCGCACCCAGCCGGCACTTAAGGACCACGGACCATTTATTTTGTTTTTTTTCTGAATCGGATTCAGGGGTCCCCAAATGGCATGCAGCAGCGTGGGGGGTCCTGGCACGTCATGGGTCCTTATGCCAGGACCATCAATGCATTGCGTACCCCTCAGGCACTGAAAGGGTTAACGGGGTAAAGAATTAAGGGGATTTTTTTATCCGCTCCCAACAGCGCAAATGGTTTTCCCCAAAATTGCTTCATTTTGCTTTTATAAATTCCTGTTGTGTCAGCAACTGCATTGCATTTAGTTATAGTTTTGCCTATAAAAGAGTTATTTTCTGAAACTCATTGTCCTGAACTTGTCTCTTTTCAGAATACTTTGAACACAACAGTTTTGAACAGTTCTGCATTAACTATTGTAATGAGAAGCTGCAGCAGTTCTTTAATGAAAGGATCCTGAAAGAGGTATGGAGAGATTGTCTTAAAAGTTGTTTGTCAAACAGAATGCAGCAAGCTATACATTCTGACCCTTGGGTCTTTTGCATAAATTAATTAACAAGATATGTTAGTGCTGCCAGCTTTGTAGCCATACCAGTTTATTTTTGGTATCCTGTATTCTCATTGATTTGCGTGTCACGGTGATAGGCATGACTTTAGATCTTTTGTGCTTCCACAATACAGAGAAATGGATTAGCTTTCTGTATATGTGTATACCTCACAAATGAAAAAAGTGAATTTTCTTACATTGCAAATATTTAGGCCCAAATTCGCAAAGCATCAATGGAGAAATTATTGGGTAATCTAATTGCACCATAGGGAGTAAATTGGGGGGAGAATTACCTTTGGTGCAAAAGGTACAAAGTAACATAGTACATCCAAGTTTAGAGGCCCTTTGAATGTACAATTGCCCTCTTTTACTAGATGCATCATTGGGGCCAATATACATTTCCTTTGTTTTATATAGGGCTTTTAATCTCTTGAATGCTAACTAGACAAGTTTCCAATATGTTGTGTAACAATGCATTGGAAATCCCTGTAGCATTCAAGGGTGTAAGGGCAACATCTAATTCATTGATTCCTAGCCCTCTCATCAGAAATCCCTAACAGTCCATGGCTTTAGTTACCTGCTTGAGTACAGGTGAGTTAATCAGAGGCTGGGTTATTTTATGAACTCACCTGTGCACTAGCAGGAAATCCTAACGTTATGGGTACATGACGATAAGGCTGGGAAGCATTGGGTTAGAGGAGAAGATTGCAGTTGAAAGAGCAAAAATGTCTGTTCCTTTGTTTAACTCACCTGTGCCCTAGCAGCGGAATTCTAAAGACATGGCAAGTTAGGGGTCCTTTTGACGATAAGGTTGGGAACCACTGGGTTAGAGGAAAGACTGCAGGTGAAAGAATAAAAATGAGCAGGGAAGTCCTAAAGACATGGCATGTTAGTGGTCCCCGAGGGGAGGGTTGGGGAATACTGGGTTAGAGGAAAAACTGCAGGTGAAAGAATAAAAAAGAGCAGGGAAATCCTAAAGACATGTCATGTTAGTGGTCCCCGAGGAGAGGGTTGGGGAATACTGGGTTAGAGGAAAGACTGCAGGTGAAGGAATCAAAAAGAGCAGGGAAATTCTAAAGACATTGCATGTTAGTGGTCCCCGAGGAGAGGGTTGGGGAATACTGGGTTAGAGAAAAGACTGCAGATGAAAGAATAAAAAAGAGCAGGGAAATCCTAAAGACCTGGCATGTTAGTGGTCCCCGAGGAGAGGGTTGGGGAATACTGGGTTAGAGGAAAGACTGCAGGTGAAAGAATAAAAAAGAGCAGGGAAATCCTAAAGACCTGGCATGTTAGTGGTCCCCGAGGAGAGGGTTGGGGAATACTGGGTTAGAGGAAAGACTGCAGGTGAAGAAATAAAAAAGAGCAGGGAAATCCTAAAGACCTGGCATGTTAGTGGTCCCCGAGGAGAGGGTTGGGGAATACTGGGTTAGAGGAAAGACTGCAGGTGAAGAAACAAAAAAAAGAGCAGGGAAATCCTAAAGACATGGCATGTTAGTGGTCCCCGAGGAGAGGGTTGGGGAATACTGGGTTAGAGGAAAGACTGCAGGTGAAAGAATAAAAAAGAGCAGGGAAATCCTAAAGACCTGGCATGTTAGTGGTCCCCGAGGGGAGGGTTGGCGAATACTGGGTTAGAGGAAAGACTGCAGGTGAAAGAATAAAAAAGAGCAGGGAAATCCTAAAGACATGGCATGTTAGTGGTCCCCGAGGAGAGGGTTGGGGAATACTGGGTTAGAGGAAAGACTGCAGGTGAAGGAATCAAAAAGAGCAGGGAAATCCTAAAGACCTGGCATGTTAGTGGTCCCCGAGGAGAGGGTTGGGGAATACTGGGTTAGAGGAAAGACTGCAGGTGAAGAAATAAAAAAGAGCAGGGAAATCCTAAAGACCTGGCATGTTAGTGGTCCCCGAGGAGAGGGTTGGGGAATACTGGGTTAGAGGAAAGACTGCAGGTGAAGAAATAAAAAAGAGCAGGGAAATCCTAAAGACCTGGCATGTTAGTGGTCCCCGAGGAGAGGGTTGGCGAATACTGGGTTAGAGGAAAGACTGCAGGTGAAAGAATAAAAAAGAGCAGGGAAATCCTAAAGACCTGGCATGTTAGTGGTCCCCGAGGAGAGGGTTGGGGAATACTGGGTTAGAGGAAAGACTGCAGGTGAAAGAATAAAAAAGAGCAGGGAAATCCTAAAGACCTGGCATGTTAGTGGTCCCCGAGGGGAGGGTTGGGGAATACTGGGTTAGAGGAAAGACTGCAGGTGAAAGAATAAAAAAGAGCAGGGAAATCATAAAGACATGGCATGTTAGTGGTCCCCGAGGAGAGGGTTGGGGAATACTGGGCTAGAGGAAAGACTGCAGGTGAAGGAATAAAAAAGAGCAGGGAAATTCTAAAGACATGGCATGTTAGTGGTCCCCGAGGAGAGGGTTGGGGAATACTGGGTTAGAGGAAAGACTGCAGGTGAAAGAATAAAAAAGAGCAGGGAAATCCTAAAGACATGGCATGTTAGTGGTCCCCGAGGAGAGGGTTGGGGAATACTGGTTTAGAGGAAAGACTGCTGGTAGGAGAATCCAAATGAATGAGCCACTGATTAAAGGGGAACTGTCACCCCTATACACGTTTGGGTAAAAAGTAACTAAATAGTGACTAGCTGGAATACTTTTGTAATGTTTTTAAAACATTTGTGGTTTGGCCGAAATTAAACGTGTAAAGAATATCCTGCCCTTCCTTCCGGACAGACTGCGGGTACAGCTCCGCACTGCAGTCTGTTGCACATCCTCTGCTCCCCTCCCACGTAGCATCTGGATCCAGCCTCCTCCAATGATGGAGGATTTCTCCTTGTAAGCTGGAGTGCTCTCAGTAGTATGTTAGTTAGGTGGGAACCATTGATCTAATTCATTGGGAAGTGGGAACAATTTTGTCTCCTATAGTGTACTGGGTTTGCATCAGAATTGATCCTCTTTCAGTTGGTGCATGTGGCCCCTAGTTTACTGTCTCTAATGCAGTAGTAATCACTGGGGCAGATGTATTAATGGTACATTAACCATTTAGGCTCCAACAAAGTGCAACTTTGCAAAGGGGTTAATAGCATGTTTTTGACTGTGGGGAAGAAAAGGGGAAGGCAAATGTATATGCCCGCCATGTTCCTGTGGTGATTTGGTCACGATTGGTCAGGGTGACTTCCTGTACATTGGAATGCAAGATTCTCTTTTCTAAAACTAAAAGGGAAAACAAATGTACTGCCACTACTGGAAGATGATTAATTCAAAAGTTATTACAGCTCAGTCTTGCTTTTCATAATATGGGTTTACGTCTCCATAAACAGTCGTGTGTCTCTAAGTTAAAATATTTTTAAATATTGATGTCTGTTCATGAAGGCATATAAAAGTTCGGTTAACCCTTTGAGTGCCGAAGAAGTATCCGGTGCATTGCAGGTTAATAAGATTAGTTTGTGGACACATTCAGGCTGTGCACTCCTACGTATTAGATGTGTGCACACTTCCGAAGCAAGTCAGCTGCACCTTAGGGGGGAATAAAAATCCCCCAAATTTCCCATTGATTTAAATGGGGTTTTAAAAACTTGAATGCTAGAGAGTACTAAATGAATTAACCCTTTGAGTGCCAGAGTGGTGTTCAATGTGTCGCTTACCCCTCTGGCACTTAAAGGCTTAAAGGAGCAGTAAACTCTTTTTATGAAAAAATATATATTGTAGGGATTTTCCTACTGAGTTAAATAAGGGTACTCCCACTGCCAAGAGATTTGTATTTCCATAGTTATTACAGTTTAAACCCATGTTTATTTTACATTAGCAGTGCCCTCTAGTGGTCAAATTCTAATTAGTTTTCCTATTAGATTCTAATGGAGAGGAAAGTCAGAAAAGTCAGAGACATACAGTTCTCCATAGAATGTGATAGAAACTGTCTGTCACTTCCTGTCAGTTAGAACAATCAGGAAGTGAACACAGTAAATTCACTTCCTGATTATTTAAACTGCTATAATTTTTGAATAAAACATCTGACAGTGGTGGCAGTGACCTTGTTTTATTCGGCAGGAAAAGATCTATAAAATATGTGTTTTCATAAAAATAGTTTACTGCTCCTTTAAAAGCCCCAATTAAATCAATAGAACTTTTATCCCCAGACCCCCCCCCCACACACACACACACAGCTTTCTGCTGTTGACACAGAAATAGCTCAGATTGTGGAAGCAACATGATAATTACTGAGGTATCTCAATAACATCAAGAACTGATTTGCCTGGGTTTGGCAAATGTGATGATCATTTTTCACATTTTCTTGTTTGTTTGTGTTAATACTAACTAGTCCAAACAATATTAAAGAGGACCTATAACTTTAAAATGTTTTGCCTAGCAATTAAAAGTTTGCATTAGGGTTTCAATTTTTTTTTTTTTTACTAAGAAGCACCATTTTCTTTATAATTTTAAAGAGGACTGACTCATCACCTTTCCAAGTCCTCCCTCAGTGGGTTTTACACAATTATTCCTAAGTAGGTAGAGGGAGGTAATATTATGGAAGTTTTGATTTTTTTTGTTTTTTTTTGTTAAAGGAAGATTAACTTTGCCTAGTAATTAAAAGTTTACTTTAAGTTTTCATTTTTATCTAACATGTACCAGTATCTTTATTATTTTAAAACAGGATTCTAGTGAACATACCATTAATGCCTTTTCTCCTAGTCCATGCGGAACACAGGAACCAAGGGTAAAGTTTCCTACTTTAGGGCAGGGCACTTCAAAAAAAGGTAAGGCCTCTGATGCTGAGACTCCCTCTTCCCTCCACTTTAACCTCACCTTGTGCTCCCAGTTTCAGTGTATAGCAAAGTGAAGATAAAGAAGAAGTGAGAGGATAGATGGAAATCCCAAGAGGATACTAATGCCCAGGGGCTCAAACTACATGTTTTTTTTTTTTCCTCCATGTGGAAATCCTGTGTTCCTCATGGACTAAGAGAAAAGGATTTGACGGTGAGTTCACTAAAATCCCCTTTTTTCTTATAATGGGGAACACAGGAACCATGAGGGGTACACCAAAGCTATCCACCTAGATTCCTACGTGGGAAAAATACCCCTCACTAGAGACCAGTTTGCACAGGATTAAACTGGTACAACTGGTGTGAACATACACACCAAACAGCTGAACAAGAACAGGAACCAATAGGGTTCAGAATTCTGTAGGAAAAAGAATTAGAAGGACTCTTATACAGCCTTAAGGCTCTTCCAACCAAAACCGGCATCAGCCAAGGCCAGGACGTTCACACAATAATGTTTTTTGATGGTGTGCAAGGACAACCATGTCACTGCCTTACACTGTTTCTCAGCAGTGGCCTGATTCTTGTATGCCCAAAAGGCACCCACTGGTCTGGTGGAGTGGGCAGTGACTCAAAAAGGAACAGGATTCTTTCTGAGAAGATCCTTCTGACAGATGGCCGTTGTTATCCAGAAAGTAATGGTAACGTTAGACAGAGCTTGTCTCACACACGAGCCTCAGGGATGACAAAAAGAGAGTCAGATTTCTGAAATGACACTGCGTGAGATGAACATAATACATCCAACAAACAACATTTCTGCTCCATTCTATTGGAAAGCACAGCACAGAAAGAGGGAAGAACAATTTCAAGTCCCACAGGGGAGTGGGATTCTGGAAGATAGGGAAGGCCTGAGCTACCCCCTGAACAAAGGTCGTGACATCAGGAAGCAAAGCTATGAGTCCCTGGAAAAGAACAGAGAGAGCCAAGAAATGTACCATAATATAGGCTGAGACCTTTGTGAACACCATCTTGTAGAAAAGCTAAAGCCATTGGAATGCTGTGGATGAAAAATACAATTGGCACATCACTGATAGAATAGGGCCTTTGAGCATGGTAGAGATGATGGCAGCGTCTGAGAAACCCGTTGTCTTCAAGATCAAGACCATCAAAGCCAACTTCTCCATCTCAGGGGGACAGTCAGGTCAGAAATTTTCTGATAGTGTTCCCAATTTCTGTGATCCAGATTATACAGACTTAGAAAGTCTGCAACAACATTTTCTACAATTAATAAGTGAATTGCAGAGATAGCGAGAATGTGAGTATCAGCCAACTAGAGGTTGTCGAGGACCACTTTCAAGCTTACAGACCTCTGGTTCCTCTTTGATGGCTCATGTAGGCAAACACTGTTGCATTGTTGGATTGAATCCTCACATATGATCCTGACAGAGCATGAGGCCAATGGCATAGCAGTAGGCAAATTGCCCACAACTCCAAAACAATGATTGGTTGAAGACTCCTTTATGGTCCAAAGACCCTGGGTTGTCAAGGGATGCAGCATAGCCCCCCAGCCTATCCGGCTAGAGTCTGTGGTGATCCCTACCCACTCCAGGATAACACATGGACATCCTAGCGTCAGATAGGAGCATTGAAGCCACCAGTGAAGGTCGTATTTCATTTGTGGAGACAGAGACTTGAGATGAAGCAGGTAAGAGTGTAGTCTGGACCATTTCCGAAGATATCCAACTGCAATTACCTCTATGAAACTGAGTGATGGGAATTGTTCCAAGGCAGAAACTAGGCATCCTAGAACTTTTGACTGCTAGGATATTCCTTGAGACATCTGAAGGGCCAAGGACTGGATCATGTCCTCTGGAAGTAATACCCCCCGCTCCACATCCCAAGAATGGAACAAAAGGTGATTTCTAAACATGGCATTTCCTTGACATGTTTTGATTTTTTTTAACTAAGATGCAACAGTTTCTTTATTATTTTAAAAAAGGTCTTATAACCTTTCCAAGTCCTCAGTGGAAGATCCATCTTGAAAAGATTTACATGATTATTCCTCCTTATCAATTAGTTTAATTATTATAATTATGCAGGCATTACCTGATCAAGTCATAGAACAAAGTTCTGCCAAAATCATATTGCCCAACTATCAATTAAAAAATCTCCAAGTTGTAAGCAGTGTCAATAGGTAAAAACTGTGTAGGTAACAAGTCCAATATAAAAAGCTGATATGTTTTTTTTACATTATAGAAGACTAGTTGAACAGCCCGTTACACGGGCCACAGTGCCTCTGGCAGCCGGTCGCGGGGCAGTCACTTCGGAGCGCCCAGCTCTGTATCAGCCGCAGTGCGGACAGTCTGTACTGCGCATGACTGCCGCACGCGCAGCAGTGTCTACTGCGCATGTCGGGCGTTACACACAACTTAGCGAATTATTATATAGGATTATTAAAACAGAACTACCACCTGGACACAACTTTAGCTTAGTTTAGGGCCAACCAGTGTGAGGACCACTGTTGCCAAATGCAAAATAACGTCTCCTTCTTGCCTTTTGAGATCTCCATCAGCAACTCCATTTATTTGAGTGTGTTGACTCGTGCCATAACACTTGACCATATGAGGTTGTGTTTAAGCCACTGGAAGAAAATGACAAGACTGGCTGTTATGCAGAGGTAGTTAATTAGTTGCCCTGAGTGCCAGTCTGGGGACTCTTCAAAGCAGTAGTGATGTCCAGTTTGTTAACATAAAGGTATCAAGTTTTAGAATCTTCACAGTTAAGCATTCCATCTGCCTCCAGAGGTATGAGACCCTATTGCAAGACCACCAGACATGCAGAAAGTCACCACGTACCCCACAGGATCTGAAGCAGGTGTCAGAGTGCATGTAATCCGATTCACCACCATTGGGGTTAGATAGGTGTTTTGAAACATATGCTAGATCTGTTCTCTTAGCCCTATGACCCACCAGATCCTCTGTCTTCAGTATGTCTGTCCAGTCTCCTCCTTTCAGGGTCTGTATCAAAAGAGACTCCCAATTTTGTACGACTTTGTCCATTTGTGGCTCACATGTAGTTAACATGATGATGTAAATTGCAGAAATATGGCTCTGTTTTCAAGATGTAATTTTTTTCCCTTTGCTTCAGACAAGGGAGACAACTCACAACCTCATCTGGGTGGCTTTAATGAATGGAGATGTTGGTAGCTAGTATCTCCCTTCTCGTGCATTTGATTTTTCTCCAGAAATGCTCCTCTTTTCACTTGAACAAAGGACTTTACCTCATTTTTACTTCATTTCTCATTGTAGACACAGGAACATTCTGCAAGTTTATAGTTATTTCCAAAGCTTTCCATTTCAGTTTCTCTTTATATAAAAAAAAAGAGTTCCTTTGATGCATTAAAGCCTTTGTATGGCTCTTATTGCTCCTATAGGAATATAGTTTGGCCATAATTTTTCTAAAGTAAAAAATATCAAATAAAGCTGCAGTCTACAGATTCTGAAAGGTTACCAGAGAAAGAAAAATGGGGTTTATTGTAAAAATCATAAAAGTCTTGTTTCAAAGGTTGCATGGCTATAAATATTTACTGTATCTTTGAACAGTAGTAGTTGCAACAAAATTTGAATCTTAATCTGTCATATTTCTTGCTAGCTCTAGCCTTCAATATAGTATGTGTATGCATATCTATCTATCTATCTATCTATCTATCTATCTGTCTGTCTGTCTGTCTGTCTGTCTGTCTGTCTGTCTGTCTATCTATCTATCTATCTGTCTATCTATCTCTGTGTGTGTCTGTCTATATTCTGTAAAACACACTCACGCACGCACTCACACCAGTTCCTAAGGGCCTCATGTTAAATAGAAGAGTGGAGTAATTCTGGGGCAAACCAACTGCACCATAGAAGTGAAATAAAGTTAATACAAATGGGCCTTCAACCATTTGAATGCTAGAGTGGTCTTCAATGCAATGTGACATCCATTTTTATTTCTATATTATGATGTAATTGGTTTTCCCCAGAATTACTCCACTTTTCTTTCAATTATAAGGCCCTGAGATCTTTTTTGTTTCTGTATCAATACATAGCTGAACTTCTCTTTATGTAGAAATGTAGAATGTGAAACATTAGCATACCTGTTTACTCTCTGGATCTGCCCACACTCTGGTTTTTAGAGGTAATTACCGGGTCTCCTGGGACAGAGACTCAATCTCTGGTGGTGCGGAGTTTCTTTTCTAACTCTGGCCACTTATTTTCCTTTCCATCCAGTCCTGCCCACTTACCACCCTATTCCTGCCCACTATATGAAACAAGGATGATAAGCCCTGCTTACCCATTTAAGCCTCTCCCACTCTATGATGTGAATGGCGTCATTTACATTCCCTGGTCTGTGACACGTGAGCCTGCTCCAGGGGCTCAAAAGGCAGAAGTTTCCAGGTATGAACATTTGAAACAAAGTATGGTGGCAGATAAGAACCAGTTGTACCATCTAATCTTCTAGTCTACCCATTTACCTCTCTTTTTAAAAAAAAGCTCAAACTTTTTTTTTTTTTTTTTTAATTCTTGACATACATTTACTTTTGCTGGAAGGCTGTTTCTTGTATTTATCACCCTTTCCGTAAGGTCCATCTTTTCTCCCAGTTTTTAGACCATGACCTTTTGCTCTGATATCTTTTTAGTCAGAAAAATTATTCTCTCCATAACTTTATAAAATACCTTGATGGCTTAAATAACATGAACCTTCTCCCTTCTATAAAAAGCTATACATTTCAAGCTAAACATATTAAGGTCATAAGATGCACTAAGGTGTGATAATGGTGACTTAAACTCCTAGGCGGAGATTCACCAAGTGGTGATAAAGAGATGATAAAGTGGAGATGACTTCTCCAGTTCCTATGTTATTTTATTCACTAAGATCTCCAAAGTTGAAGAAGTCTTAGTCCATAGGGTCCATAGAATAACATAGGAATTGGAGAAGAGTTAACCTGGAGAAGTCATCTTCACTTTATCTTCACTGTATCACCCCTTTATCACCACTTAGTGAATATCCCTCCTAGTGTGACAAACTCTTAATTTTAAGAAGACTAAAAAGTACTGGAGGACTATACAAAAAAGTACTTCAGAAAAGGGCCGTACTAAAAAGTAAATGAGTAAAAGACTGATCTAAAAATACACGAGAAAAGGACTGTGCTAAAAAGTGCATGAGGGCCATGCAAAATGCACATTAGAGAAGTGCTGTATTAAAAAGTACATGAGTGAAGGACTGTGCTAAAAAGTACATGAGAAAAAGACTACTAAAAAGTACATGAGAAAAGGACTGTACTAAAATGTGCTTGAGGGAAGAACGGTGCTTAGGTCAGAGATGCTCAGCTAAGCTTGTAAACCTGCAAGGGAATGCAAGGAGCTCACTAGGAGGGTGTCCTGCACCCAAGGTGAAAACACTTTTAGATCACAAGTGCCATACACAGAGAAGAAATACTCTGCCCAAATGACAGTCCAGCTATGAAATGCCAGATAATCCCAGCTCTGCAATGCACACTCAAAGGGTTAAATGGGTTTTTAAATCCCTTGAATAATAGGTTGTCAGTGCTTTGCGAAGCAATGAGTTGCAAAACTCTGTAGCATTAAAAGCCATGTTTAAATGGGATGGGAATTTAGAGAATTACATTGTGCAGTTGATTTTGCCTAGAATTGTTTCTGATTTATTTTGTGCATAAGGGCCCTTGGTTTGGTGGAGACTAGCGTGCAGTGATCTATAATTATGTTAATACCTGGAAACTGTCTGGATCTGAGCAGGAGACTCCGGCTTTTATACTTTGCTAGCGTTTCTGCCACTGCTTCGTCTTTGTGGTGAAGCCTTTTTTTTTTTTTTTTTTTATTAGCCCTCGTGGTGGGGCATCAGGACCCATACTGATCTCCCAGCCAATGATCTGGGAGATCAATAGAGATGATGCAGGGCTTCACCCCCCTGCCTCCTCCTAAGCCAAGTACTGTGCCACAGACTTATCCTGATGTAAGTGGTTAAGCAGTTGGTTGAGGACTCAGGGGCCAATCAACATTCTATTGCCATGCCCTTGAGTAGGGTGACCACAAGTTCTGAGTTGCCAGGACAGTTCCAGATTTTAAATATGCGTCCCATGTCTAGAGCAGCCCCCTTCCGGGTCAATACAAAGTCCCAAAAAGAAAACTCCAGAGCACAGAGTTCTAAACTGCCTAATGTGACATAAACTGACACCTCTGCTGAGTTACAAAAATGGCTTCCAAACGCAAGACCTCTAAATGCTAGAGAGAGAACTGAGCCTTGATTCTGACAACAAACAGGAGCTGCAGTGCAATATTGTTGTAGTGTAATACTAGTCTAAGGCTTTGGACATGATGTACATTTTCTTTTAGGCCACCACAGGCATTTCTTCCAGTCACATCATTCAATGAACAGTTCTCTCTCTAGTGTTTAGAATTCTGTAGTGTGTCAGAGAAAGAGCAGGTTGTGCAGTGATGTCCAGTGATATAGAGTGACCTCCCCACTCTTCGTCCATTTTTAATGGTAAACCCCACCTCCCCTTCTCCCAGTCCCACCTATCCCAATCAAGACCTATTCACTTTGTGATGCAGATCACCTGATTTGGACACTCCCACCCCCAGACCTTAGAGGACCTCTGGAGGCTTGGGACAGGAATGTTCCCAGGTATGGTATTGTACATTTTTTATAACTGATATGTTGCTACCTGACACACTGGACCTTATGTACTAAGGCGGAAGTCAGGCAATTCTGAGGAAATCCAACTGTCCAATAGGAACAAATAATAAAGTCTGATTAAGTTGGGATTTAAACCCCTTTAATGTTTGCAAGGTTTCCACTGCAAGGACAATTGTCAGTCAGTAAGAATTCCTATTTGTTCCCTACAAACTAGTTGGTTTGACCCAGAATTGGTCCAGTTTTTACGTTATGCATATTACCCTTTGAGTTTGGCATAAAAAGATTTGGAGCAATTCGGCTGCACCATAGGGACAAAACATTCCTATTAACTTAAATGCAATTTGTTGCATACCACTCTGTCACTTAAAGGGTTAAATGGGGATCTGAACCCCCTGTATGCTAGAGAGGTCGCCAGTGCATTGCAAACCCAGTTTAAATAGGAAGTATCACCTGTATATGTTAGGCTAAATAGGTTATATAGAGAATATGATTAAAAGTGTCTATAATTTTTTTAAAGTGTTATTTTGTTGAAGTTGAAGTTATAAACTCTTCCATGTACCTACTTCCGCATAGACTGAGGTTACCAGCTGTGTAACCTCAGTCTGTCACTCTGCCTCTGCTCCCCTCCCTTTATACAGCCTCCTCCAATGACGGAGGGTTTCTGCCTGTAAGCTGGAGCACTCTCATTGGCTAGATATCAATCTCTATCCAATGAGACTCATTCAGCTTGCAGACAGAAAGCCTCCGTAATTGAAGGCGGCTGGATAGAGGGAGGGGAGCAGAGGCAGAGTGACAGACTGAGGTTACAGAGCAGGTAACTGTAGTCTATGAGGAAGTAGATACGTGGCAGAGTTTATAACTTGAATTTCGACAAAATAACGCTTAAAAAAAAATTATAGACACTTTTAATCATATTCGCTATATATCCTAACTATTTAGTCTAATTTATATATAGGTGATACATCCACTTTAAAGGGATAGTAACACTTCGTTTTAACGTTATTTTATTTTGTAGGCATTAAAAAAACATGAAGAATGATATAAGTCTTATCTCTCAAACCTTTATGGTTTATGAGATATTCACAAGCAAAGTTTCCCCTCCCCGCCCCTTTTACCTAGTGTAAGCCATCTCTTCTCAGATGTGGATCAGGTTGTATGACAGTACAGATAACAAAAGGGGACAATTTTCTTTGTATGAAAACAATGAAAGCCCTTCCCCCCTTTACAAGTTTTTCAGCTTTTTCCATTATCTTAATTGAAGATTGTCCCTCTCTGCAGTCTACCTGGGCATCTCCCTTCTGATCTGGTTGAACAGGGGGGGATACTTTGTTTGTGAATATCTCTTAAACCATAAAGGTTTCAGAGATAAGACTTATATCATTCTTCATGTTTTTTTAATGCCTACAAAATAAAATAAAGTTAAAATGAAGTATTACTATCCCTTTAAGTAAATGGGAATCATGGATTTTTAGTCCCTATGGTGCAGTTGGTTTGCTCCAACTCTTATTAAATCACATTTTTCGATTGCCAGGAATAAGTGTAACATATTGCAGAGCAATACTTTGCATACTACACTAAACTCAAAGGGTTAACCTTTGAGTGTCAGAGTGGTGTGTAACACGTTGCTTTTCAGTGTGTTGTGCCCCCCTCCCCCTTGTACTCAGCGTTAAGCAGAGACCAAATTGAAAGTGAATGCCATAGTAGATGTGCTTTTCCCAACATAATACGCTCTGGCTGTACACAGGATATTCATGAATATTCCCTTCTGTTCACAGGAGTGCACAAACACAATACAGGGGACTGTACTAAAGTAGTCTGACAGCTGGCTTAGGCATACTTTCTTCTTTATTATTTATAACAATTTTTGGCAAACCTTTACACTAGTCTTTCAAAGGGTTATTGCCAACCTGATCTGTAGCTTGTGATCTTTTCTAATCTCTTTTGTTAAAGTCCTTGTCGTCTTGTGCTTCTCATAGTGGAAAATGGCCAGGTAATAAATCTTGGCATTGCTGGCAATATTGCACTATAAGGAGACAAACAACAAATAAATGCCACTTTCTTGTTTGTGTGTGCGTGTTGGCTGAGGCAAGGTTGAAAGGGAGACTACGTGTCTAATCCAGTGATTCTCAAGCAGGGTGCATGTGTGCCACTTGTTTTCTAGATTTTGCCAAAAATGACAATACTGAATTTAATTGTTCATTTATAGATATTGTTACATATGTACAATATGCTACTTTTTGTCATTCTGAGACCTAAGAGTAACAATATTTATATAGCTGAAAATATCTAGATATGTCTATTTATTTCTGTCTAGATGTCTGTCTGTCTGTCTATCTATTCTATCTATCTCGCTCTTTCTGTCTCTAGCAGTATATCTTCTTTTGTTTAACATAAGGATTTATGTAGGAACGTGTCCTTCATACAACAGTCGGGTACATCTATATAGCCCATTTTGTGAGCATTTTGCTAGTAGTTTCAGTTTACAGTCTATTAAAGCTGATAATATATTGTGTCCCATACAATCCATTTAGCAGGGGAGGGCTGGCCTGGGGGGCAGGGGGGCAATTGCCCCCTGGGCTGGTGATATGTCTGTGGTGGTAGGCCATTGCACCTCACTAAATGTCCTGATTGCTGCTATAAATGGAGCTACACTAGTGATACAACAGAGCTTACAATTGAAATGGAGCTACACTAGTGATACCACAGAGCTTACAATAGAAATGGAGCTACATAAATGATACCACAATCCAAATGGAACTAAACTAGTAGCATAAACCACTTCCCTTTTAAGCTCTATAGTATCACTAGGTAAGCTTTACTTAAATTGTAAGCTTTGTAGTTTTGCGCTAGTGTAGCCCCATTTCAACTGTAAGCTATGTGGTATCACTTGACTTACGTCACAACATTAATGCCAATTTTAAAATTAACAAAAGGGGGTGGGCCACTTGAATGTATCTGCCCCCGGGCCACAAGTTGCCAGCCCTCCCCTGCCATTTAGTGTATTGTTTATTGTGAGGAGGTGTGATCTAGCGCAGGCCTAAACAGGGAGCTCAATATACAGGAAACTGCTGATACAATTCAAAAAATAGTTCTACCTGAGTGCTGTATGAAGGGGACCTACTTAGGTAAATTAATCATTTAAACACATTAATAGCCATTTATTCCAAGGCATTAATTTCCCTTTAGCCTTTTGAATGCTAGAGGAGCATCCAAGCCAAAGTGGACAAATGCATTGGATGCCCCATTGCTGCTCAGTGAGTTAAAGTAAAACTCCTACATAAAATACAATGGAGTTATATAAACATTATATGTTAATACTCTGGGCAGTGGTTCCTAACTCCAGTGCTTGGAGCAGGAGAAAATGCACAAAGATGTGATAAAGAATTAATAAAGTGGAGAGGACTTCCCCAGCGTTCTAAACTTTCCAGTTCCTATGTTATTCTATGGAGCCAATGTACTATGTTGAGAGATCTTAGTGCATGGGGTTCATAGAATAATATAGGACTTGGAGAGTTTAGAACAGTGGAGAAGTCATCTCTGTTTTATCACCAATTTATCACACCTTAGTCCATAATACCCTGGTTGTGTTGGAAAGAAATCCCTAATTAAACACAGGAAGATCCATTACAACAACTGAGCCCCTGAATACCAACCTATGATTGGGTAGTGATGTTTTGAACTGTCCTATTGGGTGTGTCTTGAAGACTAATGACAGGAAACCATTCCAATGAAACTTGCCATAGAGTTGATGGGGCTTTTATTCTCATGAATGCCCAGAGTGGTCTGTAACATTCGCTGAGGTCTCTGGAGAGGTGTCCAGCAACGTGTTGGAAATGTCTCTAGTCATCAAGTAGTTAAAAGCCCCATTTAATGTTTTCAGTGCCAGAGAGGTATCCAATGTGATAACTTTCTGGCACTCAAAAGGATTAAATCTCTTGATGTTCTGGCAATGAATATTTCTCCCCTGTGTTGCATTTGGTATGCTCCAGCATTGCTCCTCTTTTCTTTTTGTCTCCCTAAGTATAAGGGCAACCCAGGCATGGGCCCTTGCTTCCACGTGCCTAGAGGGATTCAGCTGCACCACACTAACGAGGCTCACATAGGCCGAAACGTACATCTGTGGTTTTGCTGTTTCTCTCGTGAGGAGAGGATTTGCCTGACATTTCGTAGCTGGACTGTCTGTGGGTGGGACCAGTCTGATATGGATATGGAGATTTCCTCTCTACAATGGCACATAGAAGTGAAAAACATGAGTTGTAGCACCATTCAGAGGCTACCATGCCTAGAACAAGACACTTTATCTTGTTCGTGCTTGATGTGTGCTCCTCACAACTCTTTTGTCTCCCTAAGTATAAGGGCATCCCAGGTATGGGCCCTTGCTTCCATGTGCCTAGAGGGATTCGGCTGCACCATGCTGATGAGGCTCACATAGGCCGAAATGTACGCCTGTGGTTTTGCTGTTTCTCTTATGCGGAGAGGATTTGCCTGACATTTCGGAGCTGGACTGTCTGTGGGTGGGACCAGTCTGATATGGATATGGAGATTTCCTCTCTGCAATGGCACATGGAAGTGAAAAACATGAGTTGTAGCACCATTCAGAGGCTACCATGCCTAGAACAAGACACTTTATCTTGTTTATGCTTGATGTGTGCTCCTCACAACTCTTTTGTCTCCCTAAGTATAAGGGCATCCCAGGTATGGGCCCTTGCTTCCATGTGCCTAGAGGGATTCGGCTGCACCATGCTGATGAGGCTCACATAGGCCGAAATGTACGCCTGTGGTTTTGCTGTTTCTCTTGTGCGGACAGTATTTGCCTGACGTTTCAGAGCTGGACTGTCTGTGGGTGGGACCAGTCTGATATGGATATGGAGATTTCCTCTCTGCAGTGGCACATGGGAGTGAAAAACGTGAGTTGTAGCACCATTGAGAGGCTACCATGCCTAGAACAAGACACTTTATCTTGTTCGTGCTTGATGTGTGCTCCTCACAACTCTTTTGTCTCCCTTTTTATGAATAAGGCTCTTACAGGCAGTATGTGTCATGATTAAGTGGAGCAATTCTGGGACAAACCACCTACACCATAGGGTACAAACCATCTGCACCATATGGGACAAAGTACAACCCCTGTAAATTGTACTTTTAACCTCTCAACACTCAATGGGTTAAATTCCCATTTAAATCAATGGGTATCCGGGGTAGAGTAGAGTGCTTTTACCCCAGAATTACTCCTGTCTGCTTTGATACATTCAGCCCTAAGTGTCAGTACGTGGGGGAGGTGATGTAGGGCTGAGACAAGGGGGAGATGCACTAAGTAGTGATAGTGGTGATAAAGTGGAGCTCTCCAGTGATATCACTTCTACAGTTCCTGTGTTATTCTCTAGAGCCTATGCAATAAGATCTCCAAAGTTAGATACATTTTAGTGCACAGGCTCCATAGAATAACACAGGAATCATAGAAGTCATCTCCGCGTTATAACCACTTTACCATGCCTTAGTGCATAACCCCCAAGGAGTTCCTGCACGGTGCATTTTAATCACATCATGTATAAATCTAATGAAAGTTCATTCAACATCACTTTAGTTGTTTTTAGGTGCTAATGTCCCTTCACATAGAAATAATTCCAGGGTTAGTGTTCCTGAAAATTGATGCCTTTATGTCTGAGACTATGAGCCATATGGTTAGGGCAACTGCACCATAATGGACTAATAAAACTACTGAAATGATTTTAATGCGATTTTATGATTTTTTGAAGCAATGTGTTGTGAGCCCTTGCTAGCATTCCAGGGGTTAAGCATTTTGTTGGGTACCTCTCTGGCACTCAGATGGTTAAAAGCCCCTTGTGGTGGTGCTGTTCATTGCACATTATGGCACAGGTGTGTAATACATTGTACAGGGAAATGTATGGCATTCCCCAGTGAAAAGAAAGGGGCCAGAACATGGCATGGTTCACTTTGTAATGCATGTAGCAGCAGGACTCTATTATACAGGCATCCAATTCACCACTTGGCAGCTCCTTCATCTGCCAGAGGACTGCCTAGCATTCCTCACAATCCACATGGCATCATAAAGAGGAGGAAATGGCAGCCATCCTTCATGTATCACTGCCCTTGATGGATTTTTTTTACGACCTTCATAAAAGAGAAGCACACTTCAATCGTTTTGGAAGAAAAAGAAATGGGATGCCGATCAGAGAAAGCAGATTAAATTAAAGGAAAATTATACCTATAGGGATAAGTTGCTCTTAATGTGCTTAACCCTTTAAGGACCAGAGGGGTGTGCAATGCATTGAAAAGCAATGCATTGAGGACCCCCTGCTCCATAAAGAGTTAACAGAAATACTTCCCTAGGCTGGAGTGCTTAATACAGCCGTCAGTTATATCTGTTATAGATTTTTTTCTGCTTAGATGTAGTTGCCTGCATTTACTGGTCACCATTTTAGGTTTATATTTAGTTTTCGTCTTCACTTGGTAAACACTAGACTTACTCAGTCTGAATGAGATTATCCATAACGGGCCATGAAAACCTTCTGAAAATAGTTCAGTATCGGATATCCCAGTAGGCAACTGTCTAGCGTGTTATGGTTTGAGGGGCACCTCAGCTATGCTGGACACACTCAAATTCAGTAGTGAGGGCATCCAGTGAAATCTCAGTGTCACTGTCTTATTTTAAATACCTGTTACTAACTCTTATTTAACACTTTGGATAATAGAGAGGAGTCTCCAAACATATTGCATAGCAACATGTTGAAGAGCTTTCTAGAAACCATGGGTTTGTTTGTTATAAGCTAAGGGCAATTTCTGTATCAGGGAACGATGAATGGGATTGGAGGAGAGGTGTTATGTGAGAAGAGGCAGTGTGGACATGGGAGGAGCTAAGGCTACATAGGAGACCTTGCCTAGAGATGCCTGAGAGGTAAAACCAGCTCTGCTCAGTTGTAGAGTTCAAATACAAAACAAACAACAATCAAAGTTAGTAAATCCTATTAATCAAATTAAGGTCCACTTATTTCAGGGGTCCTGATCACCTAAAACCAACTTTGCTGGTTTTGAAAGAGCTTTCAAAATCACCTGTATGTTACAGTATCCATTTTTTATTTAGAGAACTAGTTTTGTGTTACTTATAGATTATGCTAATTAAGATCTGCCTTGCTGGAACTTACTGTTTTATCCCTATATCAGCATGCATTGACTTATCCTTCTCAGTGCCAGTTGATGTGGGCAGTGCATTAAATCCTACAAATATAAATAACTCAGACTAGTTTTCTGTATAAAAAAATGTTTAATACAACAGATAAGTGATTTTGAAAGTGTCATGTTCTGATAGTAACTTAAAGTACAGATACCATTTATGTGGCTGCTTTTACATAGATTTGCTATTTCTCTTAAGATTTTTTTTTAAATAAATGAAAATATTGGAAGATGAATATGTTTGTCTGCATTGCCATAATCTAAGCTCTACATACCTTGTTGGCACTCAGCCGCTCTGAAGTGATTGGATGTTCCACAAAATGCCTTGGAGCTCACTGCAGACAAAAATGTACTTAGACAGGAGCCATCGGTGCTATAGAAACTAAACAAGCTGTTCTGTGACCGTTCAGCTCCGGGCCAAGGATGATACTTAAATTATTAAAATGACAACGCATAGAGAAAAGCAGTTTGAGATTTTTCAACTTCAGAGGTTTTTAATCTAGATAGACACCTGCTATAGTACTAGCATTAAAGTGCTTTCTAGTTTTATGGATTAAAAGCTTATTTGTAAAAATAAATAGAGGTAAACATTGTAAACATTTGGATGAAAGGCTGATTGCTAATATGTTAAACCTTTCAGTGCCAGAGAGGTATCTAGTGCATTGCATTTGGGTACTCAAAGGGTTAAAGAAAATACCTCTAAGAAAACATGGTTTTAACCCTTTGAGTGTCAGCAATGCATTGCGTACCCCTCTGGAACTTAAAGGGTTAAACAAGTATCCTGTTTTACTAAGTCTGCTCTTATGTGAGCCACAAAATGGCTCCTCTCATCCCTTCGGAGGTGGGGGAGGTCAGAAAAGTGACCCCTTTAGCTTGCATACAAACTCACAGCCACAAACTGCTGCATCTGCCCTTGTGACTCAGTTTAGGATCAATTGCAAAATCAGAGAGAGCACTGGGGTCTGTTTTCTGACTTCTGTTCAGCTTCTCTGCTGAACTGCTGCAAATAAGAGTGCAGCAATTATTTCATCAATAGGATTCCCAGGGCAGCAGATCTGCAGATACAGAGCTATCAGGTGATAGTTACCCTTTAGGCCTCGGTCACATGGGCAGCAAGTTTCACAGATTAGGCCTCATTGTTTTTTATGGGGTGTTTTACATGTGTTACTGCAACAAAATCAGCAATGTGAATTAGGCCATAATGTGTTTAAGGGTTTGTTCACACAGGTAACATTAGGGCACTATCATTGCACAAATGGTCCTGAGAACAAATTATATATGTTGACACAGATATCTATAACATCATGTGAATGCAACTTATTGCATTTAGCGTTGAACTCATTGAAGTTGCAGTAAGGATGATCTACACAACAGTCTACGTGGCTTCCATGCAAGTCATTCAAAAAGTTGACTTTGGTGTCTTGAACAGTGAAAAATCTCTGCTACTTTCACATATCACTATCCTTTTAAAAAGTTGCATAAAAAAAGTTGTGTGCCCAGATGGCGCCTTATCCATGTCGCTGTTATTAAAATGGCAACATGAGAATCTCACACTGCATGGAAGCGTGCGATTCTCATGTCTCTTCCTTAAATGGCGATTCAGCCTGCATTGATTCCATGGCGCTTCAGCCTGCAATGTTCCCATGGGTGACTTCCTTAAATGGAGCTTCAGCCCACATTGATTCCATAGAGCTTCAGCCCGCAATGTTCCCATGGGTGACTTTTGTGCTAGAAATCAATCATCCATTTCACATGATATTCTGGGTCTAGGCATTAGAATTAATGCAGTTCTAAAATTGCTGGTTTAAAAACACTTACCTTTGCACTGGTGTACAAGTCTAAATGACTGAACCAGTAGTAAACTCAGATAGGTTCATCACCACATAATTAATTGCTTCATACATTATAAAAAAAATTAGTGAAGCAAACTAGTCATCGTTAGACTTGAGGAACATTGAAGGTAAATAAAACTGGATGCTTCACCAGTGAGACAATGCATACCTATAATTGCCAGTCTGAACCTAGCCTAAATCTTAACCATGTATTGGTAGCTACAAACGTGCCTGCTCTGCTGCATGCAGAGAAGGGGGGAGAGAGGCCTTGTCTTTTCTGCCAGCCTCATGTTTCAGACACCAGTAAGGTGAGGTATGTTTCAGTCATCAGGATCATGATCAGACACAATAAAAGTAATGCGGGATGAAGTGCCGTTTAAGGAAGCAACATAAGGATCTTGTGCTTTCATGCAGTGCAAGATTCTCATGTCGCCATTTTAATCAAGGCGCCATGGTTAATGCGCCGTATGTGCACACAATGTTTTTAGTTCTTTGAAGATTCAGACATCGGCTTTCTCTGTCTTGTTTCAGAGACATATTGCCATCTTGCCGGGCATCAAGGTCTTCTTTCAGGGTGTCACTCATGCTTTCCCTGCCTATAAGGCTCCCACTCCCCAGTGTTTTGGGGGTCTTGCAGCAGCCACCTTTTGAGTCTTTGGCTACCATTCCCTTATGTCTTCTGACATGGAAGATGGCTTTTCTCTTGGCTGTGGTCTCTGTTCGCAGTGTGGCTGAATTGCATGTTTTGTCCTGCAAACCACCTTTCCTGGTGTTTCACGAGGATAAGGTTTTCCTCCATACCTCCCAGGAATTTGTTCGTAAGGTGGTATCTGAGTTCCACATCTATCATGAGATTGTTGTGCCCCTTTCTGCCCTCACCCTAAATCTGACACTGTGAGGGATCTCCACTTGTTGGATGTGGTGCTTTGCCTTAAGTTTTACATACACTGCACCCAGTCTGTCCATAAGACTGAGGCCCTATTTGTCATTCTGGAGGGTCCTAGGCAAGGTAAGGCAGCATCCAAGGTGACCATTGCATCTTGGATTAAGTCAACTATCTGCAAGGCTTATGAACTCAGGAAGAACCTGTTTCCTTACGCATCACAGCGCATTCTACTAGGTCTGTTGGGGCCTCCTGGGCCTACAAGAATCAGGCCTCTGCTGATCAGCTATGCAAGGTGGCCACATTTGCCAAATACTACCATGTTGATGGTCTGGCTTTGGCTGAAGCCAGCTTTGGCAGGAAGGTACGTGAGGCAGTTCTACCTGTCTAGGACTTTATTTTCTTTGCCTTTATAGCGCTTTATCCTTTAAGCCCTGTTGGCTCTTGTTTTGTGTGCTGTGTTACAGTTTGACACTTTATTAGTTTGGGATGTTCCGTGTCCTGACTAGTCCATGAGAGCTCTGATATCATGGGGACCGGCACTTGGTCCTTTCCTTCTTTTTTTCCCACCCTGGGAACTCAGTGTTGGTACATCCCCATGGTACCTGTAAGCTATATTGAATTACAGAGAAAAGAGGATTTTAGTCTTACTTGTTAAATCATTTTCTCCTAGTCCATATAGCTTACAGGTCTCCCACCCAGTGAAAAGGGACCATGCTTGGTTCCTGCGGCTGGACATGGGAGTCCTATTGGGTCCATGCTCACAGGAGCTTTCTTCTTCTTCTTGCTGTCTAGCTCAGTAGGTTTATTGTTACAAATCTAACTGGAGGGGAGTGCCTAGGTAGCCTGCTATGGAGGAGAGGGAGGCTCCACCCTGCAATTCTTGAAGAATTGTTCCAGCCTACTGGGAGGAGCTGTTGCCTTCCCATGGTACCTGTAAGCTATATGGACAAAGAGAAAAGGATTTAACAGGTAAGACTAAAATCATCTTTTCTGACACACACCGGTCATTTTCACTGCACATTAGGGCCTCTGCACCTACTTTTGATGGCAAAGTTTTTCAACTTGCATTGAAGCCACTGTATATAATAGAATGGCAAAGTCAACAAATTTTTTAGTGTCCAATATGCGCAAATTGTGTGCCTGTTGGACAATTTTATGCGGCAGTGGTTTTTGACAGCACGGTTAATAGAATACCAAACTGTGCTTTCAAAACCACCAGTTTTTTATTTAAACAGGGGCGATAGAATCGAGCCCCAGATCTCCCCAACAAAATACTAGACTTTGGCAGGTATTGTTACAGGCCTCCTTAGAGGCAATTGTTGAGTATGTGGCCCTACTTAGAGGGAATAATTGAGTATGAGGCCCTCAACTGTATTTTTGTTTAATATGCCTGATGTGTGTTGTTAATAGTGATAAAGGGTCAAGCTGGCACATATTTTCAATATTAGGATAGTTTCTCTTTAGAGCGCCTTCTTTTAAACTGCAGCTTTGTATTTCTGTGGCTTTGCTTTCTGTCAGTTGCTTATGAATTTTCTAGTGAATATTTGAAGTAAAGCAGTTATCAGACCTTTATAAATAGTAATCCATGGCAGACATTGATTTATTGAGACAGAAAACTATTGCGTTAAGTAAACATTCTGTTCTCTCCGTTTATGTAAGGACAGTAATATGTCTATTCATTATTACACAAAGAATAGAAAAATAATCTCTTCGTAGGGAGATATGAAGTCCGGACCACCTTGTTGTAATACGCACAACGAAGTAGAAATATCCTGAGGGAGATGCGCTAAAATGTGAAAAAGAAGAGATTACTTCATCTGTAATACCACTTCTCCAATTCCTTTTATTTTGTAGAGTCTATATAGTAAGAACTCTCCCACTTTAGAAAACTTAGTGTACAGGCTCCATGGAATAACATACAGACTGGAGAATTGATCTCATTGGAGACAGTGAGGGAGATGCTCTAAGATGTGATAAGCAGAAAATAACTTCTCCAGTGGGATCACTTCTCCGATTCCCATGTTATTCTATGGAGCCTGCACACTAAGACCATGATTGTCTGTCTTTTTTTTTGCACAAGGCACCCCAACAGGCAATCTGGACTTTTCAGGGCACCCCTAACATTTTAAAGGTTTTATAAAGAGTTAATGATGAGTGGTAAAATACATACATAATATTAGGTCTTACAATCTGAATGCCACAAATAAGCATATTGTGCATAATTATATTCATAATTATACATTTGAAAGACAATATTGCACACCAGAGTGCATTGGCACACTGGCTGAGAAACACTGCACTACTCTCCCATAGAATAACATAGCAATTGGATAAGTTATATTACTGGAGAAGTTATCTTCTGTTTATCACCTCTTTGTCATACCTTTGGGCATCTCTAGAGTCAATGTGATGTATCTCAGTTTGTTACACAATTTAATAGGACATTTGTATAAGATATTACCTTGTATCCTCAGTAAATCCATTTGTTAATTAGGACATAGTTCTGTTAATGGATGGATGTATAACAGAGTGCCACAGTAAAATGAAGGAATTCTGGGACAAAATAATTGAACCATAGTCGAAAAATAAAAATTGTAAAAATCCCCATTGATTTAAATATTGTTATTAAAGAAATAAAGCGATACAGAAAAAGAAATTGGGATAGGGAAAAACATACAGCAGAACAATCCCATAAACAAGGGGTAAGAAAGCTGTCTCATTCCTTTGATTGAAAAGGTAGGGCTAATTAAAGGGAGACTAATGAGAATGGTCTATAATATGTCTGAAAAATTGTGAGTTATATTGGGAAAAAGGAGGGATGATAAGAAATCCTATCCAATGAAAAAATTGGTATGGGGAATGCAAAATATAGCAAGTATGGGAGAGAGAAGATAGAATAGGGAGAGGGAAGAAGGAGGATAAAACGGTATGGATAAAGAGGGGGGTTGGAAAGAAAGAAAAGAGGTATAAGGGAAGTAAACTCAAGAAATTTCCTCAGTACAATGGTGTAATGAGAAAACTGGAGAAGTTCCCCAAGGTATCATGTACATTGGATGGACACTACAATTAAGTATATATTCAATGGTAGGAGTTAATATTTCGGGTCTGATATCAGCATTTTCGACTGCAGAGTAGGGGACTATGGACATGCAGCGGACTGGGTATGTGAACTCTGAGGTCAGGGGTCCTCCATTGTGACCATCCAGATTCGTAGTCTGTGAGCTTACCTAAGGAAAAGGCATGGTAACATTCCATAAGCATGATATTATCGACTTTGGCAAACCACATGGAAGATGGGGGTAGTGTCTTTCTGTTTCCAGAACAGTGGGATTAGGGATCTATCTGCGGTGAGTAACAGTGGGATAATGCGCCACGTTGAGAAGTGTATGATGTATGGGAGATGCTCTTTGTAGGAGAAGAGATAAAGCCAGGAATCCAGTGTAAAGTATGTTGCAAGCAGTAGATTAATCAGTTGAAGTATCCCCTTACAGAAGGGTACGATGAGTGGGCATGTCCACCAAATATGAATCATTGTACCGTCTTGGTTGTGACACCTCCAACAGCTTCATGAGAGTGAGGGGAACACTAGAGTGGGAACCCTGTACCATATAATTGTAATTTTATGGTGTAGGTTCCTGGATTTAGTGTCACAAGCCCATTTGACATTAGATTTGAGGATGGATGATCAGTGTGACCTTGGTAGAGAGAAGGAAAGTTCAACTTCACATCTTGAGAGCAATTATGGTTTGGAGATTAGGGAGCCAGTTTTTAGCAGCGAGTAGCAGAAAGATAATGGACGGAAATTGGGAGGCATATTAGATAGCTTGGTTTCAAATGGGGTAAGCTCTATGTCGAAGTTTCCCTGTTTGGAAATCGTGTGGTACCAATGACTGATTTGATGGAAAGTCCTATCTCTTAAAATACATTGTATCTGATCCCTTGGTATGAGACCTAGTGGTGTAGAGAGAGATCTCAGGGCATTAAGGCCCTCCCTACTCTATTGTGTAAAGTGAGTAGGATGAAAACCCGGAAGGAAATCCGGGGTTCCTAAGAAAAACTGAGGAGTGGAGGGTGGTGGGGGCTAATTCGTATTTGGAGATAATATCATACCAAGAATGGAGTATATCTGTCCAAGGATGCCCAGATGAAATTGGTTATCAGTGACTGTAGAGAATTTATGTCATTTTCCAGAATGTGGTTAGTTAAGGCATTTAGGATGAAAAGCAAAGCAGAACCATCATTTTGATAGTGTTTACACGTCCAATACAAGACAGAAATAAGAAGCTCAAAGATACTAATGCGTTGGTAAGTCCTCTTTCATCCATGGGTTACTAAGAGGGGGGTGCACTAAGCCAATTCTAGTTGAAACCTGTAAGCAGTATTCATCAGGATAAAGTGGTGCAATTCTGGCTGCCAACTGTGGGGAACTTAAAATTCCCATTGATTTCCATGGGGCTATTAACCCCTTTTGCATTGTATACCTAAAGACCACATTTAAGTAAATGCCAATCCCCCTCCCCACACACCAACTGATCCAGAATTGCCCGTTTGATGACTACAGCAAAGTGTGTGTTCCTTTTTATCACCTCTAAATGTGTCCTGACCACACATCACATTCTCTACATTTGTTTATCTTCTAGGAGCAAGAACTATATCAGAAGGAAGGTCTCGGTGTCAATGAAGTGCGCTATGTGGATAATCAAGACTGCATAGGTGAAGTACCTAAAAGCTTTCTGTGTTTTCCATTAGATGATATCGGTCTGTACTGAGAAGTAGAAGAGCTTAAAGGGAAAGTGTACCCTAGGAATAAGTAGCTCTGATGCAAAAAAAAAGAGGAAACATTCTTGGGCAAACCAATTACACCATATGGGAAAGATACACATTTTAACTCCTTGACTTCCAGAGAGGTCTCCAATGCATTGCTTCGGGATGGAGACCTCTCTAACATTCAAGGAGTTAAAAGGCCTATTTAAATCAATGGGAAGTATATTTTATCCCCTAAGGTACAGTTTTCTCCAGAATTGGTCCATTTATACTTCATTCTATCTGTCCGTCCATCAATCCGTCCATCTCCATCACATCTGCAGTTTCCTGTATATAGTTGTCTGTGCTGAAATCTTCCCATAGATCAATCCTCCTCACTGCAAACAATAGGCTTCAACAGCCCTCAACCCTTTGAGTGCCAGAGGACTACTCATTGCAAAGCAATACGTTGCGCAACCCTCTGCCACTCAAAGGGTTAATGACGCATTAGGGTCATCCGTGTTTTGTCAGATTGTAAACAAAAAACGTAGCAGTGGCCTATAACAAAGATCAAGTGCAATTAACAACCTAGGTTATGTCCTACTGTTTAACACAGCTTCTGTTAACCCTTTGACTGCCAGAGGGGTTAGCAGTGCATTGAGCACCCTCCTCTTGCACTCAAAGGGTTAAACATATTTGGAGCCACTTATGCCTAGGCTTGAGTTTCCCTTTGATTAGCCTAAGTCTATTGAATTCACTAATTGTATGCTCCGTATCATGCTCTCTACCCCTATAAGTTGTATGTTGCAGTTTCCCCTTTTGCCGGTGTGTTTCTTAATTTGTTGTTGGCACATTGAAAGGAAACTCGGTACTAATTTAAAAAAATTTCAAATACGGTTTGAAATAGTTAAAAAGCCGTTTCGATTTTCATTTCCTCCCTTTCCTCCCTGTGTTCCTGAGACAGATGTGTGATTCTATTTCCAAAGATAATTATCTAGTGGGAGAACTGATAGCATCTTAAAATGTTCTTTTAACATTGATAATGCATGCTGCAGAGAGAGTCGACTTCCACACACCCAGCAGCTTCTTTATTTCAGTTTTTTTTTCTTTTGTGATTAGGTCCTATGGGCATAAAGCAATAGAGCAATTCAGGAGCAAAGCAACTGCTCTTTTGGGGACAAATACATATACCTATTGAGCTAAACTAGACTTTTTAACCCATTGAGTGCTGAAGGTATTTGCAGTGAATGCAAGGTTTACAACACATTACATTCAAGACCTCTCTAGCACTGAAGGAGTTAAAAACATGATTCATGTCCTCTACAGTGCAGTTGGTTTACCCCAGTTTTCTTATATGGCTTAATCTTTCACCATGCCATCATATGTCCCTTTCCTTTCCTAAATAGCCAGGGCATGAACTTTGTCCAAGCTGCTCCACCCTTTAGCTTCAAAAACAAATGTGTGAACTTGCAATATAACATGCAGTATCTGTCTGTCTGTTTGCCTGCCTGACTGACTCTCTCTCTCTATAAAGAAAAATAAAATGGGCATGCACACTGTGATAGATACAGACACCTGTCATGAGTTCTGTGAAACAAATAGTGTACCATAGTGACTTGTTGTTAATAACATTAATTTAAATGCACAGATTATAAGACTATGCACACATCTGTTGTCTGCAACATACATGGAAAAATCTATCTATCTGTCTATCTATCTATCTATCTATCTATCTATCTATCTATCTTCTTTTTATAACATAAAGTGGTAGCCTGGGATGCTCCCTGTGTGCATAACCGCACATGCTCAGTAGAGACAGCCGGAACGCGCTGATCTGGAGCGAGGAGATCCGAATGGCTCACCCCCTCTCTCTGCTCCCAGCTCCGGGGCAGCAACTGGGGCCGCTGGGTGGTACTTTAGCCCTTGTACATGGGCTTTCATACTAGTAGATGCACATATATATATAATGGTAAAGGGGCTATACATTTTTCTGGGGAAGGGTCTATAAAAGTGTTATATGAAAGCCACTAAAATCAAGTTCTCATTGCTTAACCCCTTGAGGACCATAATGGTTTGTTGCACAGTTGGTGTGGTTCACAGCTCTCTGATCCTCGAGGAATTAAAATTTTGCAATCCTCTTCTCACTCGTCTGGGTGACATCAGAGCTTCACTCTGCATGGAGATCTGCAGGAGGAATGAGGAAAATATTGCACCCTTTTAAGGACTTGGAAATTAATTCATATAGCATTCAGATAATGCTCTATACTTTGAATGCCCATTCCTTATACCCTTTACTGCCTTTTAAAGCTGTTTTTTTAAGTGAATGTCTGCTTTTGCCTCCTTTCGGAAGTAGCATCGTTATACACATAAAAACACTAATAGTACAGGTCTGTTTAGCTTCTTGGTCCCACTCATCTAAGAGCTGAACCTTTCACTGGGAGCCTATTTCCCAGTTGGTGAGATATGTCTGCAGCCAATAGGGATTCAGCTGCATCTCTGGAGCTCACAGCACTAGCTGTGAGGAGAAGCCCAGGGAGAACCTGTACACCAGTGGTTCTCAAAGGATTTTTTCTGGTGGCTGCCAGTGCGGCCACCACAGTGTCCTGGTGACCATCACTGCGGCCACATCCATGTCATGGTGGCCACACTATGATATTACATGCACAAATGGTATAAGGGGATTAAGACATACAAAATTTGCATATAAATATGTGCAACAACAAAAAGTTTCCATCATATTACAATTTAAACATTCCAGAAATCACAGTATTAAAAAGTACCCCATAAACAGGTCTTAAAACTTAATTCACATTATCGACACACGTTGTCCTATTCACCTGACACTCTGTCTACCTGACACTCTGTCCACCTACATTGTCCCCAACGCTCTGTCTACCCACATTGTCCCCCACCCACACTGTCCACCTCACATTGTTCCCCCCACATTGCCCACCTCACATTGTATACCTCACGCTGTCCACTCACATTGCCCACCTCACACTGCCCACCTCACACTGTCCTCTCACATTGCCCACCAACACATATTTTATACATGAGCATCCAGTACCTGGACCTCACTTGATGATATCAGACCTGCACAGACTATATAAGCCCTACAGCTGATATACTGATAGATCCCTGCTCAGTCTAGCTTTATTAAGGGAACTGCAATAAGACGTCTTCCAGTAGTTTCCTCCTGTCACTGAGGACACTGCTTCATGTCATGCTTTTCCAGTATAAAAAACATCTTCTGACTGAAAGCCTTTACGATTCTGAAGAGACCTATTCTGTCTCTTTCACCAAAAATCCGAATACGCCGCATATTACACTACAGCTCCCATCATCCTTACCGAGGATAATATTCTCCTTGAGTACACAAGAATGTCATGTATTCAGCAGGGTTTTCTTCTCCTTGATCAGAGAATGGGGTAGAAATAAGGACCTTCCCATTAAACCGGGAAACATGCAATATGTTTATTGATGAATTAACCCTTTACTAGCTGGCTTCTGACCTGGATAAATTGTGACCCACAGTTTGTCCTCCGACTCACTACCTCTCTTCAGTATCCACTTGATGACCTGGCCTGACCCTTCTTACTTGTCTGCCCACCTCCAGAGTTGCCTTCTCTGCGGCCTGAAAATCACTGCCCTAGAGACCCTCACAGATGATCTCATCAATGATCATAACGATGTCCTATGCTCAAATCAAACCATTTTGATTTCCTTGAAAGTAAGCTAGCAGACCTGGAAGATTGGTCTTGTAGAAATAATCTGCAGCTATGAGGAGGACATCTACAAATCTGATCTGCTGCACGTCTTGCAACAATACGTGACATCACTTCTGCCAGATACTGATGTGGATCTTTTAATGATGGACAAGGACCACAGGGTCCTGAATCCAATGCATCTCTACGACGATACACTTAGAGATGGGTGGTCAGGGCTTGTTGCTGCCCCTTTTTTTTTTTTCCTGGAGGTGCGGCTTGCTCTTTCACTGCAGCCCGTGGCACCCTATGCTAAGGTTGGGGTGGGTGGGAAGGGGAAAGGCTATAATAATGCCTTCAGGGAGTTTAGCAACTAGGTATTCATAGAAGTTGTGTTTTGGGTTTCTTCACCACTCATAGATCCTGCCAAAGCCCCATTGGCCTAGCCGAGTTTGCCTGTCACAAATAACGGTTTATCACAAGTTTACACAGTGCTGACCAAACTCAGCCAGTTTCTTTACCATACATCATTGGATTGTCTTTGGATTGGGTGTATTTACACTCTTACATAAAGTAAGGGAATATTATTATATATATTATTATACAGGCTTGTTTTCCCTGCACATCAGCCACTCAAAGGGTTAAGCCAGCTTGCCGTCACTGATCACTACATCACACTGCCAAGGCTCTTCTGCGTACTTGTCCGCAGAGGCACACATTCTTACGGAGCTGAGGCTGGGACGGGCTGAAAAATCATTGGCTGGCTGAAGCACTTCACGCGGGAAGCCTCAACCAGTCAGACACAGCATTTCAAACAAAATCTTTGCACAGTTACAGTGCAGCAGGGGGCAAATTAACCACTTATATGCTGTTTGCCACAAATTCCGCATTTTTCATGGTGGCCGCACGAAAACACTCTGGTGGCCGCATTTGAGAACCCCTGCTGTACACTGAATGCTGTAAGTTTACAATGCTGCTACTGGCATAGGTATGTATCATGGTTTACCTTATGTAAGGCTGGGCTGTAATTTATTGCATTTGGTGTTAGTTGCATATTTAGGGACAGTATTGCCTAAACATAAATAGGGTCATCCTGTTTTAAACATCAGCATTTCTTAACTATCTTTATTAGATACACAAGTCCTATATATGTCATAAGCATGGTTTTCTCTGTAAATGTAGGCAACTGTGTATGGCCATTTGCTCCTGCTTGATTATACAAGCTCCTTCTACAGTGATAGGCAACCAGATTTAACCCCAAGGGCTTCCTGTGTGACCATTAACCCTCTGAGTGTCAGAGGGTGCCCAGTGCATTGCTTTGCAGTGCATTGGGCACCCCTCTTGCACTCATAGAGTTACGTCCACCAAAGGCCACACATTATGGATAACATTCTAACTAGGGGTTGAAAAATAGACTAACCCTATGAGTGTTAGTGAGCTCTGCAGCACATTGCTTTGAAATGCATTGGAGGCCTCTCTAGCATCCAAGAGGGTTAACTCTTTGAGTGCATTGCAATAGTTTGTATACCTGCCTGGCACTCAAAGAGTTGAATGAACCTCCAAATTAGAAACACTACTTCATTTAATCTGGCCAGAAAATCCTAATGGCCCCCGTGAATCATTAACCGCTCCCACTGAAGTCTCAGTAGGCCTTCGGGAGAGAGAGTTTGGGGTCCATAAATTCTGTGCCAAGAATCCTGTCTGCCTCAGTACTAATTGTCCGGTTCTAATTAATCATTCTGGAGAAAAATATGCACTGTATGGATTCACAATTACCGTTAGTGCTTTCTACCCAAATGAAGATCTTTGGGGGTTTGTTTTTAGACGGTGTTGGTGTGTATTACAGTGGATCTGTATATGTGCAACGGGAGTATGCTCTGAGGGAAAAGTGGGCATGTCTTGTGGATGGGGGAAATGGTCTCCTTTTACTGCTGTACTGAAGAACAGACTGAGGCCACAGTAGAAGCCTTTGAGTTCTGCTGATTGCTCACCACTGTCCTAATAAATGTTATGTGCAATGTGTTGTCATGATTGAGGTAAACAAACAAACAAGTAGAATATTTGAGTCCGTGAAAGAGAAAAATTATGAATCATTCGAGTAGAAAGAAAAAAAAAAATGAAAAAAGATAATGCTCTAACAAACTTGATAACAAATATATTAAACTATACCGTCAATCTCCCTTCACATTAATTTATGACAGATTTGTAGATCTCTTTTTTAACCCTTTGGGTGATGGGGATGTAAGCAACGCATTGCAAAGCAAAACAGAGGGCTGCATAACCCTCTGGCACATAAGGTGTTAACAATTGCTGACTGGCACTACTTGTTATTTTCCATGCATCTGAATCATTTCCAGTTTTATGTGCAACTGCCCTGTTAACCCTTTGAGTGCCAGAGGTGTAGGCAAGGCATTGCACAGCAATGCGTTGCGTACTCCTTTGGCACTCAAAGTGTTAAAATTTTTTTAGTTGACAGTGTTCCCAAATGTAACACGATTTGTTACCTCCTAGATCTGATTGAAGCTAAGTTAGTGGGTGTCCTCGACATTCTGGATGAAGAGAACCGGTTGCCTCAGCCAAGTGACCAGCATTTCACCTCTGTGGTACACCAGAAGCACAAAGATCATTTCCGCCTCACTGTAAGTTCCTTACCTCACAAGCTTATGAGGAGACCAGTACATTGTTGTTGTTCTGGAAAACAGAGTGCGTTAACCTGTTGGACCGTATGCCCAAAGTGGAGTAATTCTGAGCAAACCAACTGTGGGCAACTACTGAAGAGCTGCAGTGTGACTGCCTAACAGAAAAGTGTCCCTAGAATGTTTTTTCTTTTAAATGTTACCAAAGGAATTGATTATTTTTGTGGGCCTTATGTTGATAAGAACACTGGAGTCATAGATGGAAAACATACTCCCCCCAACCCCCATAGAATTAACCGTTTTAGGGACTACAGGCATGAGCAGCAATGCACTGGAGACTTCTAGCATCCAAGGGATTTAAAAACGCTATTTAACCCTTTGAGTGCCAAAGGGGTATGCAACACATTGCAAAGGGTTAACTCAATGGGGATATTCATGTTTCTGCCTATGGTACAGGTGCTTGGCTCCTGAATTGTAACTTTATTTTACTGGGTACAGCCCTAAATTTTTTTGTTATTACAAAGCAATGCATTGGAGACCTCCTCTAGCATTCAAGTGGTTAATTGTATAAATATTGTGTAGTTGTTTTGCTGTGGAATTACTCTACTTGTGCACCTGTGAGAAAACATTGAATTATACTTCATGATATTAGATGTTTGTTTAATCAGTCAGAGTGTTTTTTTCCTTGAAAGGATATTCACTTCAATGTATATTAAAATGTTTTCCTGGACAATTTTTTCACATTTTGTAGAACAGAGAAAGTAGAAGATTATTTAGCCATTTTCGTGTTAACAGCAGTAGCTCTGGGAACAAACCTCCGTTTTATCTTTACATAACGTCTGTGATTTTAGCATTGATAAAGGATAATTGGAAGGCTGCAGAGCGGGATGCTGCGATTAGGAGAGGGATTCGTTTTGTAATGAAATATTTACAAAATGTGCATCCAGTAAAAACCTTTGTGATACAAATCTTCAATTTCAAGCAGTGAGAGATTGCACAGTCCTTAACTTGATTTCTGCATCACATATATTTTACTACTAACATTTAGAGTCTGAACACTTGGCCAGTACCTCAAAATCTTAACCTCTCCAGTACCAGATGGATTAAGAAGCACTGCAACTCTATGCCGTTTAATAAGTGGTACAATCCCTTTATGCCTAATGGGTCTTATGTTCAAAAGAAAAGTAGTCATTCTAGAGTAATCCAGCTGCACCATAGGGGAGAAAGTAAATATTCACATTGATTTAAATGGGACTTATAACTTATGAATTGCAACAGAAATCATTTTGAGACCTCCTGAATTCAAGGACTAACTGTCTCTATCAGCATACCTTGAAACTTTCTCTTTTAGAGTCCCCGGAGGGGCCTCATGTGGTGCCACTGGGGGTGATGAATGACACAATTTGTGGCACAAAAGGGGTGAGCCTAATCACAGGTGGTGGTGGAGCTTACCGGACCGAGTCATAAAGTGGATGGGAAGTGAGCAGAACTGGGTGGTGAAGTGGGAGGAATGGGCTGGGAAGAAGGAAAAGTGGGCTTAGTTTCTTAACAAACTCCCCAACACCGGGAGACCCGATAATTAAGTGTTAAAAAACATAGTCTCTGGGGCAAATCTGGAAAGTTCCCAGGTATATATATCTGTTGTGTAACTAGTATTTGGGTGGCCCCGTTGGAAACTTTCTTTGGACCCCCAAACACAGAAATATTTCCATAGAGTCAAAACTAGAACCTACTGGACAGTGTGGCAGATGGTGTCTCGTGGATGCTGGGCCCTAGTGCAGCTGCACCCTCTTTAGTTATGATCCTGATCTCTATTAAAGTGTTAGTAATGTCCAGAAATAATTTGTAATAGATTTGTAGAGGGTAAAAAAATAATAGCATTGCCACAAACCCCCATCTCTCAAACCTTTACGATTTGAGAGATGTTCACAATCAAAGTTCTCTTTTCCCTCCCTTCTCCTGACATCAGCATCTAGCTGAGAGCAGGAGATCCCAGTCTGGGGATCAGCAGGTTGCTCTGCAGCAGAGCTGAAATCCCGTTACTGCAAAATAATTACTTCATTGGAAAGGTCTACAAACTGTGCTTCCAAACCAGGCACACTTTGTAGACCTTTCCAATGAAGTAATTATTTTGCAGTAATGGGATTTCGGCTCTGCTGAAGAGCCTCATCATGTCGGCTGACAGGATCTCATTCTGTCAGCTTTACATCTGCCATCAAGAGAAGGGGAGGGAAGGGGTAACATTGATTGCCAATATCTCTCCAACCATCGCGGTTTGAGAGATGGCGTTTGTGGCAATGCTGTTATTTTTTTACCCTCTACAAATCTATTACAAATTATTTCTAGACATTACTAACACTTTAAATCAATAGAATTTGGGAAGGTTCAATTTGTTTTAGGACTCTGTACAAAAGAAGATGTTATTACAGTTAAAATATTTTTTTTTCAAAGACATACAGTAGACTTTTTTTCTTGCTAGTTAATATTATGGAATATTTTAAAGGCATAGTCCTACTTAGTAACTGTTTAAATCTCTTGTACATTAAATGGATGTGACTGAAGTCAATCATCTTTGTTAAATCTGAGCTATATTTTTAGTTATGCTCATTTTATCCTCCCCTCTCCCTCCCATTTTCCTGATGGCATCTCCTTCTGAAGAGTAGAAGCTGACATGGTCATCTGCCCAACTGAGTGCTCAGACAACCAAATTGCCATGGCAGTCTCATGCTTACACCGCTACTTTTTTGCCTATGAAAGTTAGGGCACCCCACACCATTCAGATGAATATGTTCAAATAGGTCTGCTCTGCTGAGATCTCCTCTTGGCAGAGAATTCTGGGTGGGTATGTCCAGGGCTGGTGCAAGCAGCAGGCAAACTAGACAGCCACCCAAGGCAGTAGAAGCAGATGGAAACAGCAGCAAGATATTTTCTATAGGTGCACAGACTCCCCATGCTTCTTGCTCCCTTTTCCTATTTTTTTCAGTTTTAGATGACATAAATTATTACTGTGATTTTTGTATTCATACCAATATTGTGTTGAACACACCTCTGGCATTCAAATGGTTAAGAAGTGTTTGCCTAGAAGGTTCACTGTGCTTAGCAGTATCCCCTGGAAGGTGAACAACAGTGAAAATTGATCGACAGTTTATGCAGGCTCTGCTGGAATAAGATGTGCCATGCAGTTCTTACTAGTTTTAATGGCTTTCAGTGCTGGGGACCTCAACTTTGCTAACCTTAGCAGGAACACTTCACTACCAGGTTCCCCTTGCTCTAGTGAGGATTTGTCAATATCCTGTAATAGATAATCACTGCCTAGTAATGCTGACCCTTGAATGGCCCACTAAGCATATTCTTTTTAATTGTAAATTAATGCAAATCAATTTTATAATTTTTGTTTTTATTTTATATTTGCATTCAGATTCTGGGAAGCAAGAAAAATATATATATAGATAGATATATAGATAAATATAGAATTATACATATATAGTGGGACATAATATACTGTATAATAAAATAGCCAGGAAATTCAGGTTATGTTCTTAAATCCACCCCCCATGTGCCTTGCTGCTGATGTCAGACAAGACATCACAAATTACGTACCGACGAAGCCAGAAATACTGACATTGTAACATTTCCGCTACCCTTTCAGCAGAGGTATTGCACCAAAACCAATAAATATTAGGTGGGCATGATGTGGCAGTTAATGGCGAGTTCGTCCATCAAATACCTTAATTATGTCTATATAGATACATATATAGATATTAGGTGTGCCCTGGAAACTTCATACAGTGCTTAGGGTAGCCATGAACACAAAAATAACTGAGAACTACTGGTCTAAATAACTTGTTCTGTGTGTGCAGAAGCAGGATACAATGAAATCACTGGAGTGTATTACAGTGTGATTCTCTTTTTATTGCAGATTCCCAGGAAGTCTAAACTGGCAGTTCACAGGAATATCCGAGATGATGAAGGCTTTATTATCAGGCACTTTGCAGGAGCTGTGTGCTATGAAACAGTAAGCGCTTCTTTCTCTACGTCCTTACTTGTGCACACAACCATATTTAGCAATCTAAAGAGGTGCAATTTTGGGCCAACCAACTGCACCATAGAGGACAAATGGAAATACAACAAATTCCCATTCATTTATATGGCCATTCTTAACCCCCTGAAAGCTAGAGAGGTCTCCAATGCATTGTGTAGGATTGTATTGGAGATTTCTTTAGCATTCAAAAGTGTAAAAATACAGTTTTAATCCTTGCATTTGGTGTGCTCTCCAGCTTCATGTTTTTGACTTTTAGGGTGGGAATGTAAGAAAGTGGAGCATTCAGTATTTCTATAAGTCATAAATTTATGAGCTATTTGCCACTACTCATGTTTTGTTGCAAGAAACCCATTAACCCTTTGAGTGCCAGAGTGGTGTGCAACGCATTGCAAAGCAATGCATTGCGTGCCACTCTGGCACTCAAAGGGTTAAAGCCTTTATACTGAATAGCACATGATCCTAAGTTAACGGCAAAGTTAGGCAGACGAATGAAAATGTGTGCTAATTGCTTTGACGATTTAGGAGCAATTGCTAATCCTCTCAAAAAACTGCAAACATTTTAGCCACATTTACTTCTTGAAACTCATTCGCTAAAAAATGAGCAAATGTTCGCGAATTGAGAAAAAACATGTGCAGTTCAGTAATATTTCAGTGCTAATCATTTTGCCAGCAACAGTACATTGTAAATAGCGACTGCACACATACCTTGCATTCCACCCTTATTCCGCCCTTATTTTCAAAAAGGAATGCTAGAGAAGTATCCAGCATTCAGGGGGTTAACTGTCTCATCTACATCAATGGCAATTGTGGGCAATTTTATTTAGTTGGGTTGCCCAAGAATAAATCCAGTTTTTCTTTGAAGATAAGACCCCACAGAGAGGCCGAGGTACTAAAGGAAACTGAAGACAGTCTGGAGCAAACCAGTTGCACTAAAGAGGACTAATAGAAATCTTCCAAATTGCCATTGATTTAAATGGGAATGTGATGGATACCCTCTGGCACTCAGAGGGTTAGGACTGTGAATTCTGGAGATGTCCGCACTAATTTGTAATCAATGCTTTGTAGACTTTGCTAGCATTCAAAGACTTAAACTTCCCATTTAATGCAACTGGTCCCTGTGGGGCAGCTGATTATCCAGAATGGCACCACTTTTATTCAGTACATTACCCCTTTGGATGAATTGCAAGGTGTTGGACACCCACTGGAATTCAAAAGGTTAACTCCCAACATTACATATTTTCTGTATATAGTCATATGAGCTAAAGTATGAAGGATGAGCACCCTCCTGGCACTCAAAAGGTTAAAGTCTGCCCTGTTGTTAAGATTTGAAGACCGACTGAGTTCTGATGCATTACTACACTTTCATGTTTTACGGTGGCCATTAGCTGTATCATTAATCATTCACTGTATTTTAGAAATATTGCACATTAAAAAAAAAAAGGCTAAAATACAATTTGCTCTTATAAACTTTGTAAGATCCACTGATATATGCCTAAAGGTGCTATACCTGTAAAGAACTTAAATGGATAGTAATGTTTCACAAAAACAGCAGTTCTAATGAATCTTCATAGTATTTGGGCCATGGAGACTGTTATTTCAATACTGTCAGAGTTGTAATTCAAGAGTAATTGAATGATAAAGTATCCCCCGCCCCTTTTACCTAGTGTAAGCCACCTCCCCTCAGATGTGGAATCTGGTCTCTTGACCAGACAGCTCACAGCAAGGGACAATCTTCTTACTATGAGTAGAAGGAAAACCCTGCCCCTCCTTGATATGTTTTTCCTTATGCTCACAGAACATTGTCCCTCTCTGCATTCCATCCAGACAGTCTTGCTTCTCTGGGCTGAGCAGTGCTACATCAGTAAAAGAGGTGGGAGGGGGATACTTTATCATTCAATTATTCTTGAACTACAACTCTGACAGTATTGAAATAGCACTCTCCATGGCCCAAGTACTCTGAAGATTAATTGGAGCTTTTAATGTGAAACATTACTATCCCTTTAAATGGGGCATTTATCCCTTAAACACTAAAGAGGTCTCCAGGAAATTGCTTGTCTGGTTTTCATGGGATTAAAGTGATAGTAATACTTTCATAAAAGTATAGGTATTAAAAAAACTAAATTAATTCCACCTGGTCCTATCTACCAAACCTCTATGGTTTGAGAGATATAAGCTATAAAAGTTCCCATTTCCCTCCCCTTGCACGTGCGTCAGCTTTCCGAGTTAGAAAACAAGATCCTGTTCAACAGACCATCCTGCGGCTCTTCAGCAGCGCCGTGATCACGCTAGTTAGGCAGAATTTGAACAGCCTGCAACGTGTGCTTGCGAACCGTTCAAATGAAGTACTTCTGCCTAACTAGCGTGATCACAGTGCTGCTGAAGAGCCACAGGACGGTCTGTTGAATGGGATCTCCTTATCTAACTCGGAAAGCTGGCGTATGTGCAAGGGCAGGGAAATGGGAACTTTCATAGCTTATATCTCTCAAACCATAGAGGTTTGAGAGATAGGACCAGGTGGAATTAATTTAGTTTTTTAATATCTACAAAATTCTAAATACTTTTATGAACGTATTACTATCACTTTAGAGGGATGTGTTGTTTTTCAGCAGGCTGGGGGAAGCTATTATCCTTAAACTCCTCACTTCCTGTACAGCCACCTGACTGGAAATTTGGGAGACAAGAACAGCTCTGCTGCACTGCTTATACCAGCTCACCTACTTCCAGCCACAGTGTATATAGTATAAGCTGGAGTAACAGCTTCTTTATGTAGTATAACACAGGGGCAAAAGTTAGTTAATCAGTGGCAGATTCATTTTAATTGGTCAACTTGTTCTCAAACTGGGAAATCATTAAATCCTAGACTTTGAGTTGCCCTTGAGACATGAACTTCGACACCTCTGAGCCAGTACCAAGGTGGTACTCTCATTGGTTTTGGAGGTAGAACCTGGAGAGTGTTAAATGCAGTGTTAAATGGAGATTGATCTCTCCAATTTTACTAAAAAAAAATTTAACTTCGCCCATCCAATCATTTAAATCCTTAGATGTTGAAGCCATATCCAGTGCATTGCCTTTCAATGCATTGAAGACCTCTCCAACATCTAAGGTAGGGATAGGCAACTTTTAGTGATCCAGCTGTTTGGGACTAAAACTTCCATCATCCCTAAACAGCCTACCAACATCTGGAAAGCCAAATATTACCTGCCTCTAATCCAAGTAGTTAACCCTTTGAGTGCCAAAGAGGTAGCCGCACAATTGCGTTGGATACATTTCTGGCACTCAGAGGCTTAAAATTGAATATTTGTGTTATGTCCATTATTGGGAAATAGATATATGTCACATTCATTTTCAAACGGTGGCTTTCAAGCTTTTACGCTGCATTAGGTGAGCATATGTGCTTTCTAGTTTTCAGAACAGAGTGCAGTCCCACTGCTTGTGATGCTTCTGAAAAGAATTGCCAAATTATGCTATGTAACTTTGCTTAGCAATATGAAATTGTTTTTAATTTCTGTGTTATTTTTGTTTTTATCAGACACAATTTGTGGAGAAAAATAATGATGCGCTACATATGTCCCTCGAATGTCTTATATGTGAGTCCAAGGATAAATTCATCCGGGAATTATTTGAATCAGCCAATAACAACAAAGATTCTAAACAGAAGACAGGAAAACTTGGTTTCATCAGCGTGGGCAACAAATTCAAGGTACAGTATATAAAAGACATTGAGCTGTGTGCACAAAGTGGATTAATTCTACAGCAAACCAATTGCAATAAAAGCAACAATTAAACATTTCCATTAATTTAAAGGGATAGTAATGTTTCACAAAAAAAAAGCATCTCCAATTAATCTTCATAATATTTGGGCCACGGAGAGTGTTATTTCAATACTGTCAGAGTTGTAGTTCAAGAGACTGAATGATAAAATATCCCCCTCCCGCCCCTTTTACCTAGTGTAAGCCACCTCTCCTCAGATGTGGAATCTGGTCACTTGACCATATAGATCACAGCAAGGGACAGTGTTCTTACTGTGAGCATAAGGAAAACTCTGTGCCCTTTGACAGGTTTTTCTTTATGCTTACTGAAGATTGTCCCTCTTTGAGATCCATCTTGCTGATCTGAGGTGAGCAGTGTTAAATCAGTAAAAGGGGCAGGAGGGGGATACTTTATCATTCGATTACTCCTGAACTACAGCTCTGACTGTATTGAAATAACACTCTCCATGAGCTGCTTTTATTGTGTAGCAGTACTATTCCTTTAAATGGGTTGTTTATCCCTTAAAGGGATAGTAATGGTTAATTTTATGTTTCTTTCATAGTGTAGGCATTAAAAAATATTAACAACAATGTAAGTCTTATCTCTCAAACCTTTATGGTATGAGAGCTATACCGTGCTAAAGTTACATCTTCCTGGCTGTTTGAGAGAACTCAGTACCCTAGCTGACAGCTGCAGAATCCGGTCTTTTGACCAGACGGAGGCTCTTCAGCAGAGCCGAAATCGCGCTATTTAGAAACAAATACTTCACTGAAATAGTCTACAAAGTGTGCTTGCAAACCAGACACACACTGTAGACCATTCCAAGGAAGTATTTATTTCTAAATAACGCAATTCTGGCTCTGCTGAAGAGCCTCCGTCTGGTCAAAAGAGCGGATTCTGCAGCTGTCAGCTAGGGTGCTAACTTCTCTCAAACAGCCAGGAAGAGGCAACTTTAGCATGGTATATCTCTCAGACCATAAAGGTTTGAGAGATAAGGCTTACATTGTTCTTAATATTTTTTTTAATGCCTACGCTATGAAAGAAACATAAAATTAACCATTACTATCCCTTTAAACACTAGAAAGGTCTCCCAGAAATTGCTTCTCGGATTTTTAAGGGATTAAATAATTTATTTAACCCTCTAAGTGCTAAAGGGGTATTGAACGCTTTGCTTTTCAATGCGTTGGATACCTTTCTGGCACTCAGAGGGTTGAATGGAACTTTTTAACCCCTTGAATGCAAGAGAGGGGTCTCCAAAATTCAAGAGGTTAAAATCCCTATTGTAATCCGTTTTTATTTGTTTCCTGTGGTGTGCTTACTTTGCACCATAATTGTGCTACTTTTTTATTGGTGCATATGGCCTCTGTTCTGTAGTTTGTAGCAATTGTCATGGTCTCACTCAAGGTCATAGAAAGTCTCTTTCTTTGAAAGACTCGTAGTAACGTTCGGTGCTGATCCTGGTTTAATTACATCATCAATAGTTCTTCAAACTGGTTGCTCACATTGCAGTTGATCAAACATCGCCATTCAAGTCAAAGGGAGTTTCTGAGAATACTGAATTACTGCAAACTGTATGTCTGGCATTGTTCCACAGCATTCCTTTTTTCTATCTTTCTTATAATGGTTTTCGTGTTGAACGGATAGTGAAACTTTTTGAGAAGAAAATCAGGCTTTAATCAAAGATAAACTGCTCTTCTGCCTTATTTTCCGTAGGTTAGTCCTGTCCAACCTTTCATGGGGTCACCTTACTTAAACTGCTCCACATTAAACTGGATCGTACAGATGAATTGCTACTTTTTCAATTGATTCTAATTAACACAGAGGTCATATACACTGTAGATGTAATATTATGCAGAGTGCTAACCTCCCTCTAGGTGTAATTAGAGGTTTATTAATTCACTAACGAACAAAAGGTTGTGCAATGCAATATAACCCCGGTTTAACACACTGAGTGCCATAGAGGTATCCAATGAATTGTGTTGGATACCTGTCTGGCGCTCAAATGGTTAAAGGGAAAGTAATACTTAAAATGTAGAAAAAAGTATTCTGTTGTAGGGTTTATCCACCTGAGTAAAATAAGGGAACTCCCACTGCTGGGAGGTATTTCCTCAAAAGTTATTACAGCTCAAACTTGTTTTTTTTTTAGGTGCAGTATTACAGTGGCCTGAAATTGTACAGTGGTGCTGTTGCTACACCATCCTATGGACAGCTCTGCTCAGCTGACCATAAATCTTCATAGGATGGTGTAGCAACAGCACCACTGTACAGTTCCAAGCCACTGCACCTAAAAAAAACAAGTTTGATACTGCACCTAAAAAAACAATTTTGAGCTGTAATAACTTTTGAGTAAATACCTCCCAGCAGTGGGAGTTCCCTTATTTTACTCAGGGGCATAAACCCTACAACAGAATACTTGGGTTACACCATGGAGGTGAAGTGGGTTACATTGCATTACACAAACTTTTGTAGGCATTTCAAGCATTCAAGGGATTCATTAATTATTAACCCTTTAAGGACAAGATGAGTTTGCAATGCATTGCATGCATCTCTGTTCGTTAAGGGGTTAAACCACTTTTTAAAATGAGAGATTAGCAGTGACATCTTTGTGCAATCTCAGTTTGTATCCGGCGTCCTCCTATCTAACACACTGATTTCCACATGGCTGAGTTCTTTCTCAATTAGTTCTTCACTACATTAAACAAATATTGGGGTGGTCACATGCCTTTTAATTGTAGGAACATTGCTGTACAGTTTATATTTCCTGCTTTATCTTCATATTAGTTTTTTCATTAGTTGTCTTTGGATTTCAGCTGTTTTGCTTTCTTTTATTATCTTCCACCCAGCATTATTATAGTTCTTAAGTGAATTAGCTATCCGGTTTAATTAAAATTCTCATTGCACTTTGACTTCTGAAACTCATCCTAAATAGACTGCTCTTCACACCCAGGCACAATCTCATTTTGTGCTTGTATACATAAACTATCATGCACATCCTTTATAACCGTATAAAATAAGCTTCAAAGATGATTATTTCTTCCCTGAACTTCACAACTACAGTGTTACTTTGCTTTGTTTGCTTATTTGGTGCATGTGTCACTTCTTTTCATTTTTGCTCTGTCTGTTTCTGCTCTTGCTGTCTTATTTACTTTTGCTTTCTTTTGCTCACTCACTCACTCTCTCTCTCTCACTCACTATTTCTTTTTCACCTGCTCTCTCTCTTGCTTACTTTTGGGCTCTCTTTGGCTCATTCTTGCTCACTTTCTCATTCACTCTCCCACTTACTCTTGCACTTTCTCGCTCTATATTGCATGCTCTCCCTCTGTCTCGTGTGCTCTCCCTCTCTCTCTTGCGTGCTCTCCCTCTCTCTTGCGTGCTCTCCTTCTCTCCTGCATGCTCTCCCTCTCTCTTGCGTGCTCTCCCTCTCTCTGGCGTGCTCTCCCTCTCTCTTGCGTGCCCTCCCTCTCACTCTGGCGTGCTCTCCCTCTCTTGCTCTTTCGCACTCTTCCTCGCTTGCTCTTTCTTGCTCAATCTTGCACTTTCTCTCTCGCTCTTGCTCTCCCACTCACTATTGCACTGTCTGTCTCCTGCTTCTCTCTCCTCGCTCTGTATCACCCACTCTTCTACACACTTGCTGACTCTAGCATGCTCTCTCTCACTCTTGCTTTAGCCCTCACTTTTGCTCACTCTTGCCCTCACTCTTGCGTGCTCTCTCTCTCACTCTTGCGTGCTCTCCCTCTCTTGCTCTTTTTCTCGCTCACTCTTGCACTTTCTCGCTCTTGCTCTCCCACTGTCTCTCTCCTGCTCAGTCTTGCTCTGTCTGTCTCCAGTCTTGCTCTGTCTCTCTCCTGCTCAGTCTTGCTCTGTCTGTCTCCAGTCTTGCTCTGTCTCTCTCCTGCTCAGTCTTGCTCTGTCTGTCTCCAGTCTTGCTCTGTCTCTCTCCTGCTCAGTCTTGCTCTGTCTCTCTCTCTCAGGCCTGCTCTTGCTTTATCTCTCTCCTGCCTGCTCTTACTCTCTCACTCACTCTTACTCTCTTTCCTGCTCA
Organism: Rhinophrynus dorsalis; assembly: GCA_037306005.1. Taxonomy (NCBI): domain Eukaryota; kingdom Metazoa; phylum Chordata; class Amphibia; order Anura; family Rhinophrynidae; genus Rhinophrynus; species Rhinophrynus dorsalis. Next base: position 325,855,981 of record CM074720.1, on the reverse strand, counting down.
CTCTTACGCTCTTTCACCCTTGCGCGCTTTCTCTCACTCACTCTTGTTTTCTCTTACTTTTGCACACTTTCTCTTGCGCACTTTCTCTCGCTCACTCTTGTGTGCTTTCTCTCGCTCACTCTTGTGTGCTTTCTCTCGTTCACTCTTGTGCGCTTTCTCTCGCTCACTCTTGCGCGCTTTCTCTAGCTTGCACTCTCTCTCTAGCTTGCCCGCTCTCTCTAGCTTGCGCACTCTCTCTAGCTTGCTCTCTCTCTCACTAATGCTTGCTCTCTCTCTCTCTCACTCATGCTTGCTCTCTCTTGCTCACTCTTGCTCGTTGTCTCTCACTCTTGCTCGCTCGCTCTCGCTAACTCTTGCTCTCTCACTCTTGCTCGCTCTCTCACTCACTCTTGCTCGCTCTCTCTCGCTCGCTCTTGCTCGCTCTCTCTCGCTCATCCTCGCTCTCTCTCGCTCTTGCTCGCTGATGCTTACTCTTGCTCTGCCTCTCTTGCTCACTCTTGTGATCTTGCTGTCTTGTTTTCTCTCTCTCTCATAATGCCCAGATCAGATGGAGTGGAGTAATATATTTATATTTATTGTTTCCTGCATCTACATTTACCTAACAGAGTAACGACAAGCTTTGTAACACCAGTATGTGACCTACTCTCCTGTGTTAACCTGTATAATACTTGTAATTCACTTGTAGCATTTGGGAGTCATTAACCTCAAGAATAAAAAGCTGCTAGAGGAGATGCAGTCTCTAAAGACATTAAAACAGAAGCAAATGACAATAATTTTCTTTAGGATAAAACATCAATAGTACGAACCACTGGCGTTTGCGGACATGCTGTTAGTTTGGTGTCAGGTTAATTGTGTTGCCCTTGGACTGATACTCTTGAAACATGAAAATAAAAAAATGGGAGTGCAAACTAGCTATAGTCAATAGTCAAATCACCACTGCCAATGCTTGTATCACATTCTGCCTCCCCAGTGCATTTAGGGCCATATTCTTTCTATGAAGGTCAGTATGGGATTTCTTAACTACCTATTCACTGTAGAAATAGTGGGTAACTTAGTGCCTTATTCTGGAAGATAAAGAAGGAAGTCCAACCTAACCACAGGGATCAAATGAAAACGATCCTTTATTTAAATGGGGAGTTTAGTCACTTGAATTGTAGGGAGGTCTTCAGCTTCAGAATGCATTGGAGACCTCTTTAGCATTCCAGAACATAAAAGCCTCATTCAGATCAATGGGGATTTTTATTTGTCCGCTGTGGTGCAGTTGGTTTGCCCTAGAATTTCCCGTCTTCAAGCTGTATTCTGGAAATTAACCCTTTGAGTGCCAGAGCGGTATGCAATGCTTTGGATACCTCTCTGGCATTCAAAGGGTTAACTCTGAGTTCTAGATGGGTGTGCAATGCATTGTTTTTCAGTGCCTTGCATACCCCTTTGGCGCTCAAAGGGTTAAAGTGGTACAGTTCTGGAGCAAACCAATTGCACCATAGGAGAAAAGTGAACATAACATTGATTTAAATGTGATGTTTAACCCATTGCCTGCTAGAGAGGTCACAGTGTGTTGCTTCACAGTGCACTGGAGACCACTCTGGCATTCAATGAGTTTAAAGCCCCATTGAAATCAGCTGGGATTCTGGGAGATTTTGTTTCCCCAATGGAGCAGTTATATTGCACCAGATTTGCTCCTCTCTGTATAAGAGCCTTATACAGAAAGCAAAAGATGAACAATTCTGGGACAAACCAACAGCATCATAATGGGTATGAATTTTGGGAAATTTAAAGGGATAGTAACAATTCACAAAAAAGCAGCTCCAATTAATCTTCATATTTGGGCCAAGGAGAGTGTTATTTCAATACTGTCAGTGTTGTAGTTCAAGAGGAATTGAATGATAAATTATCCCCCTTCAGCCTCTTTTACTGATGTAACACTGCTTACCTCAGAGCATCAAGACTGTCAGGATGGATCATAGAGTGGGACAATCTTCACTGAGCATAAGGAAAAACTTGTCAAGACGGGCAGGGTTTTCCTTATTCTCACAGTAAGAAAATTGTCCCTTGCTGCCAGCTGTCCAGTCAAGTGACCAGATTCCACATGTATGTATGTATGTATCTTTATTTATATAGCTCCATACATATATACACAGCATCTGAAGGGATGGGGCTTACTCTAGGTAAAAGAGGTGGGAGGGGGATAATTTATCATTAAAATACTCTTGAACTATAACTCGGACAGTATTGAAAGAACGCTCTCCACGGCCCAAATACTATGAAAATTAATCTGAGCTGCTTTTTCTGTGAAACATTACTGTCGCTTTCATTTCTTTTCTATGCATTCATGGCAGCTGGAGATGGGAGTGTCCACATAATGGGATTTGTGTCATCATATAGGCAGGGCTTAATTGTATCGGTGGAGTTGGGAGGTTGGGTTTTCTTAAGATGGGTGGGGAAGTAGGAGAACATGTTGTAAAGTAGGAGGAGTTACCATGGAAGTGGTACCATGGACTGCAAGTACCATAAATATCCCTATTTCTTTTGTCTTATTCAATAAAAAACCCATAGGTTTGAATAGCTGACAGGCTATGTCCCTTTGATTGCCAGAGGGGTATGCAATGCATTGGGTACCCCTCTGGCATTCAGAGGGATATTCAGCTATTGTTACAATAAAAAAAAATGAATGCGGCCCCTAATTGTATGGCATTCTGACCACATGGACCACAACTGAAAAATCGTCTATGCCCTTCCTTATAGTGTAGTTGGCATGTTCCAGAGTTATTTTATTTTAAATACTTTTCCGGCGCTTCCACCTGTGAATACAAATAAGAACACTTGTAATCTTCTTTTTATACAGGTTTCTATTAAAAAACACCTTTCCTCTTTATATATATATATATATAACTGCAGGTTAATAACACACAAGTTAAAAACTCAGTACTAAAGAGAGAAATGCTATAATTGTTGGAGATAGCGATGACATCATCAGACACTGTTTAGTGTTAGTGATGTCCCAATTCCATTATATACTCTTAAAACCTCCTTTAAACCTCAGACAGAGTAAATACGTAAAAGATACCATATACCCTGGCTTCAAAACATATCTCTGTCCCTAATCTAAAACACTTAACTTTCCAATATTTGTGTGTTTGGATTGTGACTGGGTCCTCCTATCCCATTCCTCAAAGGGTTAAAGGACAGCAATAATCCTACTTCTTAAAGGTGATGTATATGGGTTCAATTAACCCTTCCACCCCCAAGCAGAAATGTATAGTGTCCTTCAGTTACTGTATCCTATGCACAAAATAAAGAATAACGCGGTATTTCTTAATATAACATTGCCTCAATATCCCCTTATAAAAATAATTAAAAAATAAATGCACAATAATCAATTAAAATTAAAAAATATACCATGATGTCCTGATAATTTCTCTTCTATAATCATTGACCAATATTGTGTTAATCAGTCCCGCTTTCGATCTTCTATATCGCTGTATCACCTTTACATGGAGTAATTTCTTTCTTTCTTGTTTGATTATAAAGGACTGCCTCTTCACCGATACTAAGTATCACAACCTTGTTTGATATTGTATCACTTCTTAGAATATAAATTACTACCATTTTGAGTTACAAGTTTATCTCATTAAAGAGTATTTATATACTTTACACTCTTTATTTTCGTTTGAAGTTACTTTCATATGGCAATATCAGTAATGCCGGTAACTCACGGTTCTGATGTTTTCTTTTCTTCCATTCCTGTTAAAGGGATAGTAATGTTTCATAATAAAAGCAGCTCTAATTAATCATCATAGTATTTGGACTTTGGAGAGTGTTATTTCAATTCTGTCAAAGTTGTAGTTCAAGAGTAATTCAATGACAAATTATCCCCCTCCCGCCCCTTTTACTGATGTAACACTGTTCAGCCAGATCAGAAGGGAGGTGCCCAGGTAGACTGCAGAGAGGGACAATCTTCAATTAAGAGAAGGGAAAAACCGGAAAGACTTGTCAAGGGGGGAAGGGCCTTCATTGTTCTCACAGGAAGAAGATTGTCCACTTCTGTTATATGTCTTGTCTATGGACTGGATTCCACATCTGAGAAGAGATGTCTTCCACTAGGTAAAAGGGGCGGGGAGGGGAAACTTTTCTTGTGAGTTTCTCTCAAACCATAAAGGTTTGAGAGATGAGACTTATATCGTTCTTCATGTTTTTTTAATGCCTACAAAATAAAATAAAGATAAAACGAAGTATTACTATCCCTTTAAGTGTTTTCTTTTCAAAGTAAGGTCTTTATCAGGTGTCCTTTGTTATAGACTTCCAGTGTGATTTGAATCTCTTCGTTTGATATAGTATTCCCTGATGAAGGGGTCTGTTTAAACCCGAAACGAGTTGTAAGTCTGTTTCTAAAGTGTATTTGGGAAGCTTATGACACACTTTTAAGATCGAATTACCGGAATATACATTGGGAGTCCTTATAGATAGTATCAAAAGAAGAGATTCAAATGACGCAGGAAGTCTATAGCAAAGGACACCAGATAAAGACCTTTCTTTGAAGAGAAAACACTTAACAGGAATGGAAGAAAACATCAGAACCGTGAGTTACCGGCATTGCCGATATTGCTATATGGAAGTAACCTCAAATGAAAATAAAGAGTGAGAAAGTATATAAATACTCTTTAATGAGGAAATGTGTTAACTCAAAACTGTGGTAATTTATATTATAAGAAGTTATACAATATCATAGACGGTAGAGATACTAACTATCGGTGAAGAGGCAGTCCTTAAACAAAGAACAAAAAAGAAAGAAATGACTCAGTATAAAGGTGATAAGATTGTAATGATATACCAGATAAGATACAGAGAGATAGAAAATTGAAAGCAGGACTGATTAACAAAATATTGGTCAACGCTTAAGGAAGAGAAATGATCGGGATATCTTGGTGTATTTTTATTTTTGATCGATCATTGTGCATTTATTTATTTTTATTATTTTTATAAGGGGGTATTGAGGCAATGTTATATTAAGGAATAGTGTGTTATTCTTTACTTTGTGCATAGGATACAGTGATTAAGGGACACTATACATTTCTGTTTGGGGGTGGAAGGGTTAATTGAACCCATATTCTGGAGGTGAAGGCAGGTCTCTATATCCATAGAGAGTGGGTTGTGTAAGGCCCATACTGTGTGGAGAGTGAGACTGTTTTCCCATCACCTTTAAGAAGTAAGATTCTTGTTGTCCTTTAACCCTTTGAGGAATGGGATAGTAGGACCCAATCATGAGCCAAACACACAAATATTGGAAAGTTAAGTGTTTTAGATTAGAGACAGAGATATGTTTTGGAGCCAGGGTATATGGTATATTTTACGTATTTACATTGTACGAGGTTTAACAATTATAGCATTTCTCTTTAGTAGTGCATTTTTAACTAGTGAGTTATTAACCTTTAGTTATAAATATATAAAGAGGAAGAGGTGTTTTTTAATAAAAACCTGTATAAAAAGAAGATTATAAGTGTTATTATTTGTATTCACTGGTGGAAGTGCCGAAAAAGTATTTAAAATAAAATATTTTTGTATTCTTTAAGATCCAGTAGCAGGGAGCTTGTTTCTGGCAGCACCACTAAGTGATATAACACTATTTCCATATAGTGCCCCCACATATAAATCTATGTTCCAGAATTGGTCATCTTTTCTTTCTACATAAGGCCTGAAGTGTGCATTCTATTACTGAATATGAGTGTAGTTTAGAAATCCCGTTGCCCTTCCTCCTTATTTTTAGACTTACCTGTATCTGAGCACTTGAGAACTGAAAGGTATTAGAATGTAGACAAGAACCATTTGTGTTTGCTTATAGAAAGCAGTACTCATTTCACTTTATTTCATGTTTTGAGACAATTTTACAAGAAAAAAAGGCCATCTGAAACATTCATTTGAGGTGTTCTCCATTTTCTTTCCGAAATGATTAACATTGACTTGACACTAAGGGCCATACACATAAGGCCAAGTGGAGCAATACTATCACTAATCAACTGCACCACAGGTGAAAAAGAAAAATGTTCATAAATGTAAATGGAACTTTTAACCCCTTAGTTAGCAGAGAAGTCTAAATGAAATTTGCTATAAAGAAAACCCACACCGTTTGTTCTTTATAGTCTGTTGCAGGAATTGGGCAAGAAAAGGCCCTCCAACTGTTGCCTGACTACAACTCCCATGATCCCCTTCCAGCCGATGGCTGTCAGGGGATGATGGGAGTTGTAGTCTGACAGTAGATGGAGGACCTCATGTTACCCAATCCCTGGTGTCTTATCTTGATCAGAATTTAACCCTTTGTATGAGTTGTTTTGCATTCAAAGTGTTGTGCTGAAAACGACTAGCAGTGGACAACAGAGTTCCACTGCAAAATTATACAGTAAAGCAGAATTAAGAGAAAGACACTATGTTTATAGGTTTACATCCCCTTTAACTGTTTCAATTGCATTACAATTCTTTGGAGATGTGTCTAGATCCAAGTGGTTATAGGAATAGTATACGTTTTTATGAAAGCATATATATGTTGTAGTGCTATTCCTACTGAGTAAAATAAGGGTGCACATATTGCCAAGTGATTTTTTTTGCCAAAGGTTATTACCGGTCAAATTTACTTATTAAAGAGAGATTAATACTTTAATATTGAAATCTTGTTTATCTGGCTGAGTAAAACAAGTGTTCTCTCACTGCGGAGAGCTTCTTTATTCAAATGTTAATGCAGTTAAAACTTACATTTTCAGTGGCAGTACCTTCATGGCCTGAAATGTGATGGTAGCGCTGTTGTTACACAACCTAGGGACAGGTCTGGTCAAGTTGAACATAAACCTCCGTAAGATGCTCTAGCAACAGCGCCACTCATACATCCCAACATTTAAAATTGCCAAAGAGGGACACTTGTGTTTTAGGGGGTGTTGCTGTGGGTGTGGCTGTTGGGCGGGACATTACCAAGAAATTTTAGACTATTTCATGACCTATTGATACCTCATTGTGTAACCTAATCAATGACTTAAAACAAGACCAAAGTATTTACAAACACTAATTTATGCACACATACAAGCTGAAATAAACAGTAATGTGAGTTGTATTGCTGTGGAGCAATGTGAGGCACTTATATACACACACCGCATAGTCTAATCTCCTAAAAAGAGGGACATCAGGGTGGGAAACAGGGACAGAGGGATTTGGGTCTAAAAGAAGGACTGTCCCTCCTAAAAAGGGACACTTGGGCTGTATGGCCACTGTAACAGTTTCAGGCCACAGACGTACTGCACCCAAAAAAATAAGTTTGAACTACAGTAACTTTAGAATTAAACATCTCTGAATACTCTTATATTACTCAGCAGTATAGGCCTTGAACTGGTGTCTAAAATATATTTTTTCTTAAATAATGCACTCTATAGGAGAGGTGCACTAAGGAGTGTTAGAGAGGCTAATGTGGAGATAACTCCTCCACTGATATTGCTTCTCCAAGTTATGTTATTCTGCAGAGTCTATGCACTAAGGTCTCCAAAGCTGGAGAAATCTTAGTGTACTGGCTCAATAGAATAACATTCTAAATGGAGAAGTCATCTCCACTTTATCATCACTTTATCACACCTTAGCGCATCTTCTCCCATGAGTTATAGACTACTGTGCAAATAATAGTTGTTGTGTCACTGTGACCACAGTAGAAAACTGCAATTAATTAAAGACAAAATCCACAACAGTGAGTGTAATAATCTAAAATAAACCTAAACCTACCAGCAGTGTGATTACCCTTGATTTACTTATCAGAGAAAATAAATAAATATATATATATATATATATGTGTATGTGTAAAAGCGCACCTTCCCCCGGTTATGGTGTGGGTAGCTTAGCTTCTAAGTTAGTGCTAATAAAAAAGACTTGTAGTTGATCTTTAGTTTTTATTCGCACAAAAATGAAAACTGTTTCAATGTTGTATATATTGTGTTATGTATTTTTCTATGGCTATTTTACAATGATATGTTATCTGCTGGGCTGTAGAGGTAAACTAGTGCAATTTCAAGCCAGGATCAAGTAATATGACACAGTAGGAATTCCATATCGTATAATGTGAATGGCAGAATGTGGTGCTGGAGGCTGCACTGTTTTCATTGTCAGTACACAACCTTGACCTGACCTTGAATGAGCGATCTCTCCTGTGTTTTCTAAAAAAGAAAGCACTGATTGCAGTCTTGAGTCTTTTTCTAACTGTATCTTTTTTTTTTTTTAGTGATTTGTATGCTTTTTTTTTTTACAGAAAATAACTTTAAGTTCAACTATTCAAGACTTGGATAGTGAGTAGTTATGTATTTGTTGCACCCAGATTCATATGTATTTATTGCAGCTTTTGTAGTCCTTTGTTGTGACTGCATTTCCATGAGCCATGATGTGAAGACATGCACTGCTGGCAATAATGCATGTAAATGTGACACCATACTGCATGCATACCTGCTACATTGATATATTTAGGCTTTGTTCACAAAGGCAATTTGAATGCAGTGCCACATTCAAATCGCCCATGTCTCCTGCCTATCAATGCACAGGGCTACACCTGTAAACTGATCATAGGGATGGACATGCACTAAAGAGGAGAGGGTCAACTTGAGTTGAAGTTGACCATACAGGATTAGCTGACACTCATGTGAGCCATTCAGTGATTGGATTGTTGCAGTGAGTATTTCAACAAATTAATCTCTTTTCTGAACAATTTGCATGGCAGCTTCACAGGCCACCATGTAGACCTACATTAATATGACTGTCAAGCAACCATTGTTAGTCTCAGGAAAGTTTTTGCTTGCTGCATCCATGGACAGCTCAGTTGCTCATGTGAATGGCTCCATAGCATTACATTCACCCTATTTTTGGGAGACTGTACATGGCAATACTGTCACACCTACAGTCTCCATAGTGCAGGAATGGGCCACCCAGCTGTTGAGGGTTGCAAACACCATTATAACTGTTGTAGTACTCAGCTGGTTGCCATCTGGTTTCCCAGCCACCCTTAATGCTTAAGTGTGTCTGAAGCATTGCTACCGTGACTTATTGTTTGATTTTTTTTTTCCAGACTCAGTTAAATTTACTACTTGAAAAACTTCGCAGCACTGTAAGTATATAATCATCCATTATATGTTGTGTGTATTTTGTTCTATTTTTCTTTTTCTTTAAATTCAATTTTGCTTGTGCTCTTGACAACATAACTAGGGGTAGTCAATTGCCAGACCTCCAGCTGTTGGGAACTACAACTCCCATCAACCCCAACTTTGGCTGGTTGCAGATGGTGAGAGCTGTAGCCCCAAGACCTGGAGGTCTGACAGATGACTACCCCAATTTACCATCCACTTATGTCCTAGAGACATCTTCGGCTCACTGTAAAGGGTGCAAGGAGTTAAATGAACTTATGTTAAAGGAACACTAACACCAGAAAACAGAATCCATTAATACAAGTCTGAATATTTCATACTTAAATCTAACGTATATAAAGATCAATTATTCATGTGTTACATCCCTTAAAACCCCTTAAGGACTATGTGACGTGCTTAAGGACCAGTGACGGTCATAGCACGTCACGTACTTTTACTTACATCGCTCTACCGGGAGCGCTGTAAGTAAAAACGGGGCCTAAAATGTATCACTCCAAGATCGGAGCGATCTCTCAGGCCTCAAAGTGGCGCGCCGGTACGTGTAACAGGTCACGTGTACCGGCGTGTCAGCAAGGATCAAAGCGGTCCTTAAGAGAAGGTAACTTCCCTAGACCGCTCGTCCTTAAGGGGTTAAGCATGTGCAAATTGTCCTGTGCAGAGGCAAGTAAAAGTCATATAGTTGATTGTGATTGGTTCTCTTGCCTCTTGTATTGTTATTTTATCTCTGTCCATTTACAGGTAATCCTGGATAATCAATGGGAAGGCTTGTTCTCGGAGAGTATATGTTAGAGTAGAATTTATGCCTCAGAAAACAAATAGAGGATTTATACAAATAATGTCATGAAGTGCAGGGCATTTAAGTATATATTACCCCTTATTCCTTTTTAGGTGTTAGTGTTTCTTTAAAATGCAACTTGTGGTTACGTTACATAACATGTTGTAATATCTATCCAGTTTTACATTATGCAACGCACTACCCAACAGGGGGCCATATGCACAAACGGAAACGTGGAGCCAAGCCAACTGCACAGTATGGGACAAATAAAAATTATCCTTGATTTTTATGGGGTTTTAACCCCTTGAATACTAAAGCAATCTCCAAAGTATTGAGAAAAATGTTTGTACCATTCAAAAGTTATCACAACCCCCTTTTAAATAAACAGTAGTTTCAGGAATTTGCATTTGGAAATGTTTATGTTTACCCCACAGCTCTTGTAGACTGCAAATGACTGGTTTTCAAGCACGGCACTGGCAGTGTATGGGGCTGCACTTGCAATCAGAGAGGTTTGTCACTGGGAGCTTGGTTGTGACTTCCTGGTTGTGTCCAGCCGCACCACACACACATGCACATGCTCATACGCACATACACCAGCCAAAGGATTCAGGTTTCTGACACCACCCACCCCCATTTTGAGGATGCAAAGGATAGCCCTGGGCTTTTTTTTAATCTCCTCCCAGGAATAGCAAATCTGTCTCATTAAAGGAATAATAAAACTCTTATTATGAAAACACACACACACATATACAGTTCAGCAGAGCAGATCACAGGATCCTTTTAAAAGTGAAGTTTGCTTTATTAAATTGACACTTTGACCAAAGTTATGGCCTTTATTTTGATCTAATAAAGCAACATCACTTGAAAAAGGATCCTGTGCCATCTATCCTGCTGAACGGTATGTATTCATCACCTGTTGATGTGCACCCAGGTCATGTTAATATACTGAACAGTGAGTGCAATCCATCTCTCCGCTGAGAGAGAGAGAGAGGTAGGTGTGTGTGTGTTTATAATATATACGCAAGGATACGCCCACTGCTGGAAGAAGTTTTGTTCCAAAGTTAGAAGCGTTTAAACTGTTGATTTTAACATTAGCAGCACCCTCTGGTGTCCAAATAACTCAGCTACAGTTTTCCTGGTCTCATGACAGTTATTTTATTGCATTTTGGAGGGGAAGTGAGTGCAATATGTTCCACACCCCTCTGGTCCTTACTTATTAGCACTGAGAGCAGGTGCCGTGATCACAACCCTTCACTCTGCATCCCCCCTTTTCCTGGACAGATAAAAGAACAGGAGGAGACCAAACATAATTTTATTAATTTTAAGGGATTACTTTGTAACGCTTTGGACATCTCTATAAAGTTCAAGGATTTAACTTGTTGAGTGCTAGAGGAGTATTGAACACATTGCTTCACAATAATACCTGGGAACTTTATGTTCTGGAGACCATGGAGGATACGCCTGTGGTGCCACAACGGGATAAAAAATGACGCAATTCACGTGAAAAAGGGGCAGGGCTTACTCGCAGGTTCGATCAGGGCTTGGTAGGAAATGAGAGGAATTGGTGGGAAATGAGAGGAATTGGGTGGGGAGGGAGGAGAAGTGGGTGGTATAATGAGAGGAACAGACCCAGAAGGAGCAGAACTGGGCGGAGTTTAATAAAAACTCCCCACCACCGGAGAATCGGCCTCTGTCCCCCAGAGAACTGGTAATCGGCTACAACAAGTGGAGTCTCTGGGGCAAATCCAGAGTGTTCCCAGCTATATTCACAAATTATTGCATACTCCTCTGACACGCAATGGGATTAAATCCCAATTTAAATCATCTGGAGTTTGGAAACATATTTCTTCCACATGGTACAGTTTGCTCCAGAATTGCATCACTGTTCCTTTGCAATGCATTGGAGACCTCTCTAACATTCAGTGAGTTAAAAAGCCTGATTAAAATCAATGGATTCTGGGAATATTTATTTGTTCCCTATGATGCATTTGGTTTGCTTCAGAATTGCTGCTATTCCTTATAGTATATTAGACTCAATATCAAACTAGAGCAGACCAACTGCATCATAGGGGACACGTTTTTTTTTACAAAAAAAATCCCAAATTCCCAATGATTTACCCTTTGAGTGGTAGAGGGGCACACAACGCATTGTAAAGCAATGCATTGCATACCCCTCGTGCACTCAAAGGGTTAAATAGAACTTTTAATCCACAAAATATTAGGGAGATCACCAGCACATTTGGTTTGTCCCCTATGGTTCAGTTGGTTTGCCCCAGAAGTGCGCCAGTCTTCAAAGTTTTATTAAGGAGCAATGGCAAATGATACTTGAAATGTTAGTTCCTAGCCAAATAAACTCAGAATCTGCATCCACATATCCACCTGCTAAGCGTTACTGTACCAAGCTAACACGGTCTGATAATGTCTTTAGAATCCTGATAATCTGCCAACAATGTGTCTCCATGAATGCTCTAGTAATGCTGATAAGCAGCTACACAGGATAAGCTTAAAGTACGTGTGATAGCCAAATAGCAGAATGAATTAGCAAGACGATAAAGATGCAAACACTCGACGCTCTAGTCAAATGGATTCTGCCAAAAAGAATGCATGCTTAATTTTACAAACTGGTGTTCCAAAGCAATCTGGGACTTTAGTGCGGCAGAATACAGAAGTAGTGAATGTTGTTTCAAACAACTTTATGCATTGGAAATGATCACAAAAAACAGTGAGCTGCTGCAATTCACATGCAGTTATTTATGGAACTTGATCATCAGTCTGAACTAGTTCAGGTAAAAGGGTTATCAATTACACATGAAGGGACATAGTCAATGACAAAAAGAATTCTGGAGTAAACCAACTGCACCACAGGAGACTTATTTAGCATTTAAGGGGTTCAAAACCCGATTTAAGAAAATGGGTATTTTCATTTGTCCCCAGTGGTGCAGTTGCTATGCTCCAGAATTAAACATCTAGTTTATTATATCAGCCTCAATTCCAGTTTTTAACCCTTTGAATACTAGAGGTGTCTCCAGGTATTTCAGTGAAATGCATTGTAGTCATCTCTTACATTCAAGAGGTTAAAACCAAATTTCAATCAATGTGAATTTGGGGATTTTTCTTGTTGCCTTTGGTGCAATCTGTTAGCTTCAGAATCAGTTCTCTTCCTGAATAATGTCTTTTGTAGTGTGTTACTCCAAAATGGTTAAATAATCAGTATCTCCTCAAACAATGAAGACCTTCAGAAGAAAGAAATGGTTTAGGCACGACATAGACAGGAAAAACAAAATTCTTTACCTTTAATTATAATCCATAAACCAACATATGACGTTTTTTTCTCACCTCAGTAGTAGCATCCACATTGACATGATTTTCACAATGTTACTATTTATTAATTTATTCCACCTCATTGGTGGAAACTGATATGTTCTGGCAGCCCCGGAATGAGTGTGGCACATTCACTCAGTGAGTAATTAATTACACAGTCTGTGCCTCACATGTCAAAGAACTCAGCTCTGCTCATAAAGTCCCTAACTGCTAAGCCAAAAATCTCTAAAACCATTCAAGTGAATGGAGAAAAGCACAAGATGCATACAATTTAAATAGATGCGTTTATTAACAAGACTGAAATTTGCTATGTGACATATCCACTTTAAAGTTGGCCTAACCAAAACACGTAAGTTGTCATTTAGACTCTATATGGCCTCCTAATCTTGGAACCTTGCATTATACTTGGGGGAAAAAAGGCAGTGCAGAGCAGTTCAGGGGCCAGCCGACTGCACCATGGAGGACATATAAAAGTTCTTACTGTTTTAAAGGGATAGTAATATTTAACAATAAAAGCAGCTCCAAATTAATTTTCATAGTATTTGGGCCATGGAGAGTGCTATTTCAATACTGTCAGAGTTGTAGTTCAAGAGTATTTGAATGATAAATTACTCCCCTTCTTACTTAGTGTGGAATCTGGTCACTTGACCGGACAGGTCACAGCAAGGGACAGTCTGTGAGCTTAAGGAAAACCCTACCCCCTTGACAAGTTTTTCAAGCTTTTCCTTATGCTTACTGAAGATTATCCCTCTCTGAGATCCATCCGGACAGTCTTGCTGCTCTGAGATGAGCAGTGTTACATCAGTAAAAGGGGCAGGAGGGGGATACTTTATCATTCAATTACTCTTGAACTACAACTCTGACAGTATTGAAATAACACTCTCCATGGCCCAAATACTATGAAGATAAATTGCTTTTATTATAAAATGTTACTATCCCTTTAAATGTGATGTTTAACATTGTAACCCTTTGAATGCCAGAGGGTTATATGTTAGAAATTTGAAATGCATTGGAGACCTGTAGCTTTCAAGTGGATAACCCCTTGAGTGCCAGAGGGATACGCAAGCGTTGCATACCTCTCTGGCACTCAAGGGGTTAAAAAGTCCCATTTAAAACTATGGCGTCCCCTTTTAACCCCAATTAGATGCTAAAAATGTCTTTAGTTACCTCCAAAAGAGTTAAAACCAGTAAGTCAAGAAGCTTCTGTGTATTAGTATTCAGCCTAGTCCAGAGACCATGCTTTTCATACACCTATTTTTCTGTTCATCTTTATGGAACAGAATACCTACTTTGTTTGAATTTATTATAAAGTCAGTCATGTGTAAGGACTCTGGCACGATCCTGTTCTGTGTGGTGACAATGGCATTTAAGATGCAGTCCAAGGACATTCATCACTAACTTAGTAACTTTTTTGCCAAGTCAGGGTGATCAATAGACATTCCAATTTAACAGAGATCTGTTTTCTGTTTCCAGTACTGTTATGCCTTTTTAACCCTTTGTATGCCAAAGAGGGTTGAAACACATTGCAAATAATTCTGAACTAGGAGATTAGAGAGTATTTTAGCTTGCATATTATTTTCTACCTCCTTGTTTGATCTTTACGGAGAGATAATTGAAGGCCAGACTGGAGGTACAAAAAATACCTCTTTTGCCTATCTTTGCTGCACCTTATATTCATCACCTCTTTAGCTTTGTATGTATGTAGGGAGCAAGTCTATCAAGCCTGTCCCCTCCACACATTACCTAGCAATTTAGGATTTAGTATATATATATATATATATATATATATATATATATATATAAAAAATATATATACACTAGTGTAAAAGCCCGGGCCAAGGCCCAGGTAAGGTTAACCCTTGGAGTGCGATGCATTGCGTACCCCTCTGGCACGCAGAGGGTTATGAGGCCGCTACCTCACTGCTTCACACGATGCAGTCTTGGGTTGCCTCACTCATGATGCAATCATGCGCAGTAGAGACTGCCCAAATGACTGCATCATGACAAACATCTTACTGAATTATTATATATATATATATATATATATATATATATATATATATATATATATAGTGTGTGTGAGAGAGAGGAAAAAAAAACAGGTGTGGGCCTGTCAAGGCTTTCCCTTCCACACTCTAGCCCAGCAGCTTTTATGTGCCAGGAAGGCACGGGTTTATCAAGCATTTCCCTTACACACATTTCCCCAGCAGCTCTGCTGCATTTATACACAGAGAAGGTGCTGGTCTGTCAAGTTTTTCTCCACATACTACCCCAGAAGCTCAGTTGTGTTTATGTACTAGGGAGGTTCTGTTAAGCCTGCCCCTCCATGTATGTCCCCAGTAGCTCATATGAGTTTATGTACAGGGAACGAGTGTGCCTGTCAAGTTGTATATATGTACCAGGAATGTCCACACTATCCCAGCAGGTACGTTGAATTTATGTAAAGGGAAGGTGATTTTTCAAGCTTGACTTCTATACACACTACCCTTTAGGCCCAACTGCATTTTTTTTTATAGGGAACGCATAGATCTATCAAGCCTGCTCCCTGAACACACTATCACAGTTTCTCAGCTTCATCAATATACAGAGAAGGCCTGGGTTTAACATGCTTGCACCCGCCACACTCTTCCCCAGCAGCTCCACTGCATTTAGGTACTGGGAATGAGTGGGCCAATCAACCAGCCCCCTCCACACACTACTTCAACACATCAGTTGCATTCTCATTGATTAAACTGGGGGGGGGGGTTCAACCCCTTGAATGTTAGAGAGGTTTCCATTACACTATAAAGCAATGCACTGGAGACCTGTCTAGCTTTCAGGAGGTTCAAAGCGCAATTTAAATGAATGTGAACTCTGGAATGTTTTTGTCCCCTGTGATGCAGTTGGTTTGCCCCATAATTGCTTTTCATCTTCTGAATAAGTATACTTTTGTTATAGTGCTTTACCTAAGTAAAACTAGTTATTGTAGTTCTGCTTAACATTTTGAGTGTCAGAGAGGAATCCAACACATTGCAACATAATGCATTGGCTAGCTATCTGGCACTGAAAGGGTTAGTAAAGTAAACTGCAAATGTTTATCCAGTTACCAGGTGGTTCTGTTACTATGGAGAACTTTTAGGAGTGATACTTTTTGAATGAAGCCACTCCTACTAATGAGTGTAACCTTGACTTAGTCACCAGCAAAAGCCCTATAACAGTAGTTCCTAACTCTCTACGTACAGATCCATAACAGGCGATGAGCTCAATTCTATTTGGTCAAGTAAAACAAACTTTATTGCCAAAATACGTACCAGCTAGAAAACACTCAATTTACAGAGGTATTCTAGAAGCTGCCAAGCAGACACGGTTACGAGTGAAATCCTAAAATCATGACCTGTTACGGGTCCCAAAAAAGGTAGGGTTTGGAAGCACTGTTCAATAACACAATTTTCATTAAAAAAAAAAAAAAAAAAAAGCTTTCTCCTTTTTTAAAGGATAAGTAACACTTCCTTATAATGACCAATGACCTGGAAGTTTCTCTCACATTATATGGAGAACTGTATGTCACTGACTTTACTTTCCATTGGAATATTACAGAATACTAATTGGAATTTGACCAGTAGAGGGCACTGCTAATGTAAAAAACATAGGTTTAAACGGTAATAACTGTGGAAATATGCAGTATCAGCAGTGGAAGTACCCTTATTTTACTTAACAGGAAACATTGCACAATATATTTTTTTTTTCATAAAAAAGTTTAGTGCTCCTTCAAGCAAAAGTTACAGTGGGAAAATTAAAATGGTGCATTAGGATTTGGCCACAGTAAGCTAAGTAAGGGTGATGTTAGGACAGTGTTTCTCAGCTCCAGTACTCGAGGCACACCAACAGGTCATGTTTTCAAGATATCCCTAATTAATCACAGGTGAATCAATCACAATGTCTGAGCCACTAATTGCTCATCTGTGATTAAGCAAGAACAACCTGAAAACCTGCCCTGTGGGTGTGACCCGAGGACTAACATTGAGAATCACCGTGTGATTAACCCTTTGAGTGCCATAGAGGTATCCAACATATTGCAATTCAATGAGATAGACAGCACTAAAAGAGTTTAATTCATAGCCAGTCTTATTTTTTTCCCCTCCCAATTGTGCCTGAAGCCTGCTAGCACTGTAGGCAATAAAGACTTGTGAGAACTGAACTTTATTGAGATGGGGGATTTGGTAGCAATTCATTGTGTTTCTGTCTTTTTTTATTTTATATTATAGTGACTGTTAATGATATCGCTTGTGTGTATTTCAGTTGCAATGACCCCGTTTCATTTTTTTGATTCATAAAATAAGTGCTGCTGGGTTTTTTTTTTAACAAATTATTTACTGGGATTCCCGCAGGGATCCAGCTTCATCCGGTGCATCAAGCCCAATTTAAAAATGACAAGTCATCAATTTGAAGGGGCACAGATTTTATCTCAGCTTCAGTGTTCAGGTAATGTTGAGTCAAATGTTTTATGTTGAAAAGAGTTTATTATGAAGGAAAATCCATATATTTATCATATTCAGCATTTTTTAAATAACCTACCTTCTATATTGGAAAGTAAATTTGCATAGAAGAAAAAATTTTCAACTGTTGTTCTTACTCTTAAAGCAAAAGAGGTGCGATTTTTAGGGCGAAACAACTTCACTAAAGAGGACTGATAAAAAAAAAAATTCCCCAAACTCCCATTGATTTAACCCTTTTAGTGCCAGATGGGTATGCAATGCATTGTAAAGCACTGCGTGCATACCCCTCTGCCACTCAGTGGATTAAATGGAGCCTTTAAGCCCTTGAATACTATAGAGGTCTCCAACACATTGCAAAACAATGTGCTGGAAACACATTTAACCCTTTAAGTGCCAGATGGGCATCCAATCCATTGCAAAGCTATGCGTTGTATACTGCTCTGGCACTCAGAGGGTTAAATCACTGGTGTGTTCATTTGTTCCCTACGGTGCATTTCATTGTTCAAGAATTGCACCTCTTCTGCTTCAAGAATGCGGTCTTATAGTGGACATATTACAGTAACCCTTTGAGTGCCAAAATGGTATCCAATGCTTTTCAAAGCAGTACCTTGGATACCTGTCTTGCACTCAAAAGATTTTAAGACAAGTCATTTTTATGTATAGATAATTAAAATATTTAAATGTTATACTAGCCGTTCTTTTTTTAGTTTTTGAGAAAGTGACCTTTGTGTGTAGGTGTCTCAGTGTATTCATTTCTACTGAATCCCTGTGCATTGTGCTAATTCATTATATTCAAGACCAAACCTACCTCTCTACTATTAGAAATTGTGTAGACTTTGCCTGGATTAATACATTGCACAGTGTATGCTTATGTTGGCCCATATGCTGGTAGCATAAAGTGCTACCACAAATAAAGGTTAATTTCCACAAATTATTTATATTATATAAACAGATTGCTGGTACAATATCTAGGCAGACATGTCAGTAAATCCCCCTTCCTCCTGCAGGTCACCAAGGCATTAGAGCCTCAGTGGTAAATCAGTATGCAGCCTAATTTGGTTCCATATGCTGAGTGTCCGCTGGGTGTGATCAGGGCTAGATTCCCCTGGAGATGGAAAATGTCATCACTAGTTTTATCAGATTCCTGTTGAGGGTACTATGTGAAAATGTGTACATAAAACCAGTAATAAGGCTGTCTCCTATGATGGATTCCTGTTTTGAGTAGGAAGTTCCAAGCAACAGTTCATAAACAAAACTACAACTGTCAAAAAGGCCCTTGCAATGCCAACCTCTGAATAACCCTTGTGGAGGGTAACTGGTAGCCCTTGGGTGTTGCTCAGCCCTCAGAATGATCCCCTGCATCCCTCAGTCTGTTTGATGTAGTGGTAATAGGATATTATTTCCCTTTACTACGTTGCACACAAACTATTTTAATCCATTAAAGTAGCCATGCTCTTTCTTTTGTTTCACACTCAGAACAATCCCTTTTAACCTTGTGAGTGCTATAGAGGTCATCACCACATCACGCTTCACATACAGACACACAATGGACATTATGTATAAAAGCAAAGTGGAGCCACGCTGGGGCAAACCAGCAGCATCAAAGGGAACAACTGAAAATTCCCAGTCAGTTAAATGGGGCTTTTAACCCTTTGAATGCTATAAAGGTAACCAACATATTGCTTTGCAATGTATTGGAGTCATCTAGCATTCCAGGAGTTAAAACTACATTTAAATCACTAGGAAATGTGGGATGTTTATTTCTCTCGTTTGGTGCAGATGGAGGACATAAGCACAACTCAGCACCATGTCGCCTTGATCTTGGCTGTGGATGCTCATCTTGCACTGCCTAGTGGAGCTGTGAAACCAATTGCTTTTATGTAGACCACTGTGTGATGTTTGTAATGTCACTGTGTGTGTGTGTGTGTGGGGGGTGGGCATGTCTCAGCCTTTCCTGCACATATCTATGAACTGCAAGCTCCTGTTAACAATTGCAGGAATATTTAGAAGCCTCCATTAATTTATTTAACCCTTTAAAGGGACACTTTAGTAATTATTTTCATTTTCAATCCCTAAAATCTAATCCTAAACAAGCACCCACTGTTATTCTATATAGAAAGTTTATTACCTTATCTCAGTCCATTTAAAGACCAAGCAGAACAATCACTTTGTAGACACCCTAGCAAGATAGCTTTGGTAATGAGAATCTTGAAGCCCTCAAAAATGTAGATATTGGGAGCCACCACAGAACTTATGCAAGAACAGATCTTAGGCCTCAGAAGCCAATTAGGTAAAGTTTACAGATGCTAACATGGACAATATATTTAACCCTTTGAATGCCAGGGGGTATGCAATGCATTGCGTGCCCGTCTGGCACTCACAGGGTTGTGTGTGTGTAACCCACAGATCATTTTTAGTTGTTAGTGTTTCTTTAAGGAGCAGAGAGAGATGTGGTGTGCATTGAACACCCCTGTAGTCCTTAAAGGGTTAAATTAATAAAAAGAAAATGCCTGTTAAATGTTACGTACCTGGATAAAATAGTATTAATGGCATGAGTTGCCCTTTAATATTTAATATAATTTTCTTGTCCTTATGTTAGAAAATGTCACCCAAAATCTGATGTTCGCAGTACATAAATCTATATTTATAAAAATAGAAGATTCCACGTGATAGAAGGAATGTGAAATATATGCCAAAATAGATTTTAAATTCCTTGTGCTGTATGCTGAGAAACAAGTTTGGAATTATAATATGCCAGAGAAGGTTCTAGAATCCACCTTTCCCATTCAGTCATGGGAAGGTCCCATATTTTATTTAAAGCGGAACTACCACCGCTAAAAAACATGCCCCCCCAATAATTCCCCATCCTGCGACTAGCTGCTCAGTAGAGCTAGACGCCAGAATTATTATAGTGTTAACGAGAATTATCCATTGTTCCTGGGCTGACAGGCAAGACGAAGAGCAGACATCTTTCCATAGTGACGTCCATAATGACGTCTGCGAGCCTGCGCTGTTGCTACTAGCAACGCCTCCTAGAGCCGTCCAGGACTGACCGAGCAGCTAGTTGCCAGATGGGAATTATTGGGGGCAAGTTTGTTAGTGGTGGTAGATCTGCTTTAATAAACACATTACATTTCATAATTTGTTACATCATATTCTCTGGAAAAAAAGAGATGCCAATTATAGTAGCATCCCAGCTTGTGCTTAAAAATCATTTTATGTAGCCAGCTGATAATGGATCCTTCTCTGACCTAAACTTTAGTCATGCCATCTGTTCCTTAATAAATGCAAACTGTCATCACATCTTTTATATTTTACCTTTAAACATTGCCTTTAAATAATGTTTCATGTCTGGTTTAGTGTGCATTCTCTTTCAGTTCTGTTTTTGACTGTTAACTTCTTGCTTAATTTGTTTTGTCCTGTGTTTTGATGAGAAGGAAGCAGGTGCTGATAATTTGATTAATTGCAGTCATAAAATAATTCCACATAGGCAAGCCAAAAAAGAATGCATAACATATTTTTAACAAATGTACACTATTTATACTTGATGCACCAAAAGATTTAGAGACACAAATATTTTTATGATACATTCCCTTTAAACATCTTGTACAGTGAAGTTCTGCAGTGCGTAGCTTCCATAAGGTACATTAAATAAATACCTTGAATATTTTCAAAAAGTCCCTGCTGTAACACACTTTATAACAGAAACCTGCAAAAATATTGACCATTTATAACATAATAATCCAAAGAAATTTAAGGGATTAAACACTAAGGTATTATAACGAGGTGATAAAGTCGTGACCACTTCACGAGTGTACGGAACTCTCCAAGTCCCATATTGTGTTCTGGAGCTTATACACCAAGAAGTTAAAGTTAGAGATGTCTTACTGTCTGCTACTGTGAGCCTCCGAAAAACTGGAATATCTTTGAAACAAGGTAATATTTCTGGCGACTAGCGCTACTAAGCAGCTAGTCGCCAGATGAAGAATTGATTAATGTGAACTTATTGCGGGGTGGTAGTTCCCCTTTAATACATTGGATCCATAGAATAACATTGGAGAGTTTATTACACTAGAGAAGTCTTCTCCAGTTCATAAAGTCTTTATCACACCTTTATGTATCTCTTCCTGAGGGGAGATGCACTAAGCTGTGTTAAAGAGGTGATGAAGTAGAGATGGCTTCTTCAGTGTTCTAAACTCTCCAGGTTCTATGGAGCCAATGTACTACGATCTCTAAAATTGGAGAAATATTAGTGTTTTGGCTTTATAGAATAACAAAGGACTTGGAGTGCTTGGAACAATCGAGAAGTCTTCTCCACGTTATCACCTGTTTATCTCACCTTATTGCATCTACCCCTTGGTAAGCCAAACTTATTTTATGTCAGCACACATTTGCACACTATATATTAATTCAAATAGTAGATATTTCATCATATGTATCTATGCAGTGTTAGATTGATTTCATACTTAAACGGATAGTAATGTTTCAAAATAAAAGCAGCTCCAATTAATTTTCATAGTATTTGGTACCATGGAGAGTGTTATTTCAATACTGTCAGAGTTGTAGTTCAAGAAAAATTGAATGATAAAGTATCCCCCTCCCGCCCCCTTTACTGATGTAACACTGCTCACCTCAGAACAGAAAGGTGGTGTCCAGATGGCTTGCAGAAAGGGACAATCTTCAACTGGCATAAGGAAAAAACCTGAAAAACCTGTCAAGGGGGTATGGTTTTCATTGTTCTCACAATAAGAAGATTGTGCCTTGCTGTGAGCTGTCTGGTCTCAAGACCAGATTCCACATCTGAGGGGAGGTGGCTTACACTAGGTAAAAAAATATGACTCAGACAATATTGAAATAACACTCTCCATGGCCCAAATACGATGAAGATTAATTTTTATTTTGAAACATTACTATCCCTTTAAAAGTTTGGCCGATTGACATGTAGAAAAAGGGTTCATGTGTCAATCAAACAGTGCTATGTTGAATCAATAAATGTATTAAAGTTTGATCAATGGTCAAATGGAAAAAACTTTAATCTTAAATTGATAACATTTAGTCAATGCATTCATTTAATTGATTAGATTATGCTTTATTAAGTTGATAACTTTATCTAAAATGCTATAGGAATGTAGATCAAACACCATAGTAACTTATGGTGGTGGTAGATAAGGGGAAAAAAAGTAAATGCCAAAAGACTTTAATTAATTTCCACGTTAAACTTCATTCAAAAGGAATGTAGAAGATTCAGGATTATGGTTTAAATCAATGGAGGAAAAGCTGGGAAATTCATGTTTAAGGTTTTTACAAACATTAAAGGGATAGTAATGTTTCATGATAAAAGCAGCTCTAATTAATCATCATACTATTTGGACTTTGGAGAGTGTTATTTCAGTTCTGTCAGAGTTGTAGTACAAGAGTAATTCAATGACAAAGTATCCCCCTCCTGCCCCTTTTACTGATGTAACACTGTTCAGCCAGATCAGAAGGGAGGTGCCCAGGTAGATTGCAGAGAAGGGCAATCTTCAATTAAGGGAATACCCTGAGGAAGTGGACAGTGATAGTCCACGATACACGTGGGGAGAAAGAGTAGAGGAAGGATGATAACGGACCTTGGCCCCTCCTGGCTACCCCTAAGTTTCAATCAAGCCCGTGATACCAGTAGAAGGGGAATAATCATCCCGTGTAGAGATATTACTACCGGAGCTGCTTTCAAATTATAGAGCGGATAAGAAGAGAAGTAAAGAGCATCGGGAGTTACTCTATAAAAGATATCTGGGACATGTGGGCTTGTGTTTAAGAAGATTTTGGCATATCAGGACGCCGTGTCTTTATGAAAAAGTAGAGCAAACCGGGAGGGAGAAAGGCCTGATGATATTATCCATTTTGTACGTTTTTTATTGTTACTTGCGCTGGTTTGATAAGAATAAACACCACTTTTAGATTTCCTTCTTTGAGCTCTGTTTCTTATGTATTGGAGAGTCAGCAACTGTTTTGGAAGCCTTTGCCTCTACCGAAGGAAGTGCCTTCCCAGAGGAACACTGTGCATCTCCAACCTCACCAATGTTAGGAAGGGTCAAAACCAGTACTAGCATTAATCTCTCCTTGGTTATAGCTAGTCAGCGACAGTGTGATATACTTTTGAACACAACAGCACTGATAACAAGGTAGCACTGACTTAATTCCCTGCTTCTTTGTTACATTTCCTGCCTACCTTTTCTGATGACTTAATGGTAGGCAGGCATAGCAAAGCAGAGGGGCATGCAAGAGGGAAGTGGTCATGCCAATCTATATGTGGTTGGAGCTCACCTAGAGTATTGTGTACAGTACTGGAGACCCTATCTCCAGTTGGATATAAATATTCTGGAGAGAATTCAGAGAAGGGCTACTAAAATGTTGAATGGTTTAGAGGATAAAGATATCAGGATAGAAAAAAGGATCTGGACATGTATAGTTTAGAGGAAAGAAGGGAGATAGGGGATGTGATAGAAGTATTTAAATACATGAAGGGATTCTACAAACTACAGGAGGGAAATACATTTCAAAGGGGTTGAAATGTTAGGACAAGGGTTCATTGTCTAAAAATAGATGGTCAGATGCTTAGATATAAAAAGTTTTCTCTGTCGTCCAGTACAGGTTACTGGTAACTTTGGGTAGGCAATCTGCCCCTTTAATTGTAGGCAGGAACAATTCTAGAATTGTATGCAGGGGGTGGAGCCTACCTTCCCTCCTTGGCTGCAACTAACCAACCAGCCCCAGAAAGATTTGTTCCTTGGTGAAAACACAGGCAAAACAACAGTTCTGCTATAGTTTTAGAAATGTTTGTATATTTTTCTGTTACAAATGGAATACCACCATTAGGCGGGTTACCGTAACTGACAATGCCCTTAGATGTGGCTAGCTCAGTAACAGGTGCTTTTTCTGGACCTTAAGCCCTGGGGGGGAAATCTTGGCTACAAGTTCATTCCTCAGGAGTTGCCTACCGAGGCTTCTTCTTAATACATGGTAGTCTGAAGACAGAAGATCTGCAGGAAAGGTGAGCAACCCTTTGAGTGCTGCAGGTTCACATGTCCCACAGTGCCCCTCCGCACAGGGGTTTACCTTTGGAGTTCCTGTTGCACACTCCTGCACTCATTGGGTCTATCTGTATGTCTGCTGGGTGTTTTGGAGCAGGTTTATGTGGAACTTTAACCCTTTAGCTGCTGGTTTTGCATCTTTTGGGGGGTTTTCTGACACTTTTCCTACTGGTTCAGTATTTCTTGGGTATTCTAACATGTTCTAGTGATGTTTCATGCATTTTTATTTTCCTGTTTCAATTTTGTAAAATTTGAGTTCCGCGAGCTTTACCACATAGGCGTCATTGCTCCATTCACTCATATGGGACTGTACAGTTTGGGATATATCTCTGCAACTGCTTAACCTAGCGACTTCAGAGATGGCTCATTTTTCTTGTCTGCCCTTGCTCTATCATCCAGTTCATGTTTCTAGTGTGTTGGGGGGTTCAGGGGGCTTCGGGCACTGTTTGGGTACTTTTTCTGGGAAACCTACATTTCCCATGAATCCTTTCTTTGCACGCTCGTTTCTGATTTGCTCCGGCTGTGGCAGCCATTTTGAGCTATTTCCAGAACGAGTATCCTATGCAGGGCTTGGATTCTCCTTCTCTCCTCTGCTGATTAACCTGTTGTCTGCTAGATGTCTATTTTAGCGATTTCTGGGGTGAAACGTTAATCCTACACACTGTACTTGGGTGATTTATTTTATTATAAGGTTATTTGACACTGTGAGAATGTCTATACCGTTGGAGCTTGGGGCCAGACCTAAGACTAAGGATGCTGGGGTGTCTGTATCCCCTAATGCGCATTGCTGTTCCTGTCATTCAGGGTTACCTAGAGAATTCTCAGGTCATTTATGCCCAGCATGTTCTGATGTCCCTGAGAGTCTCCCAGGGACCTCCAGCTATGGATTAGAGTCAGTTTGGGTGCAAGAGTTCAAGGCTGCTACTAGGGACCTTAGATCCACATTGCAACTCTTTCCATCCCAGTTACAGGGGGTCTTCCATTCCTGTCAGACCCCCCTCCTTCCTCAAGTCTTCCCTGCCAAAACCACAGGGAGTACCTGACGTATCAGATTCCTCTGAGGAGGAACTGCTGGTGGATTCAGATATTGAGGAATGTTCTGCTGTGGGCTCCTCTCAGTTTTTTGGGGATCCCTTTGAGGCTGATCCTGAGCCCTCGACTGAGGGCCTGATCAGGGCTGTTTTGACTACCCTAAACATTCCCTTAGTTCAGGAGGTTCCTTCTGATCCCTCTGATGTGTTTCAGGAGCCTAAAAAGCCCCTTACTTGCTTTCCACCTAACCCCAATCTTGACCGCCTTGTGTCTGAAGTGTGGAAATCTCCTGACAGGAAACCTTCTGTGTCCAAGAAATTTGCCAAGCTTTATCCCTTCTCTGAGACAGCACTTGCTCAGTGGGTTCATCCGCCCGAAGTGGATGCTCCTATCTTCGGATATGTTGCGCCTTCTTGCCAACATTTCTGAGGCACAGCACAATGTTTCTGCTGCCTTATTTGATGCCATACATTTGGTGACCAGGGTTTCCACCATGTCTGTGGTTTCCAGACGGGCTCTTTGGCTCAAGATCTGGTCTACTGACACTGCTTCCAAGAAAGCATTGCTTTCCTTATCTTTTCAAGGTACTTCTTTGTTTGGGCCAGATCTGATCAGTGAGGCCACTGGGGGTAAGAGTACCCTTCTACCTTTGGTCCCCAGGAAGAAGATGCCGTTTAAGTGTAATCGGTATTTTCGTTCCTTTCAGAATGAGACACGTCCAGCGAAGCAGATGGCTCCCTCAGCTCCACTTGCCTCCTCCAAGCCCAAACAGCAATGGAAGCCCAAGGTCTCCTCCAAGCCCAAGGCTTCCAAGCCTTCTTCAGCATGACTCACTGAACCCAGGTCCCCACTCTGCTGTGGGTGGCCGTCTGCGTCACTACCACAGCGTCTGGGAGGATTCAGTGCCGGAGCCATAGGTTTTACAGGTGATGGCAGAAGGATACAGGATCCCTTTCGCCTCTCTTCCTCTCTTTTGTTTCTTTCCTTCTCATATGCCTCCGGGTGCTGAGAAACTCCGGCTGTTCAACGGCGCTATTCAGGCTGTCCTGGACAAGGATGTTCTAGGGACGGTTCCAGTTCAGGACAGAGGTATGGGTTTTTACACAAACCTCTTTTTGGTCTCCAAAAAGGACGGTGGTTGTTGCCCTGTTTTGTATTTGAAGGATCTCAATTCCTTTGTGATCCGGACTCATTATCACTAGGAGTCTCTACGGACAGTGATTGCTGCTATGTCCCCGGGGGATTTCCTTGCATCTCTGGATCTTCAAGACGCGTATTTACACATCGCCATTCATCCAGAGAGCCGGCAGTATCTCAGATTTGCCTGCAACCGAGGACATTTTCAGTTTTCAGCTCTTCCCTTTGGTCTGACTACAGCTCCTCAAGTTTTCAACCGTGTCCTGGTAGCCTTAATGTCCGTCCTCCATTATGGTTTGAGAGATATAAGAAAATAAAGTCCTTTGTTCCCTTTCTGCCTGACGAGCTGTAAAGCTGTCAGAGGCAGAATCTGGTCACGCGACCAGATGCAGATCTTCAGGAGCTCCGACATAGCAATATCAAAAAATAAATACTTCATGGTAATTGTCTATAATGCGTTCCTGGTTTGCAAGCACACGTTGTAGACCGTTCCAATTAAGTATTTTTCTTTAGATATCGCTATGCCGGAGTTCCTGAAGAGCCTCCGTCTGGTCCCGGGACCAGGATCTCATGTCGTCAGCTATACAGCTGACGTATGAGAAGGGGTAGGGAGCAGAGAAATTTATTTTCTTATATCTCTCAAACCATAACGGATTGAGAGAAAGGATTAAGCGCATTACGTTTTTTTTTTTATTGCAGCCACCATTTAGAGGATACCTTTTTTGGGACATTACAATTCCTTTAAATAAACACTTACTATAGAGACACAGCTCGATATTGAGGCAAGCTCAGTCAGCATCTTCCTAAGTAGCCACAATAGTCAGAGGCTGAAACAAACACCTAACAAGTTGCTAATTAACTCCACACAAGTAACTCCTATTCAGTCACATGCAATTAGGCAAATACATGCATATACCACATGTTTGCATTAATTGTGATCTACAATCCCTGCAATCTCTTGAAAATTTTTAAGATATATTATTGCACAAAAAGTAAGAATATTGTTATCCTGTGTTTTTTGAATCCTTTGCCTGCTCCCTGAAACTGAAAGGGTTATTGTGGTTTGTAAGGCCAATTAAAACACTATGCAGATAAACTTTTCTTTAGGATCTGCAGGCAACCATTGCTAAGGAGAGATGCTCGGGATTGCAGCCACTCTGTGTACGCTTTGCGTCTCAATTTACTGGCATTCTCTCGATAGGATTTGTTTCAGTTTAGCTAAGCCTCAGATGAGGGGATGACATCAAAAGAAATAATTCTTGAGCCCCAGGCAATTTATTTCCACACTGTTCACCTGCATTTAAATGAAATCTTCATAGCAAAATCATTTCTGTAGATTTTCTCAATTTTAAGCTTTACTGTAGTACTCTTCTGCTGTGCCTATCTTATTCACTCATTAGGCCGTGAACAGTGTTATCAAGTAATAGTGTTTTAAGATCTCAAGTTCATGTTATTTTTTATTCTTTTTATATTGCTTGAAAAATAAAGATATCTTTAATCTTTGAGGATTTGTGTCTAACTTGCAATTTGAATGGAGATTTACTGCATTTTCTTGAATATAAGGCAAGATTATTTTCAGTAATTTGAGAAAACAATCTTGCTTTATATTCGAGGTCTCAAGATTAAAAGAGGACATTAAATATAAGGTGGACTTGCCTTATATTCAAGGTTGCCTTTTAGTAAGACTTCAGTGGAAATGTGTTTTGAAGTACCGGAAGAAGATCCAGTCCAATGGGGCAATAAGTTTGAATTTGTCATGTGCTTGCTCAAAGTTTAGAGACTCACATGGCTACAACTTGATGAAACATGTAGCTTCTGCACTCAGGGCAGGTTGTAGCCATGTGTGTCTGCACATCCTATATAATAATTCACTAGGATGTTTGTCAGAAGCCGTCATGTGCAGTAGAGACTGCCCGAACGCACAGAATGCTGGGAGTACTGTGCTGGGAGCATTCTGTGCGTTCGGACACTCTCTACAGCACGTTGCGTGAGTGACGACAGGCACAGAGCAGGACCTGCCTTTTAACCCTTTGAGCACCAGAGGGGGTACACAACACATTGCAAAGCAATGTGTTGCGTACCCCTCCGGCACTCAAAGGGTTAACATCTCCCAGAAATCGGCCCGTGTACATGGGCTTTTACACTAGTTGTAATATGAAGAGCTTAGCTAGCTAACCAGAAATTATGGACTGTTAGATCAGATCTGCTGCAGTGCTGTTCAACTGGCCTAGGGATGAAGGAGCCATGGGCATGGATGCTAGAACAGTGAGGTAGTGAGAGCCAACAAATGATCTCCTTATATTGATACCTTTTGTTTTTTATATTAAGATTACAAATTTGGGGACTGCTATATAATGCAGGTTAATAAATAATTAGAGGCTGAATTAGGCTAAACAATCATGTTTTTGAAGTGAATACTTTGGTAGCCTCAAAACAAGTCACCACATTCTATAATAACCCTAGTTGATACCACAACATAGTGAGAACAATTAGAGAGAATATGTGAATGGTGATTGGGGCACAATATTAAAATATAACAGTTATTATTTTTATTAATAAAACATCGTATTAAAAGATAATTACAATTTAACAGATACAAGCTGAGTCAGTGTATTATATCAGTAAACAGTAAATTAATGTTCCCAAGACCATAAAGTGCAATAGTATGGGTTTAGGAACTGTATCACCAGTCCCAATCCCTTTTTGCCCAATTAAACTTAAATTGCCAGGATCTTATGAATAACACATATGTGGTCAAGAATACACATCAAGGGTAATAT
The DNA here is from genome assembly GCA_037306005.1 of Rhinophrynus dorsalis. Taxonomy (NCBI): domain Eukaryota; kingdom Metazoa; phylum Chordata; class Amphibia; order Anura; family Rhinophrynidae; genus Rhinophrynus; species Rhinophrynus dorsalis. Next base: position 325,826,236 of record CM074720.1, on the reverse strand, counting down.
GTATTCCTTATGTACTAATTCAAACATGAATAGTTGAGATGGAGAAAATAACAAGGCTCCACATTTCAACACTCAGTAACAAGATGTATGGAACAGTTCTCCTGAATTAAACCAATAACCCCAATTCAGTAGATTCATAAGTGAAAATAAAAGAATCAGTTTAATAGGTCAAAAAGATGGTGGTCAATGGAACAGTAGCCAAGCAATTACCTTAAGATGCTAGAATTAAAAACACAGACCACAGCATTATAAAGCTTAAGAAAAAATGTCCACACATCTAATCAGTTGAAAATTGAAATAAACAGAATATTAAACATTTATTAAACATTATTCAACATTAATTCTTGTCTTACCTTGAACCTTTCCAGTAGTGACCATTACTTGTAATGGGCCGTTGCACTGGCCTTGTAAAAAAAAAATCCAGTAGTAAAAGGAGGAATAATAGGAAAATGCTACTGCAAGCACTTAAAGGGATAGTAATACTTTGTTTTATCTTTATTTTATTTTGTAGGCATTAAAAAAACATGAAGAACGATATAAGTCTTATCTCTCAAACCTTTATGGTTTAAGAGATATTCTCAAGCAAAGTTTCCCCCTCCCGCCCCTTTTACCTAGTGTAAGCCATCTCTTCTCATCTCTTCCTATTAGAACAATGAAAGCCCTGCCCCCCTTGACAAGTTTTTCAGCTTTTTCCCTTATCTTAATTGAAGATTGTCCCTCTCTGCAGTCTACCTGGGCACCTCCCTTCTGATCTGGCTGAGCAGTGTTATATCAGTAAAAGGGGTGGGAGGGGGATACTTTATCATTGAATTTCTCCTAAACTACAACTCTGACATAATTGAAATAACACTCTCCATGGCCCAAATACTATGATGATTAATTAGAGCTGCTTTTATTATGAAACATTACAATCGCTTTAACCACATTTTCAAAATATTAAATATAAGAGTTAGCCCTCACAAGTGGAATCACAATGGCTTTGATGTGATATCTGAGTTTAAAATATTATTCTTTAATTACCTTGGGGAAAAAATAAGGTCAATTCCTCTGACTCAAAAAAAAAAAAATATAGCCAGACAATGATGAAGCACTCCAATTATAAAATTTGCAACAGAAAGAAAGCTACAGGTTGCCTACTCCCAGTGGCGCACAGATTTAAAATGTACATTTTTAGAAAATCCTATCTATACATTCTGGATTTGCTCCTGCTTCTTGAAAGGTATTGATATACAACTGACAAATAGGTCTGGCAATCAAACTGCTTTTTAAAGGGATAGTAATACTTCATTTTATCTTTATTTTATTTTGTAGGCATTATAAAACATGAAGAACGATATGTCTTATCTCTCAAACCTTTATGATTTGAGAGATATTCAAAAACAAAGTTTCCCCTCCCGCCCCTTTTACCTAGTGTAAGCCATCTCTTCTCAGATGTGGAATGCAGTCCATAGACCAGACAGATAACAGAAGGGGACAATCTTCTTCCTATGAGAACAATAAGGGCCCTGCTCCCCTTGACAAGTTTTTCAGGTTTTTCCCTTATCTTAATTGAAGATTGTCCCTCTCTGCAGTCTGCCTGGGCACCTCCCTTCTGATCTGGCTGAGCAGTGTTACATCAGTAAAAGGGGCGGGAGGGAGATACTTTGTCATTGAATTTCTCCTAAACTACAACTCTGACAGAATTGAAATAACACTCTCCAAAGTCCAAATACTATGATGATTAATTAGAGCTGCTTTTATTATGAAACATTACTATCCCTTTAAGAGAAATGTGCATCACTTGTTCTTCCTTTAAGTAAAAAGTGTGTTTTGGTAAACTGAGGGAAATAAAATGTTAGCATGAGAAGGAGCCATAAAGCATGCACAATGCATGCTTAATCAGTTACAATACAATATGTTTCTATGTTTCTATGCTATAAGGAAAACATGTTCTCATTCACATATAACTTCTTTCTGTGGGACATACTTGAAACTGAGAGAAATTTCAATGTATTTTTCCTGGAAAAGCATTGTCTAAATAAATAAACAGTCAATGCCAAGCAGAGCTCACTGCTTATTGTGTCAGATTAAGTGCCTAATTAACCTCAATCTATACTGAAATCAATTGAAAATGTGAAGTCTTACTACTGTAAAAAATATCATGTGACTTCTTGTATATGAAATAATATGTTTTATCAACTGTTCCTATTTTGGTGCTTTGTCTATTTCTAAACTAAAAATTAGTTGAAGAAAAAAAATGCACGACGAACAAGTAACATGCAGGACAATTCTGTAACAATTTTGGATCTATAGACATTTTTGGTTTTAATTTCTAGTAACAATGTAATACATTGCACATCCCTCTGGCGCTCCACAAAGTAATGTTCAGATGAGTTAGAAATACAGTGTTCTAATGGAACCGTTGTGTTTGCTCCTCTAGGCATGGTATCCGTTTTAGATTTAATGCAGGGTGGTTTCCCATCTCGTGCATCATTTCATGAACTGTACAACATGTACAAGAAGTACATGCCTCTAAAGCTCTCTCGTTTGGACCCAAGACTGTTCTGCAAGGTATTCCTTTTTTTTTTGCAAATAGTACTTTTTAATTGCACCAAAAGTCATTTTCATGCTGTTTAAAATAATCTAGTAAAACTGTGAGTGTTTGAATAATTCATTGGGTGCTTTGAAGACTGTTTTAAGGGGTATACATTCAAGCCTATTAATGTGTTTCTTTTATGTCACAGGCTCTGTTCAAAGCCTTGGGCTTAAATGAAAATGATTACAAATTTGGGTTAACGAAGGTGTTTTTCAGGCCTGGGAAGGTAAGTGTCTCCTCTGAATCTGAAAAGTGGTGATTCTTGTGAAGGATATGGTCATTTAAAATCCTCTGATGATTTATTCAGCCTGTGATAGTAACCTTTTTCTTTCATGTGCAAATGATTCTCCTTTTGCCCTTGAGTTTCAGAATGTACTTGTAAAGTAGTTATTCTGCTTGAAGGGGCAGTGAAATTGTGTCCTACAGCTGTCATGACGTATATCCATGGATTACAATACCTGCCTTGGCAAAAAAATACGTATTACATATTAAATGTTCACCCTGTTCTATTACAGCCATATATAAATGGCAGGAATGGCTCAGCTTTCTGCAATTGTGCCATTACTATAAAACACTGACAACAGCCTCTCACAGCCTGTCTGCAGGAGACTGGAGTGGGCAGATTGCTATTATTCAGGTCTCTGCAATAGCAAAAATGGTTTACTATTGAAATGTCATCACCTATATGGTGACCATCAAAAGGGCAGGATCAGAATGTCATCTGCATCAGAAGGGCAACATTAAAATTTTGCCCGCTTAAATGGATAGTAAGGTTTCAAAATAACTGCAGCTCCGATTATTCTTTATAGTTTTCAGGCCAGTTTGTGGGGTAAAGTTGGCGGAAGAAGGGAGGCTCTGCCTCCTTCTTTGAAGTGCCCTTGCCCTCTGGAGGAGGGAACTAATGTTGTTAATGTATATAGACTACAACATTTCAATAGGATACTGGCAGAAACATGTGAGTTTTTTTTTCAGCTGTGACAGAGCGCTTCCATGCTAGTGACCTGGAAGGGGACCATGTTGAAAGTGACAACATGGTCCCCCTGTCTGTTGAGAACTAATTAATTCTGTTCCTAGTAGAGATGTTTCACTGAAACACTTCTATGTGCATTCTTTTATTTGGAGGAGATGCACCGAGGTGTTATAAAGATGACTTATCCAGTGTTCTAAACTCTCCAAGTCTTATGTTATGCTATGGAGAACATTTTGGAATAGAAACCTGAAAAGTGGTCTTGGTCTTGTAAGGGTACTAGGACCTGATTTTCCAGAAGAGTGGAGACCGCATCATTGAAAGACAAGCTTTTTCTGGGTTACTAGGAACCTTTGACAAAACAAGCAATATGAAGGAAGGTCCTTGAAATGTATGCAGTACCTTTCTGATTCCACCTGCAAAACTCACTGGTCCATTACAGAGGATGACTAGGCATCTTGAAAAAGGTGGTGATAGCCCCCTACAGGCAATAATGGACCAGTATTCCATGAGTCATGTTAAAGTTGGCTTGTCAGACTTAGACTTTGAAGATGATTGCTTGTGCTGCCAAGTCTGGGCTTTGCATTGGGGCATGCTTGAGACCCCAGAGGGAATTGCTCCCTATGTGCCCCAGATTCGCGGGGCAGAAAGGACCTGTTTCAGAGACAGTAAAACTCTCAGAAGTGTTTATTAAGGAAAAGCCTCAAATCTGGAGTTTTCCATTCTTCCATAAGGATGTGATCAAGAGTATTATTGGGAGCAAAGACAGCAAACCTTTTTTTCACCTTCTGAAAATATCCAGAGAGGTAGACCCCACATATGTAGCCTCAGAGACCTGCAGTCTCCAGCACCGTTTGATGAGCCACTCAACAGCAGGGAGGGGGTCAACCATATAGGAGTCTCCAAAGGAGAAGGAAGAGTCCATATCTTCATCATCTTGTGAGTCTACTTTCTCCTCAGAGGATACCCAGTAATCTGTTTATGACCCTTAACAATAGGTTTAAAAATGGTTAAAGGTTTCCAGGAGTGGAGAATGCCCTCAACAGAATAAGGGATAACTGATGATTGCAGAGTTTTAACCCAAGCTGGCTCTTTGTAAGTGCTGGATGTTCCCAGTGTATTGGTAGGGCATAGCGACCCAGAATATTCCCTTGAAAGCACATTATGGCATGAGGAACAGTGAGTGCGGGGAGTAAGGGAAGCCCCTGAATCCTTTGCCTTGGTGTCAACGCCCAGGAATGGGTGAGAGTACCAGGGTGGTAGAACGGGAGATTCCTCCAGATGTTGTGGTCCCCAACAGAGAAGCTGAAGGAAGACCCCGGATTACCCCTACTTCTGTTTTATCTTGAATTTACTATACGTTGAAACTGGAAGTTTATGGGGTAAAGTAGAAGAAGGGAGTCTCTGCCTCCTTCTTTGAAGTGCCCTTGCCCTCTGGAGGAGGGAACTTTACCCCATTTCTCTTGTGCCCACATAGAATAAGAGAAAAGAATTTGATATTAATTACATTAAAATCTTCGTTTTTGATTGCAGCTGTTGATTTCCCTTAAACCCTTTGAGTGCCAGAGAGGTGCTCATCACTCAAGGTTTTAAGACCGTTCCAGTGAAAACAATCAGAACTTTGGGGGAAGGCATCTCAAACATGCTGCTTAGCTCCTTGCAGATGGGAATGGAGATATCACACTAGTAATTAAAGAGTATACGTACAAAGATATAATATTTAAAATGTCACATTGTACAAGCTTAATAGTATGATTGATGTTACCCTCACTGGCTTGGATATGGTTTTTCTGGGGGGGGGGATAAATCCATAATATGACCACAGTCCAGCCTGCCCAGTCTCTGTGTTTATATGGAGGCGGCAAGTGTAGAGGGGAGCACATGTCCCTCCCCCCTTGCCCGCCCCCACCATGAGTTTTGAAGTTATTTGGTTTTTAACCTCCCCCCCACCTTTCTCTGACATTACCCAGTTCTTCTGAGAACTGGCTGAATGGTCAGTCAACAGGTTGACACAGCAACCCACGCAGTGTATTAAACATTTGTCTCTGTGTGACACATCTGATTAGTAACTGTAATGCCTACTATGCTTTGACTATGCTCAGATAGTAAGCAGGAGGGATTAAAACTACTCACTCAGACACAAGTATCTCTGTGTGAGTGTCATGGAAATGTCTTCTAAGGGAAGATACTGATGTCACGGAAAGGGGAGAGAGGGGAGATTGTACAAACTAAATATATCAGTAACAAATACATTAGAGTGTGACTGAGATCATACTATTTAATACTTTACAGTGCAATTAGTCAAAAAAAAATTTTAAGCATTACTATCTCTTTAAAAGTATTAGAAAAAGCTTTTCTGTGATATCCATGTAGTATCCAGTGGTAGGCACACTCCTGCAAGATGTTTCTTTCAAAGTGTATCAAAGTTGAAACTGTAGCTGTAGCTCACATGGACAGTAGATGGCACTTTTTCTAAGTTTAATTAAAAAAAACTGTTTGAACTGTTATAACTTTAAAGAAATCATATCCCAGCAGTGGGTGTCCTTTGTTTTTCTTTGTGGAAAAGCCCTACAGTATAGATCAGGGGCATCCGCATTTTTTCATTTGTGGGCCATATGATCAGAAAGCCGTATGTGTGAGGGCATTATTAATGATTTTATTGAAAAAATGGGGAATATAGCCTACTGCTATTTAACGGACAACTAGTCTTGAACTATAGAGTACTGGTAGTTGGGTAGGCCTTACTGGCCTACTAGTTCATGTGTACTAGTTAATTAGGCTTTTTTAAAAAAAATCTACTGTGCGTCACCCCTTGGGGTCAGGTGGGCTGCATGTTGGACACCCTTGATATAGATATTTTCTCAGTGAACATTTACAGATTTTTATAATGTGTGTGGCTTGAATGACCTTTTTTGTATTTTGAACTTGATGAGGTTGCACATATAAGTCAGTGGTGTACAGCCGGGGTAGTCAATTGTCATACCTCTAGCTGTTAGGAACTATATCTCCTATGAGCCTCAATCTGGCTGGCTGGGGATGATCAGAGTTGTAATCTCGAGCTACTGGAGGATAACAATTGACTAGCCCTGCTGTACATTAATACTGCAATAATAGAACAATATATTTGTTTTGGCACAACGAAATGGTTTTGCTTTTGTACGAGAACGGGTCCTCTTTCTATTTTACCTGTTTGAGGTTTATTTGTTTACTTTTTTTACCTTTGCAGTTTGCAGAATTTGATCAGATCATGAAATCTGATCCAGATCATTTAGCTGAACTGATTAAGCGTGTCAATCACTGGCTTATCTGCAGCCGCTGGAAGAAGGTCCAGTGGGGTGCTCTTTCAGTGATCAAATGTAAGTAGAGTATTGTATTTTAATCATTCATATTCACAATACATTGTAAGGTTTACACCCTAGACACCAGAAGTGTAGCCAACATTTTTCAAACAATGCTTAAGAGACATATTTAGGATCCAAGCGGTTAAGCTTAATATGTTTTTTTTTTTTCTTCATATTTCCTTTAACCCTTTGAGTGCCAGAGGGGTATGCATTGCAGAGCAAAAAAAGCCCTGGTTCACATTGGTGAATATTTGGTGAATTTAATATGTCTTTGATAGGACAGATGGTTTGCTCCAGAATTTCTCTGTTTTTGTGTTCTGCATATAGCCCTGTGTTCAACCTCACGTTAACTGTTTGAATATGTATGTACTAGTTGAAGAGCCTGATACACGGGCCACAGTGCCGCTGCCAGCCGGTCGTGGTGCAGTCATGCACAGCAGAGACTGCCCGCGCCACGAATGATACAGTGCCAGCCGGTCACGGTGCAGTCATGCTCAGTAGAGACTACCCGCGCCGCGGCTGATACAGAGCTGGATGCGCCTTCGGAGCGCCACACTCTGTATCAGCCTCGTCACGGGCAGTCTCTACTGCGCATGACTGTGTCGTTAGAAACCTTCTAGCGAATTATTATATAGGATATGTATGTATCTTTATTTATATAACACCATACATGTACACAGCTCTTTACAGAAGTTGAAATAATACAATACAAAAATACTGAACTGGGTTAAGAGCATTAGGCTAAGGTGTGATCATTGAATTATTTGAGGGGGAAAGTGCAACAAGGGAATCACACACTGGGAAAGGGACCCTGCCCCAAGGAGCTTACAATCTAATTACAGGGGTACAATGTGTTGGATACCCCTCTGGCACTGAAATGGTTAAAGCGGACCTGTCCCCCTCTGTTTTACTGGGAATAATCTGCTTGTATATTATGCTAGGCATTTTTTTGTAAAATCGATAGTTTTTGGGGTTTTTTTTTTGGAAACTAGCCTTTTATATTTTGGTGGCATGGTATATAGCACATTATGCCAATTCCTTGCGCAGTATGCTAATTAGTTCTTTTCAAGGTCAAACCTATCTCTTGCTGTGCTATTAGCAATGACCCCAGTATGTGAGCTCTGTCTAGATTCATTTATAGCACAGTGTTTGATAATACTGGTACAGCACAGAAACTAATTGGCATAAAGTGTCATACTGTGTCACCAGCGAATAAAGGTTAATTTCTCCAAAACAGTTTATATTACATAAACTGTTCCAAGGGCTACTTCCACATAAAGTCAGTTTTCTTTAAAATTAATACACTTATTCTAGGATGACCGGCTTGTTTAACCCTTTGCATGCAAAGCAATGTGTTCAGTACTCCTCTGTCATTCAAAGAGTTAAACATATTTCCACTCATTTTAACCCCTTATTGTTAAAGTAGAACTAAAACTTTGTACCAATTTAGGTGATCTAAAAAGAGCTCTCAACTTTGCATATATGTTATTTTAACAATTTTGTATTTAAAAACAATAGTTTGAGCTATTTAATTGTATTAATCTATCACTTTATGCAAATTAGATAGTACTTGCCAGCATGTCAGGAACATACATTCTGCACTGCACTCCATCCCAACTGCCACTTCCTACTGGCCAGTACTAGCTAATTTACATAAAGTGACAAATAAGGGAAAACGTCTCAAACTATTGTTTTAAAGTAAAAATGGCTAACTTAAATATATATGATTTTATCCCCCTCTGGCACTCAAAAGGGTTCCACTTTAAAACAGAAGAAGCAGATATGATGACAAAAGGAATGTTTGGCTACTGATATTTAGCAAATCTCTTTAATTCAGTGTGCATCTCTGGAAGAGACTCCGCATCTCTCATCAGTTCTAGCACATCATGTAGTCCAATTACCTGGGATACAGCTGTACCTTAGATCAGTCGCACAGTGAATCCAAATCCTCTGCTTGGAATAGCAAACATCAAGCACTGCAGAAGTGTATGGAGGATGGCTGCACTTGCGAGCACATTATCAACCCATTTTCCATATACCATTTAAACCATCCCCTAACACTAGTTCATACTGTTTACGGATTTATTTGTCAAATCATCTTAATTGTTACTTCAGAGAAAAAAAACCCCTTCTATTAAATAAGCTATTCGTCAGATTAGGCAGTATTTAACACGCTATGATGAATAGGCTATCCAAATCAGCGGTCTTATTTGATAAAATTGAGACATGCAAAGCTGGAGCAAACTAACTGCATCATTTGGGAGAAATAACATAACAAGAATTCTCATTGATATAAATGTGCCTTTTAATGCCTAGAGTGCAAGAGATGTCACCAGTGCATTGTGAACCAATGAGTTAGAGACCTGCTAGCAATCAAGGGGTTAAAATCCCTTTTCCTCATTGAGGAGTGTTTCCGTTTCTTAAAACAAGAGTACTCCCACTGCTGAGAGGTGTTTTATTTAAAAGTTATTAATTTTCAAAGTTGAATTTTTTAGGTGCAATATCACAGTGGCCTGAAATTGTACAGTGGCGCTGTTGCTACACGATCCTATGGACAGCTCTGGTCCCGGGACCATAAATCTCCATAGGATGATGTAGCAACAGTGCCACTGTACATTTTCAGGCCACTGTGATATTGCACCTAAAAAATTCAACTTTGAAAATTAATAACTTTTGAATGAAACACCTTTCAGCAGTGGGAGTACTCTTGCTTTACTCAGGGGGATAAACCCTACAACATATTTTTTTTTACATTTTAAGTATTACTATCCCTTTAACAGAACACAAGGTATATGATATTGCTGGTTTTATCCTGGGCAAAGATTCTCTTTCCTTTTGCATTTCTCACTTCCTGTTGTGACTTATACCCAGTAGAATACTGTCTCTACCACTCTGACACAGCAGGAAGTGATCAGTACAAGGAAAAGTGTTTTTCTAGCCTGTTGTGACTTATACCCAGTAGAATACTGTCTCTGCCACTCCGACACAGCAGGAAGTGATCAGTACAAGGGAAAGTGCTTCCCCCAGCCTGCTGAAAGACACAACAGACATTAAAATAACTTTAAGTCCACTCAAGATATGGAATATTTGGCTCAAATGTCACAAAATATTCAGCACATTCCTTTACACAAGGCTAAGCTGTGATTTCTTATTAGTTTTCCTTTGTATAAAGGCAAAAATGTAGTGACTTTGAGGCAACCATCTGCGCCATAGAGAACTAATACAATTTTCCACATCCCCACTGATAATATGTTGGAGACATCTCTAGCATTCAAGGGGTGAAAAAGCCCAATTTATATCAATGTAAATTGTATTTGTCTCCTCTGGTTAAGCTGGTTTGTTTCAGAATCACTCCACTTTGCCATTACACATAAGTCTCCATAGCTGTTCTACTAAGATGACAGGGAGATCATGAATTTGTTGCAATGAAATGTGTTGGGTCTTGCAGCCCCAGTAGTTCAAGATGGGGTGGCTCATTTGTTTTTTAGTTACATATGAAATGCATTTTATTTACTGCTCATTACTAATTTATTTATTTGTTTTTAAGTAAAAAACAAAATCAAATACCGAGCATCTGCGTGCATTAAAATGCAGAAGACTATTCGAATGTGGCTGTGCAAGAGAAAACATAAACCTCGGTAAGAATAGATATAAGATTAGAAAAACGGCCTTCTCCTTCCAGTACTTGCATTTCTTTTGTGCCAATGAAAGATATAACTCCTGACTCCCTTTAATGTGGAACGCACAATTACAGATTGCTTTCAGGATGTAGGGGAGAGTAATAGAGCTTTTGAAACGAGATGCAATCCTGAAAGAGCAGGTGTCCAGTACCTCTGTGCGGTGAGACGACAGTCAAAGAGCTCTAAATTGAGCAATTCATACCAATCAGTTGGCAAGCTGAATTATATGTTACCTTTACAAACAACACATAGAGAACTACAAGAATCCTGATTTTATGTTTCAGCATCTGCTTTTAAATGCTTTTTCTTTTACAGTGTAAGCATTGTAAAGTTATCTGCTTCCATTTATATTGACCCCTTGATTGCTAGATCTCTCTAGCACCCAGGAAATTCTAACACTAAGGGTCATATTCAGGAAGAGAACAATATTCTGATGCAAACAAACTGCGTCATAGGGAACAAGTGAAAACAATCCCATTGATTTTAATTAGGCTTCTATCCTGTAGGGTGCTAGACAGGTCTCTAATGGATTGTGAAGCAATCGATTGCAGAGATTTCTAGCATTCAAGGTGTTAAAGATCCCATTTAAATCAGTGGGGAATAATGGGAGCTGTGTTGCTGTAGAATAGCTCCACTAAAATATACATGCACCAACACACACACTAACAATGTAAATACCTCCATAGAACTTCGTCAGAATCGAAAATTGCTTATGTACAGGACTGGAAAAACATCAGTGAGGTTCACAAGCAAAAAAAAAAAAAAAAAATGACTAGCCCACCCAATGTTAAACATGAAGAACAGAATAATTTCTTGTCTGTTGAAATGTTTTAGTAGTCACAGACTAGAGGACTAGTGGACATTTTCAGTTCTACTTACATATCATGTTAGTAATGGACCAACAGAAGCAGAGTTTAGGAGAGATACCTTTATTTTAGAAAAGTACAGCACCGTATGCTATTTAAGCTCTATTCTGCACTAGGAGATTAAGGGCTGGATTCAAATGCTAGTTTTATCTCTGCTTTTATCTCCAGGTATCCCCATAGACTTCAATAGGAAAATTTGTGATAAAATGGGAGGTAACATTTATCTCCGGCATTTTAATCCAGTCCTAATTATCTTACGGTGCTACTCTGAAATGTTAATTAGCATATAGCACTGCATGAGAGTTTGATTATCATCTGGTGCCGTACCGAAAGCTTGACTGGCATATGGTTCTTGACTGAGAGCTGCTACACATCTCATATATTATGTATCCGCTGGTCTTTTGGTTAACATGATATATAGATAGTTTTGAATTAAATAAACACCTCCTAAAAACATTTCCTCACATATTTTTATATATCCACAAAATCCTAAAGGTCTCTGGGAATTTTGACTTTAAGACAAATGTTCATTTAAAGGATAAAGTATCCTCCTTCCGCCCCTTTTGCCTAGTGTAAGCCACCTCCCCTCAGATGTGGAATCCGGTCTTGAGACCAGACAGCCCCCCTTGACAGGTTTTTCATGTTTTTCCCTTATGTTAATTGAAGATTGTCCCTCTCTGCAATCCACCTGGACAGTCTTGCTGTTCTGAGGTGAGCAGTGTTAAATCAGTAAAAAGGGCGGGAGAGGGATACTTCATCATTCAATTGCTCTTGAACGACAACACTGACAGTATTGAAATAACACTCTCTATGGCCCAAATACTATGAAGATTATTTGAAGCTGCTTTTATTGTGAAACATTACTATCCCTTTAATTCAAAAATGCTAGTCCTGGATACCTTGTCTACAGAGCTGGACACAGGTTATCAGGACTACAAGACCTCAAGCTCTGCTTGCTGCACATGGTAATCTTATATACCCAATGCACTCTGCCTGCTCCAGTTTTAAAAAAAAAAAAAAAAAAAAACCATCCAGCTTCTGCCATGTCTACCTCCATGGGCATGCATCCATTACTAGTTGAAAATTTTCTCTCTTAAAACAAGGAATAAGGACAAAATCCACAGTGTCCACAAAGTTGTTTTGGCCATTGTAAGGTAAGCAGGGATTATTATTAGGAGGTGTTAATGTTTCTTTAAGTTTTCAGATAGGCAAACTTGAACTCAATGTGACAACATTACGAGATTTTAAAGGGATAGTAATGTTTCAAAATAAAAGCAGCTCCAATTAATCTTCATGGTATTTGGGCCATGGAGAGTGTTATTTCAGTTGTAATTCAAGAGTAATTGAATAATAAAGTATCCCCCTCCCACCCCTTTTACCTAGTGTAAGCCACCTCCCCTCAGATGTGGAATCTGGTCTTGAGACCAGACAGATCACTGCAATCTTCTTAGTGTGAGAACAAATGAAAGCTCTGCCCCCCTTTACAGGTTTTTAAGGTTTTTCCTTATACTCACTGAAGATTGTCCCTCTCTGTGATCCATCCAGATAGTCTTGCTGCTCTGAGGTGAGCAGTGTTACATCAGTAAAAGGGGCAGGAGGGGGATACTTTATCATTCAATTACTCTTGATCTACAACTCTGACAGAATTGAAATAACACTCTCCAAGGTCCAAATACTATGAAGATTAATTGTAGCTGCTTTTATTGTGAAACATTACTTTCCCTTTAAAAACAGCTTTAAAAAGGCATTCAAAGTATCGGACGTTATATCAGTTATATAGTATATCATTTTGGGCAACCAATCCATACAGAATCGAATCCTAGTGGCCATTAGGCTTTTCTGCCCAGATTAAGATAATTGGAGATTTGTAATTAGGAGCGGTTAGTATTCCCCTTAACCCCTTGGATGCTGGAGACATCCCCCAAACATTGTAAAGCAATGAGTTGAATGTGTCTGTCATTCAAGATGTTAATTATTTTCATCAGAGGAATGCTGTTTAACCCTTTGAGTGTCAGGGAGATATCCAACGCATACCTTCCTGGCACTCAAAGGGTTAAAAAAAATAATAATGTGGTGTCATTCTGGAGCAAACAATTGCCCTATAGGGGACAAATAAACTTTACCCATAAACCCACTGGGATAAACAGGACATTTTAACACCTTGAATGCTATCATTCTCTACCATTCAAGGGATTAAAAACTCAATTGAAATCAATTATGGGGTATTTGTATCCTGGTGAAGTTGTTTTGCCCCAGAATTGCTCCCAATTTGCATATATATATGTAAATATCCTATATAATAATTCGCTAAAACGCGTGTAACGCCGCAACATGCGCAGTAGACACTGCTGCACGTGCTGCAGTCGTGCGCAGCAGAGACTGCCCGCGCTGTGGCTGATGCAGAGCTGGGCGCTCTGAAGGAGCGGCCGTGGCGCGGGAAGTCTCTACTGCACGTGACTGCCCCGCGACCATGTGGCAGTGAGATTGTGGCCCGTATAACGGGCTGTTCAACTAGTATAATATAATGGGCTATATTATAATAACCAATGACGCATGTTGAAATCTCAACCCTGCTTTTCTGTCACCTCACAGCATTGATGGAATGGTAAAGGTGCGGACACTGAAAAACAGACTCGATAAATTTAATGAAGTCGTCAGTGCTCTTAAAGAAGGAAAACAGGAAATGAGCAAGCAGGTCAAGGACTTAGAGTCTTCCATTGATGCACTCTTAGCTAAGATAAAGGTGAGACGATCAGCAGATTCATAAATTCTGTATTCTTTGTGCTACACAAATGTCATTACATAGCACAGCTTTGTATGAGGAAGAAATGGAAATGAATGCATATCTTTCACACTCTCTGCGTTGGGTTTTCAGAGAAGCTACTAATAGTCTGTAACTGTGCAACAGAAAAAAAAACGCCATAAGTTCCAGTGATGGTTGTAAAGGACTCATAAAAAATAATATGTCTTACTGTGCTGGGAGTGATTCATGTTGGTGAGGGTTGGTGTCAAATCTGCTGCTGCTGCTGTACTTTCTTCATAGACAAGAGTGGTCTTTAAATCAGAAAATTAACCTGCGAGATGCTATTGTCAGAGGAGTCTCTAGCATACATCGGCTTAGATAAAAATATCTGCATTCACTATTCCCAGCTGCAAAGCACCGTGGATACAAAATTCAGTGAGCTCACCATCAGGGTAAAAAGTAGGTGGACATGAAAGTTTTAAATAAAAAAGTACAGGCAATTTGACTTTGCATATTATGTGCTTGCAGAATATGTAAAGTCAAAAGGAGGTTGACCGTCTCTTTAAAAAAATAATTTTGTCACCCTACCGACAGGTTCATTTGGGACCTCAAACTATTCTAGGAGCCATTTCCACAAGGTCAAAGTGAAACAGTTCTGGGGCAAAGTGGCTGCACCATAGAAACATATAAATATGTCCAGTGATTTGAAGGAGCAGTAAACTTCTGAATGAAACCAGAATACTTCCACTGCTCAGAGGTTGTTCAGTCAAAAGTTATTACAGCTCAGAAGTATTACTTTTCTTAATCACCAACATCAATTGCTATTCAAAATTCACTGTGGGAGCGCTTGAGTCTTTCACTAACATATCCCATAGTAAGTAATAGCAACAGCACCACCTGATTACAGAACAGAAAACAGCATTTTTGTTTTAAAATACATTTAACCTTGTTTATCCAGGTTTGCATTGTTGTAACTTTTGTATGAACATTATCTGAGCAGTTAGAGGACCCTTGTATTACTCAGAAGGCACGTTGTTTTATTATAAAAAGCTTATTACCCCTTAAATAGTTATCCTAACCTCTGGAGTGCTAAAGAGGTGTGCAGTGCAATGCACATAGTGCCTGATTACTTAAAGCACTGCAAACTGAACCCCTTGAGTGCCAGAGGGATGTGCATTACATTGCTCTGCCCCTCAAAGTGTTAAAGAAGCAGTAAGCATCCTATATAATAATTCACTAAGTGTGCACTTGTCAGGATCCGTCATGCTCAGTAGAGACGGCTGCGTGCGCTGTGGCTGATACGGAGAGGGGCGCTCCAAATTCAGACCGTAGTCCTCTGAATTCGGATCGCCCCGCTTCGTATCATCCGCGGTGCAGGCAATCTCTACTGTACATGACTGCACCGCGGCCGTTGCTGAGTGGCACTGTGGCCTGTGTATACGGGCTCTTCAACTAGTTTTAAATGAAGAAATTGCATGTTGTAGGGATTTTCCTTGTTTTGACCTTATACTATCACTTTAACCCCTTAACGACCCATGACGGTCCTGGACCGTCATGGGTTGTTTTGCCTTAAGGACACATGATGGTCCTGGACCATTATGGGTTAAATGATAGCAGTGCATCTCCGTGCACGCTGCTATCTTTAATTCCCGGCTGAGACTGGATGCTCCGGGACATGGAGCATTCAGTCTCAGCCACTTTCACAAGTGCCGGGTCATGGGATCGCTGCAGAAAAAGTTCTGACATGATTTATCTTTGTCTCATTCTTTAACATCACAAGAACCTGGCATTTTAACAGGGGTGTGTAGACTTTTTATATCCACTGTATGGATTTAGGGATATAATTCCAAATGCTTCTATTAACTAAAGTATTTTTTACCATCTAGGAGGCACTGCCCCTTTAAGGTGTAACCAAAAAGGAAAGTAAAAGAAAATAGGGTGTGTGATGTGGTAGAGGAAATTGATCCCCTCTTCCCATCATACTAAAGAACAGACTGGGGGCCTGAGGACAATTCTTTTTGGGCCACCTATTGCCCAGCAGATTCTTATCCAGCCCCTTTCTCATCTCTTCCCATTTCTCTGCATATTTCTTAATTTATTTCTCAAAGGCTCAGCCTGAAAGAAAACGTAAATCTTTTGTGTATAACTAGAATGTTGACGCTATGATTATAGATAATAACATACAGATTGCTAATCGGCATACAGAGCAGTAAGACAAATGGGCAAGGCTGCAGCGAATATATTTCTGTATTCCGGTAATGTATTACTCAAACACTTCTACTGTACCAGAAGAGGATTTATTGAATTTAAGGCACCTTCCACAGCTGCGAGCGAGACTGCTGGCAGATCAGTCTGACATCTGTGCTTGTTTTCCACATTCACATCACTGACTGCATACATGCAAATTGTCATAATGTAGGATTGTAATTGCTAATGTGCTTAGTCCTATTCATAAGCCATCAGAGTAAAAAACAAATGATTGGAGACCCCCCAAATCCTCTCTTCTTTATACATGCAGCTCGTTTCGGCTCTCATAGGGCTAATTGAATGCTGATGTTTAAAAACAAACTAACGTTAACCCTTTGAGTGCCAGAGAGTTAGCCAGCACAATACATTGGCTACCTCTCCCTGGCACTAAAGAGGGTTACATGAAAGACATCACACTTGTGTACAGCAATTTCATCTCTCTATATTAGGTGTCGTTAGGTGCCAGCGTGTCCTGAGAATCTGTATATGGCAATCGTTGGCATTTTATTCAAAGTGTTAACCTCTTATTTTAAACATGTTATATATAGGGTGACCACATTTCCATTCTGCCACTCCGGGAGATGTGGTCACCCTAGTCCAGCGGCTGAGGCTCCCGCTGTCGCTGACCATCTTTCTTTGGCTGAGTCAGAGTAAGAGTTCCCAGTGGGAACTCTTACTCTGTGTCAGCCTCATAAAGATGGTCAGCACTGACGGGAGCCTCAGCCGCGGGTCTCACCTGCAGCACCAGCATACCTGCTCCTTCCCAGCTGTCTCGCACGCACCAGTCCAGCCAGCCAATGAAATGTATTTGCTAAATGGTCCTCATTGGCTGGCTGAGCCAGCCAATGAGGACCATATAGCAAATACATTTCATTGGCTGGCTGGACTGGTGCGTGTTGCTCCATTCCGGGACTGTTTGTTGTCCCGGTGGGGGGTGACCCGGGACACGGGACAAAGACCCCAATAAGGGACAGTCCTGGGCATTCCGGGATGTGTGATCACCCTAGTTATATATTTTTTTATTTTACTTACACAACAGTAATTGGTTATTTTATTTATATATATATATATATATATATATATATATATATATATATATATATATATAGAACTTGCATGTTTCTTCTTTAAAGGGTTAGTAATACTTACTTTTTAAACTAACTGCCCAAAGTCCCATCTCTCAAACCTTTATGGTTTGAGAGATATTCAGGACCAAAGTTCCCTCCCCTTTCCCTGAAGTCAGCACTCTAGCTGACTGCAGGGGAATTCAGTCCCTGAACAAGCGGAGGCTCTTCAGCAGAGCCGAGATCACGTGAAACAGAAATCCTTCACTGTTTGCTTGGTTTGCAAGCAGACATAGAAGACTATTCCAGTGAAGGATTTCTGTTTCAATAACGCGATCTCGGCTCTGCTGAAGAGCCTCAGTCGGTCCCGGCAACAGATTCCCCTGCAGTCAGCTAGAGAGCTGATGTTAGGGAAAGGGGAGGGAGGGGGGAACTTTGGTCCCAAATACCTCTCAAACCATAAAGGTTTGAGACATGGGACTTTGGGCATTTAGTTTAAATTTTTAATATATACAAAATGAAGACTTTTAAAAAGTAAGTATTACTATCCCTTTAATGCGCTTCCTTATGGTCTTGCACATTTCTACATATTCTGCCCGATTTCTAATATTACATGCATGGGCAGTGTCTGCAATGGTTTCAATATCTTTTTCATTGTGGGTTGAAATGTCTGTGCCAGGAAGATCTTGCAGCACACTGAAGTGATTGGACATTCTTATGATTTATCAATAGCTGGCTAGTGTCCATCTTCATGTTTGTTGTCTTGATTTTCTTTCTTTCTTGCAGCCAGTTTATGATTCCAGTGTTTAAAGACTGAGCACTCAGTTAATATTTTATTATTTGCAATTATGAAGTCCGTTTCACTTGTATTATTACCATTAGGACTTTTTCATGTCCATTTTATCTGGGCTTTTTTCCCATAGAATGAATTAATGTACAAATTTTGTTCTTCTGCAAATTCAATCAGTTGGTTGCCTCTATTGTGTCTTTTAACAGTTCCATGTGGTCTGATTGATTTTTCAGCATTTTGGATCTTACTAATTCTTGCACTGAAATCTCCCATAATACATTTGTAATGATAATTGTCCTGTTTTCAGAGGTGTAATAAATCATCATAAAATTCTTCAACTTTATCATCACTTTGACTACTTGTAGGGGCATTAACTTGAATGATCTAAATAACATAGCAACTGTTTAGTTTGATAGCATAGGTGGTGATTCCTTCAGAAATACTTTCTACTTTTACAACTGAGTCTGTTAGTCTGTTGGTAATCAAGAATCTGACTCCTCCACATCATCCTTTCTTGGTTCCTTTATAGTATAACCAGTGTCCGTCTTCTACTTTTATTAAATCTTCATCTTTTTTAAAAGTCTCACATAAGCAATGATGTCCCAATTGATGTTATTTATTTGTAACATTCCTCTAGGCATGAAACTGTAATCATAGTCTTGACATTCCCCTTGGTGGTTGTCTGCTGTAGGCTGTTTGAGATGTGGGAGCTCCAGATGTGTTGGTTGTAGCTATATTAACACATCTTGTTCATTCACTTCAGGTGTCACAAATGCAGTTTATAGAATGAATAGTTTTGTCAACTGTGCCACTAAAGGCATTATATATTTAATAACTTACAAAACTTGTAATAAGCAATATGTTGGCATGACTATTAGAAACCTCAGAAATAGATTGAATGAACATCTGAGTGATGTATGGAATGAAGGATTTAGATCTAGTGTCGCTACGCACTTTATAGATTGAATGAACATCTGAGTGATGTATGGAGTGAAGGATTTAGATCTAGTGTCGCTACGCACTTTATAGATTGAATGAACATCTGAGGGATGTATGGAGTGAAGGATTTAGATCTAGTGTCGCTACGCACTTTAAACCTGAGGTTTGCACGAGGGAACGTTTTAGCGTACAAGGCATAGAGCGAGTCACACTTGGGATTAGGGGAGGTGACGTAGATGCTAAATTACCTAAGAGGGAGGTGTACTTAAGGACCAGACATCCATTTGGACTCAATAGACAATATGATGTGACTTGCTTTGTTTAAAGCGTAAACTCTAATGACATAGTTTTACTATAAGGGATATTATTAGATTATTTGCCCTACTAAATACATTTGAAATCTACTAACAATGAAATAGTGTTAATGAACATTTTTCTTTGGTTTGTCCATTCTAATGATGTAATTTTTTGATGAATCTCCTGTGTTAAATGAAGTGTAATCATATTTTGTCATATGGAGTTTTTCAGTTGATTATCACCTGTTGCCTCTAATCAACTGAGCAACTATATAGCAGTACTGTATTTGGACAATTACTCCCTCTTTTTGATGTTTGGCTCTTTAAAGGGATAGTAATACTTAAAATGTAAAAAAAAAATATGTTGTGGGGGGTAGTAAAACAAGAGTACTCCCACTGCTGAAAGGTGTTTAATTCAAAATTTATTAATTTTCAAAGCTGACTTTTTTAGGTGCAATATCACAGTGGCCTGAAGTTGTACAGTGGCGCTATTGCTACACCGTCCTATGGAGATTTATGGTCCCGGGACCAGAGCTGTCCATAGGATGGTGTAGCAACAGCGCCACTGTACAATTTCAGGCCACTGTCATATTGCACCTAAAAAATTCAACTTTGAAAATTAATAACTTTTGAATGAAACACCTTTCAGCAATGGGAGTACTCTTGTCTTACTCAGGGAGATAGACCCTACAACATATTTTTTTTTTACATTGTAAGTATTACTATCCCTTTAAGAAACAGTTACATAGCCCTCATTTTTTAAACTTAGGAGTTTCTCTTTAAATAGAGGAATGCTTTTGGCTTGAATTTAGACCATTTTTGCTCTTTTTCTTTCTTATATCCAGTGAGTTGAATTCAGTGTGCTTGCATCTTTTTTATATGTATTTATATATTTAGATGTCAATATATTTGAGAGTAACATATGAAACCATCGTTGTTTGGAAGCCTGATGGTCCTTTAATGCTGACTTTGTTTTTTATTTACTTACATTTAAAAATGTGTGACTATCTATATTTGGTTGTTTGAACTGTGCTGCGGCCAATATATGCGTCTTCACATATGGCGTTTTTGATCTTGTCGGGATTACTTTGGAAGGCACTGATAGTGTGTATTTTTTAAGCTTTTACATTTACCCTGGGACATCTATTCTGATGGAGGATTGGTGTGTGGGGAGTTGGAGGGATACACATTTGAGTGTGTGAGCCCGTCTTTTGATCCGTGAGAGAGGTGTCTCAGGGTTAATTGAATTCACATCAAGGTGGGTTTGTCCCGGCATGTGGGGTTTGAGCTGCTAAATTACCAGTGTTTTCCTAAAGAACAAAGGAAGCCTGATAGAACCCAGTGATTCTTATCACCCTCTGCCATTGAGCTTTTCTGAGCTAGGAAGTAGCTCTCAAGCCTCCGGGGAATGAGGACCATTGTTTTTGTTGTAAAGCCATGCTGAGGGTCCAGTGCAGGGTGCCAGATTTTGGATCAGAAGGACACTGGAAGAAAATCAAGGACTAAAGAAAACAAAACAAAAAATGGCAACACATAGGAGCAAAATGTTTGCATTAAAGCTTGAAGATGGTACAACATCAAAAACTCAGTAACATCGTAAAACGAGTGGAAGAATTTTAGTCAAATCTTTATAAGGATTAAGGATAATAACTGAATGCAGTGCCAGAAGCCAAAGCTGTGCCAGAAGTTTTGGTAGAAGTAGAAGCTGAAATAAAATCAATGAAAAATAGTAAAGCTGGTCCTGATAAATTTACTATTGAAAAGATGAAAGACTGAGGTCAACCCTTGTTCAAAGACCTACTATTCTGCAAAGTGCCTGAAACATGGAAAAATGCAGAAGTCATCCTACTGCACAAAGAAGGTGATACGGTAGATTTAAAAAGCTACTGACCAATAAGACAATTGCCAGCGGTCTTCATGGATTTCACAAAGGTACTTTAAAGAAGAATGGACACAATACTTAACGCGGTACAGCCTAAGGAACAAGCAGGCTTCAGGAGCAGTTTCAGTACAATGGACCACAATCAGACAGTGCAACAAGTTCTAGAGCGACATAATGAACACTACCTTCCATTATACAGTCTCCCCAACTATTTTCTGCTTGTTTAGAAGAAATTTTCAGCAAACTAAATTGGGACAAAAAAGGGCTAGTTACATCACAGTAGATGTACAAGAACTAGAAGAAATGAACAAGTATGTCTACCATCTACAGGAAATATCAACAGATGGAAACACCATGATGGAAACTGAGTGCCGAATAAAATTGGGATGGCAAGCATTTGGAAAACTTAGCTGTACTGTCTTTAAGAGAGATTCACCACTCTGCCTCAAGCAAAAGGTTTTTGACCAACATGTAAAAGTATGGAGCAGCAAATTATAAACAGAAAGAGACTGAAAAACATGTGCATGTATTCATCAGCAAACAAAGGTCTATAACGCCATTGAAAGAGTAAATCTCCTGAAATGGAAATGGGCAGGCCACATAGCAAGATGTCTTGATGACAGATGTAAACGCAAAACAAGAAACACAGCTGCACTCCTCCATACAATTTGTGGAAATGTGTGCCCTGTATAAAACATAGATTTTGTCACTGTTTTTTTGTTCCATAGTTTGGCCAATGTAAGCTTGCCCTCCATATCATTGTACCCCAATATCAGGCAAGACTTATCTATTACACATATTTAACCCTTTCTAAATTAAAAACATTCCCTGAGGATTTCTTGTAAATTAAGGTGTTGGAATATATATTACACTGTGTTAATGGGTGCCAATAGTAAAACTAAGTAACATACAGCTTTTTAAAATATGAGAAAAGACTCACCTAATATCAAACTTTGTTAACCAGGAGAAACTACAGCATCTGACCTCTTGAATGGTAGACAGATCTTCAGCTTATGGCATCGCAATGTGTTGGAGACCTCTCTGGCATTTATCCACGTTTATAGGAAATTATTCTGAGACCGCTAGCATTACAGGGGTTTAAAGCTCCATTTAAAGGGATCTTCTCAGCTTGAAAGCCTATATGATTTCATAGCCATTCTGTTATTTAATGTACTCGTTTATTAGTTATTTAGATTTATAGATTATGCTAATTTAAGGCAGGCCACGTAGTCTTAGCACTACATTTCCTTCTTCAGTCACTGACACTGCTTCTTTAGCACTGCTCAGCAATGCAGTGCCCACCTCCTCCAGCAGCACTCAGCAATGCAGTACCCGCCTCCTCCAGCAGCGCTCATAAATTTAGTGCCCGCCTCCTCCAGCACTGCTCGACAATGCAGTGCCATCCTCCTCCAGCACTGCTCGGCAATGCAGTGCTGTCCTCCTCCAGCACTGCTCGGCAATGCAGTGCTGTCCTCCTCCAGCACTGCTCAGCAATTCAGTGCTCGCCTCCTCCATCACTGCTCATCAGTGCAGTGCCTGCCTCCTCTATCACTGCTCATCAGTGCAGTATCCTCCTCCTCCTCCTCCAACATTGCTCGGCAATGCAATGCCCTCCTCCTCTAGCATTACTCAGTAATGCAGTGCCCTCCTCATCTAGCACAGTTCAGCTATGCAGTGTCCGCCTCCTCTAGCATGGTTCAGCTATGCAGTGACCACCTCCTCTAGCACCACTCAGCAATGTGGTACCTGCCTCCTCCAGCACCGCTCAGCAATGCAGTGCCCTCCTTTGCCTCCAGCACCGCTCGGCAATGCAGTGCCATCCTCCTATAGCATTGCTCATTAATGCAGTGCTCTCCTCTAGCACGGCTCAGCTATACAGTGCCCGCTTCCTCTAGCACCACTCAGCAATGCAGTGCCCACCTCCTCCAGCACGGTTCAGCTATACAGTGCCTGCCTCCTCTAGCACCACTCAGCAATGCAGTGCCCACCTCCACCAGCACCGCTCAGCAATGCAGTGCCATCCTCCTTCAGCACTGCTTTGCAATGCAGTGCCCTCCTTCTCCAGCACTGCTTGGCAATTCAGTGGCTGCCTCCTCCATCACCTCTCATCAATGCAGTACCCTCCTCCTCCAGCACCGCTTAGCAATGCAGTGGCCGCCTCCACCAGCACTGCTCACCTATGCAGTGCCCGCTTCCTCCAGCACTGCTCTTCATTGCAGTGCCTGCCTCCTCTAGCACCACTCAGCAATGCAGTGCCCGCCTCCTCCACCACCGCTCAGCAATGCAGTGCCCTCCTCCTCCAGCACTGATTTGCAATGCAGTGCCCTCCTCCAGCATTGCTTGGCAATTCAGTGTCTGCCTCCTCCATCACCGCTCATCAGTGCAGTACCCTCCTCCTCCAGCACTGCTCAGCAATGCATTGGCCGCCTCCTCCAGCACCACTCTTCATTGCAGTGCCCGCCTCCTCCACTACCGCTCTTCATTGCAGTGCCCGCCTCCTCCAGCACCACTCAGCAGTGCTGTGCCCTCCTCCTCCAGCACTGCTCGGCAATGCAGCACCCTCCTTCTCCAGCATTGTTTGGCAATTCAGTGTCCGCCTCTTCCATCACCGCTCATCAGTGCAGTACCCTCCTCCTCCAGCACTGCTCAGCAATGCAGAGGCCGCCTCCTCCAGCACCACTCACCCATGCAGTGCCCACCTCCTCCAGCACCGCTCGACAATGCAGTGCCCTCCTTCTGTTGCACTGCTCAGTAATGCAGTGCCCTCCTCTAGCACAGCTCAGCTATTAAGTGCCCGCCTCTAGCACGGCTCAGTTATACAGTGCCCACCACCCTCTAGGACCACTCAGCAATGCAGTGCCCCCCTCATCCAGATCAGCAATGCAGTGCCGTCCTCCTCCACCACTGCTCATCAATGCGTGCCCTCCTTCTCCAGCACTGCTTGGCAATTCAGTGTATGCCTCCTCCATCACCGCTCATCAGTGCAGTACCCTCCTCCAGCACCTCTCAACAATGCAGTGGCACCTCCTCCAGCAACGCTCGCCCATGCGGTGCCCCCCTCCTCCAGCACCGCTCAACATTGCAGTGCCCACCTCCTCCAGCACCGCTCTTCATTGCAGTGCCTGCCTACTTCAGCACCACTCAGCAAAGCAGTGCCTGCCTCCTCCAGCACAGCTCAACAATGCAGTGCCCGCCTTCTCCAGCACCTCTCAGCAATGCAGTGCCATCCTCCTTCAGCACTGCTTTGCAATGCAGTGCCCTCCTTCTCCAGCACTGCTTGGCAATTCAGTGCCCACCTCCTCCAGCACCGCTCTTCATTGCAGTGCCTGCCTACTTCAGCACCACTCAGCAAAGCAGTGCCTGCCTCCTCCAGCACAGCTCAGCAATGCAGTGCCCGCCTTCTCCAGCACCTCTCAGCAATGCAGTGCCCTCCTTCTCCAGCATTGCTTGACAATTCAGTGTCCGCCTCCTCCATCACCGCTCATCAGTGCAGTACCCTCCTCCTCCAGCACCATACAGCAATGCAGTGGCCGCCTCCTCCAGCACCACTCTCCCAAGCAGTGCCCCCCTCCACCAGCACCACTCAACATTGCAGTGTCCACCTCCTCCAGCACTGCTCAGCAATGCAGTGCCTTACTTCTCCAGCACTGCTTGGCAATTCAGTGCCCGCCTCCTCCATCACCGCTCATCAGTGCAGTACCCTCCTCCTCCAGCACTGCTCAGCAAATCAGTGCTTGCCTTTCCCAGCACATCTCGGCAATGCAGTGATCTCCTCCTCTAGCATTGCTTGGCAATGCGGCTCCCTCTTCTAGCACTGCTCAGTAATGTAGTGCCCTCCTCCTCTAGCATTGTTCAGTAATGCAGTGCCTGCCTCCTCTAGCACTGTTCTGCTTTGCATTGCCTGCCTCCTCCAGCTCCGGTCGGCATTGCAGTGCCTGCCTCCTCCAGCACCGCTCAGCAATGCAGTGCCCACCTCCTCCAGCACCGATCAGCAATGCAGTGCCCACCTCCTCCAGGACTGCTCAGCAATGCAGTGCCCACCTCCTCCACCACCACTCGGCAATGCACTGCCCGCCTCCTTCACCACCGCTCGACAATACAGTGCCCGCCTCCTCCAGCACCGCCCGGCAATGCACTGCCCGCCACCTCCTGCACCGCTCGGCACTGCAGTTCCCTCCTCTTCCAGCACCACTCGGCAATGCAGTGCCCTCCTCCTCCAGCACTGCTTGGCAATGCAGTGCCTGCCTCCTCCAGCACTGCTTGGCAATGCAGTGCCTGCCTCCTCCAGCACCTCTCGACAATGCACTGCAGTTCCCTCCTCCAGCACCGCTCGGCAATGCAGTGTCCGCCTCTTCCAGCACTTCTCGGCAATGCCGTGCCTGCCTCCTCCAGCACTTCTCGGCAATGCAGTGCCCGCCTCCTCCAGCACTGCTTGGCAATACAGTGCCCGCCTCCTCCAGCACTGCTTGGCAATGTAGTGCCCGCCTCCTCCAGCACTTCTCGGCAATGCAGTGCCCACCTTCTCCAGCACTTCTCGGCAATGCAGTGCCCACCTCCTCCAGCACTGCTTGGCAAGGCAGTGCCCACCTCCTCCAGCACTACTTGGCAAGGCAGTGCCCCCCTCCTCCAGCACTGCTTGGCAATGCAGTGTCCGCCTCCTCCAGCACTGCTTGGCAATGCAGTGTCCGCCTCCTCCAGCACTGCTTGGCAATGCAGTGCCCACCTCTTCTAGCACTGCTCTGCTATGCAGTGCCTGCCTCCTCCAGCCCTGATCAGCAATGCAGTGCCTGCCTCCTCCAGCACCGCTCAACAATGCAGTGCCTGTCTCCTCCAGGACCGCTCAGCAATGCAGTGCCAGCCTCCTCTATCACTGCTCGACAATGCAGTGCCCACCTCTATCACTGCTTAGAAATGCAGTACCCGCCTCATCCAGCACTGCTCAGCAATGCAGTGTCCGCCTCCTCTAGCACTGCTCGGCAATGCAGTGCCCGCCTCCTCCAGCACAGCTCGACATTGCACTGCCCTTCTCCTTTAGCACCATTCTTCATTGCAGTGCCCGCCTCCTCCAGCACCGCTCGGCAATGCAGTGTCCGCCTTCTCCAGCACTGCTCAGCAATGCAGTGCCCACCTCCTCCACCACCGCTTGAGAATGCAGTGCCCACCACCTCCTGCACTGCTCGGCACTGCAGTTTCCTCCTCTTCCAGCACCGCTCGGCAATGCAGTGCCCGCCACCTCCAGCACTGCTCGGCAATACAATTCCCTCCTCCTCCAGCACTGCTCGGCAATGCAGTGCCCGCCTCCTCCAGCACTGCTTGGCAATGCAGTGCCCGCCTCCTCCAGAACTTCTTAGCAATGCACTGCCCGCCACCTCCAGCAACGCTCGGCACTGCAGTTCCCTCCTCCTCCAGCACTGCTCGGCAATG
The DNA here is from genome assembly GCA_037306005.1 of Rhinophrynus dorsalis. Classification (NCBI taxonomy): domain Eukaryota; kingdom Metazoa; phylum Chordata; class Amphibia; order Anura; family Rhinophrynidae; genus Rhinophrynus; species Rhinophrynus dorsalis. The sequence goes on along the minus strand of CM074720.1, from coordinate 325,799,422 downwards.
CAGTTCCCACCTCCTCCAGCACTGCTCGGCAATGCAGTTCCCACCTCCTCCAGCACTGCTCGGCAATGCAGTGCCCGCCTCCTCCAGCACTTCTCGGCAATGCAGTGCCCACCTCCTCCAGCACTGCTTGGCAATGCAGTGCCCGCCTCCTCCAGCACTGCTTGGCAATGCAGTGCCCGCCTCCTCCAGAGCTTCTTGGCAATGCAGTGCCCACCTCCTCCAGCACTGCTTGGCAATGCAGTGCCCGCCTCCTCCTGCACTACTTGGCAATGCAGTGCCCGCCTCCTCTAGAGCTTCTTGGCAATGCAGTGCCCGCCTCCTCCTGCACCTATCGACAATGCAGTGCCCACCTCCTCCAGCACCTCTCGACAATGCAGTGCCCACCTCCTCCAGCACTGCTTGGCAATGCAGTGCTCGCCTCCTCCAGCACTGCTTGGCAATGCAGTGCCCGCCTCCTCCAGCACTGCTTGGCAATGCAGTGCACGCCTCCTCCAGCACTGTTCGTTAATGCAATGCCCGCCTCCTCCAGGACAGCTTGACATTGCAGTGCCCACCACCTCCAGCATTGCTCGGCAATGCAGTGCACACCTCCTCCAGCACCTCTCGATAATGCAGACCCACCTCCTCCAGCACCGCCTGGCAATGCAGTGCCCACCACCTCCAGCACCACTTGGCATTGCAGTTCCCTCCTACTCCTGCAATGCTCAGCAGTGCAGTGCCCGCCTCCTCTAGCACTGCTCAGCAGTGCAGTGTCCGCCTCCTCCAGCACTGCTCAGCAGTGCAGTGTCCGCCTCCTCCAGCACTGCTCGGCAGTGCAGTGTCCGCCTCCTCCAGCACTGCTCGGCAATGCAGTGCCTGCCTCCTCCAGCACTACTTGGCATTGCAGTGCTCGCCTCTGCTTGGTATTGCAGTGCCCACCTCTGCATGGCAATGCAGTGCCCGCCTCTGCTCGGCAATGCAGTGCCCGCCTCTGCTCAGCAACGCAGTGCCCACCTCCTCCGGCACTGCTTGGCTGCCGCCTACTTTAACAAACAAACAAACAAACATCTAATACAACATGTAGGTGATTTTGAAAACTCTCTTCAGAATCATCAAAGTTGTTTTAGGTGACATGATCCATTTAACCATTTGAGTGCCAGAGAGTTATGCAACGCATTGCTTCACTTGCAAAGGGTGCAGTCAAATAAAATTGTTATTTTATCTCTATGGTGCAGCTGGTTTGCCCCACAATTAGTCAGCCTTTGGTTTTGTGCATTTGGCTCATTGTGTGAGCTGCCAATTCTCTGGCTGTGCAGAAATGCCTCTTGCTTGACTAAAGCCTGCCTCATGATCATTTCCTTTTAATGAGAAGAGTGGGGAGAATAGATAGGGCATTGTATATGAAGTGACTGTTAGCATACGTCTAGAAGGAAAAAGAAAATGTAATGAAGCATAAAAAAGAATGAAAATAAAATGATGACTTAAGATCAAGATCTAAGAAAAAAAAAGAGCTGAATCCTTTCAAACCTGTTTAGCAAATTAATGTTAAAAGCTAACCAAGTAGAAGAGCATAATACATTACACACCGGTCAACATTTATTATATCAAATAAATACTGTGAGAAAATAGTCACAGGTTATTTTCTTTATTGCACACGCTTGATCTCAGCTGTTGTTGAATGCAGTTGGTGAAATGCTTGCTTGCAGACTTCTGTGCCCTGCTCGCCCCCTGATCACAGGTGCCTAACCCCAGCTGATGCTTTGCCACTCACTGATTGCAGATTTAAAGGGTTGCCAGAGTGTCACAGTCTGGGATAATTAAATAACTGCTCATTCGAGGTGCAAGAACAGCATTCCAGATCCTGTATAATAAAAATTAGTCCCAGTCACTGAGCTGGCATAGCCAGGAAAATAACAGCTTAAAGCTTTCAGTAACACCAGCACAATGCAGTTTTGTTTTAAATAATCCTAACTTGTTTTTGCTTAACCCTTTGAGTGCCAGAGGGGTGTGGAATGCATTGCAGAGCAATGAGCTTGGTGCCTCTCTGGCGCTCAAAGGGTTATAGGAGGAGTAAGCTGTGTTTATGAAAAGAAACATATATTTTAGGTATTTTCTTGCCAGTAAAAAAATGGCACTCACAGCTGAGAGATGCACATTTCCAGTGTTACTCGTTTAAAATCTTTATTCTTTACATTAAGAAGGCCCTCTAGTGGTCAGATTCCAGTTAGCTATTCTGTTGCATTCAGTGGGAGAGTTAAGTCACTGACGGTTTTCCACAGTATATGATAGAAACTTCAGAGTCATTCTGTCAGTGTTAACTTTCAGGAAGTATTCACACTGTAATTCTCTTCCTGCTGATCTAACCTGTTATAACATTTGAATGAATCAACTGACATGTGATGTTGCTTCCACCACCATGCTTCACTGTGGCAAAGGCTTTCTCAGGGTGATCAGTGTTGGCATTGCACCACACACAGCATTTTGATCTAAGGCCAAACATTTCAACTTTAGTAATATCAGAGAATCTTTTTCCACTTTTGCTGTGTCTCCCACATGTCTTTTGCAAATCTAAACTGGATTTCATATGGGATTTTCAGCAATATGTTTCTTCCCACCACTGTTACATAAATGTCAGTTTTGTGAAGCATCCAGGTGATGGATTGATTTTTCTCCCCAGTTTGACATTATGGACAGTTTTGTATAAATCAATGACAAAAAAATCGTAATTAAATCAATTTTAATTCTGGGTTGCAACACAAAAAACATGGAAGAGTCAAAAGGGGTGAACACTTACACAAGGCTTTGTATCGTGCGATAGTGGCCCTGAGGGCTGTGTAATGTATTGCACACCCCTCTGGTCCTCAAAGGGTTAAATTAAGAGATGGAAAACAGGGATACAATTATGCAGATATGATAATAGCAATTGATATCGATAAAGTGAAGCAATACAGAGCACAGAGTTTTAACTCTTTGAGTGCCAGAGGGGTATGCAATTCATTGAGGAGCAATGTGTTTCACCCTTTCACCTACCAAAGGCCTTATTTAGAAAGCAAAAGATGAGCAGTTCTGGAACAAGCCAACACGCCATAGGGGCAATAAACATTGAAATAATAATTGTGGATTTAATTGGGGCTTTTAACCCCTTGAATGCAGGAGGACTCTAACAAATTGCAGAGCAATACAGTTAATACTTTTCTAACTTTCATGGGATTAAAGGTGTGATTTAAATCACACTGAATGTTTATTTCTCCTTGTGGTGCCATTGGTTTCCACCAGAATGGCTCTTTAGTTTCTGCTTAAAGCCCTAGATACATTCTTGTCTTAGTACATCAGCGTTATGGCAGCCATATCTAGTGTTATTGTATCATCATTGACCCTTTGAGTGTCAGAGGGGTTTACAATACATTGCAGAGCCATGCATTGCTTACCCCTCTGGCACTCAAAGGGTTAATTGTTCCTTTCCTTTGGTTCTGCGTAAGACCTGGGTGCATTCTTTGCACCATCATGTAAAAGTTATCAATCAACAGGGAAAACTTCCTAGTGTACCAACTGTGAAATGGAATGAATAGAAAGGCTAACCTTTTGAATGCCACAGGGGTCAATCTGTTGCATACCCTTTTGGCATTCAAAGGGTTAAATGAGCAGTCACTTTTTCTTTTTAGATTAAAAATAAATATACAGTAGGAATTTTCTGAGTAAAACCAGCTTACTGCCACTATTCGAAGATGCTTCAGTCAAAAGTTATTAAAGGAGACGTAACTCATCTTATTTTGATATGGCCAGAGAATCATCATCATCATAGTCCCTATAAATGATGTCCTGGTGTCTTTGTTTTAGGGATAATGTCTTAATTTAGACCTGAATGTTACATGCCCATGAAAGCGGAACATTCACATCATAAAACTTTTTACCAGTTGTTTATTTTTTTTACATATTATTTTAAGATCTTTAACGTCCAAGTTGTGCACTTCCACATAATGCAGCACTGTGCGTCTGCGGCACAGCTCCCAGGACTTCCCAGCACAATTTCATTCTCCTCCCACCTCCCTCCCAGTTGCCCCAGGGAACGTGTTCACGATTCCCCTCGGTGTGGTGTCAACGGCTCCTATCGATACAACAAGCTCCAGTTAGCATTACACTGAGGTTGCGACCTCAGTATAATGCGAACTGGAGCTTGAAGTAATGATAGAAGCCGTTCACAGCACACCAAAGAGAAGTGTTAAAGATCTTAAAAAAAGTATGTAAAAAATCAAACCCAAAAAACTTTTTATGATGCATTGCAATGCGTTGGATACCTCTCCAGCCCTCAAAGGGTTAAAGGGATAGTAATACTTTATTTTATTTTGTAGGCATTAAAAAAACTTGAAGAACGATATAAGTCTTATCTCTCAAACCTTTATGTTTTGAGAGATATTCACAAGCAAAGTTTTCCCCTCCCGTCCCTTTTACCTAGGTTAAGTCATCTCTTCTCAGATGTGGAATGCAGTCCATAGACCAGACAGATAACAGAAGGGGACAATCTTATTCCTATGAGAACAATGAGAGCCCTGACCCCCTTGACAAGTTTTTCAGGTTTTTTCCCTTATCTAAATTCAAGATTGTCCCTCTCTGCAGTCTACCTGGGCACCTCACTGCTGTTCTGGCTGAACAGTGTTACATCAGTAAAAGGGGCGGGAGGGGATACTTTGTCATTGAATTACTCTTGAACTACAACTCTGACAGTATTGAAATAACACTCTCCAAAGTCCAAATCCTATGATGATTAATTAGAGCTGCTTTTATTATGAAGCATTACTATCCCTTTAAGGATCCCAGAGGAACACAATGCATTGCAAAGAAATCTGTTACACACACCTCTGATCCTGAAAGGGACAATATGAACCAGCTGGAGGTCATCAACTGATTACTTCTAGGACATTTCCACTGTGTGTTTTTCCTTCCATTATATAGGATGTTTCAAATACAGGCGCTTTTGGCAGTGATCACTTTGAGAAACAAAAAAGAAAATGATTTATTTTGTTGTATTTCTACTGAGAAGTGGTTTAATAAATCACTTTTTTTTACACGGAGTTCTAAAGAAAAACAATTTCCACTTTCCTCATGTGCAGCATTATTACGGAGTACAAAGGGCAATAATTGGGATAGTTATGCCTTGTCTATTCCCAGACTTGGTTTCTGGCAGTGCTTACCGTTGACATTTCAATAGATGCGGCTTAGACTGTAGTTACTCTTTCTACTTGATGATGCGTAGGATATCTCAACCAACGTTGCATAATTACTTGAAATGTCCTTATTGCATTATAGTGAGGGCTGGATTTCCTATTAGGCAGAGTAGGCATCTGCCTAGGGAACCTAATTAAGACTACAGATGAGCCTCTGCCTCTCTGACCACACTCTTAGTGCTGAGATGTTGCATGGTCAGCATAATCCAAATCCCCTGCTCCAGACAGCTTATCTGGGCTTATAATAGCTGGTTTATTTATTAGTTTAACTGTTACTGTAGAGTTCAGTTTAAATAATTATGTGAACATGTATACCCCTGCAATGGCCAGTTTAAGGTATTTAAAGAAGAACCCCCCATTTACCTTAGTATGGCCAGAAAATAGTAATAGCCCATGTGAATTTTTCCCTTGTACCTCAGAGCATTAGATATAATCTACTCTCAGTCATGGAAGTCATGTCCCTGGAAGCGGACATGACAGTTGTAAGCAGGACCACAGGGCCTCAGATTCTGCTCGCTAAACAAGATAATTTTAACTTTTAAAGAATTAGACCACTTTGTAATGCCTCACCTATTTGGTCTTAAAAGGGTTAAGTGGGCTCATGCACTCTGCCTGCATCAGTTTAAAAAAACCCAAAAACTGCCAATGACTGTCATGCCTGCCTCCATTGACTTGGCATGCAGTGAAGCAGAAGGGCAAAATTCATCTGGGCTATTAGGTTTTTCTAAGTATAATAAGGTACGATGGGGGTGAGTAGTACCAGGTGTTAGATCTCTAACCCCATGGATCCTAGATACACTTCTGTTGTATTGCAAAGTAATGCATTGGAGACCTGTCTGACATCCAAGGGCTTAATAGTTTTCTGTTTGCTTGTATGTTGTTGATTAACCCTTTGAGTGCCAGACGGGTATCCAATGCATTTCAGAACAATGCGTTGGATACCCATCACTCAAAGGGTTAAGGGTATTTTTCATGCCAAGCAATAGTGCGTGGGGCTGGGCAAGAGGGTCTTGTGGTTATTGGGGGAATGTGGCAACTAGCAAAGGTAAGAGTATCTCAGACATACAGTAAATCTGGCCCTGGTCATAGCTGAACCTTTAACTGTTGAATTTTTAGATCAATGACTCATTTTTATTTTCAATCACTGAAATAGAAAACTGCCACACACCACCATGATGGATTAAGCCTTGGGATACTACAAACCTCTCCAGTGATGGCTAGACTTGCATTTAGTACGTTAATTTGCAGCATTAGTATAACTATCACAGTTGACAGCAATATAAATGTAGCAATTATCGAAGCCTAAATGTAAAAATAATTTGTAGTACATGCTTTTAATAATGGTGTATTGCAGAGCAATTGTAGGGCAAAACAACTGTATATTTATTAAATTAACTTCTTGGATGCTAGACAGGTCCCCAACTCATTGCCTTGCAATGCTCTGAAGACTCTCTACCATCTATGTGGTTCATGTGAATTTTTAGCTGTCTGTAGAACTGTTTCCTTTGGGCCGTTGCACATGTCCTTTGATTGTTCTAAATTGGTTTTAAACCTTTGAGTGCCAGAGGGGTACACCACACATTGCTTTTGCAATGCGTGGTGTACCCCTCTGGCACTCAAAGGGTTAATTTCACATCTTCAGTAATCATTACATTCTGTTTTCTAGAACACTGTAATGACCCGGGAGCAGATCGAAAGAGAGTACGATGCTCTGGTGAAAAGCTCAGGCCAGCTCCTCAGTGCTCTTCAAAAGAGGAAGAAGGAGGAAGAGGAAGCTGAACGTTTACGTCGTATACAGGAGGAAATGGAAAGGGAGAGGAAGAGGCGTGAGGCCGAAGAGGAACTCCGCAGAAAAGAAGAAAATGAAAGACGACTGTGAGTAATCCTGTAAATTCCATATATTTCTATGTATTCAGTGTAGTCCATCAGTTTCATGTATACACTGCTCAACATTGTGATTTCAACACCAGGAAGGAGGAGGAGGAATGGAGTTGTGCATATTACACCAAACAAGAGGCTAGTGTGAGATACTGTGATTACACTACCATGGTGATGGGTCATATAGGTAACTGATTAGATGGATATACTGGTTCTGGGCAGGACAGAGCAGCTGTTAGCTGTGAAGTCATTTAATATATTGTGTTTTTAGGTGTTGGATGCTTTATGACATGCCCATGGAATGATGATGTCAAGAGTATCGCCAATTGTCAAACAAAAGAGAGGCATGAACATTGAGCCTGTCATTTTGTCCATGGTAGCCATTGCCTATGGGTTGACCATGATTTCAGAATTGTGTAACAGTGTTGGTCCCATTGGGTTTGAGAACATCAAAACACTCAGTGGCCGGAGACTGGTTCACAATGCCAGACCAAAGCTCAAAAGGATTGTTGGCTTCTTAGAATGACATTGCGCAACCTCCTTCATAACTGTGAACATTCTCCAAAGTGATCTCCAGAGAGCCACGGTTATAGATTCATGTGTACCTAAACCATTCGTAGTTGCTTAAATGGTAGCCTGTCTTCAGGCAACATGACCATGCTAAGGCCTACTACTAATACTATTGCTATTCTGTCTGCCAGTGGAAACTTGTATTATCAAGTGCTACCAAAGGCCAGCTCCTAGTATAACCGTGTGGGGCAGCATTATGCAGAGCAGACACATGCAATTATCATATATACCAGGCTGTCTCACAGCCAGTTGGTACATAGACAGTGTTATACTACTCATTATGAGACCATTTCTCTTTAGCAGGAAAATGCCCACCCACACATTGCACGTTTTACCATGGACACACTGCATTTTCTAGATCAGTCCCCCATGAGCATGTATGGGATCCTATGGGACAGTACCTCCACCAGAACACTTCTGTATCCACCCTACATTCCCATTCCATGCTTCATGGGCTAACTTTCTACAGTGAAAAACCTGACCAAATTATGGAAAGTATGCCTCATCTTGTCCATATCCCCATATTCAGGAAGTATATGTGTGTATTTCTGCTGATCAGGTGTGCTTAAGTAAAAAGCCACTTTACTTTCACTACAAAACTGCTAGTGCTTGACAGTTTTAGCTCTCTCCCCCACCTCCCCCCATTCTCTCATTATATATATATATATATATATATATATATATATGTAATATAGGGCTTGAACTGTCCACTAGCCCATGACTACTAGCCAGTTACTACTAAAAAAAAAATTGTACTATGTGAGTAAAAAAATGCTGAAGTTCTTTGTATTTAACATTTGGTGGTCTCATAACATTTCAACTCCTTATTTCTAATTTTTACTCTGACTTGCACCAAGTTAGGTCTGAAATGTTGATTTGCCAGACTATAAAGGAGTGACCTTCTGTTAAAGGTACATGTTATAATATGTGATGTGTGTGTTTGTATGACATATATATTTTTTTCTTTTCTGTAGAAAAGCCGAGATTGAAGTGAAAAGAAAACAAGAGGAGGAAGAGAGGAAGAAAAGGGAAGAAGAAGAAAAACGTATACAGGTTCGTTTAAGATTTATTAATACAATTATTAATTATTTCCTGTGCACTGTTATCACTGTCCTAGAATCTGTTTAGCGTGTGCACTCATTGCATCATTTTATATTTTTAACCCTCTGAGTTCCAAAAAAGTGTCCCCAGGGGACCATGGACATATTCTGTACATGTTCTTCACATAGTTTCTACCCCTTCCCTCCCTTCCCAAATCTTTATTGAAAATTGCATCAGACCTCAATAGGGGGCGTCATACCTCTTCTCATGCCTCTCTCCAGCTATTGTTCACCAAGCCAGTAGTACTCGGTTATCAATATAGGCACTGCTTCCACACTACCCGAACTTCCAGGTAGTACTAGGCGGGATAAGATAATGCCTCCACATCACCAGTGACCTTACCAATGTCAACAATGATGTGGAAGGCTTTTTTTGCTGTACAAAATAGTCTTGTGACTGTGCAAAATGTCAGACTTCCACAAATGATGATTCAGCCATGGTTTGAATGGGTCTGAATTGTGTGATATAAGTGCATAGAAATGTTGTTGTGGTTCTGAGTTTTTATAAAAAAAAAAAAAAAAAATCATCAATTTCGAACATGACATTACTCCCCCTTATGTAAAGAAAGAAAATTCTGCCAATGAAGTCACTACCTCAAAACGATATGCAGTATTGAAGCCAAAGTAAAGTGACACAAATTGGTAATGCAGCTTCTGAAAGCGAATCTGAGATAACTGTATCAATCTGTTCATATAAAGAGCTGTAGTCCAGTGTCTTGGTGACCAAAGGTAAAAGTAAATCTTCACACTGCATAGCAGTTATGACAGATCTGATGGATTTTGTTTTAAGCATGGAAATTCCAGAGATTTTGAGTAGTGTTCTCAAGTATAGTAGTGGACAAAATGTATCCACTTTCCTTGAAAACACAGAAAAGATTAAATAGAATCCAGATAAAATTAGATTTTTGGGAAGTGTTACCATTATCCTGAGGATATAAAGGTACAAACACACCTTCCCCTGCCCTCCCTAAACCACCCTTCCTAACCAGGAACCTACACTCAGTCAAACTACCAGACCTGGCATCAACTGTGCAGACTTCCCTCTCTTCTCTCTGCCCTTCTACTTCTACTAACATCGACCCTCCATGAATATAACACCTTATTAACATCTTCCATGGACCTGCACGCTGCCCTCCAAAGGTGACACTCCTGCCCCAGGAATCCCAAACCCTGGCTAAATTCAACAACTCACATGCTACGCACCTGTTGTCGAGCTGCAGAACATCTCTGGTGGAAGTATCATTCTGTTGCTGACTTTCACTATTATAAATTCATGCTATCCTGTTTTAACACAGCTCTCACTCAGACTAAACAGCACTACTTCTCTAACCTCATCACTACCCACAAATCTAACCCACGTGACCTCTTTAAAATCTTTGATTCTCTTCTCAAACCTCCAACCTTAAACTGCTTCTCCTTCTCCAACACTCCACAGGACTTTGATGACTTTTTCAAAAATAAGATACAGTCTATCCAACAAACCATACCCTCTACATCCTCTCCTCCTATCCCCCTGATTCCTAGTCCACCTCAAGCAACCCTCAGCTCGTTCTCCCCTATAACAGTGGAGGTGGTATCTCTTTTACTATCCTCCTCTCCACCCACTACCTGCCCCTTTGATCCCATGCCTTCTCAACTTAGTTAGGCTCTGGCAACTACTCTTGCTACCGGAACTTTTCCATCTTCATTCAAACATGCAATAGTCAGACAGATACTCAAAAAACCCTCACTCGACCCCACCTGTTTTTCAAATTACCCTCTAGTTTCACTACTCCCCTTTGCATCTAAGATCTTGGAACGCCTTGTATTATCTTGCTTAATCTCTTTTCTCAGCTCAAACTCTCTTCTTGACCCATTACAGTCAGGTTTCCGTTCTAACTATTCCACTGAGACAGCCCTAACAAATATTACTAATGACCTATACTCAGCAAGGGACGAAGGACAATTCAGTATACTAATCCTACTAGATCTATCTGCTGCTTTTGACACTGTTAACCATGAACTCCTACTGGACACACTGCATACCCTTGGCATCCGTGACACACCTCTAAAATGGCTTTCCTCCTACCTCTATAAATGTACTTTCAGTGTTTCTTTTGCTAACTCTTTCTCATCTCCCCACGACCTTACAGTAGGTGTTCCTCAGGGATCAGTCCTGGGACCACTTCTCTTTTCCCTCTACACCCTCTCGCTTGGTGACTTCATCTCATCTCACCATCTGTATGCGGATGAATCTCTAATATATCTCTCTTTCCCTGACCTCACTCCAGCTGTGCAGTCTCGAGTCACTCAATGTCTGTCAACTATTTCATCATGGATGGCCCACCGCCATCTTAAACTCAATATGGCTAAGACAGAGCTGGTGGTGTTCCCTCCAAAAACCCATCCACCAACTCCCTTCTCCATCACAATAGACAACTATGCCATACACTCAGTACCCAAAGCACGCTGCCCTGGGGTCATACTTGATTCAAAATTAACTTTCTCCCCCCATATCCAAGCTGTCACTAGAACATGTCGCTTCTTCCTAAAAAAATATTGCCAAAATACATCCTTTCTACTGCATGTCACCTGCAAAAACTCTATCTCAGGCACTCATTCTATCCAGACTTGACTACTGTAACATTCCACTCTCTGGTCTTCTTGCTTCTCATCTATCTCCACTTCAATCTGTTATCAATTCAGCCGCAAGAATCACCACATTTGCTCCCAGATACCTGCCCTCTCATCTCCTCCTGAAATCCCTCAATTGGCTACTTATAAAGTATTGTATTTCTTACAAAATTCTCCTCCTCTCATGTAAGTCTCTCTGTTCTTCAGCACCCTCTTACATTTCTGCTCTTATCTCCCGCTACACCCCTTCCCGTACCCTACTGTCTTCCCAAGGGTTCCTTCTGTCCTCTCCCTACACAACTCGAGCCATCTCTCGGCTACAAGCTTTTTCACTGGCTGCCCCTTGACTTTGGAATGCCCTCCCTATCACCATTTGCCAGTCATCAACAATCATCACTTTCAAGCATCTCCTGAAAACCCCCTACTCAAGGAGGCATCTCAATAGCAATACCCTCATCCGTGCACAACGATAGTGACATCAGAATCTTTCTGCACTTCCTTCACCACACCTTGTACTTGCACTTATAATCATCCTCCTACTCTGTATGTCATCATGAACTCTAATTAGATTGTAAGCTCCTTGGGTCAGGGTCACTTTCCCAGTGTATGTTCCCTTGCTGCACTTTCCACCCAAAAATTATGCAGTGATCGCACTTTAGCTTAATGCTCTTAAACCTGTTCTGTATTTTGTACAGTATTATTTCAAATTCTGTTAAGCGCTGTGTACATGTATGGCACTATATAAATAAAGATACATACATACAAAAGGCCTGAAGAAAAAAAACACAAACTAACAAGTGTCTGAATTTGTTGTTCTTTGATCCTATCAAAGGAGGAAAATATTAATTTCCCTTGCTTGCATACTAATTAACTCCAGTTCAAGACTATATTCAGTATTGTGTATATAGGGAGAGCGCTAAAATAAACACAAATATAGAGTACAGCCTCAGATATTACTATTATAGATGCACTAACTCGGAGTAAAGGTATTGATGTTTAATGAAACAATATAAAAAATAAATACATAGTACTATAAATATAAACACAATACAAATGCATATCTATATATGTCTATATCTATCTCTCTCTCTCTCTCTCTCTCTCTCTCTCTGTATATATATATATATATATATATATATATATATATATATACATATATATATGTATATATATATATATATATATATATATATATATGTCTATAAAGTATCTCAGATGCAATAAATGTGAATAGTTAGTACCACTTGTATATATAAAATATGTCTCTAAACATCTACGCCCGGGGCGAAATGTAACAAAGTTCACTGTGGGCTGTCTGGTATTTACCTCTCCCAATAGATGGTGACTTGTTGCTCCAAACTTAGCTCCCCTGTCTTTTACAAAAAAACGCTCTTAGGGTGATGCTGAACAGTTTTTACTCTGTATAGTAACCCTCCGGCGGCAACCTCTGCTCTAGACACTACAACACTGCCGTTCTCACCAGGTGTGTATCCAGACGCTCCGCTCTCAGGAAGATACTGAGCAACTCATACTCTATGAGGTGCCCCTCCGGCAGTGGACGCTGCTCAGGATAGTCACTGCAGTACTGCTGTTCTTACCGGGTGTATGTCGTAGGGCTTCCCCTTTCAATGTGAGTGTGTATGGACGCGGGCAGAGCGTAGTCAAACTCCAATCACCAATAGTGAGAAGTAATTGGTTCACAGCTCATCTATGTGTTTGATCGCTGTTGCTATTTTTGAGGCTCCGTTCTTTCTCACTCGGACAGCTACCTCCACCTCCGGGAAATATAATTATAATACAATTGGCTCTCGTCCAACGCGTTTCCTGCCTCCTTGGCACTTCATCATTTATATTGTTTCATTGAACATCACTACCTTTACTCTAAGTTAGTGCATCTATAATAGTAATATCTAAGGCTGTCCTCTATATTTGTGCTTATTTTAGCGCTCTCCCTATATACTCATATGTTTTCCTTTTAGATTAGATTGCTTACACACCAGTCTGGCAATTGGAGCATCTTATATAGGGCATTTCTCCTGTCTAGTTCTTTTATCTCTAGCTACAGTGTGTTATATAAACCTTTTGGACGCCACTTTTTTTTCCTCCTATTTTCTCTGTTTGCATTTTATATTCCGTACTAGTTGAACAGCCCGTTACACGGGCCACAGTGCCTCTGGCAGCCGGTCGCGAGGCAGTCACGCGCAGTGGACACTGCCCGCGCCACTGCTGATACAGAGCTGGACGCTCTATCAGCCACAGCACGGAGAGTCTGTACTGTGCATGACTGCCACACGCGCAGCAGTGTCTACTGTGCATGTCGGGCGTTACACACAACTTAGCAAATTATTATATAGGATTGTCATGAAAAGTTATAGCCACTAATGACTATTTTGAAGTAACATTTGCTTACCAAACTTTGCAACACAGAGCCCTCAGGATAATGATAGAATTTGTAGTACATCTTGCTGTAATTCAGACCACCTCCAATGAGGTGTATATGATACAGCATGTTCCAGTTTGGGTGATCATTTGAGTGCAATTCTGTATTGTCTGAGTTAGATGTGTTTCCAAAATTCCATTCCTAAATCAGAGCTAAATCCTATTTGAAATGGGTCTTGTGCCAAAAAAAACAAATAAGTTGCATTAGATAAATATTTTATCCATCTAGTACTGCATGTGGATACTCATGAAAAATCATTTTCAGTGTATTTTTTCCCATCTGTAGTAAAGAAGTGTGCAATGCCACGTTCAGTGATATAGCTCTCTTCCGGTGGCAAGAATTATAAATTGGACAGTTTGTAAACCTTCTAAGACGGTGTTTTGAAAGTCTGGAACAAATTTTCCTAGACAAATACCTAGGGATTGTTTTATTAGTAAAAGGCTGGAACACGATTGCTGATCCCATGATTGCTGACCCCTAGTCAGTCAGTATTCTGGTCTTGTATTATGAGCAATGAAAGAAGGCAGCAAAATAGCTGAATTTTCTCTTTTTTTTCCTTCCCTGACCTCTGGAACCTGGTACTCAGAGAAAAGGAAATACAGGTAGCCAATTAGAGAGAAACTATTCTCTTAAATATTGTTATTGTACTTTATTTATATAGTGCCAACTTATACCGCAGAGTTTACAATAGGGAAAAGACATACAGAGACATTAACAAGTACAAATGAAACATAGTAAACAAAAATATTAGAATGATTCCTTAAAGGGATAGTAATACTTCAATTTAGCTATAATGCCCCCATCGCCCTCTTTCTCAAACCTTTATTGTTTGAGAGATAGCAGCTTTCAAAGTTCCCCCTCCCCTGACGTCAGCGCTCAAGCTAACTGCAGGGGAATCCGGTCCTTGGACCAGCAGAGGCTCTTCAGCAGAGCCTCTTCTAAGTGTTTTGCAAGCACACTTAGAAGACCGTTTAAGTGAAGGATTTCTTCTTCAATAATGCAGTCTCAGCTCTGCTGCAGAGCTGCCGGCTGGTCCCGGGACCGGATTCCCCTGCTGTCAGCTAGAATGCCGACATCAGGGGAGAGGGATCTTTGAAAGCGGATATGTCTCAAACCATAAAGGTTTGAGAAATGGTGTGGGGGCATTTAATTTGTTTCTTAAAGGGCTACTAGATGCATTATAGTTAAATTGAAGTATTACTATCCCTTTAATGGATATATAAGGGACTGCGGAGTATAAGGCAAAATCATCTTCCCTGCAATGTTATTAAAGGCATAGTAATACTTAATATGTAAAAGAAAAAAAAAATATATATATATTGTAGTGTTTATCCCCCTGAGTAACATAAGTTACTCTCACCGCTGACAGGGTTTTTATTCAAAAGTTATTAAAGCTCCAAGTTTAATTTTTTAGGTGCAATATCACAGTGGCATGAAATTGTACAGTGGCGCTGTTACACCATTCTATGGACAGCTCTGGTCCGTAGTCCATAAATCTCCATAGGATGGTGTAGCAACAGCGCCACTGTACAACTTCAGGCCACTGTGATATTGCACCTAAAAAATTCAACTTCGAGCTGTAATAACTTTTGAATAAAACACCTTTCAGCATTGGGAGTACTCTTGTTTTACTTAACCCTTTCAGTGCCGGAGGCTCGGGCCATTTCCTGTACCCTGCAGGCCAGACACTTTTTCAGCATTTTTGCTATCCTTCCGTTTAGGCTTGATTTCCTCTTGGGATTTTTAGTTAAATATGGAAAACTATATATTGTTTTTTTCAGAACGAATTGAGCTTTCTCATGGTACCTTACATGAACAGAATTTTATATCGTGCAAAAATCTATGATGTCATAATGACAAAAAAAAGTGAAAATTTACTAATTTTGCTAAAATCACATACTATGTATCAAAAACATTTACCTTGATTGAAAAAGTTTCAATTATTTGAAAAAGCCCTGAGTCCCCCGAGTAAAAAAATACCAAATTTGTATAGTTTTACCTACGTCCATGGCTAGCGTAGAGCCCTAATCACCAGCAGCACAAAATGACATTTTCAACTTTATAAACTAAAATGCGCATTCTAGGGTTTTTGTGGTAAAACTACCCCCAATGAGGTCTTAGTAAAAAAAAAATATGGGCTAAAAGAATTGACCCTGTGAGTGTCACAGGGTTCTCCAGCACATTGCAAAGCAATGTGCTGGGGACCACTGCGGTACTCACAGAGTTAATTTTTTTTTAAATTATTATCAGACCTTGTGGGGGGACATCAGGAATTCTCCTGATGTCCCCCCAACAATCTCTGATTATAAAATACTAAAAAATATTCCTATGTCTGCCACAGGAGGGGGGCTCTGCAATGAACCCCCTCCCCTGTGGCACACACAGGGTTAATTTTTTTTTTTTTCTATTTTTTATAGACCTCATTGGGGGGCTTCAGGACCCTTCCTTATGTCCCCCAATGAGGTCTTTGTAAAAAAAAAATATGTGCTAAAAGAATTGACCCTGTGAGTGTCACAAGGTTCTCCAGCACATTGCAAAGCAATGTGCTGGGGACCACTGGGGCACTCACAGAGTTAATTTTTTTTTTTTTTTTTTTATTATTATTATTATTATCAGACCTTGTGGGGGGACATCAGGAATTCTCCTGATGTCCCCCCAACAATCTCTGATTATAAAATACTAAAATATATTCCTATGTCTGCCACAGGAGGGGGGCTCTGCAATGAACCCCCTCTCCTGTGGCACACACAGGGTTAATTTTTTTTTTTTTGGTCTATTTTTTATAGACCTCATTGGGGGGCTTCAGGACCCTTCCTGAAGCCCCCCAATGAGGTCTCTTTAATAAAAATATGGGGTGCAAAAATTGACCCTGTGAGTGCCACAGGGATTCCCAGTGCATTGCAAAGCAATGCACCAGGGAACCCTGCAGCACTCACAGGGTTCATTTTTTTATTTATTTTTCTTTTTAATTTTTATTTTTATTTTCAGACCTCGCTGGGGCACATCAGGACCCCTCCTGATGTGCACCCAGTTATTGATCTCCCAGCCGATTGGGCTGGGAGCTCAATATGGCGACAGAAGGAGAGCAAAAGCTCTCCTTCTGTTCACTCCTACCTCCGGTAGGAGTGATCTGCATCGGGGAAGGCCTTGTAACGTCATCAGTGACTATGTCACCGATGACGTTGGGAGGCTTCCCCCGGTCCCGCCCACTCCTACCCGGTTAAGCTGTACAACGTACGAGCTTGGCACAGCAGGTACAGCTGTCCTCACTCGTACGTTGTACCCACTTGGCACTCTAGGGGTTAAGGGAATAACCTCTACAACATATTTTTTTTACATTTTAAGTATTACTGTGCCATTAATGGGATAGTACTGTTTCATAATAAAAGCAGCTCTAATTAATCTTCATAGTATTTGGACTTTGGAGAGTGTTATTTCAATTCTGTCAGAGTTGTAGTTCAAGAGTAATTGAATGATAAAGTATCCCCCTCCTGCCCCTTCTACTGATGTAACACTGGTCAGCTTAGAGCAGCAGGGAGTGTCCAGGTAGATTGCAGAGAGGGACAATCTTCAATTAAGATAAGGGAAAAAGCTGAAAAACCTGTCAAGGGAGGCAGGGTTTTCATTGTTCTCACAGTAAGAAGATTGACCCTTGATGTGAGCTGTCTGGTCTATGGACTGGATTCCACATCTGAGGAGTGGGGGCTTACACTAGGTAAAAGGGGCGGGAGGGGGAAACTTTATCATTCAATTACTCTTGAACTACAACTCTCACAGTAATGAAATAACAATCTATGTGGCTCAAATACTATGAAAATTAATTGGAGCTGCTGTTTTTGTGAAACATTACTATCATCATTTTAAGTGCTTTCATTTCCTGAGTACCAGAGTGATGTGAAATACATTGCTTTGCCCCAAAGGGATTAATTACTGCTTTAACAATGACACCTGAAAACGCCACTAAGTGTGCCGACAACAATTTGTGACTTAATTTCAATGTTACTGTCGATAGCATAAGGCAGTATATCCGCTTAGTGCCTGTGTTCCCTGATTTACCCAGAGCCATAACCATCGCTGATTCAGCTTAATGAAAAAGTGGAAGCACAGTTAATCTGTTATGTCACCCACCATTTATGAAACACAGTTGTATCCTTATTGGAATTTGGCATCTCTATAGTTAAACCAGTACCTGCTAGATGATGCAAGTTAATTAACCCTTTGAGCACCAGAGGGATATGCGTTCGGTACCCCTCTGGCACTCAAAGGGTTAAAAGGCATGTGTTGCAAGCACATTTTAGAGAGATGTTTTTCCGCCACATGTAACATCATACGCAGAACATGGCATCTCTGTACTCAAACGATAACCTGTTGGTTGACATGGGATAATAAAAGGAGTAATATTCAGTAGAGTGAATTAGTAATAGAAATAGGGCACCAACAGTCTGAAAACTAGTCACATGTGGAAACCCAAAGCGAAACTGTGTCTCCAGACTCTAGATATGGTCTCTAAGTGACAAAACCAGACTACATGTCAGTGGCAACTCTTTTCCCTGAAAAAAAAAATCAGTGCAGGAGAAACGTGTCTCTTACAACATTGAATATTGTGTACCCACTTGTAGTTGAGGTCTCAAATCATATGACGGTCTTTGAATTTAGGGGTATTATTGTGGACATGAATCAATTACTCAGTGCAAGCATTCTTATTGTTCTCCTTGAAGGAATTATATACATAGAAAAAGTGCACGGTATGCCACTAATAGACTGTTTATATTATTTTATGGAAATTAACAATCATTGTCTAAATACACTTCCCCTCTTAGGCTAGCAAGGTAGTAAGAACCCTCAGTTACAGGTAAAGGATGCATTGTGATGTCTCCTCTGCAGTCCATCTTCACATACAAAGATGAGTTTATTGAACCTAATAATATGCCTTCCCCATTAGGGGAAATTGATGAGAATCTAAGCCCCTGTTCTCACCTATTTAGATGGTGCAAAATAGGTGTGAAGAATCGGTATTTGATCTGAGATTCTAGAAACCCTACAGAATTTAATTTCTCATCCGGGAAAAGAAAAAATAATAAAGAAAATAAAAAGTTTCCATGATTAAATTAGCCTTCTGCCTCCTTGATGGCACCAAAAAAATTAGCGGGAGGAGCATAGCTGTAAAATGGGAGTTAACGAGGGGTAGGAACTCTGTAATGGCCTGCTTCCTGGTGGAGGGAAGGTTACCTAGAGCCCCTCTGTCCCACACTGGACACAAGCGAAATCAAGTTCATAACTATTTCACAACTTGTTACAGATTAATATATTTCTAGTGAGATTTTCCTGAAAAACTCTTGTCTAGTACAGTTTTGACTAGAAAAGAGGCTTAGAAAAGAATGCACAATTCTGGGGGAAACCAGCTGCATCATAAGGGCAAAAAAATTAAGATTTAAATTGGGCTTTACAATGCATTGGAGAAATCTCTAGCATTCATGCATCTATGTAGTTGTTAATTTACCTCAGAATTTCTCCAGGGCTTCTTACCACTTAGAACATCAGCATTGGTGTATGTTTTATTGATTGCTACAGGTTTCATGTTCTGTTACGTATGCACAAGCTGAAATAAGACTGCACAAATGCCATCCTAAGCAGTCAGAAGTAATTTCATTCAGCAGGGTTGCTGGCAAGTGTATTAAGAGAATAGCTGCATTTTTACAATGTAAACAGCTTATTCTTGTTTGCTTTAGGTTAGATTTTGATTAGAAAGAATGTATTATTTTGCTTACTTTGGCAAGATCATAAATGACTTTTAGCACATTTTTATCCCTGAAAATTTCTAATTCCATGAATTTACTTTGTTTAACTGGACACACAAAGGAATACTAAAATTGCCAGTGAGGCAAAGCAATAAATTGGACAGCATTCTGCCACCCAAAGGGTTAATATATTACCTGGGGGCACAGAGTAGCAGAGTCAGACTGGGTATGAACATTAAGGTTGACGTACTAAGGGCTGTACGTTCAATAGAAAAGTGGAGGCATTCTGGGGCAAGCCATTTTTCACTATAGGGGAGGACTAAAAAAAATTCCACAAATTCCCATTGATTGAAAATGGGATTTTAACCCCTTGAATACTAGCAAAGTTTTCGTCACAGATCTCTCTAGCATTCAAGGTGTTAAAATACCATTTTAAATGAGTAGGAATGTTTAGTTCACCCCTACAGTATAAATGGTTTGCCCCAGAACTCCTCAACTTTTCTTTTGTACATACGGCCCTTTTGTACATACGGCATTTATTTCTTCCAGTATAGTGCAGTTGGTTTGTACCAGAATTGTAACAGGTTTTCTTCGTGCATTAGATTCATTCAGTATCTAGCCAGAAACGTGTGAAGCCAGTTATGAGCACATAACACTCTGCACAGGTAAACCTTAGATCAAACTTGCCCAAAACTACTTCAAGCTTAAGTACTCCCTTTTAGTAGAAGAAAAAACTGATGTCATACATGTGGCCCCCTGTCTGCTATCTTGCATTTCCTCATCGAGAGATGATTTTAAGTGCCCTGTTGCCCAGCATGTTAGCCGATCCACCTTACCTCAGCCAAGGGTTACCACCTGACCAGTTTTTTGGCTTCTGTCTGGGTTTCACTGGTTCTGAACTCAGAATAATTTGCAGGCTGCTGGAATGATCTACAAGCATAGCATTAGTGTACTGGTTCTAGTGAACTAAAGGACCATTCTTCATGACATCAGTGGTGGCTGTAGTATGTTGAAAATAAGCTGTAGGCTGAAGAGAGCATAAATGGAAGGTGCAGAAGTGCATGTGGGTGCAGGTCAGAACAGATCATTTTGGGCTTTTTATTCTCATACTTGGAAATTGGTGCCTTTGGTTGATAGAACAGATTATTCTGCTCACTTTGTTCCTTGAATAATATGAGTGTTGTGGCCCTGTATATGTTAAGTTATCTAATGCCACTGTGGTTAATGTATTATGGAAAAACAGTGCAATTCATAGTGCAAACCAAGTGCATCATGGGGAATGAGTAAAAGGTCCCCAACTTCCTTTTTATTTAAATGAGGTGTTTAACTCCTTGAATGCTAGAGAAGTCTCAATCACATTGAGAGATGGGAAACTAGGGGAAACAAGACTAGGCTGGGAAAGTGGACAGTGTTCTGTCGATATTGCAACAAGGTATGGGGTGCTAGACAGTGCAGTTCTGTGATTGCCAGTGACACACAGAAACAAAACTGGGGTTTCAGATAGTGTATGTGGTGTTCTGTGACTACCAGGGCACAGTGGAACCAGTGTGGGGTGTTGGACAGTGTATTATAGATCACACCGTTTACAGATTAATATACAGTCGTGTGAAAAAGAAAGTACACCCTGTTTGAATTCTATGGTTTTACATACCAGGACATAATAACAATCATCTGTTCCTTAGCAGGTCTAAAGATTAGGTAAATACAAACAAACCATACTTGTTCAGTCTTTTTATAATTGTAATGTCATGAACTTTAACATTTAACATGCTAACTGAGGCCTGTAGATTCTGGGGTGTAACTCTTAGTTTTTTTGCAATTTCTCTGAGCACTGCACGGCCTGACCTTGGGGTGAATTTGCTGGGACGTCCACTCCTGGGAATTCTGGCAACTGTTTTGAATAATCTTTCACACTGTAGAATGATGGACTTTCAGTTGTTTGGAAATGGTCTTATAACCCTTCCCAGATTAATCATTGCTGATTAATTCTGACCAAATTCCAAACTTTCAAGGAACCTCCACCATGCCTGTTGCCTCATTCTTGTACCGCTCTCCAGCCCTTCCGAGAACAATCCCCATTTCCTGTGTTTTCATGCATATTTGAGTCACTTGGCCTTGTTTCCACATCTGCAAGTATTCCACAAAGACCACTTCTGACCAGACAGTAGATGGGTGTACCAGGATCCCACTGTTTTCTGCCAATTCTGAGCTGATGGCACTGCTGGACATTTTCCGATTGGGAAGGGAATAAGCATGATGTGTCTTTTATGTGCTGCACTAAGTTTCCTTGGCCGACCACTGCATCTATGGTCCTCAAGATTGCCTGTTTCGTTGTGCTTCTTCCAAAGAGCTTGGACAGCGCATCTGGAAACCCCTGTCTGCCTTAAAATGTTTATCTGTGAGAGACATTTTCTGATGCAGTATAACTACCTTATGTCTTGTTGTTGTGCTCAGTCTTGCCATGGTGTATGACTTTTGACATTAAACTGTGTTCAGCAACCTCACCTTGTTAACTGAGTTAGGCTGATCCTCGCCCAGTTTTATTCCTCCTACGCAGCTGTTTCTGTTCAGTTAATGATTGTGTTTCAACCCACATATTAAATGATGATCATTAGCACCTGTTTGGTTTAATTGTTTAATCATACACCTGATTATATGTCTACAAAATCCCAGACTGTGCAAGTGTACCTAGAAGAACTGATGCTGTTTTGAAGGTAAAGGGTGGTCACACCAAATATTGATTTGATTTAGATTTTTCTAATGTTCAGCCATTATTGATAAAAATAAACTATCAACATTTACATTTTTGAATGCATTCTTACTTTACAGCATTTGCGCATTACCAAATATATATATATATATATATATATATATATATATATATATATGAGAACCAATTCAACAAACTGAAGAGGTGCAATATTGACGCAATTGTGTCACAGAGAAAAAAAGGCCTATAAGGAATGTTTGCTTGGACTACAATTCTGTACAAGAGTCAAATGGTTTCTTTATTTGGTATCATCTACAGGCGGAGGTGGAGATGCAGCTGGCTAGAGAACGAGAGGAACAATCCCAGCAGCAGACTATACTTGAACAGGAGCGCAGGGATCGAGAACTTGCTATGAGGATCGCTCAGAGTGATGCAGAACTAATCAATGAGGAAAGCGGGCCAGATGCAGCACTGCGCAGGTATATGTTAACTCTTAATTGTGCAGAGCTTAACAACATGCTGCATAGGGAGCAGATATCCACTCTCAGATTAAAATAGCGATTTTAACCCATAGGGAGGTCTCCAATACACTGCGAAACAATGTTTTGGAGACTTAGTGGCATTCAAAGGGTTAAAAAGCTCATTTTAAATCAATGGGAATTTGGAAAAATGTGTTTGCCTGCTGTGGTGCAATTGGGTTGCCCCATAATTTATCCTCTTTTATACATAAGTCCCAATTTGCCTTAAGTTGTATAAAGCAAATATATATAATATCCTATATTATAATTCGCTAAATGTATGTTTGTCAGAAGCTGTCATGCGCAGTACAGTTGGCTGTGTGCACTGCAGTCATGCACAGTACAGAGAGGACTATGGTCTGAATTTGGAAGACCCCGCTTCCTTATCAGCCGCGGCGTTGGCAGTTACTACTACGCATGGCACTGTGGCCCGTGTACACGGGCTCTTCAACTAGTGCAGTGGTTCTCAACTCCTGTTTTGGGAGGCGGAGTGGTTGCTCTTATTTCTGTCTACTCTGGTGATGTAAGCTGCTCAAATCCTACCCAGCCTTCTCAATTCATATTGCTGCTTCCATCTCACATATCACTGACCAGCAATAGGACATTTAACCCTTTCAGTGCCAGAAAGGTATCCAACTCATTGTGTTGCAATGCGTTGAATACCTCTCTGGCACATAAAGGGTTAAAATAAATAAGGGACATAAGGAAGAGGAGGCTGAATTTACAGACTCCAGAGAAATGCATATAATGTGAAGCTATCAAAAATGAACTAATGATTTTTAACTAGAGGGGCGTGCTCTTCTCTGGTCCTTTACCCTTTGAGTGCCAGAGTGCTTTGCAATGCATAGAGTAGCACCCTGGCACTCAAAGGATTAATCATGTAAGGACTATAGGGGTGTATGCACGCTCCTCTGGTCCTCAACAGATTAAAGTGTTAAGGTTTCCGGCCTTATTTAGAAGGATCAGGGATAAGCTATCCAGTGTTGTACTTAATAAGAAAGTTATTATTTCCATCTTCTGCATACTGCTCTTTTCAATGTGGAAATTACATCCTAGGAATAAGTGACTTTTAATGTGTTTAACCGATATTTTTACTTAGGTAAGTGACCTTCATACAGCACTCAGGTAGAACTATTTTTTGCTTTGTATCAGCATTTTCTTGTATATTGAGCTCCCTGTTCAGGCCTGCGCTAGATCACACCTCCTCACAGTAAACAGTAGGAACCATTACACTAAATGGATTGTATGGGACATGGAATTACAGTTTTTACACAAATAATTTGCAGTGATTTGCAAATTGAATTAAAATAGCTAAAAATACTATATAGATCTACATGACTGCTGTTCGAAGGATACCTACCTAGGGAAGTGCCGTTAAACAAATTAAGAGACTCTTATTCTAAAGGTATAATTCATCTTTATATCAGGATTGGTTCTTTTGCAAGGCAATAATGTTTTAGCTTCTCAAAGTGACTTTATTGAACTATCACTGAGATTTCCAGTTCTTGGATGTTAAATCATTTCTTTCACGTTATACAGGGCCTCTGGCCTTTTTTTGAGGTGAATATATTAACCTTACAGCATAAACTAGTCTAGATGTACAAAGCAAAACTCATTTAATCCCTTTTCTTCTTCACTCTCCTTAGCCTTGCAAAAAGGGCAGAACATGCATTTTATGCCTTCTAACACCTGAGGGATTATTTTAAGAATGGAGCAGTTTACCAAGTTTTATGTCTTCCTTTAACTTCTTACCTCAAGTTTTTTGCTTGTTAATATTAGTTCTTGCTGTGTTGATCGATCATGTAAAATTGATTTATTTTCCTTGAAATATATGCATGTGTGCTTATTATATACACGCACATATATTTACATACATATGGATATATATATAGATATACTAGTCTGTGTACATGGGCCAAAGTGTGTGAAACCACAGAAGTACACCTCCCAGTATTCTGTACATTCAGGCAGTCACTACTGCGCATGACTGCATCGGACAAACATCTGCGTTTGGGCAGTCACTACTGCATGTGACTGCATCTGAGAAACATGCATGTGGCCTTTTATATTATAAGAAGATATGTACCAGAATGATGTAGGACTCATTCACAATAAGTGAGTCTACTGCCAGGCTGCAAGTAAAAGATTAATCCAACAGTACCAAAAAACAGCACTCACTGGACTTCCAAGTAGATGCAAGCAGACAAAATATTCTATGTTTTATTATTCAAGTCAGCGTTTCAGTGGCAACAGCCAGCTTTCTAAAGACTTTCAGCTTGAATAATAAAACACAGATAATTTTGTCTGTTACATCTATATGGATGTCAATTGAGTGCTGTTTTTTTTTGTATAGAACTGTTGGATTTATATTTTACTTGTACCCTGGAAGTGGATGCACAATATAATATAATATCCCTATGCCTGCAGGGCTAGATGTCCCATTAGGTAGAGTAGGCAGGTTTTGAGGGATGCCTCATCTGTGCTTGCCACAAACACATACTGGATTGTGTGTGAGACCAATGCAATCTCAATGCCACTGCACCACTTTATATACCCTTTTTCTGAATATTTAAAATAAAGATTGTACTTGTATGATACAGGCTATGGGTGCTGCGGCTAATACAGTGTCAGCTGGTCATGGGGCAGTCATGCACAGTATAGACTGCTCGTACAGCAGCTGATACTTCAGAGCACCCTGCTCTGTATCAGCCGTGTCACAGTCTCTACTGCGCATGACTGCGTTGTTACATACTTTTTAGCGAATTATTATTATTCAAAATGAATTATAGCTCATACTTGCATTTTCTTGGGTGCATTACTTCCATAGCCTCTGATTTTAGGGTAGCTGTTGCTACAGCAGTCTATGGAGGGCTATTGAAAGCGGCAAAAATCACCCACACCTTTAACCCCTTGAGTGCCAGTGAGGTATTGCGTTGTACTGCCTTGGATATCTCTCTGGCACTCAAAGGGTTAAATGAAGTTCTCACAGCAGTTGGCATACCTTTATTTTCACAGCAGGAAAAATGCTACAAAATATGTATTTTTTCATATTGCTCAATATTTTCACTTTAAAATGCAAGGAAATATGTATGTGTATTAAATTGCTGTATTAAGAACTCCTCCTTTGGAGAATGACATTCCTGTACCTTTTGTCCAAGTTTATTTGTGCACAGCAAATTTGTTGTGTTTGCTTAATTTACTGTGCCATATCTCCTCCTGTGACGTTGGCTCTCGCTGCACGTACACTAGGACAAATCCATTGGTTAGCACTTCATCTGAGTGTAATCAAAGGAAATACTTTATGCCTTGGCGTTTTCATAGATGCATTTTAATAACTGTAATCTAATTTTGGAGTGGTATTACTTACTTGCTGCTTTAATTATTCGTTGTACTGCCACTCAGTGTTTTAATTACAGATAGATTGTCTTATAATGAGCCGAGCATGATCATATGTGCAAGAATCTGTGACCATTTTCTCTGCAGCTTTAAAGATTAATCATAAATTGTGCAGGCAGACTGTGTAGATTTGATTCTTAAGGGAAACTAAAAACTAAATTAAATTATAAAAAAATTGAAAATTACTTTTTAATAGAAATTGATGGAGCTTGCTTTAAAGGGCTCCAATGGGATCAGGGTTAGCAAAAAGCCTTTGACTCTTTCTAGAAATTGGGGGGGGGGGTTTCCAGTAAATGTACCTCTCAGTGGCCTAGAATAGAACCCTAAAGTCTGTGACGCACAGCCAGAAACTTTGTGGCTTGTACATGCAGCCCCAATAGACTGGAAGGGAAAGCCCTATCTCTATGGCAGAGGGGAGCAACTATTGTGGCCCAAGGCATTTCCAGTCAGAACCAAGAAATAATAAAACAGACACAACCCCTGTCTAATGCCCTTTCCCTTCAATTAATACCATTTCTGATAAGAGAGAGATTTGTGTGGTGTGAGTAAAAATGATAGTTTTATCTAAGTGTCAGATCACAAGTGTCTATACCCAAAGAGACAGTACTAATTCTGGGTCTCTCTCATACCTCCCAACATTTCAAAATGCCAAAGAGGGACACTTGTGTTTTAGGGGGTGTTGTTGGGGGTGTAGCTGGTGGGTGGGGCATTACCGAGAATATTTACGCTATTTCAAGACCTATTGACATTTCCTTGTGTAACTTAATAAATGACTTATAACAAGACCATAGTATTTTATTTACCCAGACTAATTTATAAACACATATACTAATGTTTAAACAAACATTAATATGAGTTTCATTGCTGTAGAGGAATGTGATACACTTATATACATACCTCACAATCTGATCTCCTAAAAAGAGGGACATCAGGGTGGGAAAGAGGGACAGAGGGATTTGGGTCTAAAAGAGGGACTGTCCCTCCTAAAGAGGGACGTCTCTCTGCTCTAAAAGAGTGAAAATGGTGTCAGTGCTGTATCATTCTTCATTTCAAGAGAAAGTTAGAAATTATATTTTTCTATGCAGCATTGTTGCTATGTCTCTGCAACCAGTCAGATCTGGAGGCCAGAGAGAATCGTTCCTCAGGCCATATTTTGAATGTCTTTGCTTTATGGGAACTTAACACTGGAGAAGGATCAACAATGGTCTCTCTTCAGATTCCGTTCACTTCCCTGCTGATCTAAATGCAGCCCCAGCTTAATTGGCAGCAGAACTGCTGATTGGGCACTGTGCAGGGATAGTTGCCATTTAATGGGGCAGTGCCTCTTAGATGCATACAAAACGTTTTGCTAGTATTTTTGCCATTGGGGAGTCTATCCCTGACACTGTTAAGTGGCCTCACAAACATCAAATATGTAAAGTTAGTTTTTAATATTTTCACATTTATCTAACTTGCCCTGGGACTTGTAAATTAAGCTCCTTCCTTCCTTTAAACCTCCCACTGATTATCAAAACCCAACACCACTGGAGGAAATTTGACAGAGAGCTGGGTGGGAATTGAGCAACTGAGTTGCCCATAGTGAGTGCAAAGACTTTCCCCAACTTAAGAAACGTATTAAACTGTTTAACATTTTATGTGAATAAAAAAATGCAAGGACAAAAATAGAAACTCAGATGTAATTTTTTTTCTTCACCTCTCATTTTACTGCAGATGATTGTTTGGCTTTGTAGGAATCCATACACATTGGGCTAATAAAAATCCAGTTATCTAAATCTGGATATTCACATGTCTTTTCCAAGGTGCTGATTTATTTAATCAACTTTTCTGCCCTACTTTGACCCTTTGTCTTGCCTTAGGGCCAAAACATTGATGAAATAAATCTGCACTTTTTCCACTTGGAAAAGAACTGTGAGTGAGATCTTTCAGTCTGGATGTGACTGTACAATTTGACTTCTAGATTGATACCCAGGCAAGTGACATATATTTCAAGACTGCACCCACGGGACTAACCCAGTCTAAGCCGGTTCACTATTGAAATGCCGCCATGTATGGGTCGACCCTCAAAACTCTGCATTAAAAATGTCTCTCGAATGAAAAGGGTGACATCAAAATCTCGCCCTTATATAAAGAGAGACATTCTGATGTTGCATGCTTAAAGTTCACCATGTGGGTGCTTTGGAGCTGTGTCAATGCCACCATGTGGGAGCTGTGTCCGGCACTGTGTCAATGCCGCCATGTGGGAGCTGTGTCAGGTGCTGTGTTAATGCACCTCTCTGGCATTACAGGGGTTAAAATCCCCATTTTACTATAATGCCAGAGAGGTGCATTGACACAGCTCCTGACACAGCATCCACATGGTGGCATGGACACAGCACCTAACACAGCTCCTACATGGCGACCTTGTAATGTCGCCACATCTTTAGCAGGCGACATTCTGATATTTCCCTTTTGAGGATCGTCATGTAGGAGATGATATTTTAATAGGATACCATCCCAGTCAGACTGCTCCCTGATATTTAGTGTGTGGCACACTTTTTGACTCTATATATATATATATATTGAACATGCCCACCCCGCATGTATGTCTGAGTTTTTACACTGCTTGTGTCCACTTACGTCAACCCCCTTTTTAATCACCTGCAGCTTCTTCCGTCTCTTCCCATCTTCTTCCTTCAATGCCTACTTCCCCCATGTCCCTTTTCTGTTTCATCCCTCAATTCCCTGCTACCTCCTTTCAACTCCTTCCTTTTTAAAACCATTCCCTTGGCTCCTCCATCCGTCTGCTTGGAATATCTGTTACCAGATTATTCTGTGAGAGAATGAAGAGGTTCATCTTCTCCCCCTCTTACCTTTCTGGACTGTCATGTTGTCATTTACTGCCCAGCCTGCTTTAAATGCAAGACATAGGACATTAAGTAGGAAACATGCAGTGAGGCAGTAACTGCTGAACTTCACAATGTGTATGATGTCTTGGCAGAGAGGTTGTATACAGAGATCATGATGTAATGTAAAAATCACAAGTGAGTCAGGGCCAGTTACTGCCTCCCTATGTTATTCCTAGGTCCCACATTTGCAGCAGGCCAGGTAAATGCCAATGTGACAATACAGAAAGGCGAGAGAGAGGAGGGACTTCTTCTTCTTCTTTCTGAGTAATTTCAGTCTCCTCTCTATCTCAACATCTCTATTTCCCCCAGCATGACTCCTTCCACTCAAGCACTATTACACTCAGCCTTAGCTTTATTCCCCTCAGCCGTATACTTTATCCCAAATGCCATCCATCAGTCTTGCTCCCCCAGCACTGGTTCCCCCCATCCTTACTCCCTTCAGCAATTCCACCACTAGAACTAACCCCCAGCCCTCCCAAAAATGTATTCCTCCCTACCCTTAATCATCCCATCCTTACGCCTTCCAGCCCCCAGTATTACTCTCCCCCAGCCCTAAGGATCACCCCCTAGCCTTCCTTCTTCCTAGTCCCAGCCTTACTCTCTCCAGCTTTACTTCCCAAGCATTATTCCTTCAGCCCTCATTCTTACTCTTTCCCCTCCACCCTCTCACACTCCTTCAATCTCATTGACTCTTCCTACCCCTTGTCCACCCCCCAGTCTCACCCTCCCACGTCAGATGTTTTCCTGCCCCCTACTGACTCACATCTACCTCCAATGTCATAGGTTTTGTTTCTTTCCTTCCCAGTCTCCCCTCTTTGCCCATGTTGCCCATGTTAAAAATATTATGAAACATGCAGACATATTTATTTTGCTAGTACTTAATAAAGAGAACCAGAACACACAGAATTGATTCATAGTGGCCCTTGGGAATTTCTATCCAGATTAAAGTGAACACTGATTTAGTATTAAGAGTTATCAGTCATCATATATTATTTATGGCTTTGTACCCCCATGGCGCTGGAAAGGGCTCTTGAGTTTGTGAGGGGTTAAGTTGCCTCCAGTTCATTAATAAACTAAGGTTGCACAACATGAAATGTGTTTCTCAGTCTAACTTCCGAGTGAATCATCTTCAGCTCCTAAGCTTCCCTTTGGAACCTCAGCCTTTACTGTGGATTTCTGCCTTTTAACGTAACTTGTGTGGTCACAAAAGATAGCAGTTTATTAAATGCATTTCATGTGTGAGAGAACTAATCTTTTCCCAGAGGATATTGAATCTTAAAAGAAATGCAAGTTGGCAAATGCTGTTTTTATATCTTAAAACAAAGTCATCGAAATTACAGTGAAGAAATTACAATTTCCCTTTACAATTTATCAATTTCATTGCATTTCATTGTGGCATGAATTTTATTTACAGGCAAGCTCTGAGAATAACAGTATTTGTTTTTCATGGTCATAAATATTTGCAAAATTAAATAATAATAATGAGGTTCTTTTTAAGAAAAGATGAGCTTTTTTTAAAGCAGAATTAGCACCTGCTAACCATAACCCCCACAAACCTTACCATGGCCAGAAAATCCTAATGGCCTCTATGAGTTTTGACTTTGTGCCTTTGTTCAAGAAATGACATATTTAACTCTTTGAGTGCCAAAGGGGTATCCAATGCATTGCGGAGCAATGTGTTGGATACCCCTCTGGCACTCAAAGGGTCAGTCAGCCCTGGATGTTGTGTATGGAGGCAAACATTATAGTTGTTGGCAGTTTTTTTTCAAACTTAGTGGGATCCAGTCATACAAAAACTACTTTGATGTGTTTTCAAAATCACTTAAATGGATAGTAATGTTTCACAATAAAAGCAGCTCCAATTAATCTTCATAGTATTTGGGCCATGGAGAGTGTTATTTCTATACTGTCAGAGTTGTAGTTCAAGAGTAATTGAATGATAAAGTATCCCCTCCCGCCCCTTTCACTGCTCACCTCAGAGCAGCAAGACTATCCAGATGGATCGCTGAGAGGGAAATTATTCAATGAGCATATGGATAATCCTGAAAAACCTATCAAGGGGGTAGTGTTTTCCTTATGCTCACAGTAAGAAGATTGTCCCTTGCTGCGAGCTGTCTGGTCAAGAGACCAGATTCCACATCTGAGGGGAGGTGGCTTACACTAGGTTAATGGGGCGGGAGCGGGGTACTTTATCATTCAATTACATCATTGAACTACAACTCTCACGGTAATGAAATAACACTCTCCATGGCCCAAGTACTGTGAAGATTAATCGGAGCTGCTATTTTGTGAAACATTACTATCACTTTAAAAGGTGTATTAGTGCTGACACGTATATTCTTTTTGTGGTGGGTGAGAATGGGTGATAAGGCAAGGCCACAACAGGAATCAAACAGCACTAGAAGGATCACTCACAGTAATACACTATTCTTCAGCACTGCAGTATTTGTGTTGCTGCTAAATAAGTCCTCGTTATTGAAGAAAAACAACTTCTTCGGCAGGCATCAGCTGCACAGAGCTTAAAAGAGAAGTTCTGTGCGCCTGCACCATCAGTAACTTCCGTTACCTTAAGGTAACCAAAGAACGTTACTCACCAGTGCTGGCAGTGAATGGGACAGACAGAGGTACATTTCTTCCAAGATGTCTGCACTGTTGTCTACTGGTTCCTGTTGAAGTTGTTTTTCTTCAGTAACGCGGACTTCTTAACCCATTAACAACCCGTCATGCTACGTCATGGGTCGATCCGAGTTAACGACCCATGACGTACTATGACCATCATGGAATTCCGGGCTCCCCCCACGGCTGCACGCCGTTCGGGGAGTCCAGAATCGAAATTAAAAAAAAAAAAAATTTTAAAAGCTCTGTGGTCCTTTAGTGACCGTTGTGTGTCTGCGTGGCCGGTTGTTAAGGGGTCAAGCTTAACGACATTATGACTTTGCATATTGCTATGTTAGTAATGAATTGGAGGGCAATGGTATTATGGTGATAGATCCGCTTTAAGGCGTTAAGTTGAGCAATAACTTAATTGAAGCTAGTTCTTACAGTGGTGCCTTAATTAGCATAATCAAAATAACATAATTTAATTTTCTAAAAAAATGCTTTGCATACCCCTCTGGCACTCAAAGGGTTAACTGAGTGAGCGGAGTTTGAGATCCTTTTGACCTGCTTGTAACCATCATGTCCGCTTTCATGGACATGACTGAAAGACTAATTTGAAGATGTTATCGTTTTGAACAAAAGGAAAATTCATTGGGGTCATTAGAATTTTCTGGTACTATTAAGGGAAGGGGGGGGGCAGTAGTAATGGAAGGTGTTAGTTCTCCTTTAAGCTAAGTACAGAGTATATTTTTTACTGTACAGTTTCTATTTTATCATCTGAACACAGATTACATGTTCCTTTCAGAAATTGAAGATTTACCTAAAGCTTTAATCTAGGGTCACCGTACCTGTAAATTTTTATTGCAATATGAATGCCAGAAGGCTTGTGGATAATTGGACTCACTGGCATATATCACCTATCACAGTTAACTACAGTATGCATTGTGATCTCTGAACTGCAGCAGAGCTATGATTAATGTGTTTAGAGATTAATCTAATGGGAATTTCCAGTAAAGTTTTTGATTTATTTTCGCTTTCCTTGAAATATTGCTATTCAATGATTTGTTTATAGTAATACTGGACTCCAGAAATAAAAATGAGCGTTCGCCTTCAGCTACTACAGATTGCATTCTGGATGTTTTGTGATTAGACAGACTCTCAAATCCCCACGGTTAACATTCTGGGACAGCAATTCGTTTTCAAAAGGAAAATCAACAATAATTTGATACAAGAAAATGAAAAATAATTTGAGAAGAAAGTCAGATGTACACTTTGATGGAAGAATTGGAAACAGGTGGCCCCGGGGCCTCCTTTGGCCACTAGTGTCCTCAGGTAGATGTTCCTCTGGCACTCAAAGGGTTAATCTTTCACTATTTAATTTTGACCCTTTACGTACCATAGGGTTGTGCAGTGTGTTGTTTTCACAATGCGTTGCATGCCCTCTGGTACTTAATGGTTCTAAGTGAGCAGTAAAAAATGTTTTATGAAAAGTTTGTGTTTTTCCTGTTGAGTAAAAGAATGGTACTCCATTATTGAGAAATTTTTCATTTATTCCATTACAGCTCAAATTCTGCTTTGTTTGTTTTTTTGGCAACAACACCAACTAGTATTCACAAGTTTTTTTAAAAAAGGGTTTTTTTATTTTGAGTTTTCTTTACAGTGCACTATATTGAGAGTTTTAGTCATAGGAACAGCACCATCTGGTAATATTAAAAAAAAGTTTGTGATGAAATAACTTTTGAATGAAACATCTGTCAATGAGAGTAGCAGTTACTCAACAGGAAATAATTATACTTTCTCTTATGTGGGCCGTTTCCGTGGTAATTTTAGAAACGTTCCACATAGATTTTAAGTTCCTTCCCTAATATTGTTTCTTTGTGTCCAGAATTTCTCTCAGTCCCTGATGGAGGTCATCTATTTTTGGATGCAGTTTATTCCCTGCAATTGATGCAAGTGTTAAAACTGTTATTTTCTTAGAAAAGGATCACAGGGTTTAATTCCAATCTTTTCATTGTTCAAAAACTTAAAATGTCTCAACAATTTTTTGCTCTTCATCATTGTTGCCATGTGTCCAGGTGAATTTCTTATCTGCACACCCTATCCATGCAGATCATAAGAGTTTCCTGCAGATTGCATTTCAAGATCAGTTCATGGCTTTTCCTTTTGGGTCGAAGTCCACCAAGCAGATACTCTCAAAGGTCATGTCAACCCTGGTGGCTCACATCCGCTGTAAAGGGACCTATTTGAACCCCTATCTGGATGACCTTTTACTAAGGTCACCTTCAAAGGAAACCTTGCACATTCAGTTTCAGTCTTGTGTGTCCATTCACAGTGGGGTTCTCAATCTCAAGAAATCGTCTCTGGGTCCGTTACAGGTCCTTCACTTTTTTGGCATGATATTCCTCTTCTGGGGAAGGTTTTTCTACCATACGAAAATATTCTATTGTTGTCCATTCAGGTGACTCAGGCTGTGTCTTTGTGAGGTGCGATGGTGCAAGAGTACATGAAATTACTAGTTTACCTAGTCTCTGCACTGGAAGCAGTCTTGTTTGCTCAATTTCATGTGCAGGAGCTACAGCTGGAATTTCT
Organism: Rhinophrynus dorsalis; assembly: GCA_037306005.1. Lineage (NCBI taxonomy): Eukaryota > Metazoa > Chordata > Amphibia > Anura > Rhinophrynidae > Rhinophrynus > Rhinophrynus dorsalis. The sequence continues at coordinate 325,765,186 of CM074720.1, read as the reverse complement.
TTGTAATTGATCCAGACTACATTGTTACTTTACGTGTCTCATGTCTCTATCTGATGGGACAAAGATAGACCACTGATGGTGGCTTTAGATGCCCCAGCTATCCTTGAGATGGCCACTGGCTATCACAAATGTATTAATAGTTGCAATGCAGACAAGTCTGAAAGGCTGGGTGCCTCTCTGGGTTATCAGACAGTTCGCTCTGATCATCAGTGTTCTAGAGCTTTGGATGATTTACCTAGCTCTGTGGCATTGGTTTCAGTCCCTCCAGGGACCCCCAGTGTAGCTCCAGTAAGACAATGTGATGGTTGTGGCTTTCATCAGCTGTCAGGGAGGAAACAATAGTACGATCACATGGGCTGAGGTCTGGCTTATTCTCATGTGGGCGGATTCTCACATGCCGGGTCTCTATACAGTTCAAATTCCAGGGGTAGACAACATCATGGCAGATTTTCACAGTCGCCAGAGCCTGGATCTCAGAAATTAGGAGCTCAATCAGATTGTATTCAACTCAGTAGTTCGACTGTGAGGTCTCCCGATGGTGGAGCTAATGGCCTCTCAGCTAAATCGCTTGTTTCCTCAGTTTTGTGCCAGGTCTTGGGATCCTCTACCTCTTGCTGTAGATGTGATGGTCATTCCATGGCTCTTTCCTCTAGCTTACGTGTTTGCTCTGGTTCCCCTGATTCCCAGGGTCCAGAGGAAGAACAGGATGAAGCTGGCTCATTTCATTCTGATTGCTCTCTTTTGATTCCATCGGGCCTAATTTTCAGATCTTCTCAATCTATCCATGACAGAGCCACTTTGGCTCCAGACCTTTCGTCTCATGGTCCACTAGGTCATCCACAGGTGGAGAAGTTGGATTTGAAGGCTTGGCCCTTGAGGCCAGCATCTTGAGGAAGAACCGTTTTTCTGACTCCAGAGTTTCTGCCAAGGCATATATCGTATTTGCTTGAATATAAGGCGACCCGAATGTTAGGCAAAACCTCCCCCCAACTTTTTCTGTTAGGTTCTTGAAAAAAAAGTAAAAGGCTGAATTTAAGGTGACCTTGTGTGTGTTTGTCCCTCTCTTGATTTCTTTCATACTTCCTTCATCTCCATCCTCCATAACCTAATGGACCAAATACAGATCCTTTGTAAATGATAACCAATATGTTTGGGTCCTGTTCTTTGGTTTGTAGTGCTGGTGTCTGTTGATATCTGAGGTTCATGTTGTACCAATTAATTTCTGTTTGAACTGGTCTGTGTTTGGAGGAGTTTTTCCTCTTTCCGTCCCTGGAAACTTGGTGAATGCTTTGGTATATCCCAGTAGTTCTCATGTTTCACATAGAACATAAGTATTTTTTGTGTACTTTTCTCTCCTTCCTGAGAAAAAAACAATGGTTCGAGGCTTGGACAAGGGGGTTCTCTGGTTCAGGAAACTCCATTTCTTGTTCCACTTCTGTTTCTTTTATTTAATCTTTTCTGTACTTTAAAACTGAGCATGCTTAAGTGGGACTAAAGAAGATAAGGGAGGTAGTCTCTGCCCCAGAGACCTTTTTTTGTTTAAATGCTCTGCTCTGCTGTGCTCTTCCAGCCGGTCGTGGGGCAGTCATGCACAGTATTGACTGCCCACTTCACGGCTGATACAGTGCCAGCCAGTCGCGGTGCAGTCATGCTCAGTAGAGACTGCCTGCGCTGCAGCTGATACAGAGCTGAACGCTCCTTCGGAGTGCCCCACTCTGTATCAGCCTCGTCACGGTCAGTCTCTACTGCGCATGACTGCGTTGTTACAAACTTTCTAGCAAATTATTATATAGGATATGTAGCTTATTGTTCTTTAAGTGAAGCAATGTATTGTAGTCCTCTCTTCATCCATAGAGGTGAACTACTTTTCTTAACCTGTATTTAGAATATAATATGCAATCTGTTGTGGACTTGAGTGCAATGTATGTAACATTTGTTGTGAATATGGTTGCCTTTTACTGTTTTAGAGGCTCTCTTTTATCTTCAATCCCTTGAGTGGTTGAGGGATGTATCACATTAAAGAACAATGCATTGCGTTTCCTTCTAGAACTCAAGTGATCAATGTTTAAAACAAGTAATAATTGCTTTGATAGTTGCTTACTTGACAGGTAGATAACCAGTTTAAACTTTGAGCAGAAATCGTGTTGTCTCGACTTGTAGACATTGATTTAAATTAACAGAGAAGGAAATAAATTACTTGACATTTTACTGTAGTACTTGGCAAAACATCATTTTTATTCTTGATTTAATGTCATAAAAAGAAAAATCTGCTTAAACATTATAGAACATAAGTGGAACATTGCAAATGAAGTCTTGGTGCAGATGTCAAAGGGCCATATGACCAAATACAAAAGTTGAGCAATTCTGGGACCACCAAATGTAGGAAGAAACTGTCTCTTGCTTTTCATGTCAGCAAGTTGTACTTAATGTAAAAAGCAGCATTAAGTGCGGAGTGCACTGGAAAATTGTCTCCCCCAACCTGATGAAAAATAGCACATAGACTTTACAAGTTAGCATCAATCGTTAGCTTATAGAGCGAATATAAGTAAATGTGTATTTATTTTTTTTAAAAAAGCTCCTGTTCTTCTAAATTGAAGTAATAAAATCTGAGCTGCAGTTACCTGCTCTGTACCACAGTCTGTCACTCTGCCTCTGCTCCCTTTCCTCTATGCAGCCTCCTTCGATGACGGAGGCTTTCTGTCTGTAAGCTGGAGCAATCTCATTGGCAGAGATCGATATGTAGCCAATGAGATCACTCCAGCTTCAGGCAGAAAGCCTCCATCATCAGAGGAGGCTGGATAGGGGAAGGGGAGCAGAGGCAGAGTGATGGACTGCGGTACAGAGCAGGTAATCACAGTCTGTCCTGAAGTAGCTGCAGCTCAGATATTATTATTTCAGTTTAGACGAACAAGAGGTTTTTTTAAAAAAAAAAAAAAAAAGAATACACATTTGCTTATATTCGCTCTATCAGTTAATAATTAATGCTAACTTGTATAGGGGTGATACATCCCCTTTAATGTGTCTTAAGTTCCATCAAGATAATTAAAGTGAGCGATGGATTGAGCGAGACCATATGTATGTGCTCTTTCTTGTGAGTGACTTCTAATTATGCATCAGCCTTTAAAGGACCAGAGGGGTGCACAACACATTTGCAGCACAATGATCTGCACAACCCCTCTGATCCTCAATGGACACATTTCCTTGGAAGATGTGAAATTACTTTATTGCAAACTATCTGCACAGCTTTTGAGCAGGTCTCATAAAAGCCACCCATAATACCTATACACATCAGTCAGCATTATTTGACTTTGTTATTGTTCACAGCAAAGTATTAACCCTTTAAGTGCCAGAGGGGTATGCAAAAGAGGTTAAAGAGGTGCACCGATGGGGGATGACAAATTAGTTGCACTGATTTAACCCTCTAAATACCAGAGGGATGTACAGTACATTGCAAAGCATAGAAATGGGCTTTCTAATTTCAGCTCTTACTTGTCAGCTATGGGAACAATGGCCCGTAAATATATAAAACCAACTGCACCACAGAGGACAAGTTAACAATCCTGTTAAATTAAATGGGGCGTTTAAGACTTGAATGTTAGACACGTCTCCAGTGCATTGAGAAGCAATGTATTGGAGACCTCTCTAGCATTAATGGGTTGAAAAGCTCTATACAAGTGCATGGGAATTTAGGAATTTTCATTTGTCCTCTACGGTGCAGTTGGTTTACTCCAGAATAACTCCAGCTTGTTTTTATAAATATGAGCCAATCTTCCAGTAGCTTAAATCTCCATCATACTTTCTGCCATTTGTCCTGCAAATCTCAGTGATCTTCAGGGCTGGATGACAGCAGCAATTCACTCTGGAACAGAAGCACCATCACTGTTCTGAGCTGATGTCACCCAGCCCTGTAGCTCACATAGATTTATATGGAGGAAGAGGGAATAGCAGAGTTTTAAGCAATGGGAAAGCAGAAGCATAGATTTTGAAATCGGATAAGAACCAACCGGTCCATGCAGTCTACAAACTTTCCTAATTAATTAGATTCACATATGTCACAGAATAGCCTTATGTATGTCTCAGGCATTTTTGAGTTCTATAACAGTGTTTGTTTAGCACCTCTGCTGGGAGGCTGTTCCAGGAGATTATCACCTTTTTCTTAAAGGGACAGTAATATCGGAAAAAAAGTATTAACTATATGGTAGATACAATTAAAAGAGAGTACTTGCACTTATTATGGTTTGAGATATATAGGAAAATAAGGTTCTCTGCTCCCTCCCCTCTCTGCTTGACGAGCTGTAAAGCTTTCAGAAGCAGATTCTGGTCGCTTGACCAGACGCGGCTCTTTAGCAGCGCCAGTATAATGATATCTAAAGATAAATACTTCATCGGTATTGCAAACCAGGCACACGTTGTAGACCGTTCCGATGAAGTATTTATTTTTAGGTATAGCTATGTCGGTACTGCTGAAGAGCCACTGTCTGATCCAGGATCCAGAATCTGCTTCTGACAGCTTTACAGTTGGTCAAGCAGAAAGTGAAGGGAACTGAGAACTTTATTTTCCTATATCTCTCAAACCATAATGGTTTGAGAGATCCGAATAAGTGCAAGTACTCTTCTAATTGTACTTACCATATAGTTAATGCTTTTTTCTGACATTACTATCCCTCTAAAGTAGTATGACCCTGACCTTTTATCTCCTCACCAGCACTAGCAGGTTTTATGAATACCCACAGTGCAGCCTAGGTGCTTAATTATCTATATTAATGTGATGTGATCCTAAAACTCCCAACTGTTAGTATGGTGTGAGAATCGATTTAGAAAAATGATGGGTTAGGTCTTTGGGGTCCAATGTGTGGCCCACCTTTCCCAAGAGTACAGGCAGCCCTAGTTTTCTAACAAAATGTATTTTTTTTCTAACAAATAAATATAATTGTTTTATACTACTGCTGATAAAAAAAAACCCATGCTTTGTAATATCAGGCAGGCTATATTTCACCATTCCTCTCAATGCAAAATGCATTACAATGCTTTGCAGACCCCTCTTAGTCGTTAAAAGGCCCATGTATTAATATGTATTTGTCCACTTTGGGTATGTTTGGTTTCTCCCAGATTTGTTCCTCTTGTTTCCTTATACATATGGTCTTAGACTAGTTCTTCACAACATACCTGATGCTAAGTCTTCAGTGCAATTTATGGAACTATAAATCTTCAGTACATTAAGTATACTGCTAATTGCCAATCGTCCTGATTTTCTTCCTCTCAAAAAGCAGTAATCACTTTATTACCTTTTTCTTGTGTGTTATCTTAGATGGCAGAGGAATAAAAAGGCAATTTCTGAGGAAACAGAGGTGATTAATGATAAACACCAGTCTAGTCACTTATGATCCAGCATATAAGACATCTCCTAGAGCCCTGGCACTTAAATACAAAGAGTTGGATTTTATTTTTAGATCTTTAAAGGGATAGTAATATTTCTTGTTCAACACAGCTTGTACAACCGAGTGAATAGTACTGCAGGCTGATGATCTTATTCTCCATAACTGTATAGTTAAGATGTAATTTTATGCTGTAGTTGATCCTTCCCGCCCCTTTTCCCGTTCTGATACCACCTCCACTCAGGTCTGAAGACAGGACATATCACAAATAGGGACAATCTTCCTCCTCGTCAAAGGAGGGCAGGTTATACTAACTGAAGAATGTCCCTTGATGTGATCCGCTGTCGGTTCTCAGCCTGAAATGCAGGCATCGGGAAAAGGGATGGAGGGATCAAATACAGCATAAAATTACATCGTAACTGTACAATTTTGGAGAATAAGAGCAACAGCCTGCAGTACTATTCATTCTGTTGAACAAACTGAGCTGCGTTGAAAACAAAATATTGCTGTGCCTTTAAGGCATTACATTCTGCTTGCTTTTCAGAACTGTTTTAACTCCAGAGATGCTACAAATGTCTTCAGTACATTGCAAAGCGATTGCATTAGAGACATCTCAAGCATGCAAGTGATTAATTTTAATTAAAACTATAGCTTGCCATTAATGCTCTGCTGCGAGCAACAGTAATGTCTGTCCAGTAAGGTCTCTCTCTCCAGTAAGGTCTGTCTCTGTCTCCAGTAAGGTCTGTCTGTCTCTGTCTCCAGTAAGGTCTGTCTGTCTCTGTCTCCAGTAAGGTCTGTCTCTCTCTCTCTCCAGTAAGGTCTGTCTCTCTCTGTCTCCAGTAAGGTCGCTCTCTCTCGCACGTACTTTAAAGTGGAACTAAAACCTTGTAAGTGGTTCCCAAACTTTTCAATGTGACACTCCCCTTATGGTCTTCAACAAACAATGGTGCACTTCCCCACTTTTATTATAATACGTGTAACCCTTTGTACACATACTATTATATTACTATTTATTTGCATTTATTTATTTTGTAATATATTTTAAAGAAGTTAATTAATTTTACATCCTTTTCTTTGCCGCTGACATTTCTACAAAGCATTGCATGTCTGATTCATCCAATCATACATGTATCAAAAGAACAAACAGCAGGTTGCATTGTGCACAACCATCCTCTGAACATCCTTTCCCAAATTTCTGATCGAGAACCATTTTTACAGATACTGTTTTTATATAGCAACTGTGAAATTAGATGCTGATATAAAGCCTCCCCCCAAAATGTCTCACATCATCAGTTTGCTAATCATTGAGCTATAATAATTTGAGTGTCAGAAAGGTGCCCTACAATTTGGCATACAAAGGGCTAAAATAAACGTATGGACCTCCTTCTCTCCAGTTGCTAAAATAAGGCTGGGGGTAGAGGAGTGTGAAATGTTAGTAGCTGTCACCCAGCTGTGCTAGTACTAACTCATTTACATAAAATGATCAATAAATAAAGCTATATTGTTTGAAATAATAAATAACTCATGTATAATTTTAATATCTCTTTCTAAATTATGTAAGTGGTTCTAGAGCAGTAATTCCTAAACCTGCCTTCAAGTCTCCCCAGTAGTGTATGTATTCAGGATATCCCCAGTTGAGCAAATATGGTTCTGTAATTAGTATTGTGGGATGTCAGATTTATTGATACACCTGTGCTCATGTGAGCATGTACAGACAACCTACAATGTCGGGGAGGCTTGGAGACGGGTAGAAAGTTGACTTTTTGGGAGTTGTAGTCTCCAACAGCTGAAAGTCCATAGATTAGCTACCCCTGCTCTTAAGTTTTTTAAATGTAGAAAATGTTTACATGTGAATTTTGCCTCATATACTACAATGAGTATTTTAGCATCAGAAATAAAATAATAATTAAAAAAAAAAAAAACTGCGCTTTTAGCCCTTTGAGTGCCAGAGGGGTACACATCGCATGGCACTCAAAGTGTAAAAATGTTTTGAGGAAGTTCAGAAATGAGCATCTAACTTCTGAAGCCATCAGCTATACCAGGTCCATTGTTACATACACAGAACTAGATGTAAGTACATCCTAAAAGCATTCTGCCTTGGCACGTTTTGTAATATACCCTGTACACTTTTTTAACAGCCTGTTCAAGTCAGTGGAGAGACCTTTACTGAAAAAAGGAATATCATTAAACTGTTAGTGGGAATTTTAATTGTATATTATATTCAGTTGTTTTAAATGATGCCTTGTAACTTTGTATGTATAATTTCCAAACAAAAGTTATATGAAGACTATTGGCGCGATGCAAGAAACGTTCGCATTGGATAAAGGCATTTTTGGGCGCAGACAGATTTTGTGCATGTTCTAATCCAGAAAGCTAAATACCGAGTGCTTCTTGAATTGTGCATAAAAAAAGTCCATTTTACGACAACAGTACACAGACGTATAAATTCATTCGCAATAGCAGTTCTTGCATTAGGCGCATTCGCTATTCCACTCACACAGATTCGTTATTCTTAGCCATGACCACAAAAAAATAAATATACGCAGCCGTTCGCTAATCTTGAATTTCCATGCGCAATTAAACAAAATCACGCGCAAACATATTCCCTAGTGGTTTTCACACGGGAAATAGCGATTGAGCACGTTTCCTGCATCGCGCCATATGTGCCATATGCACAAAAACAAAAGTGGGGCAATTCTAGAGTAAACCACCTGCAGCATTGGAAACATAGACAAATTGCACAAATCACACATGATTTACATGGAGCTTTTAACTCTCTGAAATGCTAGTTAGGTCTGCAATACAAATATGAGTAAACATGACAAATAACATTGCAGGTTTTATAGAATCTCATACTACCCAGGGTGCAATATTTTGGCTCACACATGACAGGTGTGCATTTTGGCCTTCTTGAGTCTCATCAGTGAAGTGCAGATTTTCTTTTTTGGTTATTTAAAGTAAGGGGTCCATGTATGATTTCCCTGATAACCTTTAGAGAGATCAAGTCCAAAGGCTATTTCCAAAAGCAAAGAGGGAACAGAGATGCTCAACTAGACAGAAGCCTACAAAATGATGTATTAGGCTTTGCAGGCCTTTATTCTAAAAGGGGTGCAATGTTTTTTAGATCACCAGTGCCAAACACAGACAAGGAATCTCCTGAAACATTCATACTGTCACAAAGTGCTAGGCAAATCCTCTTTTGATTGAGAGAGCCAGCTACCGCTACACATACATTTCAGCCTTTGCACTTCATTGGCGAGACCCAAGAAGGCAAAACATATGTCTCAGGTTAGCTGCTTAACACATTAAGAGGAGAACACGTTTTATCTGGACTGTCTTTCTTGGCTAGATCAATAGGATGTGAATCAGGATATTTCTACCATGTGTGGCACCTATGAACTAAAAGAGACTGCACTATAGCTTGGAAAAGTTTCCGTAGAACCTATGTTGTTTGGCAGGCCCATTCCTAGTGGAGTATCTTTGACCTTCACTTTGCATGTGCAAAGAACCCTTGAGCTTGGCCTCACTAAGGGTTATAGAGGAATACAGGTATGGACCTCTTGCTCTTGAATGTAAAGACAGAACAGCTGCACCTCACTGATAAAGTCCAAGAAGTCTGAAACATACATCTGGGGTGAGTTGCTTTTCTCATTCAGAAGAGCGTTGTCTGGTACTCTTTGGTGGGATGGTAATTTCTGACAGAATAATTAAGCTTTGCTTCAGGACATTTATTATCCATGTGGTACGTGTAAGGTAAAAGAGATTACACTCTGGTTTGGGTAATGTCCTGTAAGACCTGTTACAGTGTTTGACAGACTTATTCCTACTGAAGCATCTCTGACTCTCACTTTTTATAAACAATTGTTTTGTGCTAGAAGTGCTCCATTTTTATCTTAATACATTTAACTCTCTGCATTCTGCCACATCCATGAAGAAGGAAGGACAGGTAAAGCGGATTATCCAACCTGCTGAAAAACTCTTAAAGGGACAGTAATTTTTCACAAAAACAGCAGCTCCAATTAATCTTCATAATATTTGGGCCATGGAGAGTGTTATTTCAGTACTGTCAGAGTTATAGTTCAAGAGTAATTGAATGATAAAGTATCTCCCTCCCACCCTTTTTACCTAGTGTAAGCCACCTCCCCTCAGATGTGGAATCTGGTCGAGAGATCAGACAGCTCACAGCAAGGGACAATCTTCTTACTGTGAGCATAAGGAAAACCCTGACCCCCTTGACAGGTTTTTCCTTATGCTCACTGAAGATTTTCCCTTGCTGTGATCCATCCAGACAGTCTTGCTGCTCTGATGTTACATTACATTACAGTTGATGTTAATGATGTTACCTTACAGTGCTACATCAATAAAAGGGGCAGGAGGGAGATACTTTATCATTCAATTACTCTTGAACTACAACTCTGACAGTATTGAAATAACACTCCACATGGCCCAAATACCATGAAGATTCATTGGAGCTGCTTTTATTATGAAACATTACTATCCCTTTAAGTTTATTTCATATGGTGAGCTGGGTTCATTTGCATATGGAGTTTTATCATTAACTACGGACAAAAGGAGTGTGCAATGCATTGCTTCTCATTGTGTTGCACACTCTTGGTCCTTAACCCCTTAAGGACCGGCCGTGCACGCACGGTGCGGTCACTTAAGGACCAGGGACCATTTTTTTTTTCTAAATACGATTCCGGACTCCCTGGTGATCTTGCTGCCATTTGATCAACCCTGTATCTTCTCACCCAAACAGATTGTGCTACATTTAGTGATAATGTTGGGGCAGTTGTTACAGAAATGCCCTTGCTGAAGAAGACTGTTCTTTCTAAAAGCTGACAGAACAGCCCCTCTAGCTCTGTCTCTCAGGTGCTCAGGTTTAACATAGTAGATCAGGTTAGTTGATTACGTGGATGGGCTAGGCATGACCCTGCGGGCATGTTACATGTTGGTACCAGTGACAAAGTCATTGGGAAATGGAGGTCTCTTAAGAAGGGAATTCAAGCTATAAGCTCAATCAAATAACCTCTAAAGTGGCATTTTCTGAAATACTACCTGTGTCACGTACTACATCAGAAAGGCAAATGGGGATTGTAGAGATAAATGTGTGGTTTAAGACTTGGTGTAAGCAGGGAGGGTTTGAGTTTCTAGAGCACTGGGCTGTTTTTTCCCTTGGGGCAACGTTTATAGAAGAGATGGATTGTATCTTAGTGGAAGGGGGCTACTATGCTAAGTATTAGGGTTGTTGGAGGAGACTATACTAGGAAACGGGGGAAGGAGATGCAACACGGATGGGGTAGGCAGTCTAAAGGAGGAAGTGGGATTAGAGAGGGGGCATGGGAGTGTAGGGGGTTGGTCTATTTCATCTACTAGTTAGGTGCCTATGTTACAGCCTAATAAAAAGCAAATAAGTGTTTCAAAGAATGCAGTTTTTTAGAATGGCAGTAACATAAAGTGTATGCTTGCAAATGCTCATAGTCTGGCTGGTAAGAAGGCGCAACTGGAACTTAATGCAATGAAGATTATAATCTTTTTGTTATTACTGAAAACTGGTTATATGATATAGTCTAAATGGTTATTCACTTTAGGAGGAATGTTGTTAATAAAAGAAGAGTGAGGAGGAATGCCTATATGTTAAGCATGCCTTAAAACCTAGTATAAGTGAAGACATTCGCAAAAGGTCCAGTAAAAATATAGAAGCCCTGAGAGCTGAAATACACACTGGGGCATACTATACATAATAAAAAGATGTTAATGGGCATTTGCTACACGCCACCTAATATTGGGAATCTATTTTTTTTTTTTTTACTCGAGGCACCCCTATCATTCAATTTAGAACTTTTTGGGCACCTCTAAAATACTGTATTTAATGTAATTTATCAAGGGCATAATGAAGGTTACAATACACAAATATAAAGTTATTATTAGGTCTCACAATCATAATAACAAAAAATGAATATATTGTGCATAACAATTTCCAGAAATCTACATTTAAAAGTCAATATTCAAATATATGTCAGTCTCCAAAGAAAATATTGGATACCCTAACCCGATGTCCATGGCACACCAATATGTGTAAGGAATACTAGGGCAGCAGTGGCCATGTTATGGTATCCTTTGAAAGTTATGAGAAACCTGCTAACAGTTTAACCAAAACAGTCAAATTTAAAAAGGCTAATTTTATATTGCTAAAAGCAGTATTAAAGGACATCAAATTGGATGCAATCTTCAAAGATAAAAATGCACAAGAGAGATGGAATTTGTTCAAAACGATCTTATATAAATGTACACATCAGTATATACCAATGGGGAATTAATACAAGAGGGAAAAATAAAGAGGTTTGAAAGGAAATGATGAATTAGATGCAGGCTTTTAAACGAAGTTTGAAGGTCATCTGCATGATTTAAAAATATAAGGAATATGATAGAAGGTGCAAACAAGCAATTTGTCTGCTTAAAGGGGATGTTTCACCTCATATTTTTTTTACCATAGGTTTTGTTAATAAGGTAGTATTAGGAAAGCTGCTGTTTTTTTTTCTCTAAATGTAAGTACTTTTGAAGATATTGTATCTTCTGTGCTGGTCACTTCAGCATAATAGGCACAGCTCTTTTTTCCTCCCATCTCCCTCCCTGCTGCCCCTGGGAACATGTTCACACTTCCCTTTGGTGTGGTGGGGTGTGAATGGCTTCTATCGTTATATCAAGCTCTGGCTAGCATTATACTGAGGTTGCAACCTAAGTATAATGCTAACCGGAGCTTGATGTAACTATAGAAGCCATTCACACCACACCAAAGGGAAGGGTGAATGCACTCCCAGGGGCACCTGGGTGGGAGGTGGGAGGAGAATTAGGAAGTGAACAAGGGCTTTTCCGGTGATTCAGCGTGCTACATTATGCTGACCGGAAAAGCTTGAAGATACAATATCTTTAAAAGTACTTACATTTAGGAAAAAAAAAGCTTTCCTAATACTACTTTATTAACAAACCCTATGGTAAAAAAAATGTATGAGGTGATGCATCCCCTGGATGTATTGCAAAAAAAAAGCAAGAACAATCCTAAATAATTTTGCAAGTACATACCTGTCAAAAAGATGAAGGATGATATTGTATTGAAGGATGATCGTCTTAAACATGAGACAGATTAATTAATTAGCGAGGAAAAGGCAATGGCTGATTCCTTAAACACATTATTTTATTCATCATCTACATGACTTACTGATGGCAACAGTTGTGTTGCGTATCCCTCTGGCACTCAAAGGGTTATAATACTTGAAGCCATGGTCATTGACTTTTGTGGTGTTAAGTAATTCTGGGGCAAACCAAGCTCACAATGTGAGATAAATAAAAATTCCTCAATTTCCCATTGATTTAATTGGGATTTTTAAGCTCTTGCGTGCTAGAGAATGCATTGTTGGAGGCATATCAAGCACTTGAGGTTAAAAATCCCATTTAAATCAATAGGAATTTGGGGAATGTTGATTTGTCCCCTATAGTGCATTTGGTTTGCACCAGAGTTATGTCACTTTTCTGTAGACCATAAGGCACTTAACCTTTTAAAGACCAGGGGGATGTGCAGTGTAATATACCCATTGGTCCTTAACGCCCGTGTCCTGTGCCATGATCGTCACGTGTTTTTTGCATTAAGGACCGATGACTGTCCTAGCATGTCACATGCATTTTACTTACAGCGCTCCTCCGGGAGAGCTGTAAGTAAAAACAGGGAGTGAAGTTGACCACTCCAGTCTCTCAGTCTCTCTCAGTCCCCAGCTCGGTGTGCCGGTATGCGTCACAAGTCACGTGTGTCGGCACGCGTCACAACTCACGTGTGCCGACGCATTGTAAACATCAAAGTGGTACTTAAGGGAAGGTCACTTCCCAGGACCGTGGATTTTAAAGGGTAATAAACATTGCTTATAGACATGGTCAATGATCTTTGAAATTCCTGATTTATGGATATAATACGTGGAGGAATTCTGGGAGATGCATTAAAATTCCCAGAATTCTGGGAGATACATGCAAATTCCCAAAATTCTCATGGACTTAAACAAGGTTTTAATCTCTTGAACGCTAGTGAGGTCTTGACTGCTTTAGTATTTAAGTGGTTAAAAACCACATTTAAAACAGTAGGAATGTTTGTCTCCTATGCTACACTTGGTTTGAAAAGTTTGACTTTAACCCTTTGAGTGCCGGTGTGGTACGCAATGCATTGCGTACCACTCTGGCACTCAAAGGGTTAAGTCTCTTAACCCTTCAAGTACCAGGTGCTTGCTAATGCATTGCAATACGTTGGACACCTCTCTAGATAGCAAATGATTGATAAACAGTGTTTGAAGCCATGGTTATTGACCAGTGAAATTTCAGATTGCACAGTTCTATCAAATTGATTTATTATTGGCATCTACATGAAATATATTATTTTCTTTTCTCTGGCAGAAATGTGTTAATATCAAACTTTTTTTCAACAGTGTAAAAGCAGGAGTCGTTCAACCCACTCCAGTATACTCTAAGTATGAACCGGTCTCCCACGCAGATAGGCGTTTGTATTTTTGTGAATACTGCATGCATGATCCTAAACAAAAAATCGAAATTACCAGCAAATCAATGCAAAAGACAAAAAGCATAATGGATGTAAAAAGTTGAAATAGAATAAATGACGTGGCGGGAGATCTGTGGAAATAATTGTTAAAATGAGTGCTTTTTAATTATTGGTAATTTTATTTTTACTAATCATGTTATCGTGTGGAAGAGTTGAAAAGATTAATGTGAAGTGGAAAATATTTTATAATCCTTTCCTGGAATCAAACCGAGATCATTATATACTAAATCAGAAGGGATGGGTGCATGGGGTGACACCTTTAAATTGGTATAAGACTAATCATGGAGAGAACATTTTACATTAACTTAGTATGTCTTCTGTTTTCAGAGCTGATGGAGGAAAGCCCAAAATGACAATGTATGTTTTTATTGTGTATAATATAATACATTGACAGAATGGAACACATGTATTATCATATTGTATTTCTGGTCTGCATTCCAGAATCTAAAGTGATTGCACCATAGGGGACAAATTAAAATTCCCTTTGAAATATATAAACTTTTAACCCCTTGAATTCTAGAAAAATCTTCAACGAATCTCTTCAAAAGCTACCATTCTAGGGATTAATGCAACTTTTAACCCCTTAAAGACCATGCTGTCTGTGCGGTAGGAGCTCTAGAAGACCACATCAAATTTTTTATTGTTTTAATTTTCTACAGCAATGCATTCTGGGATTGCAGAGAGGCAATCCCAGAATTCCATGACATACCAGTACCATTCACCTGTCCATAACGTCTGGACAGGCGTGACGTTCCTGACATGTTATCTGACGTTAAGTTGTTAAGACAAAGGAAATTTGGGGAAATTTTGTTTGCTCTCTAAGGTGCAGTTGGGTTGCTCCAGAATTGTTATATTTATTTATCTGTTTATTACAAAAAGATTGTGTCCAACACACTGCTGAGACGTCTACAGCACAAAAGTTTAATGAAGCATTAAGCATTTTTTATGAATAATAGGTATTTTCATGTTTAGTGAAACAAGATTCTTCCTGCTGCTGGAAGATTTCTAATTTAAAAGTTATAACAGCTCAAACATATTCAAACTGTAAGACGCTGCTTGAGTCACTAACTATACTGCAGCAAGATAAAATAACTCTCCAGTTCATACATTATTCTGTAAGGCCAACTTAGTGCATAGACACAACAGAATAACGTAGGAGCTGGAGAGTTTCTCACACTGGAGAGTTTCTCACTAGATCACCCCTAGGTCACCCCATGCACTTACTGTAGCATGCTACACATTTGCCCTAGAGCGCTTTAAGACTTTTAGTAAAATTACAGTCCGCTTCCTTTTTTGACTTTAAATAATCTGAAAGTGCATAATATATAAAACATGTTACACACACACACACACACACACACACACATATATTCATATATAGAAGTATTATAAAACTAGTTTTAAAGCCCATGTACAAGGGCCAACACTGGCGGCACTGCAGTCATGCGCATTACTGACTGCCTGAATGTGCCGTGGCTGATACAAAGTGGGGCGCTCCGAATTCAGACCGTAGTCCTCTCTGTGTACCTTGTCCCAGGAAGGTGCGCAGAGAGGACTCCGGCCTGAATTCGGAGCGCCCAGCTCCGTATCAGCCGTGGCGCTGGCAGTCTGTACTGCGCATGATGGCCTCTGACAAACATCCTTAGCAAATTATAATATAGGATAGGTGAAGGTAAAAAAAAAATACATATATCTAATACAGTGGATATAAAAAGTCTACAAATCCCCTGTTATAATGCCAGGTTCTTGTGATGTTAAAGAATGAGACAAAGATAAGTCATGTCAGAACTTTATCCACCTTTAATGTGACCTATAACGTGAACAATTCAATTGCAAAACAAACTGAAATCGTTGAGGGGGAAAAATAAAAAACTCACAATAACCTGGTTGCATAGGTGTGCACACCCTCTTATAACTGGGGATGTGGCTGTGTTCAGAATTAACCAATTCAATTCAATCGTAAGAAGTCGTTACACAGCTGCCATCATTTAAAGTGACTCCGATTAATCACAAAGTTCAGCCTTTCTAGTAGGATTCTCCTGATATTTGCTTAGTTGATCTCAGAGCAAAAGCCATGGTCCGCAGAGAGCTTCCAAAGCATTAGAGGGATCTCACTGTTGAAAGATATCAGTCAGAAGAACGGTACAAAAGAATTTCCAAAGCATTAGCTATACCATGGAACACAGTGAAGACAGTCCTCATCAAGTGGAGAAAATATGGCACAACAGAGACATTACCA
The DNA here is from genome assembly GCA_037306005.1 of Rhinophrynus dorsalis. Taxonomy (NCBI): domain Eukaryota; kingdom Metazoa; phylum Chordata; class Amphibia; order Anura; family Rhinophrynidae; genus Rhinophrynus; species Rhinophrynus dorsalis. The sequence goes on along the minus strand of CM074720.1, from coordinate 325,748,973 downwards.
GGAACTGGGCGTCCCTCCAAAATTGATGAGAAGACGAGAAGAAAACTGGTCAGGGAGGCTTCCAAGAGGCCTACTGCAACATTAAAGGAACTGCAGGAATTTCTGGCAAGTACTGGCTGTGTGCTACATGTGACAACAATCTCCCGTATTCTTCATATGAATGGGCTATGGGGTAGGATAGCAAGACGGAAGCCTTTTCTTACAAAGAAAAACATCCAAGCCCAGCTGAAGTTTGCAGTAACAAACATCAAGTCCCCCAAAAGCATGTGGGAAAATGTATTATGGTCTGATGAAATCAAGGTTGAACGTTTTGACCATAATTCCAAAAGGTATGTTTGGCTCAAAAACAACACTTCACATCACCCATAGAACACCATACCCACAGTGAAGCATAATGGTGGCAGCATCATGCTTTGGGGCTGTTTTTCCTCAGCTGGAACCGGGGCCTTAATCAGGGTGGAGGGAATTATGAACAGTTACAAATAACAGGCAATTTTGGCACAAAACCTTCAGGCGTCCATTAGAAAGCTGAAGATGAAGAGGAAGTTCACCTTTCAGCATGACAACTACACAAAGCACACATCCAAATCCACAAAAGCATGGCTTCACCAGAAGAAGATTAAAGTTTTGGAATGGCCCAGCCAGAGCCCAGACCTGAATCCAATTGAACATCTGTGGGGTGATCTGAAGAGGGCTGTGCACAGATGTCCCCACAATCTGACAGATTTGGAGTGCTTTTGCAAGGAAGAGTGTGCAAATATTGCCATGTCAAGATGCCATGCTAATAAATTCCTACCCAAAAAGACTGATTGCTGTAATAAAATCAAAAGGTGCTTCAACAAAGTATTAGTTTAAGGGTGTGCACACCTAGGCAACCAGGTTATTATGAGTTTTTTATTTTTCCCCCTCAACGATTTCAGTTTGTTTTGCAACTGAATTGTTCACATTATAGGTCACATTAAAGGTGGAAAATGTTCTGACATGATTTGTCTTTGTCTCATTCTTTAACATCACAAGAACCCGGCATTTTAAAAGGGGTGTGTAGACTTTTTATATCCACTGTATGTCTGTAGCTACAGTACTGTGCAAAAGCTTTAGGCAGGTGTGAAAAATGCCTTAAAGTAAGAATGCTTTCAAAAATAGACATGTTAATAGTTTATTTTTATTAACAAAATGCATAGTGAACAGAAGAAAAATCTAAATCAAATCAGTATTTGGTGTGACCACCCTTTGCCTTCGAAACAGCATCAATTCTTCTAGGTACACTTGCACAAAGTCAGGGATTTTGTAGGCATATACTCAGGTGTATGATTAAACAATTATAACAAACAGGTGCTAATGATCATCAATTTAATATGTAGGTTGAAACAAAATCATTATCTGAAACAGAAATAGCTGTGTGGGAGGAACAGCCAAACTCAGCTAACAATGTGAGGTTTCTGAAGACCGTTTAATGTCAAAAGTTATACACCATGGCAAGACTGAGAACAGCAACAAGACACAATGTAGTTATACTGCATCAGCATGGTCTCTCCCAGGCAGAAATTTCAAGTTAGACAGGGGTTTCCAGATGTGCTGTCCAAGCTCTTTTGTAGAAGCACACAAAGAAACAGTCAACGTTGAGGACAGTAGACGCAGTGGTCGGCCAAGGAAACTTAGTGCAGCATATGAAAGACACATCACGCTTATTTCCAGCATTGTCAGTGCGATCCTGATACACCCATCTACTCTCTGAAAAAGTCTGGTCAGAAGTGGTCTTCATGGAATGCTTGTGGCCAAAAAGATATACCTCCGGTGTGGAAACAAGGCCAAGCGACTCAACTATGCATGAAAACACAGGAACTGGGTGCAGAAAAATGGCAGCAGGTGCTCTGGACTGATGAGTCAAAATGTAAAATATTTGGTTGTAGCAGAAGGCAGTTTATCAGCCAAAGGGCTGGAAAGTGGTAAAAAATGAGTATCTGCAGGCAACAGTGAAGCATGGTGGAGGTCCCTTGCAAGTTTGGGGCTGCATTTCTGCAAATTGAGTTGGGGATTTGATCAGAATAAATGGTCTCCTCAATGCTGAGAAGTACAAGCAGATACTTATCCATCATGCAGTACAATCAGGGAGGCATTTGATTGGCCCCAAATTTATTCTGCAGCATGACAATGACCCCAAACATACAGCCAAAGTCATTAAGAACTGTCTTCAGCATAAAGTAGAACAAGGAGTCCTGGTAGTGATGGTATGGCCCCCACAGAGCCCTGACCTCAACATCATCAAGTCTGTCTGAGATTACATGAAGAGAGAGAAGCAACTTAGGCTGACTAAATCCACAGAAGAACTGTGGGTAGTTCTCCAAGATGTTTGAAACAACCTATCTCCCGAGTTCCTTAAAAACTGTGTGCCAGTGTACCTAGAAGAATCAATGCTGTTTTGAAGACAGTGGGTGGTCACACCAAATATTGATTTGGTTTAGATTTCTCTTCTGTTCAGTCACTATCATTTTGTTAATTTATAAAAAATAAACTATTTTTGAAAGCATTCTTACTTTAGAGAATTTTTTCAATCCTGCCTAAGACGTTTGCACAGTACTGTATATATAGATATATGCATTTTTTTCACATATTTTTTTAATACTTTTACCTGGCCGAGAGCTCCATGGATCTCTTTCCAAAGAGCTTTCTGTCAGGAACTGAGATAGTAAGGATATTTGCACTATCCCTACAGCTTTGTATGCTGTAAGTAGGATTTCTTAATAATGCTGTACTTTTGCTGGATACTACTACTATTTCTAAGCTTATCACTATATGAATAATTATTGGTGGAGGGCTTTATTTGGGGTGATAGTTTTGCTTTAACTATACCTTTTTGCAGCACAAACTTGATTTTTTTTAGGTACAATATCTCAATGGCCTGAAATTGTACATTGATGCTGTTGCTACACCATCTTGTGGAGGTTTATGGTCAACTGATCAGAGCTGTCCATAGGATGGTGTAGCAATAGCGCCTCTGTACAATTTCAGGCCGCTGAGATATTGCACCTAAAACATTCAGGTTTTAGCTGAATTAAGTTTTGAATAAAACATCTCTCAGCAGTAAGAGTATTATTTTACACAGGAGGCTAAACACTACAGTATGTACTGTTTTACATATTAAGTGTCACTATTCCTTTAAAGACTACATAAAGAGGTTTACCTTCATTTGTTGTAAGGTGATATAAGGTCAGGTTTTCACAGTTACTTAAGCAAGAGCTTTGGAATACCATGTACCATCTAGAACTGGCGAGGTACGTGTCATATTGTAGGTCTCAAAAGTTTGATTTTCATTCTCCATAGAAAACAGGCAATCAAGTATTTTAAACAATTTCCAATTATGCTTTTAGTTTCCTCATTCTTCTTACAAGCACATAAGGTTATAGTCGATTAAAAAGACTACACTTCAAAGCAAGATCTTGCAACACAATTATATCTGAAATTCTGTCCCAGATATTCAAATGTCATTTATTTTAATTCGTGAAGGGGGAAGCAAATCGTTTATAGTACTGTCAGTTGCTCAATCTGCCATATTCTATTTAACCCTTTGAGTGCCAGAGGGGTACGCAACACATCGTTGTGTACACCTCTGGAACTCAAAGGGTTATTAACTACAATGTTTTATTTTTCCATAGCCCGTATGTCCAGTTATTTGCACACCCCTCTTGTTCTCAAGGGATTATTATTAGAACGTTAAGCATGCAATATAGATGATACAAGCAGTGCTCTCATTATGGCTTTTGTTCACAGGAAGTCATTCCATAAGCTCATTTGATCTATTGTAGTGATTCTCAAAGATGGTCCTCAAGACATACCAATTGTTTAGGTTTTCAGGATAGCAATGCTTTATCACAGTGGGTAATCAGTGGCTCATTTATTTTATGTGATCTATCTGTTACCCTGAAAATTGGACCTGTTGGGGGATACAGAGGACTCAAATTGAGAATCACTGATCTTATGGACAGAATGGAACAAAGTAATAATGAGTATTATTAAGGGATATTCATGACAAAAAGAGAAAATTTTATTTTATCCTAAGTAATTTGCTTTACAGAATGATCTAGCTCAGTGTTTTTCAAGCACATTCCTCAAGTTCTCCTAACATTACAGGTTTCCTGGAATTCTCTACCTGAGAAATATCTACTCACCTTTGCTCAGGTGGAAAAATCTAGAAGAAATTCACTGTTAAAAGTATTTGAGGACCGTGAATGAGAAACTCTGATCTACCCAATTCTGAAAATTAGATATGATTCAGTGATACTTTGAATTTCTTAGAGTCTGAGATTTGTAAGTCGGTGACAGGAGTCGTAGAGGGCTGCTTCCCGATTGGTACATCTATTTGCATGTCCACATAATGTCTCCCTCTCATTTTGTTCACCTGATTTATTACCAGTTACAGACAGATTTAATATGCTGAACTCAACCTACTTGTTACCAAAGTGAAATTGGACAAAACAAAACAGATCTATGCAAAGGCCTATTTTTTTCCTGAGCCTCAGAGGAAGGAGGGGTAGTTACTGTGCCTCTCCACTTTCTTTCTCTTGCCTGTCTGGCAGAGATCTCTCTCCTGATTTTATGGTTTTAAGCTCATACAATCAGCTCAGTATTTTCTCTTTCTTCTGCTCTGCATTCTTTATTTGCAAGTTTCTTTGCTGTATCTAAGTTGATGAGCGATATGGGCAAGTCTTAAGCTACAAGGGCATCAATGGATTTTCCCTGCTAACCCTTTGCACTACGTGTCAGATTGGTCTTGTAAGGGACTTTATTTCCCTCTTGTTTTGTGACCCCTACACAGCTGCTCCTGGACCCCTCATCTCCTAAACGGGTGACTTCGTAGATTACAGCCCTAATTTCTTGTATGGATAATATCCCTTCCTTTATTAAGGGGTCCAGATGAGTAGGATTTTTGATTCCTCATTTTCTTCTGAAGAGGTTGTACAGGATGACCCTGGGTCACCTGCTGGGTCTTAGCACAGCAATGTTTAGAGACACAGGGATAGTATTACTTCAAAATTACTATCCCTCATATTGTAGCCCTTAATAAACTGAGTTAAATGACACCAGCGGCATCTCTCAAACCTTTATGGTTTAAGAGATAGCCGCTTTCAAAGTTTCCTCTCCCCTGCTGTCAACGTTCTGCTACCAGTAGGGGAATCCGGTCCCGGGACAGGCGGAGGCTCTTAAACAGAGCCGATATCTCGTTATGGAAGGAAAACTGATTAATTGAAACAGTCTTCTTGGTAACCAAGGACACGTAGAAGACTGTTTGAGAGATGCCGCTAGTGCCATTTAACTCCGTTTATTAAGGGATACAATATGAGGGATAGTAATTTTGAAGTAATACTATCCCTTTAAGGGCTTTGAATACTCTGACTTTGATTTTTTTTTTTTCCAAGATATTTTTGTATGTCACTAGAGAGATGCTGTGTTCCCCTTCCCATCAGTTTTTGGACCAGAGGGTTCTGAAAGAAGGGAAATCACCCGTTAAGATATTTTTTTCATTCTTAAACTATTTTCTCTTATATTCCTTCTCTTCTGATGTCCTACTGCAGTCAGCAACCTCTGCCCATCAGGGAACCCTCCTATACTTATAGAACTGATGCTTGTGGATGCTGTGGCATTTAATAATTCTCTTCTTAAGGTGAGTTTTAGTGCTTTCCACCTTCGCAGTTGCTTGGGTGTCTAGGGCCAAAACTTTCTGGTGAGAACAACTCTTACAGTATGTCCATGCAGACTCACCTGAAGAGGATATTCTGGCTGTTTCTAAGGTCTTTGAGGCAAATATGTATCTTACTCAAGTGGATTTTGTTTCTGCTAGGTTTATTGGGAAGCTCTTAGCATGCCTTGTTGCTGAGCATTGTACCCTTTGGCTAAAAATGTAGTCGGTAGGCCTGTCCTCCAAGAAGACATTGGTCTCTCTCTCCCATTTGTGGCCAGGCAGTTGTATGGCCCAGTACTGGGGAAGGTTATTAGCCATGCTTCTGGGGGTAAGACTGCTCAATTACCTCATGTTACAGTTGCTTCATGGAACACTAATGGTTTTCATTAGCAATACTGATTTGAGCCCATGGTGTCTACTCCTACAGTGAGGGACCAGGAGGGCCGCTTCTTGGTGAGATGGTTGGTTGATTCTCATTTGGGTGGAACCTCACATATCTCTATCCACCTATCACATTCCAGGATTGGACAACCTCATGGTGGACTTTCTCAGCTGTCTTCTGCTAGATCCCAGGAATTGGGTTCAACTTCTTAGTCAGTCTGTGCCTTAGTCAGTCTGTGGGGTCTTCCAGCTGTGGCTGTAATGGCTTCTTGGTCTGATCACAAGGTTCTTCTTTCTTGCTCCAGATCCCTGGTCCTGTTGTGAATGCAATGTTCATTCTGTGGCAGTTTCCCCTGCAGTATGTGTTTTCTCCATGCTCCTTGATTCCCAGGGTATCAAGAAATGTGAGGCTAGAGTGGATTCTTGTTATTCTGACCCCTTCATTCTGAAATTTCCAGGCCTGGACCTCTGTTCTTCCCAATCTATCTGCAGCTGAGCTATTTTGACTTCCTTTCCTCTTAACTCTGTGTTTTCCAAAGGGATCAGAGTTGGTTTGGATGGTTTGGTTCTTGAAGCCACCATCCTAAGGGAGAAAGGGTTCTCTGATTCTGTCTGTGCCTATGATGATGCAAGAGGGGTCATCTAAGGCGTAGAGTATGGTCGTTGTTCTAAAAGTGGTGTGAAGGCCAGGGGGTCGTGGCTGTATCCTTTTCATCTTCTGGTGTTCTTAGCCTTTCTTCAGAATGACCTTCAGCAAGGGCTTAGTCTTAGCTTTATTAAAGTCCACATTTCTACTCTATCTGTGTCTTTTCAGAGGCATTTGCCTTATTACCGGATGTGCACCCTTTATGTGGGGAGTGTTTCATGCCTGCCCAGTCTTTCAGGATCCCACTCCTCAGTGGTACTTGACCTTGTTATACGCCATCAGGAAACAAGTCTGTTGCCTTTTATGATTACAGCACATTTGATCTTTAGTGGGGGATGCTTCTTGGGCCTCTGTGAAGCAATCGTGCAAGGTGCCAATATGAATTTGCAAGTTTAATTAGTGTGGAGATTGTAGCCATATTAGTCCAGTGATGCAGATGTAAAATAACAAACAAAATAAGTATCTTGTAATACCTTTTTTATTGGACTAACAGATTTTTGGATTGACAAGCTTTTGGGAGAACCTCCCTTTCTCAAGTCTAAAGAAATGCTTTAGACTTGAGAAAGGGAGGTTCTCCTGAAAGCTTGTCAATCCAAAATTCTGTTAGTCCAATAAAAAAGGTATTACAAGATACTTATTTTGTTTGTTATTTTACAAGTTTAATTATGTATTTTGTTTTTAAATGTTTATGATTAGTTTTGCAATAGTAACCCTTATTTCTCTGTTGTCCAATACAGGTTACTGGTAACTTTGGGTAGGCAATCAGCCCCTTTAATAGACAGGAACAATTCTGAGAAGTGACTGCTGGGTGGAGCCTATCTCCTCTCCTTAGCTTACACCTAGCCAATCCCCAGCCAGTAAGATTTGTTCCTTGGCCAAGACACAAACAAGAGAACAGTTCTTTTTATTATTTTTCTGTTAGAAATGGAATACCACCATTAGGAGGATTCCCATCACTGACAATTCCCATCACCCAGATGTGGATAGCTCAGTTTACCAGGAGCTTTCGTGGCCCTAAGCCCTGGGGGGAAATCTTGGCTGCAAGTTCTTTCCCCAGGAGTTGCCCACCGAGGCTTCTTCTTGATATATGGTAATCTGAAGACAGAAGACCTTCTGAAAAAGGTGAGCACCCTTTGAGTGCTGAGGTCCACATGTCCCATGCTTCCCCTTCGCACAGGGGTCTCTATTGCAGTTCCTATAACATACTCATGCACTCATTGGGTTTATTCTGTATATCTGTGAGGGGTTTGGAGCAAGTTTCTGTGGTATCTTAATCCTTTTGCTGTTAATTAGCACCTTTTGGGGGGTTTTGGGGACTTTCCCTGTTGGGTTCAGTGTTTATTGAGTGGTTTTACATTTGGTATTCACCTCGCTAACTTTGTTCCGCACCCTTAAGGCATGCGTTTACCACATAGACACCATTGCTCCATTCACTTCTATGGGACTTTACAGTTTGTTACATATCTCTGCAACCTCTCCACGTAGCGTGGTCAGAGACAGCTCATGTCGTTGGGTTTCCCTTGCTCTGTCATCCGGTCAACGTTCTGGAGATGTTGGGGGCTTTAGGGGGCTTTCGGGCACTGTTGGGGTACTCTCTTAGTGAAACTAAGTTTCCCATGAGCGTCCGCTTTGCTCGCTTGTTTCTGATTGGCTCCCGTAGCGGCAACCATTTTGTGTATTCACAGATCCAGAACCCTAAGCAGGACTTGGACTCTCATTCTCTCCTTTGCTTACCAGATAAGTCTTAATTTAGTGTTTCTGGGTTGCATTAATTATCATACATGCTTTATTGTGGGTGTTTTGATATTTTGACCGTTTTGACTCTGTGAGAATGTCTACTCCGTTAGACCTTAGGGCTAAACCTAAGGCTAAGGATACTGGGGTGTCTGTGTCCCCCATTTCTCATTGCTTCTCATGTCAATCAGGGTTACCTAGAGAATACTCAGGTCATGTTTGCCCAGCATGCACTGCTGCCCCTGAATCCTCTGCTGGGGCTTCCAGCCATGCACTAGAGCCAATATGGATGCAAGAGTTTAAGGCTACTACAAGGGACCTCTGGTCCACCTTACAACTCCTTCCATCCACCTTACAGGGGGTCTTCAGTTCGTTGCAGACCCCCGCCCCTATCAGATCTTCCCTTCCTAAACCACCGGTTGTACCTTATGTGTCTGATTCCTCTGAGGAGGAATTATTGGTCTCTGATGATGATGACTGTTCAGCTGTTCCTTCATCTCAGTTTCTTGGGGACCTCTTTGAGGCGGACCCCATTCCCTCGGCTGAGGGCCTGATCAGGGCTGCTTTGTCCACTCTGAACATTCCCTTGGTGCAGGAGGCGTCTTCTGACCCCTCTGATGTTTTCCAGGAGACTATTAGGCCGCATGCCTGCTTTCCACCTAATCCCACCCTTGACCGCTTGGTGTCAGAGGAGTGGAAATTTCCAGACAAGAAACAATTTGTGTCTAAAAAGTTTGCTAAACTTTATCCTTTTTCTGAAATGGACGTTATTCAGTGGGTTCATCCCCCTAAAGTGGATGGCCCAGTTTCCAGACTTTCTAAGTCAACTGCCTTGCCAGTCGCTGACCCTTCTGCTCTTAAGGACTGGACTGACAAGAAGTTTGAGACTTCTCTCAAGGCTATTTTTGCGACAGCAGGCTCTGCTCTTTACCCTACCTTTGCTGCTGCATGGGTTAATAGGGCTGTGGCTGTTTGGACTGAACAGTTCAATTCTGCTGTCCGTCAGGGAGCCCCTACTTCTGACATGTTGCGTCTTCTCGCTAACATTGCTGAGGCTCAGCATTATGTCTCTGCTGCCCTGTTTGATGCTGCGCATATGGTAGCCAGGGCATCTGCCATGTCTGTGGTAGCCAGAAGGGCTCTTTGGCTTAAGATCTGACACAACCTCTAAGAAGGCTCTGCTGTCTTTGCCTTTTCAGGGTTCTTCCCTGTTCAGGCCCGTACTCAAGGGTCTCATCAATGAGGCCACTGGAGGGAACTCACCTGCCAGTGGTCCTGAGGAAGAAGACACCTGTTAAAAGGAATCGGCTTTTTTGTTCCTTTCAGGCAGACTCGAGCCAAACGGTCCCTCAGTCTCCGCACTCCTCAACCAAGCCTAATCAGCAATGGAGATCCAAGTCCTCCACGAAGCCCAAGGCTTCCAAATCTTCTTCTTCATGACTCACCGAACCTGGGTCCCCACCCACAGGTAGGTGGCCGCTTACGTCACTACCTTTCAGCTTGGCAGGCCTCTGTGGTGGACCCATGGGGTTTTACAAGTGGTTGCCTCGGGATACAGTATTCCCTTCACCTCTCTTCCTCCTCCAAGGACCTTCGTTTCTCGTTCTCCCTTGGGAGCAGAAAAGAGACGCCTTATCGAGGAAGCTATCCAGGCCCTTCTGGACAAGGCGGTCCTGGAACCAGTTCCCCCTGAGTAGAGGGGCTTGGGATTCTATTCCAACCTCTTTGTGGTTTCCAAGAAGGATGGAGGCTGATGCCCCATTTTGGATCTGAAGGATCTCAACTCCTTTGTGGTCAGGTTCCAATACAGCCAGGAGTCTCTGAGCACAGTGATAGAGGCCATGTCTCCTGGGGCATTTATGGCCTCTCTGGATCTTCAGGACGCCTGTCTGCACATCACCATTCATCCAGGGAGTCGGCAGTATCTCCGCTTTGCCTACGACCGAGGGCATTTCCAGTTGTCTGCCCTCCCCTTTGGCTGGACCATGGCTTCTCAAGTCTTCAACAGAGTCCTAGGAGCTTTGATATCCGTCCTTCATCAGAACAGCATCAGGGTGACTGATATGGATAACCTCCTTCTGAAGGCCTCATCTCCGGAACTCCTTCACCAGCAAGTGCGGGACTTCATTCATGCTCTCTCCCATCACGGGTGGATCATCAACTTGGACAAGTCAGACCTTGTTCCTTCTCACAAGATGGTGTTTCTGGGTCTCCTCTTCGACACTCAGAGGGGGACGATGTTTCTGACAGATGAAGTGGCTCATCAGATAGCACTACAGGTCCAAGCTTTCCTGTCTCAGGATCCTGTTCCAGCCAAAAAGTTGTCATCCTTGGTGGGGAAGTTCATTTTCACCATAGAAGCAGTTCCGTTTACCATGGCTCACACCAGGGAACTTCAGAGGTTTCTGATCCTGGCCTGCAAGGGCCGTCCAGATCTCCTGGAAAGTTCTGGCAGCGGGGAGTGGGAACTGCATCCAGAGGTGTTCAATCTCATCATCCAGAGGTGGGGTATTCCATGCATAGACCTGATGGCAACCAATCACAACAGGAAGGTTCCAACATACTGCTCTCGCTGGGTGGATACCATAGCTCTGGCAATGGAAGCCTTGTCGATCCTGTGGATGTTTACTCTGGCTTACATCTTCCCTCCTGTTCCATTGTTGAACAGAGTTCTTCGGAAGCTAAAACTGGAGCGCTGCCCAGTCATTCTGATTGCTCCGTACTGGCCTTGACAGGCTTGGTTTCCGGAGCTTCTGGACCTCTTCGACTTCCCTCCCGTCCAGACCTCCTTCTACAGGGTTACCTCTGGAAAGAAGACGTTTCATCTTCTAGCTTTGACGGCATGGAGATTGAATCCTCAATTTTGAGGAAGAAAGGATTTTCTTCTGGTGTTGTGGCTACTATGCTTAGTGATAGCGATCCTGTTTCCTCTAAGGCCTACTATAGAGTTCGGCCTATCTTCCTGGCTTGGTGTGCTGACAAAGAACTATCTCAGGATTTTGACCTTCCTACAGTTCCTTCCTCCAGGATGGTGTGGATAAAGGTCTCAGTCTGAGTTCTCTCAAGGTTCAGACTGTCTTTTTTTCAGAGGCGTCTTGCCATCATTCCTGATGTCAAGGTTTCCTTCCCTGGTGTTGCTTATACCCGTCCGGTGTTTAAGTCCCCTGCTCCTCAGTGGGATCTTAACCTGGTCTTGGGAGTACTTCAGCATCCTCCTTTTGAGTTCTTTGCTACCATTCCTCTGCATATGCTGATGTGGAAGATGGCCTTTTTCCTGGAGATTGTTTCTGTTCGCAGAGTTGCAGAGCTAAATGCCCTGTCCTGTAAACCACCCTTTTTGGTTTTCACAAGGACAAGGCAGTGCTTCGCACCTCACAAGAGTTTCTCCCGAAGGTTGTGTCTGAGGTCCACATCAATCAGGAGATTGTGGCTCCTTCCTTCTGCCCTAACCCTACTTCTGACAAAGAGAGGGATCGTCATCTGTTGGATGTTGTGCATTGCCTCAAGTTCTACGTGCATCGCACTGTGTCCTTGAGGCAGTCTGACACTCTCGTTGTCATTCCTGAGGGTCCTAGGGCAGGGAAGCCTGCTTCCAAGGTCACCATCGCTTCTTGGATCAAGTCCATGATTCGTAAGGCTTACGAACTTCGGAAGAAGCCTGTTGCCTTCAGGGTCAAGGCTTATTCTGCGAGGTCTATTGGGGCATTTTGGGCCTACAAGAACCAGGCCTCAGCTGATCAGTTGTGCAAGGCGGCCACTTGGTCATCTGTGCACACCTTTTCTAAACACTACCGTGTGGATGTCCTGGCATCGGCTGATGCCAGTTTTGGGAGAAAGATCCTGGAGGCAGCCTTGCCTGTCTAGGATCTCCTTAGTTCTTCAGTACTCTTTCACTTTTGAGTCCTGTTGGCACTAGTTCAGTGTGCTGTGCAACAGTTCATGGGGTATGTTTTTACCCCGTTCAGTGTCCGTTGACACTTTGCTGTTAGTGTTGGGCTATTTATGATCTGTAGGTTCCTTTGTGCTCTGGTGACTATGGGGGCCTGCGCCTGGTCCTTGTCTTTCTTCCCGCCCTGGGGAATTTAATGGTTGGACATCCCAAAGTTACTAGTAACCTGTATTGGACGACAGAGAAAATAGGATTTTATTCTTACTTGTTAAATCCTTTTCTCTTAGTTCATACAGGTTACTGGTCTCCCACCCTGTCAAGGGACCATTCTTGACTCTCCTGAGGCAGAACGTGGGGGTCCTTTCGGGTTCATGCTCACAGGAGTCTTCTTTCCCTTCATTATCTAGTCAATATTGTATCAAATCTTTCTGGAGCTGGTTGGCTAGCTGCGGCCAAGGAGGGGAGGTAGGCTCCACCCCTGCATACAATTCTAGAATTGTTCCTGCCTACTTAAAGGGGCGGATCGCCTACCAGAGTTACCAGTAACCTTTATAGACTAAGAGAAAAGGATTTAATAGGCAAGACTAAAATCCTATTTTTACATGGCTTCCAGCATATTCAGTAGTATTGTATATAGTGTTGTACATAATAGGAGTATTTACTCTATATTAACCAGAAAATTCCAGCATACAGTGGTGCTTTGTCTGATGGAATTTAACTTTCGCCTATGACATATAACTATAGTTCTGTAATAATGCATTTCTATTTACAGTTTCAACAAAAATCGTGATCAGTTGCAATTCACTAACTTTTCAGGTGCATTCAGAATCCTATATAGACCAAAAACTTTATTGTAGGCTTCACTCAAGTGCTTATCCTTTTTCTTTTTATAAAATACCATTTGTTCTTGCACCCACTTTCTGCACAAGGCAGAACAATTGCTAGCATTTTGAGTCCAGTCATTGAGTCCAGTCATTGATACAGTGCAGAGATGTTGGCTACATCTGTAAAGGCTTGCCATCTGAATGTTGTGACACTGAATAGTATGTTCAGAAAATCCTTTACCTTCATGTTTGGCTTAAAGGGGAACTAACACCTCTTCAAGAATTTAACTTTAATAAATCTCCATCTGGCGACTAGCAGCTTAGTAGAGCTAGTCGCCAGAATTATTACCTTATTCCAAAGTAATTTGCATTGTTCTGAGGCTGACAGCAGGACAGATTGCGGACATCTTGCCAAAATGATGTCCGCATGCCTGCGCTGTCAGTCCCTTCCGGAGCTGGACGACTCGTAGCAACGGCTCCTAGACCTGGCTGGGACTGTCAATGCAGGCGCACAGACATCTTTATGGCAAGATGTCCACGATATGTCCTGCTGTCAGCCCCAGAACAATGCACATTTCTTTGGAATAAGGTAACAATTCTGGCGACTAGCGTTACTAAGCTGTTAGTCTCCAGATGGGGATTTATTGAAGTTAAATTCTTGAAGAGGTGGTAGTTCCCCTTTAAGCCAAACATGAAGGTAAAGGATTTTCTGAACATACTATTCATTAACGAAATTACACTGAACAACCGGTGTATTTATTTTTTGATGATACTATGCCTTTAGCCCCTAAACAACTGGTGACATCGTGACAGTCACCATTTTTTTCCCTGAAGCACCAGTGACGGCCCTGGCACGTCACGTATTTTGTCCTTACAGCACTCCTGCGGGAGTGCTGTAAGCATTAACAGTGTTTGAAATTGACTGCACCAAGAGCGATCTTTCTCAGACCCCAGTTTGGTGCACTGATACAGATCATCAGTCACGTGTGCTGGCACGCTGACAATGATCAAAGAGGTCCTTAAGGGACGGAAACGTTCCCGGACCACTGGTCATTAAGGGGTTAAAAGGGGAATTTTATTTACAGGCTTCCTGCTATGCTGTTGATTTGCCCCAGAATCGATCTATGTGTTTCTTTATACCTATGCTGCTTAGCTATTTACATTTAGGGTTACTTTGGAGCAAATTATTTGGAATAAATTCTTGACATTTTTGTGTCTGTAGAGTGTGCACGACACACTAACCCTTTGAGTGCCAGAGGGGTACGCAACGCATTGCTTTGGCACTCAAAGGGTTAAAGAGGTTAGAAGAAAGAAAAGCAGAAATAAGTACAGCGGGTCAGCATTAGGTTCTAGGAAATGGCTCCCAGCTCCATAGAAGTAGTTACAGAGGAACAATCCTGGAACAAGCCAATTAACCTTTTTAACCATTTTAATGCTAGACTTGTCTCTAGCACATTGCAAATCGATGCTTTAATCCATACGGGGAGTTAAAAGCCCTATTGAAACTACTTGGAATTTGGGAAATATTATGTCACCTATGCTGCAGTTGGTATGCCTCAGAATTGCTCATTTTTATTAAGGGCCCTGTGCAAAACAAAATGTAAAGAAATATAATTCTGGAGGATTCCGCTTGCACTTTGGGTGACTAATATACATGTGTTTTGATTTAAATAGGGCTTTTAACCTATTTAATGCTAGAAAGGTCCCCAACACACTGCTTTGTAATGTGCTGGAATCCTCTCTAGCATTCAAGGACTGTAACCCGTTGAGTGCCAAAGTGGTACGCAACGCATTGCTTTGCAATTCATTGAATACCATGCTGGCACTGAAAGGGTTAAAGCCCTATTTAAATCAATGGGAATTTCTCTCCACCCCCATGGTGATGATGGTTTGCCCCAGAATCGTACCCCTCTAACTTTCTTCATAGACTTAAATGGAGGAATTCAAGAAAGTGGAGTATTAGCTATTTTTTTAATAGCATACAGTTATGTATTCTTTAAGATTGTTCATGTTTTGATGGAAGACACATACCAAGACCTTGATGTTGAATAGTGCATGCTCCTATATCAGGGCTGTCCTAGTTCAGTCCTCAAGGGCCACTAACAGACCAGGATGTAAGGATTTCTCTGATTAAGCACAGGTGAATCAGTCCAGATTAACCCTTTGAGTGCCAGAGGGGTATGAAACGCAATGCGGAGCCATGTCTAAATGAAAGTCAAAGTTTTCCAGACAAATGAAAGTGTGTGCCAATTGCTTTGCTGATTTAGGCGCAACTGCTAATCCTCTCTCCAAACTGCAGATATTTTAGCCATGCACACTTTTTTAACCCCTTAAGGACTGGCCGCACACGCACGCGGCGGTCACTTAAGGACCACAGAGCATTTTTTTGTTTGTTTGTTTGTTTCCAGTTCCGGACTCCACGAACGGAGTGCAGCCGTGGGAGGAGCCCGGAATTCCATGATGGTCATAGTACATCATGGTTCATTAAGTCAGATGTACCCATGGTGTACTATGACTGTCAAGGGTCATTAAGGGGTTAAGTATATTCTCTAAAAAAAAGTTGTGCACACTCAATAATTTATAAAAAAAACAAATTCACAATTCAGTAATATTTTGGAGAAAATAATTTTTCCATCTAAAGTACATTTTAAAGAACGAATGTACTGTTGTTCTTGCTTTCTGTCCTAAATTCTATTTGCTATATGTGCGCCATGTTGGTAGGTCTTCATATGTAGTAAATATTTGGTGTGTTTTCTGATAGTTTCATGTCATATTACTCATAACTGTGTGTATTTATTAACCTCTTTTCTTTAGGGAGGAAATGGCCAAAGAAATGTCAGAGATTCTGTCTAGGTGGGTTAAAAAAAAACCAATAACCATAATAATCATATTAATTATTATTAATAATACAGTTCAACAACCCTAGAGATAATTGTACAGTCGTGCACTATACTGTAGCTGTATACATATAATATAAACAAAATTAATGAGTATCTACGTATTTAATAAAACCTTTTCTGGACTAATGTTATTCTAAAATATATAATCCCCCTTTGAGTATCAAAGGGATTTGGCACTCAAAGTGTATAGCTTGATTTAATTATTGTGATTAAAACATATTTTTAACCGTTTTCTATACATTTAATTTAAATATTATTACTGATTATATGTTGATTTCATGATACCTGTTTGAGTCAGTCTTAATTAAAAATTAATAACAAAAAAAATAATACGTATTGCAAAATATGTGCAAAAAAAGTGTTTGTTGAAGTGTTTTTATTTTGTGAGGGGAGGAAACTGTTGCTGATGTTCTTCTGTGAAAGTGGCATGAAAGCACTGCAGTGCAGCAAATGAGCCATTTAAATTGCCTTGAATAGTTTGATTAGAGCAAAAAAGAGCAGAATTGTACTGCTGCTTGAAACAAAGGCAGGGTTTGAAAAGTTGTGTACTTATTGTACTGTTCCACAGCTGCTGATTTTCCTAAGGAGCAAAAATGAACACCCACAGCAGCTGATGATTTTATTTTAATAAGTAACTTTACCTTCGCTGGGAAACTCTTTGTATTCTACCCAAATGATCCGTGGCTCAGACTGAATGATATTTTGTGCAGTGCTATCCTTCACGCTCGCTCGTTTACTAAGCAGCTGCTCAGTATGCATGCTGATTTAATTAACAGCGCATTCTCATTGTTCTCCTAGCCGTATCCTCATTGTGAAGTAAGAAATAGATTCACAGTTCAATTTAATATCATATAGCACTCTGTCATATAGTTTAAACTTTTAACCTTTTGTATACTAGAGGTATGTGTGTGTTTGTGTTTATATCTGTATAATATAGATATATATATATACACACACACCTTATAGATGGGGCAGTCCTCTAACATTATCAACAATGGTTTATCAGCACAAAACTATAGTGTATACAGAACAAAAATGTGCAGGCATTCCAAGTAAAACTTCGAAAAAGACAGACATACTTTATTTTACTCTGCGGTGCACCAACATTTTGGTCCTTTTTAAAGATTTAGTGTTTTACAGTTTAAAATATGTCTTTCTGCTTACCTTCCCTGCACATATTGCCACTCTCTTCCCTTCTCTCTCACTAGGTCACACACACACCTCAATATTCCCCCACATTCCTCGTACACAGCCACCTAGGGTTGCCACCTTTTCTTCAAAAAAATACCGACCATGGCATTCCCTCCATAGACTTAACATTGGACAGAAGCCAATTTTTTACCGGCCTGCCGGTAAAATACCGGCTGGGTGGCAACCCTACAGCCACCTGCATCCCCAATACAGATATGCACACTCATCGACCTCAACACAACAACCTTCAAGAAAGGTCAAATATTGCACTTTCCTTCAAATTACATGAATACCTTCATTATTACACCTTTGCATCTCCTCATGAACACAAACATATCTATCTCTCCAAGAGAGAGACACACGTGTACTTTCATTTATCCCCTACACACCTAGTGAAACAAGGACCCTCATTTAAGTGTTTTACAGAAGATGATGTCATTTTTGCGAGAGCATTATGAATACAGTCTTTTTCATGACCTTCCCAATCTATGGTAGCAGCAGAGTTATTGCAGACTGACTTGACCACGGCAGAATGACAGCTATACATTTCAAAATGACTTTTACTTTCTCTTAAGCTTCAGAAAATTTGAGCTAGATGCTTAATATTATTGTATTTCTAAAACAGTTAAAGTAACTCCATCATTGTGATTAATTCTATTTTATATAGAAACTTACAGGTGGATAGATCTGCAGTACTTGATAGGTCCCTTGGATTTATAATTCCTAACAATGAGGGTTGCTAAATGCCAAAACTACAAATTTAATCGGACCTTCTACCAGTTGAACAATACCGACCAATCATTATTTTTATGGTAATGCTATATGTTGATTCTGTGAAAAGGTGACTTTTTAATTACCCTTAAAATTCTTTTTGATTTATCCATAATAAACATTTTTGAGAAGATCAAAAGTGTGTTTACTTATTTGATCCTACCTGAAATTCGTTTGAGTTTCGATTCATGCCAGGTTTAATCGAATAATTAAGAGTTTAACTAATTAAACTAATTTTTAATGGTTAATTATGTGTAAACAGAATTAAATGTGCTGCAGTATTTCTAGGTAGTTCCCTGCATAAATTCTAGTCTATCATTACTTATTGTTAAAGGGCAACTAACATAAATGTATATGTATATTAAAATCTGTTTTTCTTCTAGTTAGCCCTTTGAGTGCCAGAGGGGTATATAATGCAAAGCAATGCATTCTGTACCCCTCAAAGGGTTAATAAACAGGTGTTCACTGAACTTACTCCTCTGGTCCTTAAAGGGATAATCATTACTACTGCATTATATGCTTACAATACCTGCTGCACGGGAACCAGGCTTTTCTTCCCCAGTACTGGTGCTGTGAGCTCCTGAAAGACAGGTGTAGGCTGATGTCACACTCACCTAAACAGCCAATAGGAATTCAGATGCCACTGTGAGCTTCAGCTCTAACAAGAAGTGGGACATCAAGCTCTGCCTGACCTGTATCTCAATAATGCTGCTATACACAGGGGCACAGGAAGCAGTTATTAATTAGTATCACCCTCTAGTAACACGCCCTCCCCCATTTTTATTCTTAAAGTCTTTGCCCTCACTTGTGCAAATATATAGTGTGTGTGTGTGTGTATATATATATAATATAAAATGTACTCAGCCTGGGGATCCCGGGATAGAGACAGCGACAGCACACTGCTTGAATTCTTCAATGAATATTCCCCTTTATTACTGCTACATGCTTTGCAGCCAACATGTTTGGTCCTGTATTGGACCTTCCTCTGGGCCCTGCAAAGCATGTAGCAGTAATAAAGGGGAATATTCATTGAAGAATTCAAGCAGTGTGCTGTCTGTGTCTCTATCCTGGGATCCCCAGGCTGAGTTCAGTTTATCTACCTATATCTATGGGATGTGCACCTACACATTTACTAATTTTTTTTTTTTTATTTTAGTGAGTGCCGTTGCCTTTTTCTATCTCTCTCTCTCTCTCTCTCTCTCTATATATATATATATATATATATATAGATATATATATATAGATATATATATATATATATATATATATATATACAATTAACATTAGACTGTGGCACACACTTTCAATCCAAATTATATAAATATATAATGGTGCACGTCCCATAACAGTGAATATATAATTGTACTCAGCCTGGGATAACCCTGGTGTGGTAAGGAACAGCACTCATCCGTTATTCTTCACATCTGTTTAATAGTAATCCATGATAAAAGCAACAGGATTGCTAGAGCATCTCTAGCCAAATGTTTTCGGTCCCTCAAATGGACCTTCATCAGGTCAAATGGGTTAACAAGACTAACATACATCTTTAAATACCTTCTTACCGCACCGTGGAGGTCCAACGCCAGTAAAGCGCCAACTGCCTAGCGTTGACAGACGCTTCATGGTGCGGTGACGTCATCCCGATCTGTAACTAGGTAATGGATACCTACAACAAAAACATACAGCGGCGCCACCGGCTGCTAGCTAGCGCCGTATCAAAGACATCGCTTGAGTGAAACACAGATAACACACATAACAAAAGTAATAAAACAGGGGGGCACATTCTCTCAATTACAGAAACATCGCTTGAGTGAAACACAGATAACACACATAGCAAAAATAATGAAACAGGGAGGCACATTTGCTCAATTACAATAACCACTAGTGCCATACAAATTTAAAGAATTATTTTAAATTTGAGGACAGATTCTATCTGCAATTACAAGGGACTGCAATGGGTTCTAACATGGCACCCTCGTATGCATCTATTTTTATGGAATATTACAAGCAATTACACATATTTTCGGTTTCAAGATTCTCTCAGTATATTATTTTTTTCGATGACATTTTTCTACTATGGAATGGTGGTTTGGAGGTGTTGAGGGAATTTATGGATTACCTTAACACTATTGAATCGACCATCAGATTTACTCTGACATATGATAATAACACTATTCATTTTCTTGATATGTCAATCTATAGAGATAAGGGACGGATTTATACCAAGATTTACCATAATGATACTGACAGAAATACTTTGCTCCATGCTACTAGTCATCACCCTATACCACTTAAAAGGGGCCTTCCTTTTTCACAAATGCTCAGAGTGGTACGTACCACATCTGATAAAGCTGAATGTGATAAAGCCCTAATTAATATGAACAATAAATTTATACAGAGGGGTTATGATGTAGAAGAGGTCAATGGTGATTATAATAGAGCTCTTGGTTTGGATAGACAAAGTTTGCTACAACCTAGAGCTACTATTGAAAATAAGGAAAAGAGATTTTGTATTCAGATGCAATACACTACGGCTTCAAATGCGATTAAAAAGGTTATACAAAAATATTGGCACATACTTAGCGGGGACACTAAACTTGGGCACCTGTTTAAATTGCCACCATTATTTTGCTTCAGAAGGGGGCGTAATTTAGGTGACATACTTAATAAAGGGGACCCCGTTAATAAATACACTACTTTTGGTGGAACGCCACAATGGTTGACACGACCTAAGGGAGTATATAAATGTAAGGGGTGCTCTAACTGTGGGTATTTACTCACTGGTAAGAGTACTTACATCTGCGTACAAATAAAGTGATCACTATCCAGGATTTCATGAATTGTGAAAGCAGATACGTGGTTTATATGATTAAATGCCCCTTCAATTTAATTTATATTGGAAAAACTACTACGATGCTTAAAGAAAGAATGAACAATCATCGCTCGGCGATTAAAAAAGCTTTGGATGGCCAAATGGATGCCAAGGATTATAAATGCCAACCTGTGGCAAGACATTTTGAACTTTGTAAACATAGTATCACAGATTTTTGTTTTATGCCAATAATGATGGTACATAAGCCCAGGAGTGGCGGTGATAGACATCGGATACTATTACAGCAAGAAACCTGATTGATTTTTGAATTTGGAACCCTGGCACCAGGGGGTCTGAATCATGAGATCTCATATTCCTGCTATTTATGATCGATTACAGAACTTACTTTTACAGCAAAATATGGGCACTCCTTGTGAATAGTTCACAGGAATGGGCCCTGATTGATAAGTGATATTCTGGAGTCTTGCAGTATCTGACATTTGTGGTCACTGAATGTTTGGCACTCCTTGTGAATAATTCACAGGAATGGGCCTTAAGGTGACCAAGTGTCTTTTTGAAGGATCCCCCCTGTTGCAAGTGTGGAGCATCCCCATGTTCATAGATACTTGGAAGATGAACATATTGATATCAAGTATTGAAGTCTCCCCTCTGTTGCAAATATGGGGCATTGCCATGTTTATATATACCTGGAAGATGGATATATTGATACCAAGTATAGATTTAAACTTACCCTTATGAGTCTTGTTGAGACTTTGGAATATATACATCAATACTTATATTCGGGAAATGGACCTTATTGATACAATTGAGGAGTATACTGAAGAATATATCTATTGTTTAATCCATCATAGGATGTAATATTAGTGGATTCAGTTAGGAATTACTGTAGATTCTTACATCGATAGTATGGCACTAGTGGTTATTGTAATTGAGCAAATGTGCCTCCCTGTTTCATTACTTTTGCTATGTGTGTTATCTGTGTTTCACTCAAGCGATGTTTCTGTAATTGTGCGAATGTGCCCCCCTGTTTTATTTCTTTTGTTATGTGTGTTATCTGTGTTTCACTCAAGCGATGTCTTTGATGCGGCGCTAGCTAGCAGCCGGCGGCGCCGCTGTATGTTTTTGTTGTAGGTATCCGTTACCTAGTTACGGATCGGGAGGACGTCACCGCACCGTGAAGCGTCGGTCAACGCTAGGCAGTTGGCGCTTTACTGGCGTTGGACCTCCACGGTGCGGTAAGAAGGTATTTAAAGATGTATGTTAGTCTTGTTAACCAATTTGCCCTGATGAAGGTCCATTTGAGGGACCGAAAACGTTTGGCTAGAGATGCTCTAGCAATCCTGTTGCTTTTATCATGAATTACTATGAAGAATAACGGATGAGTGCTGTTCCTTACCACACCAGGGTTATCCCAGGCTGAGTACAATTATATATATATATATATATATATATATATATATATATATATATATACACACATATGTATGTCTGTGTTTATATATATATATATATATATATATATATATATAATGTGTGTGCATATAAATATGTGTACAAGTACTGCAGTATGTAATACCTTTTTTTTTTTTTTTTTATAAAAATAAAAAGCTATTATACTGCGATACTCATTCATTTAGTGTGTGTGTGTGTGTGTATATATATATATATATATATATATATATATATATATATATATATATATATATATATATATATATATATATATATAATAGGAAGCATCATGTGTCCCTCAGGAGATGAAAATACCCAGGGGTGGCAGTAAGGACGAGTTATACAAAACTCCTTTATGCTCCCTGTCCATTTGATACAACACTGAGGCATGACTGTGAAAATCTCTGTATGGAGGGTGAACCTCCATCATTTTATATACCTCCATTCACCTGTTCAGCTCACTCTCCCCTTTGCGTCATTGTGTCTCCATTCACCTGTTCGACTCATTCCCCTTCCTCTCAGTGTGTCTCTATTCCTCTCACACTCCCCTTCCCCTCATTGTGTCTCCATTTGACTCATGCTCCCCTTCACCTTATTGTGTCTCTGTTCTACTGTTTGACTCGTGTTCCCCTTCACCTCATTTGATCTCTATTCGCCTGTTCGACTCAACTCCCCTTTGATGAATGCCTCACACACCCAGGGGTGGCAGTAAGGAGGAGTTATGCAAAACTCCTCCATGCTGCCTTTCCCATTGGTACAGCATTGGGGCGTGATTGTGAAGATATCTGTAAGGAGGGAGAACCTCCATCATATTACATGCCCCCTTCGTGTCATTCTGTCTCTATTCACCTGTTCGACTCATACTCCCCTTAACCTCATTGTGTCTTCTTTCGACTCACACTCCCCTTGTGTCTTGATTTGACTGTTTGATTCACACTCCCCTTCAGCTCATTGTGTCTCCGTTTGACTATTTGACTCATGCTTCCCTTCCCCTCATTCCATCTCCATTCAACTGTTTGACTTACCTCATTGTGTATCTGTTCGACTTACACTCCCATTTGCCTGAATGTGTCAGCCCCCCCGGTCTCCAGATACTTGTGCCTTGCTCACTAAATGGACTCCTCTCCTCCCCTTCACACCAATGTTTGCCATGCTTCCTGCCTGCACTCCCTACGCTCACATTTTCTGACACATTTCAACCACTAGCTTATGTCCAACACACAAATTAAACATACATAAATATCCCACGTCACACCACACTACATTATCCGACATGCTCTCTCCATGCCTTGCCCTCCCCTCTTAGTCACATCACCATTTCACCAGCCACATAAACGAACATAACACAAACAATTATAATGATGTATTCGCTTATACATGGGCAATGTTCAGTTTACTACACCATACTCAGAATTTTAGGACAGTGTGTAGGATCTTTCAGATTGTAAGCACCATGCTAACCTTTTAAAGGGATAGTAATACTTCGTTTTAACTTTATTTTATTTTGTAGGCATTAAAAAAACATAAAGAATGATATAAGTCTTATCTCTCAAACCTTTATGGTTTATGAGATATTCACAAGCAAAGTTTTCCCCTCCCGCCCCTTTTACCTAGTGTAAGCAATCTTCTCAGATGTGGAATGCAGTCTATAGACCAGACAGATAACAGAAGGGGACAATCTTATTCCTATGAAAACATTGAAATCCCTGCCCCCCTTGACAAGCTTTTCAGGTTTTTCCCTTATCTTAATTGAAGATTGTCCCTCTCTGCAGTCTACCTGGGCACCTCCCTTCTGCTGTGACTGAACAGTGTGACATCAGTAAAAGGGGCAGGAGGGGGACACTTTGTCATTTAATTACTCTGGAACTACAACTCTGACAGAATTGAAATAACACTCTCCAAAGTCCAAATACTATGATGATTAATTAGAGCTGATTTTATTATGAAACATTACTATCCCTTTAAGGTAGTTTGCACAATCCCCTAGTAAAAAAGCTGAGCTTAAAACCCTTTAACCCTTTGAACGCCCAAGGGGTGTGCAGCACATCTCTTTGCAATGTGTTGCTTACCCCTCTGGGATTCAAAGGGTTATGGACCAGATGGGTGTGCAGTCATTACTTCACAATGATTCATACACTTTCTGGTCCTTAAAAGGCTATCCTGCTTTTTTATTTAGTTTTTTTCATATGTGCAGAAATATATAAAATAAATGGAAGCCGTTCCTTATTTTTTGTTATGTAATACTGAATGCTTTTACTGCATTTTGATCCATACTGCTGTAACTGTATTTTCTGACTGCTGCTGTCGCCGGAGATCAGAGAGGTCTTTACACTCCTAAGAACTTAGCTCATGAAGAAAGAAACCATAAAGTCAGGGAATGAGTTTTTATTACATCTTAAAAAACTGAAATAACCCCTCTGTGTTTCTGTGTGATAAATACCTTTTACTTGGCAGACAGTCTCAGCAGAGATTTGGAGGGTTTTTCTTTCTTTTTGTATTGTCAGAAATGACTGTTAGAGGACTAGAAGAAGATCAATGAGGTGCATCAGAGAAAAGGTTACTAGCCACCTAATGTTAACTATAGGGAACCGCAAAATTATTTACTCATGCGCTGTTTTGTTTTTTAACTAGTCACAGACTAGTAGGCTAATGGAACTTTACAGTCATAATTAGTGCAAGGTTATTTATTTTTTTTCCAAGATTTGGGTCAGGTGGTGTTATAATTTTTTTTTCATGAATTTTCCCATTTTATGTGATCAACATACTTTTTCTACATTGTTTGAGAGTGACTCACTCTCTCCTGATTATGATTTGCGTAAATGCTATTTTAATATCTATGCAAAAGTTTTGGTGAGTGAGTTGGTTCTTGTGTGGGTTTTTGATGTGCAAAACACTTCTAGTGGACACAATTTTTGCAAGAAAAGCAGCAACTTTGGCTAAAAATGTATACACAACTATATTTAGTTTTCTGATTGGTGATTGTTAGCCTTTGATGACGTCTCGAAATAACATTTTTTGTGATATCTTTGCAGGGGTGGTCAAGTTCAAGCTACAAAATCTGCTGCAAGTGTCAAAAAACATGATCTGAGCAAGTGGAAATATGCAGAGCTCCGGGATGCAATTAATACTTCATGTGGTAAGTCACCAGATCTTGTTATGTGACTGCAGAAGGCAGAAATAAAAGATGTAACACCTCCTAATAATAACCCCCAGCTTACCTTGATATAGTCAGGAAGTCCTAATGATCTCTTTTGCCTTTGTTCAGAAGATAACCTTTCATCGTGGCTTCTCCCTTGTGTCCTTCCTGCCCTTCAGATTCTAAGATCTTATTTCCTTGGATGTTTCCACCTACTGTCTTGCTTACACAGACACACTATCCCCTTACTTTTCTTCAGAAGCTTGTATATTTTGTGTGACAACAGCAGGGTTAATCAAATGCAAAACATATAGGAGAAAAGCACACCTCCTAGTGCATCATCCTCCGTTTATTAATATATAACACAAGCAACTTAATGGCAAATTTGATTTAAACATCATTAACGCATTGGTCAGCTCCCACACAACCAGATGGGTACACATGCCTCTGATCCTCAAGTGGTTAAAAACATCTCCTCACCTAGAACATCTCATTTGGTGGACATGGATTAAATATGTGCCCTAATTCCCCAATCCTGCTTCTCATCTGTTTGTTTTTCTGTCTGATCAAAGTCAGTGTCCATTGCTGATACACAGAGGCTCTTGACTTGAGGTGTAGAGCTGCACTTTTGTGAAAAAGCAGTAACCTGTGCGGTTGTGTCGTGGAGGCAATGATGTGAGAGGGTACCACCAAATGTGTCACTGTGAAGAAGACAGATCAGTCATTATTAGGCAACTCACAATGAGCACGACCCAACAGGGCAGTGTTTAAGGAATATTTTGGATGACATGCTGGTGAGAGGAGATGAGGGTTAATACATTTAAAGGGATAGTAATGTCAGAAAAAAGTATTAAAAGTGCAATTACCAGGGAATTTGGGGAGCTCTGAACCAGGTGCTGAGAAAAAAAAATGGTCCGTGGTCCTTAAGTGCCGTCCAGGTACAGAATCGGCCAGTCATTGAGGGGTTAATGAAGTATTGAACATACAATACTAGTAACTATAAAAAGGCTACAATCCCATCACTGCTGGCTGGCAGGGGGTGATGGGAGTTGTAGACCTCAACAGCTGCAGGGCCTCAGGTTGCCCATCGCTAATTTAGAAACTCATGTCTGACCCAGTTCTGGGGATAAACATTTTCATTAATTAACTCATTAATGTGCTCTTTGAAAGGCAAAGGATAAGCAGACTTTTGTTTTCTGTTTAGGGCCCTATGCTCAAAAGTAAATTGGACTATATTTGGGGCACACCAACTGTGCCATAGGGAACAAATACACATTTTAAAACTCCCATTGATTTAAACTTGACTTTTAACCCCTTGAATGCTAGAGACCCCTTCTCTGGTATTCAATGGGTTAAAAGCCACATTTAAAGTAGAAGTAATCTTTTTTTTTTTTTATTATTATGAAAAGCTGTATGTTAAAGGATTTATCCTGTTGAGTAAAAAGAGGAGAATCACAGTCGTTTGTTCAGAAAGTTTGTTAAAGGATTCATCCTGTTGAGTAAAAAGAGGATAATCACAGTCGTTTGTTCAGAAAGTTTAACAGTTTGAATTTGTTGTACTCTTGGGAAACAGAGATTGAGCGAGATTACTTCCTGGAAGTTCAAACTGACAGGAAGTGACTCAGCAAATACTATAACACTTTATGGACTACTCTTTTCAGTGATTTCCAACCATGGAATGCAACAGAATATCTGGATTCTGGTCACTAGAGGGCAATGACAAAAACAATAGTTTATACTATAACAATTCAAGAAAAATTAATCTCCCAGCAGTGGGAGTGCCCTTGTTTTACTCGGTATTTAAATCCCTATATGTGGTTTAAAAAAAAAAAAAAAAAAAAAAAAATACTGCTTCTTTAACATTTTTAGATTTCCGTTATGATGCAGTTCTTTTGACACTAAAAGACTACAGTTTTCTTTTGAACATAGGGACCTTAGAATGTATTTATCAGAATAGTGGAAGGCTCAACATCAGGTTATTATATAAAGCTATCATTTAGAATTATATAATGGAACATTAACACCTTCTTATACTAAACCTCCACTTACTTTAATCTGGTCAGTAATTCCTAATGACTAGTATGAATCAGTTCTGTGTAGATTGGTTCACCAAAATGAATGCTTAATTGGTACTGGATATCATATCCATGGAAGTAGAAATGAATTTTTGTTGTAGAACTCCAGAACCCCAAATTACTCCCACTGAAGACTTCCTAAGAAAACTTTATTGGGAGTCATGCAAAAAGAATCATATCTGTCTCTGTTGACATGAACTCCAGCAGTAATCAAACATTAATTTTGGAGAACGAATCCACACATGATTGATTCATAGGGACTGCAAGGTACTGTGCAACAATGTGATGGATGCCTTACTAACATTAACCACTTATGGACTGGCCGCACATGCACGCGGCGGTCACTTAAGGACCACGGGGAATTTTTTTTTTTCTTCCAGTTCCAGACTCCCTGGACGGTATGCAGCCGCGGGGGGGGGGGATTCCATGACGGTCATAGTAAGTCATGGGTCGTTAAGTCAGATCTACCCATGAAGTACTATGGCCGTTAAGGGGTTAAAGGAATTTATGATTATGATAGTTTTACAGCTATTAATATATTTGTGATCAACAGCACCTTATTTGAACAAAGGGTAACAACTCCATGGTGGGAAAAAAACATGAAGCTAAATAGAATAATTTTATGATTTCCTCCCTTAGACACTTTTTAGTGCTAGTTTTAGTATATAAACCAAAAACATACATACATTGTAGTTTATTGACATAGGAAAACACACTGAAGGTGATGTGAAAGAATCTCATCATCTGCTGAATTTTATTGAAGAGTGCAACAGATATGCAACGTTTTGGAAGGCTCAGTGCCTCCGTTCATCATCGACTGAGCACGTGGAAAAACATTGTATACCTGTTTCACTCGTCATTAAAATTCACCTTGCATATCACCTCGAGTGTGTTCTCCTATGTCCATATTCAGTAATATATTGGTCAATGGGAGATTCTGCCCCAGGTTTTACATCCATCTAATGTATCCTTTAAAAATACATATATATATACACCTGAGAGCTTTAGTGGCAGCACCCCATGGAGTGACAAGTATGGGTGGGAGGTAGGAAATGTTTAAATGACATGAAATGCATCACTATGTGAGCAGAGCTTCATAGTAATGGGTGAGATTGAAATGAGGGATGGTGGGGGTTTAGGAGAAATGAGGCAGGACTGGGAGGTTTTACCGCAGGTCTTTCATTCCTGGTGAATCACCGTCTGTCCCAGGAGACACAGTAATTAAGTCAGAAAACCACAGTCTCCAGGGCAGATCCAGAGGTTTCCCAGGTATGTAAAAAAACAGAATAATAGGAGCTAAGTATCATATAAACTATATATGCAATCTCTAGCATGAGTAGTACAGTACTGGTAAACTTAGCAAACTGTGTGATAGCATGATGAAGAGTACAAGGTGAAGGTTACAATGTGGATATGAAGTCAATGTGAGGATTCCAATCAGTATACAGACATTTCTGCAAGTCATTCATAGAAAAGAAACCAAAGTAAACAATCATAGTGTGATCTGTGCAACGTGAAGGTCATTAAAGAGTTATATGTATAAACCCAAGAATAGAGGATTTCTGGAGCAAACCGACTATGCCATATGGAACACATTAAGGAGAAGAGTAGGTACATTTCTTTCAAAAGGGAGCATACAGGGTTATACTGTATATTGATCAACAAAACAGGGAGGTCTGATAAAGACTAACTTATTTGGCAATAGGTAAAACTATATAATCCTCATGTTACTGCGTTATGAGGAAAGGTTGAACTTGATGGACTTGTGTCTTTTTTCAACCTAAATTACTAGGTTACTATGTAATATTCCCGTGGTATGCATGTTTTGCAATGCTTTTGAGACCTCTTTAGCATTCAAGGGGTTAAAGGCCACATTTATGTCAATGGAATTTTTCTTTTGCCGCTTGTATTGTGGTTAGTTTGCCCTAGAATTTTGTGTCGTGTCTTTCTGTGCGTGGACCGACATTTGTTAGATGACATGACACATGGCACTAACACATGCTCCCAGGGTTTGAATGGCCAGTTTTAACTCTTTGTCTGACAAAGGGGACTTCAATGCTTTGCAAAGCACCTTTCTGGCTCTCAAAGAGTTCAAATTGTGACTCTGATCAATATGAATTAGCAAATATCCTTGTCTTAGTTTTCCTCCCTCTTCCATTCTTTTATTAACTCTTTGAGTGCCACAGAGGTACGCAACGCATTGCATACCCCTCTGGCACTCAAAGGGTTAAACTAATGGAAACATACTACTTATTTTGAAGTACGTTTTGACAAGCTGAGTCCACAACCATCACTCATATTCCATAGTGCAATTGACATTTCCATATTAGTAACATCTTCATGTTTAGGATATACAATCATTATAACCATTTAAAATCCAATTTGCATTGCACTGATTCTCTGTAAGACACCTTCTAGCACCAGATCCACTAATGCACTGGGATTTCTACCGCCATTTACAGTAAAGACTGTGCACCAAGATTATTGTATAAAATGCAGTTAGTTACTAATGACAGCTTTATGTTCTGCAGAATAAACATTAGGCATTTGATTTGCTAATTAATACTTGTCATCTGAAACTAGAAAAATCCCAGTGTTCTCTTCAGACACGATAGTATGTGTATGCCAGTTTTCTCAGCGTCTTCAGGCACACCAGTAATGCAGGCTTTCCCAGGAAGGTATTCAGTGACTCATTCATTGTAATTAACCAACTTGTGCGTAGTTGGGAATATCCTTAAAAACTGATCTGTACATATGCCGGAGGACTGCAGCTGAGAATCGCTGATATATGCGATATGTATTTTTTATTTATATAGTACCTCACACACACATTGGTTCATATGCATGCCTGGTAACTTTCAAAATGGGTCAACCCTGAGATCTTTGAATGATTAATGTTTATCCCTTTGAGTGCCAGGGGGTGCAGAACATGGATTCTGGACGATATATCTCTACTTACTCTAACCCAGAGGTGTGCCAGTCAATTCAAAGAGAACCTTCAAAATGCTAAAACAGTGGTTCTCAATCTTTTTTTACTCAAGGCACCGCTAATATGTAGATTGGAATTTTCAAGGAATACCTAAAATTTTGTAGATAGTTGGGAATGTTCAAGGAGCCCCTAACCTTTTGTAGATAGATAGTTTGAAACAGAAAATATATATAAATAGTTATTATTAGGTCCTGCAAGTAGGATGGCAATAAATAGCATACTGAGAATATCAAGTTACATAAATATACATTTGAATTTCATCATTCACGTTTTTCATAGTCTTCATAGAATAAAAGGGGCACCCTAAGTGGATGTCTGAGGCACCCTGCTAGAACTTTGAGATCTAACTTCTTGAACAGAGATGAACAAGCAAAACTTCTCCCTCTGCATTTCTGTTAGACATATCACTAAATTAGAAACCAAAAATAAGGCAGTCAGTGTAGATCAGGTAGTGGGTAACACTAGTTTTTCACCCTATGAAATTGTCCCTTCCGTATAAGGACAAAAAAGGACAGGGCCAGATTCACAACTCAGGTGCCCATTGGCAAGGTAATCTAGGCACCCTTCACTTCACCCATAGCCACACCCCCATTACTCACATGACCCGACCCCAGTCCTGTTCGCTATTTCTTGGCACAGAAAACACCAAATACCCTTGGCCTATAAAAATGTAGCACCTCCGTTGCTAGAGAGATCTCCAGCTCATTGCAAATCAATGTGTTGGAGATACCTCTAGCATCCAAGGGGTTAAATAATAGACTGAAAAGGGGAATAAAACTGCATTTCAAAATGTGGTTGTGGCCAGCACAGATAAAGTACCCCTGTAAGTATTTAACTACCCTGTATGCTGGGAAATCCAGCCCTGGAAATGGAGAAATTCTGGGTCAAAAGAGCTGCTACATATCTAACAGACACCTAATTACTTACATGGGTTGTTGGTGACCTAATTAGCATTTTATGGGTTAAGACCTCTTTTTAAATTAGTCATTTAAATTTGATGCAGATTGGTACCAATCCCATTTCATTTTCCCTCTCTACTAGAATAGTCACTCCAATTAATATAGTCACATTTTTTATCCTTGAGTCAAATTTGAATGTAAGTGTTGAATTTAAACACATCCACTATTTCTGCGTATCACTGTGTGTGTCAGTGAAAGTGTTGGTACGTAAAAAATAGTTGTGAAGTGTAAGCTAGAACAGACAATATTAGCTTTTCAGGAGTCATAGGTAAGTGTTTTACTGATGAAAGGTCCTTAGTGCTCTGATACATGCAGTCTGTTCCTTGAAATTAATTACTTTGCAAACAAAACTGACTGTTCTTGATGCTCTCTTCAAGCACTGAGATTGTTTTAATCTGTTTCAAGAACATTCATATTTAATTTACAAATCTAACGTTATTACTTCAGTGGTTCCACAAGCACAGTGTGTATGTATGTACTGTATGTGTATATATAAATATATATATTTTTACTCGTTGAAGAGCCCGTGCAATGACCCTGGTGCAGTCATGCACAGTAGAGACTGCCAGCGCCATGGCTGATATGGAGCTGGGCACTCCGAATTCAGACCGCACCTTCGGTGCGCAGAGAGGACTACCATCTGTATTCAGAGCACCCCGCTTCCTTATCAGCCGTGGCGTGGGCAGTCTGTAGTGCGCATGACTGCAGCACATGCAGCTGACTGTACTGCGCATGACAGCTTCTGACAAACATACATTAAGCGAATTATTATATATATATATATATATATATATATAATATATATATACACATATATAATTTATGTATATATCTGAATGTGTGTGATCTGTGTGTTTGCATCCGAAAGTGCAAATCTGCTTGTGTGTGCTTTGGCGTTAGTTTGTGTATCCATGTGTGTCAGTTTTTGTGTGTGTATGTATATGTGTGTTTGTGTGTGTGTGTGTGTTTAGACTGATAGTAATGATAGCATGTAAATTTACTTTATATTATTCAGTATTTTTTTATATTGCTCTGTACCATAGTCACTTCCAATATCCTTATAGTTATCACGATTTTGTAAGAACACTCAGACAAGTTAGTAAGGTAAAATCAGCTTTATTAAGAATAATAAAGAGCACAAGGTCACCCTTCACAGGCCCAGATCCGGACAGTGCAGTGGCACTTCCCAAATCTGACACCGTTCAGGATGCAAAGAGACAAGCAAAACAAAAATAGTAATGCAGCAGTCAGGAACAGGAGTCAGGAACCAGGAACAGAACCCCAGCAGTACCAAGCCTAAGATGTAACTCAACCGGCAAGGCTGAAGGTGACTGCAGGGCAGAATCCCTAGCAAGCTAGGTTAACCGGAGGCAACGCAGGTGTGATAGTGCAAGGCACTAGTCTCAGGGAAGTAGAGTGACCGGAGGCAACAGAGTACAGGCACTGGTAGAGCACTAGTTTCAGGAGGCTAGCGTAATCAGAGGCAACAAGACAAGCACTGGCGAGGTACTAGTCTCAGGGGACTAAAGTGGCCAGAGGCAACACTGACTGGCCCTGAAGGATACTAGTCTCAGGAGACTAGAGTAACGGAGGCAACACTGATAGGCACTGGCAGGACAAGTGGACAGGCACTGGTGCGACAACATTGACAGGCTCCAGGCAAGCAACCCTGACAGACCCTGACACGATACTAGTCTCGGAAGACTAGAGTAACCTGAGGCAACACTGACAGGCACAGATAGGCAACGCGGACAGGCACTGGCACAGCAAAACTGACAGGCACAGGTAGGCAACACTGACAGACCCTAGGCAAGGCAACACTGGCAGGGCTCTAGGCAACAACGGATCGGTTAGTCAGCCTCTGCCGGAAACGGTACACAGAGCGGTAATCAGCCAGACCAGTCAGCAACGGGTCAGGTAGTCTGCCACAGCCAATCTCGGTACACAGAGCGGTAGTCAGCCAAACCTAGTCAGAACCAGAGCGGGTAGTCAGCCACAGCCGGGATCGATACACAGAGCGGTTGTCAGCCAAACCTAGTCAGCAACTGAGCAAGTAGTCAACAACAGCCAGAATTGGTACACAGAGCAATAGTCAGCCAGTCCTAGTCAGCAACGAAGCGGGTAGTCAGCCACAGCCGGAACTGGCACACAGAGCGGTAGTCAGCCAGTCCTAGTCAGCAACGAAGCTGGTAGTCAGCCACAGCCGGAATCGGTACACAGAGCGGTAGTCATCCAGTCCTAGTCAGCAACGAAGCGGTTAGTCAGCCACAGCTGGAATCGATACACAGAGCGGTAGTCAGCCAGTCCTAGTCAGCAATGGGTCACGGAGCAAAAGACATAAGCAAGGTCAGGCAAAACTGGGTCATACACGGAGCAGAAACCAACAGCAGAACAAAGACCAGGTACAGGAACACCACGAAAGGGCACCCAAGGAATGACAGGACTGAGGTTAAAAAGGCTAGTGCTGGGCGGGACAGACGCCAGCAGCCAATAAGAACCCAGCAGGACTAACACAGGAAGTAGTAACGTTGCCAGCAGAAAGATCAGGGGCACAGTGATAATAGTCTTCTTGTAATTTTAGTTTAAGGTGTACCCCTCCCGCCAGTTGTTTGACATATCACAACGAGGGACAAAACTGTCTGTGTCTGTAGAAGGACAACTCTGTTCCCCATGATGAAGGGGATCAGGGTTTTCCTTATGCTGATACATATTGTCCCTCGTTGAGATCTGGACCAGCTTTCAGATTTGAGAAGACTGTGAGTGACCTAGGGAAAAACTGCAGGAGGGGAAACTTTAAACTAAAATGACAAGAACACTACAAGGATATCGGCATCACTACGGTACAGAACATTATAAAAAAGAAAACTGACTAATCAAATGTAAGTTTATATGCTGCCTTTGCTATTTCTTTAAAGGGATAGTAATACTTTGATTTAAAAATGTCTAATATTGTAGCTTTAAACTATAGAAGTAGATTAAGGTTCTTCCCATTTCTCAAAACTTTATAGTTGGCATTTAAAGTCCCCCCCGCCCTCCCCTTTCTCGTACGTCAGTGTTCGAGCTGACAGAGGCAGATCCTCATTCCGGGACCGGCGGAGGCTCTTCAGAAGAGCCGAATTTGTGACATTTATGAAGAAATACCTAATTGGAATGGTCTACAAAGTGTACTTTGTAGACTGTTCCAATTAAGTATTTCTTCATAAATGTCACAATTTCGGCTCTTCTGAAGAGCCTCCGCCGGTCCTGGGACCAGGATCTGCCTCTGTCAGCTACAGTGCTGACGTATGATAAAGGGAGGGAGGGGGGAACTTTAAATGCTACGAACACAAAAACTATAAAGTTTTGAGAAATGGGAAGTAACTTATTTAATAGCTACAATATTAGACATTTTTAAATCAAAGTATTACTATCCCCTTAAGAGTTAGGCAGCCATGATTTTTTCTTTCACGTGTGGGATACTGGTGAAGCCCAGATGTTCCAAAAACATGCTGTACATATGTTGGGCCAGCTCTGGGCTAGTGATGAAATAATAAGTACAAGGCTGATTTACTAAGAGGAATTAGCATGGTCTTGGAGAAAACCAGCTGAACTATAGAGGGCAAATTAACATTTTGAAAATCGCCATTGATTTAAAATGGGGCTTTTCCCACCTTGAACACCAGAGAGGTCTCCAGTGCATAGCATTTTAATATGTTCTAACCTATCTAGCATTCAAGGGATGAAACAATGTAAATCAATGGGAATGTTTACTTGTGCTCTATGGTACAGTTTACTAGGCCTAGAATTGCTTTGATTCTCAGAACATCAGCATCAATGCCAGTTTAGAAAAATAACACTGTTTACCTATGAAGGTACCTATAAAAAGAGCCTATACTTATTAACCCTTTGAGTGCCAGAGCGGTATCCAACACATTGGCATTCATGGGTTTAATAGAGGATTTCAGAACTGTATCATAGAACAACCGTTTGTATCATAGAGCAACCTTGATCTTGGGCATACCTGCCACTGACTCCGATATTCAGGAGCAATCCCTGGATTGGGCTCCCTGTCTCAGGACCCTGCTGTCTGTGCATATATTCCTAGTCTTAAAATGTTATTTTAACTTCATATTCTATGTAGACGCTTATCATTAAATGGACAGTAATACTTCGTTTTAACTTTATTTTATTTTGTAGGCATTAAAAAAACTTGAAGAATGATATAAGTCTTATCTCTCAAACCTTTATGGTTTATGAGATATTCACAAGCAAAGTTCCCCTCCCCGCCCCTTTTACCTAGTGTAAGCCATCTCTTCTCAGATGTGAATCTGGTTGTATGACAGGACAGATAACAGAAGGGGACAATTTTCCTTGTATGAAAACAATGAAAGCCCTTCCCCCCCTTGACAAGTTTTTCAGCTTTTTCCATTATCTTAATTGAAGATTGTCCCTCTCTGCAGTCTACCTGGGTATCTCCCTTCTGATCTGGTTGAACAGGGGGGAGATACTTTGCTTGTGAATATCTCTTAAACCATAAAGGTTTGAGAGATAAGACTTATATCATTCTTCATGTTTTTTTAATGCCTACAAAATAAAATAAAGTTAAAATGAAGTATTACTATCCCTTTAAGCAGTCAATAGACCATGAATTTTCCAACGTGTTACTATTGCTTTTTATAAGGGTAATCTGCCATACAAGTGTGCGTCTTATGTCTGATATATGAAGTTTTCAGTTAGCATCACTCTAAACCAGGAAGTATCCTTTGAAAATGCTGCACGCAAAAGAGCGTGCAACATAAAGGCACATTAAGCATGGTGCCTTGATAAAAAGGGTGACATGAGAATCTCATCCTGCATCAAAGTGTAAGATTCTCATGTCACTGATAAAATGTTATTCTGTGGAGCCAATGCATTAACATTTCTCCATTTTTGGAGATCTTAGTGAATAGGCTCTATAGAAAAACATAGGAACTGGAGAAGTGCTATCACTGGAGAAGTTATCTCCATGTTATCTCCTCTTTATCACACTTTAGTGCATAACCCCCCTTAAATTCTAGAGAGATCTCTAATGCCTTGAGAAACAATTTGTTGGACAGTTCTCTAGCATTCAGTGGGTTTACTCCTTTGAGAGCCAGAGGGGGTCCAATGCACAGCTCCACACTCAAAGGGTTATTAAGGCCTTCCTGAATTCAGACCCAGGGTGTAACTGGTGTTGTTGTTTGCATCCAGTCTCTGTTTCTATGAAGTTCTTACTGAGATACAGTAACTATATTTTCCCTATCAACAAACACACAGATATTGAATTGCTGGCAGCCTGCAGAGAGGAGTTTCACAGGAGACTGAAGGTTTACCATGCATGGAAAGCCAAGAACAAGAAGCGCAACACTGAAATGGAACAGCGTGCCCCTAAATCGGTCACTGACTATGGTAAGTGTAACTACCTACAATGCATTGTAATGCATTTGGTACCACTCAGGCCATTAAAGGGTTAAGTGGTTATCAACCAGTTTAATGTATGTTAATATTGTCCATACAAAGCAGTGCACTTGATACCTCACTAGAATCCAATCCGCTTAATTTAGTATTTTTTGTTTTCTGCTGGGAGTCGATGCAAAATGATAATGAAGAATAAAAATGGTGAAAATTGCCAGTTGTCGCACAGCGAGAACCCACACACAAGTTGCATCGCTGAGGTTGTATCTTGTCATGTTTTCTCCATAAGAGGCTGTTATTTTCAGCTGTACATAAACATCTTGGCTTTCAGCTGTTCTCAGACACATCTGTGACTCATATTCCAGGGCCAGCTCTTATTGTGGCGGAAAATAGACAGAACAGGCTCTGAAGTGTTTATACACTGAGCACAGTGCTTGTTTTTCTCTTAGGAACTGTAGCATCTCTTTTTAACTCCTGGAATGCTAGCAATGTCACCAATGTATTGGTGACATCGCTAGCATTCAAGTGATTAAAGAAGACAACCTTCTTTAATCTGCACACAAATTAAGCTGATCTATATTATGACCTTTTTTGAAACAATGTTAGTGCTTTCTCTACTGTGTAAAACCAGGGTACTCCACTACATGAAGATTTATCATTCAATTGTTATTACAGTTCAGACTTATTAGGAGGGATGAACAAGTATTATTCTGTGGTAAAATGGGCCCTGGAGCACATATAGTTTTTCAGATTTTACTTTTTTGTATTTACTTTTACAGCTCCCTGACATCAATTTACTATATTACTTACACTGAAAAGTGTCTCCTGTACACCTCTTACTCCAAGGGGAGGGCAGTGGGGTAGTGCATGGGCATTTCATGGCATTTCTTTCCTTTTTCCCTTATTTAAGGATATGTACTAAAGTTGAGCAGAGGAAACTGGTGTAACAGTTCTCAATTTTCCTATGCATGTTAAATGGGAGGTGTTCTGGGCTTGATTGTATTAAAGTCTTATTGACAATTCTCATCTCATTAAGTGAGTGCTCATATCGATTAAAGCGATCATGCACTGTAGTACAAATATGCATGTGCAGGTTCATGGCTAGTAAGCAATTCCCCCTTCCCTCCAATAAATATACTCATTGCACCCCTCAGTGTTTGTCCTATTTGACATTCACATGTCCAGCCTGTCTGGCACTCTCTTAACGTCCCACTTCTCCCAATTTCTCCCTCTCGTCGTTGCAGTCTTGATGTCACCATTTCATCTGCAGTTGAGAAAACTTGTTAGTTGTTATTAATTTTTGAATAAAAAGTTTCCAAGCAGTGGGGGTACCCTTGTTTTTACAGTATATATACACACACAGTTGTAATCAAAATTATTCAACCCTCATTGCAAATCAGGTTTATTGTCAAAATTTACAGACTTTCAGATGTTTGCAATAAAGAAATAAAACAAAAGCAATTGAAATAGCTCAACAGAACGAATGCTTCAAGTGGTTTCCCCAAATTCAGCTGAAAATGCAGCTTATAATGACTTCTCCTGTCTCAGAATTATTCAACCCCTTCATGGCAAGTATCTTTAGTACTTAGTAGAGCACCCTTTTGATGTTATGACCTGCTGCAAACAAGATGCATAGCCAGACACCAGCTTCTGGTAGCATTCATGAGGAATATTAGCCCATTCCCCATGAGCAATAGCCTCCAGTTCAGTAATATTCTTGGGTTTAAATGCTGTAACCTCCTCCTTCAAATCTCACCAGAGATGTTCTATGGGGCTCAAGTCAGGTGACTGTGATGGCCACTGTAGAATCTTCCAGGACTTATTGTGCAGCCAAGCCTTGGTGGAATTTGAGGTATACTTGGGATAATTGTCCTTTTGGAAGATATGACGCCCAAGCTTCAGCTTCCTCACAGATGGCATGACGTTTTCTCCTAGAATTTCTTGATACTTCAATGAATCCATCTTGCCTTCCACACGCTGCAGGTTTCCAGTGCCAGAGGATGCAAAGCAGCCCCAGGGTATCACCGAGCCACCACCATGCTTAACTGTAAGCAGAGTGTTCTTTTCTGAGTATGCATCATTCTTGTTCCTCCAGACATACCACTGATCTATCGGGGCGAAAAGTTTCAGTTTTGTTTTGTAGCTCCACAGAACAGAATCCCAAAACTTCTGTGGCTTATTTATATGATTTTGAGCATACTGTAGCCAACTTTTATTGTGCTTTTGGGTCAGTAGTGGTGAACGTCTTGGCTGGTGTTCTTGCATGGAAACCTTCTGCTTTTAGTACGCATCTTACTGTGCTCACTGAAACCTCAGTGCCTGTTGCCACCAAGTCTTGATGCAGGTCTTTTGCAGTCACTCGAGGGTTTTTCTCAACCTGCCTTCTCAGAAATCTGGTTGCAGCCAATGATAGCTTCCTTTTTCTGGCCCATCCAGGTAGTGTAACCACTGTTCCCTTTGACTTTGAACTATGCTTCCAATGGTGTCTGTAGGAACATTAGTGCCTTCTCTATCTTTTTGTATCCTGTTCCTTGTTTGTGAAGGTCAAAATAACAAACAAAATTAATATCTCAAGTCTAAAGCATTTCTGAGCACAAGGACACAGAATTCACAGTTAATACAGTTAATACATTGAATTCAAAGCTGTGTTGTTTGCTGGGGTTAACACAGCGGGACTGCTGAGAGCAATAGAAAATCCACACTCTTCTTGCAGAGTGTCGTAAATACCCTGTGGAAGGTGGGAGAGAAAGAGAAGAAAAATACAGGAGATGATATGGGAGGGGAGAGAGTTAAAAAAAAAAAAAAAAAATTGCACATATTAAGAATGCCACAATGCCAACAATCCAGTATGGGCATGCAGGCCTATATACAACTTGTGCCCATATAGGTATATATATATATATATATATATATATATATATATATATATATATAATATATATATATATATATGTATACACACATACATGCACACACACATATACATACATATATATATAATATATATATATAAACACATACACATATATACACACACACATACCCATACAATATATCTATATACACACACACACACATGTATATAGCATATACATATAAACACATAGACACATACATATACATAAATGCATATACCTAAATACGTACTCACAATATGTAGGATTGCATACTAAAACCTATATCTATACTCAAGTACCTATATATATGTACTAGTACATATACATATACATACATAAACACATACATACATGCATGCATACCTACATGTACATATATGCACACAAACCCATATATACATATAGAATAGTCCACCCACATATATACTCCTGCATGTATAAGAGTATGGGAAAGCATATGTCAGTACGTATACTTAATATGTTAATAATAATATGAAACCTGTCATTAGAATGTATATTAACATGTGGATATATATGAAGAGTAAGATAATGATAGAAGGTTCATGTGAAACTTTGATAGCGGGATAGGAAACCCAAATCAACCTTTAGTCCTCTATTCTTGCTGTTAAAAAAATATGATCATTCTGGCTTCAAAAGTTTTTCTTTCTTGGGTATTTCTAAAGTTCCCTTTGAGCACTTTGATTTTGAGGTCCTTAATTGAGTTGTCAGGCTGGGTAAAATGGTGTCCCACAGGGGTGCAGTAGGATCCTTCTTTGTGATGTTTGATAGAGTGTCTGTGCATGTTCATTTTGACATTTAATTGCTGGGTGGTTTCCCCAATGTAGCACCCTAGGTGGCATTTGGTGCAATGTATCATATATACCGCAATGCTAGATGTGCAGGAGTTTGATCCTTTAATGCTATAGGTTTTGTTGTTGTGGGTGGCTTTATTGTCTGGGCATATATGCTGGCATAGTGTGCAGTGAGGTTTCTTGTATTGTCTGATACCTTTTTCTGTATTCTTCTCATCAGTGTGTAGTAGGGTTGCCACCTTTTCTTACAACAAATACCGGCCATGGCATTCCCTCCATAGACTTAACATTGGACAGAAGCCAATTTTTTACCGGCCTGCCAGTAAAATACGGTAAAATACCGACTGGGTGGCAACCCTAGTGTGTAGTTTCCTGCTGATTAGATTTTGTTGAAGGTTTGGTGGTTGTCTAAAGGCCAAAAGGGGGTTTCAGAGAAGATATTTTTCAGAATATCATCTTCTGCTAGCATTGGTTGTAGATCTTTAATAATTTTCTGTATTTATTCAAGAGCTGGGTTGTAGGTGACCACGAGTGGTACCCGTGCAGAGATTTTTTTCTTCCTGTACTGCAGCAAGAGCGTGCGTGGTGTTTTTAAATCAGATTGGA
Organism: Rhinophrynus dorsalis; assembly: GCA_037306005.1. Lineage (NCBI taxonomy): Eukaryota > Metazoa > Chordata > Amphibia > Anura > Rhinophrynidae > Rhinophrynus > Rhinophrynus dorsalis. The sequence continues at coordinate 325,707,789 of CM074720.1, read as the reverse complement.
TTTGTTTGGTAATAATCCTAGATTTGTAACCTTTCTGTCTCCTAGACTGGGAGAGTACATTTAGGTGTGGGTTTTGGTCATTAGGGTGAGAGCAAATTCGATGATAACTAGTTGCTTGGCTGTAGATGATGCCCACAGATAACATGTCTGATACCCCAGCTTTGTTCTGCTGCCTACTGGTAGATGGAACAGGAGTCCAGAAGTGGTACAGTACTGAATACAGAGACTGAGTAGCACTGCAGAAATGGGGGCTAGTAATTTATGTGGACACCTGCACTGTCCGTGTTATATTTGCACTTAGACATGTGTTTCTGCAGGGGAAAGTCCACCTTTAGATGGACATTTTGTAGCTAAGGCAGGCAGCAGAGCACCTCCCAAGGCCACTGCTGCCTTCGTATTTGATTGAGGGCTATGTGGGTGGCTGCTGTGAAAGTCTGAGAGGAGTGTCTGTTTGATATGCCTTCTTTAGCGGCATGTTGCCATAACCAGTGACTTAAAATATAAATTGCTTTGAATATTCTGCTTACAAAAAAAAAAAGCAAAAACATGAAAAATGAAAGACATGAATGAAAAAAAAGCTGTTTTCCAGTGTTTTAGACATAGTGCGAAATATATGTGTTCCAGAGATCTATCTTGGTATTATTATCCAAAGACATGGTAATAAAGCTATTTCTTTCTAATGGATGTACGCTCATGCTCTGGCGCTGTAGTGGTAATCACTATATTAATGTGGAGAGCAGAAGCAAAGATCAATTTCCATACAAAATACTTAATCCCTTGTGGCAATTCAGTTTTCCATTTCTAGTATAAAACATACAGTGCTCTGTTAAAATACTGTTTTCATAGTCCTATTAGTAGGCTGTTGAACTCGAACATTTTCACTTTGAAGTTCAAAGGTGTTATGTTTCTGAAATAGGCTGTTTCTTAGGGGGAGAAAGGCACTTTGTCAAGGGCAAGCAACTGTGTTTATCCTTCTGTTATTGGACTACAACTCCCAGCATTCTCAATTAGCCACTGGGAGGCTGTTGATGAGAGTTACAGTCCAATAGAGAGAGAGCCACAGGTTTTCATCCTAACACAAAGTTGTGCGAAAACTCATATAAGGGCCGTAAACATTCCCAAAATTAACCATTTGAGTGCCAGAGGGGTATTCAATGCATTGCTTCGCAATACATTGGATACCCCCTGGCACTCAAAGAGTTAAACTGAGTTTTGACCCCTAAATGCTAGTGAGGTTTCCATGATGTTGAAAACAATGCATTGGGGCCTCTCTAGCATTCATGGGGTTAATGCAGGTGCTTTGCTCCAGAGTTATTCCACTTTTCTTTTGAACACTTTGGGCTGTATGCTCCAAAAAGTGGAGGAGTTCTGGGTCAAACCATTGGCACTATAGGGGAGAACTAAATATTTCCATTGATTTAAATGGTGATTTGAACCCCTTGAATGCTAGAGAGATCTCCAACGCCTTGCTTCACCCTCTGGTACTCAAAGGGTTAATGACATTGCGAATTGTGTTGCTTTAACTTTTTGAGTGCCAGATGCATATCTAACTCATTGCGTCACGGTGCCTTGGATACCCCAATGATGTTTAACCCCCTTAAGGACCAGTGACATGTCAGGACGTCACGACTGTCTGTGCGATAAGGACTGGTGATGGCCTTGGCACATCATACTTTTTTTGAACACAACACTTCTGTGGGCATGCTGTGGTCATGTGGGGAGACTGAAACTGACTGTTCCAAGTCCAGAGCAGTCTGTTTCATCCTCTTTTTTTTTGTGAACCAGTACATGTGATGGCTCACATGTACTGGCTCCCCGATTGTTGTCTATGTGGTGCTGAAGGATAAAAGTACTCGTGGTCTGCCGGTCCATAAGGGGTTAATATTTTATAATTGAAAAAAAAATTTATTTTTTTAATTTCTATAGGGTTTTTTCTGCTGAATAAGAAAACTGTACTCTCATTTGTGGAAGATGCTCTATTCAAAAGTTATTGCAGCTCAAATTTTGTGACCAGACCACAGTAATGCATTTTTTTTTAGTCTATGGACAGTTAGTAGTTGTTTGACTGAAGCTCTCCATAGATGACAATAGCAAAATCTCCACCTGGTGACAGGCCACAATCAAGCAGCTTGATTTTGGAAAAAAAGGCAAAATTGAACTGTAATAATATCCGAAAAAAGCCTTAGCAGTTGTGAAGTACCCTTATTTTACACAGTAGGAACATTTCTCCAATGTATATTTTGCAAAATAAGTACATGAAATTACAATACTCCACTTTAATTATTTTTTTAATGTATTATACAGTAAAATACAAATGCATTTAAAATGACTAATGTTTTACTCTTTCCTTATTGAAGAGCAGAGCTAGCTAATGAAGCACGCGTTTCATGAACATACTGCTCACTGATAGTTACACAGCAGAGATTAGCAAATGATGTCTTAATCCTTACTTCTTTTTCAGTGACCGTATAAAGTAACAAGGGATGTATTCAACAAACCTAACCCTTTGAGTGCCAGAGAGGTTTCCAGTGCATTGCAACGCAATGCATTGGGTACCTCTCTGGCATGCAAAGGGTTAAGATAATCCAGAAGCAAATCGACTGCACCATAAGGGACAAATATAAATTGTCAAAATCCCCAACCCCTTGAGTGCCAGAGGGATATGCAAAGCAATGAGTTGCATAAGCCTCTGTAACTTAAGAGTTAAAAGGCATTTTAACCCTTTGACTGTAAAGAATTAAAAGCCCCATTTAAATGAAACTGAATTTTCATTTTTTCTTCTATGGTGCAGTTGGTTTGATCCACAGTTGCACCACTAGTTTATTGAGTACAGCCGTTAATACTTATTGATTGAACCATAATCCTTTCAATTGATTGCACGTAAATGGCATGTTTCAATGTAAACAATATCTGTTTCAGATTTTGCTCCCTTTATGAACAACACACGTAAGTGCCGTGGTGATAAAAAGACTAACCCAAAGGAAGAAGGGAATTATCCTAAGCTTCATTGCTACTAACCAAATGTTCTTTGCTACAGTTATGGGAAGACAAGGACTGATCCTATTAGAAGCACATCCATTCAATTATTACATCCATGGCGGTTTCTTGTGTGGCTAATTAGGCAGTGCAATAATCTGTCACATGCATTAATCTATACTATTCGTGTACAGCTTCCTCTTTAATAGGAGTTGGGTAGCCTTGTCTGTCCAGCTGTTGGACTTTAACTCTCAGTATCCTCAGAACTGCTTTGAGTGACGAGCGGGAGATAAGTAGGAGACTGGTAGAGGGCAGAGGATCCTCTGCCAGTGTCAATGACCCTTCACTGAGGCTGATGTATAACGGCAACATGACATCACTGTGTGGGAATCCTCGCAATGTGTTGGTGTCCTTTCTAGCATTTTAGTGGTTAACCCCTTAAGGACCCGCATTAAGGATCCATGACGTTCCGGCACGTCATGGAATTCAGGGTTCCCTGCACAGCTGCACACCCCATTCAAATCAATTGGGACTTCTTTCATGTAGTGCATTTGTTTTACCTCAGAATTGTTCCACTTTGGTGTCAAAGTGCAGTATGAATAAAGGCCAAACAAACTATTCTGGGCAAAGAAACTGCACCATAGGGGACAAATAAGAATTCCCATGGATTTAAATAGGGCATTTAACCCCTTGATTGCTAGAGTGGTTTTCAGTGCATTGCAGAGCAATGCATTAAAGATTGTGCTATCAGTCAAAGGTTTATTTGCACATTGTGGTTGAATTGGTTTGGCCCAGAATCTCTTCTATCTGCCTCTATGCATAAGAATCATTGTTTGTCTGTGCTATTGTACCTGCATGTGATTGGCTAAGTGGAGCAAACCAACTGCACATTAGGGACAAACACAAATTCCCAAAATGTCTAAATGGAGCTGTTAAGCCCTTGAATAATATAAACCCAATTGCATCATCAGGAGAAAATAAAAATTCAAAAAAATTCCTATTGATTTGAATGGAGACTAACCCCTTAAGGACCAGATGCAAGGGCACCCGACCAGCACTTAAAGACCACGGAGCATTTTTTTCTTTCCTATCGGAATCAGAAGTCCCAGAAAGGCATGCAGCCAAATGGGGACCCCTGAATTCCATTACATACATGCGCCTCATGGGTCCTTTAGGCAAGTTCACCCCATGACTTACATGTACGTCCTTGGTCCTTAAGGTTTTAACCCCTTGAATGCTAGAGAGTTGTCACGTTGGAGACCTCTGTAGCATTCAAAGGGGTTACAATATGTAAATCAATGTGACATTTTTTACTTCTCCCCTATAATGCGGTTGGTTTCCTCAGAATTCCTCCACTTTTTTTTTTTTTAACATCTCACCCAGAGTGAAACCGTTAAAAAAAAACAAAAAAACTGAAATGGCTGTAATAATCTTCAATTACAGAACTTTGTTACCAGTGGTCTCCAAGTCCTAAGTTTAGCTCACGTATGTTTTATCTTGTAACGCATGACTGTAGCAAAGTGCTTGATGCTTGGAAAGCAATACTGAGGTGCTGGATTTCTAACTAAACCTTCATATGGTTTTCAACATAAAACTTTAACTGCCTACTGTAGCTGACATTGTGCAGGGCCATTAAAATGCATCTGGCGTATTGTGGCGTGCTTAAGAAAACATTGTAGCCTTTGCGTACAAAGCATAATTAGAAAAGAGAACATATTTCATCACATTTGTCTTTTTAAATGGAACTTGAAACAGTTGATACTGATTGAATTTGCATTTTATTCATCTGTAATTCTTAAACATAATTTGTCAGAGAGAGAGAGAGAGTGAGGAATTGTTGTATACAATTTTCATGGACTTTTTTCTGCTTGAAGAAACCCAAGACTAGATTTTGACATTTAAGTACATTTTAGTATCCTGAATAATGAGCATGCACAATGTTTTCTTAAATTCTGATCATCCTATATTACTAAGAATGTTCTGATGCAGGATAAATCATGTGTTATGGGACTTTGTACAGCGGGAGTTCCCATCTAAAGTCCTCAAGAACCCAATTAATTGATATGTTTGTAATGGACTGTAGTATCATTTATTTTAAACAATAGGGATTTTCTTGCAGAGAAAAATATGAACACTCCCACTGCTGGATATTACAGGACAAAATAACAGTTTGGTGTGAGGCTGCTGGGTGCAGTATTTTCTTTGCCTTTACATAAACATCAATAACAACATTGCCACCATGAAATGGAAAGACCATAATTCTGCATCAGTTCCCTCATGAATTCATTTTTATGTTGGCATTTTTTTTATCCTTGTTTTACTCCACAGGAAAAATCATATATAACAAATGTTCATTTCTGTTTAAAGTAGGCCTGTTACTTAAAAAAAAAAGTTGGATATGAACAATAAAATTGACTATACCATATGTTCTCTCTTTATCTTCTTAGATGCATAGTTTTATTTTAATTTTTGAAAACCGGCTGTAGTGTTACAAAATAAAGGTTTTTTTTTGTTTCTTTTTTTAAAGAGACTGTGCTATGCCAACAGTGTGTGCTAGGTTTCTGTCATGTCAGGCTAAATAGAAAGATAGGTCGAACAAAGGTACATTGAATTAAAAGAAAATGGTACATCTTAGAAAAGAAAACACTATATTTAACATGTCGTTGTTAAAAGTCAATCTTATTTATGTATAAGTCACAGGTCTACTTTAAGGATCTCCTCATATGAGCATAGGTGGATTAACAGATGCTTATGTGAGGAGATAATGAAATACTTCATCATCAGGGGGCTCTTGAGTTGGGGAATCGCTACTATAGATTAATTTTGCTGTGTGTAGTTTTTCTTCTAATTACAAATTATTGTCTTTGTGTTAGGGCCTTATGGACAAAACAAAGGATAAGCAATTCTGGAACAAATCAATTGCACCACAGGGGAGTACCAATATGTCTTCAGGCTTTCATTGCTCTAAATGGGATTCTTAGCCTGGCGAATGCAAGAGAGGAGCCCAATGCATTGGGGTCTTCTCTTGCATCCAAGGTATTAAAAGCGCCATTTAAATCAGTGGGAGATTTGGGGTAAGTTTTTCTCCCTTGTGGTATAGTTGGTTTACTCTAAGATTGCTTCTCATTTTGTTTGAGAGCAAAACATGAGTAGTTGTGCACCATGGGGGGGGGGCAAATATGAAAAGAAACTAAAATCTCCCTTGATTGAAATGGGGCCTTTAGTCCTTAAATGACACAGATGTGCCCATTGCATTGAGAAGCAATGCACTGGACAGCTTTCTTGCACTTAGGAGTTAAAAGGTACATTTGTATCAGTGAGAACTTTTCTTTGTCCCCTGTACTGCCAATGGTTTGCTCTAGAACTGCTGCTCTTTTATTTGTGCGTTAGAATCTTAGTCCAAGTCAAGTGGGTAGGCTGATTTGTGAATAGTAAAAATGTCTGATTATATAATGTTGTTCTGTTCCAGGATTTATCATAGTAACCCTTTGAGTGCCAGAGAAGTGTCTGTATTGGATACCACTCTGGCACTCAAATGGTTAAAAAAAAAACAAAAAAAATACCATATCCTGTTGCAGTTTTTATGTCTTGTCTCTAGTGTAATGTCAGGGGAGTCATGGGATAATAACACTTAAGATATTAAATAATGCCGAGTTTATCGCCCTGAGTAAAACAAGGGTACCCCTAATGCTGAAAACTGTTTTATTCAAAGGTTTTTACAGCTCAGACTTGAATTGTTCAGGTGCAGTATCACAGTGGCCTGAAATTGTACAGTGGTGCTGTTGTTACACCATCCTATGGAGATTTATGTTCAACTGACCAGACCTGTCCATAGGCTGGTGTAGCAAGAGCACCACTGTAATATTTCAGGCCATTGAGGTATTGCGCCTGCAAAATTCAAGCTGCAATAACTTTTGAATTAAACACCTTTCAGCAGTGAGAGTACCCTTGTTGTACTAAGGCAGATAAGCACTACAATATATGTTTTTTTACATATTAAGTATTACTGTCCCTTTAATACAATCCCAAGGCTCTCCTGTTATTTTTGACCTACAGCTCCCATCATCACTGCTGGCTGTGGTGTGTGTTGGACAACAGCTTGAGTGCCACGACTTGTATGTATTGGCAATTTTTCCTCCCCTATTGAGAAAAAAGGCAGCTTAGAATTAAAGTGGGAGTGAATTTTAGACCATACGAATAAAGAAATGTTGAGCAATTCTGTGACCAATTTCACCATTGGGGGCAAATCACATTTTCTGTTGATATAAATGGGGCCTTTTACCCCTTTTATGCTAGAAAAGCCTCAGCACATTGAATTAAATGCAGCTTTTAATTTGATGTAATGGGAATTTTGGAATGTATTTTATTTGCCACCTATCGTATAGCTGAATTGCTCAATTACTTCATGCATATGGCGGTTTGTATGTATTGCCATCTTGACAGATCCATTTAATATTAACTGTGACATATAGATCATTGTTTCTATGTCCATTTAACCTACAGTATATTTGCTAAATGAAAGCTCTAGGTTTGACATAGAAGTTATATTAGGACAGGGCGGGTAATCTGAGGTGCTCCAGCTGTGTAGGGCCACAATTCCAAGTTGATGGCTGGCTGGAGATGTTGATAGTTGTAGTCCTCCACAGCTGGAGGGTCTCAGGTCCCCCTCCCCATTAGTGGACAGAGAAAATATTTGCACATCACAGATAAAGAAAATCACTTGGCAGTGTAAATGTTATGTCAGTGTTGAATAATTTAATTGCAGAAATTATTTTCTGGGGAATTATATCAATATCCATGTTTCATATTCCTTCACTCAATTTTGTTCTCCATTAAGGAGACTATATTAGCATATAGTTATATTCTTAGGTCATACATAGCTTTTATTAGTAGTGTTTAATTAGTTACAAATGTGTGTAGTCAGGAAAGCAGCAAGAACAATATTTTGGCTACATATCTGAAGTAACCCAAAACAGGTTGTCTGCACATCAAATCTTGAGTTTTACAAATAAACAACATATGACTTGCTACAAATAAATCAGTCATGTTTTTGGCCAAAGGCATGGAAAGCTTGCCTGCCCTGTCAAACACCCCAGATTCAGGCAAGTTCCTATATGCTTACAATATGTGAACATTCATTTTATGTAATGCAGTTAAAAACAGTGTTTTCACCTTTTCTGTACTGTGAGCAAACCCCTTCTGAGGGAAATGAGTTTTAAAGTCAGGATTTGATATTCCTAGGCCCCCAAGTAGACTTTAGTCATAACTTGTAAATATCCCTTGAATGTAGGACACTCCACTGGCATTTAATTTTTCTCTGCGCCTTGCTTTTAATCCCTTAGCGAGAGACATGACTTCAAAGTCCAAAACATTGCTTCATTAGTCATTGGTGAGGATATCTCAAATATTCAAGCAGTTAATGTTGTTTCCATCATTAAATGTTAAAGGTGAACTCTGTAAGTAATTCTTAATCACCCAAATTCCATATAGAGTTAGATATTGTTACCAGTATCCTTCATACAGCAGCCATGTGTATCTATCCATGTATTGTTTACATTTTACCTGAAGTCTCCTGTTTATCTCTCTTCAAGCCTGACTCAAGGTCATACCTCTTCACAGATCATAATGGGCTTCCATAAACATGACTATTTGTTAAGGTTGCAATGCTCATCTCAATCTCCAGTGAATGGCAGTCATCTCTCAGTCATTTGTCCGATTGAGAGGAATTTAGTTGCAGGCAAAATGGAGTTTGATGGGAGGCAGGATGACTGAGAGAATTGTTAGGAGGCAGGACGGCGTTCCAGCAGATGACTGAGAGAGGTTTGTTAGGAGGTAGGATGAAGTTTGTAGGGAGGGAGGATTACTGAGTGACGTTTGGTAGAAGGCAGGACAGAGTTTGTTAGGAGGGAGGATGCATGATAGAGGTTTGGTACAAGGGAGTATGCATGATAGAAGTTTTGAAGGAGGTGGTATGACTGAGGCGGGAGTTTGTTAGGGTGGAAGATGGGTGACAGAGGTTTGATAGGAGCAACAAGGGAGTTTGGTAAGAGGATGGGGTTTGTAAGGACAGAGGATGGGAGAGAGAGGTTTTAAAAGAGGAAGAAGGGAGGATGGAGTATGTAAGGATGGAAGATGACGGACATTGGTTTGGTAGGAGGAAGGAGGGAGTTTGGTAGGTAGAAGGATGATTGATGGAGGTTTGGTAGGAGAAAGAAGGAATAGTGATATACAGATGTCCTAAAATTGACATGTACACATGGACTGGCCGTCAGATACACCTCTCCGAGCCCTGGTCAGTGGTACAATGCAGGCAGTGAGTGAGAAAACACAGGTAACAGAACTGTTGTAGGGGGCTGCAACAGTTTTTCACCCATGTGAGAGATGCATTAAGAGTGCACTACAAGAGAAATTAAATACTTAAAAATAAACTAGACACTTGACTGCTATGTGAAGGATATTTACCTAGGTAATTCATTCTGCTGAATGAAATAAGCACCACTTATTACTAGAGTAAATTTCCTCTGTAATGGCCAATACATGATAGAGATAATGATATGGATTTCATTGCAAGGGATAATTTTAGTATTACTTTATCTCCAAATGTCCCCATAGCCCACAACAGGCGTCTGTGAGATAATAAAACCAGTGATAACATTTATAACCTGCAGCAGAATTTCACTGCAGTTTCACACTGCCATTGTGTAGTGCTGATCAAACCAGCTTAATACACCTTAAAAGAAAAAAAATTAAAACTGTCTAAGAAAGTAAAATAAAATGAAAAATACTACTACCTTTTATTGCTTCAACTTTTTGAAATCCTTTTATTGGTTCAGAAGGAGGCATCTAGGCTGCATAACACAGTTTAAGGTGTTTAGTGTGTTTTAAGAAGATCTTCACTAAATTGCACATGTGAATGTATGTAGCCTAAATCCTAATTTTAGATAAGCCAACTAGACCTAAAGATTTCATTATTTTCTTCCCCACTTAGCAGTACCAATAACCTGATTTATCTCAGAGCAGCACTAATTCTAAAATGCAAACTGTTACGTAGTTGAAGAGGTTAATTGACTTCAACATTTGCAGTACCACCCTTGATATTGTTGATTAATAGAAAGAGAAAAAAAACCACATTGAAGCCAATTCCAAACATGCCTCAAGTGGGTAAAAACAATCCTTCCTGATTCCAAAATAATCAACAGCCTATGTGCATTGAAACCAACTGTTATTATCATCTATCATTTTCTGAGCTGAAAAGGTATACAATAATTTATCTACATGTGCTTTTATATGAAAGAGTATGTTGTATCATATACAGATACATGCCACAATTTATCAGTGTCTATAAAAAGCATTGTATTCAGTATGTTGCTCTTCGCCCATGGCCAATGATATATACCTTAGAGCAGGTGTATCCAGTCTTTAGACTAACAGCTGCTAGAGATTACATCTCCCACCATTCCTAACCAGGCCTAAAGATCGATTTACCAGTGATTGGATGTATCGCATATTCTTACATACACAAATGTGCATCCATGTAATTGGCCCATAGGTTTATTTGGGATTTGTCTGCCTCAACCTGGATGATAGAAGTGGAGTATTCAGGTGCTATTTGTTCTTTTGACAAATTACCTAATACTGGCTATCTAGCTATCAATAAATATGTGAATGGTGAATACAAAAACAAATAAAATAATGTATTTGCAAATGTAGTCATTCATCTGTTGATGAATTCCCGCCTTAGCTGTAGTTTCCTTACCTTGATGTAATTTAACCCTTTGAGTGCTAGAGAGGTAGTCATCACAGTAAAATTTTAATTTCAAAACACATATTATGTAGGCCTTTTCCTTCTGAGTACAAGTGGAGTATCCAGACTGCTGGTGGTTCCTTTAATCAAAACTTATTACAGTTGAACTGTCACCAAGTTACTGAAACGTTACTGTCACATTATATGGAAAACTGTAGCTAGTGGCTCACCACTCCAATACAGTGCAACAGAATAACTGTCTACATCTATGAACCAAGATCTCTCAAACTCAATAAAATATGCTCCATAGAGTAACAAAGAAATTGGAGAATTTATTGAGGTGGAGAACTTATTTTACATTTCTCTCTCCTTATTGCATAACCACCTATATGAATTATCTGGGCACCAGGTGTCACTTTAGGTAACAACAGTTTAAAGTAAAAATGCATGACACTTTGAACTGTAATGCCTTTTGAATGAAGCAAATTTATTCTGCGGGGAAAGCCCTACAATGTGTTTTTTTGTAATAAAGTTTTACTGCTCCTTTAAACTATACGATCTTGCTAATCACTTTTCTTTTGTGTGCCTCACTTCCAGTCAGGCAGCTGTACATTGCTGTCTAAGACACAACAGGAAGTGCGATGTGCAAAGAAAAATTGCTTCTCACAGGCAGATATGGATATATGTTAGACACCTCTCTGGAACTCAGAGGGTTAACAGAAATTGCTTTGTCAGTGGTACTTTTGCTGACACCTGCTTCTTAAAATTCAAAAGTGCTTTTTCTTTTCATTGCTGCAGAAATAGGAAACAGTCTCCTCATAATTGAGCTCTGTATTGTAGTTAAAATGAATTCATCGTACTGAGCCTTGTAGTGCAATTTCAACCATTTTAAAAGTAGATAATTTTTTTTAAATTTAGTCCTGAAAGCTCAGCGCTGTACTAAAAGTACTATAGTAAGTGCTTTATATTATGTCCTTCTCTCCTTTAGGGAATAATATGTACTTAGAGGATGGATTGCAGCACAGGCCCATTATTCCACTATGAATTTGTTATACAGTGATGGAGGTCATTAAAAAAAAAATGGAAAAAAAAGTTTTTCTCTAGAAAGCTACTGGAGCATTTCAGGCTAAATTTTTCTGAACAGTAGAAATAAGAGACATTAAAATCACAGCAGTTTGGAGAAAAGTCAAGTCACATACATTTTCCTGCCCTTTTTCTAGTAATTGGTTTATTGGTTCTTCCTATTTGATGTTTGTTCCTATTTGAAATTGCTTTAACTCAGCTAGAAGCTTCTTAGGAATGTTCCAATAGTAATCGCTATTATCCTTGTAACAGCCCAACAGAATCCAATAGTCCCGCTGCCTGCACGGCAACAGGAGATTGAAATGAACCGGCAGCAGCGCTACTTCCGTATTCCATTTATCCGTCCTGCTGACCAATACAAAGAGCCTCAGAATAAGAAGAAGGGGTGGTGGTATGCCCACTTTGATGGAGCATGGATCGCTCGTCAGATGGAACTTCACCCAGACAAACCTCCCATCTTGCTGGTAGCTGGTACGTAATAAATACAAACATTTCCATTCTAAGAGTTTTGATTTTATATGTTTTAGTAGCTAAGTTCTCAGGACACTATTTCATGACAGTAACAAATGAGACCTTTAACCCCTTGGATGCTAGAAAAACAATGAGTTGGAGATGTATTTAGCATCCAAGGGTTTAATAGGTTTGATGGTTGGTTCCATGTTTCACCTTGCCCATGCTGATTATTCAGCCTCTCTTTCTTTGAAATGCACTGAGTACCCCTTTGGCACCCGGGGATTGATGTTCTTTTGTCCCTATGAAAGAAAATCACTAAATTAATTATTATTTATACAACAGTTGTCAACTAAATCAGTGGTGGGCAGCTGGCGGCCCTGGAACCTCACCAGCCCTCAGAGGCTTCTCATATGATCCCCCAGTCTATTCTCTGGTATAATGAGAGGAAGAGATCATTTCCCTCTACCACAGAGATCACACCCTATTTTACCTGTTAAAGAGCTAATTATTTTGCCTCAAAGTACACTTCCTTACACTATTTCATCTTAACCACTTGAGTGCTAGAGAGGTCTCCAAGACAATGGGAAGCAATACATTGAAGACCCCTCTAGTGTTTAGGTGGAATCATTTCCTTTTTCATGTTTTAACCATAATGTTTGGCCCTTTGGTGGTCTTGAGGGCCACATAAGTTACCCTTGGGGTAAATCTGGTTGCCCATCACTGGAATAAACAATTGTGAGATAAACAGGATCAATCCTGGAGCACATCAACTATGGAAGTTACAGGGAAATTACAAATTCCTGTTGATTTAATGAATACTGAAGACGTCTCCAGCACATTGCTTCTTGAATTATTGGGACATTTTGATTCTTCCGTTATGGTGCAGTTGGTTTACCCCAGAATTAGTCCAGTTCTTCTAAGTCTTCATTTAGTTTTAACAGCTTTGTTTTGTATTGAAACTGGCAAGCGATGCTGGGCTAACTTGTATTGATAGTATTCACTTGCATGCTGCATTGATATTACCTTAAGATATGCAGCTAAACTTCTCCACATCATTGCAGCTGTCCCTCTAGAGTGACTGAGTTTGGGTTTCCTAAAATAGAATCCAGCAACAGAAAACCATATCTGATGTTTATACCATAATTTACATTTAGGTAGAACAGTAGGGAAATGTTATTCTCTTTTTTGAGGAATTAAAGGGAAAGTATGTCTTTCTCCAGCTCAATCCCTGCTTTAAAACTCCCAGATTCATGCATCCTACATCCACGATGGAGTGTGCAGTGGTGCTTCTCTTAGTTTTCTATCCTTTCATTATTTTTTTCTTAGATATGGGGCTGTATAGTCCCTCATTAGGCAGGCTCTCGTCTCTGGCTTCCATGGAGTTGGATTGTCCAGTTCACAGGTGCTTATGGTCCTTTTCACCAGAGGCTGACTTTATGATAAGCCTGTTCATCATATCCGAGTCTCTTATAGATTCTGCACTGTTGAGATGGGAGCCTGAAGGCAGAAGACCAATGAGTAACCCTTTGGGTGCAATGGTCCATTGTATGTCCCATTCTGAGTTTATGCACTAATTTCTAGCTGATGTTCTCTCTTAGCATTGTGGCACAGATGGTTACAGCTGTTTTTGATCTTAACCCTTTCCATTCTGTTCTGGGCATATACTGCTATTCTCACTAATTTATGGGTGATGGGGGCTTTTGAGGAATTTTAGATGCCCTCATGTTGCTTCTATTTATTATTTGCCTCCCCCTGGTACCCCTAGGCATTTTTAGACTTTTTAATACTTTTATTTCAAAGATTTTTGTTTAGTGCATGGATTCTTTAAGAACCGAACCCACCTGCAGCCTTCTTTGCTACATAGAATTTAATGAGATAAGTATATTTGGGACATATTTCTGCAACTTTTTAAGCTAGAATGGTCAGATAGGGCTCTTTCTTCTTGTCTCTTCATGCTGTATCACATGATCCACTTTGGTAGTGTCCATGGAGCACACCGTGACCCATGGACTGAAGAACCACTTATTTTTAGTTGACAATAGAAAACTACATTACCCATAATCCCCTGGTTTACTGGCTTTTTTTCAGATTGGCTGGTGCCCTTTCTGGTGGCCTCTTACTTCTCCTTTACTTATCCTATGCAGTTCCTGACTCTCCTGCTATTTTTGTGTCTTTTTGCGTCTTTTTGCCTTAAATTGGGGATATTTTCTACTAGTTTTAGATACTTTCTCAAGGGGTATATGCGAAAATACAAAACTAAGGATTCAGTGGCTTCCCTCCCCCACTTAACACATAATTCCTTATCCCATTTTTGGCTTCCAAGGGAATATTCTGGGTTTCTATGTCGCTCATGTACTGTGGTCCCTGCTACTCGCACAGGACCATCCAGCACTCACCAAGAGCCTGCTTTGGTAAAATCCCTATTGTCATCTGTGGCAGCTACTCCATCTTCCAACATCTAACCACTACAGGTTATATCTGTCTTTAACCCCTTAAGGACCGGGAAAATCTGAGGTCGTTTTCCCTTAAGGACCGGAGCAACTCTGACCTTTTTGACTATGTCTTTGTTCAACAGTGTTTTCTCTGTAAGTCTTTTATTCCACCCCCATAAATTATATACTGTTTTTTAAGCACAAATAGGGCTTTCATTTGATACCCTATGTATATGGATAACCCACCATTTACTTTATTAAAATTAAAAAAAAGGTAAAAAAAGGTAAAAAAAAAAAACCCACCATTTTTGTTTTTTCTCTTGGGATCAATTGGGCACAAAGGGTTAAATTTTTATGGCGACTGCATGAAAGGTATGACCGGTCAGTCATACCTACAAAATGCGCAGTTTAAAGTGGCCACTGTCCCCCCCTTGGGTGAAAATCCCCATGTCCCTTTTTCCCACCCTATTTTGACACTTTATCAGTGACATTTGGCGGTGTATATAAGTGAATTACATAGCTCCACAACTATCACACTTCCTAAATTGTTTAATGATATGTTGTTGTTTTTTTAAATAAAATATCTTTTTGTAAAAAGCAAGAAGGGCTGAGACTGAACGCCCCAGTCTCGGAACGCTCAGTCTCAGCCTGGAATTAATGATAGCAGCGTGCAGTGAGGCACGCTGCTATCATTTAAGTCATGAAAGTCCTGGTCCATCATGGGTCCTTAAGGGGATAACAACCCATGACGGTCCAGGACCGTCATGGGTCCTTAAGGGGTTAAGGGTCATTTTCTGAGGGGGAAATAGATTCAGAAGATGATGAAGATATGGACTCTTCCTTCTCCTTTGGGGACTCCTATGAGGTTGACCTTGTCCCAGCTGTTGAGGGGCTCATCAGAGCGGTGTTGGAGACCATTCAGGTCCCCTTGTCTTCCCCCCCATTAAAACTCATAACCAAATCCTCTTGGAAGAATGGAAAACTCCAGATACAAACTTTTCCTCAGTAATTATGTCTCTAATCTTTACCCTTTTATGGCTGAGTCACTAGTGGAATGGGCTTCTTCCCCAGTTTTTTTTTTCTCTGGCTTCAGGAACTGACTTATGTTTACATTTACTATTTACTTTGTTGCTATATGTCCTGTGCTATCTAGGATTTTTATCAGCTTCAGCTCTCCCCCTGACTTTTCAAACTACATCCACATCTCTCCCTCTCTCTCCTCCCCATCACATCGGATTGCTCTTACACAGTTCTCCCTCTGCATTCCCTATCCCAAAACACCAATATAAATCCCACTCCCATATTTCTGCCCTTTCTCTTATCCTTTTGCTTGCTGCAGGGGATATTGCACCCAATCCAGGCCCAAACCCATACACACCTGTTATAAACCACGATTTACCATTTCCTCCCACTGCTACTTGACGGGTTCCAACCCCTCAAATCTCATAAACATTCTTCTTTTTTCACCCTCTTTTCTCCCCTTCACCTGTACTCTGTTGAACACCAGCTCCATAGTTAACTAAACAACCCCCATTCATGATTGTTTCTGTGAGCAATCACTGCAGTTGTTTGCTTTCACAGAAAGTTGGTTGTCTATACAGGACACAGGTATGGAGGCTGCACTCTGTTATGGAGGGTTCTTCTTCTTGCACACCCCTCTCTACTGGTCGGATGGGTGTGGTGTAGGTTTCCTTCTCTCCTCCCGCTGCCGCTTCCAGACATTCCCAATCCCAACATCTGTGCACTTTTCTTCTTTTGAAATACATGCAATCGATTACTCTCTGTCTATGCACGTGGCTTTAATATACAGGCCACCTGCTGACTCCTCTTCTCCTTCAAACTTTCTCTCAGATTTTGAATCCTGGCTCTCCTTCTTTCTCTCCATTTACAATCCTGTCCTTATTCTGGGTGATTCATATTGATGACCCCTTTGTCCCCTGGGCTTCCCGTCTTCTAGAGCTAACCTCCTCACTTGATCTCCGGCAGTGGACTGACTATGTGGCTCACAAAGCTGGTCACTGCCTGGATCTTGTCTTTACTAAGAGCCTGGATCTTTCCTCTTTCACAGTTTCCCCACTCCCTCTATCAGACCACCATCTTATAGCCTTCTCTCTCTCCCACTCTGCCCCTTCCCCCATCCCTCCCACCAATAGATTTATAAGCAATGCTCACTCACTTGATCTCTCTGGGATGAGCACCTCACTTAACTCCAAACTTTCCTCTGTCTTAGCCATCTCTGACACAGCCATTCTTGTTAACTCCTACAACTCAATCCTATCCTCTGCAGTTGATTCCTTTGCCTCAATGAAACTGCATCGGAATCAGCTGAACAGCTGCGCAAGGTTGTGACATGGTCCTGCTTGCACACATTTACCAAACACTACTGCATCAATATACTGGTCTTCTCTGAGTCCAGCTTTGGCAGGAAGTTCCTTCCAGCAGTTTTGCCTGTCTGAGGACACACTCTTTTTTTTCTTTCATCTACTGTCCAGTTGTTGTTCACTAGTTTGAGCCCTGTTTCTTCTTGTTTGGCTTGCTCGTGCTAGTTTTTGTAATACAGATACATTTAGATCCTATGGCTTATTGGTATCTTATTGGTACCTTTCCCTCCCCAAAATCTTTAGGATGCTTGGTATATTTCCATGGTTCCTGTGTCCCATATAAGATGCAAGAGAAAATAGGATTTTAGTGACCTTACTGTTAAATTGTTTTCTCTTTAGTCCATATGGAACACAGGACTCTCACTCAGAGAAAAACCTCCCCGATTTTCCTTCCCTGGGCAGAGGAGTCCCCTTAGGGTCTTAGTCTTAGGATCTTCTTTTTCGTCTTACCAGCTTAGGTTCTTTTTCTGTGGCATTTGTCACACGTGAATCTGGGAGTTTGAAGGCAGGTGTTGAACTGGAGGAAAAGGAGGGAGTCTCTGCCCCAAAGACCCTGTCTTTTTGAAGTACCCTGCGGGAGCGCCACCCCGTGTTTCCTGTGGTCCATTTGGACTAAAGAGAAAAGGATTTAATGGCAAGTTCAGTAAAATCCTATTTTAAGGTGTCAGTCTGGTAGCAGAAGTGGTGCAGTTCTGTAGCAAATCAACTGCCCTATGGGGATAAATTAAAATTTCAATGGACCTAAATGAGGTTTTTATCCCCTTGAAGAGATCTCTAGTGCATTAGTCTCTACCACTGAAGGGATTCATTCATCCTTTAAGTGCCAGGCTATATCCACACACTGCAAGACAATGCATTGGATAACTCTTTGGCACTCAAAGATCAAACAACTGGGGATTTTAGAACTGTTTATCACCTAAGAAGTGGTTGGTTTGCCCTAGAACTGCACACCTTTACCTACCAGAATTGCACTGTTAGGACACTGTACTCAAAAGTAAAGAGGAACAATTCTAGTGCAAACCAACTGTTCCAGTTTTCATTTTTCCCCTATGGTTCAGTTGGTTTGCTCTAGATTTACCCATTTTTTCTTTGGTGGAAAAGGCCCTTCATATTTTATCTACCTTGAAAATGTCACTTCCCTTCTCTACTTGTATGCTGTGTTTCTTATTTACATAGAATGCCATGCAGAGAGGGGGAGTGTCATCACCACTGTGGGTTAGAGAGTCAAAATAAGGCAACAATGATCTTTAGCCCCTTAAGGACCCGGCCATGCACGCATGATACAGCGGTCACTTAAGGACCACGGAGCATTTTTTCTTTTGTTTCTGGTTCCAGACTCCCTGAACACCATGCAGCTGCGGGGGGAGCCCAGAATTCCATGACGGTCATAGTAGATCATGGGTCGTTAAGTCAGATCTACCCACGATGTGCTATTACCGTTAAGGGGTTAAGTCTAACTTTCCTATCATTTGTAAAGTGAAATGTACAATACGCTTTTATATGCAAAATATATATAAACTTTTATAAGTGATTTTGTCACTTAAACTTCTGGTTGTACTGGCCCTCCGTTCTGTTGCTTCTTTATATCTATGATAAACCTGCTTAAACGGTGAATCCATGTTATAAACAGTCCTTGCATATATCAGAATATGTTTAGGGGTTATACAGTAGTATGGGAGAAAGGTGAGAGCAGTCACACATTTTGAGTGTAATTTCTCCAGTTCTCATGCTATTCTATAGAACCTCTTTTTTTTCAAGCCGGAGTTATCTTAACCCCTTAAGGACCAATGTCGGTCCTGACACATCATGAGTTGGAGAGCCTTAAAGGGATAGTAATGGTTAATTTTAAGTTGATTTAATATTGTAGACATTAAAAAAGATTAACATCAATGTAAGTCTTATCTCTCAAACCTTCATGGTTTGAGAGATATAACTTGTTAAAATTACCTTTTCCTGGCTGTTTTACTCAAGTCTGCCATCTTGCTGACAGCTGCAGATTCAAGTCATTTGACCAGACAGAGGCTCTTCAGCAGAGCTGAAATCACTCTATTTAGAAATAAATACTTCATTGGATCGGTCTACAAAGTGTGCTTGCAAACCAGGCACACTTTATAGACCATTCCAAATTAAGCATTTATCTTTAGATATCATTATATCGGCGCTGTTGAAAAGCCACATCTGGTCAAGTGACCAGAATCTGCTTCTGACAGCTTTACAGCTCGTCAAGCAAAAAAGGGGAGGGACCAGAGAACTTTATTTTCCTATATCTCTCAAACCATAACGGTTTGAGAGATACGAATAAGTGCAAGTACTCTCTCTTAATTGTGTATACCATATAGTTAATACTTTTTTCTGACATTAATATCCCTTTAAGGACCCATGACACACCAGGACATCATGGATTTTAGGGCTCCCCGCATGGCTGCACACTGTTCGGGAAGCCCTGAACCGGGATTGCCAAAAAAAAAAAAAAAAAAAGGGTACGTGGTCCTTAAGTGCCAGCCATGTGCACGCGCGACCATTCCTTTAGGGGTTAATGCGTAGTATCCACAGAATAATACTAGAAGTGCAGAAGTCGTAGGGCATACGCACCACAGAATAATCCAGGAATTGGGTGATCCTAGTGCATAGGCATAGACTAACAGAGGAATTGAAGAGATCTTTGTGCTCCGGTTCCATAAAATAACTTTAGGATAGGGGAGATCCTAATTCACATGCTAGATAGAATAACATTGATATTGGTGAGATCTTAATGCACAGGCTCCATAGTTTAAAATATTAACAAAGGAATTGGAAAGATCTTAGTGCATAGGTTCCATAGAATAATACATTGCAGAAATTTAGTGCATATGCTTCATAGAATAACACAGGAATTGGAGAGATCTTGGTGCATGGGTTAAATAGAATATGAAAGAAACTGGGAAGCTCTTAGTGCATACAATAACATAAGATTTGGGGAGATCTTGGCACAAAAGCTGAATAGAACAGTGCAGGAGGTGGAGAGAGTTTAGTTCAAAGGCTGCATAGGAAACATAGGAATTGTCTAGATCTTAGTGCACATGCTGCATAGAATAACAGGAATTGGAGAGATCTTAGCCCACAGGCTACATATAATAACATGGGAATTGGAGAGATCTTAGTCCCTAATCTATATAGAATAATACACGAACTGGAGAGATCTTAGCCCAAATGATACATTGAATAGCACGAGAACTGGAGAGTTCTTGGTGCTTAGGCTACCTAACCTATGAGCACATAGAGCATAGGCTACTTAGAAATTTGTGAGATATTAGTGCATAGGTTACACAGAATAACATAAACATTGGCAAGATCTTAGTGCAGTGGTGGGTAACTGGCAGCCCTGGGGCCTCATTTGGCCCACAGAGGCTTCTCATACAGCCATAGTCTTTTCTCTTTTACATTGGTAGGAGGAGATCATTTCCCCCTACTTCATTAATCACACCCTATTTTCACTTCAAATACTGCAACATTTTTTAACCCTCAAATTATACCTATATTTACACTTACTGTTCCATTTTAACCACTTATGTGCTAGAGAGGACTCCAGCGAATAGCATCCAGGGGCTTAATTTACTTTTCGCAATCACTGTTTACATTTCTAACTATAATGTTCAGCCTATGGTGGACTTCAGGGCCACATATGTTGCCCTTGGGTTAAATCTGGATGCCCATCAGTGTCTTAGTATATAGACTTCATATAATAACAGAGATATGAAAGATCTTAGTGCAGAGGCTCATCAGAATAACATATGGTTAGAAAAGATCATTTAGCATAGAGTCCATAGAATAACATAGGGAGAGGAAAGATCTTGGTGCACAGGCTCCATATAATAACACTGGATTTTGGAGAGATCTTAAAGGGGTTGTAATGATTCACAAAAACAGCAGCTCCAATTAATCTGAGCCATAGATACTGCTATTTCAATACTGTCAGAGTTGTAGTTCAATAGTAATTGAATGATAAAGTTTCCCCCTCCCTCCCCTTTTACCTAGTATAACACTGCTCTCCTCAGATGTGGAATCCAGTCCATAGACCAGACATCTCACAGCAAAGAACATTCTTCTTACTGTGAGAACAATGAAAACCCTGCCCCCCCCCCCCGACAGGTTTTTCAGGTTTTTCCCTTATCTTAATTGAAGATTGCCCCTCTCTGCAATCTACCTGGACACTCCCAGCTGCTCAGTAGAAGGGGCAGGAGGGGGATAATTTATCATTCAATTACTCTTGAACTACAACTCTGACAGTAATGAAATAACACTCTCCAAGGCCCAGATACTATGATGATTAATTAGAGCAGCTTTTATTATGAAACATTACTATCCCTTTAAAGAGCAACTGGCACATAATAGTTATCTTCTCTGGAGGCCTTTTCCTCTGGGCACAAACCTGATGAAGAAAACAGGGCTGCATTGTAATATATAACCTAGTAACATAGTTGATGAGGATGAAAACCCCTTAAGGACCCATGACAGTCCTGGACCGTCATGGCTTGTTATACCCTTAAAGGGATAGTAATACTTCGTGTAAGTGTAAGCCATCTCTTCTCAGATGTGCATCTGGTTGTAAGACCAGACAGATAACAGCAGGGGACAATCTTCTTTATATGAAAGCAACGAAAGCCCTGCCCCCCTTGACAAGCTTTTCAGGTTTTTCCCTTATCTTAATTGAAGATTGTCCCTCTGTGCAATCTACCTGGGCACCTCCCTTCTGCTCTGGCTGAGCAGTGTTACATCAGTAAAAGGGGCAGGAGAGGGACACTTTGTCATTGAATTACTCCTGAACTACAACTCTGACAGAACTGAAATAACACTCTCCAAAGTCCAAATACTATGATGATTAATTAGAGCTGTATTTATTATGAAACATTACTATCCCTTTAAGGACCCATGACGGTCCAGGACCATCATGGAATTCCGAGCTCCCTGCACGGCTGCATGCTGTTTGGGGTGTCCGGAATTGGATTGGTAAAAAATAAATAAATAAATGCTCCGTGGTCCTTAAGTGACCGCTGCGTGCGTGGCTGGTCCTTAAGTGGTTAATGCATAGCCTTTCTTGAATAACACATGAATTGGAGAGGTCTTAGGACATATACACCAGCACAACACATGAAATGGGTAGCACTTATTACATCGGCTGCATAGAATAGTATGGAGAAATGAGAGCTTCTAGTGCACATGCTCAATAGAATAACATGGGTATTGAACTGGAGATCTCTTAGTGCATATGCATGACTGAATAACAATAAATGGTTAGCTATCAGTGCATAGGCTTCATGTAATAACTTAGGAATTCTAGAGACCTTAGTGCATAGGTCACATAGAATAACATGAATTAGATAGACCTATAGTGGTAGGAAAGATCCTAGTGCATAGGCTACATAGAATTACATAGGAATTGAAGTGATCTTTAGTGCAGGCTAAACAGAATAACAGAAGGATAGGAGATCCTAGTGCATAGGCCTCATAGTTCACTGGCTAATCAAAATAACCCAGGGGGTAGGAAAGGTCTTAATGCACAGACTACATAGAGAAACATAGAAATTGGTGACATCTTAGTGCATAATATATATTGAATAAGAGGAGCTGGAAAGTTCCTAAAGGGATATTAAAAGTTCATATTTTAAAAATATATATTGCATGGCTTATTCTCCTGAGTAAAACAAGGGTACTCCCACATCT
This sequence comes from Rhinophrynus dorsalis, assembly GCA_037306005.1. Lineage (NCBI taxonomy): Eukaryota > Metazoa > Chordata > Amphibia > Anura > Rhinophrynidae > Rhinophrynus > Rhinophrynus dorsalis. The sequence goes on along the minus strand of CM074720.1, from coordinate 325,685,020 downwards.
GAGAGGTGATTGCAGCTCAAACTTGAATATTTTTTAGGTGCAGTATCTCTCAATGGCCTTACATTTTACAGTGGCGCTGTTGCTACACCGTCCTGTGGAGGTTTATGGTCAACTGACCAGGGCTGTCCATAGGATGGTGTAGCAACATCACCACTGTACAATTTCCGGACATTTGAATAAAACACCTGTCAGAAGTGGGAGTGCCCTTGTTTTTCTCAGGAGGATAAACCCTACAATATATATATAATTTTTTTTTTTTTTTTGTACAGATTAAGTGTTACTATCACTTTAAAGGGATAGTAATGTTTCATAATAAAAGCAGCTCTAATTAATCATCATAGTATGTGGACTTTGGAGAGTGTTATTTCAATTCTGTCAGAGTTGTAGTTCCAGAGTAATTCAATGACAAAGTGTCCTCCTCCCGCCCCTTTTACTGATGTAACACTGTTCAGCCATATCAGAAGGGAGGTTCCCAGGTAGACTGCAGAGAGGGACAATCTTCAATTAAGATAAGGGAAAAACCTGAAAAGCTTGTCAAGGGGGGCAGGGCTTTTATTGTTCTCATAGGAAGAAGATTGCCCCCTGCTGTTATCTGTCTGGTCTATAGACTGCATTCCACATCTGAGAAGAGATGGCTTACACTAGGTAAAAGGGGCGGGAGGGGGAAACTTTGCTTGTGAATATCTCATAAACCATAAAGGTTTGAGAGATAAGACTTATATCATTCTTCATATTTTTTTCATGCCTACAAAATAAAATAAAGTTAAAACGAAGTATTATTATCCCTTTAATGCACAGACTCTATAGAATAACATAGGGATTAGAAATGTGCCCAGGCTCCAAATAATAACATAGGGGTGATTTTTATTACATTTCTTTAATAATAACACATCTCCCTTTTAAGTATTTATTGATAATAATATTGTTGACTTAATCATACATAAGGAGGACTGACATTTACTTTTTCTGTTGCTATGTAACATAAAACATTCATAACTATATTGTTATATTAAAGTTTGCACAAATAAAACAGATGTATGCTGCCCAATCTGCTTTTATAAAATGAATTAAGCCTTTGTCAGTTTATATTTGTCATTAGGAGATAATAAATGAAAGCTGATTCATGTTTATTAATAAGCCAAACAAACTCTGTTTATTAGGTTAGACTAATTAAAAGTTGCCCTCATATAGTTACCCTGATTAAATCCCAATCTGTTTACCTGAATGTCACAACTCATGTGAATACAAATCATGTCTTCAATGGAACCAACTCCTGGGATGGGGGAGAAGCCTCCAACACTTTGCAATATGTTGGAGTCCTCTTTATCATTTAAGGGGTTAACATTTTCCACAATTAACCCTTTGAGTGCCAGAGGGGTACGCAATGCGTTGTGTAGCCCTCTGGCACTCAAAGGATTAAAACACACACAAGGCAGTGTGAAAGAAACGTGAATGTCTGTCTCGAGGGTGTGCATTTACTCTATTTATTAGAAGAATTATAGAATCATATTGTTTTCCCCTTTAACCCTTACAATGCCAGAGTGGTATGCAATGTATTGCAAAGCAAGAGGTTGTTTTCCCCCTCTAGTACTGAAAGGACTGATCCTTCATAATCCGCTACCATATTGGTTATGAGTTAGAAGTCAGTGACTCATCTGGTTGTGCAAATTTCAGTTTAAGCCTTTAAGGTTTGGTCCTTAAAGGGTTAATAATTATTTTATTTCCAAATGCACAAGAACTATGAGTACATTAAAAAAATGTTTGCTTTTGCTCACTTGGCTTTAACAAACACTTACAGGTTTAGTAAATGTTTATTGTTACAAAAGGGCTTCTCAAGGGCTTCTTCTGCTGAGTTTAATAAGATAAGACAAGTGATTTACATTTTATTGCAACTTAAATTTATTTTGTAATTCAAACTGCACTCTTGTGGTCTGATCACATGATGGAGAAGTTTATTTTGCTGTCTGTGGAGAGCTTTGGTCTACATCCAAAAGCTCTCCATAATTAGCAGAAGGCAAATGCAAATAGGCACCTGGTCTTCAGGTGGCTCTGTCACATATAAGCTTAAAGGGATAGTAATGTTTCACAAAAACAGCAGCTCCAATTAATCTTCATAGTATTTGAGCCACAGAGATTGTTATTTTAAATCAGTCAGAGTTGTAGCTCAAAAGTAATTGAGTGATAAAGTTTCCCACTCCTGCCTCTTTTACCTAGCGTAAGCCACCTCCCCTCAGATGTGGAATCTGGTCCACAGACCAGACAGCTCACAGCAAGGAACAATCTTCTTACTGCAAGAACAATGAAAACCCTTGACAAGTTTTTGAGGTTTTTCCCTTATGCTATTTGAAGATTGTCCCTCTCTGCGATCCTGGACACCACCTTGCTGCTCTGAGCTGAGCATTGTTACATCAGTAAAAGGGGCGGGAGGGAGTTGAACTACAACTCTAACAGTATTTCGAATGCTATGAAGATTAATTGGAACTGGTTATTATGTGTTACTATCCCTTTATAGAAGAGGGGAACAAAAGTTTGAGCTATAATAATAATAATAATAATATCTCCAATTATGATGAGGAACATTGTTTTATGCTGCTGTACAAGGTGTGAAATATACATATTTTCCATAATTACACAGTATTACTCCTTTAATTTATTTGCAACACCTCATCTCAAAATACACTGGCAAACATTTACTTGAAGCCTTTTTATGTTTTGTTTTTTATTCCAGGCAAGGACGATATGGAGATGTGTGAATTGAATCTTGAAGAAACAGGCTTAACAAGAAAAAGGGGAGCTGAAATTTTGCCCAGACAGTTTGAAGAAATTTGGGAGCGCTGCGGCGGAATTCAGTACCTGAGTAATGCAATTGAGAGCAGACAAGCTCGCCCTACATATGCTACAGCAATGCTGCAGAATCTACTGAAGTAGTCCTCACATGAAAGATGAAGCACACTAATAGATAAATACCTTTGGGTCGGCGTAAAGGGAAGCAAACTTCTGGAAAAGACGTTGTAGACATTCCATAATCATATAATAGAGATGTTTTATTATAAAGTGAACAGGTTTCATTAATTGTGGGGCGTTGTTAATTCCTATTTTAGATGTTTCATTTGGTGTAGTAGTTCAGTAGTGATGTGGACCTAGCAGGCACTTTTATAGTCCAATTTTTCTGATTTATTTATGTTACATCTGGAATTGTGAGGCCTTACCTTTTGATGCATTTTTTTAGTGTGGTTAAAGAAATTCAGGATAATGTTTTCAAAGCTGTGCTACAACTTCACACCTTACTTGTGTAAGCTTGTATGATGCCTCATGTCTTAATGAAGAAGGCAGCACTATTTGAAGATGTAACCTTTTGATCTTAAATGGATAGTAATGTCTTAGATATATAAAAAGTAATATTGTAGAGAATAAAAAAGAAATCCATTGATGCCATTCCTATCTCTCAAACCTTTATGGTTTGAGAGATATACAGTTTTAAAGTTCTTCCCTCCCTGATGTCAGCTGTAAAACTGACAGAAGGAGATCCATATCCACCAACTCGAAGAGGCTCTTCAGCAGAGCCAAAATAGCGATATTTAAAAAGAACTACTTAATTGGAACGTTCTACAAAGTGTGCTTGCAAACCAAGCACACTTTGTAGACCATTCCAATTAAGTATTTCTTTTCAGATCTCTCTATTTCGCCTCTGCTGAAGAGCCGCCTGCCGGTCCTGGGGCCCGGATCTCCTGCTGTCAGCTTACAGCTGACGTCAAGGAAAGGGGAGGGAGGGAGGAATTTTAAAAAGTTATATCTCTCAAACCATAAAGGTTTGAGACATAGGAATGGCATTGATGGATTTCATTTTTATTCTCTACAATATTACTTTTTATTTATTTAAGACATAATCCCTTTAAACAGGTCCTTGCACTTCTAACATATTTTGATACTTCAAGGAAGTCATGTTAAGTTGTAGACTTAACAGAATATTAACACCTCCTAATAGTTAACACCCACTTACCTTTATCTGGGCAAAAATAGTTTTCACCACTATGAATCTGTTCTTAGTGGACAGGTTCAGTCTCTTTAATTAGTACTAAAAGTCCTGTCTATGGAGGCAGACATTAGGGAGTCAACACTAAACTTCTCCCACTGAAAGGATTTCTAAGTTTCTTAAGTCCTGCAAAAAGGAGCATGTCTGCCTCCATGGACATGATATTCAACACTAATTAAGTAATTTTGGGCAACAAATACATTCAAATGTGATTCATAGTGGCCAGTAGTACTGTCTTTCTATATTAATGTAAATGGAGGTATATTAGTAGGAGGTGTAAGTGTTCCATTAAGGGTTGTATGCAGAAAGCAGTGAAAATCCACATTTAACCCTTTGAGTGCCAGAGGGGTATCCACACCCCTTTGGCATTCAAAGGGTTCAATCAGTAGTCATTTGGGGAATATGTATTTCTTCCCTATGATGCTGTTGATTTGCTATAGATTGTTTCTCTTTATCTTTCTGTATATGGCCCATAAATGACTGACTGATTTTAGCATTTTAATTTAAAGTAAATGACCGTCTTAAAGGGACAGTAATGTCCCATAAAAAAGAAATTCTTGTTTTCTAGTGGTTAAAAAAATAAGTTATATGGCACAAATCCTATCTCTCAAACCTTTATGGTTTGAGAGATATTCACATGTAAATTTTCCCTTCTCCTGATGTCAGCTGTAAAGCTGACAGCAGGAGATCCGTGTCGGCCGACACAAGGAGGCTCTTCAGCAGCTTGCAAACCAGGCACACTTTGTAGACCTTTCCAATGAAGTAATTATTTTCCAATGTCGTAATTTCAGCTCTGCTAAAGAGCCGCCGGCTGGTCCCAGGACCGGGATCTCCTGCTGCCAGCTAGATGCTGACGTCAGGAGAAGGGGAGGGTGAGGGGAATTTTACATGCTGATATCTCTCAAGCCGTAAAGGTTTGAGAGATAGTATTTGTGCCATATAATTTATTTTTTTAAACGCTACAAAAAAAGACTTTTTTTATGGGACATTAGTGTCCCTTTGATATTTTATTGACTACCTATGACAAATGGCAGAGACGGGGTTTTGACGCATCACTTTTTTGTCTTGTTTGATGTCTGATTATGGTTCGTGTGTGTGTTCACAGGTATAGACATGCACATTTTACTGCACTGAGATTTACCAAGTAACATTTAGGTGTTTGACAATGATTTAGCTATTTACCGTCTTATATTTAAACATTATGAAGTGGATTTAACCCTTTGAGTGCCAGAGGGGCAAGTAACGCATTTCTTTGGCACTCAAAGTGTTAATAAGAAGACCTGTGGCAAATGGACATTCCCACATTCCCAATGGAGTGTTTAACCTCTTGAATACTAGAGATATCTTACTTATTACAAGCAAAGCATTGCACTGGAGAACTTTCTAGCATGCAAGCGGTTAACTCTTTGAGGGCCAGAGGGGGTACAATGCATTGGTTTGCAGTGTGTTGAACCCCCATCTGGCAGCCTAAAGGGTTGAGAGACCTGTGGAAATGTTTATAAGTCCCATATTGTGCAGTTGGTTTGCTCCAGAAGTAATCATATGCACCAAGGTGTGGTATTTTTTTTTTTTTTATTGGATCCCAGTTGAGAATTGCAGCACTTTACTTAGTACATCAGCCTCACTAGAATCTGTTTTCTCTTCAGGAGAATAACACCAGCCATTTTAAATATGTATGTTTGATTGAGTGCTACCATTCTTTTTATCCATAAACCTGACTTTTAAAAGCTCATATGCCATGTTTATTTGTTTAAAATGCTAGCTGCTGGACAGGTTACCTGAAAAACATTCATTCCCAGAGTTCTGGATGTCATATTGTAAGTAACAACAGTAACTAGACATGCTGTGGCTGTCAATATTATCCACAGAAGCATTGCTTTTGGCTTTTACTCAGATGTGCTGCTGCCTTTTTCAGTTCTAAGGTGAAAGTTTTCTGAAATAAATAATGGATCATTGAAGCTGACCTTTACAGTGGGGAGGCTGTAAAAGCAATGCCAGGATATCACCCTTGGTTTTCTTTAGCTGTCTTAGAAAATCTGTACTAAAAAAAAATAATAATAACAATAATCATATTGGTACATCATAGGATGTAGGCTTCCTTGACAACCTATGATTTCAGAAAGATAGAAAGTTTTGTCTTAATCAGAAGGGTGTCCATTGCAGTTTGAAGCAATGCTTTGCATACCCCTCTGGTGCCTGAAGTGAAAAGTATACAATAAGGAGCTTCTTTAAAAAAATAAAACAATTTCTCAACTTTGGACACCCATACAGTATTCACTAAGCAAACGTATAAATATTATAAAATAATACCTAAACTTTGGAAAGTTGTACAAATGTCCTTTAATGTCTTTTAGACATTTAGGTTTGTGAATAGCAACTTTTCAAAATTTAGTCAAGAAAGCTGAATAGACTGAATCGCCCTTGAGACCTAAGATGTAGCATGAGACAACACACATGAGAGACAAAGATTATGAAGAATTGATGCATTTAATCCATCATCTTCAGCCAAAACTTTTCAGTCCTGTATAGAGCCTTCTTCAGGGTAAAACAGTGTCCCTATACCAGTATAAATAATCCTTCATACAAATGAAACCCATTCAGTACCGAGAATCAGTCAGTGCCGTTGTCTGTCACTCAGCTCTCTCCCCAGTAACTCGACAAACAAAAGCAGTGTAGGACACCCCTCCCCCAAATCAAATTGGGTGTAGATAACGATCCATGCTGCACACAACATGCAAGGCCAATGATACTGCACAAAACCAATCAAGATCTTCCTTCTTTTATTTCTGAAGAAATAAAGGGCCTCTGTCCTTATTCAGAATTCAAATGTTTCTAAAGTACACTACCATACGCAGATTAAAAACAAGATCAGGCATCTACTTACAGCAGAACACGTGGGAAAAGCAGGATCAAATCACTAAGGATCATTGTGTTGATGCAGCTGCAATAGTAACCTGCCTCTGCATCCTGGAGCCCATTGATTCAATTGATACAGAACTGCAGCTATGGGTCTGGGGCACCTCATTGGAGGTTTGGGAGGGTCACCCTGGGGTCCCCTCATAAATAGGTCAAAACGCTTTAATAAATGCTGTGACCTCTTTAATCTGCACTTACATTTTTGTTCAAGTTTTCATTTGGTGTGTTGTGTGTGAATTGGTATGGAGGGTAAGGGTTTGAAGGAGATAAAAGAAAAATAAGTCAGAGGGCATTGGGACCTTAAACAGTATATGCTCACACTCCATGGTCCTGGAGTGGCCCGGGAAGAGCGTCGACTGACAACATCAATGACTGATTCTCCTCGGCACTCAACACTGGGTTGGTGCTTGTTCCTTTGTATGGTAGATTATTTATGCTGCTGTAGGGACACTTTGGAATGACATATACAAGACTGAAAATGTTTAGCTAAGGCTGATGGATTAAACTTACCACTACAATATCATCTTCCATTATGTTTGCTATTTTGTGCTACATCTTGGGTATCCCAGGCTGTGTCTGTGTGTATATGTATGTATGTATATATATATGTATGTATGTATGTATGTATATATATATATATATATATATATATATATATATATATCTCAGGCTGACAGAACGGATTATAAAGTAGTTGTGGCATCGGACATTAAAGCTTATGACCTGGTAATTTAAACAAACTTCTATCTAACTGGTGGAGCACATACTTACAGAAAATGTTTTGGGGGCAATTTTATGTTGGCAGATTAGTGCTGCAATACTACTGTCTTTAAATGTGAATTGCACTTTAAAAATATGTCCATTTTCCTCTAATCAGTCATCACAGCGTGATTTGGAGAATGCTCATTGAATGTCAAACATATCACATTACAAGCTGACTCCCCTAATCTATTTTATATACAACTAGCAAAAGAATCACTGCACTGCCTGTGCAAAAAGAAGCAGAGACAAGCAAAAGAAGCACAGTGCTGGCCTTTCAAGAAGAGTCCTGCTCCCAGCCCACCTGCAGGTCCCCTGGCCCAGTACAATATAATCTCACCGTGTGTCCCACTGTACCAATGTGCTGTTCCAGGCCCCTTATGTCTCACTGTGGACAGCCAGCTAAGCTCCCACTGCACCATGCCCAGGGCTTATAATTTTAAGTCCTTTGCTACTAGCCAGACCTGAAAAGTTACTCGCCACTGCAAGCAATAACATACCCTTTTCTACTCTCCAGTGCTAAATTTTCACTCGACATGCCCATCACTCTTTCACCACCTAGTGCCTGGCCCAATCCAGCCCAGTACTGCACCACCACAAGGCATGAGGAAGGAGGTAATTGAGTTATGGGAAGCAATGAGGAAGGAGGGTTGTAAAGACATTACCCTTTGAGTGCCAGAGTGATGCACATGTTTTGCAAGGCAATACATTGGAATGCTTTGGCACTCTGATACACTTTGCCAGAGAGGTATGAATGCATTGTGAGGCAATGCTTTGAATAGTTCTTTGGTCTCCAACACATTGATTTGCAATGGTTTGGAGACATCTCTGGCATTCAAAGGCCACGTTTAAATCAGTCCTAGTTTTCAGACATGTATATCTCTCCTACAGTGCAGTTAGTTTGCTCCAGAATCATATTCTTTGGAATGCAGATTACATTTGACTCTAGGGGACTTTTCCAGCAGTGGGCCTTTTGTCAGGTTCCTACAGACCGGAGCCCTAAAAGGAGAAACTGCTGGCAAAACCTGGGTAGTCTATCTAATACTGTAAAATAGAAATCTCTGCTTAACTATTTGAATGCTATAGAGGAATGCAGTGTATTGTGCAGCCCTCTGGCTTTGAAAGGGTTAATGGCGCAAAGTCAGTAATACTAGGTTCCTGGAAAGAACACACAAACCCATCCACTGAAAATTGGATGAATAAAGTATATGACCATTTATAATGTTGACCTTTTTGTCCCATGCCTGAAACAGCAAACGCAAAATGAAGAGACCATCCAATACCTTGAAACCTCATGCTTTACGTACCACACATATTAAAATAACACATTATAATAATATTTTGGTTATTTGACATGAATTCTACTCCCTTCCACCACCCTCATTAATTATCCCTTTAAACACTTAAGGACCACAGGCCGTATTGCATATATACCCCTCTGATCCTTAGAAGCACCAGACTGGCTGTGCAAAAAGAGATGGAGCAAAGAAAAAGAAGCACAGTGCTGGCCGCATGAGTAGAATCCCACCCCTGCCCTCCTGCAGGTCCCTTCACCCGGCACAATGTCCTTCTCACCAACGTGCTATCATTGTGGCCAGCCAGCTAAGCTCCCGCTGCACCATGCCCACCACTCTTTCACCACCTGGTGCAAAGCCCAGTACCGCACCACTGCTGTGAGGAAGGAGGTAATTGAGTTAGTGGAGGAGGTGGAATGCGAAGCCATGAGGAAGGCGGGAGGCAAAGACATAACCCTTTGAGTGCCAGAGAGGTATGCACTTATTGTGAGGCAATGGACTGGATAGTGCTTTGGCACTCTGGTACACTTTGTTGGTTGATCTTACCCTCCTTTGTTTAGATGTACTCCCCTGTGTGTAATCTTAGCTTCCCACACCCCACATATGCTTCCTGCTGGTAGTGTGTCTTTATTACAATGCTTGGTTATACAGTCTCCACTGTGCTGCATTGCCAATACTATTTGAAAGAACAGCTACCCAACATGTTTCTCTGCAGTGGTCTGAGCTTATCATCAGAGCACAACAGGAGAACACGTGCCAGGTCTTCCTCAGTAGGTTGTTGGCAAAGCATCACTGTGGAGCCTCTATAACAGTGGTGTGATAAAGGGAAACCAGCACCAGGCTTAAAGGAAGAGATGGATGCACTGTAATACAGCATCGGGATGGGAAGGAGAGCACACTTCCTTTTGTGGTGGTGGTGTGATGTGTGTGTGAGGAGACATGGGCCGAAGTCAAACCAACTGCACTGGAGGCCTCTGGCATTCATGTGCTTAAAATCCCCAGTGCTGACACTCAAAGGGTTAAATCAATGCTATTTTTTTTCTTCCCTATGTGCCAGTACTTTACTTTATAATTGTTCTACTTTTGCTTTTATACAAATATCCCCAAGTACCAGGAAAATGTGTATCACATTTGATGGATTTTTCTGTGATTTGCATGGGGTTAATTAGATATTAGATAAATGTCATATTTACATCTCCCCCCCCCTCCCCCACCACGTTAGCCATTTTCAGAATAGCTCCATGTACTAGAAAACGAATGAAATGATGTGCAATTAAAAGCAATTTTTTGTGACATTACAAGAACAGGATCTTTCATCTGCTGAAGCTTGTCATATCTAAATGTAACACTGAGTCAGACATGGCATAAAACCACTTTAGGACATAGACACTACTGAAAAGTAAAATTAAAAGCTTTCTTTGGAATGGTAATCAAAAACCCCTATGACAACTATTCAAATTGCAATTATTTGTGTGAAACAATTTTCTTTGTGTCATTGCATACATCACCTACATTTTAGAAAGTATTTCTTTCAAGACTTGATCTCAGTTGTATATTTTTTTTATTTATGTTTTACCTGAAATGATCTCTTACAAATGTACTGTATTGTTAGAAAATAAAGACATTCCCTGCTAAGGTGTCGTGTTGCTTTTAACGAAACTCAGAGACATGTCTGCAGAATAATTGAGAAGTGATAATGGGATGATTCTAAAAAAATAATATTTTGTTCTACCCTGAGCAGTAAACACGTCTCGCTTTATCTGAATTTTTAATCAGCAAAAAAGGGTGTGAAGTGTTTTCATGCATGTCTTGTGAAACTGTTCTGGCATGTGTGATCTCCGTTATACCAGATGGGCTTTATCAATACAAACCAGCATGCAAACCATTGATACCATTACCTTAATGGCAACAACAACCTGAGTAATTTTCCATGAATCAGTCCCAATCAATGCAGTGGAATCAAGCTTACGTAAAGATTTATTTCTCTGTCGTTCGGTGTGGAACACAGGATCAATGAGGAGAGCAGGGAAAAAAGGTATCTGAGACTGAGACTCCCTCCTCCTGTCTGTTCACCTGTATTAGGAGATCCTGAAAACCTGCACTTCAGGGGGGGGCTCAATTTAGGACAGGTATGAGAATGGGACTGGGCCTCCAACATCTGCATTGAGAACATTTACCGTTGTCAGTTGTTCCATAGAATTATCACCTAGTTCATTTTTTAGTTTATTTTCTTGAATTCATTATTTTGGGCAGTATTCAGCTAAAGAACAACAATTCTGGAGTAATCCAAATACACCATGGGGGAAAATGACAATTCCCAAAAATTTAAATGCATTGGAGACCTCTCTAACATGCCAGAACCATGTTTAACCCAATGCGTTGCATACCCCTCTGGCACTCAAAGGGTTAAGTGCATACAAATTTAGCAAATTTTTATGTTGAAGTTGGTTTGCTACAGAATTTCTCCTTTTTCTTCCTAAATATGTGCCTTTGTCCTGTATTTGTCAGAATGCGAAACACGTGGGGTCCATGCATTCCTGATTTGAACCATTTGAGTGCCAGTGAGGTGACCAATGTTGCTAACTTCTCTGGCACATAAAGAGTTCACTAGCTACTTCCACATCACCAAGGTGTCCCTAAGGGGCATATGTTAAAAAAATAAAATAAAGTGTCTCAGTTCTTATTTTATTGGTAGCCAATATTTTATTAAAATATACAGCATAAGGAATGTACATCTTGGGGCACAAAATGTGAATATTAAAGACCACGGAAAACAGACTGTTTTCTAAATGCATTTAAAACTAATGTATCAAGGGAGACATTTGTAATTGCTTTAACTATTAATACATATAAAACTGAAAAATAATATGCATCATTCTTAAATATTTCTGATGAATTCCCTAAACCTTCCCTTACTATACAAATGAAAAACACTTCATCTTTACATATCAGAACATCCTGATCCTTTTTTTTTTATACAAACTAAGACATTAATATTTTAAACTCTTTGTAATTGATGTGATATGCCATGGTCTGCAGTGCTTTAAATCCTTCCATTACTGACTATGTTCAAATGGAAATTATCACCTAAAAGATTGTCTTCTTTTATGAGAGTTAATTTAGGATACTGCAGAATCAGTGAATGCTGCTCTTAGTTGCATATGATTCCACCATTTATCACTGCAAAAATTGCCCATAGAAAAGCCAATATTTGTATCCAGTTCCTTCAAGTTGCACACAGAACACTGAATGAGCAAATTGGTTTTTTCACTCCCCTACACCTGCTTAATGGCAATTTACTAAGCTAGGTACACCAGATATCCTCCCCTTAATGCTGCTTGCAACAAGGGATAGGCAAGGGGACAGTCTAGATTTTTTGGGTGGTCTTTAGCTAGATCAATGTAGTAAATAAGGCATGGAAGAAATGACATACATATGTGCCATTTTCTTGCACATGTAATGTGGCTGGAGTGTGGCGCTTGCTGGCATTATTGTCCTATGCTGGAGGAGTGTGTCCACTGGTATACACTATCATACACTGTAGTGCATACCCGTATGTGCAGCTAACAGAGTTAAAAGCAAACACCAGTGTGGCTGCGCTGGCACATATATAAATTCATCCCAGAGTCCTGGAACGTTTTCTATTAAATTAATTATGCAACAAGGACCATATTAAGCAGGTTCCGGTGTCCATAGCTCCAACCCTGGCCAAATCCTCAATGTAAGTTTTAGCCACACTCTCTTTTGAGATTATAGGGTGCTTATAAAAATCTTGAAAAAGTTTGAAACTTTCACATACAATCACACAGTGTAACAACATGAACTAAGAGGCAACCATGATTGCTGGGCTGAAGAATTGCAGAAGACAAATGTACATTATTGCAGACCTACCTCATAGCTATATGAGAAAGCGCGTTTGTTACAAGAGACTCGTTAGAATAGCATTCATGGCTCTCAGTTAATGTTGTTAGGCTGTGATTAAATGTGCAGATTATAAACTTGTTTAATAAAGATGAATATTGATTTTTTTTTTTTTACTAATGACCCTTTTATCTCATAACAGAGTGCAGACAGCACTTGGATTGATTATTGCAGTTTTAGATACAGAAGGAACTGGTGAGTGGTGACTTGAACCTGGCCTCTATCTGACGAATGTGACCTACATGCAATAAAGGTGCTGTTAAATCAAAGCTGAGCAGGAGTTATATATTTTGATTATCATATCCCCATACGACCACGCCCCAGCCCTATCCACTGTTGCATAGCATAGAAGATACCCTTAAAGGGATAGTAATACTTAAAAATGTAAAAAATATGTGTTGCAGGGTTTATTCCCCTGAGTAAAACAAGGGTACTCCCACTGCTGAGAGATATTTTATTAAAAAATTATAACAGCTCAGACTTGAATTTTTTAGGTGCAATATCACATTGGCCTGAAAATTTACAGTGGCGCTGTTGATACACCATCCTATGGACTGCTCTGGCCCATAGACCGTAAATCTCCATAGGATGGTGTAGCAACAGCGTCACTGTAAATTTTCAGGCCACTGATATTGCACCTAAAAAAAATCAAGTTTGAGCTGTTATAATTTTTTAATAAAATCTCTCTCAGCATTGGGAGTACCCTTGTTTTACTCAGGGGGATAAACCCTACAACATATATTGTTTTACATCTTAAGTGTTACTATCCCTTTAACCTATAACTTGGCTCAGATTAACTAAATGGCAAAAATCTCATAATTGTGTCTCAATCCCTTTGTAAAAACATGTTTGCTTTTATTTGCCAAGCTGCTACCTGTGGAGAGGGTCTTTTTTGTGAATTTTATTTGTGCTTATTTCCACAGGAAAATATTCTCAAAAACATACTTATAGGCATGAGTATGGGCAAAAACATCAAGGGGCTAAATTTTTTACTGTAATAAATCTCAGCCACAAACAATAAAAGGGAACTGTATTCAAGGAGTAGGTGGCTCTTAATTTGTTTAACAGCTGGACATAAGCAGGAGTCAGGAATATCAATGTACATGTTTTTGCATTTGATTTCTGCTGTGGTGTACTTGTAGTTTGTATGAGCTTAGTGTTATGAATAGCTCATATGGGTTAATTCTTTTCATGTCTATTAAACCCACATAATTGTTATGATAAAGTGTGACCGAGAGGCAGACTTCAATAGAGAGCACTACATACAGGCAACTACAGATATAATACATAAGAATATAAATCAAAAGTATACCTTACTGCTGTAAGCAGGACACCCATTTAGGTAAGTCAATCTACTAAACAAATAGAGAGCCACATATTTTAGTGAATAGTTCACCTTTAAATTAAGTGGTGTATGCAGTGACCCGGGTTTTGTTTTTTCAGTAATAACTTGAAATGGAGTGAGCATTTTATTCTAAATGTAATATTAACCTTTTGAGTGCCAGAGGTGTATGCAACACATTGCTTTGCAGTGTTTTGTGTACTCCTTTGGCACTCAAAGGGTTAAAGTCGACCTTATGTGAAAGAAAACTAGAATAAACCAATTGCACCATAATGGACATTTAAATGGGGTGTTTAATCCCTTGAATGCTAGCGACATCATCAATGCATTGCGAGAGCCTTTGCTTGCATTCAAGTGGTTGGAAAATCTCATTTTAATCTGTGGGGTTTTGTGGAATGTATATTTTTTTCCCTGTGGCGCAATTGGTTTATTCCAGAATTACTTCCTTTTTCTTTTGTACAGAAGGATTCCAAACGGGTCTCTGATTGCACTCAGTGGCAATTAAAATCCATATTAATTGATGTTAAATAGAATTTCTCGCACCTCTAATATCTGATGGCTAACAAAAGAAATGGCCTTTGGTTTGGGGAACATCTACATATCAGTGTTTCGAATGTGAACCTCTCTTCCACTATTATGGCAGTTTCACCTGTAAAATGAAAAAGGAAAAATATCAGTGGGTGTTCTGAATGGTATGTTTGCAATGGGAAATACAATAAATTCAGGGTATCAATGCAATGCAATGAAAATTCCCACTGATTTAACCCCTCAAGGACCAAAGGGGTATGCAGTGCATTGCTTCACAATGTGTTATACACCCCTCTGGTACGCAGGGGGTTAAAAATGGTTGTAACCACTTGATGTTGAATACCTTTCCAGTTTGTTTTTGGGAGAATGATATCTAATGTAATAACCTAAGGTAGTGCAAATCTGGGGGCATACTAAGTGCACCATTTTAAATTGTGCTTTAAACCCCTTGGAAGTAGACAGGAATTCCCAGCATTCCTTTGCAATACTTGGAGATCTCTCTATCATTCAAGGGGTTAAAATCTCCTTTTAAATCAGTGGGAATGTGGAGCATTTTTATTTATTTCTTAAGGGGTTTTACTTTCTTAGTACATCAGCCCCAGTGGCATTATAGAACTTAACAACATGTACAGCTCCATAACACCCACATTATGCATGGAATAAAGTGCCCAGATTGGTCTGATCTAACATCCCAGGCACCAGCTCTACAGTATGAGAATAATCAACCCAGAATGGTGTGGTCTGACCTGCACCAACATGCACTTCTGCACCTTTCATTCCTGCACTGTTCAGCTTGCATCTCTCTCTTTTACAGTGCCTCTCCCCTCCCTACACACTGCTGTAACATGGCTGACTGATGATGTTCTTATCTCTACTAGAATCCAGACACTATCATAATACTGCCCTTGTGGATCATTCTAGCAGCTTGAAAATTATTTTTTCTGGGTTTCAGGATTACAGAAACCTCCGGAGGATCCAGAATACTACTCAACTGGCAACCCTAGGCTTGGGTAAAGAGGGTGAATGAAGATGATGGACTGCAGGGCATATAAAAGTGTTTTCTCTATGCAGAGCTGGATGTCTTAGTGCATAGGCTCCATATAATAACAGGAATTGGAGAGTTTATGACACATGAGAAATTATCACCTTTTGTATCACGTCACAGTACATTTCCCCTTAGTATTTAATTCTCAGTGAGAAACATAAATGCATTTTGAAAAGAAGGTGGAGCTTAAAGACACGTTGAAGTAAGGCAGACATGTTTTGTTTAGGGTTATATTGATATCTGACATTAATTGAAGGGAATTATCACTTTGTAACAAATAGGTAATTTTGAAAGAGCTTTTCAAAATGACCTATATTTGTTAGCCATTTTTTATTTCATATTGTCTGAGAAATTTAGAATGATGTAAATGTCAGTATAGTATAGTATTGGCTGGCAGGGAGTAGCAGGCGAAGGAGAGCAGTGTGGTATGCAGGCATGCCAGCCAACTAGTACTGTCAAATTTTCATAAGCTGACAAATCTAAACATTTAAACTATTGTGTTAAATAAAAGAAGGCTCACATAAATATAGGTGATTTTCAGAATCAACCTGTTTATTAAAACATGACTGTTGAGCTTAAAGCAATTGATAGCCACAAAGATAAAACCACAACAATTACAGTTTTCACTTTTTCCAAGACTGTAAAGTTAAAGTCTTCTTACATTTGTATACAATTATTCACCAAGTATTGTTTATGAAATAAAAATGGTCTCATAAACTGGCATGACACATTTATTATCTTACATGGGGAGCCTACTGTGTGTTTTATTAAATCATTTGCCTTTTTTTTACAACAGCAAATTGGTTACCACTTCCATATAAAACCATGACGGTCCTGCTGCCTTGTTATATAAATGATTTAATAGATTATAATATTTTTCAAGGTCATATTTCAATTAAATTAAAGGCCGAATGCAAAAGGTAAAAGACTAGAGATTCCAGGATAAACTGACAACCCAGTAGGAGATAAATAATACCATTGGTTTAAATGAGGCTTTTAACCCCTTGAATGCTATAGAGGCCCCCAACACCTCAGCTAAAAGGGGCAGTATAGGGTCAGAACAAGTTTAAGGCTAAAGCCTGATTTTGTGGGAGGGGCTGGAGGCTATAGAGACCCTCCTTCTCTACAGCCCTTCTGCGCGTATGCAGCTGCGTAGTCACCACAGAAGGACCGATCATGTGCTTCAACTGCCAGAGCATCGACCACACATCTGCCTTCTGCCACCAGGAGCCACGCTGCATGCGATGTGGGGAGAATCATGCATCACAACACTGCTCCCGAGACCGAACAAAACCGGCAACTTGCGCCAACTGCAAGGGACCTCACCTTGCTAGCTATCGCGGATGTCCAGCCCTGACCAAAGCAAAACAGGATGAGCAGCAGAGGAGGGTACCACGACCACTGCAAGCACCACAAAACCTAGCAACCACTGCACATGACTCGCAGAGGACACCACCAACCACGCCAAAGCACCGCACATCGCCAGGACTCAAAACAAACAACTACCACTCAGAGGAACAACCCACCTCACCCACCATCAGGACAAGGCACAGCGAAGACCCAGAGGACACCCACCACATCTGGGCCGAGCTACGCCGAAGTCCTAAATCCACCACCCAACGTACCACGAGCTTCCACCCCGGTGCAGCAAGAGGAAACAGCAAGCTCCATCAACTGGAAGACAATCATTGTGAAGATCACAGCTTTTGTTGCAGAGCTGAACATTGACCCCCCCATGACGATGGTGGCAAGGCTCGTCCTGAGCCTATTCCCGGGCGAAGAAGCAAACCAACATGTCATCTAAACCCAGCTACGCCATCGTGATGTGGAATGCCAACGGGGTCAAGAAGAAGACAGATGAACTCCTCCACCTGATGGAAACGAGAAAGATGAGTGCTGCCTTGCTGTCAGAGACCCACGTGCAAGGAAATCAGAAGCTGAGCCTGGCAAACCTACCGACCAGCAGGAGCCAAATGAGTGGGGACAGCAGTTATAGTGAAGCCGACGATTGACCACCACGAGATTGCACTCCCACCCCTCAGAAGCATTGAAGCCACTGGAGTGCAAGTCAAGACCGCGACAGGACCACTCTGGCTGATTGCAACTTACACCTTCTGAAAACAAAGTTAGACCTTGGAGACCTGGATGCTTTGCTGGATTCCACTGTTCCGACAATCATCGGAAGAGACCTCAACGCCAAACATCGATGCTGGAACTCCAGGACTCCCAACCAGAGAAGATGGACACTGCTGGCATTTTCCAGGAAGAATGATTGTGTAGTAGCAGGCCCGACTGAGCCCACACACTACCCAGGTGTAGAAAGTCACAACCCAGACATGCTGGACATTGTGCTACTGAAGAATCTACAACACTCTGTGGAGCTGGAAACATTGGCGGAACTGACCTGGGACCACAATCCAGTAGCAATCACTGTGGGAGATGAGATGGAACCCTACCAGCAGGCTGAGAAGTACAACTTCAGAAGAGCAGACTGGACCCACTACAAGGAAGAGCTGAATAGCAAGGTCACACCAAACCCGCTGAGCACCAAGGAAGACATTGACAAGGCTGTGGAAGACTTCACGATAGCAGTCCAGCATGCAATCAAGAACAGCGTTCAGAAGCAGAAGACAAGTCGATGTTCTATCTACGACCTACCGAGAGGAATCCAACAGTCAATCGCTGACAATAACCAGGCCCAAAGCCAGTGGCAGAAGTTTCGCACACCTAATCTCCTGCAGTAGTACAACACGCTCACAAGACTCCTGCGGGAACAAATCAGACAGCACTGTGGAAAGAAATGGGAGGCTGCAACAGCCAAACTAAAGGAGGCAGACAATTCAGTATGGAGAATGGCTCGTCGCCTAACTGGGAAGATGGAACCAAGCCCACCAATCCAGGGAAGAACTCACCTTGCATGCAGCGACAAGGCAGAGGTCCTTGCCGAGACACTGGAGGCTTCGTTCACCCTGAACAAGGTAAGCAGGCTCATGGACGGAGTGGAGGAAGAAGTTGAGAAGCATCTCACAGAAGACCGAACTGGGATGGGAGCAGAAGACATCAAGGAGTGCACAAGCTCTGAGGTAGCAGGATTTGCAGAGAAGCTGGCGAACAGCAAGGCACCAGTGAGTGACGGAATAACCAACCTAGTAATCAAAAACCTCCCAACGGCATCAATGGAACACCTCACAAAGATTTTCAATGCATGTATGAGGCTCCAGCACTTCCAGAGATCCTGGAAAGAAGCAAGGGTCATCGTTTTCCCAAAGGCCGGCAAACCACTGAGGGATCCTGCGAACTACCGCCCTATCAGGATGCTCTCTGGACTATTGAAGCTCCTGGAGAAGGTCCTCCTTGCCCGACTCAGCGACTTCGCCTCAGAAAGAAATCTACTAGCAAAGGAACAGTTTGGATTTCGAAAGGAGCATGCAAGGACCCATCAGCTGCTTAGAGTGGTGGACACCATCAGCCATGGATTCAACATCAAGAGGTCCACGGGAATCGTCTTCTTGGATGTTGCCAAAACATTCGACCGAGACTGGCACAAGGGACTGCTGCACAAGATGATTGGCCTGGGATTTCCGAACTACCTGGTGAAGACGATTGCAAGCTACCTGGGAGACCGCACCTTCCATGTCGCCATGCAGTCTGAGATGTCCTCATCACGTCCCATCCGACAGGCATGCCACAGGGATCGAACCTCGGACCCTTTCTGTTCAACATCTTCACCAGCAACATCTCAACAGATCTCCACAAGACCACCGACCTGGCACTGTATGAGGACGATGTTGCAATCATCTCTGTCATTCAGCGAAAAGGAAGTGGCGAAGAATCTGCAAGCATCATTGGATACCATCTCAACCTGGTACAGCGACTGGTGGATAGAACTCAACATCAGAAAGACAACTGCAACGCTGTTCACCAGAGAGAAGATCAAGGAGCACCCGCACATCAGCCTCAATGGGGAGACCATCAAGTGGGAGAGTAGCAGCCGCTACCTCGGTGTGACCCTGGACAGCAAACTCAACAGGGGAAGCCATATTGAGAATACTCAGCAGAAGGCAACAGGAAAGATGGCAGCGCTGTACCCACTCCTGAAGACCAAGTCCATGGCCCTCCGGACAAAGATCAACGTCTACAAGGCGATCATCAGACCTACCCTGACATATGCCTCCCCAGCATGGATCACCTGCCATGAGCAACACCGGAAGAGTCTTCAGATAATCCAGAACAAGGCCCTGTAGACAACCTGCTGCATCTAATGAGGGGTGACTTGCCTTGGTACCCCAAGCCTGATGTGCACAAATGCCTCCAGAAGATGGCGCTAATGAAAAAAAGGCATTTTCTTACATTTCTGCCCCTTCAAATGTACTAAAATTTGTGAAAACCATGGCATTTCCAAATATATTCATTAGCTAGTGCTCTTAGGAGAAAAATGACACCTCATAGGTATGAGTTCACCTACCTCAGGGGGCACTACAAGTACAAAACTACAACTATTGCAACCTCTAATTTTTCTAACATTTTCTCAAACATTACTTGTCTGTACAAAAATGGTTATAACAACTACAAAAGTGAAGAAAGGGTACACAAACCATACCATTTTGAAAAGAAGACACCCAGCTGCCTCTAATGATGGGTGACTTCCCTTGTTACCCCAAGCCTGGAGTGTACAAATGCCTCCAAAATGTGGCGCTAATGAAAAAAAATGGCATTTTCTTACATTTCTGCCCCTTCAAATGTACTGAAATTTGTGAAAACCATGGCACTTCCAACTGTATTCATTAGCTAGTGCTCTTAGGTGAAAAATGACACCCCATTGGTATGAGTTTAACTACCTCAGGGGGAGCTAGAAGTGCAAAACGACACCTACTACAACCTCAAATTTTTCTAACATTTTCTCAAACATTACTTGTCTGTACACAAATGGTTATAACAACTACAGAAGTGAAGAAAGGGTACACAAACCATACCATTTTGAAAAGAAGACACCCTGCTACATCTAAGGAGGGGTGACTTTCCTTGTTACCCCAAGCCTGGTGTGCACAAATTCCTCCAGAAGGTGGCGCTAATGAAAAAAAGGCATTTTCTTACATTTCTGCCCCTTCAAATGTACTGAAATTTGTGAAAAACATGGCATTTCCAACTGTATTCATTAGCTAGTGCTCTTAGGAGAAAAATGACACCCCAATGGTATGAGTTTAACTACCTCAGGGGGTGCTAGAAGTGCAAAACGACACCTACTACAACCTCAAATTTTTCTAACATTTTCTCAAACATTACTTGTCTGTACACAAATGGTTATAACAACTACAGAAGTGAAGAAAGGGTACACAAACCATACCATTTTGAAAAGAAGACACCCTGCTACATCTAAGGAGGGGTGACTTTCCTTGTTACCCCAAGCCTGGTGTGCACAAATTCCTCCAGAAGGTGGCGCTAATGAAAAAAAGGCATTTTCTTACATTTCTGCCCCTTCAAATGTACTGAAATTTGTGAAAAACATGGCATTTCCAACTGTATTCATTAGCTAGTGCTCTTAGGAGAAAAATGACACCCCAATGGTATGAGTTTAACTACCTCAGGGGGTGCTAGAAGTGCAAAACGACACCTACTACAACCTCAAATTTTTCTAACATTTTCTCAAACATTACTTGTCTGTACACAAATGGTTATATCAACTACAGAAGTGAAGAAAGGGTACATAAACTATGACATTTTGGAAAGAAGATAATCTGCCTCATCTAATGAGCCATGACTTGCTTTTCTACCCGTAAGTTAAAGTGCACAACTATTTCCAGAATGTGGTGCTACAGAAAAAAAAAAATTGTTTTTTTTACAAATCAGTCACTTCTAAGATACGGAAATGGTTCAATACCATGGGATTTCCTAGGAGGACCTCCTGCCAGCCTACAAAAAATGGTGCCTCACTGCTGTTGGTTGACATACCATATTGGGTGCCAGGAGCGTGGCTACTGGTGGAACAAGGATGGGGAAGCAAACTGTGTATGTGTGATTCTATTGCTACCAGTGGTCAGTCAGTGTGAGGACTTGTGTCTGCCAGAGAAACCAGGTTGGGGGAAGGGACAAGGGGTCAGGCTATGTAAGTGGGTATATCTACCAGTGGGCAGTGAGCAAGTGTGGTGGTGGTAATGGTGGGGAGGTAAGTGCATATGGGGGATTTGTGGTTACCAGTGTGTACTGTAAGTCCCCTCATACACTGTTTGAGCCTGAATCCAGTGCGTACTGGCACTTGGGTCTACCAGTAGGAAGTGGAATCAGGCTGGGGGGGGGTCAGACTGGGGGAATGGGACTGCCAGTAGGCTGTGGAACTAGACTGGTGGGTAGTGTATGTGGTGGGGGGGATTGGAGGCATTTTGTGTGCATGCCACAGGGGTGTCCTATGCACTGAAAAGCAATGCACTGGACACCCTGTTGCACACGAAGAGTTAATTTTTTTTAGCTATTATTTTTTCATTCATACATCATTGGGGGAGCATCAGTAACACTTCTCATGCCCCCCAACGATGTCCGAATAAAAAATAATGGAAAAAAAAAATGTGTGTGCCACAGGGGGTCCAGCGCATTGCAAACCACTTGTGTTGGACCCACCTGTAACACATGCAGGTATTTTGGTGTTTTTTTCCCCCCAAAAAAATATATATATGAGTAGACCTCATTGGAGGGCATTAGAATTGATGCCCCACAATGAGCACTGAATAAAAAATAATGAGGGAAAAAAATAAAAATCCTTTGTCTGTCACAGGGGTATACAATGCATTCCAAAGCAATGCATTGGACCCCCTGTGGCACACAGAAGGTTAATTTTTTTTATTTTATTATTTGTTATTCATACCTTGTTGGGGGATCAGGTCTACTTCTGATTACCCCCCAACAAGGGCAGAATAAAAAATAAATGTGTGTGCCACAGGGGGGTCCAATGCATTGCAAAGCACTGCGTTGGACCCCCCTGTGGGGCACACATTGTTTTCCTATTTTTTTTTTTTTTTTTACACCTTGTTGGGGGGCTTCAGGACCCCTGATGTCCCCTCAATGAGGTCTAAATAAAGTAAAAATGAAGAAAAAAACCAACAACACTTTGTCTTCCACAGGTGTCCAATGCATTGCTCCTCCCATTCCAGCTTCAGGTATTGCTCCCAGCACACGACGCATCACAGCAGCTCACTTGATCCCCGCTCACATTCGCAGGGATATAATTGATGGCAAGGACATTAATTTAGTATCCATCCTTCTAGCATCCCAAGACATCAGAACAGAAGACCATTTCCTGCGGAGATGTTTCCTTGACCATGAGATCCAAAGATGCCCGCCTGTCACGTAAATTAACCATAGCGGAATTCGTATTATCATTTAGTATCTACAGGGATATTGTTTTTTCCGCTCACCCACTCAGACATCAATACTTGGACACTTATTTGTTTAACGTCACTGACCTCAGCTACTGTTACAGCGGTTTAGCCTTCTATGACTATCACTTATTTTCAGTGAAGGCAGCTGCAGCACTGGCACAATTCAATTTTTTCGTCGACTGGAGCATCATTGATGGCAAACTTTTTTGCCGTCATTTTGCCGGCATCAAGACTCCCCTCTGTTTTCACTGCCAGTCCGCCTCTCATACTTCCAGCTTCTTCCCATCCGCCCCTCCATCTTCTGCCAGCTCCATTGACGCAGCAGCCACCCTTTCTTCCTAATCAGCTGCCCTTCTAATGCAGTCTCCAGTCGACAGAATGGGGCGACCCATCCATTTTTTGGGCAGATCAGCGATCTGTAATAACTTTAATGACAGAGGTTGTTTTTTCGGCGCCTGTCAACTATTGCACATTTGTTCAAATTGCAGGAAGGCTGATGCCAAGAGTATCTGCCCCAAATTGTCCGATGAATGACTAGCACCAATTAACCTTTCCCGCCTCTTGTCTCTTCTTAATACTCACCCATCATCCCAGTTAATTCAATTTCTCTCCCTAGGTTTTTCCGAGGGCTTCCACACTGGCCTAGTAGCTTATCCTTCTTCAACCCTCAAATGTGACCCTTCAGTCTGCCTTTGCAAACACAGATAGTGTAGATCTGCTTCTGTCCAAAGAGACTAAGCTAGGCTTTATCATAGGTCTGTTCTCTACCCCCCCTTCCCTACATGGTGGGTCAGCCCTATTGGCATTGAGGAATGCAATTTTACCAAAAACAGCGCATAATCATTGACCTTTCTGCCCCCCACTTCTCCCCCTTCCTAGCCTGAATTCCCTAATCCCTTTCAGAGGAATTTTCAATGCGCTATCCCTCAATTGATGATGTCATAGGAGTGATTGTCTCTTTGGGTCGAGGTGCCTGGCTTTCTAAAGCTGATATCTCCAATGCTTTCAAGCTCATCCCTATCCATCCGGACCTCTGGCACCTGCATGGCATCCGGTGGGGCAAAGATTATTATTTTGCCACTAAGCTGACATTTGGCTGTAAAAGTAGCCCCAAGATCTTTCATACTTTTACTGAGACACTCTGCTGGCTGTTTCTTAACATCTCCCGCTGCCTGTTCGTAGTCCACTACCTCAAAGACTTCCTGTTCATCGAACCTCCCCTATCCATTCCATCCAGTCTACACAAGCTTCAGTCTCTTTTCTTGGAGCTCAACGTTCCGATAGCCGATGACAAACTGTCACGGTTTGTTTTGACTCTCAGACAGGCAGCCTGGAGACTGGCACGACAAGATGAGGGAGGCTTTTCCGGCCTTGCCAATATACCGGGCAAGGCAGCCTGGAGACTGGCACAACAATATGAAGGAGGCTCTACCGGCCTTACCAATATACCGGGTAAGGCAGCCTGGAGACTGACACAACAATATGAAGGAGGCTCTACCGGCCTTACAAATATACCGGGTAAGGCAGCGTATGACAAAGTGACACAGAGTATAGGAGGCCCCACTGATGCAATAACGGATGTAGCATCAGCAACCGGTGCTAGAGTGGAGCGAACCGGTAACACGTACTGGACAAACAGGGAGGCCCTACCGGTGCTATAAAGGTGGTAACATAAGCAACTGGTGTAATAGTGGAGCAAACCAGTACCGTGTACTGGACAACATGGAGGCCCTACTGGTGCTATAATGAAGGCAGCAAGCAACCGGTGTAATCTTGGAGCAAACCAGTACCGCGTACTGGAAAACACGGAGGCCCTTCCGGTGCTATAACGGAAGCAGCAAGCAACCGGTGTAAGTGTGGAGCAAACCAGTACTGTTTACTGGACAACACAGAGGCCCTACCTGTACTATAATGGAGGCAGCAAGCAACCGGTGTAAGAGTAGAGCAAACCAGTACCGCATACTGGACAACATGGAGGCCCTACTAGTGCTATAACGGAGGCAGCAAGCAACCGGTGTAAGAGTGGAGCAAACCAGTACCGCGTACTGGAGAACACGGAAGCCCTACCGGTGCTATAACGGAGGCAACAAGCAACCGGTGTAAGAGTGGAGCAAACCAGTACCCTGCGTACTGGACAACTTGGAAGCCCTACCGGTGCTTTAACGGAGGCAGCAAGCAATCGGTGTAAGAGTGGAGCAAACCAGTACCGCGTACTGGACGAACTTGGAAGCCCTACCGGTGCTTTCACGGAAGCAGCGAGCAACCGGTGTAATTGCAGTTACCCATAACGTAGACATACGGTGCAAACTCAGAGGCCAGGGGCCTAGTACCAGTGGTACCAACACAGGAGGCGACCAGAGCCAAGTGGAATGTATCTAAATCAGGATTCAGGAGCAGGAGCGACAGCCAGGCCGGAACAGGATACCTGAACAGCAACGACAGCCCAACCGGGTCAGGAACAGAAGCAGGAATGTCAGCCAAACCGGATCAGGAACGGAAGCAGGAACGTCAGCCAAACCGGATCAGGAACGGAGGCAGGAACCACACTAGAGTGTATACTGACTCTCTGGGTAGGTACTCTGATGCTGGAACAGTAGAGGATTCAAACAGGCCCCAGTAGACACAGGAATCCATAGGCAGGTGACCACTGACATAGAGACACCACGAAAGGGCAGTGAAAGGGTGCAGGAACCCAGTCTATATAGGCAATACTGGGCGAGCTAGTCACAGGCAACCAATGGAGCACCCCCACAGCTAACTGACAGAAAAAGCCAGCAATCACGGGCACCGTGATACAAACCCATTGGTCCAAGGACAACCATCACATTCCTAGGAATCAACATAGACACGAACCGAATGGAAACTAGCCTGCCCCAGGAAAAGTTAATCATCATTCAAAAGATTGTCTCTGATCTCTCTGGTAAATCATCATGCACCAAGCTGGAACTTCAATCCCTCCTATGTTACCTCAGCTTCTCAATGAAAATCATTCCCCAGGGCAGATGTTTTATTTCCCATCTTTTCCTTCTATTTCCACAATCTGACACTTTTAGTAGAGTTTGCATAGACGCGGCCACCAGGTCGACTTGAAAGTGTGGGCCACCTTCTTTGACCACTGGAATGGTCACTCCATTTTCCCTCCTTTGCCCTCACCTACCTCCCCCCATGTCTTCTCAGATGCATCACCTTCATACGAATTTGCAGCTATATACAGAAAAGTGGCCCCTGGAAGTTCTTCGTATTCCTCAATTTTCTGAAACTTATCCACTGTTTGAAATTATTCTCATCGAAGCCGCAGCCAGTCTTTGGGGTTAATTTTGTTCAGGTTCTCCAATCACTTTCCATACATATTACACAGCCACTCAGCATATCATCGTTAAAGCTAGGTCCTCCTCTATGGAAGTCATGACATTTCTGAGAAAGCTTACTTGGTTGTCTTTGTACTATAAATTCTTTGTTCATTGCAGTTACATTCCAGGTCCATCTAACACCGCTGTTAATGCGCTCTCCCGCTTTCAACTTCAGAAATTCTTCAGTCTTTATTCTACTGCGAACATCAAGCCAGACCATCCACCTCCGCCACTCATCTGGACTATGCTGACCACTTCATTTCCAAAGTTCTGGCTCCCAACACCAGTCAAGCTTATGGGAAAGCTTGGCAGAGTTTTTCTGTTTTTCTACAGTTTACCAAACCTTCCTCCCCTCATTTACTAACATGTATCTTAGCCTATAGTTCTTATTGCCACTCAGCGCTCAAGCACTGACCAGCCACCATCAAACTTTATCTAGCAGGGATTCAGCACCACCTGTCTTTATTGGGTATTTCATTCCCCACTCCATTACATTCTTCTCCCCACATCCGTCTTTTTCTCAAAGGCATTGCTAAACATTCCCCCTCCCGCCATATCCCACCTTCCCATAGAGGGGCCCTTGTTCAGGAAACTATCTGATTTATTGATGACCCATCCTTTCGGTCACCATACCAGTACGGTCATCTCAGCAGCCAGTTACCTAGCTTTTTCGGTTTTCTCAGGCCTAGCGAGTTTTCAGTTTCCAGCAGGAAGGAGTTATCTTAAAAAATCAGACCTAATCCGTGCCAGTAACCACTTCATTCTCCATTTAGCCAGATCGAAAACTGATACCCTACATTCTGGGACGGATATTCGTTACTTCGCTACTCATGACAGTTGGTGCCCAGTCACTGCTCTGGGTGCTTTAGAATCCCTTTTGGCCTCCAATTCTGACTCAAGCCCGTTACTGCCCATGCCTTACAGCCCTCTTAGCACCAGTTCATTCATTAGTTACTTAAGAATCCTTCTCTGCCGTTCCTGTATTCAGGCCACTCCTTTAGGATAGGTGCAGCTTTATCTGCTTCTAGAAATCAAGTACCGGACTACATCATCCAAATAATGGGTAAGTGGCGCTTGTCTTGTTTTATTAGATATGTTCTGGATCCCAGTCTCAATACATTAACTGTCCACGTAAGCCCTGAATACAAGTTTAAGGCTAAAGCCTGGTTTTGTAGGAGGGGCTGGAGGCTATATAAACCCTCCTTCTCTACAGCCCCTCTGCGCACCCAGCTATGTTACCCCACCCTCCTACACCCTCCCTCTTACTACTTCCTTAAGGTGAGTCCTCTAACAGACTTACTACTCTTCATGACCCTTGGGTTAGCAACGGCTCAGGGTTTAAGCCACACTCCTGTTAACTTCTCACCTTCAACTATCCTTTATCATTATCGGTCTCCTTAAGCCCTGAATACAAGTACATTTTAGGTGAAAGGATAGCTCTTGTTGACAAAAGATGTGGCAGTTATTGCTGTGTCCTTACTATTATTACTCATTACTATTGTGGCTTTACGTTTCCAAAGTCACTGTATTGCTTCAAGCAGGGTGATAAGAACATAACTATTGATGGCAGATAAGAACCAATCTGCCCATTTTCAAATACAGATATAATGCAGTCTTTTTCATGTTTTAATTCCTTTACTGTATTTGCCCCTACCATGTTCACTGCTAAGCTACCTATGAATCTATCACCCTTTCTGTGATGTTACAGATTGTTTTGTTGCTCATGGGGTATCCCCATTCAGCTCATTGGAATCCTATGTATGTGACCCTAAACCTTTAACATGCTATGGTAGCAACAGTGCCACCTGGCTGCAAAACATCCTTCCTCAAGACAACAAAAATATGCCAAGCATAGCTGGGAGCTCTATGGATTTGCCACAGAGACTCAGGTTTTTGTAGCTGATTATCGGGTCTCCGGGGACAGTGGCTGATTCTCCAGGCAGTGGGGAGTTTTTATGAAACTCTGTCCACTTCTGCTCCTTCCCAGCCTTTTTTCCATCCCATTTTCCCTACTTCAGGACCCAGTTCCTCCCACTTCCCACCCACTTTGGAAAACTCCTTCTAAGCCCCGCCCCTGCCCGTGCCCGTGAGTAAGCTGTACCTCTTTTGGATGCAAATCACATCATTTTTTATCCCACAGCAGCAACACAGGCGTGCAGTTCTTGAGCATGCTAACTGCACCACATGGAACAAATTAAAATTCCCATTGATTTAAATTATGTTTTTAACCCATTGAATGCTAGAGAGATCACAAAATCTACCAGGATAGTGGTTCCCTTCTCTGGGGCCAATATCAAACCATGATGTTTTTAAGACTTCCCAGCTTGAGCACTGGTTGCCTGAGCAAACAGATTGCCAGAGGTGTGCATTGCTGTGCAATGCTTTGCACAACTGTCTGGCACTCAAAGGGTTAAGAGAAGACCCTGAATTCAAAGGAAAAATAGAATAATTCTGTATAATGCTTTTCAATGCATTATTTTTCACTTTCTCATTCAAGAGTAAATAGCCCCATTTAAATCAATACGGTTTTATTTCCCCTTTTGTGTACATGGTTTACTCTAGAATTGCTACTATTTGCCATAAAGCACTAATTGGACAATGATTGGATACTTAAGAACATATTATGAGAGAGCCTACAACAAGATTTATTGTATCACTTGTATCCATGTGCAGCGGACTTTATATTATGATATTCATCTCAATGTTCTTTCCTGGCATAGAATTTATTAAACAAAGAATTATGTCTATTCATTAAAATCTATGCTTGGCACTTCCATTTGTTTTCTAAAATATAGTGATAGTAGGGGGACCTTAACATCATCTACTTTCCAATACACATTTTATCTCCACTACAGCGTGGCTGTCATTAATCTTTTGCTGTCGTAAGGGCATGAAATAAATTGCTATGACTAGCAAGGTTAGTAACTGCATTTCAGGTCACTAACATTCAAGTAATATGACAAGTACACAAGATACCTATTGTGGAATCTAACTCTTAGAACAGGGACCAATTTCTCTCTCTCTTTGCCTTTTAATTTTATATTAACAGTACTGTGCAAAAGTCTTAGGCCAGTGTGAAAAAATGCTGTAAAGTAAGAATGCTTTCAAAAATAGACATGTTAATAGTTTATTTTCATCAATTAACAAAATGCATGGTGAGTGAACAGAAGAAAAATCTAAATCAGTATTTGGTGTGACCATCCTTTGCCTTCAAAACAGCATCAATTCATCTAGGTACACTTGCACAAAGTTAGGCATTTTGTAGGCATATATGGCTCAATTTAAAGGCAGCCGGCACCAAAAAAACCATTGAAAATAAAAAATGCCACAAGTTGCCATTTAATAGACTGTGTTAGCCCTAAAGTCCCAATAAGGGACTCACTTTAGCGCATAAAATTTAACCCCTTAACGACCCTTGACGGTCATAGAACGTCATGGGTCGATCTGAGTTAATGACCCATGACGTACTATGATCGTCATGGAATTCCGGGCTCCCCCCGTGGCCGCAAGCCGTTCGGGGAGACCGGAATCGGGAAAAAAAAAAAAAGCTCCATGGTCCTTTAGTGACCGCCGTGTGCCTGCATGGCCGGTCGTTAACGGGTTAAGATCCAGTTTTTTTTTGTTTTTTTCTTTTTACTAAAGTCCCTTACTGGACCTTTAGTCAGCCGACACGGATATTAAAAGGCAAAAAAAAAACCTAAGTCCCCAGTGGATGTATTGATATGGGGCCCTAAACCCCATATCAGTATATTCAAAGTACCTAAAAGTGTTCAAAGCTAGTAGAATCAACCCTATGAGTGCCAGTGGGGTATAATTACCCCACTGGCATTCATAGGGTTAACCCGACTAAGTATCAAATCAATATCCTAGTCCTCAGCATCATGGTCATCTTCTGTCCGTCTTCTCTTCTTTCTTGAATCTTCTGTCTTCTCTTCATCCTTCTTTCTTCAAGCTGTAAAAATCCCCCATAATAATATGAATAAAAGTTTGCTGAAATATCACGGACAATACATAGTTTAACCCCTTGAGTGCCAGGGGGTACACAACTAATTGCAAAGCAATACCTTGCGTACCTCTCTGTGGCTTAAAGGGTTAAACGATGAATTAGTGCCATGAATATTTCAGCAAGTTTTATTCATATTATTATGGTTTTTTTACAACTAGAAGAAAGAAAGATGAAGTGCCCGATTCAATATCAATATGCCTCCATGTCCAACCTGCTCCATTCTAATTTGTCCAAGTTGGTCAAAATACATATCCCAAAATACAATAATAAAAAAACTTAGCTTAATTTTATCTGCTTCCGCCTCCTCTGCATAGGACAGCATCCCCGTCCTGTCCCTCATGGGCCAATGCACATTCCACACTAAGGGAATTTGTACAGAGACTTCCTTTTCATGGGCAGTCTCCATTCAAATCCCCTCACAGCCATTGGCTGAGATGTGCTTATGCACATCTGGCATGACTCTGATGCCCTGTGGATTCTTCTCTAAAAAGATGACTAAAGCTCAGAGCCTATATGACCGTGAACTGCTAGCCATTATCCTCGCTCTTCGTGAATGGCGTCACCTTCTGGAGGGGACTAATACTCCATTCCTGATACTAACTGATCAAAAAAACCTGGCATACCTGTCTGAGGCCAAGAGACTGTGACCTAGACAGGCCAGATGGGCATTGTTTCTGTCTAGATTCAATTTTGCAGTCTCGTACCTCCCTGGGTCCAAGAATATTCATGCAGACGCCCTGTCTAGACAGTTTGGCCCAGAGCGCGAGACGGAAAGTGAACCTGTTCCAATCATTTCCCCAGATCGCATTTTGGCCACAATACGCAATAGCATTATGTCTCCTTTGGGCGAAGAGATTCTGGCTTCTCAGGGTAATGCTCCAGTAGAGAGACCTAGTGGCAAATGTTTTGTAGCGGACCATCTCCATGCGAAGCTACTCGAAAATTATCATTCATCCAAGGTAGCTGGACACATTGGTCGGGACCAATTAATTTGGTCAATCTCACATCTCTTCTGGTGGCCTAGTTTAAGAGCTAATTGTGCAGCCTTTGTGGAGGCTTGTTCCATTTGTGCTCGTGCCAAAGCTCCCAGGCACCTTCCTCTAGGGTTGCTCCAGACAGTCCCAAATGGTGAGCGCCCATGGTCACACGTTTCCATAGATTTTATGGTGGAACTGCCTAGATCCAAGGGCTGTAAAGTCATACTAATGATAGGGGACCGATTTTCCAAAATGGCACATTTCGTCCCGCTCCAGGGACTACTTTCCTCTAAGGAGTTGCCTATGGTGTTTGACAGAGAGGTATTCAGGCCCCATGGAGTACCCCAGGTTTTGGTTCCTGATCATGGAAGTCAGTTCGTATCATGGATCTGGAGGGCCTTCTGTGAACAGATGGGCATCAAACTGTCATTTTCCTCTGCCTACCACCCCCAGAATAATGGTGCTGCTCAAAGAGCCAGCCAGAGCTGGAACAATTCTGCTTCACTTCTGACCATCATGATAATTGGGCTGACCTGTTGCCGTGGGCTGAGTTTGCCAGGAATTGTGCCATAAACTCCTCATCCGGGAGCTCTCCTTTCCTAATTAACTATGGGTTCCAGCCATCTCTTCTCCCAGGACTCATTTAAAGAACAAGATATTCCGGCTCTGGGTGAGCATATTCGGCAGCTCCGCTCCACATGTGCACAGGTTCAGAATGCCTTTTGAGGGTCCTCAGAGCGCTATCAGAAACATGCAGACAGCAGGAGGCGTCCTGCTCCTGTATTTCAAGTTGGGAATAGAGTCTGGCTGGCCTCCAGAAACCTGCATTTGCATGTACCCTGTCATTAGATGGCTCCAAGTTTCATAGGACCTTTCCGGGTGCTTCGCAGAATAAACCCTGTGTCGTATGCCTCAGACTTTCCTAGGAACATGCGCATTCACGACGTTTTTCATGTCTCACTTCTGAAGCCTTTGGTTTCTAACCGCTACTCATTCGCTCCTGTAGTGCCAGGTCCAGTGTGCATTCAAAACCAGGATGAGTATGAGATTCAAAGCATTCTGGACTCCTGCAAAGTCCAGGGCCGCTTCCAATATCTTGTCCACTGGAAAGGTTATGGTCCAGAGGAGCATTCCTGGGTGAATCAGTTTGATATTCACTTTCCTATATTGCTGCGCAGATTTCATGTGAGATTTCCCAATAAGGTATGGTCTCCTCCACGGAGGGGAGATCGTTGAGTGGGGGGGTACTACCACGGTGCCTGTGATTGCCTCCAGTGTTGGGTTACTGTAACAGCGACTTTGCTAGTTCCTGGCTGTTGCTCAATGCAAGTCACTGTTCTTATAGGTCACTGGTAACTGCTGTCATGTCTCTACCCACCTACTAGGCCTTAAAGGCCTCAGCATTTCCATTACCCAGTGCCCTTTCATGGTGTACCTGAGCCTAGTACTGTGTTGGTCGATTTACTGATTCCTGTTTATTACTCCTGGCTTCGTCCGACTACCTGATCCGGCTCTGATTCCTTGCTTCTTCTGACTACCCAATCCGGCTCTGACTCCTGGCTTCATCTGACTACCTGATCTGGCTCTAGACCCTGGCTTCGTCTGACTACTCGATCCGGCGCTGACTACTGGCTTCGTCTGACTACCTCCTCCTCTGTTGCGCTCCCGACTTGGTTTACTGCCAGCCTCAGCTACCCAACCCTGGCTATCGTTATCTTCGGCTTGCTGGTCCTACCATTACCGCCACGCTTGCTACTCCTGTAGCAGTGCTTGTTCAGTTAGTCCTTGTCAGTGACCTTCTGCGGTCTAGGATCGGGTGGTTTGTTGCCTCACCTAGCGTTCTAGGTGCAGTTTACCTTGCCTTTGGTATAACCAAGCGGTAGGGTATAGTTTTGCTATCTTAACCTGCCTTGTGAAGGATTGAGGAAGGGCCGTGCACTGTCCTCATATCTAGTCTCGTGAAGGTTACTACGGGCCATACGTATACTAGCTGACACCTGCCTAGTGAAGGGTTGAGGAAGTGTTGCGCACTGTCCTCACACCTGGTCTCGAGACGGTGGTGGAGTTAGAGTTGCTACTTTGGTGCTCCAGTGTTCTGGAGTTTCTCTCTCCTGTTGCCTGGGTTTACACCAGCATTAGGGTACAGATGTGGGTCCGTCTCACACTTGCCTAGTGAAGGGTGAAGGAAGCATGTGCACTGTCTTTTCCTGGTCTCGTGAAAGTGAGAGGTACATTGTTGCTACTATTGTGTTTCAATAAAATGTATTCATTTTATCTGTACTCATCAGTGTCTTTATGTCTCAAGTCACTCCATGACAAACTATGTAATATTGTCCGTGATATTTCAGCAAACTTTTGTTCATATTCTTATGTTTTTTTACAGCTAGAAGAAAGAAGGATGAAGGGAAGAAAGAAAATACAATACAGAAGAAAGAAGAGAATACAGAAGGAGACAGTGAATGACAGGTAAGTTTAACACACATAAGTTAATGATCGGTGTTTGGCAGTACTGTAAGTCAGGCACTGATAGTTAGCTTTTTATTGTGTCCCTACCGCATATTTTTGCACAATCCTTTAAATCAAGCCCAGAGTCAGATGTATGATTAACAATTATACTAAACAGGTGCTAATGATCATTAATTTAATATGTGGGTTGAAAAACAATCATTAACTGAAACAGAAGCAGCTATATAATAGGAATAAAACTAGGTGAGGAACAGCCAAACTCATCTAACAAGGTGAGCTTGCCGATAACAGTTTAATGTCAAAAGTCATACACCATAGCAAGACTGAGCACAGCAACAAGACACAAGATAGTTATACTGCATCAGAAAAGTTTCTTCCAGTTGGAAATTTTAA
Organism: Rhinophrynus dorsalis; assembly: GCA_037306005.1. NCBI lineage: Eukaryota > Metazoa > Chordata > Amphibia > Anura > Rhinophrynidae > Rhinophrynus > Rhinophrynus dorsalis. The sequence continues at coordinate 325,650,619 of CM074720.1, read as the reverse complement.
GGCAGACAGGGGTTTCCAAATGTGCTGACCAAGCTCTTTTGAAGAAGCACAAAGAAACAGGCAACGCTGAGGAAGGTAGATGCAGTGGTCGACCAAAGATGAAAGACACATCATGCTTACTTCCCCAATCGGAATATGTCCAGCTGTGCCATCAGCTCAGAACTGGCAGAAAACAGTGGGATCCTGGTACACCCATCTACTGTCCAGAGACATCTGGTCAGAAGTGGTCTTCATGGACGACTTGTGGCCAAAAAGCCACACCACCATCATGGAAACAAGGCCAATCGACTCAACTATGCATGGAAACACAGTAACTGGGGTGCAGAGAAATGGCAGCAGCTGTTCTGGACTGGTGAGTCAAAATTTGAATTATTTGGCTGTAGCAGAAGGTAGTTTGTTTACCAAAGGGCTGGGGAGTGGTACAAGAATGAGCATTTGCAGGCAACTTTGAAGCATGGTAGAGATTCCTTGCAAGTTTGTGGCTTCTTTTCTGCAAATGGAGTTGGAATTTGGTCAGAATTAATGGTCCCCTCATTGCTGAGAAGTAAAGGCTGATACTTGTCCATCGTGCAATACCATCAGGGAGGCTTCTGATTGGCCCAAACTTTATTCTGCATCATGACAATGAGCCCAAACATACAGCCAGAGTCATTGAGAACTATCTTCAGCATAAAGAAGATCAAGGAGTCCTGGAAGTGATGGTAGGGCCGCCGCAGAACCCTGATCTCAACATCATTGAGTTTGTCTGGGATTACATGAAGAGAGAGAAGCAACTGAGGCTGCCTAAATCCACAGAGGAACTGTAGTTAGCTCTCCAAGTTCCTTAACAAAATGTGTGCAAGTGTACTTAGAAGAATTGATGCTGTTTTGAAGGCAAAGGGTGGTCACACCAAATATTGATTTTATTTAGACTTTTCACACCTGCCTAAGACTTTTGCATAGTACTGCGTGTGTGTGTGTAATATATATATATATATATATATATATATATATATATATATATATATATATATGTATGTATTTTTTAATTTATGTATTCTTTTAAAGAAAGTCAAATGGCAAAGCATGAAACAACTTACATGGTTAAACAATATTTATGGTTCCTAAATAGAATAAAATTCAGAGCTAAATATAAAAGCAATGTATGCAGTAATTTGAATATACAAATCAGTCAACTAGAACAGGGAATTGTGTTGTTCTGAATCTAATCAAAACAAGCAATAACTGGGATCTGTAATGAATACCCATTAATCAAATCTAGGTGGCATATGTGCACCTGCCTTCCTTTTGCAGGTCTTTGACGTTTTGGGTTTGATTAATGTAAGAAACTGATCCATTTCAAATTGAATTTTCCAAATATGTAACCAACATTATGTAAATACTTAGGTGCTATGTTTTCTTTCAGTTCTGAAACATACATGCACTGAGGCAGTGGGACAATCCTCAAGAGCAGACATCTTATGGCAAACCTCAACACATCCACCCTCTAACTCTGAATCAGTGTGGGACCTGGAGGAGCTAGCTTGCTTCCAGGATCTTCCTGACCCATCTATAGAATTAGTCTGGGGATCATCCTCTGAAGATATTACTTGCTATGTGTCTGGCATCAGATGGCATGTGCTAATAGAAAAATCTATAGTATTCTCATGGAATTCTGGAAGATTGCAATAATTGAAACTGCATTTAAAGGGATAGTAATACTTCGTTTTAACTTTATTTTGTAGGCATTAAAAAAACACGAAGAATGATATAAGTCTTATCTTTCTTTTATGGTTTATGAGATATTCACAAGCAAAGTTTCCCCCTCCTGCCCCTTTTACCTAGTGTAAGCCATCTCTTCTCAGACGTGGAATGCAGTCCATAGACCAGACAGATAACAGAAGGGGACACTCTTATTCCTATGAAAACAATGAAATCCCTGCCCCCCTTGACAAGCTTTTCAGGTTTTTCCCTTATCTTAATTGAAGATTGTCCCTCTCTGCACTCTACCTGGGCACCTCCCTTCTGCTCTGGCTGAACAGTGTGACATCAGTAAAAGGGGCGGGAGGGGGACACTTTGCCATTGAATTACTCTTGAACTACAACTCTGACAGATTTGAAATAACACTCTCCAAAATCCAAATACTATGGTGATTAATTAGAGCTGCTTTTATTATGAAACATTACTATCCCTTTAAAAGATACATCATCCAAAGTTTACAAGGCAAAAAAAGAGAGAAAACACCCAGTAGTGCAATAATGAAATCAGCTGATTAAATATTAAATAAACAAAAATTCAGGTACTTACATATTGCATTTGTCAGCAAGGGAATACTCCCAAAGACCTGACACACTCACTTGCTGGGAAAATTAACCCATCCCAACTCAGGACATCATAAACTCCATTGATGTTAAGGAACAAGAAAGTAATGGCTTCTGTATGTCTTTCCTCTTGGGATCTTTACTATACAGGTTGATTGATCTATAACTAGACTACACTAAGACTTATCTCAGGACCAAAGATCTATACATTTAGAAACATCCTACTTCCATAGTTCCAAATACCTAAACTACGTCAAGGACTGGAGATATTTCATGCATTTAAAGAAAAAGACAACTATTTTAGGAGTAGAAGGACATGCAGACCAGGAGAAGTAGTCTCCTGCCTTTTGAAGCCTGTATAGTAAAAAAGAACAGTCTCAGACTGCCATCAAGCATGGTCTGAGATCCCGTCTGATCAGTTGGATACTCCACAGAGTTTCACGTCTCTCAAAGCGAGAAATTTGTCTTTATCTCTACTGTAGCATAATAAATACTGTTGAGTACTCAACAATTAGTAAAACTTTTAAAGCCCTCCTTTTGTACATTTCATGCCAGGGTTGTGCTGCAAAAGAAAATATCTGCAGAGTGAGTAATTTGAGCTTTGTCTCATATTTTTAGCAGTCACATCCTCAGCAACTAATGGGTTAAGCATGCAAGGGATTAATGTGCTGAAAATGTATGTACCATCCAAGTGGTTAAAGGGAACTAACACCTCCTAATAATAACTCCCTACCCTATGAATTTTGCTCTTGTGTCTTTGTTCAATAGATAACATGTTCAATAAGTCCTGTATGTCCTATCCATGGAGGCAGACATGACTGCAGATTTTTCTGGTGCATAGCGTGCATGTGTCTACTTTGGTTGTTAAAGAGTTAAAATTCCCATATGCATGCTGCGCCTCAGTGCACATGACATCCAGTATTGATGGAAGATATTATCTAATGAATGAAGAAGCAAGCACAACAATCATATGGGCCATTAGGATTTTCTGGCCATAGTAAGTTAATTTTGTGTAGGGTGGTTGATTATTAGAATGTGTTAGTTCTCCTTTAGGAGAACATCAGTCTGTCCTGAATATTTTATATGCTTTTCCATCTTGCAAGGCTTTCAAAATATATATTAAAATTACTTTATAATTACTTATTATTTGCAAATGAAAAATAAATTGCAAACCTTTTGGATTACACATTGCTGAAGAAAAGAATTTCATACTCCACTTTTCTGTCTTGTTTCAGTGGATGAATCTAGCAATCTGCAAAAGAAAGCAGGAAATGCAAAACCTTAATAGCAAACAGAATTTAACGAGAGGGAGTGAAATGGAATAGGTCTTCAAAAGCTATACACAGAAAGCTGCAGGGTTCCTGTGCGGAAGCATTTCTGGACGCACAAAAGTGGGAAGCATTAGAAGCCAATTACCATTATGTTAGTGATGAGTAAATGGGAATGTACAGTACAGCAGCATCCAAGTCTAAGCTACTTCGTGCAATTATATATTATTACATTAGAGTGGGTGAAAATTATGTGGTAAGGGACCTATTCTGACACCTTTACCTCTGCACACTGAGCTGTGTGTGTTGAGGTGTGTGCACTCTTCTATGGTCAGTGTCCTTTGAGGGACTGATGCAGGCACGGGTAGTGCATGTGGTGTTGTAAGGTCTTTTCGTACTTTCATCATGGTAAAATGCAGGGTTTATTTTTCCAGATCTTGATAGACCGTAGTTTTTCATATTAACTCTATAACAGAATATTTTATTCTTGGTGAGTATGTATGGCATATGCAACCTTTATTATTTTTAATATTTTTTGATTCTTTAAATAAAAATGTTTTGCAAGCTTACTCCGATTTGGTCTTGTGGTTGTATCCTCCATACATTTTCCCAACAAGTTTGATGAAAATAAATGCAAGAAACAGGGCACCAAGTGAAACAGCTATAACAAAGTGGCTTATATTCTCAAGCTTTGCACAATGCTCTCCATTGTAAAACCAGTGTTTACCTTTAAGGCATCTAAAATGAACAAGGGGTTACACAACTGTCAGTTATGAAGCATACACAGAAGGGCATTTTATGAACAATTTACATATTTATCAAAATATTAGAAAATATGTAGCAAAACACGAGAAATAAAGTAAACAAAATCTCATTGATCTTGTGCTTTCTTCAGTTGGATATACAATATAAAAACTGGAAAGATACAGAGAAGAGTTCTGCAAGCATAACATGCGTATGTGTGAAGCACTGCACACACCTGTAGGGTTTAGTATTGGGACGTTTAGCAGTGTGATACGTACTGTGGATTATCACACTAATTAAAGGGCCCTTTTCAAAAGACTATTTGGATAATTATGGAGCAAAACAGTTGAACAATAGGAAAATACAAAATATTTATGTTGACTTGACCTCTTAAGGACCCATGACGTGCCAGGACCATTATGGGTAAACTTGCGTTAAGGGCCCATGATGGTCCTGGCACATCATGGAATTCAGGGGTCCCCGTGCGGCTGCACACTGTTAGGGGATCCCTGAAGCCATTTAGAAAAAAAAAGTTCTGTGGTCCTTAAAGGGGATAGTAATGTTTCACAATAAAAGCATTTCCGATTAGTCTTCATAGTATTTGGGCCATGGAGAGTGTTATTTCAATACTGTTAGAGTTGTAGTTCAAGAGTAATTGAATGATAAAGTTTCCCTTTATCACCCCTTTTAGTGATGTAACACTGCTCACCTCAGAGCAGCAAGACTGTCCTGATGGTTCTCAGTGAGGGACAATCTTCAGTGAGCATGAGGAAAACCCTGAAAGACCTGTGAAGGGGGTAATGTTTCCCTTATGCTCACAGTAAGAAGATTGTCCCTTGCTGTGATCTGTCCAGTCCCAGGACCAGATTCCACATCTGAGGGGAGGTGGCTTACACTATGTAAAAGGGGCGGGAGGAGGGTATTTTATCATTCAATTACTCTTGAACTACAACCCTGACAGTAATGAAAAAACACACTCCATGGCCTAAATACTACGAAGATTAATCGGAGCTGCTGTTTTTGTGAAACATTACTATCCCTTTAACTGCCGGCTGTGAGGCTTTTCATTAAGGGGTTTAATGTTGTGTTTAATTCCTTGAATGCTAGAAAGGTGTCCAATGTGTTGCAAAGCAATGCACTGGAGACCTCTCTAGCATTTAAGGGATTTAAAGCCCAATTGAAACCAGTGTGAATTATGGGAAATTGTAATTGTCCACTATGGCGCAGTTGGCCTTTTTTACTTACTTTTGATACTTTGACTACTATTTTCCCATTTGTACACAACAGCTCTGGCCGAAGTTCATCAAGGTGCATGAAAAGCAGTGTATTAAATATGCTTCAGCACCCTGCCTGAGATCTGTCCATCTCTCATTGATGAATAAGCGTTGGACAGATTCTCTAGGGCCATTGCTGAATTCTCTGATTTCTTCATACATTAAGCCATTCACATCTTGATACATGTCAGCCTTACAGTAATATTAAAAGCAAATATGTACTATTTTGCTCATGGTACATAAAATATAACACTGTGATAATGCAGCAGCTACTTACAAACTAAGACATTTTTTGGGGTCCACAGAAATGCAGATGTGTATATTGTATAACAGGGATGATGGGGATTAAGAACATTGTTAACAGCTGGAGGGCCCCAGGTTGCCCACCTATAGTGTATTTTACAAAGTTTTGTCTATAAAGCATTTTGAAACGTAAATGTAGATATGTTCCATACTAGAAAAATGCTTTATTATAAATTGAGTGTACAAAGAGGTCTTGAATATGTGGAGAAGAAACCCAGGAATGGGCATATAGCTCAAAGAATCTGAGCAATGAGAAATACATTTTAAATGGGGAAACAGCAACACAGAAAACTGTCTTTTATCTCTAGAGCAGGAGTTCTCAATACCTGTTCTTGATGGCCCAGTAGACCACATTTTAGCACTCTTTCTGACTGAGATTAATAACTGAGCCAATCATTATGGCAAACTTCAAACAATAATTAATGCACTTGCGTTTGGCTGGGGTAAATCCTAAAGTCTGTCCTGGCTGTAGCAATCATGAAACACCATGCTCTAGCATAGACATCACAAATATGAGCCCTCCCCCTTGCTTCTAAATATTAGCTTTCCCAATAGCTCCCTTTAATAATGCAGAAATGCATTAAGCCTTTGTGTGCTTGTTTTTGTACAGATTGCATAAACACAGCATCTCTGCCAATACTTTGCTGTCAAAACATTCTGCCTTAGTGGACGCTGATATTTTTGTATCAAGCTCTCAGCACCTGAGCCTAAGCCTGTCGAGTGTGAAAGTATGTCAGTGTGCGTGGGTAGAAGGAAGTGTAAAAAGGTGTCTGGGTAGAAAGAGTATTTAAGGTTATCAATATGTAAGGAGTGGTAAAGGCTGTCAATATGTGAAGGAAGAATGGAGAGTAGAAGGTATGAGAAATACACACAAAAAAGGTAGCGCTAACATTTTCTGTACTCTGATGTGCATGGTTGTCCAACTTGTCACAAAACAATACAAAAAATGTTCTGAAATGTGACCCTCCGACTACTTGGGCCAGAATTTACCAGCAACTGTTGAGACTTCAACTTCCATCATGCCCAAATATTTAAAGGCTGGTAGGGATGATGGGAGTTGTATACACCAGCAACTGGAGCACTGACAATTGTGTCCTCCTCAGTTAGGGCAATTCGCATATCCATAACTGTGACCTCTCTGGTTCTGCCCCAGATAATCAGTTTTTAAGTTAATAATTGGGTATCCACAAACAGATAGTGATTCTCAGGGTTACTGAATTTTTGTTATTGCCACCGAGTCCACCCATTCACATCCAGTCCAACCCATTTTCAAGGCAAAACAAACCTTCCACCTTCACAATCATAACCAACTTGATTAAGTCCCACCCACATACTAATATAAATCAACCCCTGCCCTTCATTTTACTCCAGGGACTGGGGTAACAAGGTTTCTTGGTATTGTATATCTCTTTCAAGTTTCAGCACAAATAACACATTACAGGTAGTGTCATATTTTGTTATGTGTTTACATGGCTGATTTTCTAATTCAAAATGCAGTTGCTATAGAGAACATCAAACAGCAGGATTTGGGAGTAAAATTATTATAGTGTGAAAATCTCACTTTGTAATAAATTAGATAATGGTCAATGAAACTGCAATAAAATGACAAAAAACTGAATATACTCTAAAAGGATCTTCTTGGGTGATTTAATTGTGAACTCAAAATGAATGGAATAAGAGAGATGATTAAAAATAATACAGGGTATTTTTCAAATATCCAAATATAATCATCTGGCAAGCAGAACTGAGCCTACAATTTGCTGGTTCCATGTACCATGTACAGTATCTTGTAAGAATGAAGGAAACTAATAATCACAACTGATTTCAGGGATCTAGGGTGCAAGCTCAAGGCAAAGACCACCAGGGTAGAATTTTCTGAAATGCTGCCAGTGCCATGTGCCAGGGCAGGCAGGCAGGTGGAACTCAGGGAGTTTAATGCTTGACTCCAGGATTGGTATAGAAAGAAGGGTTTGGGGTTTTTAGAACACTGGCCTGACTTTTCCCTTGAGTACAATCTGTATGATACGGATGGATTGCACCTAATAGGTTTAGGTGGGCATATGCTACAAACCACCAAATATTGAGGCCCAGCTGTTACTGCAAATGAGAAAATCTGCACATTTTGGCATATTATAATTAGTGGAGATTTTTAACCATCCAGATAAAAATGGAGCAATGAAACCTGTCTGTCTAAGAAAAGCAGGTTTGTGAGCATGCTTCGGGATCGCTACATGACAATTTTTTTAAGTGCAGACAAGAAATAACAATGTATCAGACTTGGTGATAACAAATTACAGATATTTGGGAAACAGTGATCACATCATGTTTTGCTTGAAATCAGTTGGAAGAAGCAAAACTGTTTAGGTTCAACCGTAACAATTCATTTTAAAAAGGCTAACTTCAAAATGTTCATAGCATCAATACACCACATAGACTGATATGTATTATTAACCCTTTAATGACCAGCCGCGAGCACAAGCGTCCAGCACTTAAGGACCACTGACCTTTTTTTTTTTTTTCCGGCGTGCAGCCGCGGGGGTAGCCTGGAATTCCATGATGGTCATAGTACATCATGGGTCGTTAAGTCAGATCTACCCATGACATACTATGACCGTTAGGGGTTAACTGAAAAAAGTACTTAAAAAATTGTCAGAATTTAAATTTAGGTTACATAAATATATTCAGCAGTATATAACACCAATGAACAAGTGCAAAAGCAGGAAATGGCAAGGAAAAAGCATTTCGATTATTTAAGTGTGAAGGAACACAAAGGTCTTTCTTGAAATACAGGGAGTCCAACAAAGATTACGAAAAGGCAATTAGGCTAGCAAAAATAGAAACTAGACTTGCCAGGGAGACTAAGACTAATCCAAAAAAGTGTTTCAAATACATAAATAACAAAAACACTTTAAAGGGAGTGCATTGGACCTTTGAAAAATTATATGGGTGAGTTGATAGGGAGGACAAGGAAAAGGCTGATGTTTTGAACACATTCTTTTCATTAGTACATACCAGGGAAGGACAAATGGTAGAAGTGCCTTATCAAATAACAAGTAAAACCATACCATTATCAGATATAGGATTAACACAAGAAGGGGTTAATGGAAGATGGGACAAAATTATGACTGACACAGCACCTGGTCCTGATGGCATACATCCAATGTTTCTTCAGGAACTCAGTCAGGTGTTAGCAAGACCACTCTTTTTAATTGTAAATACTTTTTCCACAAGCTCAGTACCAAAAGAGTGGAGTAAAGCCAATGCAGTTCCTTTAGTTAAGAAGGGAACGAAAACAGAACCTGGGAATTATAGACCTGTGAATTTGAACTCAATACTGGGAAAACTGCTAGAAGGGACAACAAGCGATTATATATTTAGGATTACACTTCAAAGAACATACTAATTAACAGGAATCAACATGGTTTTATGAGGAGCAGATCTTGTGAGACATCTTTTGAGCTTCTATGATGAAGCAAGTACAAGCTAAATAATGATCAAGTAGTAGATGTAGAATATCTAGATTTTGTGAAGTCATTTGATACAGTGCCACACAGGAGTCTGATTGATAAAATAAGGAAATTAAGTCTAGGGATAATCTTTGCAACTGTATAGTAAACTGACTGAAGGATAGGGAACAGTGTGTTGAGAGTAGATACCTCAGGGTTCAGTATTTAATCCATTGCTTTTAACATGTTTATAAATTACCTAGAAATAGTTATTGAAGGCAAAATTACAATATTTTCAGATTATGCAGTGTAATACATTCAGAGCAGGATGTTTGTTCTCTACGGAGAGAATTACGTAAAAATGCATTATGGGCACACAAAAGAAAGTGTAACATAGTAAATTAGGTTGAAAAAGACACAAGTCCATCAAGTTCAACCTTCGCTTCATACCTCAGTAACTGAGAATTTTATAGCTTTCCTGCTACCAATTAAATTAGTCTTTATCAGACCTTCCTGATCAGCCTACTGATAAACAGTATAACTCTGTATGTTCCCTTTTGAAAGAAATGTATCTAATCTTCTCTTAAATGTATCCATTGTATCTGCCATAACTACCTCCCTGGGCAATGAATTCCACAATTTGACAGACCTTACCATAAAAAAACCCTTCCTCTGCTGAAGTTTAAACCTCCTTTCCTCTAATCTCAAGGGGTGTCCCCTGGTCACCTGATCAGGCCTTGGAATAAATAGCTCACCGCAGAGATCCTTGTATTGACCTCTCATGTACTTGTACAATGTGATAAGGTCTCCTCTTAGTCGTCTTTTCTCTAGAGTAAATAAACCAAGTTTGTTTAGTCGTTCCTCATATGTCAAGTCCTCCATTCCCTTAATTAATTTTGTTGCTCTCCGCTGTACCCTAAAAATGTAAATTTAAGCATTCTGGATGAACAAATTGTAAGTGTAAGTGTAAATTTAAGTGTAAATTTAAGTGTAAATTTAAGCATTCGGGATGAACAAATTGTAATGCTACTTTAGAACTTTTTGGAATCATTCTAGGAGAATCGTTGCTAGAGAAATATCTTTGAGTCTTTGTAGACTGTACATTTGGAAACACTGATCAGTATCAAACCTCAGTAGCAAAAGCAAAGTATTGTCTTGTATAAAAAGGGTTATTTACTCTACAGAAAAGATGCCAAAGAGGGAATCTTGTTGTATTATATATGTCTATGTGATGGCAATACAAGGATCTTGCAAGTGAGCTTTCCATTCTAATCCTGATCAAATAACTAGGGCCCACACATTCCTATTAGAGGAAAGACGGTTTCAATTTCAGCAGAGGAAGAGGTTGTTTTTTTTATTTTAATGTAATGTCTGTTAAATTGTGGAATTCCCTGCCCAATGATATGGAGATGGAAGGTAAAATATCAATTTAAGAGAAGATTGGGTACATTTCTAGCAGAAGGGAACATTCAGGGTTATACTATATAGTAAAAGGTAAATAGGAAGACATATAATTCTCAGTTGCTGGGTTATAATGAGGCAAAGGATGAACTTGATGGACTTGTGTCTTTTTTCAATTTAATTTACTATGTAACTATGTAATTTAATATGTAAATATAATTGGTGATATAAATAATCTCCCCTTCATCTTAGACAAATTGAGAGAAAGCCCTTTCTGTGAGATATGCTATAGACATTCATGAAGGAAGTGAGGTGACTGAGAAGGATAGACTACATAAGGTGAGTGTTCAGGAGTTTGCCTGGATGTGGAAAAGATGAGAATACCCCACACCACCAGTATGTATCCTAGTAAGAAGAAGAATAGGAAAAGCAAGGGGGATGGATAACTGACGGAAGTACAGTGGCAAGACGGCAATGATCTGTCATTGTTTTATGTATCTGGTTATGGGATCTGTATTCATTTATTAGACGAATATAAAAAAACACTGCTTTCAGCTAGAAAAAAATGCATTCAGTCACTTATACAGAAACGTGGAGTAATTCTGGCACTAGCCAACAGCACCAAGGGACAAATATTATTCCTATATAATTAAATGGACCTTTTAACCCCTTCACTACTGGAGAGGTCTCCAATGCATTGTGCAGCACTGCGTTGGAGAGAACTCTTTAGCAGTCAAGGGGTTAAAGAGTAATTTAAATGAATGGCATTATTGGGAAATTTTATTCCTCCCCTGTGGTGTTTGCCTCAGAACGTCTCTACATTTGTTTTGTTCTTCAGAAGGCTCAGGGTGGGTTTTATTTATGTTATGACATGGTTTTATTTTGTTTGATCCTTTGTGTAGAACCGTGGATCTGTGTAATGAGGTATTTCTATTTAAATGTTTTTACTTATTCTAAAACAGAAAAACTGACAGGTATTTTTATTTCCACAGATGTCTGGCCTAGACATATAAAAGGAGCGTTTTGGGCCAAGCCATGGATATTTCATAGTGGGGATCATTTACAGCCAGGTAGATGACTCGGTACCTTTTTTTTATTTGGTATTATATGAAACCAGCACAGCATTACACCATTACATACTGGCAGCAGAGCATTACAGAAAGTGTTAACTTGTTTCTTCTTTTTTTAGAAAATTGCATCTGCTTCACAGATGCATAAAGATTTTTAAGACTTTGTACACCAAAGACAGGGGTCCACATCATACCTTTAACCCTTGAGGATCAAACGCATTGCAAAGGCCCAATAAGTCCAAAACCTACATCTGGAGTTAGCAGCTTTCCTTGTTCAGAGAACAATTGTGTGGCATTTTGTGTGTGGACTTTCATTTTGGCAGGACCTGTATGATATGCTTCAGAATATTTCTTCTCAGTGTATGGCACCAGTGAGCTAAAAGAGATTGCACCCTGGGAGCAGGACACAGTCCTAGTGATCTTTTTGCATACCTTACATGCTCATGAGCCTAGCTGAACATCTCTGACTTCTTCTCTGTATATGTGTTGGCTTACTTATGTACAGTAAAAGGCTAAAGGGTATGTTGGTGCTATACAAACAAATAATAGCAGTAATATTTAACTGATGCAGGATCCAAGAAATAACAAAAAGTAAAACAACCTAAAGTAGAGTAAGTGTAAATACAAAGCAGGACACTGTGGCATACGTTATAAGAGAAACACATTTTTCAGCAGTTATTTGGGTTTTATCGTATGCTATGTCTTAGGTCTGGTCCTGCCCCTTTCACTACCACAGAAGTATGGAAAGTACATCCCTGTGGCACTGAAAGGGTTAGAGAGATATTCTGTTTGTGGTGCTGAAGAGAGAGCGGACCCACTCCACTCTCCCAGTGGGCAAGTGGTGGAGCAGAGCAAATGCACTCAGACTTAAAGGTTGTGGAACTGCTGGTAATCTGTACGTTGGAGACCTTTTTAGCATTTAAAGGGTATAAAATTCTGATTTAAATAATTGAGCATGTTTGTTTGTGCTTGTTATTTAGACTTATCCCCTATGGTACAGTTGGTGTGAACCAGATTTTATGGAAAAGGCCCTCTGGGTAGTATGCAGGAAGCTATAAGAGTGCAGTTCTGGAACAAATCAACTGCACCATAAGGGTCAAATGACAATTCTATGAATCTGCATTTATTTAAAAGGATAGTAATACTTAAAATGTAAAAAAATATGTGTTGTAGGGTTTATCCCTCTCTACTGCTGAGGGATATTTTATTAAAAAATTATAACAGCTCAAACTTGAATTTTTTTAGGTGCAATATCACAGTGGCCTGAAAATGTACAGTGGCGCTGTTGCTACACCATCCTATGGAGATTTATGGTCTACGGACCAGAGCAGTCCATGGTATAGCAACAGCGCCACTGTAAGTTTTCAGGCCATTGTGATATTGCACCTAAAAAATTCAAGTTTGAGCTGTTATCATTTTTAACAAAATATCTCTCAGCGGTGGGAGTACCCTTGTTTTGCTCAGTGGGATAAACCCTACAAAATATATATTTTTACATTTTAAGTATTACTATCCTTTTAAATACATGGAGATTCATAGAATTGTCATTTGACCCGTATGGTGCAGTTGATTTGTTTTGCTCAGGAGGATAAACCCTACAACATATTTTTTTTACATTTTAAGTTTTACTATTCCTTTAAATAGCAATAGTTATCCCTTTGAATACTAGGGAGATGTTCAATGCATTGCAATGCACAGAAGAGTTTTTTAATATTCAATGTGTTGCGTACCCCTCTGGCACAAAAAGGGTTAAAATCCCTTTTTAAAATGATGTTCTTCATTGGTACCCCATACTGCAGTTGAATTGATCCAGAATTGCTCCTTTTTACCTCAGTGACCCTTGAAGTCAATCTGTGGCTGATGCTTTTACATATTTAGTTAGGCTGGTGATTCTTTTGTATCAATGTGTGCAAATAAAATGTCAAATTCATATTTCATTATTTTCTTTTCAAAACATATGTGTAATATAATCTGTACTGAGAAGCTTGGATTTATTGTACATTGTGGTAAAGTTATTAAAATACTGCTTAGATGGATATTTCTGTGGAGAAAGACCTGTCAGTTTAGAGCTCATGTGAGCATTCTTTCAGAAATGTTATCCTTTTCCAGCATTATTTTGATGCTACAATATAGTCTGGCCATGGAAACCGTGGGGAGTTCTTTTGACTTTAGCAAGTCAAGATTTCCTATAGCTAAAAATTGTGGAAAAGAAAGAAGAAAAGAAAGAAAAGGCATGTTGTTTATATAGTAAAAGTATAGATTCCTTCCATTCCAGATGAATAGTTTATCACCTTTATCCGGCAACTTTAGCCAGTACATTCTATGGGGGAGATTCGCTAAGCGGTGATAAAGAGGTGATAAAGTGGAGATGACTTCTCCAGTTCCTATGTTATTCTATGGAGCCTATGCACAAAAAGTCCTTCAGCTTTGGCAATCTTAGTGCATAGTCTCTATAGAATAACATAGGAATTGGAGAAGTCATCTCAACTTTATAACAGCTTAGTGAATCTCCCCCTATGTACCTTGTATCTGTCAATTCAGGATACTTGGCAAGTGTGGCAAAAACAGACAAAAAAGCATTGGAAATTGCAATTTTTACCCATCACATTCTGGCAGAATGGCTTTTCCAATGTTTCCTTTTGTGGATGGCCAGACCTTTCCAGTCTAAGTAGCTCAGGAATGTTGAAGCAGGAAAAAAGGCTGGGTTATGTAGAAATCTTGCTTGCCCCAGAGTAACCCTCTCCTTTTAGCCAATTGGTGGTTAGCAGGAAGGGGCCAAATACGCATAACAGGTGGCCCCTGTCTCCCAGCCAAACAACATCTTAGAGGAATATGTGACCCCTCTTCCTCTAACCTGTTGATGGGAGGAAGGGGTTGTCGAAGATATTCAGATATAATAGGGTTAACAGGAGATCCTTCTAGGTTGGATATCTTCACATAAATAGATAAAATTAAATTTGAGAACTTTACACTATACTAGGTATTGACATGCTACTTCACAGTAACGAATTGATTAAAATAATCAATCCTGCATATTTGTGCAGAAATATATATAATTTATTTAAGTACAATATACTATATATAAAGTGTAAACAACGATGATATAAATGAGTGACCAGCAATTGCAATAAATATACAGTAACTCAAACCACAATTATCACAATTAGCATTACCAGCAATTAAAGGGTTAACCACACATAGGTATATTCAGAGGTATTAGATAACAATACTTGAACTCAGCAGCATAGAAAAGGATAATTGATCCTATAATTAATTAAAATACAGTTGGCAGCAGCATATAAATACCTCTGCCCCAGAAACTGTATAAACTATGCTAATTGAGGTTTAAGGTAGGTTGTCAGATGAGTAAGCTTTAATATTAAGCCAGGTCCTCTGACAATTCTCCTTGTACCATTTGCAATAGCAAAATTTAGAGAAACTAACTGGAATAAAATCCCAGATTTAGATCACTATAATTTAATTATCTACTTATTTCAAATATTGCTTACCTTCTGAATAAAACATATAAGTTGGAATTAATATAGTCAATAATAGATTATACCAAGAATATACTTAGAATCAAATCCAATAATATATGTCTAGACAGTATACCAAACTTCATGCAAGATATATCATAAACATGACCATAGCAATCCTATGTAAAACCTATAGGGTACTCCTAGGGTTAATCACTTGTTAAGATAGGATGCCACACCCAAGATGGTGACTTATTTTGTCTAGTGAGATGTTTAAATAAACTTCCCTCTGTCAAAAGTTTAGACCCAAAAACATACACAAATAAATCCAAAGAAACACCTCAAAATAAATAGACAAATAGCAGTTGAAGGGTTAATAAACGAATTCAAAGAATTCACCCAGATCAAATATTAGCTATAATAACCTTTCTAGAAACACAATATATTCTAGAAATATCAACAATTATATTAACTAATTTATAAACAAGGATAAAAAGATCTCACTGCAATCAACTATTTTACATTTATCTAGCAAAATATGACAAATTACCAATTAATGAATTAATTCTGCTTAATTAAGAATTACTACAGCCAATATGGCTTATTATAATTGGTCCCAATTGAGTGGCCAGTCCAATTAAGACAAATTATAAGAAAAGTATGTTTCTTCAGATAAAGAAGAAATATGTATTTGATTCAGAATTTTTGCAGAATTAAAATGAGGAAAGATATAGTTACCAGTTCAATAAGTGTTTCTTAGGATCTCTTTAGCAGCCAGCCAGGAACACTTTAGGAAAAACACAGGAAATCAAGAGAGCAAACAGCCTTAGGCATTCCTATTTTATTAGGTAAAATTACTCTTCTTAAAAACTCTGCCAATCCCCTATTATTGGATAAAGAGTAATCTCAGTATACCGTGACATCATCAGTAGTATCTAATTGGACAGTCTAAATACCAAATTTTACTATGATGTCATGAATATATTATGATAAAACTTCCAAACACTAGTGATAATGCTATGTAACCTGGAGATGACGCTCTTACTCTACATTAAAATATGCACCTAAAATGACACCTGGTCTGTGTTTTCTCAAAAGACAGGAATTCGGGACATGATCATATGTTACATAAACATGTCATCCTGCCAGACTTTCATACAAGTTATGAACCTAAATACCAGACACTTTTATCTTCCCCCATAGCCATTAGACTGTGGTTGTCTGCAATTTGGCCATAATTTACCATTAAAGTCACCCAGATATTTCCCCCTTCATTGAGGAAAGAGGCTCATTGTCTCTGTTACATGAGGTAATTTAAACATATTTTAAAACAGAATTTCAGAGAATTTTCTTAAAAAAAATTAACCATCTCCTTCCATCATGACAATGTCTCTTACAGGGTCATGTACTACATAATCATGTCCCCTCCCTTCTATCCAGCGAAAGAGTGGGAACTTTTTAAACTGAGGCTGGTTTTTAGGTCCGTTCCTGTTTATTTTTTTCTTCCATTTCCTGGATATTGGCTCAGGAAGGACTAGGGGCCATTTTTTATTTTGGCAGTAGCAAGAGTTTTTTTTTAGGGTTTTTTGATTTCTTTTATTATGTCAGGAATAGGTTGTCTGACAAAGCAGAAACTTGACACCCAATTTAGTATTTACATTTCTGTACAAAGCACACATGTGCACTTTAGTCTGCTTTCTTGAGGAGTAGAGTAAGAGGCCCCAGAAACCCTTCCTTTAAATTTATATTGGGATGTGCATTATTATGGGCCTCCCTGCCTTATCCTGCCTAAGGCATTTTGTAGCATTTTTTCAGTTCTTTATAAGGATTTAAGAGAATAGTTTTTTTCCCCTTCCAAAAATGCAATTTGGGAAACATTCACACCCTCAGATTGGGATTGGCTAACAAAAAATATTTGCAGATGTGGCAAATGGCTGATAGTAGATTTTCTCTGCTGGAATGCAGTCTGGGCTAAAGTTAAGGCACATACACACACACTCCCGCCGTGGCACTCATAGACACTAACACAGACACTCTTACCATGTGTCATGGTTACCCAGAGAAGTTCAGGAGTCAGTACGGTTTAGTTAATGCAATTTATTAACAAATGACATAAAGAGGATATATACAACATATACAATAGGAATTAGCACAGGGTAATAGCCAGCAAGCCTGCTATCAGAAATAATAGGTTGCAATGCTAAACCACTGTGCTGGAGACTAGGCCTTAGCCACTGGAAGTCTCAGCTGGAACCAGGAACAGGAACTGGAACCCAGGTCTTGATCTGATGAGGAATGAGGTCTGACTCAGCCTGCGGTCAGAAGGAAATATCACTGACTCACACCTGGAGCCAGTAAGGGTGAATACTGACTCATGCCTGCAGTCAGTAGGAGCGAATACTGACTCACACCTGCAGTCAGTAGGAGCGAATACTGACTCACGCTTGCAGTCAGTAGGAGCGAATACTGACTCATGCCTGCAGTCAGTAGGAACGAATACTGACTCACGCCTGCAGTCTGTAGAAGTAAGGTGAAAACTGACTCACGTCTACAGTCAGCTATGAAAGTCTACCAGAGCCCCAGGCCCGCCCTATATTGGGTGTCTGATCACCAGGGGAAAAGAAGAATGAATAGTCAGACAGAGCCACAAGTTAGCACCAGAGGGGGTAGTCAGACAAGCCGGGTCATACACAGTTCAGGTAGTCAACCAGAGCCACAAGTCTGCACCAGATTGGATGTCCACTATTAGGGGTTAGGCAAAAGAATAGTCAGACAGAGCCACAGGTCTACACTAGAATGGATGGAAGACTAGCCAGGTCATACACGGAGCCCAAGGTAACAGAACTGCTATGAACAACAATGCAAGGGCAACTGAGTCAGGCCTCAGTCTTCCTTTTAAACCCCTCCACAGGAAGTAGGAGGAGCAGCTCAGAGGGGGGAAGTAAGAAGTAGGTAGGAGGAGACTACAGGAAGCAAACAGATAAAACAGAGGCCTGCAGCATGCTTGAAGCCTCGTGCCTGCAGATGATTCTGAAGTCAAGGTAAGCTATAACACCATGGAACACATACAATCACACTAAGAAAGTCATAGGCCCAAACAAACACTCACACCAGTGCACTCTTACATGTACACAAACAATCTCACACAGAGTACTCCTACACACTCACATAAGGCTCACATACAAAGACACCAGGGTCCCAACAAATCTACACAAGAGAACTTATAGATTTTCAAAATACGCATGTACAACCACTTAATTAATCATACAGATAAGGAAGATAATTTGCAATCTGTAGGGAGGATAGGTATTCAATAGTGTGCAATTCAGGGGGAGGACTTATTAGCAGCGAGATTGAGAAGATTGTCTGTACATCTTAAAAAAAGGATGACAATGCACTCTTCATCTGTGATAGAGGAATTGAAGGTGAGCAAAGCAATTATAAGGACAGGCTGTTCAATTCAGAAGGAGACTGGGAAGGTGGGTTGTGAATTGGAAAAGACGCCTAGGCTAGTATGAGGAAGGGAGGTTCAGCAGGCAATGAAATGAGAGGGGAGACTGTGTAATTGTGAAGAAGCCAGTGGTATAGTTGTTCCAACGTGGGCCAGGGAACAGTTCATGTATATTTTTCAACTAGGGCTCAGCTAGGGCTTTTTGCTGGATTGTAATAGTGCACGATTAGCAAATTAACAAGCTACTCTAACACCTCCATACTTAAACGCCTGTGTTTGTCTTCCTGATATGATCAAAGCAAAGGCAAGAGTGCAGTGGCTGAGGGTATCATAAAAGGTTAGAGTTTTTTGGTTACTGGATTTCTGTTATTGGTGCATAGTACTTCTGAGAGCAGTGAATTGAAAACAAAATGTCAAAGATTATGCATGCCTCTCAATTTAAAGAGGCTAGTGATAATGACAGTTATAACTTAGTTTGTTGCAAGCTATTATTGTTGCAAGAGGGAAGCAATTGAGTACATGGAGGAATATGGAATGGGAAAATTGCAATGCATTGGACAACCCTCTTGCATTCAAATTGTTAAAGAAGAGTGGGCCCTGGGACTAATTTTTTTTTTAGAACTGCATCCCTGGAAAAAGGAAAAGTGACTGATATGTTTATGTGTGGAAGTGTCAGGGTGGAAGGGCTTTGTTAGTACAGTACTTGAGAGATAGAAGATGGGTGGCAAATATTGGGTAGATGGGCCATATAGTTGTTAAGGGAGAGGCTGTTCAGTTAAGATGGAGACAAACCAGTTGTTGTTCAGTCATGTTGACTGCTAGTTTACATCTGATGGGTAGGAGGGAGGAAAGGATCTGAATCATGTACATCCTGCATACTTGTATGCTCCTGCCTATGGAACATGAGTGACCTATAACAGGGGCAATCAATCTATGGACCTCCAGGTGTTAGAAACAACAACTGGCATGATCCCCAACCATTGGCTCACTGGGAACTGTAGTGGTTTAGTGCCTGGAGGTCAAAAGATTAAATACCCCTGACTTAGCATTTTAAATAAGGAGCATTCAGCTTTGAATAGAGAACTAATCTTTATTTATAACAGGCAAGGTTGAGTCCACTTCAAAACAACATTAATTTCAAAAGAGATAGTATGCTATGCATACCTAACCATTCACATTGCACCCTCACTTCTTCCCTCACTACTTCTCTGCAGGAATGAACTTTTCTCATTCCTTCACTCCCTATCACCACCATCTCCTTCTACCCCTGCAAAAAAGCCCTGCTGCTTCAAGTCTCACTCCCAACTTATGTCCCTGTCCCTTCTCCTCCTGCTCACTGCAGGTGACATCTCACCTAACCCAGGCCCCCCATCCATTCTCTCTTGTACCGTAATACCCACTCACACACACGCAACATCTACAACCTAATAACCGTTCCACGTCACCTAACCTTCCATGCCCTTTTGTTTTGGTCTCTGCAACACCTGCTCTGTATGTAACAAACTAACAGCTGTTCATGATTTCTTCATTTTCTACTCCCTAAACCTCCTAGCCATCACTGAAACTTGGCTCACATCATTAGACACTGTCTCCACTGCTGCACTCTCACACGGCGGCCTTCAATTCACCCGCACACCTAGGCCTGGCAACAGACAGGGGGGTGGAGTAGGCATCTTGCTGTCCCCTAACCATACATTTCAGGTAATCCCCACTGTTCCCTCTCTCTCCTTCCCTACATTTGAAGCCCACACACTTTGTCTCTTCTCTCCCTTCTCCTTGTAGGTTGCTGTCATATACAAACCACCTGGTTCTACTGCACAATTCCTTGATCACTTTGCTTCCTGGCTCCCTCATTTCATGTCCTCTGATGTCCATACTCTCATCCTGGGTGACTTCAACATCCCTGTAGATAACCATAACACCCCCCTGCCCTCAAACTCCTCTCCTTGACAACCTCATTTGGCCTATCACAGTGGACCAGCTCTCCTACACACAGTGACGGTCTCTCCCTTGACTTGGTCTTCACTGACCTCTGCTTGTTCTCCAACTTCTCTGATGTCCCCATTCCCCCTTCTCTGATCACCGCTCCTTGCCGGAAACCTCATCATAACACGCAATCCATCCCCCCCCACCATGATCAAGAGCATGGGGAGAAATCTGCATACACTTGATCTGCAACAATTTAACACATCTCTACAACCTTTTCTCAACCCCATCCTCACACTTACTTGCCAGAAAAAACTACTGCTCTCTACAACAACACTCTCACAACAGCTGCACCTGCAACTCTATACCACCCACTCACAACCCCACTACAACCTTGGCACACAAGACAAATGCGATACCTCCAAAGGAGCTCACGCACTGCCAAAAGGCACTGGAGGAAATTATGTTCCACCGCTGACTTCACACACTAAAAAATTAATTCTCCGTTCTTATAGCTTTGCCCTCTCCCTGGCCAAACAGTCATACTTTTCCTCTCTAATTTCCAGTCTTTCTTCTAACCTGTAACGCCTTTTCTCAACCTTCAAATCTCTCCTACAGCCACCAACACAAACACCTCCCACTAACTTCTCTGCCCAAGATCTCACCAACCACTTCAAAGACAAGAAATCTCATCACTTCCACTCCTATCCAGCTTAGCCCTGTCACTTCTCCAACATATACACTAAGCTCCTTCTCACCCGTGACCGAGGATGAAGTTTCCTTTCTTCTCACTCACTCAAATCTAACCACATGCCCTCTTGACCCGATCCCATCTCAGCTCAATCAAGAACTTTCTCCTCTACTAACTCCAACTCTTAATCACTTATTCAGACTCTCTCTCTGTCAACCAGCACCTTCCCACCCTCTTTCAATCATGCACCCAAACTCACTCTGAAACTACCTGCCCATTTCTCTACTCCTGTTCACCTCCAAGCTCCTTCACCATCTCGCATATAACCGGCTCACTAAATTCCCTGCTAGATCCCTTGCAATCTGGATTCTGCCCTCATCACTCCACTAAGACTGCCCTCACTAAAGTGGGCAACAACTTGCTCTCCACAAAGTCAAAAGGTCACTACACCCTACTCATTCTCCTGAACCTGTCAGCTGCCTTTGACACAGTAGATCACCCACTCCTCCTCCAAGCCTTCCACTCCCTAGGTCTCTGTGACACCGCCCTTTTTGTTTTCCTCATATATCTGCAGCCGCTCCTTCAGTGTTTCCTACTCTGGCTGCACTTCCCCACCCCTCCCTCTGTCTGTCGGAGTGCCTCAAGGATCAGTCCTGGGCCCCTTGCTCTTTTCAATTTACACCTCCTCCCTTTGAAAACTACTAAACTCCTTTGGGTTTCACCATCATCTCTATGCTGATGACACTCATATCTATCTTTCCTCCCCAGACCTCTCCCCTTCCCTCCTGTCCCAGGTATCTGACTGTCTGTTTGCTGTGTCTTCAAGGATGCCCTCCTGTCAACTCAAGCTCAACCTTGGCAAAACCAAACGAATTTTCCCTCCCTCTACAACCAGCCTTACCCCAGACATTACCCTCACTGTTAACAACAGTACCATCACACCAACTCCTACAGCACGCCTCAGACATTACCCTCACTGTTAACAGTACCATCACACCAAGCCCTACAGCATGCTGCCTGGTGGTCTCATTTGACTCCACCCTATCCTTCATTCCTCACATCCAGTCAATCTCCAACTCATCCCACATCCCCCTCCGCAACATCTCTAAAATCTGACCCTTTCTCACCCAAAACACTACTAAAATTCTAATCCAAACACTCATCATGTCCCGTCTTGATTACTGTAACTCACTACTAATTGACCTTCCTCTCACCCAACTAACCCCACTATAGTCCGTAATGAACTCTACTGCAAGATTAATCTACCTCACTCATCGTACCTCTAACATCACTCCCCTTTGCCAATCCCTACACTGGCTCCCAATAACATAAATAATTAAATTCAAAATTCTGGTGCTAACTTATAGAGCCCTCACTAACACTGCATCCCCCTATATTTCATCTCATTTCCAAATACACTCCCACTCGCCATCTTCGCTCTGCACATGACCTTCTGCTCTCCACAGCTCTTATTACATCCTCCCACTCCCACCTACACGACTTCTTCCGTGCTGCACTTGAGCTCTGGAATTCCCTCCCCCAGCCTTCAGATCTTCAGACTCTCCCTGAAAGCTCACCTTCAGGGAAACCTATCAACTACCTCCATAAACATTATCACCAAGAACCACCCCTTCCCTGGACCACTGCACTCAACAGCACTTCTCACTCCCACCCACTGACTGGCAGTTCATGTGGCAGGAGGCACTTACACCCAATAGTACTTACTCCTTCTGTGTCCAACCTTCCTTCCTCTAGACTGTAAGCTTTCACAAGCAGGGCCCTCTGATTCTTCTGTTCTTCACATATGAGTTGTACTATTTAATATCTCTGTATGTCCATTCCCTATTGTGCAGCTCTGCGGAATTAATTGGCGCTATATAAAGAATAATAATAATAGATACCATACACTCATGTTAATGTTCTAGAGAAAATATGGTAAGTGGGCATCATGGATCAATTAAATGGATTTGAATGTGAAAGGTCCTTAAACCCTTGGGGACCAGAGGGACATGGAACACATTGCTTTGCAATTCTTTGCACTCCCCTTTGGTCCTCAAGGGGTTACTGGTACTGTAAAGGCAAGGAGTGCAGCATACCTCAATTCAAAAGTTGAAGAAGATGGTCTGTGAGATTCAGAAATATAGCAAAGGAAAGTAGAAGAGTAAAGGAAAACTAAAACATGCTAATAACTCCCCACTTACTTTACTATGTTCAGAAAACCCTAATGGCGCCAAGGAATTCTGCTCCTATGAGATAACATCTTCATTGAGTCCTGCATGTCATACAAATGGAGGCGATCATGACAGGTACTTGACGTTTATTTGCAAACTGAAGCAGACATAGTGCATGAACATACCTGGGAACTCTCCAGAGCTGCCCTAGAGACTCTGGTTTTTAAAGTAAAATAACTGGGCCTCTGGAGACAGAGGCTGTTTCTCTAGTGGCTGTGACTTTCCTGTGAAACTCTGCCCATCTCTCCTCCTTCTCACCCTATTCTTCCCACTTCCCGCCCACTTCACCAGACAACTTCCCACCCACTTATGTCACAATGATAACACGCCCCTCCCACCAGTTTAAACGCCACCCTTTATGATGAGAATCTCTTAATTTACATCCCCCTGGTCACAGCACGATCACTCATTGGAGACTCATGAGAATAAAGTTCCTGTGTCTATGCAGGAGTCTACTTAACCCTTTAATAACCACATTACAAGCAAAGTGTTACACACTCCTCTGATCCTTAATGGGTTAAAATCACCATGTGCAGTGAGCTGAATTTGTGGTCCTGTGACCTGCTAGCAGCTATCATGTCCACCTCCATGGATATGACATCAGGCCTGATTGAACATGCTTTCTATTTAATAAGGGGCAACATTCAGGGGGGGCAACTGGATTTTCTACCCTTAGGTTAAGTGGGGGTTTATATTAGGGTATGTTAGTTCTCCTTTAAATCAGAAAGGGTGGGTTTCGTTAGCTAGTGTTAGCTGGGTTTTGTTAGCTAGTGACTGGGTGGAAAAGTTTAATGAGTAAATAATTTATCACAATGGACCTGTCACCCTAATACATTTAGTTTGTTTTAAAGGAAAGCAAAATCTGCCTATATGTTGTATTAAAAGTAAAGTAAATCTTTTTTAAATTAACTTTTACATTTTGGAGGAACAGTATGGTATGTCATGCTATTTCCCTGAACAGCATTCTAATTAGTAAGGACCATACTCGCCATTCCCCCCTTTTTCCCCTCCAGCCACCACACAAACCCAACTCCCCAACCTCCCCCTCCCCCCAAACCTCCTTAGTTACCCCCAAATAAACACACTGACAACAATATAAGGTGGCAAATTGTGAGGTCACAGCTTTATTAATTTTGGATATTGACCTATTTATAGGACCCCAGGAGTACCCTCCCCCCTCCTATGTGGCACCTCCAGGGCCCCTAATAGCTTGGGTGACGCCTGCACCCACCCTGCGACCATGGGAGGTAAAGGGCGAGACCTTTCAGGCAAACCACTGCCTCCCCAGCTCTGGTCCCTCTCCATGGCCGCCTCTCCAACGTACCAGGGGAGGCAAACAAGGCCCAAATGTCAATCCACCATGACAATACCTACATGCCTCCCCTCCTCCATAGTGCTTGATGGCAATTGCCCGCCCTTCCTGCAGGCTGACCTGGCCGCAAGCACAAGTCTGCCCGCCCACCGTTACCGATTGGCAATGCCGCACTGCCGGGGCCCTGTAAGCGCCACACCCGCCATGGATTGCTACTGCTGACTTCCACCATCCTCTGCCTGGCCTAAGCTGGACCTCTTGCAGGGCGCATTCAACAGCACCTCGATGACCTAAAACCAAAACAGAAACAAACAGGGAGCAACAATTGTTATAAACTTACCTCTGCAGGTAAGCCGCTTTTAAATTATAAGCCTCGCCCCCTTTGCTTCCCGCCTCCCCCTGCTACGTGACCCCAGCAAGGGAGGGTGAGAGAGCCCAGGCCTTTGTCCTAGGCTCCCCCCTCCCCCACCGAAACCACGCAACACAAGGAGGGGGAAGGAGTTTCGGCTCCCTGGCCCTTATCCGGCTTTAGGCGCCATAACGGCGCCCTCCGCCTTTTGTTCTTACCACTTACTGTGCTATTAGACAACCTCGCACTGAGTGGGCTCTGTCTACATTCATTCATAGCACAGTGTTTGGCAATGTTAGCCCAGCACTAATTAGCATAAATTGCAATACTTTTTAGATTACAAACAAATGGCTAGCACATCCTATTTCCGCTTTAAAAGTAGTAAAACGTGTCCATTTTAAGCTTGCCTGAAGAAGTGGGATTTCAGGGATTGCTTAAAGGACTGAAGGCAAAGTTCAAATCTGATGGAGGGGGTAGAGGGTACCATAATTTGGGAAGAAGGCTGGAAAAGTCTTGTAAATGCAAGTTGAAATTAAAGATGATAATGCAAGAAGAGAAACATAATACATGGACAGAGAAGTATTTGAAAACAAGAGAAGATTCAGAGGATATTTTGGTACTGTTAAGGGTTTTATAATTTAAAACTAGTATAGGACAACTATTTTAAATTGAATTTAGGGTATACTGGAAATCAGTGTTGGGACAGGCAGTGGTTAGAGGACCAAGGCATAAGGAAATATTGAAATTGTACAGTGAAAAAACTGTAAGCAAAAATTATTGGCTCATCACCAATAACATGGAAGAATGTTGTCATTACTTACACTGGTAAGCCCAGCCAAACGCAACTTCAAAAAATAATAGCTTTATGATTTCATTATTCAGTTACTATAATTTTATCGTAATACTAAGCTTACAAAAGAGTAATATGTTTGTCACAGATTATCTGCTTTTTTTGCTTTAAAGTGGACTTGTCACCCTAAGACAAGTCTTTGAAAAATTAAGCACTTTATGTTAGTTAATATATGTGTTGGCCCAATATTACCATACATTATGCTATGAATTAATCTAGGTAGAGCACACACACTAAGATATTTCTAATAGCACAGCAAGGGAAAATCATGGCTTCATACTAAACTGTTTGGAATATTATGCTGGAGATTAGCATAAAGTGCCACATTGTGCCACCTAATTAAACAAAAAAAAAAAGACGTTGTTTTAAAGTAAAGCTGATTAAACAATATATTGGCAAATGCTAAATATCTGCAAAACAGACTAAGCTTGTTTTAGGGTGGCAGATCCACTTAAATAAATTAACTTCAGGATGTGATATCAAACTTTATCTTAATTTATATCACCAGCTATAAACATTTAACTTGTTTGTCCCCCCCCCAATAAACTAATAATATTTACTCAGATGGTAAAAATGTAAACTTTCCTACAAGTACACTAAGATTTCAGTTTTCTAAGTAAAGATTTTATAAACATCAACAAAATAAAGAATGCTATAAATCTTTTTGATGTATATGGAAATATTGACTTTTCAGAAGTTACAGTTCTCATCACTTTATCTTTATTCATAAATGCAGTTTCTAACTTATACAGGGTTATTAAAAATGTTTTAATCCCTTCAGTGTCAGTAGCTCAACTGATGCATGAACAAGCATACCCTACTGGCACCGGGGGACTAGCAAAATATGATGTGTCTACATTGTTACTGCTTTTTCTTCAGTACAAAGAATAGCTTAAAGTTACAGTCACAATTGGCAAACACTGCTAATATACTATGAGGAACTGGAGCAATTCTGGAGCAAACTATCTGCACTACAGAGGACAAGTAAAATGCTTCTTTGATATAAAATGGTGCTTTTAACTGCTTGAACATAAAGAGGTTTCCAATGATTGCTTACATTTAGACTTTAAAGGGATAGTAATACTTCTTTTTAACTTTATTTTATTTTGTAGGCATTAAAAAAACCTGAAGAATGATATAAGTCTTATCTCTCAAACCTTTATGGTTTAAGAGATATTCACAAGCAAAGTTTCCCCCTCCCGCCCCTTTTCCTAGTGTAAGCCATCTCTTCACAGATGGGGAATCTGGTTGTAAGACCAGACAGATAACAGCAGGGGACACTCTTCTTTGTATGAAAACAATGAAAGCCCTTCCCCCCTTGACAAGTTTTTCAGCTTTTTCCCTTATCTTAATTGAAGATTGTCCCTCTCTGCAGTCTGCCTGGGCACCTCCCTTCTGATCTGGCTGAACGGGGGGGGGGGGGGTACTTTGCTTGTGAATATCTCTTAAACCATAAAGGTTTGAGAAATAAGACTTATATCTTTCTTCATGTTTTTTTAATGCCTACAAGATAAAATAAAGATAAAACGAAATATTACTATCCCTTTAAAGGGACAGCAATGTTTCCATATGAACAATGCTGCAATCCTCCCTTGTAGTGCATACAATTGATCAGTTATGTTAGGAATGCTGAATTCGCTATATATCCCCTGAAATAATATTATAAATTATCCCCCTCATGCCCCTTTTCAGAATGCCAGGCCACATCCCTTGAGATCTGAAATCTGGTCACTTGACCAGACAACGATCTGTGAGGCACAATCTGTCTTCATTCAGTATACAGAAAACCCTGCTACCTTGTCAAAGGAGTGCAGGTATTTCTGTATACTGAAAGAGGATTGTCCCACATCGCCATCTGCTTCCAGCTCTGAGGCACAAAGGATGACATAAGTATAAGGGTCGTGAGGGGGATAATTTATATTATTATTTCAGGGGATATATAATGAATTCAGCATTACTAACGTAACTGATCAGTTGTATGCAGTACAAGGAAGCATTGCAGCGTTGGTCATATGGAAACATTACTAGCCCTTTAAAAAACCCTTTTAAATTAATGTCATTTTTTTAAAAAAAGTTTACTTGTTCTCTATGATGCAGTTGTTTTTCTCCAGAATTGTTCCAATTTCTTTTTTATATTAGCCTCAGTATCTATAGTAATCTCAGCTAATATTCAGTTGCTGCTGTAAGGCAAAATATAAATCAAGTGTGCAGATTGGAAAGGACACTAAGTACTGCTCACTGTCTCAATACCCCAAGCACCTTTATAATTTATATCAATCAGTGAAGACAGA
Organism: Rhinophrynus dorsalis; assembly: GCA_037306005.1. Lineage (NCBI taxonomy): Eukaryota > Metazoa > Chordata > Amphibia > Anura > Rhinophrynidae > Rhinophrynus > Rhinophrynus dorsalis. Next base: position 325,622,235 of record CM074720.1, on the reverse strand, counting down.
AAACACCTGAGGCACAACTATCTGTCTAACCAAGAATAACCTTCTTATAGACTCACCATTTCATAGTGTAATATAAACATACTAATGACCATGATAAAGGAGAAAATGAGCCACCTCCTACCGACTGCTGTTACATTAAGGTATCTGCACTTTGTCAAGACAGTAAAGGAGATGACTGATAATATCTTGAAGGATCTTGGTGTGTGGTCTAATTGTCAGACAGGAGTTTAGGTCTGGTTAAGTGCACTAAGCTTGATGTTCTTTGAATTGCTGAGGATGTAAGAGTAAACATTTGATTGTTTAGGGACAAAGAAGAGAGTGATGGTGAAAGGATTAGAGGGGAAAAGTGAGGTGAGAGAGGAGAGTTTAACGAGAGGTGAGGAAAAACAAACAGAGGTTGACATCTGGGGAAGGAGATTAGGAAGAACACAGAGAGGAGACATCCATATAATATATTCATCCATTGTGATGTTGGATAGCTTCCCATTTTTTCCCAGTTACATTGTACCACCAAACATGGCAGTGTAGAGAAAGCATAAGGAATTGTGAATGTCTGATTTTCTAGTTTGGAGGACTAAAGCCCTAATACCTAATTACTCACTGATTATTGTTTATGGATTAAATTATGCATACCCCCATTTACGTATAAACCACCAGTGTCAAAAAAAATAGATTGTAAACTCTGAGGATTCATTTTTACTAAAATATTTTCTATACAATGCCCCACAAAGGCATTGTTTGTTAAATAGGAAAACGTTTATTGGCCAAATCTACAAAGATAAATGTGGGACAAACCAATACAATACAGAGAATATTTAACACTTCCAGTTGATTTAAATGGAGATCTAAACCATTAGATGCTATAGAGATGTCTGCAGTGTCAATACCCTTAGGGCCAGGGTGCTGTACAAAGCTTTCCTAAGCAATGCATTGTGCAGTCCTCTGGTCCTTAAAGTGACAGTAATGTTCAGATATAAAGGCAGATCTCATTCTTCATTATATCTTTTTATAATGCTATGTAGCACTCTTAACATCCATATTGGTGTAGTTTGATGGCAATTTTATTGTAAACTTCCCCCTTTTCCATACGTCACTTTTCTTCCCTTCAGAGAAGAAAGCCGGTCCACATGGATTACGAGGGACAATATGCGTCAGCATAAGGAAAACCTTGCTCTCTTACGTCAAGGGGGCAGAGTTTCCTTATACAGTCAGACAATTTTGTCCCTCATTGCGATCTGTCTGGCCAAGTGACGGGATTTCAGATCTGGTACACGGGTGGGAGGGGGAAAATTTACAACATAATTAACACCAAACTACACTGATATGGACATTTAGAACGCCATGGAACATTTTTAAAAGACAATGAAGAATCGGATCTGCCTTTATATCTGAACATTTAAGGAGTTCAGGATAACCAAAATACAAGAATGAATTGACCCACATACATAAAAGCAAACATGGAGCAATTATGAGGGAACCCAACTTCACCATAGTAAATAAATAAAAAAGCCAATTAATATAACATTTAACCTATTCAGCGCTATAGATGTATCCAATGCAACGTAAAGCATAGAACACAATGGTAAGGACCATTCAAGCTGTTCCATTTAACACTTTGGGGTGGATTTAAAGGCTTGCGTTAAATTAGACGTATTCAAAGGTCCTACCAGCTAAAAGCACAACAGACGTTAAGCCACAGAAATGGTCTTGTGGCTAAAGATCTGTTTTGTGCGTTAAGTTGCCAAAACACCGCTAAAAGCAGTGATATTGGGAACTTAACAGTAAAAAAGTCAACTTATGGTGCCTGACATACTGCCAAGCACCGATCGTTAACTAATATGTTTTACACTTACCTGTTATCCACTGCCTGTCTCCTTCTGTATTCTCTTCTTTCTACTCTTCAGTCTTCTTGCTGTAAAAAAGAAAGTTATAAGTACAATGTAGAAATATACGTCACACTAATACATAGTTTAACCTCTTGAGTGCCAGCCGTGTACCTAACGCATTGCAAAGCAATACACTGCGTGCCTCTCTGAAGCTCACAAGTTTTAAATAATGTATTATTACTGTCCGGTTCCATAAATATGCTGCCAGTTATAAATATACGATGTCCAAGTTGTTCCCAATAAATGCCATGATACAATAATGCCATGATAAATGCCATCCCAGCCAATCAGCTCAGAGCCAATGGCTGTGAGGGAATTGGAAGCGAGACTGCCCATATATAAAGCCAGACTCACTTCCAGTTACCTCAGTGTGTAACGGGCATCAGCCCATGAGGAAGAAGACGCGGGGGGGGGGGGTCTGTGCAGCATAATTCTGTCTCCGCCGCTAAGTATTTTGTGGAAATTATTTTATCATGGCATTCTTTATCTTGACATTTATCATGGAATTATTTTATCATTTTTTTTAGTTTGGGTCTGGATGTAAATATAGTTAACTGGATAAGGCAATGGCTGAGTGACAGGAGACAGAGGGTTGTAGTCAATGGAGAATATTCGGAAGAAAGGAATGTTACTAGTGGAGTACCTCAGGGATCTGTACTGGGGCCCATTCTTTTTAATATTTTTATTAGTGATATTGCAAAAGGTCTTCAAGGAAAGGTATGCCTTTATGCAGATGATACGAAGATCTACAATAGGGTAGACATTCCAGGGGGAATAAGCCAAATGACAAATGATTTAGGTAAATTAGAAGAATGGACAAGAGTGTGGCAGATGCAGTTTAATGTTGATAATTGTAAAATAATGCACTTGGGACATAAAAATCCAAAGGAAAAATATACTATTAAGGGTACTGTTCTGTCAGAGACAACAGTGGAAAGGGATTTGGGACTAATTATTTGTAATGACTTAAAGGTAGGCAGGCAATGTAATAAAGCGGTGGCGAATGCAAGCAGGGTACTGGATAGCTAGGGACATTAGTAGCAGAAAAAGTGAAGTGGTCATGCCACTCTACAGATCTCTAGTTTGACCTCACCTAGAGTATTGTGTACAGTACTGGAGACTCCATCTCCAGAAGGATATAGATACTCTAGAGAAAATTCAAAGAAGGGCCACTGAAATGGTGACTGGTTTACAGGAAAATAAATATCAGGATAGACTAAAGGATCATATATAGCTTGGAAGAGAGAAGAGAGAGGGGGGATATGATTGAAACATTCAAACACATGAAAAGATTCAACAAAGTGCAGGAGGGAAGTACATTTCAAAGGAGTAAAAATGTTAGGACAAGAGGCCATAGTCTAAAACTAGAGGGACTCAGGTTTAGATGTAATGTAGGAAAGTTTAACTTCACTGAGAGGGTAGTAGATAAGTGGAATAGCCTACCAGCAGAAGTGGCAGAAGTTAATACAGTGACAGAACTTAAGCATGCATGGGATAGGCATAAGGCTGTCCTTAACGTAAGAAAAGACCAAGGACCAAAAAAGGTTTGAGGTTTTTACAGTAGGAAAATGGGCGACTAGATGGGCCAAATGGTTCTTATCTGCCATCAAATTCTGTGTTTCTATGGCATTAATTGGGAACAACTTGGACATCGTATATTAATAACTGGCAACATATTTATGGAACCGTACAGTAATAATACATTCTTTAACCCTTGTGAGCCCCAGAGAGGTACGAGACACATTGCTTTGCAATGCATTGTCTACCCCTCTGGCACTCAAGGTGTGAAACTGTTTATTAGCGTGACACATATTTCTGCATTGTATTTATAACTTTCTTTTTTAACAACAAGAAGCCTGAAGAGAAGACAGAAGATACAGGAAAGAAGAGAAGAAAGAAGGACAGAAGATGACCAGCATGCTGAGGACTCCACTGGACATCAGGATTAATGGTAAATGTTACTTGTTATGGTAGGTTGTTTTTTTACTTAATCAGGTTAACCTTATGAATGCCGGCGGTGTAATTATACCCCACTGGCACTCATAGGGTTGATTCTACTAACTTTGGACATTTTTTAGGCATTTTGGATGTATTGATGTGGGGCTTAGATCTCCATATAAATACATCCACTGTGGACTTTAAAAGCTGCATTAGCTGACTAAAGGCCAGATAAGGGTCTTTAGTAAAAAAGAAAACAAAAAAAAAAACTGGGTCTTAAATTGTATGCGATAAAGTGAGTCCATTATCGGATTTTTACAGCTAACACAGTCCATTAAAGGGACAGTAATGTCCCATAAAAATTGTTTAGAGTTTTGTAGAGATTAAAAAATAAGCTAAATGCCACAAGTCTTATCTCTCAAACTGCTAAGGTTTGAGAGATATCATCCACTAAAGTTCCTCTTTGCCTTCGGTCAGTAAAGCTGACAAAAGGAGATCCGTGTCGGCGAAAAGTATGCGGCTCTTCAGCAGAGCTGCAATAGCGTGATTTGGAATAGTCTAAAAACTGTGCTTGCAATCCAGGCACATCTTATAGACCTTTCCAAAGAAGTAATTCCTTTTAAATCGTGTTATTGCAGCTCTGCTGAAGAGCCTCTTGTCGGCTCCTGTACCAGAAACTCCTGCTGTCAGCTTACAGCTGACATCAGAAGAAGAGGAGGGAGAGGGGGAATTTAGTGAAAGATATCTCTCAAACCATAGTGGTTTGAGAGATAAGATTTGTGGCATTTAGCTTATTTTTTAAGCTCTACAAAACTCTAAAAAAATGTTATGGGACATTACTGTCCCTTTAAATGGCAACTTGTAGCATTTTTTTTCAGTAGGCCAAAACACATGTTACTATAGTGGCCATTAGGGTTTTTTTGCCAGCCTTTTTTTCATAGCACTGATCCTTAAATAGCTAACAGTGCTTGAAAAAATGCCGACATTTTAGCTAATGGCTGCCTTTAAATCTGCACGAGAGGTATCCAACACATCGGGGGAGATTCACTAAACTCTTATAAAGAGGTGATAGGGTGGATATGACTTCTCTAGTTTATCACTTCTACACTTCCTATGTCTTCAGCTTTGGAGATCTTAGTGCATAGGTTCCATAGAATAACATAGGAGCTGTTATCACTGGAGGAGTCATGTCCAATGTATCACCTCTTTATCACACCTTAGTGAATCTCCCCTGTTGTGTTTCAATACACTGCATAACTCTCTGGTACTCAAAGTGTTAGGCTGTCCTGGATTCTTGATGTCACTTTGGTTTCCAATCAGTTCCTCCCTAAACACCTTAGGTTGTTGAAGCAGCTAAAATTCAGTGATCAGAAGCAAAAGTGTCACATTGGATGGCCAAATACCCATGCATCTTCTAAACAAGCCAATAGGGAAGCCTTGGCTAGAACATTAAAGCAATGCTTAGAATAGAAACAATCTTGCTTTAAAATATCTTGGGACTCCACTGTAATATTTATTATGATAGTGTACTGAAGCACTGTACTGGCTGATTTTGCTGCTCAACGGATTGATTAAAATAAAAAACAATTATTCATTACAGATACCTTGGGGGTTATGCACTAAGGCATGATAATGTAGTGATAAAGTGGAAATGACTTCTCCAGTTATATAACTTCTCCAGTTCTGATGTTATTCTATAGAACCTATGCTCTAAGATCTCCAAAGCTGGAAAAATCTTAATGCATAAGCTCCATAGAATAATACAGGAACTGGAGAAGTCATCTCTACTTTATCACCTCTTGATCACACATTAGTGCATATCCCCCTTCTATGCTCAGCTGTAGGGTGGTCACTATTAAACATTTGATAATTTGCTTCATCATATGTTGCAATGCAACCCATTTGTCTTCCTGGTGTATTATATCTACATTGGCATGCAAATAAATGATTACAGCACAGGGAACATTACTGACTAACCTTTGCTTTTTAGAATTTTCTGTGGGAAATAGTACAGCTAAAAGTACATCTGCTTGGTATAGATAAGGTACTGGTTTGGCACTAATATGTTTATGCTTATACATAATTATTTTGATACAGTGTTTACTATATATTTCAGTATAATACAATGCATATTGTGTAAGGTAGGTCATATGATATTATAAAAGATTCAACACGGTTTTAAAAAACTCTGCTGGCTAACATGGTATCAACTTTTTTCCTGGACTAGATTACACAGAAATTCAAAACAAGCTTGTTATTTCAAAGAATGGTTTATCTAAGGCTGTGTGCAGAATTGTTTTAGTTTTCTATAGACATTTCTGAGTTTTTGATTTTTTAGAATAGCAAGCATAGTTAGATCTGAATGTGTAATATAGGGAAAAACTAATATAATAATAATAATAATCTGTACATAGACTAGGTCAGAAAGATATTGATTAGAGAAGTGGTTCTCAACCAGATTGCTGTGGCACTTACTTCTTCTGTAAAGACTGACATGTATGTTGAGTTTCAAATATATATTTATGAAAATTATGATGCAGAATATATTTGTTTTTTATTATTCTGATTCTGAGACTTAAAAATAACTGTATATTCAGATATTTGTACTCTTCATTACTCCTTGACAAATTATAGGTTATAGTTTGAGGTTTCTTTTTTGGAAAATCTCCCTAATCAAAACAAGCAGCATCAAGAGTCAAATCTGGCTTTAATGTAGGGCACACCATCATTTGTTATTTTTGATGAAAAATACCAAACAGGATAATTTTTTTTTTATTTTTGAAAAAAAAAACTGCCATTACTTTGGCCGAGACTCCATTCTATTACAATAAAAATTAAGCAGGCAAAAAGAGAAGGAAAAATGCTTTTTTTTTTCAAAAAAAAATTCTACTTCTGCTTTTCCATTCTGGCTGATATATATTATATATATATTTAATTGTCCAAATCATAATGCATACAGAAACAGCCCAAAATAGCAGTGCAAGACTCCTATGTCCATTCAGATATCCTTCCCAGACTCGACAGCTCTGGGGAAAAAGGTCTATTTAGCCTACAAAGGCCTCAGCCACCTCAAACCCCTGTGTCCCCAGCCTTCCTTCCCATAGTCATACAAGTACAGCTTAACCCTTCTGATGCCAGATAGTTTCCAGTACATTGCTTTGCAATATGTTGTAAACTGTCTGGTACTGGTGAGGTAAGCTGGCAAAAAATTAAACAGAGTACCTCAAAAGAACCCACGAACCAAACCTGGCCTGCCATTAACCCCTCCTTTGTTAGAGTGGCTGTGGCTGTGAAATAACAGGATTTTCCCACCTTTACATTTTGAGCAGATCAGGATGGAGCATTTACAAAAATTAAAGGGAGTCCTAGGACCCCCAAACAACTTTTTTCGTTATAAAGTGGGTACCTCCATTCTCTATTTTAAAAACTAAATGAAAAATAAATAAAATACCACACTTTTTAAGTTGAAATACAACAAAACATTAATATAGGGTACACACACCATATTCACGTATTAAAAAATAAAACGGGTATGGGGCCCCATATTGAAGCATACACTGGCCAAGTAAAATAATAATAAAAAAGATTTATATGGGATCTGGGGCCCCTATATGCGACCCCTTCCTCTGACAAAGTGATATAAAAAGATTAATATGGTGTCTATAGCCCAATGTTAATCAATAAATACGTATAGGAAGGGGTCCAGAACCTCACCATCTGCCCTCTCTTACAGCAATTAATATTGGGTCCCGAGCCCTCAGTTGATTTAATGCCAAATTTGAAAGGGCTCCCTGGGACCCCTTGCACCCCTAACCCCCTTTCTCATTATGGTTAATGTATGTGTAAAAAAACATATACCATGGTCATCCATGTCAACAACCCAAACAATTAAAAGAAATTAATTAAAAAACCCTAAAATTCCTGTGCCACACTCACTGCTGATAAAACTAAGAAAATGTCCCCTCATAATCAGCAGGTTTTTATATGGTTAAACCCTGTCCAAATTTTCTTCTCACACTCTCCTTGACTTGGAGGTGGAGTTAGGCAGGACACCGAATATGCTGTTGAGTAAACTCACCTTCCATAAAATCGTGAATGAAGAGAAGAAATCACATATGTGCAATACATGACCGCTTCCTCTTCTCTGATTGAATTGTGTAACCCTTTTACTCATTTGTGATTGGCTGGGAATTGAGGTTACTCCAGGCACATTTTCTGAGCTGTGTAACCCAACCTCCCAGCCAAGAATTAAACAGGGAAGGGCAATATAAAAATAATCTCTCCTCAGAGTGGCCAGCAGACACAACTGGACCTCTGACATCAAGGTGCATATACATACACATACACTCACCATACCCTGGAGGGGGGATGACAGGGGAAATGGACACCCAATTCCAGTTTTTGCATTAAATTAATATGGGATCTTTGGACCCCACATTAATTTTTATACACATTCTTGCACTGGAAAATAATATGGGGTGATAACAGGACTGAATATTATTTTATTTAACCCCTCCACTGCAAGTGTGGCTAATTCCAGCCGCCCTGATAATGGGGGGTTTAATCATCTTAATTTGGCTGGAGTGGAAATGGAGAGTAAATAATTTCTGTGGGTGGGGTGGTTGGAGGTGGTGTGGGACAGCAGGGGGTTACTTTTAGCGGATGCTTTGCCAAGCTGCCCCGCTGGCATTCACTCATATCTACTCACCTCATCAGACACTGGAGAGGTGAGTGGATGTGAGCTGATGAGAGCGGATGCTTCTCAAAGCTGGACCACTGGATCCACTCACATCTGCTAAAATTGCCAGATATCTGGCAAGGTAAGCAGATGTTAGTGGATTCAGTGGTTCAGTTTTGTGAAGCATCCGCTGGCATCCATTCATGTTAGATATATCCTTTTTGTGTAGTCCCTGTAGGCAACATGAACTAGATGTGATATGTGCTACCTCCAGCTGACAGTGGAAACAAATTCTTTGCTGAAGTATAAAAAACACCTCCACTCTACCTGAGCCACTTCTTATTTCTTACACTGAGGCTGAAAATACAAAACACAAAGATCCTCAATATATATTATATATTCAGCAGCAAGAATACCAAGCTGAATCTCAGGAAGGGAAAAAATGTATGCATGTTGCCTACAGGGACGATAAATAAGGGAATATCTAAATTAAAGTTCATTCTTTCTTCAACATTATTTTGGCAACATCCACTAGATGGCATATGCCAACAGGAGATCATTAAATATACACAATACCCCTTTGTGAGTGAACTACCTAATGTTCCACCCTCCTTCCAAATGTGACCTCAACAGAGTCTTTGATCTATCATAAAATACAAACCTTTTTTTATACAACTTTTTATACCTTTCAGTGACACAGGGGTATGCAATAAGCATTCATATGGCATTGAAATGGTTATGGAGTGATGATGTTTGTGGTGCTGAAGTCTGAGCACATAAACTCCACTCCCCCCAGTGTGCAAGTGGAGGATCAGAGAGAATGCATTAATCGACTTGCTGGTTATGTGTAAAGGAGGGCATCCCTTCCACATATCCAGCAGTTCAATAACCTTCCATGGTAATGAGTAAATTCTCCCCCTTCCTGCATACCTAATTTTAGTGCATATGGCAATGTGCCTTCGTTGCCAAGGAGATGTGCTCATCACACATAGCCAGGCACACATTGCTATAGTTTTGCCCCTTAGTGCATCTCCCTCAAGTTCTTCTCAGTCTCAAATAATACTTCACAAACAGAGCCCTTAGTATCCATTATCTACAGTAAACACAACAGATATATAATAGCCTAATATATTTCTTCAACTACAACTCCAAATTGTATGTCCACATACAGGTTTAGCCAGAATTGCTGTACCTGTGCATTTATTTTTTTTCTCAAAAAGAGATTCCATAGCCTTTATATAAAAAAAAAGATTGAAATATTTTTCACTATTATTTTCACAGGTCATTCACTTTTACTAGTATTTTTCATTCCCAGGCTTGTTTACTAGTGGCTGTCCATTCCATTACATTTTTAAAAGGTGTGTTCTGCTTGTTGTATTTTTTTATTACTGAAAATTATTGACGTTTTTGAAATGAAAAATGTTAGCAGTAAAGAAACGTCAGAAGAGGGATCAATGTGTAAATAAATAATATAAAGTGAGGGAATTTCTTGTCACATGTTTTGTTAAGGATTCAAAAAAATGTATATAATTTATTTGAACTCATCAGGGGTCTTAGATATCTCCAGTGCATGATGTCTTGTAAATATTACACTTTTAATAAGCTATATTAATGTTTTAGAAATACCTAAGTCCTTTATCAAGACCAAGGCCTTGAGTTGTTGCCAAAACATTGAGTTGGCTCATTACAGGTTTGAATATTTGCATAAGTCCTGTAGTGCTTTTCAGTGTTGTCATTCAAAGAACTCACATTGTGCTGTATATTGGAGAAGAGTGCTGAAGCATAAGAGAGAGATTATATAAATAATATTTATATGTATAGATTGATATAAATATTAGTGTGTTTTATGCCGAGAAAACAGCTATTCATTCAGAATTTAGGATAATTAAAACTGTTATGAAGAAGTGAAGCTGTTACTGTCACACTACTTGGAGAAAAGTCGCCTATGGTTGAACTATCCTATAAAATAAAGTTAGTGTGAGCATCAAATCCTGACCGTTACCATTAAATAACCTGTGATTTACTATAGATAATAAACAGTGTAGTTTAGGTACATGTTTCTAGCCAATACCATGATAAGAATGCCTGCCCCATCAGGGCACTCCAGATTTAGGCAAGTCCTTATTTTTTTCTCAAATCCAAGTGAAAGTGTGTCTTGTATAATGAACTTAAAGGGATAGTAATACTTCGTTTTAATTTTATTTTATTTTGTAGGCATTAAAAAACATGAAGAATGATATAAGTCTTATCTCTCAAACCTTTATGGTTTATGAGATATTCACAAGCAAAGTTTCCCCCTCCCGCCCCTTTTACCTAGTGTAAGCCATCTCTTCTCAGATGTGGAATGCAGTCCATAGACTGGACAGATAACAGAAGGGGACACTCTTATTCCTATGAAAACAATGAAATCCCTGCCCCCCTTGACAAGCTTTTCAGGTTTTTCCCTTATCTTAATTGAAGATTGTCCCTCTCTGCAGTCTACCTGGGCAGCTCCCTTGTGCCCTGGCTGAAAAGTGTTACATCAGTAAAAGGGGTGGGAGGGGGACACTTTGCTTGTGAATATCTCTTAAACCATAAAGGTTTGAGAGATAAGACTTATATCATTCTTCATGTTTTTTTAATGCCTACAAAATAAAATAAAGTTAAAACGAAGTATTACTATGCCTTTAAAAAGCAATGATACCAGCATACCTTTACTGCATGAAAAACCTATGTGAGGGGAATAAGGAAGTATTGATTTGTTACCTATAGTTATTCACAGACTGTCATCTGGTATTCTCTGTATATGTAGCCAAGATGTAATTGTTATAGCTCTCCTGACTACACACGTTTATAACTATCTGAATACTATTGAAAATGCTTTTTGAGCTCCCCAAGAACCTGTATATTATATCCCATAAAATGCAACTGAAAAAAACATTTGCTGTCTGGACACTGATTGATGCTACTTAAGTTTAAAGACACAGTTCAAGCTGTAATAATGTTTTAATGAAGGATCACACCACAATGGGAATAACTTGGTTTTCTCAGCAGGGAAACTCCGACAACTTACATATTCGCATATTAAAACTTTACAGCTCTTTACATTGTTATAGCAGAAGAATCATAAATGGTTTTCATGTTAACTCTAGAGGTTTTTATAACCATCTTTTTCTTTACTTCAAATTGCACTATGGAGAATTCAAGAATAATAACAGATGAGATTATTACTTGTATTTTGTCTTTTCGTTGATTGAAAAATATAATTTAAAACAATAAAAATGTAGAAAAGTTGTATAATGAAAACTATCCAGTGTTTATTGCAGGATTTTACTTGGGGTTCAGTTTATTATTATTTGTTGCTTGAATTTAGCTCTATATAGAAAGTGACAGGAACAATGCCACATGACCATAGCAGATAATTATATTTTAATTAAAAAATAAAATAAAACAACTTGGAGCTTTAATAACTTTTGAATAAAAATCACACAACAGAGAGACTACCCTTATTATCTTGTCAAGAAGTACTACAATATATAGTTTTTCCTAATGAAACATTACTGTGCATTTAAGATTTGGGAAGAAAAGCTGAATGTATCAGGCTTCAAAAGCTGTAACTATAAATATAAATTTGAAAGCCTAATACAAGCCAATTGCATCCTGCTGAGAAGCTAGTTCACTTTGTTCCACATAGCAGCTTAATCATCCATTCAGCGATCACTCAGCTTATGTGACACTGTGTCACTTACACCTTCTGTATTACAATCCCTCTTTATCCTGACTTTAAGAGCTATTTAGAGCTGTGCTCAATTATTGTTTTATATATGTAAGAAAACCAAATAAACAAACATGACTTTTAACAGGGGTTTGTGTTAGTGGGGATATATGTGTGTGTGTTTATATACATACATATGTCTGTGTATGTATATATGCATATACAGTAATGTGCAAAAGTCTTAGGCAGGTGTGAAAAATGATGTAAAGTAAATTTTTTTCAAAAATAGACCTGTTAATAGTTTATATTTATCAATTAACAAAATGATAGTGAGTCAACAGAAGAAAAATCGAAATCAAATTAAAGGGCAGTCACATCAAATATTGATTTTTCATTTGTTCACTTACTATCATTTTGTTAATTGATAAAAAATAAACTACTAACGTCTATTTTTGAAAACATTCTTACTTTACAGCATTTTTTTCACACCTTCCTAAGACTTTTGCACAGTTTCTATATATATCTAAAATATACACTAGTATAAAGGCCTGTGTGTATGGGCTGTGGAGCAGTGAGGTAACAGCAGTACGCAGAGCTGGACCGGCCTCTTAACCTTTTGAGTACCAGAGGGGTACACACCGCTGTTACCTCACTGCTCCACGCAATTGCGCCGCCTCACTTACGCGATGCAATCATGCTCAGTAGAGACTGCCTGAACACGGGCAGTCTCTACTGCGCATGACTGCATTGTGACAAACTTTCTGGACTTTTATTATATAGGATATATATATATATATATATATATATATATATATATATATATATGTGTATGTGTGTGTGTGTGTGTGTGTGTGTGTTTATATATCTGTATATAGATATCTGAATTATTGGCCTTGAGATATTCAGTTGATATGTGAACAGTGGGATTTTGTTTCCTTAAAACAGAACTTTCACCAACATTACATTTAGCCCCAAATCATTAATATGGTAGCAATATACATAGAAATACTTGCCATTTGCTGTACAAGTCTGGCATTAGTAAGAGAGAGAATGTTTTCAGCAGACAGCAGTGGGGAACAGCGCAGACATCTTCCAGAGACAGCATCTCTGAGCCTGCACTGTCCGTCCCTTACAACTCCATGATTGGTGAGTTGAATGCCTTTGTGCCGAAAAGTACTGGAAGGGACTGACATCACAGGCGCAGAGAGTGCCTACTGCAAGATCCCAGCTCTGCCTGTCTGCTGAAAACATTCTCTCTTACTTATGCCAGACTTGTACAGCAAATGACAAGTATTTCTACGTATATCGCTACCATATTAAGGATTTGGGGCTAAATGTAATGTTGGTGAACATTCAACTTTAATTAACAATTCAAGGCAATTTCACCTTTCCCAAACTCCAGAGGTACACACCACACAGTTTTTAACTTTACAGATATTTCCACCTTCTCAGTGTTACAGTCACATTATGAGAGGGGGTCAGAAATGAATTCACAAATTAAGTTTTTTTCCTGCATCAAATTCCCCATTAGAATCATTTTGGAGAGCTGAAAAAAGCTCCAAAATGACCATAAGAAGCCCAAAGAAAATGTCTGGCCATCAGCTGCTCAGCTTGCTTTGGATCAGGCTGGGGAAACCAGGGGGAGGTGGACAGTAGCCTCTCCGGACCCCTGTCTTAAGCCCCATGTACCAGGGCAAACCTCCCCTCTTCACCACTTGTGATTAAACACTGTTGCTGGATCACAGAAATCTTGCTGTGTCGGTAGTGTCATCTACCAAGTTAAAAAAAAAAAAAAAAAAAAAAATTGTGAGGAAAAAACACCCATTACCCCAAACTTCCCATCCAAAAAACATGATTCACACCTGCATTGCCATGGTACTACAATTACCTGACTGCTCTACAATTAGTTAATTAGTTTTTTTTGTCTTTGTTTTTTTAAAGAAGGGATCAAAGTGACCTTTGTAAAGAAATGGGGGATAATACTATCTCTCCAGCTCTCCACCCTGAAGAGATCAGGATGTAGAGAGTAAAAAAATAATATAGGTTCCATTCACCCACATATTATTTTTTAAGTGCAAGGATGTGATACATTTTAATATGGGGTCCAGAACTCCCATGTTAACTTAAAAAAAAAACCCGGAAGGGGTCTCCAAAGCCCTTTCTATATCCCCCCCCCCCAGTATAATGTGTGTTACAAAAACATGTGCTCACTGTGGCTGTAAGTCATTTGCCAGGATACGACTAGTGTATGGACACTCATGATCAGGTAGTAAAAAGCAACAGATGGCCGCTGCTTGCTGGTACACCAGCTGAGCTAGGGAATATAGCTGCAGGACCCAGGATGGGGTTCCCAGGAGCCACATGCTGGTAGACTGGCAAGGCAGTGGCTAGGATTAGACTTTTCAATCAAAATTCCCTCCAGAAATACAGCCAAGACTTATATTAAGGAGGGTAGGACAGAACAGCCTTTAGTGTGGGTTATGTGTGGTTTTTGTTTCTGGCTGACAGATTTAAAGGGATAGTAATACTTAAAATGTAAAAAAAATATGTTGTAGGGTTTATCCCCCTGAGTAAAACAAGAGTACTCCCACTGCTGAAAGGTGTTTTATTCAAAAGTTATTAATTTTCAAAGTTGAATTTTTAGGTGCAATATCACAGTGGCCTGAAATTGTACAGTGGTGCTGTTGCTACATGATCCTATGGACAGCTCTGGTCAATTGACCATAAATCTCCATAGGATGGTGTAGCAACAGCGCCACTGTACAATTTCAGGCCACTGTGATATTGCACCTAAAAAATTCAACTTTGAAAATTAATAACTTTTGAATGAAACACCTTTCAGCAGTGGGAGTACTCTTGTTTTACTCAGGGGGATAAACCCTACAACATATTTTTTTTTACATTTTAAGTATTACTATCCCTTTAATCTGCTAGCGGTAATTATTGACACCAAGGCTTAAGTGTCATAACTCGAGGTTCACTGCTGAATTTGTAGTCGCTGTTACGTGTACTTCTTCAAAATAGCCTTTATTGATGAAACATAACAGAGGGTGCATTGTAAGAAGACCTCTTCTTAGGTATTTTCATATTTATATATTGGTGCTCCAGACCCCATATCATTTTTTTTTTGTTTAAAGCCTTTCATAACAAATATACCACCCTAAACTTGTGTCCATGTCACACCAAAATGCCATGGCACACTGGCTGAGCACTGCTGGTCTAGGGTTTAGGCATTATGCAGAAAGAAAAAGAAAGCGGTTCTGGAGCAAACCAACTGTTCAATAGTGAACAAATTCAAATTTATGGGATAAATATAGCTTTAATCCTTTGAGAACCAGAAAGGTTTACATTTCATTGCATCATCAAGGGTTTAAATGGGGGTTTTAAACCCTTGGATGCTCTCTTAGCAATCATGGGGATGTTCATATAAAGTACATTTAACTCCAGTTCCCCTGGAATATTTTGAGAACATTTGAGACCTCTGATGAAACCATGAATTGAGTCCACCAAATTTAGAAACTTGTTTAGAATCCATTTAATTTTTGCTTTTGCCTTCCTTCAGCCCATTAAAATATGTGGAAAAAACAGCTACATTGGTGTGTTATACACCCTGGACAGCATATGTCCTTTCTGATAATAGGATTAAGTCGGTTCCTTACTGGGACCCTTGGAAACTCAAAGTGAAGCCCTCTGAACCTGGAGTCCCACAGATACCTCCCTGCATTTAGCAACAACACATGCAATGAAATGAGAGAATTCAGTTCTTTAGAAAATCTATCACATGGATATATTTATTTGTTATTTCTATTTACTACAACACATATTCAGCCATTTATTAACACCTTGGACTCTAAAGACAACTTCAAAGCATTGGGCACATCTCTAAAGACAAAGGATTAATGGGTTTTTTTTTTTTTAGAATTAACCCTCTGAGTACCAGGGGAGGTGAGCAACACATTGCTTCACAATGCATTGCTCACCCTTCTGGGACTCAAATGGTTAACTGTGGCCTAGATTTGATTACAATTGATAACTGCTTTCTCTGTTTGTATGTAACCCTTTGAGTGCCAGACAGGTATCTAACACATAGCCCGTAAAAGTCTATGGAGAAATTTGTGGATAAAAGTTTTCAATTGTGTTGTAATCTAGGCCTATGTTAACCTCTCTCTGTCCGTCAGACCTTTATTACCTGCAGATTGCTCCCTCTCCACTGACAATTTCACATTTTTCCCCATCAGCACAATGGTTTGGATCCAGCTCACAAACACTCTGGCACGGAAGCCCATTAATACTTATGTAACCAGGTTTACAAATGCAATCTGCCTCTTTTGTCCAGGAGTTTATTGAGCATTCTGAAAATTCATCACATGCCATAAATTTGCATGGGTCTGCTTGATCAGCTGTAAAAAAAGAAGATCACATTTGTTTAAGTGTAACCATTGGCACAGGAGAAGGATACTTATTTCTAAAAGGATGGCAAGAAAAATCGCAAACAACACCAGCTTCTTGTTACAGTTTCAGTTTTACAATTAGGAGCAAATGTATTTTAACACAATACAAATTGAGAGATATAAAAAGTTAATACTTATCGCATAAAACTCAAAGTGCTGAGAAAAAAAGAATGTGAACCTAATGATAAATAAGGAAATATGTGAGGCCTTTGTTGAATGTATAGAATACTAAATAAGTAACTTGTGCATAATTAATGCATGAGCTAGAACCATGCTTTGTAGTGGGTGTAATCAGTCAGAAATACATTTTGAAAGTATTTATCCTTACACTCAATAAACCTACTTAGGAGTCTTTCAAACAATAATCAGTTACATCTATTTATATATTTTTGCATAATATCTGCAGTTGCCTTTATTAGCTGTCCACCATTTTATGTCTGTTCTTAGTTTCCTCCCCCCATGCAATAAGCTGAATGAGAATAAAGAGTCCCACCCATGATTATAGGACCATATAACATTCTCAGTGTAGTAATATGTCCCTGTTCATTTATAGATCACTGCAAAGTTCCAATGTAAACAGATACACCAGACCGTATGAAGGGCATATTCCTAAGCAAGTATTCAGGTACTTAGTTCAAGAGTGCAATTCTCCTTTAATCTCTGTGCATGCTAAAGACGTATCCAACGTATCAATAACATCTATGAGGTTAATGATATAAGTAATGGGTGGTATTGGCCAAAGATGCTTCTTTCATCCTTACATTAAAGAGACAGGTTCATTAAAGTGTTGGAGAAACTATAAGATTTCTGGAAACTGTTATATTTATTTAGAAAGTGTTTTACCAGGAAGAATACATTGAGATTTCTCTTGATTCCAAGTAAGTTCTGGAGACATATGAGGCTAAAAGTGAAGTGGACCCATAGAAGGCAGTGCCAATAAGGCTAGTTGAATAAAACTTAAAATATTTTGGGGCATAGGTATAAAGACAAACTAGAACAATTCTGGGGCAAACCAACTGCATTGTAATGAACAAACAAAATTGTGTATTGATTTAAATGAGACCTTAAATCCCTTCAGAGGTCTCCAATACAATGTAGGGGCAGTAAACCATAATCATAAAAAAATACATAGTATAGGTCCATGCTGAGTACAACAAGAGTGATTCTGCTAATGAGTGATTCTTCATTCAAATTTTATAACATTAAATTTGGATTTGAAATCAAAATAAAATTCAAGAAAAGTCTACTCTGGAGGGTGAGGCTTAACCCTTTGAGTTCCAGAGGGGCACTCAAAGGGTTAAGGTCTGATAAATCCTTGGCACGAAGATAGCCTTGAGATTTTAGACATATGCCATTTCTAACCCTTAACCCTTTGAATATCAGGGAGGTATCTAAAGCATTGAAACACAACGCGTTGGTTAACTCTCTGGCGCTCTGAGTGTTAACTCTCCAACCTCACTCAATAGTCACACTATTGTGAACTTTGCCATTCCATTATCTGAATACAGAAAGAGAAAATTATGAGCATATTTAATATTCATTGTTATGTGTAAGTACGCAAATAGTAGAAGATGTATCTTCACATGGAATACACTAAGCTGCTGTGACGTATATATTTAGGCAATTACATAACAGACTGCAGACACACTACACTCTCTGAGGCAGGCATAATCTTAATTTTGATAGCTTTCCTGCAAATGAAATTAGTATGCAACTCACACAGGCTATCAGCTAGGTAGCACTGACATAATTTAATTGTAATCTGATATACACATTTTCAGTGATTGCTTTTGTGCTTATTTGAAAAATGAATGAATCTATTTTGTTTTAAAATATCACTGGTTGTGTGGCCTACATAATTGATTTTCTTTAATTATGATGTACTAGAGAATATTATTCCAAGTACCCTTCAACTGTATTGGATTTAAGAAACATGTTTGAGCTTTAATAAAGTTTGAATTAAGAATCTCTCAACAATGAGAATACCCTTCATTTACTTCTAAACACAATATTTGTAGAACCATCTATCATGCATAGAGTTAAATATATAAATACTATAATACAATTAAATTACATTTAATCTTTCTGAGATGGTATCTATGTACAAGAGAAAAACTTTGACAAAGTACCAGCGTTCATCTGTATTAAATTACTTTAAATAGTGAGGACTCAGTCTTTTAATTAAAAAATGTCCATAGTTTTTTTATTTTTATTTTGCAATTCGTGTGCAATTTGTTCATTTACTAATTTGCATTGCTTTCAAAAATGAAGAAAGGTAAACACTAAGTATATAGTCATGAGCGAAGAATTTATATATGAACATTTAATACAATTTTAAATGAATATTTCAAATTATAGCATTGTTATGAGTAAGCATAATAAAGAAATGCTATTAAGTACCCAATTAGCCTGGAGAAGCAAGGTACAGAGACAGGGAGCATTATAATGATGGATTTTATTATGCTATCCAACCTTGTTTCCAGAAAAACAGATTAGCCAGCAAATATTATTTAAATATTGAACAAACCATTTTCATTTTCATCAATGTTAAGCTTTAAAGGTCACAAAGTGTTTTGAAATGTTCCTATTGTATTTTTGCCTTTGTTTGCTACTTCTGACCATTAGTCATCCAAGCAATTTTCCTTGGAAGCAATGAGGTAGGTTGATCCGCTAAAAGTAATTCTGGGAGAGCTAATGACATAAAATAAAATTTCCTTACATTCCTACTGATTTAAATTGGACTTTAATTCCTTGGGGGTTATGCACTAAGGCGTGATAAAGAGGTGATAAAGCGGAGATGACTTCTCCAGTTCCTATGGTATTCTATAGAGCCTATGCACTAAGATCTCCAAAACTTAAGAAATGTTAGTGAACTGGCTCCATAGAATAACATAGGAACTGGAGAAGTGATATCTCTGGAGAAGTCCTCTCCACTTTATCACCTCTTTATCATGCCTTAGTGAATAACCTCCAATGAATGAGAGCTATTTCTATAGCTCACTGTGTAGTAATGTAGTTAAATCAGTGGAATTTTTATCCACTATGATGCAGATGGTTTGCTCCAGAATTGCTGCAGTTCTTCTTAGTACTTTAGACTTTATAGGTCGTATGTATAAAAATGTATTTGGTGCAATTTTGGGGTAAACCATAGAGGTCACTTAGACAAATGTCACCAGATTACCATTACTTTAAATGGAATTTTTAACTCCTTTAATACTAGAGAGGTCTCCAACACATTGCCTCACAATGCGTTACAGACCTCTCTAGCATTCAACGGGTCAAAACACCCAATTTAAATCAATGGTATGCAAAGGAATTTTGTGTGTCCTGTTAAAGTTGGATTTGCTCCAGTCCACTTTTATACCTCTAGCCCTATAAGTCTGAGTGACTGCTCCATCTTTCAAAATACTCGTTCTATAGAAATGTGCATTTGTTGTTTCATATTCATCAAAGAGAGACCTTAAAGGGATAGTAATACTTCAAATGTAAAAAAAATATATGTTGTAGGGTTTATCCCCCAGAGTAAAACAAGAGTATTCCCACTTCTGAAAGGTGTTTTATTCAAAAGTTATTACAGCTCAAAGTTGAATTTTTTTAGGTGCAATATCACAGTCGCCTGAAATTGTACAGTGGCGGTGTTGCTACACCATCCTATGGAGATTTATGGTCTACAGACCAGAGCTGTCCATAGGATGGTGTAACAACAGCACCACTGTACAATTTCAGGCCACTGTGATAGTGCATGGTGGCTCAGTGGTTAGCACTGTTGCCTTGCAGCGCTGGGGTCCTAGGTTCAAATCCCACCAAGGATAACATCTGCAATGAGTTTGTATGTTCTCACCATGTTTGTGTGGGTACTCCGGTTTTCTCCCACACTCCAAAAAACATACTGATAGGTGAATTTAGATTGTGAGCCCCAATGGGGACAGGGACCAATAAGAGTGTAAAGAGCTGTGGAGTCTGTGTGCGCTATATAAAATAAAGAATTATTATTATTATAGTGCACCTAAAAAATTCAACTTTGAGCTGTAATAACTTTGAATAAAACAACTTTCAGCAGTGGGAATACTCTTGTTTTACTCAGGGGGATAAACCCTACAAAATATTTTTTTTTTACTTTTGAAGTATTACTATGCCTTTAAAATAAAATAAGTAGATGCCGATATAGTTTTGATCCAGTAACAATGTGAATGTCATGTATCTTTTTTTCTTTAATGCTTGTGTCTGTGATAGAAGCACCCAAGTCATTGTTTAATATATTGCCATACCAACAGAAACCAAAAGGAATGCAGTTCTCAAACAAATCAAATCCACATAATGGGGCTCTTAACCCTTTGAGTGCCAGAGGGTTACGCAACGCATTGCTCTGCAATTCATTGCATACTCCTCTGGCACTCAAAGGGTAACCCCAGTCATCAATTGAATTGTCCCAACAGATCCAAGGCTATAAAAGGCATTACCGCTCCATGTACTGTTTTAATAACCTACAGATCTTGAAAAAGCAGCTGATAATGCTGCAAAACACGTGGATATCAAATAAATATTTTTGAAGATATTTGGAGCGCACCCTGTTTTTTTCCCTGTGGTGATGAGCAATTGGTTGTAAGTACCGAGCAGAGAGAGTGGAATATTCTTTCAAGCTTGTATTGCTGTATATATGTATATGCATATAGACAGCCATTATACCATGTGAGTGTTATATATTATTTTTGGTTACTCTTTCTTGGTGTGATAAGGCACTATATCATGCCTCTTTTCTTTTCTTTTCTTTTCTTTTCTATATTATATGAATGATAGAAAGGACTCCAAATCATTGCTTTATATTCATGGGGTTAAAAGCTTAACTGAAATTAATGAGGATTTTTTTTAGTTGTCTCTTATAGCACAGTTGGTATGCTCCAGAACTGATAATTTGTGTTTTATAAATAAGGACCTACATGTTTAATAAAAAAAATATGCAGGTGGACTTTACCATTAATTATAGCTAGGGGAACTAGGGATATGTTTCTGACTGCTTATCCATCCCAGAGTTTCTCACCCATAGCCTACAAGTACCCAGAACATACATGTTTCAGTATTCCCTTACAGGTGTCTAATTTGTAGATATCATACTGGTTATTAGTTCATCTATGCTCAGATACATAAATCCATAGAACCTGCATTGTTAGGCTATGTTCCCACAGGTAACTTTGAGACATAGAAACACATACAGACACACACACACAGACATGTGTAATTCATGAGTAGAGATGAGTGAAAAAGTAATATTTTTTTTCTGTTGCAAGTTTTGTGGAAAACCTGCAATTTGACCCTTTTTCCATGGAAATTCCTACACATATTAACCACATAAGGTTTCCACTTTTTTAGTAACAGTAACAAGCTTCTCTCAAGAACTCTGCTAGTTTCTACATATGCATGAAAAATCCTTGCAGAGGGGTCAGACTCGGTATGTGTGGTTCTATGACTACCTATGCAGTGAGACAGAGCTCAAGGGCAGTGTATGTGGCTCTGTAGATTGCAGTGCTGTGGGAATAGGCTGGTGACGGTCAATATTTGTGGTTCTGTGGCTACTGTGAGACAAGTATGGGGGTCAGAAGATGTGGTTCAATGGCTACCAGTGCAGTGGGACAAGGCTGGGGTCAGTATGTGTTGTTCTATGGCAATGGTGGGCAATATAAGGCTGTCCAGCTGTAGCCAGAAAACTCCCATCATTCCTCACCAGCCAATGGAGACCTCTCAAGCATCCAAGGGGTTAATCAAGTTTTTCAATCCCTATATAGAATTTTTAACCATAATGTATAGCCCTTTGGTGAGCTTAACAGCCACATTTGTTGCCCTTGTGGGAACCTGGTTGGTTGTCTCTGAAGTACATTATGTTATGTACTCTACAATCTTATTTTCAGGTCCTGTTAGTTCTATTCCAGGCATGACACATTCATGTTATCTAGTAAAGCACATAGTACCCACACAGTTATACAATGGGGTGCATGTACACAGGGAGTTCAGTTCTTTTTGAGACATAAAGGGCTGTTTCTAAGTGCCAAGGGGATTTAATCCCACTTTGTGACAATGTACTTTGTGCATCCAAATTAACACTTTGGTCCAACAGATGTACAATGGGGGACTGTGTAGGCACGTGCTCTCCACCCCCCACCAGGTGGAGACAATTTCCAAACTGAGCACACAAGAAATCTGGCTAAACTTTTTTTTATTCTTGCTCCAGGGATGGAGCAATAAGTATGTCTAGATGGTGTGCAGTGGAAACACTGTGCTCCTGTATATACAAATACCCAAGAAACTCTGGATTCTGAAATTAGGCCTTGATTCTATTACAGTCAGGAAAATTTGCTTAATGGATATCTTATGATTCGGCACATATTTCTATCTGCTCTGTTCTACAATAACATTCTGATTTCTGATTATTTTTTGCCCTGAAAATGTCCCACAATGACCCCAAAGAGAAACTTGAGGAAACCAAATAAAAGTGTTAATAACAAAAAGACAGAGACACCAGTGGGAGAACATTTTTGTCAAAATGGGCACAGTGTCAGGGATATTAAGTTAACTGTATTGATGGGACGGTTCCGCACTCAGAGGGACAGAAAGGTATAGGAGGTAAAATTAATGTTAAAATTTAATGCAATTTGTAGTGGTTTAAATAGAGATAAAGAGTTTTTGTCACACTACAACTTAGTTGATTGACCTTTCCAACAGACCCAAGAGCATCGTAAATACCTCTAAAGCCTCAGTGGAAGAGTGCAATTTACCACTGACTGATTAAAGATATCTGGATCTGGATTGAGTTATCTTATCTGATTTCCATGCTAAACAATGTGATGTGTACTTGTATTTAAGAGAGATGTTTTTATATTTATCTGTATAATATGCCTAAGGAAGAGACCTAAGGTCTTGAAAGCTTGCATTTAAATCTGCTTAGTTAGCCAATAAAAGGTATCAAAAACTATATTTGCCTCCTGTATTTCTACGGCTAACACAGTACCAACTCTCATCTGTTATGGGAAACAATTAAACAGTGAGTGGCTAGATAAAGACTAATTGCGTTTTTTTTTCTCATAGTGGTCTGGCAGCAACCTAGGCAAGATTGGGTGGCTGGGGATTGTTTATTCTGTTTAATTTTTAGCAATGGCAAGTTTGGTGGCAGGATTTTTTCCTTTGTTTTTATTTTTGTACACACACACAAACCGAGGGGTGGAATAGGTCCTGGGGATTCCTTCTATGTTTTTGTTTTTTTTAATAATATAGGGGCTTTGGAATACATAACCCCAATTTATTTTTAGTTATTAGAATTCCTTTTAAAAATTACCTAATGTGGGATCTAAAACCTCCATTTTATTAAAACAAAACTGGAAGGCATCCCTAGGACCTCTTCCACCACATGCTGTGTGTGTATGTACACTTCCTGTAGCATATGGAAAACTTATCTTTTCTGAGGCCTAAAATCTAGTCTTACATATACTCTGAAGGATCAGATATTCCTGCCTTTTCTACCCATTGATTGTCCAGGATTATCCACTAATTGACTGAGATAAGATAGTCTTTCTGAATAATAGAGCAAATAGTGCTTATCTCTCAATACGAACAGCACAAACACTATTAAACAAAAAGAAATTAAAATGAAATAAATACACAGTTTAAAGAGCAAGTGTAGGATTATATTTCAGGAATTAACATATGAATAATGAATTGTAACATTTAAGTACATGATATTTAACATATTGTAAACTATATAATTTTTTGGAGTTATTGTTCATTTAAGTTGATTTAGACAGTGTGTGACTTAATATGGGGTCCCAGGTTCCATATTGATTTCATTCATTGGCTTTCTTTTTTCTTGTTGGAATTTTGTTGCATTTTTACATTTAGAAAAGTGGGGCATACCACATTTTTTTAATTCCATAAAGAAGGGAACAAAAGTGCCCTCCTTTTAATGAAAAAAAGTGTTTGGGGGTCCCTGGGCCCCCAAGTATTTATTTTACCAAGTTTGTATATATGTATATCTTTATTTATATGGCGCCACACAGTGTACGCAGCGCCTTACAATAGACATACGTTACAATAAAGAAGAGGGGATGAAATAAGTACGACATTCATAGAAACAATGGGAGAGAGGTCCCTGCCCAAAGGAGTTTACAGTCTAATTGGGTAAAAGGAGACAGACAATGGGGTAAGAGGGTGTCAAGTGCTGAGATTACAAGTGCTGAGTTTGGCCAAAGGCATTGCATGGTCCTAGTGCTCCAGAAGATAAGACTACTATGACTACTAGCAAAGAGTATGATATTGTCTTGTCTTGTCTACAAATGTAAGTGATCATGTCCTTTTTTTGTCACAATTTAGTTTGCAGAAAATTTCTTCTTAACAAGCAGAAAAATAGTTTGGGGGACATATTGTCTTCTTGTCGGATGCTTTTTTCTATATTGATCTGGATTTTATCATTGTTGACCTGTATTCATGCAGTTGCATTTTCATATATTGATTGGAGGCTATTGATGTAAGCTCTATCTATTCTTTGGTTGATCAGGGCATTTATTATTGTTTGCCAAAGGACTTTTCATAGTCAGTGAAGCCTATGCATAATGGAAGTTTGTATTCATTGTGTTGCTCTATAACTAGTTGTACATTCTGTATATGGTCCATTGTAATGAAACCACTCCTGAAGCCTGCTTGTTCTTTAGGTTGTGCCATGTTAAATATTGTGTCCATTCTTCTTGATGGTACCTTTGTGAAAACCTTGAAGACCACTGGCAATAGGCTTATTTATCAGTAGTTTTTAGATCTGCCTTATCACCTTTTTTGTGCAGTAGGATGACTTCTGCATTTTTTCCATGTTTCAGGCATTTTGCCGAGTAGTAGGTATTTTGAAAATAGCTTAGCTAGGGCTCTGAACAAGGGTTTCCTTCTGGCTTTAAACATTTCAATAGTAACTTTATTAGGTCCTGTTGCTTTGCCATTTTTAATAGATTTTATTGCAGCTTCTACTTCTACCAAAACTTAAGGCACATGTCAGCATCTGGTACTGTATTCAGCTGTTGTCCTTCATCCATAAATATTTGAATCAAATTCTTCCACTCATTTTAGTATTTGTTGTTGAGTTTTTGATGTTGTACCATCTTCAAGCTGTAATGGAAACATTTAGTGAATATGTATGGCTGTCTTTCATTTTGCTTTCTGTACCACTTGATTTTCTTCCAGTATCCTCTTGATGAGTTCAGCATTGATCTTGCGCGTTTCTTCTTTTATGTGCTTCCTTATGATCTTGCACAAATCTACATATTCTTCCCTATCCTATATAATAATTCGCTAAAATGTGTGTAACGCTGCAGTCATGCGTAGTAAAGACTGCTGCGCGTGCTGCAATCATGCGCAGTAGAGACTGCCTGCGCTGCGGCTGATACAGAGCCGGAGGGTCCAGCTCTGTATCAGCCGTGGCGCAGGCAGTCTCTACTGCACATGACTGCCCCGGTACTGGCTGGCAGTGACACTGTGGCCCGTGTAACGGGCTCTTCAACTAGTTTCTAATATTACAGCTTTGCTTCATGGCAAACTTTTGATATTTGGGTTGATTTTTATTGTTTTATAGTAGGTGCAAGGGTCTGGGCAGTGTCTATCATAGTCTCAATAACTTTTTCATTGTGGGTTGAAATGTCTGTGTCTTGCAGTAGCTGAAGCAATTAGACAGTGCTAACTCAAAATTCTCATGATTTTTGCAATAGCTGGCTAGAGTCAGTCTTCAAGATTGTTGACTTGACAATTTTCTTTCTTTCTTGCAGTCAGTTTTGATTTTTGCTTTCACTAGACAATGATCACTTCCAAAATTAAAATGATTTAAGACTGAGCAGTCAGTGAATATTGTTTTATTATTTGCAAATATGAACACAATTCCACTTTTATTACCATTAGGGATTTTCCATTTTCTCTAGACCATTTTCCTGTACAATTAATTCATGTGTACAAATGTTGTTCTCCTGTTGGTTGCCTTTAATGTCTCTTTTCACAGTTCCATGTGGTCTGATCAATTTTTCACCATTCTGGATCTTGCCAATTCTTGCATTGAAATATCCCATAATACTTTTGTAATGGTAATTGTCCTGTTTGTAGAGGCATAATAAATTATCATAAAATCCCTCACTGTGTCTACTCGTAGGGGCATTAACTTGAACGATTTGAAGAACATAGACACTTTTCTAGTTTGATAGCACAGGAAGCTATTCTTTCAGAAATACTTTCTACTTTCAGTCATTTGTTAATGAATAATCAGATTATATTGTCCGTCATCGGTTCCTTTACATATAGTAAGTGTTTAAGCCAATATTAAATGTTCCAATGTCTTAAGACCAAAAGCAACCTGATAGAACCCGGTAATTCTTAGCACCCTCTTCCATTAAGCTGGTCTCCCCGCTGCCATAGGAATTTGCTTGCAAGCATGCTGGGAGAATGGACCATAATCTGCCTCACTGGACCAGTGTGGGTTGTCATATTTTGAATTGTTTTAGTCTGGTGTCCTAGCTTTGATCTGTCCACCTTGGATGACCTTGCCTGGAGTATTTGATCCCAATGGCATAGTTCTCGGCTTTATTGATGATTCCAAACACTCTTGCCATGATAAGGCATTGACCCATGGGAGTGTGTGTGTGTATATGTATATATATATACATCAATCTTCACTATATATATATTGTCAGAGAATCTGCTCTTTCCATAAAGAAATGGCTAAGAATCTGTTCAGTGGCCATTTTGTATGTGTATATATGAGACTGTATCTTTAAACATATTTTGTAGAAAGAGAAATCTTAGTCTTTCTCATGAATACATTTTTGTAAAAGAGCTATCTGTTGGGACGGAAGGATGTTACTCCCCTTAGCCGGTTAATGTAGCTCAACTGAAACTATGTTTTGAAATAAGCAATTCCTGACACATCCTTCACAAGCGATAGTGTTTGAGGCTTCTATTGTTTGAGAGAAAAGCATTTATTTTTTTTTCATTTGATTAGTTTTAAAAATGCTATCTGCAATTTTGGTATTATATTGACACCTGGCGACATGATGGATTTATGTTTCAAATATATGTTATATTTATTTACTAATGTATATTATTACTATATGCTAATTCTCTGAGGGGTGACCTATGAGAGAAGATTAGGCATATCCTTCCATAAAGGGGTCATATAAGCATTGTTTTGGGTCTTGGAGAGGAGTCTCCTGAGGGTTACCAAATTTCCTGGTTCCTGAGATGCACAGAACCATGCCGTGCCTAAGACCACACCCTATTTACGATTGGTAAAGTATAACTTAGTTATTATCTTTACACTGTATAAATCTCCAAGGTTTTCATAACCCAATAATTTCTGGGATTATATTATATTTTCTTTCCAGTAAGAACTGGCCAGCCTACTGAGAAAGAAATTCAGTAGCCATTTGGCTGTAAAGCTTAGTATAACTTTCTGGAAATTATACAGTTAATTCACGATGGTATAGTGTAAGGACCAGATTGATAGAAATTTTAGATCATTTGGAGTTACAGACTAGCTAATAAGCGGATACCTGAAGAGCAATTGTTTATATTGCGTGCAGGTGTCTGTGCCGGGTTGTAGTGAGTTACATTTGTTATCGTTGCAGACCAGCATATAGAACTCACAGTTATATACTCTGAGAGAGTCACTGTGCTCTATTTCTCGATGTTCTATATCTTTCTGTGTCTTTAATTGTGGATTTGGCATTTTGGTTGATCTCGTTCTACTTTGTTTTATCTGATTGTGACATCTAGCGTAGTTTGTATCGTTGACGGAACAAAAACCTTGGAGTTTGTTGTTGGTTGATCTCTTCCACCTATGACTCTGGTTAAACCCTTGCGCTGATAGATGTGTGCAGACATGAATTTGTCATTATAATCTTTTAGGGTTAATATGCTTTGATATAAATCTCATATATATATTATCATTGTGTGTTACCCATACCTTATTTTCTTTTGCTAAGATTATAATGTGGTAATGCATATTTTTACCAGGAAATGTATTGCTTTATTCTGTGCTCATCCAGAGGTATGCATAAATTGAAACCAGCAGCCATATAGTTAAATTTTTGTTTTGTGTATCTGGGACTTTTAGTCTTTCAGATAGAGTGTAATATTTCTTGCAATATTGTGCACCGTGGTTATCAAGGTTTGCCACTTGATCTGTGTCCTATTGAGTACAATTCAAGTGACAAGTTCCCTGCCACTTAATTGCATTAGTACATCGGGGTGGGGCATGTGTCGTTGCACTGCCACCTGTTGTACTTTCTAAATTGTAGGAATTATTAACCTCACTACTGCTGGATTCAGACATTGCTAATTTATCATATATTTTCTCATGCCATAGATATATATATATATATATATATATATATATATATATATCTTAGTTTAGAATTACTGCTTGATATATATTACTGAGTCAAAGTTTACATATCTCTGTTTCCCAATTCACCGATTACTGTTGTGTTCTCTATAAATTACATTTTATTTAGCTTTAAATAAAGTTACATATATTGTTTCACGAATATGTGTAATAGATTCTTTTGATCAGTTCTGTTCACTGTGGAAGAGTGTGTCATACCTAGATTGTGTGTAAGATCTCAAATTTATTTACATTGTTTATTTATTTTTATGTGAGAGATATACAGTACACGGTCTCCTGTTATCACTGTGTCTTATCTCCCGACAAAATATATATATATATATATATATATATATATATATATATATATATATATATACCCTTCACCAAAAGTGCAGGTTTTAGGATGCATAACTATGAAAAAATATGTATATTGTCAGAGTAAAACATAACAATGGAGTATTGTGGAGTAAAACAAATGTACTCTGCTGGGAGAAGCTTAATCCTAAAGTCACTACAGAACAAGTTCAAGACTCTCACTGTTGTTATTATTGCTAGATATGGAAATCAGATAACCATGTGCTTCATAAAAAACAATAGTAGTATTGCATATTGCTGTAAAAAATGCAAGTTTCACTGTAATGACCTGCAATATATGTTTTCAAAATAAGAGTTTAGTGCCACTTTAAGGCTATTCTCCTAGGAGCACATGTAAATCAATCAGTGGCTCAGTCAAACTGACAGATTCATTGGTGCTTATGAGTCACCTATGCT
Source organism: Rhinophrynus dorsalis (assembly GCA_037306005.1). NCBI lineage: Eukaryota > Metazoa > Chordata > Amphibia > Anura > Rhinophrynidae > Rhinophrynus > Rhinophrynus dorsalis. The sequence continues at coordinate 325,592,423 of CM074720.1, read as the reverse complement.
CATATGAGGATATTTTTTAAACTGCACTGCTGGGAATCCCAGGAGTAGGTTTGGAACATTAGCTCTTGGTGGTTTACTAGTGATGTTTTCATGCATGTTTTGGTAGAAACTGACCAGTTCTGTTTATGAACAGTAATGTCCAAGAATGGCCAGAACTGGACATAGTCAAGCAAGCTCAGGTTCCTTCCCACATTAAATATATTGCTTGCTGAAACCCAAAATGAGCTAAACAACTAGATATGCTGATTGTACTTTTTAACCCTAACTGAAGTGAAATGAGCAGCCTCCATTTATTGCTGAGTTTAGAAAATGAATTATTGTTTTACTAGTTGAACAGCCCGTTACACGGGCCACAGTGCCTCAGGCAGCCGGTCGCAGGGCAGTCACACGCAGTGGAGACTGCCCGCGCCTCGGCTGATACAGAGCCTCTGGCAGCCGGTCACGGGGCAGTCACAGGCTGTGGAGATTGCCCGCACCTCGGCTGATACAGAGCTGGACGCTCCTTCAGAGCGCCAGCTCTGTCTCAGCCGCGGCGCGGGCAGTCTCCACTGCTTGTGAGAGGTGCACGCGCAGCAGTGTCTACTGCGCATGTCGGGCGTTACACACAACTTGGCGAATTATTATATAGGATATACAACTAGTTGAACAGCCCATGTACATGGGCCACAGTGCCAGGCAGCAACGGCCGCAGTGCAGTCATGCACAGTACAGACTGCCCACGCCGCTGCTGATAACGAGCGTGGTGCTCCGAATTCAGACTGTAGTCCTCTCTGCACACGGTGCGCAGAGAGGACTACGGTCTGTATTCGGAGCGCCCCGCTCTATTATCAGCTGTGGCACGGGCAGTCTGTACTGGACATGACCTGCAGCGCACGCAGCTGTCTGTACTGCCCATGACAGCTTCTGACAAACATACATTAGCAAATTATTATATAGGATGCCACCATCACCATTTCACATATGCTGAGTTTACAGAATCCCCAAACCAGTAAAATGATTGCACACACTCACTGGGACTTTATTTCTGAATGGAATACATTGAGCTTGAAACCTTTAATATGGTTAAATGAGCGGTGAACTACTTTATGGAAAACTACGGGCCTTATTCATCAAGCCAAAGGGGAGCAATTTTGGAGCAAAGTAACTCAACCATAGAGTGGGGAAGAAAATTCCAATTTAATCCCTTGAACTATGAATTCTGAGAAGGGTATTAAATAAAGGATATATTAGCAGAGATACACTCAGTTTCCTTGGTCAGATTTATAAAAGCAAAGTGGTGTTATTCTGGAGTAAACCAACTGCACTATAGGGGACACATAACATTTTCTGTTAAATTAAATTAGGTTTTAACTCCTCAAAAGCTAGAGAGGTCGCCAATGCACTGTGAAACAATGCACTGGACATCTCTCTAGCATTCAAGGGGTTAAAGAGCTCTATTTAAGTGCATGAGAATTTAGCAGCTTTTATTTGTCCCCTATAATACAGTTGGCTTATGCCAGAATAAATCTAGTTTGTTTATAAATATGGGCCCTTGATCCTAATATCCTGAAATAATTTGGTATTTTATACCTAAAATATATAAGGATTCAGTTTGACCACCTGGTAAGGAAAGGAATCAGTTACTGAACCTTTTTGAAAATATAGCTAGCCTATTGCTATATATTATGTATTTGAATTGCCTTCCTGTCTCAAGGACTCTATCATGGTTATGCAACATTTTAATTAATTTCAATAGGAGGATGGCTATAGCTAGGCTGATGCTCATATGATGTCTTTCTTTAGCAAAATACTCCATGACCTTGGTAGCCAAGCTATTGGTGGGGTGTTGTTGACACACCTGGGATTCATTTTGTTTCAGGTGGGCTGTCTGATATTCATTCTGGTGCCCCTTCATAAACTCCTCATATTTAAGATTATTGCTCATTATATCCTTTTACTGCACATTATTTAATCTTTGAATGCTAGAGAGTTCTCCAGCAAGCCAAGGGTTTGCAAACAATTTTGTGCTTGAATGTTATATGAAAAGAGCAGTTTCTGTGTATGGGATTACATCAGTGGTGGAGTCATGGGAGGTTTGACGTATGCAGCCATGGGTGGAGCTGAGAGCACCTTGGGCACCTTGCGTAGGGGCTCCTAAAATTGTTTTAATATTCTTATATATATATAGTAGTGCAAAAGCCTGTGTACACGGGCCAGCATTATGTGCTTTCGGACAGTCTCTACTGTGCATGACTGCATCGGCAGTCTCTACTGCGCATGACTGCATCAGCAGTCTCTACTGCGCATGACTGCATCAGCAGTCTCTACTGTACATGACTGCATCGGCAGTCTCTACTGCGCATGACTGCATCAGCAGTCTCTACTGTACATGACTGCATCGGCAGTCTCTACTGTGCATGACTGCATCAGCAGTCTCTACTGCGCATGACTGCTTTGGGCAAACATACATCTGTCCTTTTATATTATAGAATTATATTTAATATGTTTTTAGAACTGACTACGATTATAACTACTAAAATAAATAGCAATTCCTAGACCAGAGCTAGGCAACCTCTGACTCTCCTTCTGCAAAGGACTACAAATTATATAATTCCCAAAAGACTATGGCAGTTATAATCCCCAACATCTGGAGAGTCAAAGGTTGCTACCCCTTCCTTAGACAGAGTAAGTAATACAGCAGTCAGTTCCACTTTCATATTCTTACCAGGTTCAATGTCAAGTGAGTAGCTGTCAATTTTCAAGTTGAGGAGTTGTGCAGCAGCATTGCAGAAATCTTCCAGAACACAGTGCACTGCCTCTGTGATGTTGTAGGGCACAGACTTAGCCAACTTCAGTTTGCTGTTGACAATCACACTGCCTTTTCTGAAGTTGAGGATTTCCATGTGCTTAAATCCTGTAAGATTGGATTGAAGGAATGGCAGCAGCTGCAAGAAACACAAACGTATCATTTGAATAAGATTGGTGGAGGGTATAAAACTGGAGAAATAAGGAAAGTGTCTGTGAAATTGTCACAAAGCAATGTATGGATATATGTATGTATATATTATATATCACTACCGTTCAAAAAGTTTGGGGCCACTTCAGAAACAAGTAGTTTAGAAATAATGATTTTTAGTTTAAATAAAAATTGGGTCCTTCAAACCTGCTTTCGTTGAAGAATCCTCTATTTGCAGCAAATGCAGATATCCCATTAAAAATCAGCTACAATAGTCAACAAGGGACAACAAGTTTAATTTCATTTAGTGTAGAGGCCAGCTCAGCCATTGGCTGAGAAGGGAGAAGCTTTATTTAGACACAGTCTTCGTGGGACAAATGTCTGAACAGTTTGTATTACCAAGTAGTGGTCCCCTCTAAAATCTGTGAGAGAGAGAGGGCTATACGGTAACATTTATTTATTTATTTATTATTTTTAATATGGTTTTCTTCTCTGTGTTTATTTTTTCTTTTTCATTTTGCTGCTTTCATGGTTGTGTGAGCATTACATGTTTGCACATGTTCTTCTAGAGTTTTGTCTCAAGCAAATTAGGTTAAACAAATAAGCAAATTTGCTCAGATGTTTTTTTTAGCTCCTTCGGAGCAGACCTGTAATACTCATGAAAATATCTTCTATGGGCCGAGTAGCTATCCCTAGCTCTGTTGGAGCAGTACTTGAAGATTTAATGCTGCCACTTAGCTGGCACTAGTTCCATTGGAGCAATACTGCTTTGTTTACTGGTTACTAGGAGCAGTCCTTCATCATTTTAACATGGTTCTCATTCTTTTTATTGTGAACAATTTGGAAGACACAGGTCTGATATTGTATTAACCCTTTTTCCTTTATGGGATCCATTTGAAAAATATTAATTTATTATACCTGTATTTCTTTAGCCCCTTTGAGGCAACACAATTAATTTCTTAATTCTGTATTATTATTAAATATATTTTAATGTCTAGCTCCTTTGGAGCAGTTACCTGTTTCAAATGGTTCCCATTCTTTATTTGAAACCATTCTACAAATATATATTTACACTAGCAATGTAGGACAGCGTTGCCTGTCATGTCATGACCGTTGGGCGTATGTGTGTGAAATGTAGACACACTGATAAACACAGACATATCCAACACACAGGCACACACATACACGCAGTGAGTGTCAGAAACATGCAAAAGACATGCATACACACATTCACATTGGAGATGCACACATGTACACACACACGTAGCAGACATGTGCAGACAGATGGGCGCAACAGACATGCTCATACACAGGTAACAGACATATGAGCGCACACACACAACAGACATGCGCACACACACATGCAACAGACATACACACACACAGAGGGGACACTGACACAGTGATCGCTGCCCCCCGTGTCTGGAGTTTCTGGCTCTTGCTGCTCCCCCGGATCTGTAGGTTCTGAATGTAGAAGTGTGGGCAGTGGGCCACCCTGGGATTAGTGTAGGAGCTATGCAGTGCTGTGTAGGTAACAGTGTTGTATTGAAGTGAATATCTGCATTATTCAGAGAGTTAGAAGTCAAATGTAGCCCTCTAAGGAGAAGAAAGCTAATTACAATACAGTTGTTTTGCTTTATGTAAAACTTTGGTGCTAAAGTTTCAAATAATACTACTCTGTGTACAGACCTGCCTTTTACTTCAGAGCAACTCTGCTGTAAACACTCTAGGACATACTTGAAAACGAGAGAAATGTCAATGTATTCTTCCAGGTAAAACATTTTCTAAATAATAAATAAATAATTATAAATAACAAAATGTAGTGATGACTGCAAAAGGACCATCTTAAAAGAGACAGGAAATAGATATTGAATGGTCACCTACTGAAATCATGCCCGGTACGTGCAGGAGAACGCTTGTCGGGGACAGATCTTAGGTGGCATCTCACAGTCCCCTGAAACCTCTCAGGCTAAACCCTTGCTGGACATAGTCCTATCTTGGGCTAATGAGTCTATTGTTGTGTCTGCCTTGATAGACTCTGGTGCGGCAGGTCATTTTGTGGACACTGCATTCGCTGACCAATTTGGGATCCCTTTATTACCCTGTGACTCTCCTTTGGCAGTTGAAGTAATTGATGGCAGACCCATGCTGCCAGCACATGTTACCCATGAGACGATTCCACTTACCCTAAGTGTGGGAGCCCTGCATAAGGAAAACCTGAAGTTTCAGGTGATAAACTCTCCACACTATGCTATTGTGTTAGGGTTTCCATGGTTACAAAAACATAACCCTAAAATTGACTGGAACACATGTGAGATATTGTCTTGGGGGACTCACTGTGAGGAGTCTTGTCTTTCACGTCCCATCAGACTTGCTTATGCCGAATCTCAAGGCCTACCGGAGGCATATTTGCAGTTTTCCAAGAGCTTTACCTCCCCATAGACCATACGATTGTACGATCGAGTTCCTGTCTGGGACTACCCCTCCACGGGGCCGTACGTATCCTCTATCTGTGGAGGAGAATAAGGTCATGGAGGAATATGTGGCTGATGCCTTGGAGAGGGGCATAATTCGGAAATCCTCATCCCCTGCTGGTGCTGGATTTTTTGTGAAGAAGAAGAAAGACGGAGAATTGCACCCTTGTATCGATTTTCAGGGCTTAAACAAAATAATGGTAAAAAATGCGTATCCCATACCATTGATCACTGAGCGGTTTGACCTCTTCAAAGGTTCTACAATATTTACCAAGCTTGATTTGAGGGCAGCGTACAATTTGGTCAGAATCAAACAAGGTCATGAATGGAAGACAGTGTTCAACACCTGGAGTGGGCATTATGAATACCTAGTCATGCCCTTTGGCCTATGCAATGCTCCCGATGTCTTCCAAGAATTAATTCATGACATTCTGAGAGAACTCTTGCAAAGCTGCGTTGTTGTATATTTTGATGCTATCCTTATCCATTCTCCAACACTGGAGACCCACTATGTGGATGTTTCCAGGGTCCTTTTTCTCCTGAGAGATAACAACTTGTTCTGCAAGTTGGAAAAGTATGAGTTTCACAAGACCCAAGTTACCTTTCTTGGATATGTTATATCTGCATCTGGATTCGCGATGGACCCCCAAAAACTTTCTGCTTTGGTTCAGTGGCCTCGTCTGGAGGGACTTAAGGCAATTCAAAGATTTTTGGTCAGCTCCTGGAGAGGCTTCTCGCCCTTGTGGCTACTTTTCGAAAAAACTGTCAAAGGCGGAAAGGGTGTATCAGATTGGTGACAGGGAGATGCTGGCTATAATTTTGGCATTGAAGGAATGGCGTTATCTGTTGGATGGTTCCAGATCCCCTATTTTGATTCTTACAGACCACAAAAATCTGACGTACTTGATTGAAGCCAAGCGGCTGTCCTCCCGTCAGGCCAGATGGGTACTATTCATATCCAGATTTAATTTCGTGGTTTCCTATCTTCCGAAAAATGTGAAGGCTGATGCCCTGTCACGACAGTTTTGTAGTAGGTCCAAGGAGGAGGTTCCTCCCGCTCCAATCATTCCTGCTGATCGCATTCTGGCCATTACTTCTCCTCTGGGAGAGGAGATACTGGCCGCCCAAGCATCTACCCCGGCGGAGACTCCTAGTGGGAGATGTTTTGTACTGGCTCAGTTCCACATAAAAATTCTGGAGAAATACTATGCTTCCAAAATTGCTGGCCATATTGGGCGAGACCAGTTAATCTGGTCCTTGTGTAGACTGTTTTGGTGGCCGAGCCTCCGGTCTGATTGTGCTGCCTTTACCGTAGCCTGCACCACGTGTGCCCAAAATAAGGCTCCACGACATCTGCCTGTGAGCTTGCTCCAGCCTGTGGCCAACGGGGAATGCCCCTGGTCACACTTATCAATTGATTTCATGGTCTACCTTCCTAGGTCCATGGGCTATACTGCTATACTAATGATTGTAGACAAATTCTCAAAAATGGCCCACTTTGTGCCACTCTAGGGCTTACCATCCACGCAGGAATTGGCGGTGGTATTCGCAAGGGAGGTGTTCCGGCTCTATGGTATTCCGAAGGTGATTGTGTCTGATAGAAGAAGCCAGTTTGTGTCCCGCTTCTGGAGATGCTTCTGTGCGCAAATGGGAACTCAATTGGCATTCTCCTCCGCATACCATTCACAATCCAATGGTGCGGCAGAAAGGTTGAACAAAGCTTTGGAGCAATTTCTCCGCTGCTATGTCTCTGACCACTACGACAATTGGACTACCCTGTCGCCCTGGGAGAAGTTTGCCAGAAATTGTGATGTGAACTCTTCTACACAGTGCTCCCCGTTCTTGGTTAACTATGGGTTTCAACCCTCAGTTCTTCCTGAAACCCTTCAAGCACAAGCTAATCCAGCTCTGGACGAGCATTTGAAGGCACTCCGTTCCTCATGGGTTTGGGTACAGCATACCTTAAGTGGTTCAGTGCAGCATCAAAAAAGGCAGGTTGACCATAGATGCTTGCCGGCACTGACCTTCCAGGTGGGAGATAGGGTGTGGTTGTCGTCCCGTAACTTGCACCTCCATGTCCCATGCAATAAACTGGCTCCTCGATTTGTTGGTCCCTTCAAGGTGTTGCGCAAGATCAACCCGGCGGCTTATGCTTTGGAACTGCCTGCCTTATACATAATGTCTTTCATGTCTCTCTGTTAAAGCCCTTGGTCTGCAACTGGTATACTTCCGCTCCTGTCCATCCTGCTCCCATGATAGTTGCAGATCATGAGGAATAAGAGGTTCAAAACATTCTGGACTCCCGTGTAGTACGAGGGCGCCTACAATATTTTATCCATTGGAAGGGACATGGTCCAGAGGAGTGCTCCTGGATCCCTGCTGCTGATGTTCACGTTCCTCTCCTGATGCGCAGATTCCATGCACGTTTCCCTGACAAACCTGGGCCGATCCCTTGGAGGAGGGGTCTTTGAAGGGAGGGTACTGTGACATTACCTTGTTTCCAGCACCGCCGCTTCAGCAACGCTTGGCGTCTTTCCACATGTCATCAGCAGACGAGAGGCTTCAGAGTGAAGCAGGCCTCTGTTTTATGCCATTCTTCCTGTAGTCTCCTCTTAACTACATCCTTCCTCTGAGCCTGATCCTCCTACATACTTCCTGAGGAGGGGTTTAAAGGGCAGTCTGAGCCCTGACTCAGTTACCCTTACGTTGGTGTTCTGTGCAGTTCATTATTTGTATTCCTGATTATTGTTGTTGATCCGGCTTGTCTGTCCATCCATTCTGGTGTTGACCTGTGGCTCTGTCTGGTGATTCTCCTTGTGCATTCCGATGTGGCTCAGATATCCTTTCTGGTGCAAACCTGTGACTCTGGCTGACTACCCGCTCCGTGTATGACCTAGACTTGTCTGACTACCCACTCCAGTGTTGACCTGGGGCTCTGTCCACTATGCATACCATCACTTCAGTGGATATCCTACCTGGTGCAAACCTGCAGGGTGAGTCAGTATCACTCTTGGGCATTACTGTACCGCGAGACTCCAGCAGGCTGAGGCCTAGTCTCGGACAGTGTGGTGGTGATATTGGGAGACTGCTATTCCTGATACAGTACTCACCTTTTCATTCACCCACTGTGTATATATTTATATCACATTGCTGCTATTATTCTCATAATAAAGGTTATATTAACTATACTGTCTGACTCCTGGATTTGCTTGCCAACCGTAATAGGCTGTAGGGGCTCTCCATCACAAACCTTACAATTCCAGGTGATCCACTCTCCTCAATATCCTGTTGTCCTGAGTTATCCATGCGTGCACAAACACAATACCATGTTCGATTGGGTAAGGGCAGAAGTCATGGCATGGTCACCTAACTGTTAAAAAGACATGCTTAGCAAAAGTGGTGAAGGTGCTAACCACATCCCTGGTCTCTTCGCTGCCTGAAGAGTACCAAGAGTTCTGGGATGTATTTGATAAAGTCCGGACTGGGGAGCTCCCGCCTCACCGCCCATATGATTGTATCATTGAGTTGCAACCGGGTGCTATACTTCCTCGAGGTTGAGTGTACTCTCTTTCTGTCATGAAAAATAAGGTCATGGAGGAGTATGTTGCGGATGCACTGTCCTGGTGGTTCATCCGCAAGTCCTCCTCTCCCACTGGGGCCGGATTCTTCTTTGTGAAGAAAAAGAGTGGAGAACTGAGACCCTGTATTGATTACAGGGGGCTCAGCCGTATCATGGTCAAAAACACCTACCCAATTTCACTTTCTACCAAGCTATTTGATCCAAGGTTTTCATTAAGCTCGACCTGCGAGGGGCGTAAAATTTGGTATGGATGAAGGAGGGCCACAAATGGAAAACTATGTTTAACACCAGGAGCAGTCATTACGAATACCTCATAATGCCCTTCAGTCTCTGCAATGCTCCCGCAGTTTTCCAGGAATTCTTTAATAACGTCCTCCAGGACATGCTCCAACAATGCGTGTTGGTATATTTAGAAAACATTCTGATCCATTCCGCCACCATGGAAAGCCACCATGAAAATGTAGCCCAAGTTCTGAAAAACTAGGAGAAAATAATCTATTTTACAAATTAGAAAAGTGTAATTTCCACCGCAAACAGATCACCTTCTTGGGGTACGTAATTTCAGAGGTTGGTTTCACTATGAACCCTGAGAAACTCTCAGCTGTTCTTGAGTGGCCGCGACCTGTAGGTCTCCGCTCCCTTCAATGTTTCCTTGGGTTCACTAATTACTACAGGAAATTTATCTGCAATTTTTCCTCGAATTTAAAACATCTTACCGACATGACCAAAAAAGACTAACTCCACTCACTGGTCTCCGGAAGCCAGCAAAGCATTTGAGGCATTAAAAGTCGCCTTTGCCGCAGCACTCATTTTGGCACACCCGAAACCCGAGCTTCCATTCATGATTGAGATCGCTGCTTCTGAGACAGGAGTAGGCACCCTCCTGTTTCAACGTCCTACTTCTGAGAGCCAGTTGCACCCGTGTGGGTATTTCTCGAAGAAGCTAAGTCCTGCAGAGTGCAACTATGAAATTGGTGACCGGTAGTTGCTGGCTGATGCCCTAGCCAGACAGTTCTCAGGTGCTAAGGAGGAGAGCCCTCCTAGTCCTATTATCCCTCGTGACCAAGTACTGGTCACCATATGTACAAGCATAACAGAGAATACGGGCCACCCAAGTAGATGCACATGTTGAGACTCCTTCTGGGCGCTGTTTTGTACCTATTAAACTCCGTACCAAGATACTTTCAACATACCATAATATGAAGTCAGCAGGGCATCCCGGTGAGAACCAGCCTCTCTGGTCAGTTTCCCATCTTTTCTGGTGGCCAGAACTTAACAAAGATATTGCTGCCTTTGTTGTTGTCTGTCCAGTCTGTTCGCAGGCCAAAATCACACCGTCAACTTCCAGTGGGCCTTCTCCAACCCATACCCAATGGGAAGAAGCCATGGTCACACCTTGCCATGGACTTCATAGTTAACCTTCCTTTTTCTAATGGTAATATAGTCATCCTCATGGTCATTGACCGATTTTCTAAGATGATTCACTGCATGGTCATTGACCGATTTTCTAAGATGATTCACTGCAACAGTCTTTGTCAAAGAGGTCTATCGGCTACATGGGGTTCCCGATCGAATGGGGCTGCGGAAAGGGCTAAACAGGCCTTCGAGCAATTCCTGCAGCTCTATATCTCAGACCATCAGAATAATTGGTCGGACCTGCTAACTTGGATGGAGTTTGCTCATAACAGTGCTGTCTCAGCTTCTACCCGGCTCTCCCCCTTCATAGTGAATTATGGGTATCAACCTGATTCCAGATTTGTTCTCTCCCCAGGGGAATCCGTCATTGGAGAATCATCTCTAGTGAATTCGTTACACATGGGTGCAGGTCCAAGAGTCGTTGCGATGCTCACAACAATCCCTGGAGTTACAGACCAATCATAATTGCCTACCTGCACCCTCCTCTGACATGTGAACCCTGTGACCTATGCCCTAGGCCTCCCTCCCAATATGCGGATACACAATGTGTTCCTTGTCTCGCTGCTGAAACTCCTGGTATGCTACGGTTACTCCTCGACCCCATGCAGTGCCCGTTGATGGCCATGAGGAGTTTAAAGTCCACTCCATAGTAGACTCTCTTAAGTTTCAAGCAAGGCTTCAATATTTGGTCCATTGGAAGGGGTACGGTCCAGAAGAGCACTCATGGGTTCCAGCTGCAGACATGCATGCCCCTGCCCTCCTTTGTGCTTTCCATGCACACTTTCCCCATAAACCTTTACAGGTGTACTGTCAAGGTTTGGCTGATCTGCTCTAATTCTGCTGCTTGATTCTGCTGTCTGAACTAATCTAGTGCTCTGCTATCAGTTACTGCTGCCTTCCCTTTCCTGGATTAGGCTGAATCAGCTGACCTCTCTGTGTTTGCTTACCTGACTGTTATCAGCAAACCCTCCCAGGGTATTTAAAGCATCTTGGCTCACTTCTTGATGGCTTGTGTCTGATTCTGGCTGCAAGTGCATTCTCCTGAATTGCTGATTATTTGTGCATGACCTAGCTTCGTCTGACATCCCTTCTGGCTCCTGACTCCTGGATTGTTCCTCACATTGTTGATCTCTGTATTCCTGACCCCGGCTTGGCTGAGTACCTGTCCTGGTTCCTGACCCCGGCTTGTCTTTTGGTTTACGCTTCTGGATCACAATTTTGCTTTGTTTGCTTTTGTTATTTTAATAAAGGTGTTTTGCATTTTATATTTTTGTATCTGTCTGGTTCCTGGTCCCTAAATGAGGCTTGTGAATACGTGTTGGGTATTGGTTGCGTTCCACTGAGCCTCACCCCACGCCCCCTGTGGTTTCCTTGATTTCGTCTTGATTGAGTGTCTCCCTGGTACACTGCCTGAACTGTGTGTCGAGCTGGAACGGTGACACGTTCATATTGGTTTGTAGACTGTAAGAACTATCGGCAGTGGTACACGATGTCTGGATCTATATCATTTCTCAGAAGAAGAGGTGAACATCTGGATACAGCTCATCTTTAGATACCGAGGACTTAGAAGGACACAGTTTTATTGGCTAAGAGGGGGCTGGGACCCCAATACGCTTCACCCCAAGATGGGCTGAGGGCATTACTGTATATGCTTTTTATCTTTTTCTCTTTTGCTAAGTATGCTGTGTGTTTCATCTGCTACACTAAGTTTCCTTGGCTGACCACTGCATCAACATTGCCTGTTTTTTTTGTACTTCTTCAAAAGTGCTTGGACAGCACATCTGGAAACCCCTGTATGCCTTGAAATTTCTTCTTGGGAGACACCTTGCTGATGCAGTATAACAACCTTGTATCTTGTTGCTGTGCTCAGTCTTGCCATGGTGTAAGACATTTGACATTAAACTGTCTTCAGCAGTCTCACTTTGTTAGAAGAGTTTGGCTGTTCCTCCTACACAGGTGTGTCTGTTTCAGTAAATGGGTGTTTCAACCTATATTTTAAATGGATGATCATTAGCACCTGTTTGGTATAATTGTTTAATCATACACCTGAATATACACCTACAAAATCACTGACTTTGTGCAAGTGTACCTAGAAGAAGTGATGCTGTTTTGAAGGCAAAGGGTGGCCACACCAAATATTGACTTGATGTAGCTTATTCTTCTGTTCACTCACTATCATTTTGTTAATTGATCAAAATAATCTATTAATGTGTATTTTTTTTTAAAAGCATTCCTACTTTACCGCATTTTTTTCATACCTGCCTAAGACTTTTGCACAGTACTATATTTCCCCTTTAAACTAGCTTGCTCAAAAACATACAATGTAATATAATCCATTTTAAACCCCTGAGTGGCAATACATTGGACACCTATCTGGTTGGCAAATGGTTACACTCTTTTAAGGCATGGGAACTTTTTCATATATATATATATATATATATATATATATATATATATATGTAAACAGATCATTTATTACAGTGAGTGTCACCTCTGAATAATTTAGGGCTTTCCTTTTTCCAGCTCGCTTCTCAGGTGACAAGAGAAATAAGATTTCCTGGCAATGTTGTTATGACTAACATGTTCTGAGTTCACACATATAAGCATTTATATGATGGTTTTATATTGCTATCAATAATATATTGCTAAGATATTGATATATGCAAATATGCCTTTGTACAGAATATAGTTTATTACATTGCATTTTTATTAGCTACTTTATTTTTAGTGCTGACATTTCCTGGAAAGCTCTAAACTAGTTCAATAATGTTACAGGTAATTAGAGTATAATAGTCCTATAGAATGGAGAATTGACATTCCCCGACAATGTACAGAAAACCTTTACTTTGATTGTCCTTAACCACTTTGTCGCTAAACCTTTTAACCCCCCAGTGCTAAGCATGTTTTGACACTTTTTTGGCAGTTTACAGTCAATGACAATTGTAGGTATTTTTCATACACTTTTTTTCAGCAGTCCCTGCATTTTCAAAATATACCATTGGTTTGTCGATATGAAACATGACCAGGAAATTATACCCAGGATGCAAAAAAAAAATGTGAATAAAAACAAATGTTTGGGAGTGTATTTTTTTTTATCTTCCACAACCAGGTGCTTAGGGTTCTAAGTTTTAGTTTAGAAAGAAAATTAACTTTATTGATCATTAACCTATTACAGAGGGCACTCAAATTATTAATATACACTATCAAAAGGGACACGACATGACATTGCCCATGTAAGACTTGTTTAACTGTATGTAGTAGTGCTTTTATTACTGAATAATGAAAGTGCTTGGAGATGGTTGCTTCCAAAGTTATAAGAACGTATGGTCCTGTAGCTGATGTTGGACTTTAACCACTATTATCCTCAGGCTGTCAATATGTGGCTGAAGATGAGGGGAATAGTATGACAAGAATTGGAGGTACAGAGAGTACATATCACTGTTGTATTCAGTGTTGCTACTGAAAGTAAGAGTAGATGGATGATTCGACCAAGATAATATTAACCTTTTGGGTGCATGTAAAATTGGTTTTCAAACCATTGCACTGTGGTGAGGTATTCATATGATTAAACTGAAGTCTTGGTGGTTTGGTTATTATTGTGCATTGCAAATGTTTGGCACTAATATGTACACAGCGGGAAAGGGATTTGCTAATGTGCACACCCAGCTCACTATGTATTTCACATGCTCCATTCTGACATGTTGTACTGCTGAAGTCTATATGCTGTGTGTCCCCATGATGGCTGAGCCATACACAGTGGAAGCATGTAAGTGAAATGAACAGTAGTAGGTGGAGATGGAAGGGTGGAACATTTGTAGGCTGCTGGAAAAATACTTAACCCTTTGAATACCATAGGGGTACACAATGCTTTGCACCCTCCTCAGGCACTCAAAGGGTTAAAGCCTCTTGAGCAATGTTTCTTTGTCCACTTGGGCCTGCAAAACACTGTCTGTCATCAGGGCCTGCAGTTCCTCCTTAAGGGTATATGAGTATGTGGCTGCAACACCATAATGAACCCTGGCCTATGAGGCACGATTGTGAATCCAAATTATGACATCATGAGTAAAGATGGGTGAACATTTCCGTCTCAAACCAAAATCGGCGAATAATGGCACTTACCGCTTGGCAAAAAATTTCCTATGAAAAGTGCCATATTCATTAGTAGCTCCTCTCCAGAGAGAAGTGACACCTCATTGGTAAGAGCTAACATACCATAGGGGTACCAGAAGCAAAATATCAACCTTACCAAAATCTTTTTTTTCGTTTTCATATTTGATCTGCATCTACAAAAATTGCTGTAATAACTAGTAGTGTTGAGCGAGCATGCTCGGCCGATGCTCGGATCGGCTCGAGCATCGCTCTGCTCGGCACATGGCGGTACTCGTACGAGTACCGCATGTGCTCGCCCGCCATGTTCGGGTCTCCTCCCCGCACGTTTTGCGGCTGCTGCGCAGCCAATAAACGTGCAGGGAGGCTCTGACATCGGTGTAATGCCAGCAGCCATGTTGGCTGCTGGCATTACACTGATTGGCTGGCCAGAACCCGTGGTCAGGTGCTGTATAGCACCTGACCATCGAGTTCGGCTCAGTCTGAGCCAGGGAGAGCTGAGGATAGGAAGGGAAAGGCAGTGTAGGGAGGAAAAAAACAAAAATTGTGAAAAAAAAAGAACCAAAAGTCCTTTTTAGGACTACTGTGTGTGGGGGCAGCAGGTTATTTGGTGTGGGGGGAAAAAAACAAAAAAAAAAAAAAAAAAATATATATATTCTGTTTAGTGTGCAAAGTTGCAGATTAGAGCACATTCTGTTTAGTGTGCACAGTTGCAGATTAGAGCACATTCTGTTTAGTGTGCAAAGTTGCAGATTAGAGCACATTCTGTTTAGTGTGCAAAGTTGCAGATTAGAGCACATTCTGTTTAGTGTGCAAAGTTGCAGATTAGAGCACATTCTGTTAAGTCTTCAAACTAAAATATCAAAGTCACGTATTCCATTCAGTGTGCGTCGCCGCAGTTTAGCAGCACATTCTGAGTACTGTGCAGAGTTGCAGAATAGGAAGAAATACTGTTAAGTCTTCAAACTAAAATATCAAAGTCACATATTCCATTCAGTGTGCTTCGCCGCAGTTTAGCAGCACATTCTGTGTACTGTGCAGAGTTGCAGAATAGGAAGAAATACTGTTAAGTCTTCAAACTCAAATATCAAAGTCACATATTCCATTCAGTGTGCTTCGCCGCAGTTTAGCAGCACATTCTGTGTACTGTGCAGAGTTGCAGAATAGGAAGAAATACTGTTAAGTCTTCAAACTAAAATATCAAAGTCACATATTCCATTCAGTGTGCTTCGCCGCAGTGTAGCAGCACATTCTGTGTACTGTGCAGAGTTGCAGAATAGGAAGAAATACTGTTAAGTCTTCAAACTAAAATATCAAAGTCACATATTCCATTCAGTGTGCTTCGCCGCAGTGTAGCAGCACATTCTGTGTACTGTGCAGAGTTGCAGAATAGGAAGAAATACTGTTAAGTCTTCAAACTAAAATATCAAAGTCACATATTCCATTCAGTGTGCTTCGCCGCAGTTTAGCAGCACATTCTGTGTACTGTGCAGAGTTGCAGAATAGGAAGAAATACTGTTAAGTCTTCAAACTAAAATATCAAAGTCACATATTCCATTCAGTGTGCTTCGCCGCAGTGTAGCAGCACATTCTGTGTACTGTGCAGAGTTGCAGAATAGGAAGAAATACTGTTAAGTCTTCAAACTAAAATATCAAAGTCACATATTCCATTCAGTGTGCTTCGCCGCAGTGTAGCAGCACATTCTGTGTACTGTGCAGAGTTGCAGAATAGGAAGAAATACTGTTAAGTCTTCAAACTAAAATATCAAAGTCACATATTCCATTCAGTGTGCTTCGCCGCAGTGTAGCAGCACATTCTGTGTACTGTGCAGAGTTGCAGAATAGGAAGAAATACTGTTAAGTCTTCAAACTAAAATATCAAAGTCACATATTCCATTCAGTGTGCTTCGCCGCAGTGTAGCAGCACATTCTGTGTACTGTGCAGAGTTGCAGAATAGGAAGAAATACTGTTAAGTCTTCAAACTAAAATATCAAAGTCACATATTCCATTCAGTGTGCTTCGCCGCAGTTTAGCAGCACATTCTGTGTACTGTGCAGAGTTGCAGAATAGGAAGAAATACTGTTAAGTCTTCAAACTAAAATATCAAAGTCACATATTCCATTCAGTGTGCTTCGCCGCAGTGTAGCAGCACATTCTGTGTACTGTGCAGAGTTGCAGAATAGGAAGAAATACTGTTAAGTCTTCAAACTAAAATATCAAAGTCACATATTCCATTCAGTGTGCTTCGCCGCAGTTTAGCAGCACATTCTGTGTACTGTGCAGAGTTGCAGAATAGGAAGAAATACTGTTAAGTCTTCAAACTAAAATATCAAAGTCACATATTCCATTCAGTGTGCTTCGCCGCAGTGTAGCAGCACATTCTGTGTACTGTGCAGAGTTGCAGAATAGGAAGAAATACTGTTAAGTCTTCAAACTAAAATATCAAAGTCACATATTCCATTCAGTGTCTTTCACCGCCGTTTAACAGCCTATTCTGTGTACTCTGCAGAGTTGCAGAATTATAAGAAATACTGTTAAGTTTTCAAACTCAAATATTAAAGTCACATATTCCATTCAGTGTCTTTCACCGCCGTTTAACAGCCTATTCTGTGTACTCTGTACAGTTGCAGAATTATAAGAAATACTGTTAAGTTTTCAAACTCAAATATTAAAGTCACATATTCCATTCAGTGTCTTTCACCGCCGTTTAACAGCCTATTCTGTGTACTCTGTACAGTTCCAGAATTATAAGAAATACTGTTAAGTTTTCAAACTCAAATATTAAAGTCACATATTCCATTCAGTGTCTTTCACCGCCGTTTAACAGCCTATTCTGTGTACTCTGTACAGTTCCAGAATTATAAGAAATACTGTTAATTTTTCAAACTCAAATATTAAAGTCACATATTCCATTCAGTGTCTTTCACCGCCGTTTAACAGCCTATTCTGTGTACTCTGTACAGTTGCAGAATTATAAGAAATACTGTTAAGTTTTCAAACTCAAATATTAAAGTCACATATTCCATTCAGTGTCTTTCACCGCCGTTTAACAGCCTATTCTGTGTACTCTGTACAGTTCCAGAATTATAAGAAATACTGTTAAGTTTTCAAACTCAAATATTAAAGTCACATATTCCATTCAGTGTCTTTCACCGCCGTTTAACAGCCTATTCTGTGTACTCTGTACAGTTCCAGAATTATAAGAAATACTGTTAAGTTTTCAAACTCAAATATTAAAGTCACATATTCCATTCAGTGTGTTTCAACGCCGTTTAACAGCCTATTCTGTGTACTCTGTACAGTTCCAGAATTATAAGAAATACTGTTAATTTTTCAAACTCAAATATTAAAGTCACATATTCCATTCAGTGTCTTTCACCGCCGTTTAACAGCCTATTCTGTGTACTCTGTACAGTTGCAGAATTATAAGAAATACTGTTAAGTTTTCAAACTCAAATATTAAAGTCACATATTCCATTCAGTGTCTTTCACCGCCGTTTAACAGCCTATTCTGTGTACTCTGTACAGTTCCAGAATTATAAGAAATACTGTTAATTTTTCAAACTCAAATATTAAAGTCACATATTCCATTCAGTGTCTTTCACCGCCGTTTAACAGCCTATTCTGTGTACTCTGTACAGTTCCAGAATTATAAGAAATACTGTTAATTTTTCAAACTCAAATATTAAAGTCACATATTCCATTCAGTGTCTTTCACCGCCGTTTAACAGCCTATTCTGTGTACTCTGTACAGTTGCAGAATTATAAGAAATACTGTTAAGTTTTCAAACTCAAATATTAAAGTCACATATTCCATTCAGTGTCTTTCACCGCCGTTTAACAGCCTATTCTGTGTACTCTGTACAGTTCCAGAATTATAAGAAATACTGTTAAGTTTTCAAACTCAAATATTAAAGTCACATATTCCATTCAGTGTGTTTCAACGCCGTTTAACAGCCTATTCTGTGTACTCTGCAGAGTTGCAGAATAGTAAGAAATACTGTTAAGTTTTCAAACTCAAATATTAAAGTCACATATTCCATTCAGTGTGTTTCAACGCCGTTTAACAGCCTATTCTGTGTACTCTGCAGAGTTGCAGAATAGTAAGAAATACTGTTAAGTTTTCAAACTCAAATATTAAAGTCACATATTCCATTCAGTGTGTGTCACCGCAGTTTAGCAGCCTATTCTGTGTACTCTGCAGAGTTGCAGAATAGTAAGAAATACTGTTAATTTTTCAAACTCAAATATTAAAGTCACTTATTCCATTCAGTGTGTGTCACCGCAGTTTAGCAGCCTATTCTGTGTACTCTGCAGAGTTGCAGAATAGTAAGAAATACTGTTAAGTTTTCAAACTCATATATATTAAAGTCATATATATCGTGTAAGATGAAGAAGGCGGGTAAAAAGGGACGGGGAAGTGGACGTGATCCTGAAAGTTCAGGGCGCGGGTCAGGACGCGGAGAAACTGTGCCTGGTGCCAGAGCACAAGAAAGAAAGACATCCACCATACCTAGCTTCATGTCTGATTTCACAGGGCGTCGCAGGACATCACTCTCGAGGTCCGACCAGTGCGAACAGGTGGTCGGTTGGATGACAGCTGATACTGCTTCCAGTCGGTTAAGCACCACCCTGTCTTCCACCAAGTCCACTCTCAGTAGCCAAGAGTCTGGTCAACATAATCCTCACTCTGATCATCCTTCCTCCCACCATACACGGTCTGGTCAAAGAAGTGATCCCACACTGGGATATAGTGATGAGCTCGTCTCATCACCAATCCTTCATTTGACCCTCTCTCCAAGCACGCTTGCAGAGGAACATGACATCTTGTGCCCTGATTCACAACCTCTAGAGGCTACCCAATCACAAGAAGATGACAGATGTGAACGGCATTTAAGGTCAAAGGAAGTAGTGGATGATGATGATGATGATGATGAGACACAGTTGCCATTAAATCAACCACTATTTCCGTCTCAAGACCTTGTTGAGGAGAATGTTATACAGTTGTCAATGACTGAGTATGTGGTGGGATCAAGACTTGAGGAGGATGATCAGAGTGAGGAAGTGGAGGAGGACTTGGTGGACGATGAGGTGACTGACCCCACCTGGGAAGGTGTAGAGCCGAGCGATGACAGCAGTCCTGAGGGTGAGCCATCTGCAGCACCGCAACAGGCTGGAAGAGGCAGTGGTGTGGCTACAGAAAGAAGGCGGACCGCACCAAACCGGCCCGCAAATGTTCCACGGAGCACCCCCTTGCGTAAATCTACCTTGCCAAGGGGTAGGTGTTCCGCGGTATGGCGTTTTTTTAAGGAAAGTGCGGACGACAAAAGAATTGTAGTTTGCAACCTGTGCCACACCAGAATGAGCCGAGGCATGAACACTAGAAACCTCACCACCACCAGCATGATCCGACACATGGCATCCAAGCACCGTAGTAAGTGGGAGGAACGCCTGGATCGCCCATCTGTGTCTGCAGGCCACACCACTGCCTCCTCTTCCCCTGTTTTCGGTGCCGGCCAATCGCCTGTCGAAGGCGCAGGCCCGCATACCTCCCGCCCTGCACCTGTACCATCTGAAGCACCATCAGCGACCACATCCACTTCCCTGTCCCAGCACAGCGTCCAAATGTCGTTACCCCAGGCATTTGAGCGCAAGAGAAAGTACCCAGCCACCCACCCACAGGCCATAGCACTAACCTCACACCTTTCAAAATTACTGGCCATCGAAATGCTGCCATTTAGGCTTGTGGACACTGAGTCCTTCCGCAGCCTGATGGCAGCAGCTGTCCCTCGGTACGCGGTCCCCAGCCGCCACTACTTTTCCCGGTGTGCCATCCCCGCATTACACCACCATGTGTCCCGTAACATCACCCGTGCCCTGACCAACGCAGTTACTGGGAAGGTCCACTTAACGACTGACACATGGACAAGTGCTTGTGGCCAGGGACGCTACATTTCCCTGACGGCACACTGGGTGAATGTCGTGGAGGCTGGGAGCGACTCGGACCCTGGGATGGCACGGGTGCTACCCACGCCGAGGATTGCGGGCCCTACCTCCATCAGGGTTTCCACCAGCACCTACGTTATTGGCTCCTCCTCCTCCGTTTCCACCTCCGAATTCTCTACACACACCGCCACTCCCCCATCAGCCAGTAGCTGGAAGCAGTGTAGCACTGCAGTGGGGAAGCGTCAACAGGCCGTGCTGAAGCTGATCTGCCTTGGGGACAAACAGCACACGGCCTCAGAGCTGTTGCAGGGGATTAGTCACCAGACCGAGCAGTGGCTCTCGCCACTCAACCTGCAAGCAGGCATGGTTGTGTGTGATAATGGGCGTAACTTGGTGGCGGCTTTGGAGCTCGGCAAGCTCACACACGTACCATGCCTAGCGCATGTATTTAATTTAGTGGTGCAGCGATTTCTAAAAACCTACCCCAATGTGCATGATCTCTTGACCAAGGTGCGCCGCGTGTGTGCACATTTCCGTAAGTCATCTACAGCTTCGGCCGGCCTGTTGAAGCTGCAGCAGCGCTTACAATTGCCAGCTCACCGGCTGCTGTGTGACG
The DNA here is from genome assembly GCA_037306005.1 of Rhinophrynus dorsalis. Lineage (NCBI taxonomy): Eukaryota > Metazoa > Chordata > Amphibia > Anura > Rhinophrynidae > Rhinophrynus > Rhinophrynus dorsalis. The sequence continues at coordinate 325,571,348 of CM074720.1, read as the reverse complement.
TGAGCACGCGCTGGAACTCCACCTTCCACATGTTGGCCCGGCTTTGTGAGCAGCAGAGGGCAGTAGTGGAGTACCAGCTGTTACACGGTCGTCGCCTCTCCGTTCAACTTCCTGTAATCAGAAGTGAGGAGTGGGAATGGATGTCAGACCTCTGCGAGGTTTTACGCAATTTTGAGGAATCGACACAGATGGTGAGCGGCGATAACGCTATTATCAGTGTAACCATCCCACTTCTGTGTCTACTGAAACGCTCGCTGCTCACAATTAAAACCGACGCTTTGCATGTGGAAGAGGTGGAAATGGGGGAGGAAGAGCTTACACAAGGTGATAGCCAGAGCACCCTCACTTCGTCTTCTCAGCGACAATTGGAGGAGGCGGAGGAGGAGGAGGAGGAGGAGGAGGAAGACACGGTTGCCTCCGCTACAGAGGGTAGCCATGGAACTTTAGTTCCATCTCTTCAGCGTGGGTGGGCAGAAGAGGAGGAAGAGGATGAGGATATTGAGAGTCATCCTCCTGGTGAGGACAGCGAAATCTTGACTGTTGGTACTCTGGCACACATGGCTGACTTTATGTTAGGCTGCCTTTCCCGTGACCCACGCGTTATATGCATTTTAAACAACACGGATTACTGGGTGTTCACCCTTCTGGACCCCCGCTACAAAGAGAATTTCTCATCTCTCATTCCTCCGGTGGAGAGGACAAGCAAAATGGTGCAATACCAGAAGGTTCTTGTCGAAAAATTGCTCCAAAATTTTCCATCTGACAACGCTGGCGGCAGAGTACGTGCTACCTTGGCCAACAGAGAAGGGGAGAAAAGGGGAGCACACAGCAGTTCCGAGAAAGGCAGGGCAACACTCTCCAAGGCGTGGGACACCTTCATGACACCCCGCCAGCACCCTCACCCTGATGCGCAGCCTAGTGTCACAAGGAGGGAAAAGTTTTGGAAGATGGTGAAGGAGTACGTAGCAGACCGTGTCAGCGTCCTCAATGATCCCTCTGTGCCTTACAACTACTGGGTGTCCAAGCTGGACACGTGGTATGAACTGGCACTCTACGCCTTGGAGGTGCTGGCCTGCCCTGCCGCCAGCGTTCTGTCTGAGCGGGTATTTAGTGCTGCTGGTGGCATCATAACAGATAAGCGTATCCGCCTTTCCACCGACAATGCTGATAGGTTGACACTTATAAAAATGAACAAGGCCTGGATTTCCCCTGACTTCTCCACTCCACTGGAGGAAAGCCCCGGGGGAACATAAACTCACTTTATATATGTTATTTACAATGATGGGAATACTCTGTATTCCCATTCACCCCTTCCACCCAAAAAACGGGTATATGGTTGACTCTTAATCTTCTCATCCTCCTCCTCCTCTTCCATATGCCCTGTGCTATAATTTTTATATAGGGCCAGCTCACCAGCGGGCCCTGTGATATAATTTTTATATAGGGTCAGCTCACCAGCGGGCCCTGTTTGACAATTTTTATATAGGTCAGCTCACCAGCGGGCCTTCTCATATAATGTTTTATTGGGTCAGCTCTCTAGCGGGCCCTCTCATATAATGTTTTATAGCGTCAGCTCACTAGCGGGCCTTCGCATATAATGTTTAGGATGGTCAGCTCTGCAGCAGACCCTCACCCATAATGTTTTAGATGGTCAGCTCAGCGCACGTTTCCCTCTTAATCATGGCCTCAGTTCTGAAAATCAAGGAAATTTTTGGGAGAATTTGCCTCTGCGCACGTTTCCCTCTTAATCATGGCCTCAGTTCTGAAAATCAAGGAAATTTTTGGGAGAATTTGCCTCTGCGCACGTTTCCCTCTTAATCATGGCCTCAGTTCTGAAAATCAAGGAAATTTTTGGGAGAATTTGCCTCTGCGCACGTTTCCCTCTTAATCATGGCCTCAGTTCTGAAAATCAAGGAAATTTTTGGGATAATTTGCCTCTGCGCACGTTTCCCTCTTAATCATGGCCTCAGTTCTGAAAATCAAGGAAATTTTTGGGAGAATTTGCCTCTGCGCACGTTTCCCTCTTAATCATGGCCTCAGTTCTGAAAATCAAGGAAATTTTTGGGATAATTTGCCTCTGCGCACGTTTCCCTCTTAATCATGGCCTCACTTCAGAAAATCGATGAAATTTTTGGGAGAATTTGCAGATGATATACAAGTAAATATACAGCAAATACTGTTTGGTAACAATTTTTCGCCTAAAGTCGTTTTTATTTTCCTTTTTGTGTGTTTTACGGTCAGTCTGTAAAAATGGCGTACTACGGGCGAAAGATCGTTCCCAGCAGCGATGTTGGAGTCCAAGGTGCATCCAGACATCCTCCCTATGCTGTCCCTGAACCATTTCTGTAGTGTTTCCATCTTTTTCTGCCCTTTTCCTATGGACCAGGCACCCTCCCCTCATCAGAGCAGGGGGTGCCTGGTGTAATGCTCGAGTCCTCCCATTGACTTCAATGGGGCTCGGGTGCTCGGCCGAGCACTCGAGCCTCAGGGGGTGCTCGGTCAGAGCACCCGAACATCCGAGCATTGGGGTGCTCGCTCATCACTAATAACTAGCTATATGAGGAAAAGTTAGTCATGGCATAACATTTTGGAAATAAGACAACCCACTGCATCAAATGATGGGTCACTTGCCTTTCTGTACCTATATTACTGTACATAAATGTTTCTAGAATATTGTACTACTGCAAGCCGAAGAAAAATGGAACCACATTTATGAGAGATGACATACCATAGGGGATGCCAGGATCACTAAACAACATCTATTACTTTGCAGTTGACTACATGTTCTTAAATGGTCATAACAATTTCAGCTGTAATGAAAAGTTAGAAAAGGTATGACATTTTGGTGTGAAAACAATCCACAGCATCAAAGAAGTGGTAATTTGTCTTTCCACCTCTGCATAGTGTGCACAAATATTTCCTGAAGATGTTGCTATGGAAATGGGATATGGAGGAGACCCACCATCTAAAACTGCTATTGATATCAAAATACTATTCTGGACATACAGCCATACATCATAAGGACAGGAGGTGCACATGCACATTGCATTAACACACTGCTAGCTACAAAGCCTCTGCACACTGAGGGTGTTGGAAGTCTGATCTCAGGAACCACGCCAACTATTCAGGATGGGAGAGAAGCCGGACCAAGTCATCTGACTGAGCCTATTATTCAAGACATTTTTCTGCCTGCTAGGCACTAAGTAGTCCAACTGCAGGACTTACATTTCTACTACTAAAGATGGGAGAAGAACTGAACTTTCTGGATCAATAGACACCTACCTCTATCCATCTTTGCATATGGCTTCTGGGATATTGACCGTATTAAAGATCAGTCCAGAACATTGTATTTCTGATAATCACATGACATTTACTCATTTTTCTACATTTTACATATTTTTCACAGTGGCCCTGGTGGGTATGTTTTGGCTTGCAGTGGTGAGTAACTTTTCAGGTCTGGCTAGTAGCAAAGGACTTAAAATTATAAGTCCTGCATATAGTGTTACATTTTTATATAGAGGAGATCTACCACATATTTTGCTCATCTCATTTTGTTATAGTTTATATTAAAATATTGTCTTTTATATTTATAGAAGCTCTAGCGCTCTCCTTTATTGGTATTTGTTCACATATGTTCTATAGATTCTGTACACTGACAGAATCAAAGGACAGTAATATTTTTATTGTATTTTATTTTTATTGTGTCAGTATCGCGATCTTAGAGTCTTAAAGGTGCCATCTATCTCCAATTATTTCTGTCCCTTTTTATATAATAATAATAAAAAGTAAACAAGAAAAAAAATCAAAAAGCATCATGCACAAATGTTTTCAGAAGATTACATTTAAGGAGAAATTAAACATAAATTTAAACATACATATAAACGTTTATACCATGTGATCAAGGGTACTTCTGTCATGATAGGAGTTGGGAATGCTGAGACAGGGGCTCTAAAAGTGCTCCTCTGCTCCTAACATATATTATTATTTATACCTATACCAGGCAATCACATGACCATCAGATATTATTTTTAGTTATGCCATACCTTGTTGGAAAAGGGAAGACCATTTCCGATAAAGGTAGCTCTATGTTGACAGAACCTGGGAGTTAGATATAGGCACTGATAACCCAAACCTCACACAGCTCCTAATTCAGAAATGTATATTTGCAATTATTGTCAGGTGACAGCGTGATCACCTGACATTAACCCCTTGATGAAAGGGAATCTCCTTTCATAGGAGTTGGGGTGGCAGAGATAGGAGCTTTAATTTACAGACCCCAGCTTCTAACATACATTATGTTTATGTTGATTCCAGGTGATTATGTATACACTTGGTATTAGACCCTCCATGCCTAGCCTTGTTGGAAAGGGAATACATTCCCCTTTTTAACAAAGGTAGTCCTGTCATAAAATTTGTATATTTATACCAAGTGGCAATACAATCTCCTTGTATTAACCCCTTCATGCATAAAATTGTTGGAAAGTAGTGATTCTCCCCTTTTCAATTAGGGTACATTTGTCATTATAGGAGTTAGGGGAGGCAAGTATCTAAGCTTCTAATAAATATTATATGAATGTATTTATACCAGTTGTGATCACCTAGTATTAACCGCTTCATGCTTACCCTTTTTAGAAAGGAAGGCTTTCCCTTTTCCATCAAGTGTTTTCTTTCATGATAGGAATTTGAGGGCTGAGATAGCAGCTCTGAAAGAGTGCACCCCAGCTCTTACCATGCATTAAATGTACAATCATAGTGGGTGATTACATAATCACACGGCATTCACTCCATTCATGCAATACCTTATTGGAAAGTGGAGACTCTCCTTTTTCTGAAAATGGTATACCTGTCAAGATAGAAGTTTGGGTGGCAAGCTCCCCCAGAACTTACCTAAGGGTACTCCTAGGTTGGAGTGTAAAATATGGGTACCATTTGCCCAAGCCCCCTGCAATTTCTAATTCATAGATTAATTATTTTATTAATGTTAGTTAAACCAGGCACACTTTGTAGACAGTTCCAATGAAGTATGTATTTCTAAAGAGAGATTTCGGCTCTGCTGAAGAGCATCCGTCTGGTCAAATGACCAGATTCTGCAGCTGTCAGCTATGTGCTGACTTCTGTGAAACTGCCAGGAAGACGTAACTTTAGAAAGGTATATCTCTCAAACCAAATAAGCATAAAATGAACTACTGCTATCCCTTTAAGGATTTTATTCAACTGAATATAATTATTTATACATTTATTACTGGTTGCATTTTATTCACATCATTTTGGAAGTTTGATTGCTGTTGTGTCTGGAGTACCTGTAAAGGGGCAGTTTAACCCCTGTTGCAATACACCAGTTGTGCCAATACCAGCCAGTTGGAAAATAAGTGTGAGTACGTGATTTATTCTATATTCAACATTGGCTGATGTTATATATTTCCAAATGCACCCTCTTTTTTATTTTCTGTCTTCTAAAAAATTACAACTGATTCCTCAGGGCTTGTAATGCTAATAAGCCTGAGTGCCAAAAAATTATAACTGATTCCTCGGACTTGTGATGCTAACAAACCTGAGTGCCAAAAAAATTATAACTGATTCCTCAGGGCTTGTGATACTAACAAGCCTGAATGGGAAAAAAGTTATAACCGATTCCTCAGGGCTTGTGATGCTAACAAGCCTGAGTGCAAAAATTAATTACTGATTCCTCAGAGCATGTGGTGCTAACAAGCCAATGTCCTGCATATCAATGTTTCCTCAGGGCGTGGGCCTAATACAAGTCTAAGTCCTAAAAATCAATGTTTCCTCAAGGATTAGGCCCCTAACAACAAGTCTAAGTCCCACAAATCATCATCTACATAGTACTCTATCACTTCAAGTACCAGTCTGCACCAGTCACAGCTTACATCAAGGGGGTCCCTGTCTCTGTAACATTATGTACCAAATTCTTAATATATATATTTATATATATATATATATATATATATATATATATATATATATATATATATATATTTTTTTTTTTTAATTAATTTATTTTTTTGTATGTATTGTCCCCCCCAATGCCCGTCAACAAACCACCCCCAAAATATTCCCTGTTCAACTGATACTTTCCCCAGACTCCACCAACACAGGCACCCTCCTCAGACCCCTTTTATACCATATCTTATTTTATTTTTTACTGCCCCCCCAATACCAGTCAACAAACCCCCTCCAAAATAAAAACCTGTTCAACTGATTCCTTCCTCACATTTCGCCAGTGCAGGCACTCTCAGACCCCTTTACATTATGCCTATGGAAAATAAAATAGAATTTGCCATGTGTTGTGTGTGTAAAACAAAAACAGGGATTCTTTACCCAAAGGGCGGTAAAGCTATGGAATTCTTTGCCTCGGCATGTTGTACTTGCAGATAATGCAACTGTTTTCAAAAAAGCAATGGATGCCTATCTAGCACAGAACAATATTGAAAATTATGACAAATGGCTTCAATGCAGATAGGATGTTGATCCAGGGAACTATCTGACTGCCTTTTGGAGTCAGGAAGGAATTTTTTTACCCATCTGGGGCTAAGTTGGAAATGGCTTCAGAGGGCTTTTATTGTCTTCCTCTGGATCAACAGAGGTGTTTTTGGCATGGGCTGGACTTGATGAACACAAGCCTTTTTTCAGCCCCATCAACTATGTTACTATGATGCTAAATTCAATGTTCCCATTAATTTTAATGAAATAAGCTAGGTGAAAAAAGCAAAAAATGGCACTTTTGGCATTACATTTTTTGCCAAACGGGAAGTACCATTATTAGCTGATTTTGGTTTGAGGCGAAAATGTTTGCCCATCCCTATTATTGACAAACCCTAATCATAGCATGGCCTTGTCCTAGCCTCTCCCACCTTAAACTGACATCAAATATACTATAATATACCCTACAAAAAGGGAACAGAAGCACTGTTACTCCCGTGGATGCTACAGAACATTTGCACTGTGAAGCAATTAAATAAATTGGTCAGTACACAGGTTCATAAGGTGGAAAATAAACTGGACAAGACAGTGTTGTAACAGGACATTGCAGCAGTATATAATCTAATAAATAATCCATAAACAAAGAGCAGATGTCTAGTGCAGGAACACTGGGATTGAGTTGGCCATCCTCATCCGCTATAAGTTGGATATTACCAGAAGGGGCACCTCCCAGAATCTGTATCCTTTAGGTGACTGTCTACAGTGCCTAATGGGGAATATAAAACCTGGCATTGTAGTTTGTGTTGAAATACAAGAAAGCTGATGTGTTGAGATCTGGAGCCATTCAGGGTCAAAGCAATTGAGCATGGGGACAAATCTGAATTAATTTAAATGGGGCTTTTAACATCCTGAATGCTAGAGAGCTATCCAGTGCATTGCTTTTCAATGTGTTGGAGACCTGTCTATCACTCAAGGGGTTAAAAACTCCATTTAAATCAGTGAGAGTTTGGGGAAGTTGTATTTGTCCTCTTCAATCCAGATGATTTGCTCCAGACATAGTACATCTTAGAAAATCAGCCTCACAGATTCTTATACTATAAATACACCAACAAATTAAGCTGAAATTGTTGGGAATGATTTTGCAATCATATATATACAAATATGATGACAAAATCTTACCTTTTCAATGTTAAAACAACATTTTGTGTGATTATCCCTCAATCACAAAGAAATGTCTTATGTCCCTTGCTGAGAAATCACCAACACTTCCATTAAATTAAAGCCGTGTTTGACAACGTATCAAGACTGTGATTATATAATGACTATTGGGAACTCAAGGCATTTTGTTACAGTTCAGGAACATTGGATTTCTGTTAGTTCTGTCTTTTGAAATGACATTTAAGAAGGTCTTTTATTATTTGTTCCTTATACTTTACTAAACCTTTTGTTCTGCTTTTTCTTAATAGTTTTAGATAAAGAGTCTGACATAAAAAATAGAAAATTGCAGGGAGATGAACTTCATTTTCTTTGTTGGATTTACAATGAAATTGTAGCCTAGATATATCACACATGTGCCATTTGAATAGTTATTTCAATAATGAATATTTACTTACCAGGTGCAAAAATTGTTGTTCCAATGCTTTATATTCAGGAGAAGTTTTATTAAAAAGGTCATCAGAAAAGGGCATATTAGTCACCCTCAGACTGAAGAACACAACAAGTTCATTTCCTTTGTCAGCATCAGTCTCAGCAGAGAGTTCTAAATCCTCTAAAGTGGAAGATTCTGTGGAGAGGGTTTCTGGATCTAGTGAATGCTCAGTACTACCTTCAAGTTTGTATGTACCCTCTGCAGAAACATCGGTCATCACTGTAGTAATCACTGGAAGGTCAATTTCTGAGCTTTGTACAGTAGTGCTTTGGTGATCTGTTGAAATTGGTATTGGGAAACCTTCAATGAAGGGAGTATTGTTTATGACATCATTTACCAGCGTTGTTTGTGAAATGTTAGGATCGCCCAGGAAACTTATATTTTCAGTGTCAGAATAATAAGTGCTTCCCTTATCACTTGATAAGGAAATGTGTGGCAAAGTTATGGTTGTAATTTCTTCAATGACTGTTAACATTCCTTGGGTGCCAGATAGACTTGATTCTTCAGACCTTTTGGTTACTTGAGCATATTCAGTAGGTATGTCAAAGGCAGATTCATGGAGCTCAATTTCAGAACTTGGCGTGGGAGAGAATAAATCAGTTGAGTCTATGTGTGCTGGCAGTGTTTTAATGGTAGTAATGGGTGCTGATTCTGTAGCTTCATAGTCTTCTGATGCTATAACATTAAGGTATTCTGTTGTGAGGACAGCTGGAGAATGCGTTGGAAAGACAGCACTATCAGTAGGAAAATTCTGAGAATCACCTGATGGTTCCATTTCATCAATATATTGCTGATCTATAATGAAAAAAAGAGAATAATCAGTTTCTAGCATTGCTGGTATTAAAATCAGAAATGATAGTTAATGTGTTTTATTTCAGACTGTCTAGTACATGACCCACATAAACAAATAATTAAAATAAATGAGTGACATTTTATATTAGCTTCGTAAGGTTAACATCATAGAGAAAGCAAATGATTTAGTTAGTTAATTTAGACATGTAAAGTCATTATCTTCATGCAGGAGCAGGGAAAGTTGATTTAGTCTCAAGCAAAAAACAATTTCCAACTATAAAGGCAGAGGCAGAACCTGAACAATCGTATAACTGCTAATTTCACAAAGGGGATTCTTCCATCACAACTGTGGCCTGGTTAAACCTTTCTAATGTAAACTATTATTCAAGTCAATGAAACCTATTTAATGAGGACATTTGTGGGTCGCTCAGTGTAGTTTTGACTTAAATTGTGTTATTTGTACATTTTTCCATTCTAATTTTATTTCCTTTTGGATCAAACATGTTTGTTTTATAGAAGAAAAAAAGGGCGCTCCTAGTGTAATATATACCAATATAGAACCTCCACCAATACACCACTTCACTTACAATATAAATGACCACTAGAAGTGATCAGCATGCGTCTATGGGGGATTTTAACTGCCCTCACTCAGTTCAAAGTGCGATGGATGCTGCGTCTTGAGGACTCCCACAATCCTTCAGGATCCTTGGAACAAAAGAGAAAAAACGAACAGAAAGAGCGCAAACCACCACACTAATAGACCTGGACTCTGATGACAACAATACTCACACAGGAGAAATGTGGTAGCTGGGTGAAATATCCAGCTAGAACGAACGGGGATACATAGACCGCCCCGTAACGGTCGCCTTGGTGTACCGATTGAATCCACAAATCCTTATCTTCGTTAAAAACACAATTTATTTAAAATTTCAAAAAAGCATATTGCTATTTGTATGCCCAATAACGCGTTTCGAGATATCAATCTCTTTTTCAAATTTATAGGCAAAGAACAATACAATAAAAAGCAATTTGCTCAGAAAAATAAACAACTCTTACCTCCATGTGTGATGCCTCTTTTATGACCCATCATCCCAATTCAAATCGTAAGCCATAACGAGGCGTCATGACGGAACATCATCACGGCATGACAAAGCGTCACTACGCGAAAGCAAGGAGCCCAACATCATTGGGCAACAAAACCCCGCAAGACGAATCACCAGCCGCCATGACGAAATTTCATCACGACATGACAGAGCGTCACCACGCGAGAGCAAGGAGCCCAACATCATTGGACAACAAACTCTCGCGAGACGAATCACCAGCCGCCATCCGTACAAAGGACATGCCTCAATCAGAATTCTACTGCTGATATGTGGAACGCACCAAATACGTACAAAATACGCAAGTTGTACAAGATCCACTATCATGTGATTATTCACGAGATATAACCCGTGACCAACCATTAGCACAAAAATGCTCAAAAAACAAAATAGAACTATTCCTATATCCCTAAATGAAAAAGGGAAAAAGTAAAAACATTTTAATAAATAAAATAATATACCCTAATTGAGAATTGAATAGTGAAGATAGTACACTGACCAGAGGCATCCCACATGGATAACAATATATAAAATATGGAAAGATCTAAATACACCAAGTATAAATATAAATAACATCCGTATACATAACATAACAAAAGACAAAAATAAATAGCACGAAATATAATGAAAAATGAAATAAAATGATAATAAAAATAAAATAAAATGATAATAAAAATAAAGAAAAATTAAGAAAAATAAAAATAAAAATAAAAAATAATAAAAAATAAATAGTATATATAAAAAATATATAAAAAAGAAAATAATGATGAAAATAATAAAAAAATAATAATAAAAAAATTAATAAATGAATAATAAATAAACTGGAAAAATATCCAGTATGGGTAATAAAAAATTGGAAAAATGTGACACTAATAAATACCAAAACAAATACACAGTGATATATCTCAAAATCCATACCATCAATATATATTTTCTATAGATTCATTTAACCCATTAGGTACCATTGTCTGCAAAACAAACATCCAGTACGCTTCCCTATGATTCAACGCATTGGTGCCCTTGACAGCTACAACACGTTCAATAGGGGTAATTTTAATACAAGACGGATCCTTATTATGCAACAATGCACAATGTCGCGAAACACTATGCTCCTGGAAACCACATTCAATATTTCGGCGATGTTCTCCAAAACGTTCACGTATAGTCCTCGTTGTCCTCCCTATGTACTGTAGGCCACATACGCAGTCTAATAAATAGACCGCATTTGTGGTACCACAGTTCATAAAAGTTTTTATATCAAACACATCACCAGTGATAGAAGATTTAAATCTTGACACTTTATGGGATATATAGGAACATGTTATACATCTAGACCGTCCACACTTATAGCTCCCAGAATAACTTAAAAAGTGTGGGGCAAGACTCATTCCATTTGTTCTCTCTGGAATTTTACTAGGAGCTAATTTATTTTTTAAAGTTCTAGCCCTTCTATATGTAAAAGATGGAGTCTTACCCACTACTTCTTTTAAGGCTGGATCCAATGTGAGAACATTCCAATGCTTCCTAAAAACATTCTCAACTGTTTTATGTTCCGAATTGTATCTTGTAATAAAACTCAACTTTTTAATTTTCTCTTTACCTGTATCCATCTCTTTGTTCTTTAGTGTTTCAGATCTCAATGTCCGTCTAGCCCTCAAATAATCTCGTTCAATCAGTCTAGAAGGATAATTTTTATCAGCAAATCTCTTAGATAAAATAAGAGACTGCTGATCGTATTCCATGATATCACTACAATTCCTCCTAATCCTTCGAAACTGGCTGAAAGGGACATTATCCATCCATAAGCGATGATGATTGCTTTTATAATCAAGATAACTATTGCAATCCACCTGTTTAAAAAAAGTGCGTGACCCTATCTTGCCTTCCTGATCCTTGAACAATTGAATGTCCAAGAATTCAATCATGTCCCTATGTTGATTACATGTGAATTGAATGCCCATCTTGTTATCATTAATATAATCCACAAAACTATTAACTTTGGTATTATCCTCTTTCCAAATAATAATGATATCATCTATATAGCGATAATAGAGCACCAGGTTCGCTCCAAAAGACTGGTTCTGCCAAATATACTGATCTTCAAAATAACCCATAAACAGGTTGGCAAAACTCGGAGCGAACCTGGTGCCCATCGCTGTACCCCTCTGTTGTAAATAAAACCTACCCATAAAAGAAAAATAATTATGTTTGAGAATGAAAGAAATAGCTTCCAATATAAAATAACATTGCTTGTATGGCATCAAGTAATCCTGTTCTAAATAATATCTAACAGCTCGTATCCCATCTTCATGTTTGATATTGGAATACAGAGACTGTACATCTAAAGTAACCCACCTATAATTATCTTGCCACTGAATATCCTGAATAATGGTAAGTAAATGAGTCGTATCTCTCAAAAATGATTTTAAACCTACCACATATCTCTGGAGATGGACATCAACAAAATGTGACAAATTTGCAGTCAAACATTCAACACCAGAGATAATAGGTCGCCCCGGAGGGTCAACCAACCTTTTATGTATCTTAGGTAAGTGATAGTAAACTGAAATCCTCGATTCCCTAATTTTCAAAAATTCAAACTCTGATTTACTAATAACACCCTCAACGAGTGCATTCTTAATCAATCTATTATATTCAAGAGTATACTGGGAGGAGGGATCGCCACCCAGGACCGAATAATACTCCTCATCACCAAGAATACGATGAGCCTCTTTGATATAATCATCTCTGTCCTGGATGACGATCCCACCCCCCTTGTCTGCCGGTTTGATGATAATCCCTTCATCTGAACTAAGACTCTTAATAGCCATTTTTTCTTTACTCGTCAAATTGGAATGGTACCTAGGATTAGGATTACTCAAAACTGTCCTTAACTCACTTAAAACCAAATTGAAAAAAGATTCTATATAACTACCCCTATAATGTATAGGATAGAAATTAGACTTAGCTTTTAAATCTGTTGGTATTGGATTCTCAATAATAATTTTCTCCAAATCACCAATATTATCCTCACTGATACCACTAGTCACTTTTAACTTGAAGAAACGTTCCAAAGTTAACTTTCTAATAAAAATATTTAAGTCCTTAAAGATTTCAAATAAGTTAGGAGGAGAATCCGGACAGAAAGATAATCCATAACTTAACAGTGACAACTCGCTAGCACTCAAAGATCGTGATGACAAATTATAAACCCCAACCTCAGTAGGGTCAATTATTGTTTTGGCCTTTTGTTTGGCTCCACGCCCTCCTCTGCAGCCCCTTCGCCGTCGAGACTTCTCTTGTGACCTCCTTGGAGGACAGAGAAGGGATTGGGATGTTCCCAAAAAGTCCAATCTTTGGACGTCGAAGCCTGCAGTGGAGGGCGCGGAGTCAATTCTAAAAAATCAATAATCTCTGATTTCTCAATTTCCTTATTCATTTCAATGGTGCCACCTACAGCACCACTCTCAATATTGGACAATCGAGAGTTATCTACTATTTTACTAACATCAGAACTTTTGGACTGCAAATCAACAGAAGAAGTCCTAGATTCACATCTCATAGAGCCCACTTTTTAAGTTATTCTGGGAGCTATAAGTGTGGACGGTCTAGATGTATAACATGTTCCTATATATCCCATAAAGTGTCAAGATTTAAATCTTCTATCACTGGTGATGTGTTTGATATAAAAACTTTTATGAACTGTGGTACCACAAATGCGGTCTATTTATTAGACTGCGTATGTGGCCTACAGTACATAGGGAGGACAACGAGGACTATACGTGAACGTTTTGGAGAACATCGCCGAAATATTGAATGTGGTTTCCAGGAGCATAGTGTTTCGCGACATTGTGCATTGTTGCATAATAAGGATCCGTCTTGTATTAAAATTACCCCTATTGAACGTGTTGTAGCTGTCAAGGGCACCAATGCGTTGAATCATAGGGAAGCGTACTGGATGTTTGTTTTGCAGACAATGGTACCTAATGGGTTAAATGAATCTATAGAAAATATATATTGATGGTATGGATTTTGAGATATATCACTGTGTATTTGTTTTGGTATTTATTAGTGTCACATTTTTCCAATTTTTTATTACCCATACTGGATATTTTTCCAGTTTATTTATTATTCATTTATTAATTTTTTTATTATTATTTTTTTATTATTTTCATCATTATTTTCTTTTTTATATATTTTTTATATATACTATTTATTTTTTATTATTTTTTATTTTTATTTTTATTTTTCTTAATTTTTCTTTATTTTTATTATCATTTTATTTTATTTTTATTATCATTTTATTTCATTTTTCATTATATTTCGTGCTATTTATTTTTGTCTTTTGTTATGTTATGTATACGGATGTTATTTATATTTATACTTGGTGTATTTAGATCTTTCCATATTTTATATATTGTTATCCATGTGGGATGCCTCTGGTCAGTGTACTATCTTCACTATTCAATTCTCAATTAGGGTATATTATTTTATTTATTAAAATGTTTTTACTTTTTCCCTTTTTCATTTAGGGATATAGGAATAGTTCTATTTTGTTTTTTGAGCATTTTTGTGCTAATGGTTGGTCACGGGTTATATCTCGTGAATAATCACGTGATAGTGGATCTTGTACAACTTGCGTATTTTGTACGTATTTGGTGCGTTCCACATATCAGCAGTAGAATTCTGATTGAGGCATGTCCTTTGTACGGATGGCGGCTGGTGATTCGTCTCGCGAGAGTTTGTTGTCCAATGATGTTGGGCTCCTTGCTCTCGCGTGGTGACGCTCTGTCATGTCGTGATGAAATTTCGTCATGGCGGCTGGTGATTCGTCTTGCGGGGTTTTGTTGCCCAATGATGTTGGGCTCCTTGCTTTCGCGTAGTGACGCTTTGTCATGCCGTGATGATGTTCCGTCATGACGCCTCGTTATGGCTTACGATTTGAATTGGGATGATGGGTCATAAAAGAGGCATCACACATGGAGGTAAGAGTTGTTTATTTTTCTGAGCAAATTGCTTTTTATTGTATTGTTCTTTGCCTATAAATTTGAAAAAGAGATTGATATCTCGAAACGCGTTATTGGGCATACAAATAGCAATATGCTTTTTTGAAATTTTAAATAAATTGTGTTTTTAACGAAGATAAGGATTTGTGGATTCAATCGGTACACCAAGGCGACCGTTACGGGGCGGTCTATGTATCCCCGTTCGTTCTAGCTGGATATTTCACCCAGCTACCACATTTCTCCTGTGTGAGTATTGTTGTCATCAGAGTCCAGGTCTATTAGTGTGGTGGTTTGCGCTCTTTCTGTTCGTTTTTTCTCTTTCATGTTTGTTTTATACTGGAACAAGGAAATATGCATTAGGCACTGGACTTGGATGGGCACTTACTTTGGCCTGAAGGGCATAAGTGTGTTCAAAGTTGATTCAGAGGGCTGCATGCACACTGTGATTGCACTGATATATATATATATATATATATATATATATATATATATATATACACACACACACACACACACACACACACACACTCATATGTGCATAGATTTAAGAAAAAAAACTTGTCAGAATACAGGGTACACAAATGCAACAGTAATGCAAATACACATTTGCAACAGACACACACATGCTAAAATACACAGACACACAAATCTGAAACTCTGGCCTGCAACAGGCATATCAAAACCTACCTGGTTACACAGTAATAAATCCGCATATCAAGGCAAGCAGGTTGCCCTCTATCTGTCGACAACCGGATTGCAAATAGTAAGGACCAAATAATATGCAAAATATGTGATGCACACCCCACTGACACAGAAAGGGTTAATATTATCTTGGCAACTAACTGGTCCAGGGTGAGGGGCAGTCAGGTGGAAGGATCGCTACCTAGGGAGGAAGGTGGCCATAACAGCACACTATTATGAAAAGGGATCCAGAGTTAGCAATGCCATGCAGTGTTTAATCACCATTTCAGCCCACCTTTTGTAACGGTATATACTACTGGTTTAAAATGGCACTGCATTCCAGGGAGAAAAGCGTTAGGCATAATGTTGGAGGGTTAAACCATGATCGCGTAGAGCTTTGAACCACATAATTTTTTCAGAACTACTGTGACGGAGTGCAGTGAAAGAGCAGGAGCAATGAGCAGCTGCTAATCCTTTGAGTGTCAGAGGGTTACGCAATGCATATCCCTCTAGCACTCAAAGGGTTATGTCACATAGTTGGACTGCTGAAGACAGATGGGAGGAAGCAGAAACAACAGAGGACACAATTGGGAAAGTGTGAGAGACTGCACAGGAAGGACAGTCTGGGCAGAGAAGGGAGAAATTGCAGATGGTGGCAGTGTATGACACAGAAGGGAAGCAGAGGACATGAAGGAAATTGGATGGAGCATGTACTTACAGTCCTGCAAAGTGAGTCATCCATGTTTTTATTTTGTGCAGAGGGAAGTTGAAGGCGGGCCAAGTCAATGCAGAGATTTTGACAGGAGTGGCCAGTGGGCTGAAGGCCACATCTGTCAAAATCGCCCCCCTTGCATGTTGCAAACAGGCAGTCAGGAGGAGATCAGCATATCTCCTCTTTGCTGCCACCCTGGCATGTGCAGGTATGGCCAGAGAATTTGTGGTCATGTGACCACTATCTCTTTTATACTATAGAAGTAAAACCTCCCAATTAGAACACCAAATATAATTTATTATGGTCAAAAATTCACATTTTGCTTTTCTGCCTTTGCTCAAGAGTAAGCATCTTTAATCAGTGCTGGATGTAATTTCCATGTAGGCAGACATGATAGTTTTTATTAGGACCACAGGACTTGAACCAGGCCCCCTGAACAAGGTAATTTTATCTTTTTTGGAATGCAATGCATTGCAATGCATTGAGCACCCCTCTGATCCTAAAAGGGTTATATAGGGTCATGCACTCTGCCTGGACCAGTTTAAAAAAAATTACAGAAACTGTCATGTCTATATTCATGACATGAAATCCAGGACTGATTGAAGATATTAACTTTTGACTGAAGATACAAAGGCAAAAACTACAAGAACCATTAGGATTTTCTGACCATAGAGAGGAAAGTGGTTAAATCTGACTAGGAGGTGTTACTTCTCTTGTAATTTAGAAGCGTCAGATGCATCATTTAACCCCTTAAGGACTGGGAAAATCTGGGGTGGTTTGCACTTACGGACCGGAGCAATTTTGACCTTTTTGACTATGTCTTTGTTCAAAAATGTTTTATTCCAGCCACACAAATTACACACTGTTTTTATGCACAAGCAGGGCTTTCTTTTGATACCACACTTATATGGATAACCCAACCATTTATTTTATTAAAAATAAAGAAAACAATAAAAAAAACAAAAACAAAAAAACATAATTTTTATTGGTTCTCTTGTGATCATTTGGGCCCAGTGGGTTATTTTTTTTATGGCGACTGCATAAAAGGTATGTCCAGTCATTCATACCTACAAAAAAGTGCAGTTTTAGGAGGGCACTGTCCTTCTGGGGCAAAAATCCCCATGTCCATCCCTCCTAGTTTCCCACTTTTTTGACTTAAAGGGATAGTAATACTTCGTTTTAACTTTATTTTATTTTGTAGGCATTAAAAAAACATGAAGAACGATATAAGTCTTATCTCTCAAACCTTTATGGTTTATGAGATATTCACAAGCAAAGTTCCCCTCCCCACCCCTTTTACCTAGTGTAATCCATCTCTTCTCAGATGTGAGTCTGGTTGTATGACAGTACAGATAACAGAAGGGGACAATTTTCTTTGTATGAAAACAATGAAAGCCCTTCCCCCCTTGACAAGTTTTTCAGCTTTTTCCATTATCTTAATTGAAGATTGTCCCTCTCTGCAGTCTACCTGGGCATCTCCCTTCTGATCTGGTTGAACAGGGGGGGATACTTTGTTTGTGAATATCTCTTAAACCATAAAGGTTTCAGAGATAAGACTTATATAATTCTTCATGTTTTTTTAATGCCTACAAAATAAAATAAAGTTAAAATGAAGTATTACTATCCCTTTAACACTGTATGGTGTGTATAAGTGTATTATATTGTTCCACAACAATAAAACTCCCATTAATGTTTGTTTAAACTTCAGTAGATGTGTTTATAAATGAGTCTATGTAATTGTATACTTTGGTCTTTAGTCAAAATTATTTAAAGAAAAAAACAAAAAAAACAGGTTGATATCAGTAGGTATTAATGCCTCCCAAACTCTGGCCTCTATCTCTTTCTTGTTTTGTCTATTCTTTGCTTCTCTCACCCTTACTTTCATAATAATGAAGCGAGGGGCATAGAACAGTCACAAAGGCAATGTGTAAAACACATTGCCTTTGTGAATGAAAAAGGCGGTACACGTGACCACTGTAGGAGATATCACATGTACCAACAAAACAGAGAATGACTGAAACTAAGTCCTTGGAGCCCTCAGTTTCATCCACTTTCCTCGATGCGTGCTGCTATCATTTAACCCTTGACGTGCCAGGACCATCATGGGTCCTTAAGGTAAGTTTACCAATGACGGTTCTGGCATGTCATGGGTCCATAAGTGGTTAAAAAACATAAAGAATGCAATAGAATCTGCAAACAAGCAATAAGACTAATTATAATTGAAAATGAGAAAATAATTGCAAAAAACAGCATGACAAATCCTAATATCTTCTACAAGTATAAAGGTAACACAAACATAAAGGTCTATAATAGGCCACTTAAAACTGAGACAGATTAATTAATTAGTCAGGATAAGGCAGTGAGAACTATGTTAAACAATGTTCTGTCTATTACATATGAAAATGATGCAATGAGGCTTTGAGCAAAAAGAAGTACAACATTTCCTCTACCAAGTACATAGCTTACTGAGTCCAAGAGGCTAGAAAGGGCTATGGTGAATAATGCACATAGATTTTATTGCATATACCCATTGCATGTCTTTTCACTAACACCAATAATTTTTTTGTGAGAACATTGCAGTTTTCTTCCTGTGCTTTCTATAGTCATAAGAATTCTGATGTCATAATATAAGTACCTGGAGTTTGTTGTTGTGCTGCATGGATATTAGGTGAGTAGTAGAGACATGCAGAGGAGATTGAGAGAGATATAGAGAGAGAAAATTAAAGTTTTAGTTCTGTTGCAACTTTTTTTGGTAGAGAATGATCAAGAGGAGTTGGAGGGATGCTGCTGATGTTGAAAAATAAAAAAAATCAGCAGTAGTGGGAGTCCAATCAGCCCAGTAGACAGTGTTGACACTCCAACAACCATGTATGTCCACAGAAACTTTTCTAGGTGGTGCAAAGTCAAAATTAGGGTAGGTCCTAAAGTAGCAGTCAGAAGTTACATTCCAGATGCCCACAGACACAAATAATATCACAGATCTTACAAATGAAATAGAGCTACTAGCAATTTCACTGAGCTTTCAATTGAAATGGTGCTAGACTGTTGATACGACAGAGCTTGCAATTGATATGGAGATTCATTTTTCATATCAAAGACCTTACAATTGAAAATGAGCTACTTTATTTATAACGCATTGCTTACTATTAAATTGGAGATACACTATTTTATACCACAGAGCTAAAATGGAGCTACATTAGTAATACCACAGCTTACAGTTGAACTGGAGCTACACTAGTAGTACCACAGAGTTTACAATTGAAATGGTGGCATACAAGTGATACCACAGAGCTTATAGTTGAAATGGTGTTGCATTAATGAAAACACAGAGCTTACAATTGAAATTGAGCCACAGTATTGATACTACAGAACTGACAATTGAAATGGAACTACACTAGTAATACCACTGAGCTTACAATTGAAATGGAGCTACACTAATGATACCACAGAGCTTAGGGAGGGTGTGAGGCACAATGCGAGAGGCAGTAAATGGTGAAGAAAGGAAATGGGAGAAATAAAGGCAAATATGAAAGAGAGGCAAGTGGGAGAAGTAAGAGATAGTGTGAGAGCAATAGGTAAGATAAGTGAGAGACATGAGAAAGGCCAATACGGGGAGAAATGGGCAATGGGAGAGTTAAGTGAGAGTAGGGCTGGGGGAATTGAAGTGAGAGAATGGGACTGAGAAGGGATAAGCAAGAGACTGGGCTGATGGGGCAGTAAGTCTGTGGCTTGTTCTACTGTACATTGATAATCTCAGACCCACACATTCACTCTCTGATGTCCCACCAAAGAAGAATGTCCCTTGCTGTTAGCTGTATGGTCAAGAGACCAGATTTCACATCTGAGGGGAGGTGGCTTACACTAAGTAAAAGGGGCAGGAGGGGGATACTGTATCATTCAATTACTCTTGAACTACAACTCTGACAGTAATGAAGTAACACTCTCCATGGCCCAAAAACTATGAAGATTAATTGGAGCTGCTGTTTTTGTGAAACATTACTATCCTTTAATTTTCACATTTACTCCTTTACCTATTTCAATTGTAAAGAAAATAAAATTCAGACATAAAATTGTATTTTAAGCATTTTTTCTTTTGAGGATAACAGCCACCTATAAAGGAAATTATCTTATACAATTTTAAATACATGTACCTTTTGCTGTGCAATGCAAAGCAGAGCAGTGGTTTGCTGTGCAACACATTGCTGAACAATGGTTTGCTCTGCAAAATTTGTAGAGCAAAACATTGCTTTTCAATATGTTGCAGAGCAGATTATTGCTCTGCAACCGATTGTGAGCAACCTCAGAACTGTAAGTATTATAATGTGTGTATGATTTAGATTTTGTGTCACATCATGACTTTAAAGTATTATATGTAGGATTTATATTTTATGTGAATGTCTATGATTTGGGATTATGAATCACCTCAGAATTTTATTGTACTATATGTACTTTTTAGATTAAAAGTCTATGACATGGGATTTCAAGTCAGGATTTTAAGGTATTTTGATATACAATTTAGACTTAAAGGGGAACTACCACCCTGCAATAACTTAACCTTCATTCATTCTTCATCTGGTGACTAGCTGCTTAGTAGCATTAGTCACCAGAAATATTACCTGGTTCCGAAGATTTCTCCGTTTTACTGATGCTCACAGGAGCAGGAAGCACGGACATCTCGTCACAGTGACGTCCGTGCGCCTGCTCTGTCAGTCCCTTTTGGAGCCAAGTGGCTCCAAAAGGGACTGACAGCGCAGGCGCACGGACGTCACTGTGATGAGATGTCCGTGCTTTCTGCTCCTGTGAGCACCGGTAAAACAGAGAAATCTTCGGAACCAGGTAATATTTCTGGCGACTAGCGCTACTAAGCAGCTAGTCACCAGATGAAGAATGAATGAAGGTTAAGTTATTGCGGGGTGGTAGTTCCCCTTTAAACATGCACAGTTTAGTTTAACAAACGTGCAAGGTTGTTTAAGAGTCTATGTGATCTGCTTAAATAACGATGATACCACTACCACCACCTAGAGGTAGAGGTGTGCATTGTGCAAGTGAGGTTCATCTTGCAAAAAGCAGAGTATCTCATTTAAATACTCAAAGAAGTATATAAATATATTGCAGTGTATCAATTTTAGCTCTCTCTGAGCTTGTAGAATGATACAGTGTATGAAAATGTATCACTCTTCCTCTGCACAGAAAGGCAGATATTTTCTCAGTATACCAGCTCAGATGTACATATAGTCAGCCAGACTCAAGAACCACATGAAATCACCCTGCTGGTGAGATCCGAGTCTATTTTTCCCCTATGTCTGCATTAGACATTTAAGAATGGGGCAGGCTTGGTCATCTTATTCAAAAACCTACTTTTGCCTCCAGACATTCTGGTCTGTGGCAGAGAAGATACATGTAGGATGAAAAGAATCAAAGAGGAGAAAGGGCTAGATAGAATAGGAAATGAACCAAGAGCACTATTTATTCTATTCTAATATTTAAGATCTTTAAGAAGCTAGAGTGCATCCCACATGTTAGCATATATGAATTGCATGTATTGATGAAGATGTATTAAAGGATAGTAATGTTTCATAATAAAAGTAGCTCTAATTAATCATCATAGTATTTGGACTTTGGAGAGTGTTATTTCAATTCTGTCAGAGTTGTAGTTCAAGAGTAATTCAATGACAAATTGTCCACCTCCCGCCCCTTTTACTGATGTAACACTGCTCAGCCAGAGCAGAAGGGAGGTGCCCAGGTAGATTGCAGAGAGGGACAATCTTCAATTAAGATAAGGGAAAAACATGAAAAGCTTGTCAAGGGGGGCAGGGATTTCATTGTTTTCATAGGAATAAGAGTGTCCCCTTCTGTTATCTGTCTGGTCTATGGACTGCATTCCACATCTGAGAAGAGATGGCTTACACTAGGAAAAAGGGACGGGGGGGAAACTTTGCTTGTGAATATCTCTTAAACCAAAAAGGTTTGAGAGATAAGACTTATATCATTCTTCATGTTTTTTTAATGCCTACAAAATAAAATAAAGTTAAAACGAAGTATTACTATCCCTTTAAGAAAAGAAGTGATTATGTAGCAAACCACCTGAACTGTAGGGACAAATCAAATTTGGTATTGAGTTACATTTTTAATTACTTAAATGTTAGAGAGGTTTCCAGTGCATTGTTCCACTATGTGTTGGAAACCTATCCAGCATTAAAGGGGTTAAAACACACAATTACATCAATGGCAATTGAAGAACCTTCCCTTCAATGCTGTTGGTTTGCTCCAATCCATTCTAGTGACCTGCTTCCATATATTTCAATGCAAAAGGGAGTTACAGAAGGCAGAATGCAAGAAATGTCAGCATGCTCTGTTTCCAGTGTGAAAACCACTAGTGACTATGTTTGCACTTGATTTTGTAGAATTGTGCATGAAAAATCAAGATTAGTGAACAGCTGTGCATATTTTTTTGTGGGCGTGGTCAGGATTATCAAATTTGTTTGAGCCTAATGCGGGAAGGGCTATTGAGAACCATTTTTTATCCGCAATTCAAGAAATGTTCAGTATACGGCTTCTTGGATTAGAAATTTCATAATATCTATCTGCACAGGAAAAATACCTTCAGTGTATGCACACATTTCTTGCATTTCACCCTTTGTTGGGTAAGAAATCTGAATTGGTTGGTGCCCACGAGAAATCCTTGTGGCCATAGGTAAGTTACTTTTTTTCCAACTGAATTAAGAATCAACATTATATTGAGATCTCTAGAGAGCAGAGAGAAGCTGTCCCTGAGCCTGAACAATTCTGAGACCATAGTTGTGTAAATTAGAAACGTTATGCAAAAATAAAATTATTATGAGCTTCTTTCACCACCCCCTAAAGTGACAGTCAATCTCTTATTGCAGTTTCATAATTTCAAAAGCCAAATTACCTATAATTTTTCATCTTCTCTAATTTGTTAATATTTTTATACCCCCGACAGTGAGCTCTCTGACTTTTTTCCATATAGATTTCTGTCAGAGACTGTGAGACCAGGGATAGTAATATTATGTAACACTATCCTTGCAAAAGAAAAGACAGCCTCCAGTGCAATGGCTGCTACATGGTCACTGTTAAAATATTTGACTACACCTTCTTTCACTGTCCCTGAAAGCAAGCTCTCTAAAACAGCTCACTGTCCAAAAAGTGAAAAAAAAAAAAATAGAGGAAGTTAAAGAAAAATTAAAAGGAAGTATTGTACACTTACAGAATATGTAGAGACCCAAGCTGACTTTAAAGCTTGCAGCCTAGAGCCACTCAGCCAATAATGGTATCATTTTTACTCTACTAGTGTCCAGCTTTTTCTATAGCTAACAATGTACCATCCTTTACCCAGAGTACGAGAAAGGCATTGGACATGACAGACATTATAGATAAGAAATATCCATTGATTGTGAGTGCATATGCTCATGTGTGCATGTATAAAAGTGTGTATTGTATGTATGTGTAAATCTGTGTGCATGTGTAAATATACATTGCCTTGCAAAAGTATTCAGGCTTCAGGACAATATTCTCATATTAAAATGGTCATTGTAATTTCATTGTGTGTGACATATTATTTTAAAAACTTAAACTCAAAATCAGTTATTGCAAGCCAACACTAATATTATGTTGGAGAATAGTTTTAAGTAAAGTTAAAAACTGAAATATGTTGATTATATTAGTATTCAACCCCTGTTCTTTGGAAGTTCCCAGTTTACATAGATAAAAAGAAATTGCTCTAACGAGGCCACAGTTACCTTACCATTGGCCTCCACCTGTGATCCATTAACATTGCTGTCACCTTTTCAGTCTAAAAAGCCTGCAGTTGAAGGATCATTAGTCAAGCTGTGGATTCAAGGGAAACTGAAAACCAAAAAACATTCTACAGCCATTAGAGATAAAGTAATACAAATACATAGATTGGGAAAGGGTACAGATCAATAAACAAGTGTTTTGATAACCCTAGTGTGCACAGTTGGATCAATAATTAGGAAATGGAAGTTGCATCACACCACACATGCACTGCAAGAAAAGACCGTCCCTCAAAACTCAGCCCTCAAACAAAAAGAAGAGACTTGTGAGAGAAGCCAGTGTGAGGCCAACAATAACTTTCAGGTAACTACAGTGGTTCATTGGGTGGGGTGGGGTAATAGTGCTCCAGCCAACCATATCAATAGTTTTGTATAACACTGGCCTATATCAGAGGGTGGAGTGGATGCTCAAAAAGTACCATGTGAAATCATGTCTGGAGTTTGCCTAAAAGCATTAATGTGAAACCCAACTGTGTTGTGGTAGACAGAGCTTTTTTTTTGGCCAAAGCTTAAAACAATATGTGAGGTACAAAGCTAAGATTTACAATGCCTCAAGAAACACCAACCCTACAGAGAAGTAAGGAGGAGGCAGCATCATGCTGTGGGGCAGATACTTATCAGCAGGGACTGGATATCTTGATATCATTGAAGGAAGAATGGATAGATCAAATACCGGGAAACATGGCAAAAGAACCTGCTTAAGTTCACTAAAAAACTGATGCTTAGAAGGATATTCACCTTTCATAAGGGCAATGATCCCAAGCACAAGGCCAAAGCAACATTGCAGCAGCTCAAGAACAAATATTTGGCCCTACAGTGTCCCAGGAAGTCCTGATCTCAGTGCCAATGAGAATCTGTGTCACTACTTGAAAATCAAGGTGACATCCAAACAACATGAACAACCTGGAGCATATCTGCCAAGAATAATGGGCCAAAATCACTCCGACACTGTATGCAAAGCTTGTACATACCTTCCCCCCAAAACATAAAGCTGTTATTGCAGCCAAAGGTGGCTTTACCAAATATTAATATGTGGGTGTTGAATAATTATGCAAGCAACATATTTCAGTTTTTAATTTTCCAACATCACATTACAGTAACTGATTTTGAGTTTCAATGTTTTAAAATAAAATATCATACAGAACAAAATTACAATGTACCATTTGTTATTCAGTACTTTGAGTGAATTGGTCAGGGGTCTGAATGCTTTTGCAAGGCACTTTGTGAGCAAGTATGTGTGTGTTTGTGTTTACATTTAGGTGTAAACATGCATGTGTGTGTTTGTGTTTACATTTAGGTGTAAACATGCATGTGTGTGTTTGTGTGTGTACATGCTCTATCAAAGAAATTCTCATGTCCAGGTCAGATCATTGCATTAGAGACCACTATCCTTATAAGTACGAGTACAGAACAACCCTGTGAGACCACCGTGACACCCATCACTAATTCCAAAGGAGGACCTCTGGTGCCATATACAAGAATATCTGCGCAGATGTGACATTCTTCTTTTTTGGACAATATTAAAAGTTCTAATCTTGTAAGTACAACTCTGTCTACCACTGTGATTTACAGCCACTCGCAGATCCTCTGTGCTCTTTTCCATTTCATGTTTGTGTGCATATTAGATTTTAAAGTTGATATTGAAGACACCATTAAAAGAAGCTGCGGGCTGAGCCTGGCATCAGGGGCACTCTATATGATACCTGTGGACTTGAACAGGAGCACTGTTGACCATTCTTGTTTTTATATATTTATGTGTATGTGTAATTGCATGTATAAATGTGTGTACGTGTATAGGTATATGTTTGTGTGTGTGTGTACATATTGTCTAAATGTTTGTGACTATGTGATTGCATGTAAATGTTTGAGTTTGTGTATGCACCCTCTCTCTATCACTCTGATGGTCATCAAGGGTTATTGGTAACCCTCAGAGTACCACTAGAATCCTCATCACGTTGTTTCACAATGCTCGGATTGTAAAGTTAAAGATAGTATTTGAGTTTCAGGTGCATATTTAGTGTTAGCGCACATATTTTGCACACATATTTAGTGTTAGTGCATCAGATATTTTGGAGAAGAGTTACACAAAAGTATTTTCCATGCATACATTATTTGTACATTTGTATGTGTGTATTTATCTTACAATATACTCTTTAATAACTACAATGTATATTATACTATTCACATTATGGATAAGTCTAGAGTCTCATATTTTTCTAATATTTTATTAAATGGTTTAAAAGAAAAAATAACCTCTAATTATCAGAGTTAAATAGTAGATTAAATAACAGTAACTTTATGACTAAAGGTAATCTAAACACTTCTGTATATACACTGATGAATAATTTTACTTTAACTCTGTGGTCTCTAGTTATCACACTGAAGAGGTTCAGTTATGGGGGAATGAAAATCCTCACTGATTTACGTAAAGTATTACACCCCTTGAATCCTAGAAAAGTCTCCAATGCAGTGAGAATTAATGTACTAGAAATTTCTATAGAATTTATGCTGTTAACACTGAGTGCCTGAGTGGAATCCAGTGCCTTGCATTGCAATATACAGGATACGTCTCTGGCACTCAAACAGTTATATCAATGGAAATTTACAGACATTTCATTTCAAACTTATGGTGCTGTCAGATTCTTCAGAATAGCATGTCTTTAGTGATGAATAAGGCCCTGTGTTTCTGCATGTACTGCTTTAAAGCGGAACTACCACCCCACAAAATCTTTAGCTTAACTAAGTCCCCAAATGGCGACTAGCTGCTTAGTAGCGCTACTTGCCAGCATTATTACCTTATTTAATAGATTTATGCTCTCTTCTATGACTGATAGTAGCACAGAGTGCGGACATCTTGGCATTGTGACATCCGCGGGTCTAGGAGGCATTGCTAGGAGCTGGCCAGCTCTAAATGGGGACTTAATTAAGCAAAAGATTTTGTCGGGTGGTAGTTCCCCTTTAAGCATGATTTGTTTTTAAAAGTTTATATCTTCTGACGTGAAATGGACTGCAAATGCTAAGACTGTCACACATCATAACCAGCTGCTGTCTGTGGGACTTGTTGGAAATATGCCTTTTTCAGAAGATACTTGTGTGATTACTAGAGGCTTAGAAACGAATTAGGAAAAAATCTGCATATAACAGTACAAATTTAAAGATGTCATTTTATCAAAATGACAAGACAAATATCTGTCTAGCGATAAGGCATCCTGTGCTATAACTGAAATGTTCTCTGGTTTCACACACAATTAGGCATCTGTTACAATTTAGGATTATTGTCCTTTGGTGTCATTACTCCTTTTCTCCATTGAGAATAACAACATAGCAAGATGTGTTCATGACATAATCTCAAATGTCCTTGAAAGGGCAATCCCTTTCAGAATTGTTTTTTTTTTTTTTTAAATTAAAAGACCTCATATAATTTGCAGTGGTTATGAAAAACTTAATGAGGGTGAAGTATTAATAAGAACCAGACCAAATCTGGGGCAAACCAATTGCACCACAGGAGACAAATAAAAATGACCATTGGTTTAAATGGGTCAGTTAAAGTAGAACTGTCACCTGTCCACATTTCTAGCTCTCTTCTTCCATTATGAAGGATTTATATGATTGTTAGTTGGTCAGTTTATGCAAATTAGATAATCCTGGCCAGCAGGGAGTGGCAGGTGGGAGAGAGAGCAGTTTGGAAAGTTAGTATCTGGCTGGCATGCTGGCCATTACGGTCTAATCTGCATCAACAGACAAATATTTAAAGTTCAAAATCTCAGACTATTGTTTGAAATAAAAAAGGGCTAACATAAATAACTATAGGTGATGAAAGCTATCTCCCAGTCAGCTAGTTGTTACAAGGTGATAGCTCCACCTTAAAGGGATAGTAATGTTTTACAAAACCAGTAGCTCCAATTAATCGTCATAGTTTTTGGGTCATGGAGAGTCTTATTTCAATACTGTCAGAGTTGTGGTTCAAGAGTATTTGAATAATAAAATATCCCCCTCCCGTCCCTTTTACCTAGTGTAAGCCATCTATTCTCAGATGTGGAATCTGGTCACTTAACCCGACAGGTCACAGCAAGGGACAATCTTCTTACTCTGAACATAAGGAAAATCCTGCCCCCCGACAAGCTTTCAGGTTTTTCCCTTATGCTAATTGAGGTTTGTACCTCTCTGCAATCCATCCGGACAATCTTGCTGCTCTGAGGTGATCAGTGTTACATCAGTAATATAGGCGGGAGGTGGATACTTTATAATTCAATTACTCTTGAACTGTAACTCTGACAGTATTGAAATAACACTCTCCATGGCCCAAATGTTATGAAGATTAATCGGAGCTGCTTTTATTGTGAAACATTACTATCCCTTTAACATGCTGAATGCTAGAGTGGTCTCCAACTCACAGAGAAACAATGTGTTCTGGACTCTCTAGCATTCAAGGGGTTAAACCCACATTTAAATTAATGGAAACTGCTGGAATTATTTTTGTCCCCTATGGTGCACTTCATTTGCTCCACAATTGTCCCAGATCATTTTAGTATATTAGCCCCAATGTTTAACAAAAAAATTAGATGCAGTTACCCCTACAAATAAGATTGGGAGGCATCAAGTAGTGAAGTGATTATTTAATAAGAACAAAAAATAGCATAAAAAATAAAAAGAAACAAAACACTAACCATTATTACATATTGTGATTTAATTGTGGGCATAAATATATTATACATATTAGGACAACCTAGTTTCCAAACTATTATACTAGGGCTGGGAGTAACATTTTGCATCAAAAGAGAAATAAGCAAAAACATGGTACTTTAAACATATAACCCACCCCCCTCAAAGTGCAGTGGAGAGAGAAAGCAGCTAAATTTTGATGGCATGGAAAGAGAGGGAGCTCGAGTTGCATGATAGAGTATTGGTGGTAGCCATTTGTTCCTCGAGTGTGAGGGATGTGAAGAGAGAAAGGAAATATAAAAAAATAAAAAACTTTTTTGATAGATAAGGGACACTGACAAATAGATGATGAAAGTTCCTACCTCAGCTGCCTAAGCCTATACTGATAATGAGTGACAGATATATTTTGTGCTCAGATATTAAAACATCATACATTTAAGAGACAAAAAGACAAGAACTTGACATAGTATGTTTGTTTAAACAAACACTCACTCCTACATCCACAATAACAAGAGGAACAAGCATATACTGAGGTATGGAGGTGACTCATACCTGCACCAGTTGCTGTGTGGTATGCTTTATCCTTTAGTGTCTGTTGATGATACTAAATTGATCAGGTCTGTACTCATCTTTTATTGTACTGCAAAAATTAACACTGCAATCAAAGAGAGAGAGATAGAGAGAAAGCTGCTGCTGAAATCTTGACAGCAACTTGTAGAGTCATAGAGACAAACAGACAGAGAGAACTGGGGTTGCTTGTGGTTGCAGGGAGTATAAGTGTAATTTATTTTAGACAGTGATAGACTGCGATAATAATAATAATTAATAATAATAATAATAATAATAAAAAAGCTGTGACCTGAACTTTGACTAAGACTGACAGTGGCAGATACTAGAGACAGATACACACCTGCAAAAACAGACTGTGGCTATGGCTGTTGCAGTTTGTGCAATAAATGATGATGGTCTTCTTCCTGTTAAGATTGCTTTTGAGGACAACATACAAATTTCACTACCACCACAACACTAAAGATGACAAGAACTCACATTTTAATGTTTTCATACTGGTGGAGGATTTAGCAGTGAAACAGACTCCTGTCTCAGACAGCGAGAGTAATGCCCTGCACGCAAAGTAGTGGTAGGGGAAAAGTAAAAATATTTTATTTTTCAAAAGATTATGAAAATATGGGGGATGATGTTGATGATTACCTAATTATTGATGAGGAGGTTGATTTTGACTATATCCTTCCACCATTCTACCCTTCTTCTAATAAAGATGACGCAGTGAGTGAGAGTAATGATGATATGGCCAAAAATTAGTGGAAAGGAAAAGGCTCAATGTTCCACCACTGAAAAGGAGCACTATCACCTGTTTATAAACTCTTTGAAAGATCAGTTGGGAAGTCTGACTCTGGATAAGTAAACATGCCTAAAAATACCAATTCATCATCTTTGTCATCAACATTAGCTTCTGAGCCCAACCCCCACCAAGTCACCCCCGCTATTGTTGAAAAAGTAGCAACCCAGGTCATCAACATCAACAAGCCTAACTATGTCGTTTGCTCCTACTACTTTTGAAGTGCAGCATCACTGACACCTACTGATAATATCATTGGTGTTTCTATGTATATATGTATTTTTTATGAGTAGGAATTCCAACAGAAAAGCAGCAAATTGTTAATTTTCCCTGGAAATTAACAAAGAAAAAAAGACACGTTTCATACATCTGTACACTCTAGTTTGTACAGATTAACTACAAGACAGCATTTGTGGTGCAGAAAATGTTCATATATATATATATATATATATATATATATATATATATATATATATATGAATGAACAACTTATGTCATGTACTTTGTATTCAGCATTCACCCTAAACATACTTAATAAAGAGACCTAAGTGGCCTTGACAGCTTTCACTCTAAAGTTACTCAGTTAGCCAATAAAGCTGCCACTTTTACTCTACTAGTCTTAAATGAAATGATGAACAACTTTATTAAACAGATACAGAACTTACTGGGCCATATGTTTTAAGAAAACGTGGAATAATTCTGGGGCAAACCAACTGTATCATAGAGAACCAAAAAACAACAACATTGATTAAATTGGAAGTTTAACCCTTTGAGTGCCTGAGGGGTACAAAACGCATTGTTCTGGAATGTGTTCTGTACCTCTCTGGCACTCAAAGGATAAACCCCTTGAATGCTAGAGAGATGTTTATCACATTGTGACATAATGCATTAGTGATCCGATCCCCACAATCATTCAAGGGGCTAAAAGTCCATTGAAATCAATGTAATTGTTTGGGATTTTTTATATGTTCCTTGTTGTGCAATCAGTTTGTTCCACTTTTTGAAGTTGAACCATGATGTAGTCTGCAGCTGGACAGTGACATTTTACCACATCCACTGCACCATCTGCCCTCACTAACACACGTCTATCTGTTCTTAGTGTACCTAAATCTAGTCTGGATCTAATAAAATATTTTTTGTTTTTCACATATTCAAGTCCTGTGAGTGCTGATTTACTGAATATATATATATATATATATATATATTTATATATATTTAACATCTACATCACTGGACTAATACAGCTACAATCTTAACTCTTAATCTTAAATCAAAATTATAATGTTAATTCATGTGGCGGTGCATGCCCCATAAGTGTAGGTATATTAAATGTACTCAGCCTGGGAATCCCGGTTTGTGGATGGAGACAGCACACTTCTAAAAGTCTCAGTAAAGCGTAACTCTTTATTGCATCATCACAGCATCTATGATGCTGCAATAAAGAGTTACGCTTTACTGAGACTTTTAGAAGTGTGCTGTCTCCATCCACAATCCTGGATTCCCAGGCTGAGTACATTTAATATATATATATATATCTATATACTATATATATATATATATATATATAATTAGACAATTAGTTTGTGTTGGGCCAGCCCACACACTAGGAATATTTCTATTAGCATAACAAGTGATCATTTTGGGCTCAAACATAACTAATTAGCATGCTTTGTAGAGAATTTACATAATGTGTCATACTGCTCCATCACAATATTAGGTTTAATTTCTTAACCCCTTAACGACGCATGACATACATGTACGTCATGAGGTTGCGGTCCCTAAAGCACCAAGGACGTACATGTATGTCACGGAATTCCGGGCTCCCCGCGCGGCTGCATGCCATTCGGGGAGCCTGGAATCGATTGGTTAAAAAAAAAAAAATGCTTTGTGGGCCTTAAGTGACTGCACTGTGCGTGCATGGTTGGTCCTTAAGGGGTTAAAAAGGATGTATTTTACAGAAACAAAGGTAGCACTACATAGATATTGTTCTAAAACTGCCTTGTCCATTCTATTGTCTTTTATGAAAACATGTATTCAAACCAGTGCATAATACAATGGATATTGCATTTAAATTCCTTTTTTATATGGAGGCTATAAAACTAATACACCATAAATAACTACTTCCTTGGCCGTGATGCCCCCATATTTCTCTCAAACACTGGTAAACCAAAAAAAGACAACATTCTAGGTACATAAAACATTAGTCCGTGTGAACACATCTTTGGGAAAATGTGTATTGCAAATGCTCATTCACGATGCTACATCTGTCAGAATTACTTATGGGATATACATTAAAGACAAGGATAATATGAATATTTCTGGAGGTAACATAATGCTGTAGATAGAAAACCAGAATGCAATTTAACAATATTGTAGGCTTTATTCATTCAATGAATATTTTAATTTGCTTGTATGTAACTATAAACTATAAAAAGAAAACATAAGAAAGCATAAATAATGAATGAAACAGCAATGTATATATATATATGTCGGAGAAAAAAAATCCAGCTTTCAAATTGTACACTGTAACTGGTATTTCCAATATGCCTCAATTATGTACATATGAAATTCAAAATTTTTTCACAACTATTATTTTTGCACCTCTGACAGAAGGAGGAAGACTGTTGCCAACAGTGACTGTCTCTGTTTTGAAACATATATATTTCTTCTCATTATAAAATTATAAATAGAGCACAAACCACAAGCTTTATCCAGATTTCACAACTTCCATTCCAAGAAGAAACTTTTTTGGATGTGCTGCACTGTGAACATTTGTATTGTTGGACCATTAGCCTGTTCATTGGGAAGATGTTTCCACTTTGGAATCCAAAGTATTGTTCAGCGGTTTTTCAGTTGAGACGTTTAAGCATAATTCCTGCTGACAACTTTCTATTTATAAAATATATGTCCTTTTTCCATGACATATTTGTCATGTTCAGTTTTTAATTGACATCTGACATAAGGTGAATTGTGCATTTTATAACAAGATAAAATGTTATGAATATAAATATCTCTCTCTGTCTATCTCTGTCATAAATGTATTATATAGTTAGATGTAGAATATGCATTATTATCTTCTTATCGGAGCATATATCTCCATATCGCTATCTACCTAGCTATCTACCAACATACTTATCTATAAACTGTTGCACTTACTCAGTATTTTTCATGGTTCATCATTTCTTTGGGACTCTATTGTATGTAGGAATGGGATATCTTTTTGTATTATAACTGCCAAAATCAGTGTTTGTAACCTTACCTCTTACCCCCTTAATATACTTTTTGCTCCATTCCCTCCTTGGGGTGTGTTCCTTATTTTTAGTAGTACTTTGGTCTCTGACATCACTATCTCCTTTAAATACAGCAGACTTCTGGGGGGAGATTCACTAAGTAGTGATAAAGAGGTGGAGATGACTTCTCCAGTTTACTACGTCTCTAGTTCCTATGTTATTCTATGGAGCCTATTCACTCAAATTTCTTTGACTTTGGAGCTCTTAGTGAATAGACTCCATAGAATAACATAGGAACTGGAGATGTGCTAAACTGGACAAGTCATTTGCACTTTATCACCCATTTATTACAGCTTAGTGAATCTCCCCCTTGTTTTGTACCATTTTTTTATGTGTGGGTTTTTTTCTTATTATTACTTTGGCTCACCAACTAAGGTAAATTGCACTACCAAAACATTTAAAGGCCTTTGCAGCTACCAGCTGGCACTGCATGCTGCTGCTAAGTCTATTGTCTGCCATTACTCCCAAATCCTTTTCATTAGTAGATTTCCCCAGAGAAACACCATTTAAACTATATGTTGCATTTTTATTGTTATACCCAAAATGCATAGGTTTACACTTGTCTATATTGAATCTCATTTGCCATTTGCCTGCCCAGTTACCCAATTTGTCCAAATCCTCTTGTAATGAAGACACATCCAGTTCAGACTTTATTACCTTACTTGATTTTGTGTCATGGGCAAACAATGATACATGGCTTCCTACGCCCACTGGGAGATCATTGATAAACATTAAAAAAAAAAAAAAAAAAAAAAAAAAAAAAAAAAAAGAGTACCCAAGACAGATCTCTGAGGTACTCCACTTATCACGTTTGGAGAACATTGACCACCACTCTTTGCATTCTATCTTTCAGCCAATTTCCAATCAATGCACAAAAGTTTTCCCTTAAGCCTATTTCATTCAATTTGTACAGTAACCTTTTGTGTGGAACCGTATCAAACGCCTTGGCAAAGTCTAAATAAATCACATCAACCACCGCACCTAAACAGTCTATAGACTCCCGTTTGATTGCAAGCTCTAACAAGCAGGACCCTTTCTTCATTTGTTTTGGTTTGTGCATGTTTGTTACTTTCTTTTGTTTGTATTTACCCCACCCCTTCTGCATAGTGCCACACAATATATGGTGCTTCTTAAATAAAAGATACAGTAATAATAATAACAAAAACAATAATTCTCAAATCGAGCAGTATACGTCTATGACATACATTAACTGACACATTTTTAGCACAATAGTGATATATATATATATATATATATATATATATATATATAAAACCACATAATTCATAATTCAATAAATACCACAATTGCCAGGGCCTCATAACTTACGTAACAAATTAGAAATATAGGTCTGGGTAACATAGCATATGTAAAGCATTTTAGTTAGATATACATTACTGTGCAAAAGTCTTGGGCAGGAGTGAAAAAATGCTGCAAGGTAAGAATACTTTCAAAAATAGACATGTTTATTTTTATCAATTAATAAAATGATAGTGAGTGAACAGAAGAAAAATGTAAATCAAATCAATATTTGGTGTGACTACCCATTATCCTTCAAAAAAGCATCAATTCTTCCAGGTACACTTGCACACAGTTTTGTAAGGAACTTACCAGGTAGGTTGTTCCAAACATCTTGGAGAACTAACAGTTCTTCTGTGGATTTAGGCAGCCTCAGTTGCTTCTTTCTCATCATGTAATCCAAGACAAACTCAATGATGTTGAGATCACGGCTCTGTGGTGGCCATACTATCACTTTCAGGACTCCTTGTTCTTCTTCACACTGAAGATAGTTATTTATGACTTTGGCTGTATGTTTGGGGTCATTGTCATGTGGCAGAATAAATTTGGGGTCAATCAGATGCCTCCCTGATGATATTGCATGATGGATAAGTACCTGTCTGTACTCAGCATTGAGGATACCATTACTTCTGACCAAATCCCCAACTCAATTTGCAGAAATTCAGCCCCAGACCTGCAAAGTACCTTCACCATGTTTCACTATTGCCTGCAGACACTCATTCTTGTACCGCTTTCCAGCCCTTCGGCGAACAAACTGCCTTCTGCTACAGCCAAATATTTCAAATTTTGACTCACCAGTCCAGAACACCTGCTGCCAATTCTCTGATCCCCAGTTCCTATGTTTTTATTCATTGAGTTGCTTGGCTTTGTTTCCAAGTCATAGGTATGGCTTTTTGGCCACAGGTCTTCCATGAAGACCACTTCTGGCCATACTTCTCCGGAGAGTAGGTGGGTGAACCAGGTTCCCACTGTTTTCTGCCA
This sequence comes from Rhinophrynus dorsalis, assembly GCA_037306005.1. Lineage (NCBI taxonomy): Eukaryota > Metazoa > Chordata > Amphibia > Anura > Rhinophrynidae > Rhinophrynus > Rhinophrynus dorsalis. Next base: position 325,535,568 of record CM074720.1, on the reverse strand, counting down.
ATTCTGAGCTGATGGCACCGCTGGACATCTTCCGATTGTGAAGGGAAGTAAGCATGATATGTCTTTTATCTGCTGCACTCAGTTTCCTTGGTGACCACATATCTGAAAACCCCTATCGGCCTCTAAATTTCTGCCTGAAATTTCTTGCTGATGCAGTATAACTACCTTGTGTCTTGTTGTTGTGCTCAGTCTTGCCATGGTGTATGAATTTTGACATGAAACTGTTGTTAGCCGAGTTTGGCTTTTCCTCATCACCAAATTGATGATCATTAGCACCTGTTTGGTATAATTGTTTAATCATACACATGACTATATGCCTACAAAATCCCTGATTTTGTGCAAGTGTACCTAGAAGAATTGATGCTGTTTTGAAGGCAAAGGGTGGTCACAACAAATATTGATTTGTTTTAGATTCTTCTTCTGTTCACTCACTATCATTTTGTTAATTGATAACAATAAACTATTAACACCTGCCTAAGACTTTTGCACAGTACTGCATCTCTCATATGAAAGGGTGGGATAATGAGTCATACTTTATAATATAATATAGTTTGTATAAAACTCTTTATAACAGCCAAATAAGTTAGATACAATTATATATACACACACCTGATATAAGGATACACAAGTAGCGTATCTCAATATGCAGCTCACACATAAATATGGGTAATTTAACTAAGATGTAGATGTATAACTTTGTTTCACATCTTAAGCAATACATATCAACCCACATGCACATCTCAGTAGATAAGATATATCTGTATATACTGAACCAAGTCCATTACTTCCCTCTCCCTTGAACTTTTTATAGTAAATGCTTTTTGTGGCTGGTGATGGTGGCGTGATTTATGCATTTCGATTCATTTTATTTACAACCTAGCAAAAATGAGTGGCTAAAATTGGAACAGTACACATAATGTTAGAGAAGTGTCCAGCATTTGTGAAATAATGCGTTGTTGATTTCTCTGTCAAGGGGATTATATTTACATAAAAACAAACATATGTATAAATCAAAATGTAAAAGTAATTCTATAGTTCAAAATATAACAAAACTCAGTAACTTCCTCATTAATAAGGATGCCCACTCACCCAACAACTGCCATCTTCCCTAACATGTTCAGAACTGTAATCCTAGACAGGTGGAAGACCTCTGAGTTATGCACTAAGGAGTGATAAAAAGGTGATAAAGTATCCAGTGATATCACTTCTGCAATGTCTATATTATTCTATGGAGCCTATGCACTAAGATCTCCAAAGTTGAAGATATCTTAGTGCATTGGCTCCAAAGAATAAAATAGGAACTGGAGAAGTGATTTCAGTAGAGAAGACATCACCACTTTATCACCTCTTCATCCCCACTTAGTGCATCTCCCCCTTATGTTGTCCATCTTTTCTCTAAATACTTTACATAGATTCTGCAGCAAGCCAACTGTACCTTAGGGTACAGAGGGAAATTCCTGTGATTTAAATGGGACTTTCAACACCTTGAATGTGCAGCAATGATTTGGAGGCCTCTCTCGCAATCAAGGAGCAAAAGGACTTTTCAATTCAATGGGAATTTTGGAAATTGTCATTTGCCACTATGGGGCAGCTGAATTGTCCAAGAATTGCACCTCTTTACATTTATGCATTAGACCCAAAATATAAGTTTTAGGTCTTATGCACAAATCTAAAGATGTGCAATTCTGGTGCAATTCTTACCTTGTATTGAATAGAGGGCATCATCACAATAATAATAGTGAAAGCAATAAGTCATTACTGGATAATGACCAGAATAATGTGTAATAAACGGTCTCCTGTCCTTCAAAGAGAAATTTAATCCATTGATATTATTATTACATTCCAATGTTCCAGTATCCAGTCACCAATGGAAATAAAGGTGTTATCTGTGATATGCAATGTAGATTTCTGCATCGGGTTATCACCAAGGCACAACTCTCTGCAAAATAGCTTTGTTTGACATGACCTAACCCTTATAAAACAACACTTACTCTCATTAATGTTATTGTTCAGTAGATAGCCCTGAATTTAATTTTCAGCAACCCATCTATTATGTATCCAAAAATGGAAGTAAAACTTACCTGTTAGATCTAGTTACATACTATTTTGCTAATTAATGGGAGTTGCCTTCTGTGTATATAAGTGGGTTTGTTATTAGCTGAGCTAATTACTAGCTGGGCAAAGCAGCAAATGCAAGTGCAGCAATTATAAGTGTACAAGGAGATATTCTGGAGATAATCTGGAGGTGATCCAGGGTGATTCAAGTCAGAAAGCAAATGCAAAATCTGAAGGTATTTTACGCTTTGTCCCCTGATTACATTAGTGCTGTGAACATGACAGGTATGTTGCAATGCAATGGATGTTTTGCTTTTCTCCCCCAGGAAACCTTTTGGAGGTTCAGAAGCTGTCCAGTTTGTCAGCAATTTTCTGTTTTACAGCAGGAGATTGATAATTTGAAGGCTGAAATCTACAAGATTTCTGTGAGCTCCACACATATACAAAAGAAACAAGTTCCACTGCCTCAGAGACTTCCAAGAAATGGCAGATGGACCACAGTTGGTTCTGGAAGGGTAAGACTTGTGGACAAGAGGCATGTCCCACAGTCTGTGCCTCTTCATAATTCTTTTGCTGCACTTTCAGAACACTGCCTTAAAGGGATAGTAATACTTCGTTTTAACTTTATTTTATTTTGTAGGCATTAAAAAAACATGAAGAATGATATAAGTCTTATCTCTCAAACCTTTATGGTTTATGAGATATTCACAAGCAAAGTTTCCCCTCCCCGCCCTTTTACCTAGTGTAAGCCATCTCTTCTCAGATGTGAATCTGGTTGTATGACCAGACAGATAACAGAAGGGGACATTCTTCTTTGTATGAAAACAATGAAAGCTCTGCCCCCTTGACAAGTTTTTCAGGTTTTGCCCTTATCTTAATTGAAGACTGTCCATTTCTGCAGTCTACCTGGGCACCTACCTTCTGATCTGGTTGAACACAGGGGGAGGGATACTTTGCTTGTGAATATCTCTTAAACCATAAAGGTTTGAGAGATAAGACTTATATCATTCTTCATGTTTTTTAATGCCTACAAAATAAAATAAAGTTTAAACAAAGTATTACTATCCTTTTAATATTGGAACAACTCCAGAAGCAGATACTACTGGTTAACCAGCCTGTAATCCGCAGGTAAATCAGACTAAAACCACTGACAAACTGACAAAGGTAAGAAGTGAAAACTACTTTGAGAGGAAGCAACTATTATTGGGGGATTCTATATTAAGAGGCGTGAGTGTGGAGTAATGTCATGGTGGTTGCAAACAAGTCAGATGTGTTTCTGGTACTACAGCTCACAGAGATAGAAGACAAATTTTAAAAATTGCTAAGGAAGCAAGGCAAAATGGAGAGTTGGATGTCATAGTCCATTTAGGGACAAATGATTTGGCTTGTAATGAGGTGAGTATGGTAAAATATGTTTTTAAGAAGCTATATAAGGATCTGCAGCAAGTTGCTTCCACTCCATCTGTTTCAGCAGTTCTGCCAGTGTATAAGGAAGATGATGGTAGGATACAGCAAATTAGAGATTTTAATTCATGGCTAGGGAAAAAAACATGGATCTGGCTTTGTTTCTCACACCAACCTTATTTGGTGTAACAAGATATTGTATAAAGAGGATGATTTGCATCTTTCTCAAAAGGGAACAGAGGTTCTCAGCAAGCAATTCAGAAGTTTTGTTAACAGGTATTTAAATCTAGTAGGATACAGGAATGAAACCAATTGCCCCCCACTGCATTTCACAGATGAATTTGATCAAAGTATGTCTATGACACATAGGTCAAAAACCAGTAGACTTCAACTACACCATATGTACAAATGCCTGCAGTTTAGGGATTAAGATCCCTGAACTCATTGCAATAATAATTAGTGAAGATATGGACTTAGTGGGAATTCCTAAGACCTGGTACAATGAAAAAAATTACTAGGATGTAGAAATACCAGGGTACTCTCTATTTAGATAAGACAGGAAAGGCAGAAAAGGAGGAGGAGTTCCCATTTATGTCAAACATAGCTTAAAGGTTAATCTTATGCAGGGTATGGAGGAGAACACAGAAACTGTATGGATAACTTTAGAATATGGGAATAAGATGGTCACTTGTATAGGTGTGATCTATAGGCCCCCAGGACTAACAGAGGAGTCGGATCAACTGCTGGTCAAGGAAGTAACTAAGATGACTGTGAAAGGTGAGGTTATAATTCTTCTTCCTAATGTGGACTGGAAAAAGCAAGGATTAGCTCTTAGTCAATTAGTAGAAGAGCCGACTAGGAAGGAAGCCACACTAGATTTATTATTTACTAATGGAGACTTGTTATCAGATGTAACTGTAGGAGAGCGCTTGGGCTCCAGTGATCATCAATCTGTGTGGTTTAATATAAAGACAGAGACTGAGTTGCACCACACAAAAACAAAGGTTCTAGAATTTAGAAAGGCTGATTTTTCTAAAATGGAAACATTTTTATGTCAGTCTTTAACAACTTGGAGATCTTTAGATGGAGTCCAGGAGAAATGGGATTATCTGAAATGTGTTTTACTAAACGCAACAGAGCATTGCATTAGACAAGACAGCAAGGGTAAAAGAAAAGGAGAACCACTGTGGTACTCAGCAGAAGTGGCAAATATAGTAAAGGAGACAAAAGAAGCATTTAAGATATATAAGCAGACGCAGAAGAAAGAAGATAGGTATCGGTACAAGACCAGGCTGAAGGAGGTGAAATGCATTATTAGATGTGCCAAAGCACAGAGAGAGAAAAAAATTGCCCCGTCAATAAAAAAGGGGGATAAAACATTTTTTAGATATATAATTGAAAGGAGGAAAATGAAACAAGCAATAGTTAGACTGAAAAACAAAAAATGGAAACTATGTAAATGAGAATAACGGGCTACCTGACTGCCTCAATGGATATTTCTGTTCAGTTTTTACAAAGGAAGATGAAGGAAAGGGACCTCTGTTAGAAAAACGAAGTGGCAAGACATGGGAAACATGCATGTTTCCAGAGGAAGAAGTTCTACTTCAACTTTCTAAGGTAAAAACAGATAAATCAATGGGACCAGGTGGGATACACCCAAAGTTATTAAAAGAACTTAAATGTTTTCTGGCAAAAAATATATATAATATATATATAATATATATATATAAAATAGTTCCAGAAGATTAGAAGTTAGCAAATGTAGTACCGCTTCACAAAAGAGGTAGCAGGGAAGAGTCTGGTAACTACAGACCAGTAAGTCTTAAATCAGTAGTGGAAAAATTTATGGAATTGTTGAATATCTGAATTTAAATGGCTTGCAAATGGCTTGCTTGGTATCAAACAGCATGGGTTTACAGCAGGGAGATCTTGTCAAACTAACCTCATAGATTTTTTTGACTGGGTAACTAAAATAATAGTCCAAGGGGGAGCAGTAGATATAGCTTATCTAGATTTCATTAAAGCATTTGACACTGTCCCTCACAGAAGACTCATTAATAAATTGCAGTGTTTGGGTCTGGATGTAAAAATAGTGAAATGGATAAGACAATGGCTGAGTGACAGGAGACAGAGGGTGGTGGTCAATGGAGAATATTCAGACTAAAGGAGTGTTACTAGTGGAGTACCTCAGGGATCTGTACTGCGGCCCATTCTTTTTAATATTTTTATTAGTGATATTGCAAAAGGTCTTCAAGGTATGCCTTTTTGCAGATGATACCAAGATCTGCAATAGGGCAGACATTCCAGGGGGAATAAGCCAAATGACAAATGATTTAGGTAAATTAGAAGAATGGACAAGAGTGTGGCAGATGCAGTTTAACATTGATAAATTTAAAATAATGCACTTGGGACATAAAAATCCAAAGAAAAAATATACTATTAAGGGTACTGTGCTGTCAGACAATAAAGGAAATGGATTTGGAGTAATTATTTCTAATGACTTAAAGGTAGGCAGGCAATGTAATAAAGCAGTCAGGAATGCAAGGAGGGTATTGGGTTTTATAGCTAGGGGCATTAGTAGCAGAAAAAGGGAAGCGGTCATGCCACTCTACAGATCTCTAGTTAGACCTCACTTAGAGTATTGTGTACAGTACTGGAGACCACATCTCCAGAAGGATATAGATACTCTAGAGAAAATTCAAAGAAGGGCTAATAAAATGGTGACTGATTTACAGGAAAAGAAATATCAGGATAGACTAAAGGATCTGAACATGTATAGCTTGGAGGAGAGAAGAGAGAGAGGGGATATGATTGAAACATTCAAATACATGAAGGGATTCAACAGTGTGCAGGATGGAAGTATATTTCAAAGGAGTAAAAATGTTAGGACAAGAGGCCATAGTCTAAAACTAGAGGGACACAGGTTTAGATGTAATGTAAGAAAGTTTTACTTCACTGAGAGGGTAGTTGATAAGTGGAATAGCCTACCAGCAGAAGTGGCAGAAGTTAATACAGTGACAGAATTTAAGCATGCATGGGATAGGCATAAGGCTGTCCTTAACATAAGAAAAGACCAAGGACCAAAAAAGGTTTGAGGTTTTTACTGTGGGAAAATGGGCAGACTAGATGGGCCGAATGGTTCTTATCTGCCGTCAAATTCTATGTTTCTATGTTACAGATCTATAAGCAGACTTTTAGAATAATGGAATTACAGCTGACTTCTTTTCCTTTTTTGTCAAACATTGCTGATCACAAAGAGCCCTGCCAATTCCTTGATAAGTCCTCCTTTTCTGAGTGAAGTAACTAAAAACTAGGCAATATAGTAGCCCTGCAGTAAAGTACTCTGGTTGACCCTCTATGACTTTTGATCCTTTCCACCAGTCACTCAGAGTGGTGATCATTTCCCCCAATATGTCACTAGTCTAAATGTAACTGCTTGCTGCCCTCAGAAAAACTGACCAGGATATGACTTATTATTTGTCATTCTACTGTGTTGCAGTAGGGTTAAACGCAGAAGGGTTAAAGAAGCAAAACAATCATATTAAACTATATTATGGCCTTAGAATTTAAATCCTACAAAATCATAGTCCACATCTGTGTTAGTAATCAATTCAATTATGCAGTACCAGGAAATAATATACATAGGATGTGTAATAAGGTGAAAAACATATCCTGTGGCACACCACTGAGTTTTCATTACAAGTTCAGCAGAACTCATTATTTTGATTTTAAAACCACAATAGAATATGGAAACAGTCACACTGCAAAAATTTAGAAGTAAGGAAGGTCTGTTTCAAAGGGGTGACAGAACTGTTGCAGCCCTCGTGACAGTTCTGACATCCACTCACCTTCTCCTGTGTTCCACCATTGATCTAGATGCAGGAGATATATGCCTTACAGCTGGCCCACGAAATCACCAGTCAATATTACCAGCCATGTAATCACCCAATGCTCGTGTAAAAGGTCTGAAGGCAGCCCCATATGCTGTTTTGCAGTCATTCCTTACTGCAACCTTGCTGCATTCCAGAGGATACATAGAAAAGCTGTAACTTGCTGGACTTTGGTGCTTTCATGTGAGATGATAGTTGTCAATGAGAACAGCACTGCTGTCCAGCAAGTTACCTTTCACAATGGTGACCAGATGTGTGAATGGGGCATAAAGCTACTGGGTTTACTTAATTATACTAATTGTAAGAATGTAAAATTAAAGTTAACTTTGCATTTTCTATGTATATCTTACACATTTTAATACAAGAGAATATTTAAAGAGACAGTGCCTCCTAGAACAAAATTGAGGTAAGTGAAATAGTATGTTATGGGAAGACTATTGAACAAATCTATATTTAAATTTTTCTCCTCCCATCTCTTGTTCACATCTGTTTCACTATTGCCATAGTAACAAAAGAAGTTTGGTAAACCCCTCACCCTCACTTCAATCTCCTCTGGTGTTATCAGTTGCTAAAATCCCAGCCTTCTCAGCTCATTATGCCCCTTAAGATTTTAAGGATCAGAAGGGTGTGGAACATATTGCAAAGCAATCCCTTACACATTGCCCTGGTCCTGAAAGAGTTAACATTTCTTTCAGTGGACTTGCCTTTAGTCATCAGTGGGATAAAAAAGGAAGAAAGGGGCAAGGGAAAGAAGACACCAGCTGATTCCCAGAGAAATATATCTTGTATTCTCATTGATCTTGCTACTTGTTTTAGGGCCACAAGGTTACATCAGTTTTTTATATGTCTAGAGTTACTATGTAGTAGTTATTATTATCTCCTTGGTCATAATATAGTACTGTGATATAATTTGAAGTTTTACTTTGAAATTTTTATAATGTTGTGCCAAATATATTTCATGTGCAACATGCTTACTCTGAGTCCATATTAGTGTATATATATCTTTGATGACTGTCTCTGGTTGTATGCCATCATTTTGATTTTACCATATTTCATAGTCTTTATATAAATACTTACCTAGAAGTCTAATTGTTTGTCTTAGGGATATATCTAGTTATCTATATGGAATGTATTTCATTATTTTATAATATGTTTAATTGAGTTCTAATAATCATTGGGGAAATACAATAAACATAAATACAATTCTCCCACTAAGTAAACATTTGAACAATTATTAGACTAATATACCAACTGGAATCTGATAATTTTATATAGAAACAATGTTTTAATGGAGGAGTTAATTTACTAGGATATGAAATATCTTATTTTTATTATATAAAAACTCAGGATTCTTGATAAATGGGATTGCATAGCACTTTCTGTGTTAGGCATATAATTTGTGGTGTATGTTTGGTATTACAGTGCCAGAGGGGTAAGGAGAGCATTGCTTTGCAATGTGTTCCGTACCCCTCTGGCACACAAAGGGTTAATTTAGAAAACAAACCATATGATATGGTCTTAAGATGTGTGCTTTGTCCTAGGTTTGCTAACAATCAGATAATGCAATTGAATCAGGACTCTTGTTATTGTCACTGTGTTGTGAAACCTAGTGGTCTCCGATATCAAATATAATACACTAGTTGAAGAGCTCGTGTAGACGGGCCACAGTGCCTCCCAGCAACAGTCATACTCAGTAGAGACTGGCCGTGCCGCAGCTGATATGGAGCGGGGCACTCCGAATTCAGACTGTAGTCGAGGACTCCGGTCTGAATTCAGAGCCTCGCTCCGTTATCAGCCATGGTGCGGGCAGTCTGTAGTGCACATGACTGCAGCGCATGCAGCCATCTCTACCGCGCATGATGGCTTCTGACAAACAATTTAGCAAATTATTATATAGGATTACTGATCATACTATTACTATTTATGGATTCTGTTATTGGGATAAACATGATTGAACAGCAACTGCTAAATATCCTAGATTTCCAGGAACAGTCCCTGGATCCTGTTGTCTGAAATGAGGATCTCAATCTCCAGAGAACACAAAAAAGCATAGAATTTCAAGAGCAAATTACCAAAGAGATGATTTTGCCCATTCCTGCATGTTATTAAAAACCTATTTTAATTAAACATTAGGATAGCCATATATCTATCAAAAGAGTCCTTAAATTCATATCCTGATTTTTTTGTCCCTACCACTTCCACGTGGAAGCTATTCCATGTATCATCATTCTTTACAATAGTTTTTATTTCCTTTTAGATTTTTACCTTCTTGGTTTCTTAGTCCATTTGTACCCTCCAAAAACTGACGAAATCCTACAGACCTTGTATAATAGAGAATGACTAAGCCATTTGTAACAGATCCTACCCGTTACTGGGAGCTCTTGTCTGGGCATGGCATTTATTCACCCCTGGGCCCAAGGATTATGGATATTGGACACTCCTTTGTGCCCTGGCATACGATCTCTCAAGCCCTTATCCTGGACTAAGAGACTTTGGCTAGCCTTATGTGGATAGGCAGCTGTACCAGAGGAAAGAACAATTCAAGGCTTGGGGGACTACAAAACATATTGAAAGTAAATATGCTCAAACTCAAATGATTAACCCTTTGCAGGTCAGAAGAGTTTGCAGCACCCAAGCCTTGAATTGTTCTTTCCTCTGGTACAGCTGCCTATCCACATAAGGCTAGCCAAAGTCTCTTAGTCCAGGATAAGGGCTTGAGAGATCGTATGCCAGGGCACAAAGGAGTGTCCAATATCCATAATCCTTGGGCCCAGGGGTGAATAAATGCCATGCCCAGACAAGAGCTCCCAGTAACGGGTAGGATCCGTTACATTTCTCCCCCTTTTGGTTCCAAGCCAGCGGGTGCGGTAGTAAACGCTGGCTGGGAGCTGTAGGAGGGCATGGAGGTGGTGAGGCACTTGTCTGGACAGTGCACTAGTCCGAAGGCCTTGGTCCTAGGCCAGTTTCTACTGAGGTGCCCCTTGTCCTGGGCCAGTGGTTAAAGTAGTCTTTCTGTTCTGGGCCAGGGGGAAACATGAGCCCTTTGTCTGGGCCAGGTAGGGGGAAACAAGGCCCTGGTCCTGGGCCAGGGAAACAATTGCAAGTCCCTTTGTCCTTAATCCTGGGCCAGAGGGTGAAGCAGTCTTTTTGACCTGGGCCAGGGGAAAACATGAGCCCTTTGTCTGGGCCCGGTAGCGGTGTACAGGGCCCTTGTCCTGGGCCAGTGAAGAAAATGCCAGTTCCTGTGTCCTTAAACCTGGGCCAGGGGAACTGATGCCTGTTTGTCCTGACAAACATCAAAACAGGTGGCCTCTCCTGGGCCCTTCTCCAGGCAGTGCTGAAGTCAAATCCTTCTGGGTCTGGGGCCAGTGGCTCAGGGTCAAGAGCCAGTCTATAAGGGGGATCTTCCTGGGGCAATTGTGTCTCTGGCTTCTGTGCATCAGAGTGTGGGGAGAGAGGCATATCTCCCCCTTTTAGTTGGGCCAGGGCCCCAGAGGCACAGGAGAGGATGTTTGTCCCACTCCCCTGTGCTGGGGCAACGTTCTGGGGCACATTCCCACCCCCCATGCAGAACTCAGGGAATTCAGGGGGCACAATCGTTGGGCTGGGGATGAGGACTGTTGTCCCATTCATCCCAGCCAGAGTTTCACAGGGCCTGGTGCGCTCGCTCCCACGCCCCACGCCAGGGGTTACAAGGGTGCTGATGGGGAACGCATTCCCACCCATCAGTTCACAGTTCAAATCCACAGGAGGAAATGGGGTCTTGGGGCAACATCCAGGGTCTTCCGGGGCAGTAGCAGCACTGCAGTGAGGCAGTGTGTTGGACCCTTCTTCTTTCTGGCCCCTCACATCAGGGCCATCTCTTCTCTTGGGGAGGAGGGCACTCTCAATCCTTCTAGCCATCTTATCCATGTACCTGGAGAATACATTCTTCCCCTTCTCCAGGGCAACAGCAACAGGGGACGGACTGGGGCTGCTGGTGGGGACCTGCATCTCCTTCACCACAGCAGGGGTTTCCCAGACCCTGGTGAGCTCGCTCCCACTCACCAGGTCAGGGTTTACAGGGGGGCTGATGGGGCACTCTTCTCCACCCATCAGTTCACACAACATATCCTCAGGAGGGCCAGCAGCACTGCTCTCTTCCAGTCCGCTGGGGTCCTCCTCTTGTAGGCCATCACTTTCCAGGGCCTTCTCTGCCTTGAGGGAGACCGCAGTCCCATCCCTCAAGGTGGCATCCTCTGTGGCCCTGGAGAGCACATACCGCTCCACTTCCAGGGTGTTTTCCAACCCCACAGGGGGCATCATCTTGGGGCTGCTGGTGAGCTCTTCCACACTCACTACAGCAGGGGGGTCATAGGGACTGATGGGCTCTCTCCCACCCATCAGCTGGGACATACAATCGCTGCTGGTGGGGACCTGCATCTCATCCACCGCAGCTGGAAAGACAGGGGAAGGGGCAACATGCCTATCAGGGGAGACGTCTGTCCCATCCCCTGATGCCGAGGCATCTTCTTCACTGAGGAGGAACGCATTCCCACTCCTCAGCTCAGGGAAAATACAGTTCAGGGGCAAAGGGGTATCAGGAAGGACGATTTTCCCACTTCCTGATGCAGGGGCAACAACAGGGGCACTGGTGAGGAACGAATTCCCACTCACCAGTGTGGAGTGAACAGGGGAAACTCCATCCAGGTCCTCAGCTTCACTGAGGCCCTCCTCAGATGAGTGACCCCCCCAGTTTTCTTCTTCCTCTAGGGCCTCCCGAATTTCTTGCACTAATTTGGCATACATGTATTCCACCTCACACTCCCAACTGACTGTGTCGCTCAAGTCCTCTTGCAAGCTCATGGGGACGTACCCCCCTAGCATATCTTCTCGTTTGGCCAAAAGCTCCAAGAAACGGTCGTTTTCTGGACTGCCAAAGTTCGAATCCCACAGATAAGCATCCCATACCAGCCCTTGGATCTTACATCGCAAGCGGGCCGGGGAGAAGGTTACTGGGAGCACGGGGCCATACTCTTGTTCAATGTGATTTACCAGCATCCAGTAGGCATCTTGCATCCGTAGCTCCTCTGTGATGCAACCACCCAGTTCTGGAATAAAGTCATTTACAATATTGCCCAGCCAGAAACTCCACTGAGACCGGATTAATTCAAAGCGATCCTCATATGACCCAAAAGCATCCTCCATATCTCACTTGATGCAACCGATGAATGAAGGAGAAATCCCACCGCTGCCACCAATGTAACGGAAGCTGAGAAGGGACCGCGTCGCCTTCCGCCGTCGTTCCTGGGTCTCTCCTTCTCAACGCAGATAAGCGCCGTCAGGTGCACCGGTTGGAGTATGGACGGTCACTGGAAACAGTCACAGGATCACTGGAAGCAGGGAAGCAGGGAAGAGTCCACGTCGCCGCCTGACAGCATATGAAGTTGGGACGCAGGAAGCTGGCAGCAGGCGGTCGGCGATTCAGGATACTTGGCGCAGATGGGTATCAGAGTGGATACTTTAGACCATAAGCAATACAAGACTCCAGGACTCCTTGTTCACTCCAAAACAGAACTCTCTTTATTGAACCAAAGCACACATATTTATACAGTTTCAAACCACACTAACTTAGAGCACAGTACAGGAGACTTAATTCAATCACAGTTCATCAATAGGACACAGCAAATGGTAGGGCAGAATACAATGGAGTAGTCACAGGGATAATTCAGTCACCACAAAGGGTCCAAGAACCAACAACAAATGATTCAGGGAAACATAATAGGGCAGACATGATTGGATTAATCACACAGCAGGGGGCCACAAGACAGTGCTCAATACAATGACTTGAGTAATTAAGCAAAAGGCTTGGGGGACTACAAAACATATTGAAAGTAAATATGCTCAAACTCAAATGATTAACCCTTTGCAGGTCAGAAGAGTTTGCAGCACCCAAGCCTTGAATTGTTCTTTCCTCTGGTACAGCTGCCTATCCACATAAGGCTAGCCAAAGTCTCTTAGTCCAGGATAAGGGCTTGAGAGATCGTATGCCAGGGCACAAAGGAGTGTCCAATATCCATAATCCTTGGGCCCAGGGGTGAATAAATGCCATGCCCAGACAAGAGCTCCCAGTAACGGGTAGGATCCGTTACACCATTAAAGGACTATTTAAGGGTATGGTAGTTTATGGAGGGCCACCCTATATCCTGCATACACAAGCATTTTGTTTTGGCTTCTGTGTACTGGGTTGTTATGAGTACTAGTTACCCATTCCACTGGAACTGAATACGGGTCACGTGAATTTAACTTTCCTGGAGCTCATTCTCATCGTAGTTAGTTAGAATTATAGAATGATTGCCAGAATGGTGAATAAAGCTGTCATATTTTAGACAGATAATATGGTGGTACTACACTTCATTCATAAACTTTCCTCAAGTTCCCTTCCAGTTATAACACAACTCTGACGCTTAATGCTACTTTGCATGACACATAACATTATATAATAGGTCAGTGGATGCAAATTCTTGGTAAAAATTTGATATATTCTTCACTCCAATCCAAATGATCTTGTCTATCCATCTAAACTATGGTGGTGATAGGGAAACTAGGTGGCTTAGTAAGAGTTTTGCTGGCTGCCAAAATTTGAGAGCCGTATGATCAGGCATATCACCCATGGTGTGACTTTCTGGCTACATGAGTAATGAAAAGCGAAACTTTGTTTTTCTTTGATAGGCTGATAATGAAACCCTGTGATAGGCAGTTGGTAGCGGCAACAGATAAGTGTCATCCTGTAGATGAGGAGAGCTCTCTGACTAAATTAGGTAGTCTGCCAGGGGTCTTCAGGTCATGTTATGGGTACGATTTGTGTGGGGCTGCTTTTGAAATGACCATTAGAGGAGCATTCAGGGTATGTGAGCATGTATTATCATCAGTGGATATATATCTAATGATGAGATGCGGGCTAATCAGGTTGAGAGACCAAATGAGTTGGTATGATGATTCCTGTCCAAGTCCACCAACAATCATGGTAGGAAAAGCCATAAGACTTGCTTTTCCCACAGAAATATTGCATTTGCAGTGTTGTTACTACTGCAAGTGATCCTGGGTAGGCACATGCAAATAAGTTTAACAAGGAATCACCTTTTTGCCTCAGATTCCACTTTATACATGGATTCCTTAGAGTATGTGTATGCTGAGCAACAGCTTTAAGGCATAGCTCAGGAAGAAATGCAAAGCCAGTGAACCACTCATGGACAGCCATTTCGTTGTTAACACAACTCATTAGCATGATGCTAGTTTTACTAGCTTGCTACTGAGGCTTTGTGTACTTGTGGAGCACAAACTGAAAAGGTTAAGGTGGGGAATAAAGTGAATGAAAACCCCTTCCACCTGAATTTGGTGGGTGGTAGATATAATGTTAAACAAAAAAACTGACACACCAGTCAAGCCATAAGACTTGCTTTTCCCACAGATATCTTGCAGTTGCAGTGTTGTTACTACTGCAAGGGATTCTGGGTAGGCATATGCAAATACGTTTAACCCTTTGCATGCCACAGGCTTACACAATGCATTACAAAGCAGTGTTGTGTACCCCTGTGGCACTCAAAGGGTTAACAAGGAATCACCTTTTTGCCTCAGATTCCACTTGATACATGGATTCCTTAGAGTATGTGTGTGCTGAGCAACAGCTTTAAGACACAACTCAGGAAGAGATGCAAAGCCAGTGAACCACTCATGGACAGCCATGTGCAAACCTTTAAATTAAATGTGTCAGCATTCAGGGTTGTGTGGTATGGATTTCTTCATGATAGATGCAGCAATTGCCAAAGCAATGTAAAGTCATTTAAAAAGCCAATTAAAACAAGTCTGAAAGGAGGATTTTGAAATCATATTAGAGATAAATCTGCTTTGAATATAGTTAACATTCTCAAAGTGTAATTTCCTTATTGTTTACTATTATATTTTCTCTCCTTTTTCCACAACAGTTGCTAACCTGATGCAGGTGTTAGTTAGTCAGACAGGACTAGATAGAAAGTGGTTAAAGTGCAACTGGCTTGGTAAGCAGGGTTTAAGTTGAGAGCAGATTGAAGAGATGTTCAAGGTATCCCAAGGGAGGTGGACACAGCCCTGATATAATGCTGGCAGATGATAGGATGTTGATGTAGGGAAATATCCTACAGCCTTTTGGAGTAAGGAAGATTTTTTCCCATTGGATTCTTAATTTGAAAAGCTTCAATGATTTTTTTTTTACCTCCTCCAGATCAAGAAGTGTGACATGGCAAAGCCTGGACTCTATGGATACAAGTCTTTTTTCAGCTTATTAACATAATATAATAATATATATAATAATATATAACATATTAATGTAACATGTTAATATCTTACCTTTTCTCCATATATTCCGCGGGTCTAATCAAACACACCAAAAACACATTCTAGGTACTGAAGTCCATCTTCCCTCATGTACAGCTAATATGGTCAGAGATTGCACCAAAATGCAGAGAGCAGTAGGGATTTGTGCAAACATAGAGAAACTTAGTCAGATTAATACAAGCCCTACATGACAACTATGAAATATCCCTCTTTATAGCGGCATTTATGGTGGCATTTCATATGGCCTTTAGGTTAGGTGAGCAGATAGTAACAGCTAAGAATGTGTGCATAACAGACCTCCAGGTGGGGCCAGTGGATTGGTCTGGAGCCGAGGAGGCAAAGGGGCAGTGAGTCACAATGTGTGCTAGATAACCTCCAGTATGCCAAACAGATACAGTTCAGGATTTCATTATGATCAGACCCACTTGGTGCAGGCTGTAGCTTAAATATTAGGATGGGTCAGCTCTTACACTTTATCAGTTATGGTCCATCAAGAAACATTCCCGTTCACTCACTGGGATAGATGTCTGTCACTATGGCATTCACCTTTTTTGGATTGGTGCAACAACTAAAGGTGGGAAAAAGTCCTGTTTTGTTTCTACTGGATTTTTCTTTAAAAAAAACATGATTTTCCACTTTTCCTCTGGAATTCCTGTTATGCAGAGTGGTGTAGAATAGGGAGATGCAGAGTGGAAGGAGATAGAAAAAGTGAGAGAAAAAATAAAAATAAAGAGAGAAACTGGGGGAAACCCTGATGCTGCTGATATAGAGGTGGAGGAGGACATCAGAAGTACCATTGGTAAAAGGAGGCCACATACCCATGACCCTATGATGCCCAGTCCCCCAACATCATCCCTCAGGATGTGAGGCACTATATTGAAGAAAGAGACAGAACTGGCTAGGAGTATGAGCAGCACACATCAGCTGCCTGTGCCTGTTGCTACTGCTGTCAGTATGCATTCTTCTGAGGAGATGGAGTGTGTGACAGCAGGGAACCCCCGGGTCACATGTGTCATCCCCAACCAGTCCCAGGGAGCAGTTGGTGTGGAGGACAGTATGAGAATGTTTTTGGTGGAAAATGATAGAGAATAGGATAAAGAAAGGTAAATGTGGATAGGCATTACCAACACCACCACCTTCAGAAGTAACATGCCACAGTTTGCTGCTGTTGTATTTCATGCTATTGAGTTTTCAGAGCCAGATGCTCATCTGTCAAAACAGCAGGATGATGATGAACAGGCCAGTGTGCCAAAGATTAATGTAGATACCAGTGGACTGGGTTCAGAAAGCAATGTTATTGGACTAGAACAGGTCCTAGCTCTAGTACTGATGCTAAGACAGCAGCATCACCTTCCCCTGCCAGTGAAGTTTATTCTGGAGAAGAAAAAGGGCATTTTTTTCCATGTCTTCCCTCACTGAAATCATGGATCTGGGAATATTTTTACGTGGGGAAAGCACAGTGCAGTCATCAGTGACTGCACTGTGCATTTTGTGTGAAAAGGGGAAATGAGGGGACACAGTTTGGTACATTTTCCCTCATAAAGCACAGGCAACAAAGACATCATAGTATTTATGTTAAGTATGTAAAAGTCAAAACACCTAAAAAAGAAATCAAAAGCCAGTGTCATACGGGTAGAGGAAAATGTACACATTGTTCCCATCCCAGCACCCACAGGGTCCTTTTTCTCCTCTTCTGGCATCCCACCTTTGCCTCCATTAACTCCACACCAGCTGATACAGATTATGTAGATGTGAGGATCTGGAATTTTGTGTCCACCCATTGCACACTGTGTGGAGCACTGACCACACATGGCAATGTGGTGGAGAGCAATCGATTGCAGGGTATCAGGGAACATATGCGGACATTCCATCCCACTGAATGTGCAAAGCTGGATTCATTATTTTTATTAAGTCCTTAGCAGAGTGGACAAAGGCCATAGTGAACAGTACTTGATATCTATGGAGATGGATTTACATTGCATACGTAAGCTTCCAGTTGTTTGGTTGCAGTTGTGCCTGTTTTTTAACATGACAGCCAATGTGTCAGTTGTTGCGATACTTCCCAGTCATTTCCCTGTTTCACAATATTTCCTTGTACGCACAGTGGATGTTGCAGATTCTGACATGGTACAGTGTCTTTCTGCTCCCACAGGGAAAAAATAATATTCTAACACACCCATGATTTTAGAGGAGGTACAGGAGGAAATTCAAATTTCATCAAATTCTTGCCCCTAGATGCACATTAATGTGGAGGTTAGATGCGGTGTTGCTGCTGTCCCAGCAGCAACACTATGTCAAGTGGAAGCATCATCTTACCACCACCTGTCATATCAGTGCTGATGATACCAGTCCCATTCAGCAGCCTAATCCTCCTGCTGCTTAGACGACTCAGTAAAAATCAAGCTTTTTTTTTTTTTATAAACTTGCTGCCATGTTAACCATTACTTTCAAAGAGATAAATAAAAATAAATAAAAAATAGGTGACAGTGAATGTGGCAGATGTGTATGGTGGTGGTGGAAATTATTAGCATTATCATCTTTGAATTCAACTTAAGCTTGCATTATTATCAGATTTTCAGACATTATTCAGTGGTCATAGCGCTGGTCCCAACAGTGGTGGTAACCCTTCACATGCCTTCTCCTCATCGTCCTCACTGCTGCTGTTATTAGTATATGTGTCTTGGGTTTTCCTGTCTTGTGTGGTTTTCTGCTGCCTGATACTCAGATTTTATTAGTTGCTGGTTCATTTTTAGAAATGTAAGTCTCTTGACAGCTGTCTCCTACAATCTTTAACAATATAACCAGCAGCACTGAAAACACTCTGAGACTGCACGCTCACTGGTGGACAGCTAAGGATTTCCATGTCAGTATGAGTCAATGCATTGCCAGTAGTCAATGGGGTCATTGTTTTTGCCAAGAACATAGCTATCTTGCAAGTATACTGTAACCATCTCACATGCAGTGTGGCCACTCCAAGGAGCTACACAGTGTTCCTGTGTATCAGTTATCAACCCATACTCTGGTTGCATGTCCCATAGAGATGTGTCACCACCATCATCACCACCATAAATGATAGAGTGCTGCCCCTGAGGCACATGAATTGCTTTGTGTGATAACAATGATGTGTTCAGAAATATGTTGGGATGTTCTTGTTGATGTTGATGTTGCTGCTGCTGTTGCTGCTGGAAAAAATCCTTTGCTGACTTCTTTTTCACTGTGTTTCCTTCACAATGCAACCCTACACTCGATTTATAAGCATATCTTTATAGTCTTTGACAAAATCGGATTCCTTAGAGAGAGGCTGCTGATCTCTATGTCTTGGCACAAATTGATTACGCTTTGGCAGAAATTCCAAAATGTTATGTGGGGTGGGGGTGCGGTCCATAAAAGAAGTAAAAATATATTCCTCATTGCTTTTAATAGACGTTATGTGAAGATCTTGTTCAAATTACAGTGGTGTTCACTAGCTGGTGCAATTAGTGTCATTACTGTAAGATTTGTCAATCATTCTCCTAATTGCTTTCTCAAGCAAATGTATCAGTGGAAAAATATTGGTAATTCCTGCATCTACATGACTAACCAGCAAGGTAACCTCCTTGAAAGGTTTCAGCAAGTCATATAGGTCACACATTAGTTGCTATTACCTAGGTGACACAGATGATCTTTCTAAAGCCTTCCAGTTTTGCATTGTATACTCGTTAATGGCTTTATTCTGCTCGTACAAACTTTTTTAGCATGTGAAATTCCACTTATTAGGGCCCTCCATTTTCAGATGGTGATGGGCAAGTTGTTACTCTCTTGTATGAAATATAATGCATTGTGAGCACTGTATGAGTGGCTAAAATGAACACAGATTTTGCAGGCGATATTCAGCATCTCTCTGAGGGTTTTGGTCTCTGAGAGGAATCTTGTCATGATTAAATTTAGGAAAAAAGGTGGTGCCATGTTGTCTCCAACTAAATTTAAGACATGGGCAATGTAGGGTACGTGTACCATATCACCTATTCTTAAGGCAGCTAATATGTTGGAGCCATTATCAGCAGACACAAAATCAGCTTTCAAGGAGTAGGGTACAAACCATTTCTATATCACCTGCCCTAGTTTATTTAGCACATCTATGGCTTTTACTATTGTCTCCCAAAGCATGACATGCACAATGTGGTGAGCCAATAGGATGGGCTACCTTGCTGTTGTCCTTTAATAATACTTCCAGAACCAGAGGCAAGATTACTAGCTGTGACATGATGCTGTAAGCTATTGTTATCCATTGGTGCGAGGTAAACCCAGTGAGAAGACACAGTCATATAATCTGTACTCTGCCCATTTGTCCACATATCTGTTGTGGTGAATTTTCATTCTATATGATGTATCAAACCCTTTGTTCACCAAATCACCACATTAACTACCTGCTTGTACAATTCTGAGACAGCCATCCTTGAAAAGTAACTGCGGTTTGGGATGTCAGCTAGAAGCTACACATGGCATGAGTTCTCTAAAATCTCGGTTTTCAACAAAAGAATACGGCAACATGTCAACTGCTAACATCTTGGTAACTTTTACATTCCACCGACATACTTTGGAATTATTTTTGTGAAGTTTTTGACTCCTATCCAAGAACTCAGTAAGTGTGGGTTGGCACTGGCAGTACATGGCAGAAGAACTATATAACTTTATTGTTTTAACAACATGACTTGTGGAGGTAGTGGGGGTTTCGGTAGTGGGAGTTGTGGGCACTCTATCACTCTAGTCATCTCTTACAACAAACTCTGAATCATACTGCCCTGTATCAGGAGCCATAAGTGTTTTTTCAAATGAACAAAATCTTGGCACACTCTTTGACACATTAACCCTTTAAGTGCCAGTAGGGTATGTAATGCATTGCAAACCAATGCGTTGTAAGTGATTCTGCTGTTACTAGTTGTTTCACCTGACATGTTGATGGCGTGCCTCCCAATCAGACCTGTGGTTGTACTTTAGGATCTCAATTAGGAGGTGCCTAAGTGTAAGCCTGCTTTCCCCCCTGCTCACATACTTTTTATGCAGACAACAGATTTAGCTTTTGGATTGTGAATGAAATATCTTCATATTGTAAAGATAGGCACACTGCTCCTTTTCAATGATGGAAGATTGAGTATTTGCCTTTCAGCTAATTTTCTGGGCATGTCATCATCTCTCTCACTCTCAGCTTCATCTGAATCCGAAGAAGTCTCAAGCAATGTCTTTTTATTTTCCCCTTACAGGGATTTTCACAACATTTGCTACTACTTTCAGGACAGGTGTACTTGTGCAATTGTGCTACACGTTCTTTCCTTATGCCATTAACACTGGAATGAGACTTGTTGTTGTCATCAGTGTTCTTCAATGGTTTATTAATATTCCTACTGGCTGTGGTGGAACTTTTTAGGGACTTTGACAAACAGCCTCCTTAGAGACAAGAGAAGGATCATCATCATTTATTGCGCACTTCAACAACCATGGATGCAGTCAGTTTTTGTTCTACCACTTTACCAACATGACCCTGCACTGCTCCTACTACTTTCACCCTACTCCAACCCCTAGTATGTTTGCTGGACATTATTAAACTAATATGTGTATTTTGACAGTATAGTATACAACATAATTGATTGTGTGTGATATCTTGTCCTTTACAAAATACTCTCTGACTCTATGTCTTCTAATATCTGTCTATCTCAGTCAATCAAACTCCCTGTGCAACTGCTTCTGCCAGACTCCCCTAAAACAGAGAACAGCTATCTGGAAGGAACTTGGATCATAGCTGTCTGGATCTTCACAGTCAGTCACATAAGCGTTTTTTGGGTATTTCAGATAAATTTCCTTTGTTCCACTGACAACACTCCCATACTCTCCTAACACAGAGATAACAGCCAGATAATAAAGGAACTTGGATCACAGCTGCCTGTGTCTTCTCAGTCATACAAAATGTTGGGGCATGTGGGGTAAATCTCATTTGCTCCCTTCTCACAACCCCAGGCTCCCTTAACACAGATAACAGCACGATGAAGAAGGGACTTTGATCACAGCTGCCTGTCTCAGTCAACCAAGATTTTGGCATATTTTTGTAAACCTTCTTTCTCCCATCACATTCCCCCAGACACACCTAACATAGAGAAAAAGTTATCTACACATAAAACTCCTTAAATCACGCTCCTATTTCACTTAATTTGTCTATCCTAACTAGCTCAAAATTGTACTCTCCCTTTGTCTAACAAAAACAGAATGGCATAGCGCTGGGACCTGACACCCATTTTATACTATCCCAGCAGGAAAAGAAGAGAAAATTGCCATGAGGGGACATTCATTCTTACCATAGATTTCAATGCAATGATCCGGTGGGAAAAAGCAGAAAATCTACACTTTTTTGTGAAAAACTTCCTGCTTGCAGGGAAGTGCCATTTTTCAACTGTTTCATTTTTAAGGCAAAAAGTTTAACCTATACCTAGTAGCAACCCAATCTGTAGGGCAGAGGAGTCAATGTATGTAATAGAGGGTGTTATAAAGTGGTGCCCAGGAATTTATATAAAAGAAATATATAAAATGGCTCTTTTTCATCCAGAAAGAAAGAAGGCTTGACTGCAAGTATGGTTTGTGGGCCACCTTGTGCAATGAGCAGAAAGATGCACTGTCATATGCCTCAAAGGATTACATGAATGTCAAATGGTTAGGAAAAGAAGTCTGTGGTAGGTGGCCCTCTGGAAACTGTTTTTGGAGACCCAAGGACACTGGAATCCTCCAAGCAAGTGGTAATGACCTAATTTCAGTGAAGTCCATCCAGTTAATACTGGACAAACAAGGCATCTGCTTTAAAGTTGTGTCCTTGTACCATGAAGCAGAATGGGTGGGGTTCCCCATACTATTAAAAAAAAGGTGGGGGAGCAGACTGTGGAATCAGTAGAGAAGTCAGCAAATGCATAAATACATTATAAGTTAACTTGGCCATGAGTATGTGCCTTGTGTGGGGTTCTACGTCACTCTCAGCATGTGGAGCTACCAAGATGATAGATTTTATACATATGATGGGCCAAAAAAAAATCCTATTAGATTCCTCTTTGCTGGGTGGTGGTAATATGGATCTTTTGGGCACTGTGTCAGTGGGGCATGCCAGAAGACTCTGGATCATTTATGGGTAGCGACTGACCTTGTAGTTATGGCCATCTGATAGCAGATATTACCAGTAGCAACAGTAGTGGGCATGAAGAGATGAGCTGCTGTGTAAGGTGGGAGACAGGGCAGTGTAGCCTAGGAGAGAGCCAAAGGTGCATCTGTTTTTGTTTTTTTTGTTTTTTTTTTTAAAGCTGCAACAGGGCTGAATCTCTAGGCCAGATAAACCAATTACATGAGGATGTAGGAAATTAAAGACATTGACACAAATATATGATATAAAATGCAATGCTGCAAAGTACTAGGTATTATTGGTAATTCATTTAGGAAACAGAAACCCAGAGATGGAATACAGGATTAATAGTACTTACAAAAACATTGGAGTTAGTATTTCAGACAATTTGAAGGTAGGCAAGCAATGAAGTAAAGCAGTGTAAAAACAAACCAGGTTTATGGTTGTATAGGAAGAAGCATTAGTAGTAGGAATAGATCACTTTATAGATCACTGATAAGGCCTCACGTGGAGTACTGCATACAGTTATAGAGGCCACATATCCAGATGGACATCAATAAATTAGACTCAGTTCAAAGAAGAACAACCAAAATAATGCAGGATCTTCATGACAGAGGTTACCAGAACAGACTCAAAGAACTTATTAAGTATGAACTGGAAGAAAGGAGAGAGGTGGGTGATATGATAGAAACTTTTATGTTAAGGGACTTAATATAGAACAGGAGAGAAACATTTTTTCATAAAAAAGAGGAATACTAGTATAAAAGGACATGATCTAAATTTAGAGAATGGAAAATTCAAAAGTAATGTGTGTGACTAATGATTTATAGAAAGGGCGACTCGTGACACCAATCACTTTTCACTGATATATTTTATGTATTTAGTTAGAAAATGTTTTACCAGGAAAAATACATTGATATTTCTCTTATGTTCAAGTGTGTTCTGGAGAGCTTTTACAGTAAAAAGTTGGATAACTATGAATGGGGCTTCTCACCCCTTGATTCCAAGTGAGGTTTACAAAATATTACAAAACAATGGATTGGAGACCTTGATAAAATGTAAAGAGTTAAAAGCCCAATGAAAACAATGAGGCAAATTTTTATTGGTCACTTATTACACAAATGGTTTGCACCAGAATTGCTCCAATTCTTCTTAGAACTTTAACCTATTTCCCCATACTGGTTCAAGATATCAACCATTATGGTATGAATAAGAAACGGTACCCAAAACTGTTAGTATTTTTTATGTCTATTTGGCACAAAGTTTCAAAATATTAAAAATGATAACATGCAAAAAGAAATGAAGAGATGGAAAAAATGGTATTGCATGCCTAGAGAGCAATAAAATGTAGCCTTGACTATCTGACACATCATTTGTTCTCTCCAGATGTCCAGTGAAGTCTGCAGCATTGTATTGTATAATAATATGGTCAGAATCTGACTGCTACTGAAGACATTATTCTGTCTACATCAAAATTGCTTCTAGAAGAGACACCTAAAAACTACATTATAAAAGGCCATTGGCAACAAACCTGGGAGTTACATTCCTCAAACAGTTACTAATGCAAAATTGATTGAAAGTGACAATGGGAAGTGACGGATCAAAAATGAAATTCTGTGCATAATCATAACATTACTATCATTTTTTTTAACTGAAAGTGGAAATATGACGGATATAATATATGTAAAATATTCAGCCCAAGGGAAAATCGTATATTACTTAGACACGGTAGACAATTTAAAGAAAATTGCATAGTCATAGCATTAAGTAACCTTGCAATTGGGGTAAAAATGAAAATAACAGAGGATATAGAGGTTTTGTTGATCGCTCGTTGCTCATTGAGGGACATTTACTATAAAGCAAAATCACCTGGTTGCTGATTTCATAGCACTATTGGTCTTACATTGAAAGCAAAAGATGAGCTATACTGGAGCATAGGGGGAAATGCTCTAGAGGTCTAATGGTTCAATTGGATTGTTCATTAGGCAGAAGAAGCCACTTCCTCGAGTGCCATGTTAACTATGCTGAGTTATCGGTGTGGGCATAGCAATGCCCCTACCTCTGATACCCACTTCTGCTTTAGGATGGCTGATTTATTTACCAGTTTATATTTTGATGTAAAGTCTAGTCAATGTACTAATTTGGATAGTTTGTATACATCTGTCCTTGCCCATTTTTCATAATATCATTTTTTTTTACAGAGGCCCAAGATGTTTTTTTAAGATTAACACTAACGTTTTAGTCCCTTAGACATTGTTATTCAGAGGCAGCAGTGCTCCCATCTACCCTGAATCCATGAGGATAATGCCATGGTGTTATGAGGAGAGCTTTTCTGAATTAAACTTGTATTCCCCCTTCACTGGCAGATCTAATGATTGAGTGATTTGGTACAAAAACATTTTGAGCCCTCAATCTACTGCACACTACTGAACATTTATTCTGCATTTAATGCACCCCTAAGGTTTTCTGAGCCTTGTGCTTTGCACCTGCTGCATCAATGGTAGTTCTGTCCCTGTACCTGTTTTGCTATGCACCAAGTTTTGCCCATGTCCCTCTTTTACCATGCACCAATCAAAACTTAGAAAAAGTTCTATGTACTAAGTAGTTCAGTAATATTTTTCAGCTTAATCAATTGGGTCCAAAGGAGAGTTGAAAAGCATACCTTCAAAAAGCTAGTGATCATCAGTTGTTGCAACATGCTATTTATTATGACTTTATGTGGTGAGATAGCCCAGTTGGCTAATGCACCAGCTATAGAATCTATTCAGATCTCTGGGGTGCAGGTTCTAGTACCTTCAAGATCAAGTCAGCCTTTCATCCTTCTAAGCTAGATGAAATGAGTTCCAAGGACATGCTTGAAGATGAGAGAAAATCTCAATGTATTCTTCCTGGAAAAATACTTTCATAAAAATAAAAAATCTATCCATTGTTTGTATTCAATATTTTGATAGTTTGCTCATTCTATCTCCCATTTTTTGTTGTCATTTCCATCCAACACCACCATTCAACTTCCCATACTCCTTTTCCCTTTTCTAGATTTCTTTCCTAATACTTATATATCTATATCCTCCTCCTCTTTCTCAATATGGGTATTTCCTAGAAACCTGGCCCTTGCCACATTCCCACTCCTGTAAATCTCTAGCCCTGTGTCCGTCCTACAACTAGATCTAGATATCACCTTTCAGGTACCTTCCATTTTGTGTGCATTATGAAATACATAAACTGTGTGCAATAAACTGACATCCATTCACTATCTTTCCTCTCTACCTTCTCAATATCACTAAAGCCTGGCTTATATCTTCAGACAGTGCCTCCCTAGCTGCTATAACTTATGGTGTCCTATTAATAAGCAAGACCTCTATACCTGGAGAAAGATAGGAGGTGGTGTTTAAGTAGCGGTTTCTGAACTTACAGTTCTCTTTCTACAAGTCCCCTCTGGGAGTCTGTTCTTCCGAGCTGGTGCTGTGAACACCAGAAAGACACCCATGAAATATGTAAGCCATCAAATCCAGTGGTGAGAAACCCAAGACTCTCCAGTTGTGCAGGACTACTGACTGGTCATGATGGACATTGTAGTTCCTAACAGCTGGAGGGCCTCAGGTGGCCAATCATGTTCCAATGCCTATTATGCGCTGAAGAGTTCTATTGATAATGACAAACTTGTTTATGTAACAGTGATTTGTTTGGAAAGGATGAAATATGTATGGGGTTCATCATACTCTGTATCTTACTTAATAGATTTCTAACATCTAAACGCTGCAGTAAGTCTTGGGTGGCATAAATATCTGCATAGAATCATCTGCTGTAAATTGTTTCATTTAAAAGAGAAAGATGAACATTTAATTGAAGTGGAATTTAATATCTATTTCTGCTTCATAATCTGTATAACACCATAAAATGAAATGTGTTGTATTGGACATCTTAATCAGTAGTAATTTAATTTTTAAAATGAACATTGCCGTTAATAAAGGAAGATATTGTCACGCTTGTTATATCCCAAGATGCTGTAATGCTTGTGCTGTATGCCGTAGTGAATGTTACCAAATAGGCCAACTGCATTAGGTGCAAGATAGCAGAAAGGGTTCATGTGCAGGGCATTGCTTTTAACCCCTTGAGGGTTTGCACACCACTCTTCTACTCAAAGTTTTAATGATGGATACTACATTAAAAAAACTAAATCACGAAAAAGGGAGTCTGTTTTGAAGAAAAAATACATGAACAAAATGTGACCTCACCTTTAAAGGAACAGTAAAGCCTAATTATGAAAGTATATGTTGCAGGGCTTTTCCTGCGGAGTAAAACAAGGGTATTCCCAGTACTGGAAAATGCCTTTTTTAAGGGTAATAATAACAAAATCCATTCACAAAGTAATAGTGAATGTTCAGAAAATCCCCTGAGCAAAAAAAGGGAAAATGAAATTGTTTGAGATTTCAGAAAGTCAGAGGAATATTTATGTAATTGGGAGGAAGTAGCTGGAAATGCTAATGATCTAACAATTGATGATGATGTTGATCTAGAATATACCACTCTAGTATCCTCTCTTTCTTCTGGTACAGCTGAATTTGACATGCCCATACAATTAGCTGACAGGAAAGGTTTCAGTCTCCCACCAGTGAAAAGCACTCTGCCTGTTTATAAACTGTCTAAGATAAGTTGAACAGAGAAAGAAAACACGGCAGCTCTAACCACTGATCATCATATATAACACATGGAGTGGATTTGTCCGTGTATGCAGGAAATTCTTAAAGGCATATTCACACTACAGATAATGGTTGCAAGATGTCAGAAAATAGGTGGCAATCTAATGTGCATAGCATAGAGCTACCTCATGGCTCTTAAATGAATACATAAAAGTCAATTGTTTGCATGCACCATTACTTTCATGAGCACCACAATGCTCCAAAAGTAATAAACAAAGTATAGTTTTATTGTAGACACAAACAGATAAAAAGATACCTTGCAGAAACAGCTGCAATATTAGATCAGTAAGGACACATTGTCGTGGCACAAGTCAGGCACTCATCCTTGCTGCCAAGACAGATCAACACGTTTCATGCTATTGCGCTTACTCATGATCAAAGAGACGAGTTGAAAAGTCTGATTATGGACAAGTAAAGATGTCTAAAATACACAATCATTCTGTCAGTTATCACATCTTCACCACTTCAAAGTCCAACCCCCACCCAGCCATACATACTATTGTTGAGTAATCAGTAACACAGGTCATCAACATCCACAACCCTGCAAGTGTCTTTGACACTGACAATTGCAGCATCTTTCCCATGTAGAAGTATTAGTAGTACTAGTAGTAGTAGTAGTAGTAGTAGTAGTAGCCCTTAAAGAACCCCTCAGTCTATGAAGTCTACAGTATGGAGATACTTCATTGATGTTCCAAAAGCTTTATATGTTGATATACCATATGATTTCTGTGTAAAAAACAAATGAGCAGGATTACACCTAGACACATCCGCACTGAGATCCTATGTGAAAAACGCCACCACAGGTCTTATCAAGAGATACAATATCTACATGTCAGAGATGCAATGACTAGCAGCATTACTAAACGTTCATGGAGGACTGGGGAAGATAATAGTTGTGGTGTAGATGTGTAAGAGTGTGTGCCAAGATTTCAATCATTTGCAATAACATCTTGGCTCCTGCTGCTGTTCTTGAACTACAAAACACAGAAGATTATGACTCTGGGTTTTTTGGAGGAGATGACAAGTTACAGAATGTCCAGTTATCACTACCACCACCACAAGTCATGTTCTTAAAGAATTATGTAGTTCTTCCACCACATGTTGTCAACCCATACCTACTGAGTTTGTAGGAAGGAGTAAAAAACTTCATAGAAATAATCCCAAAGTACAACAGTGGCATGGTGACATTTAAAGAAGGTTGGTAGAAAACAGACATTTAGAGGACTGATGTCCTGTGTTGCACTTCATTGATATATACCAAGCAGCAGTTATTTTACAAGGACAGCTCTGCCAGAGTTGTACATGCAGGTGGTTAGTGTGTTGGAAAAGGGCGGGAAACATCATATTGCAAGGAAATTCATCTGCCAACAAATATGCGGACATCACTGTTTGATTGTCATTGCTCAATGAGTTTCCCTCCAATCCATGCAACAGCATGCAACATCAGGACACGGCTACTCTTACCTCTGGCTCTGGTAGTATTATTATAGGACAGACACAGGGTAGCCAATACCATTGGCATGCCACTTTCTGTATGCAGTTGAAATAAAGAAACTAAAGCAGGGGATAGACAAATATATTGTTCCTCCTTTGTTAAAAGCTGGTTTTGGGTCTGCTGATAATGGCTCCAACATAATAGCTGCTTTAAGTGATGGTGAATGTGCACTTCTTTATCTATGTCCTAAATTTAATTGTGACTAGATCACAGAATCCAAAACTCTCAGAGATCCGTGTACATTTCATCTATGCCTACAGTGCTTGTAATGCATTACACTCCATACAAGAGTATAACAATCTGCTCCATCACCAACTTAAAATGGAGATCCCTACCAGGTGGTGTACTATATTGCAGATGTTAGAGAATTTGTAGAAATAGAATAAGGCTGTTAACGTATTACAAGGCATAAATGGAAGGCTTTATTTATCACCTGATCAGTGACAACTGGTGTGTGACCTATGTGAGCTGCTCAAACCATCTGAGGAGACCACCTCAGTCTTGTTGGAGCAGAAATTAGTGAGATACTTCCACTGATATATTTGCTGAGAAAAAAACTGGGGAGCAAGTAAAAATAATCTCACAATAACGACAACACATACCTTAAACAGCTGGTGAATGATGTTACCATGCTTTGACCAGGATCCTCACATAGTGTCCAGTGAGGAATACATTCTTGCTATATTGCTTGTACCCCCGATTTAAGCATAACATTTCTGAATTTCTGCCTTGGCATAAGCAGCATTTCTCTGAGGAATCAGATTATATTAAAGAATATAAAACAAGAATTCCAAAACAACTTTTTTTCATCTCATCCAGTTCAGGGCTCCCAAACCGGCGTGTAGCCGTGTGGGGAGCCCTGAATTCCATGAAGGTCCTGGCACTTCATGGGTCCTTAACACAAATCTATCCATGATGTGCCAGGGCTGTCAAGTGTCGTTAAGGGGTTAACATTTTCTCTCTCTCACTGTCTTGCTGCTGCTTATTCCTATTCTTGCCTATTCTACAACATGCTGCATGGTGGGAACTTCTGAGGTTTTTAGATTATGGAGCAGGAACTCTTCCTGCCATAGAAAACATACATGGAAGATGAAACCATTCTCCTGGAAAATCTACTGGATGGGAATTCCTACTGAAAAAGGAGACAAAACATGCATTTTTAATTGAAATTCACACAGGAACAAAATGCAAATTTTGGCTCTTCACTAGTAATGATCCTTGTGGCCTACCGCTTTCTGTTGCCTATATTAAATTTTGGTTGAAAGGGGTAGGCAACCTTTGGTACTCCAGCTGTTGGGGACCACAACTCCCATCATTCACAGCAAGCTACTGGCTAGTTGGTGATAATGGAAATTGTAGTCTGCAACAGGTAGAGTGGCAGAAGTTGCCTTCCCCATGTTCTAGAGTAAAATGTACATGCAGTATAAAGATGCAATATAATCATGCATTGCCACCTTATAAAATGTGCCTATTTAATGATTCACAGCACAGTTCTAGATGATGAAAGTTGTTGCAATTTGAAATCCATTTACTTCACTTTTCTGCTCTCTTGTCAATCTCCTGTTAATCTCTTATGATTCTGAAACAGTAATTACATTTTTCACTTTATATTTCATTTGGAACTTTATACATTTCAATAAAATACTTCCTTGTCTTTGGGCTTTTAATTTATTTTGTTCTTTTAATTGACATATTTAAGGTCTTTTCACTTTGATGGACATTTCTTATCTCTGTAGACTTGTGTTGCATGCGGCTTAAATACAAAATAGGCCTTATTTATTTGCATAGTTTTTAAAGCTTTATCTTTACAATTATTCATGGTAGAAAGCTATACAATTGCTTTCTCCATGAATGATTCTCTGAGTCAACAGAAATTAAATATTGTTAGAACATTTTTTATTTCTTTACAGATCCATACTTTTATTGAATAACTAAATAGAAGGAATGGTTGAAACATTTCATCTTATAAAAGCAAAATATGCAAACAATGGAACTTCGTGTCTTGCGTGGGAATTCCCATGGAAAGTGAACTTTTTCTGTTTTATCTTCATTTTTTCTGCATTGAAATAAATAATAATAATGTCTCACTATGTGGAGAGCTTCCCCCATGTATTTCTGTTATGCTAAAGCATTAAAGGGTACGCCAGTTTACTGCATGTTGCCAGTGTGTCCTTGTGCTTTGGAGGGAGGGGGGGAGAGAGAGAGCGCTGCTGATTTTTTTAGGCAAACTAGTGTAGGCAGACAAACAAAGAGAGGTATCTGGAGTTGCTTGATAGGAGTGTTGGTGACTAGGGATCTGTGAAAATCAGTGAAATTACCCACATGAATATTGACAAAAAAAAACAAACTATTTCCCAGTTTTTTCTCCATTGCCAATATATCTTTCACCTATGTTTTCTATGACTGCAAGATTTTCTGCCACAATTCTTCTGAGTGATGAAATGGAGAAATAAATAGCTGAAATTAAAAGTTGTGAGTTCTGCAGCAACATATGCTTTGAAAAATTTGTTAGCAGACTGAGTGCATTTGTTTTTTGCCTACAACATTAACTTACTGCTTAAGAAACTGACACAACCATCCTTATATATAACTGTGGTTTGTGATATTCCTGCAGAGTGCAACACATGACATTAGTTCTAGGCAAGTTTAGTATTTTACAGGATACTTATTATTTCGTGCAGCTTTTGACTTCTTTCTAATAACTTAGTAAGTGTGGGATGGCAGTACATAGTGGTAGAACTGCATTTCTTTATTGCTTTAACAACATCACTTGTGGAGGTAGTGGGGGGCGGTAGCAGTATGGGTGAGCATTCTATGATTCTTGTCATCTCCAAAAACAAACTCAGAGTCATACTCCTCTGCAGCAGAAGCAGAAAATATTGGTACAATCTCTAACACATCAACAGCAATTCTATTATGTACCACAGACCCCGTGATAGTTTAGGAGTGCTGCAAGTTGTGGCATCTCTGACCTGCTGATGGTGTGTCTTTCAGTCTGACCTGTCGTCTTGTTTCAGGTGGGATTTAATTGAGGAGGTGCCTAGGTTTCAGCCTGCTTTACCACTGCTCACATGCTTCATACTCAGACAAAAGATAGTCACTTGCTTTTGTATTGTGAGTAAAGTATCCCCATACTGTAGACTTCATAAATTGTGGGATTCCTGAGAGGCTGCTGCTGTTAGTAGGGCTAGATGTTGCTGAAATTGTCCTACTACTAGGCATCATAGGTGCTGCACATCTTATAGCAGCAGAGGCACTCATCATAGCTAAGGTTGTGGATGCTGATAGCCTGTATTGTTGCTGTTTACTCAAAACTATTAGTGTGTGTAGCTGAGTGAGACTTGGACTTGGACACAGGGATGATGCTGATGATGACTGACAGGGTGATTGCAGATAGATTGTTGATCCAGGGAACTGTCTGACTGCAACTTGGAGTCAGGATGTATTTCTTTACCCACTTAGGGCTTAATAGGAAATAGCTGCAATTTTTTTTTTTTTTGCATTCTTCTGGATTGTAAAGGGCGCTAAGGACGCTGGTTGTCCTTAGCCGTCATTCCAGGGTCCTCTCTCCTTGAGAGAAGGGTAGCTAGTCCGGTGAAGTGGATGGCTGGCTGAAACACTGGAACATAGGGCTCTTGAATGGTAGTCAAAGGGGACTCTTTAAACTATTCAGGAATTAAGACACAGGACACTGCTGCAGTTCCAAATGACTAACATTTTTTTCAACAAAAAAGGGGTTTTTATACAGTATTTTGGGAATTTCCCATAATGGCAACAATGGCAACATAATACACAATGGGGTTGCAAACAATGGGTACAACGGACTGTTGGTGGAGGAGCTTGAAATACCATGGGACCCCCTGGGGGCTACTGTACACACATGAACAAAGGGACAATACAGTAGGATTGATACGATCAGCAAAGCAGTACAATAGAGACAATCATGACACCAGACTAATCCTATTACACAGAAGACAGTAGCGTATACACAACAGAGGTGAGGGGGTTAGTACTGTGAAAGCCTAATCCACATCTGGACCAGAGTGGGACACCTCTGCCATTTGGCTGGCTTTGCAAATTTCCAAAAGTTTAACCTCTTCAGGCCCATGTAAGAGTGTAGGCCAACAATTAAAACAGGGGTCCAGCATGGATTACAGTACATGACAACACAGTAAACAGTCACATAACATTTAACATAGAACAGTAGGCAGCTGATCAGGACGCTGCCTACATTTCCACATGGATGGTGTGGAATTTAGCATGCCTGGCCCTATTTTGTGGCTGTCCAGCCTCCCTGAGCTGGAACTTCACCCAGTTCCTTCCAGTCTCTTTTGGGATATTTCTATGGTTCTTAAAGAAGCCCCTTATTTCGGCCTATGGTCCGTTACATGGATCAACAGGGGTGATTTGGCATGGGATGGACTTGATGGACACGTCTTTTTTCAGCCTAATCAACTATGTTACTATGGTTGCATATTACTGGCATATTTGCTTGTTCATAATCAGACTTTTCATTTGTTTTCTCAAACAATGTACAGACAGGCACAGTGCTCCTTTTCAATGGTGGAAGCCTTTGGCTTTTCAGCTTTCTGGCCATACCATTGTCTATCTTATGTTCAACTTCAATTGTATCAGAGGAAGAGGAGGATGCTGGAGGGATATATTCTAGATCTGCAACATCATCAGTAATTAGGT
This sequence comes from Rhinophrynus dorsalis, assembly GCA_037306005.1. Taxonomy (NCBI): domain Eukaryota; kingdom Metazoa; phylum Chordata; class Amphibia; order Anura; family Rhinophrynidae; genus Rhinophrynus; species Rhinophrynus dorsalis. The sequence continues at coordinate 325,501,845 of CM074720.1, read as the reverse complement.
TATCCTCAGCATCACCTACCAGTCCTTCCCCACTAATTTTATATTCCTCTAGGCATTTAGAGGTCTCAAACAATTTCCTTTTATTTTTCACTTTTGACGGAGTTTCACAACATTTTCTACAACTTACAGGTGTTTTTGTGCTTGTTTGTCTCACTGTGAGATGCAGCAGATGGTTTAGCTGCTACACTAAACTATTCCAACAATGCTTTAATGTAACTCATCATCTTCTGTTTTTAGATGGCTTATTAATAGTGCTGGTGGTGGTGGAACCTTTGTTGGCCCTTTGACAAACTGCATCCTCCTTGGGAGAAGAGGGATCACACGCTGCAGAACTCATGGCTACAGTCAGTTTTTGGACTACCACTTTACTCCCATGTCCCTGCACTGCTCTTAATCCTTTCATCCTACCCCTACCCTTTGTATGTTTGCTGGACATTACTCAACTACTCTGTTTGCTTTTACTTTAAAGTACACACTAGAACTGAGTGTGATTCTTACCTTGGATCTGTACAAAATAGTCTCATCTAGTATCAGACTGCTTCAGTCACAGCTCATGTCAGGGTCCCTGTCTCTGTCACCTATCAACTTTTTATTGTATTTATTTTAGTTAACTGTCCCCCCAATCCCTATAAAAAAAAACATACTCTCTATTTAACTGCTTCTTTCCCCAGACTCCCCTAGGACAAAGATAACAGCCAGTTCAAGAAGAAACATGGGTCATGGCTGCATGTGTCTTCCCAGTCAGACACATAGAATTTTGGGGTATTTGGGGTAATCCTCCTTTACTCCTTTCTCACACTCCTAGACTCCCCTAGCACAGAGATAACAGTCAGAAAAGGAAGGAACTTGGATCACAGATGAATGCTGTGTCTGCTTGGTCACACAAAATTGTGGGGTATTATCACAGTGCCCGTGATTGCTGCATTTCCTTGTCAGTTACCTGTAGGGGGCTCTCCATTGGCTACCTGCCTTCAGCCCGCCCTGTGTTGCCTATTTAAACTGAGCTTGGACACCCTTTGGTTGCTCTTTCATGTTGTCTCTATGCTGCTTGCTCTTGCATTGAGTTCCTGAGTTTCCTGGGCCATTTCTCTGTTCCTGTTTGTCTGTGATCGCCAGAGCTCCTGCTTAGCAGATCCCTGGTTCCTGCATCCGTTCCTGATCCGGTTGAGGTTGCTGTTCCTGCTGCTGTTTCCTGCCACCGTTCCTGATCCGGTTGACTGCCTGTAGACCTGTTTCCTGTCCATCCTCGGCTGGGTTCCTGCTCCTGGATCGCCTGCAGTGTTCTGGTCTCCTTCAGTCGCCCTGCCGACATTTTCATTCACTTGTTCCTCTCTCCACTACGCGGTTACTGGTTCGCTCCACATACAACCGGCTGCTGTTGCACCGGTAGAGTTTTAGGCTTACCCCAGTATGCGAGTACTGGTTTGCTCCATGTTAACCGGCTGCTGTGGCACCGGTAGAGTTCTAGGTTACTCCAGTACGCGGGTACTGGTTCGCTCCATGTATAACCAGCTGCTCGTTGTCGTCTGTCAGCACCGGTGGTGATTGGCTATCTCCAGTACGCGGGTACTGGTTTACTCCACGTATCAACCGGCTGCTGTCGCACCGGTAAAGTTCTAGGTTTCCCCAGTACGCGGGTACTGGTTCGCTCCATGTATGACTAGCTGCTTACTATCATCTGATAGCACCGGTGGTGTTCGAGGTTTCTCCAGTACGTGGGTACTGGTTCGCTCCACATACAACCGGCTGCTGTTGCACCGATACAGTTCTGGTTTCTCCAGTATGCGGGTACTGGTTCACTCCATGTATAACCGGCTGCTTAATATCATCTACGGCACCGGTGGTGTTCTAGGTTACTCCAGTACGCGGGTACTGGTTCGCTCCATGTATAACCGGCTGCTTATTATCATATGACAGCACCGGTGGTGGTTGGGTACCTCCAGTACGCTGGTACTGGTTCGCTCCATTCAGCCGGCTGCTTGTGGCACCGGTAGAGTTTCCTCCTCCAGTACGCGGGTACTGGTTAGCTCCAGGCATAGCCGGTTGCTGTTCAGTCCTAGACAGCACTGGTAGACTTGTTGTTACTCCAGTACGCGGGTACTGGTTCGCTCCAAGTATTAACCGGTTGCTTGCTGCGTATTCCTCAGCACCGGTTGAGATTGTGTTCCAGTCCAGTCTGCCTTGCCCAGTATTGGTAAGGCCAGTAGAACCTATTCCACATTGTACCACATTGTACCAACTTAAGGTTGCCTTACCCGGTAGTGGCAAGGCTGGTAGAGCCTATAACTATTCATTGTACCAGTCTCCAGGCTGCCTTGCCTGGTATATTGTCAGGGCCGGTAGAGCCTATTACTATTCGTTGTATCAGTCTCCAGGCTGCCTTGCCCGGTATATTGGCAAGGCCGGTAGAGCCTTCTTTTCTCCGTTACTAGTCTAGGGCTGCCTTGCCCGGTATATTGGTAAGGCTGGTAGAGCCTTTTCCATCTGTGTCTTCTAAGGTTGCCTTATCCGGTATTGGCAAGGCCGGTAGAGCCCGTGTTACATTCCGTATACCACAACTCTTGCTACTATGTATTGACATTAAATGTTATATGTGTATGCTACCCACATGGGTATCCATTAAACTTTTCAATAAAGTTGTGTTTTATCTTAACTCTGTGTCTGAGAGTCATAACAAACCGTGACAGGTATTTGGGTTAAAGTTTTCCTCCCTTCTCCCACCCCCAGACTCCCCTAGCACAGAGATAACAGCCAGATCTGGAAGGATCTTGGATCTTGGGGTATTTTGGGTAAATCTCCTTTGCACCCTTCTTGTACTCCCACATTCCTCTAGGGTAGAGATAACAGCCAGATCAGGAAAGAACTTGGATAACAGCTTCCTGTGTCTACTCGGGCATATAAAATTTTGGGGTATTTGGGGTAAATTTCCTTTGCAGCCTTCTTGTACTCCAAGATTCCTTTAGGGTAGAGAGAACAGCCAGATCAGGAAGGAACTTGGATAACAGCTACCTGTGTCTACTCAGTCACATGGGGTATTTGGGGAAAGCTTACGTTGCTCCTTTCTCACACCCTCAGACTCCTCTAGGACAAAGATAACAGCCAGATCAGGAGGCAACTTGGATCACAGCTGCCTGTGTCTAACAAAGATCTAGCAGCCACTGGAAGGAGTGAACAGGATGGAGCGGTGTAACTGGTAAACAGGTGAAACAGCAAGGTAGGCAGATAAGTTCATAGACAATAGACAGACCGTAGGTCAGGACAGACAGCGTAGGATCAGAATCAAGGTCAGACAAAGTTCAGGGAAGGTGGCAATGGTACAGAAACAGTGAGGCAATCCAATGTCCAATCCAGAAGTTCAAACAGCAAACAAGAAACTCTGATATCCAAAAGCAAAGTTTAACTAAGTATAGAACATAAATAGGCACATAGTGATGACGTCACTGCGTTTACGCTGCAAGTTGCTGGAATGGCTCTTCGTACACACATTGCTGAAAAGAGGCTACACACCCATTACACCATAATGACACTGCATGCTGACATGATGATGCTACATGCTGTGAGAGACCTGCCACACATGGAGGAGGAAGCCTAGTCACCATGATGGCCTGTGGAGGAGGGCGCCAAGCCACCATGATGGCCTCAGGAGGAGGATGCCGAGCAGGTACTGTTCTCCAATCAGTTTGTTTCTTTCATATTGACAAAAGCTTCTTGGATACACTTAAACAACACACTTCTCATGATATCCCTTGTGTCCAGCAGTACGCCCTGACCCACTCTGAGAGACTACTTTACAATCAAAAAGCAAAGTATAACTAAGTTTGCTGGGTATAAATAGGCACATAGTGATGCCGTCGCTCCATCAATGATGCGAGTTGCTGGAATAATGCATGTTGACGCCAGAATGTCCATGATGCTGGAATGACGCTGCATGCCCACATCGTTGAAAAGAGTCTTCATGCCCATGATACCGTAATGATGCTGCATGTGATGTGATGACGCTACTTGCTGATGTAGCGATGCCAGAGACCTACCACACATGGAAGAGGAGGATGCCGAGCCACCGTAATGGAATGAGAAGAAGGACGCAGAACCTCCATGATGGCCTGGGGCTGAGGTATGACAGTGTCTTCCAAGTCAGCCACGTGGAATTTTGTGGTATTTGTGGTAATTCTCCATTACTCCTTTTTCACACCCTCAGACTCCCCTAGGACAGAGTTAACAGCAGATCAGGAAATAAATTAGATCACAGCTGGCTTTGTTTACTTGGTCACCCAAATGTTGTGATATTTGAGGAAAACCTCCTTTGCTCCCTTCTCAAACCCCTGGACTCCTATAGCACAGGGATAACAGCCAGATCAGGAAGAAACTTAGATTCAGATTTTCTGTGTCTTTTTTCAGTCACAATGAATATTAGGTTATTTGGGGTGAACCTCCTATATTCCTTTATATTCCCCATACTCCCCTAATACAGAGAACAGATTTCCATCATAAACTAAGCATCAACTCAGCTTTATTATTCTGTCTTCTCTAGTTCAAAAATGTGCTGCTTTGTCTTTCTCTCACAGACACAGAATAGCATGCTGTTGGTAACTGATACTCCTTTTACACTATGCTTGCGGGAAAAGAAATGAAACTTGCCACATGGCGGGAAGAAATTCAGTCTTCTCACTGTTTTCAATGCAATGAGCTAGGAGAAAAAAAGCAGCAATCTGGTGAAAAATTTCCTGCACTGCAACAAATATCATTTTTCTCCTGTTTCTCTATTGAGGCAAAAATGTCACCCATCCTTATTGGTGTCAGTTGTTCTCTCATTGTGGGTGGGAAGGAAGAAAGGAAAAATAAAGTAAAAATACATTTTTGACTGATAAGTGAACGAGTCATATAGGCAGGTTATCCTTCCTATCTGAACTGGCTGACTGAGACTGAGTAGACAAAAGAGAAGAGGTGGCACTGGTGGAAAATCAAGACACCATATTTGCACTTGCTCAAACTCACACAGGCTAATGTGCTCATTCTAGATGTTCCTTCCAAGTCCTTATGAATCATAAGCCACAACAGAAGTAAAAGACACCCAGAGTCAAAGAGGATCAATGGTATCTTGTATAAAATAAAAAATAGCTTTTTTACACCTCTACAGTAAACATAGGCACTGAGCACACAACTGGTTTTATTCATTCCGTGTATCAGCTGCATTTAGTCACAAATCCCTCGTCTATGTTTGAATGCAGTGAATGCACAAAATGTTTGTCCAGTATCTATGTATTTTGTGCAGGAGAAATAAAGTTAATTGTGGATTTTATGCATTGACCCTCTGACTTTGAGTGCCTTCAATATCTGTGGTAGATAAGCATGAAACTCTACTGAAACTGAATGTTCAGCTTGACCTGCTGTGTTACTTACATAAATACACACACACTCCTACATCTGCAAGAACAAGTGGCGTAAGCATATATCGAGGAGTGGTGGTGGTAGTGCTACATTAGCACCTAATCCTTGCAAGCTGCTGATTCTAGCAACAGGTCTGTTCTGTACTATACTTAAAGTAACACTGCAGTCATTGGGAGAGAAAGAGAAAGCTGTTAAAATTTTTAAACCACTAGCTACTTGTGTAGAGATAGAAAAGGAAGAAGTAGAGCAGAGTTGTTTGAAGTTGCAGTGACTATCAAGGACAGTTTAAAAAAATAAAACTCTTTTTATCAATAGGTGACAGAAAGGCAGGAGCTGCTACACCTGAGCTGATATTAAAGGGATAGTAATACTTCGTTTTAACTTTATTTTATTTTGTAGGCATTAAAAAAACATGAAGAATGATATAAGTCTTATCTCTCAAACCTTTATGGTTTTTGAGATATTCACAAGCAAAATTTCCCCCTCCCGCCCCTTTTACCTAGTGTAAGCAATCTCTTCTCAGATGTGGAACGCAGTCCATAGACCAGACAGATAACAGCAGGGTACAAACTTCTTTGTATGAAAACAATGAAATCCCTGCCCCCCTTTACAAGTTTTTCAGGTTTTTCCCTTATCTTAATTGAAGATTGTCCCTGCAGTCTACCTGGGCACCTGCCTTCTGATCTGGCTGAACAGTGTTACATCAGTAAAAGAGGCGGGAGGGGGACACTTTGTCATTGAATTACTCTGGAACTACAACTCTGACAGAATTGAAATAACACTCTCCAAAGTCCAAATACTATGATGATTAATTAGAGCTGCTTTTATTATGAAACATTACTATCCCTTTAAGAGTGACAGAGAAATACCAGAGACAGAGGCATACCATATGCATTATTAGAGACATAAACATATGTCATACATTTTTTTCTGACACAAAATAAGAGCAAGGTAAAGGGAAAGAACTAGAAGGAGTCAATAGCCATGTTGGTGGAAGTAAAGTCGTACTAAACAAAAAACTGACTGTGGTTGTAATTGCTTGTGCAATAAATAATGATCATCCTCCTCCTGAGGATATGAAACTTTCCACCAATAGCAGCTTTTAACTCTAAAGATAAAATGAGTCACATTCTAATGTTGTTGCTATAGTGGGGGAGGATTTAGCGGTGAGAGCAACTGCTGCATCAGATAGTGATGTTCTATAAACTCCCTAAGGGGAAAAGTAAAAAAAAACTATTTCAGACTTAAAAGAAAAGAAAAAACAAAATAAAACAATAAGAAAGTAGCAGAAAATGCTGCTGATTTTGATGGTCTAAGTATTCATGATGATATTGATTTAGTATGTCACTTGGCTCTCTCCTTCTTCTTTTGATTGTGTAAGCACATGTCCCAGGCAGTTAGAGGCTGGCAATCATTTTGAACAGAGACTAGCATTTAAAAGACAGTCTGTGTTACAAATACCCTTATTGGGACTCAGGCAATGGCCCGGTATGTATGGAGAAGGGATTGGTGCCAGTAGACATTGCTGCCGACACCAGAGGAGGCAGAAGAGGCGACGGAAGCAGAATATTTTTGCAACATGGCAATGCATTTTTATTTTTAACAACACAGATATTACTTTTATATTACATGGACTGTCTGGACATTTTTTGCAAAGAAGATGCATCACTGCATTTAACACTTTCAAAGGGTTAACTATGGCGTATACTGGGGGCATTTATTTTTTTTAAATATTATATTGACATGTCATTCTATTTTATAGGAAAGAAGACAGACAAGATGAGAAGAAAGACGATTAGAGAAAACAGAAGAAGGAAGATTGAAGAAGATGGACAGTGGATGACAGGTAAATGAAACACAAGTCCTTTTCTGTGGCCTAATGTCAGATGTGCTTTCACTTGGTTGGACAATTGAATGCAGACTTCAACATTTTTTTTGTAGGCCGGTATCCAGTTTTGCCCTACCACATATTTTAACTCACAAAATTTAATCGAGCCCTCAGTGTGGATTTCTCCACTTCAACACTCAGCAGCAGCATTGCAGTGGAACTACTTGCTGCCATATAAATCATAGGCAAAACTGGCAAAGTTCTTGTGTGAATTTAATTTGTGGTACTGAAAAGGTGGACATTTTATATATTTTCTCTGTATGGATATGTCCACAAAAAAAAAAGCAAAAAATTGTGTTTTTTCCATGAAAATTCTTAAAAAAAAATTGAACTTTTCCTCCAACTGTACTAAACATGTATAAAAAACATAATCATGTCAAAATATTTTACCAAGAAGGATACATTGAGATTGTCTCTCAATTTCAAGTATGTCCTGGGTGTATAGATGTTATTACTCAATTTAATGGTACTCATTTTATCAACCTGGGAAGGATGAAAGGTTGAGTTGACCCTGCTGGGACTGCAACCTGTGACCTTGCGGTTTGAACAGATTCTGCAGCTGGTGTATTAACCAGCTAAGCTATCTCACCATGTTATTAACAGTGTTTTGTTATGATGTCTTTAACCCTTTGAGTGGCGGCAAGATGAGCATTGCATTGCTTAACCACCCTAGCACTCATGTGTTCAATTGAACAGCTTTGAACTGATATCAAGGGTGAACTCTTCCTTGCACTCTACTGTGAAAGAGGCAAAGCTTTATCGCTCTACTAATGACAGAGGTTTTTGTTTGTTTTACGTAGGACTATACTAAAGGTGTGTACAACCTGCAGCCCACCAGCTGATTCTGGACTGCAAATTCCTTTCGATGGCTGAGGATAATTGTAATTGTAGTTCAAAAAAGCATGCAGATTATCCAACACAGGCCTGTACAAAACAGTGACATTGTTATTTTAAGGAATACTAACACCTATGGAAAAATGAGGTCCCTAAAATCTAATCCTAAATTAGCATTTTTATTTCATGAGTAGACTGTCTTATATAAACATTTGGTTGATTTTGTGAAGTTTGAGATGACAGACACAATCTAAAGTAGTTAATTTATTGTTATTACTACTCACTAATTTATTCAGAAAAGTTGTTAACTTAACCTTAACTCAGCCCATTTAAATACAATGCAAAACTATCACTTGCTATGGTAACTGGAGCCAGGGAGACCTTGAAAAGGCAGGCAAAGCTGCTTGTGCAGAGTGTATGCAAGAGATCTTAGGCCTCAGTAAAAGAACAGATCATTTTTACAGGTGCTAAAATGAAGAACAGGGTGTTTAAGTGTGTATATAACCTCAGATAATTTGCAGGTATCAGTGTTCCTTTAAGGCTTTCACAATTTTTGGAAATTCTTCTCTGAAATTCCTGAGTGTGTCCTCAGATATATCAATCACTAACTATCCAGTTATCAATGGACATTTGCCACTAATATAGCCTGTGACAAACATATACAGGCACACAGTAAAGAGATACAATAGTATATACCATACTGAGTGAAGGGGGCTATTGTACTTATAAATGGAGCTTTTATCTTCTTAAATTCTAAAAAGGTCTCTAACACATTGTGAAACAATGGGATGGAGTACCATCTAGCATTCAAGACATTAAACTCTCCACTGAAATCAATGGGTATTTTAATTTGTTTACTATGGTGCAATTCATTTGCCCCAGAATTGCTCTGTCCTAGCAGGTATAGCCAGACTAGAGGGTTCTCAAATGTGACAACTCAGTGGGTGCATCAATATTGACATGGTTTACCTGTTTCACCGTTAAAGGGATAGTAATACTTTGTTTTATCTTTATATTATTTTGTAGGCATTAAAAAAACATGAACGATATAAGTCTTATCTCACAAACCTTTATGGTTTGAGAGATATTCACAAGCAAAGTTTCCCCTCCCACCCCTTTTACCTAGTGTAAGCCATCTCTTCTCAGATGTGTAATCCAGTCCATAGACCAGACAGATAACAGCAGGGGACAATCTTCTTCCTATGAGAACAATGAAATCCCTGCCCCCCTTGACAAGTTTTTCAGGTTTTTCCCTTATCTTAATTGAAGATTGTCTCTGCAGTCTACCTGGACACCTGCCTTCTGATCTGGCTGAACAGTGTTACATCAGTAAAAGAGGCGTGAGGGGGATACTTTGTCATTGAATTACTCTTCAACTACAACTCTGACAGAATTGATATAACACTCTCCAAAGTCCAAATACTATGATGATTAATTAGAGCCACTTTTATTATGAAACATTACTATCCCTTTAAGACAAATATGACATGGAATGGAAAGTGGGTGAGAGAGCAGTGTTTGCATCTAATCTGTATAAACCAACTCATAAATAAAGCTAAATATCTTAAAAATGTGCATATGCATATGTCACTTTGAAAGATTTTTCAAAATCATCTAAACTATTATAAGGTATTAGCTCCATTTTATCTAATCTATGCAAATAACAAAGCCACTTCTGTAGTGGTAGCCACAGTAAAATATAAAGTGTAATATTCTCAGTAACAGAGAGACTGCTGGTGTGCAGAACCTGTAATAAGAAGCCTGAAAATCCCTCTTCCAATACTCTGCTGTATCACACTGATATAAAATGACAGGTGAATAAAATGTCCACCAAAGAAACTACATTTGCTAGTTCAGTGATATGACTGTCACAACAATGTCCAGCCAGAGGAGACAGAACAAGTAACAGGGACTGAAGGTGATTTGAATGAACATAGAAACCATGACAGCTTATAAAACTTAAATGGGACAATAGAGAAGTTGTAACTGATTGCTTGGGTAACTTACCTTCCTAAAAAAGTATCTTAAGTTACACTTCAGATTTGTTATCTCAGTTAATTGGATTCATTCTGGAAAACTTCCTTTGTTTTGCCAACTTTAATCACATTTTACCCAGAGACAGAGAGGCTGATGTAAATTCTGGGACAAACCAGGGGACAATGCACTGAAAGATCTATAGCATTCAAGAGATTTAACTCCTCATTTAAATCAGGAAATGTTAGCAATTTTTATTTGTTTCCTTTGTTACATTTGGTTTCCCTCAGAACTGCTCCATATCTAATTATATCAGCCTCACATTTGTTTAACAAATTATCCACCTGAAAATGTTAATTTTATTATTAATGTATTTTATTAATTTTCAGAATAGTTATAGGATTTACAGGACTATGGGCCATATGTTCAAAGAAGTAGCGAAATAGCTTTTGTCGTTTGTAACGACTTTTCAAACTACAGTGTCATTGGGCTCATTAATATTTTCAGAGAGTGTCGGTTGTGATTGGAAATATGTCGTTTGTCCTGACTGAAATTGTCGTATGTAATGACAAAAAAAGTCTTAAAAAATGTCTTAATTAACAATAAAAATGTCTTTAAAAATGTCTTAACTAAAGACAAAAATTCTCACATTCAGAACATATTCCCTCCACTTTTTTCTTAACGTACAAATTTTGTCTTTTGAAAGACATTTTTTGTCATTAATTACAACAAATTTTCTTTTCCTCTATACGACACTGGAGAATATTTTAGCCCCGCCCCTCTGCCCGTCAATTCTGGAGTTGTGTCGTACAAAACGGACATTACTAGTTTTTTGTCGTATACTCTATAGAAAATATGTAGTTCATGCATTCAATGACTTATTTTTGTCTTTCATACAACTTTTTTGTCGTTATCCCTTTGAACATATGGCCCTATGATGTTTTAATATAGTGTGTCACATTTTTATTCATTATGTAGTTATAAATGAATACGTAAAAATGTTTAATATATGTGTAACGGATCTCACCCATTACTAGAGAATGTCTGGGCATGGCATTTATTCACCCCTGGGCCCAAGGATTATGGATATTGGACACTCTTGGAAACTCCTTTGTGCCCGGGCATACGATCTCTCAAGCCCTTATCCTGGACTAAGAGACTTTGGCTAGCCTTAAGTGGATAGGCATCTGTGCCAGAGGAAAGAGCAATTCAAGGCTTGTGTGCTGCAAATTCTTCTGGCCTGCAAAGGGTTAATTATTTGAGTTTGGGCATATTTACTTTCAATATGTATTGCAGTCCCCCAAGCCTTTTGCTTAATTATTCAGCCCCTGGACATTGTTAAGGGAATGTATATTCTAGCCACTCAAGTCATTTTATTGATAACTGTCCTGTGGCCCCTTGCTGTGTGTTAATTAAGCCATTGTGAACTGCAGTCAGACCCCCTGCCATGTGGTAATTAGTTGAAGCCCTCAAGTCTTTGTTCAATCAAACCCTTTTGTATCGGAAATGTAATCATGTCTGAGTCATTGTATCTGTTAAGACCATCTGTTGCTGGCCTTTGTCTGATGTATTATGATTGGATCACGCCCTTTTGTATCTGGTTTCACCCATCAGTTGCAATGTAAAGATTTGTGTATAAATATCTGTGGTTTGTGTCATTAAAGTGAGTTATGTTTGGAGTGAACTAGAGTCCTGGAGTCTTGTATTGCTTATGGCCTAAAGTGTCCACTCTGATACCCATCTGCGCCAAGTATCCTGAATCGTCGATCGCCTGCTGCCAGCTTCCTGCGACCCAACTTCGTGCTGTCAGGTGGCAACGTGGACTCTGCCTTGCTTCTTCCAAGTTCCAGTACAACCTTTGATTCAACCACCGGGACGTTATCTACTTGACCGGTGCATATGACGGCACTTATCTGGCGTTGAGAAGGAGAGACCCGGGAACGACGGCAGAGGGCGACGCGGTCCCTTCGCAGCTTCCGTTACAATATGCTTATGACAAGATAGTTTTTTTTTGTCATGATCTGATTTTGTAACAGACTTGTGGATAGCAAAATAGGAAAAAAATAAACGGAAGAAAAGGACTAGAGCAGTTTATTTATTTCGAAAAGAGTTAAAAATATTTAAATTCACAAAATTGAATCTGTCAACAAGACAAAATTGTGATTATATCAATATCTCAAATATCAAAAATCTATATATTTTGATGTGCATAATTTAACTTGTGATGACTGATGAGACCTGTTTATGGCTTTAAGCAATTTAAAAAACTAGTATCAAAAATTAAGAAATAGATATGTTGCCTTGTCAGATATGTGAATATAATGACCATTCTGTGTGTGTGTGTGTGTGGTGTGTGTGTGTGTGTGCGTGCACATGGGTGGGTATTCAGAGTTCTGTTATTTTAAGCACAGGTTTATTAAAGGGCCAGTACAGAGTTTAATATTGATGTATACTTGTTGCAACTATCATTATGCTATGAAACATATATGCAGCTTCTTAAAAATAAACAGAGGCAAATACACTGAATAAAATCCACCCTATGTGACTAACAATGGGTATGTTTTACAACTACATTTAATAAATACAATAAAAAGAGAAAGAAGGAGCAGGCCTTTTCTAAGAGTAGGTCTGTATTAGGAATAGTAGAATACCTCCATAAAGTTTGGTACTTACCAAATTTCAATGTATAACCAGCCTTATGAATACCACAATAAGCCCCATTTAAATCAATGTGAATATGCAGAATTTTAATTTCCCCATTTGAGTAGTTGGTTTCCTCAAAACTAATCCTTATTAACTTGATGAGTAAGGCTCAAGGACACATTTTCTCTTACTTTGAACATCTGTGATTTTAACCCTTTGAGTGCCAGAGGAATATACAGCACTTTGCACACTGGGTATCCCTCTGGCATTCAAAGGGTTCTTAATGTTCTAAAATTGTGAGATCATGACTCAATCAGACACACACACACACATACAAATGCAGCTATTGTAGCCCCCTTCTACCCCCAAATGCCTCCATATGTTCATACATAGCAACTCAGTAATCCCCATATCCTCCTAAACAGCACCCTATGTAGACTAGCAGCCTCCCAAATGTGTTCCCATCTACTCAATGACTGCCTCCATATGCCAGCCTTTGCCCCCAAGCACCTTCCTGTACCCATGTATATCCACACTGGCCACCATATGCCCTCCAAAGACATCACCTGGTGCCACCTACTAGTCCCCGTGCCTGTGTCCATATGTAGCTACATAGTTGCCATCATATGCCCCCGAAAACAGCCCACAACTTTATTTATTATACATTTACATATACACACACACATACATATATATCATATGTATGTATCATGTGATAGAATACCAGCTAATGGGCCAGTTTTTAAAAAAAATGCCCTGGGCCAGTATCTCACCACAATCCGCCCCTGTTCACAATAATAAAACTATTACTTTGCCGATCACTATATTACTAATGTATTGGGGGCAATATTATAAAGATGAAAGTTCCGCTTTAAGTACGGAAAGTAGCAATGTTGATGGCAAGTAGATGAATAAATATCTTTATTTACTATAATACAGGTTTAAATTTAATGGTGAGTACCAAATTTTATGGGGCATTCTACTATTCCTAATACAGACCTACTCTTAGAAAAGGCCTGCACCTTGTTTCTCTTTTTCATGTCTACATTTTTCTGCAGATACATATCTGTTGATTGTTTTGAAGAGGCAGTGACTGAAGAGGTTAAGATCAAAGGAACAAATGGAGAATGAATAATAACCCCCGGGATTACTTGGACACCCAAAAACCATAAGGACACCTGTACCCTAAGGAATATTTTTTCAGCAAAGTTAAGAATGTGGTTATGAACTCGAAGTTTCTTCTGAACATATTCACATTGTAAAGTATATTGTATATATATATATATATATATATATATATATATATATATATATGATTTTACAAAAATAGACTTTTAGTTTTTGCAATTCCTTATAAATTTAACTTATTGTTATATAAGGGGAGAACCTTCACACAAGTAAATGAGTTTTTTGTTTTTTCATTTAGTAAATATACACCTACACTTTTAACATCTAAACTGTTGTTTATAGATGCCTCTTCAAAGAAACATATGCCAATCTATCAAAGCTCAACTGGGACTATGTTGTCCTCAGTCCAACTCACCGGCCCTAATTTTAGGTTGGTCAATAACATCCCCACATGTAAATTGTGTTTCATTTCACATATGTCCCATTACTTCATGTAATTTATGAACCATCATAAGCAGGGCTCCTACCACTGTTTGTGTCAGATTGTTCACATATGTCATATTGTTCGAGATCATTACTCAAATGAATAGTGCCATGAAATATGTATAATTAATGATGATTCTAATAAGACTGCAAGTCTCAGCATGTTAAGAGTTCCTTGAAAATTACTTTGAACCACTGGATAAGAAAAAATCATTGATATATGAAGTAGAATATATGCAATATATCACTCATAAGGTTAATGATTTCAGTGGTTGAATATACAAATGCAGGTTCTGGAATCAGTTTTGAATCCCAACACCTGTCTAATGCCAGTTTATTAAATCACTTAGAAAAGTATGTATTTACCACTTCTTGTGCTAAAGGAGGACAGTGAGGCAGTGTATGCAAGTTTCATGGTCTTCCTTTCCTTTACACATTGTTTATTACCATGTATAAAACAAAATGCAGAGAAAATTATGTAATGGTATACTATTTCCTTGCACATGTTGTGGGGAAGACATAAGGGGCTTGGTAGCATTAAAGTCTTAGCAATATGTTCTACTGCATACTCTAAATTGTAGCCACTGGCGTTGGTGATGACAAATTGTACATTCACCTCAATGTTCTCTGGTTAGATAATTTTCAAATGCTCTACATTAGCTAAAAGTGAAATTGTCTTAATATGACAATTCCCTTGCGTCAAAACTAATCCAAACAAACACAAGGGTATGTTGTAAGAAACTGCATGAAACTCAGGTAATTACACGTACATGTCTGCTAATCCTTTGAGGCTGACTGGGAATTGCTATTTGAAGAAAAAATTGCTTTGTGCCAGTAACTAACACAGATACTCCGTTATATTGTCCAGAGGGATAAGCACAACACAACAAAACAATATGCTGTGAAAAGGTACTATTTTTATATAGTGAAAATAATGTTATTCCCTTTCCATAAAGGAAAACAAAAATTAGGAAATCGGATTCTGAAAATCTGTACAGCTTGTGCTTCCATTTGAAACTGCACCACCTGTACTGTTCTCAAAATATCTATTGTTAAAGTGCTGCTCCGTGCTCTACAGCACATTAATGAGCTTTATGTACTAAGAAGAAACAGAATATTTCTGGTACAAACCAGCTGTACCACGGGGGACAAAAAAAAAATCACATTTATTTAAATGGTGATTTTAACCCTATGAATACTAGAATACATTGGGATGAAACAAGCTGCACCATAGTAATGTACTAGAGAATTATCTTGCATTCATAGAGTTAATAGCAACGTTTACATCAATGGGGAATTTGTTTTTGCCACCTAGAACGTTTTCTACTAACTCTTTTGAGGTACATGCTATCCAATTATTCCACCCTGTAGCGATGCATGTTGTAGTAGTATACAGACCTCCCACAACCACACCCTCTGCCTTCCTTTCAGACTTTGAGTGTTGGCTAGCTTTCTTTCTGTCACATTGATGATGCTTCCCTCTCTTGGGCCTCACGCCTCCTTCAACTAACCTCATCTTTCACCCTTCAACAATGGACTGACTGTAGCACACACAAAGATGGTCACCCCCTCGACTTGGTTATTTCAAACAACTGTTCCTTACTAGATTTCTCCATATCTCCTTTCCCACTCTCCGACCACCATCTCATAACTTTCTCTACAACCCTTTTCCTCATTCCCCCACCAACTACGAACCCACACTACACCTGCAACCTTCACCCACTAGACATTTCTGCCTTATCTTCTGCATTGCACTCAAACCTCTCCACCTTCTACACTCTTTCTGAATCGGACAGACTTATAGGATACTACAACAACTTCCTCTCCTCATCACTTAATCTGTATGCCCCCGTCCAGGCCCATCACAAATGCCCCTCAAACCCACGCCCTTGGCTCAACTCACAAACACGCTTTCTCCTCTCCTGTACCCGCACCTCTGAACGCCTGTGGAGGAAGTCCCACTCTCACGCAGAATTTATCCACTACAAATTCCTCCTGTCCTGCTTCAACACTGCTTTATCCTCTGAAAAACAACAGTACTACTCCTCAGTAATCAATACTCACAAATCGAACCCACGGTGCCTCTTCTGTATCTTCAATTCCCTCCTTCGCCCCTCCACTCCATCATTCCCCCCCTCCCTTCCCTAACTCCTCTAGCCTTTGCAGAATCTTTCACACAAAAGATTAACACAATACATCAAACAATCCCACCCTCCAAGCCTTCACAACTGTATCTTCCTGATCCTCCATCCTACTTATCCGATTCCTTTACTTCAGTCACAGAAGCAGAGGTCTCCCTTCTGCTGTCCACATCACCACTCACCACCTGCTCCCTTGATCCTATACCATCCCATCTCCTCATTCCTCTGCAACACACATTAGTTCCCATGCTAATTCGGGTATTCAACTCCTCCCTATCCTCTGGCATCTTCCCCTCCTCATTCAAACATTCAACAGTATCTCTAATCCTCAAGAAAAGTTAATTAGACCCCACCTCCCCATCCAACTACCGCCCCATATCCCTCTTGCCCTTTTCCTCTAAGCTCCTTGAGCGCCTAGCCTTCTCTCGTCTACTTACCTTCCTCAACTCCCATAACACTCTGGAACCTCTGCAGTCTGGCTTTCGGCCCACTTTCTCCACAGAAACTGCCCTTCTCAAAGTAACAAACGATCTCCACACTGCAAAAACCAAAGGCCATTTCTCTCTTCTTATCCTTGGCAGCATTCGACACAGTCGTCAATACCCTTCTATCCCAGGTTCTCCAATCACTTGCCATCTGTGGCCTGGCACATTCATGGCTTCTATCCTATCTCTCTTTATGGTCTTTCTCTGTGACATAAGCTAACACCTCCGATCCCCCTCTCAATAGGTGTATCCCAAGGCTCTGTTCTGGGACTGCTTCTCTTTTCTCTGCATAGACCCTCCCTGGGGCAACAGATAAAATTCTTTGGCTTTAACTACCATCTCTATGCAGATCATATGCAAATATATCTCTCGGCACCCTCAATATCACCTGAAATACAGCAGCGGGTTGCAGATTGCCTTACTGCTGTCTCTTCCTGGATGGCTCATCGTCGCTTAAAACTTAACATGTCCAAGACTGAGCTCCTTATCTTCCCTCCTAAATCCGGCACAACACCTCCATTTTTTATAACTGTCGAAGGCTCCACAATTTACCCTGTAGACAAGGCCCGCTGCCTTGGGGCAACTTTAGACTCTTCTGTTTCCTTCTCCACCCACATTAACGATATTACAAAAACCTGTGGCTTCTTTCCTTGGAATATAGCAAAAATCCGGCCATACCTCTCTCACTCTACAACAGAAACCCTCATGCATGCTCTTATCCTCTCTCGCCTGGACTACTGCAACTCCTTACTTATTGCTCTTCCTACTAACCATTTCGCTCCTCTTCAATCAGTTCTTAATTCAGCCACCAGAATACTCTTCCTCTCCTCCAGAACAGTACTCACCCCACCACTCTTAAAATCAATGTCATGGCTTCCCATAAAGCAGTATATCACATTCAAAATCCTCCTCATTACCTTCAAGGCTCTCCATCACTTGTCCCTTCCTTATATTTCATCTTTGATATCCTGCCATATTCCTGCACGTCCACTACACAGCACACATGGTGGACAACTCTCTGCCCCTTTACGATTGAAATCTTTCTCACTTGCTGCCCCCTTATCACGGTGCCCATGCTCTAGCTATAGGCAGTGACATTGTTATTGCCTCATTCTTATTGGTCTGACTATCCTGACTCCTCCTAGGGCCAGCCTTTATATACCCTGTCATGTCTATACTGAGGCTCCCTTTTGCGGTGTACCCGTTGCTGATGATTAGTTCCTGTTTTGCTCTGATTGTGTATGACCTGCCCTGCCTGATGACGTTCCTGCATATCCTGTGTTGCTGATTTTGCTGCTGACTGGTCTGGCTGAGAACCTGCTCCTTTGCTGAACTGATCTGGCTGAGAATCCGCTCCATTGCTGAACTGATCTGGTTGAGAACCCGCTCCGTTGCTGAACTGATCTGGCTAAGAACCCACTCTGTTGCTGAACTGATCTGGCTGAGAACCCACTCCGGTGCTGACTGATCTGGCTGAGAACCTGCTCTGGTACTGACTGGCCTGGCTGAGAACCTGCTCCATTGCTGACTGATCTGGCTGAGAACCTGCTCCGTTGCTGACTGATCTGGCTAAGAACCCGCTCCATTGCTGACTGCTCTGGTTGTGAACCCGCTCCGTTGCTTACTGATCTGGCTGAGCACCCGCTTGGTTGCCTCTATCAGGCTAGCGTTCCACTCTGCTGCCTGACCTGTTTCGCTCATCTGTGTAGTGCCGCGTGGTGCCTCTGTTATACTGCCAACCGAAGGCTGAGAATTTGTGCTTTAACCTCTTATCTGGTTGACCGCCTCAGGTAGCATGCACATGCAAAGTACCGGTTCAGTGCTTTGAAGCACTGACTGTGTTACTCTGTGATCCATCTGTGTCCTCCACCACTTCCAGCTCGGCTCACTCCCTGTGGGAGTTGCAGACTTCTCTTTGGGTGTTACCTCAGGACCCTTTCAATGCCTAGATCCTCTAGGCAGGGTGAGTGCTCCTTTCCTACCTGCAGTAGCCTCTTGGCTCAAGAGCCAGCTGTGGTGTGTGTTACACCCTGCTTGTGCTCTGGGACACTAGCTGCCTTCGTGTTGTGCTGTCTCGATCCACCCCTAGCGTTCTAGGGTTTTATTACCAGAAGCAGTGGCCTAGGTCTTTCCGTGACCCTAGCCTCTTGAGTCAGTGTTGCCTTAATACTGCTGGGTTCAGTGTCTCCCAGGAATCTGGGATTCGTGCCAGTTACCATCCTGTGGACTCCTAGGGATCTAGGGTCCTTATCAGAACAAAATACAGAACTTTTGCATCACCATTGATGAGAATACTCAAAGCTTAAAATAAAAACATTTCTTTATTCAAATGCTGTAAAATACCTCCAGACAATAAATGTTGAATCTCATTGGAGAACATGCAATAGTCCAGCAGCTTTATCCAAGGGGGACTCTACATAAGATCAACACGTTTCGCGTACAGGACGCTTACTCATGATCATTAAACATCATCTGAATGAACCACCCGGAATTTAAATTCTCATCATCCAATCAGCTCTTAGTTTCGTCAACGTAATGGTGTCGGACCTGGTAGAGAACTTAACTCCAAAGTCACATGATTGATTTCATCCAGTCCCCTTCACCATTACAAATAGACGTCATCAAGAGCAGATAGTATTAATATTATGTTAAAGGCTCAGCCAGAGATACGGACAATATCGTCCGCACATACACAACGGCAAAAGCCGAAATTCACCCATGCTCCACGGCCGGAAGGCAGACAGAAGCACCGCAGCGCTCAAGAAAAACCGGCCCCAGCCAGATGCCCCGAGTTCCGCCGCGAGCCCAAGCTCCACGGAGGACACCCGCATCCCAACAAACAGGCTCAACCGGATCCAAGGCACTACGGCGCCAACATCCACAACCGCCACCAGCCGCAGAGAAACTCCGGCCATCCGCCCCATCGGGGATCCACTCAAAGTGTATTTAATTAAATGAAATATATACACACAAACAGATAAATGAATAAATAAAACCGTGTGAGTCAGCAAAAACTTGCACACACGTAATAAACAAAACAAGCCCCACCACGTTAGACAACGTTGAAAAAAGAAAGGGCCAACCTAATAAACAATAAATAGAATACACACCCAATTTACTCTATATACTAAGAGAGGTTAAAGCATGTGAACATGCATAGCCATATTGTCATACAACACATATAAGTCAAATAGTTCACATGAGATACCCCTATCATAAGGATCAGAGAGAGAGGTACATTTTCCCAGATCTATAGCAATCTAAGTTTAAACATAACATGTAACATCATAGTTTTTATTTAACCCCAATGGGTGCCTAGTCTCTAATTTAAAGATCCAATATACCTCTCTCTTTAACAGCTTATGATCTAAATTTCCCCCTCTTACACCTACGTTAACTCTTTCCAGTCCTTGTACACAAAAATGACTAATATTACAAACATCAGAATTGAAATGAAGGGCAACATTTGAGTGAAAATCTGCATTCCTGATATTACTTAAATGTTCATTGACCCTTTCTCTTAGACTTCTAATGGTTTTCCCTATATATTGGATGTTACATCTTTTACATTTAATCAAATAAATAACTCCCTTTGTGGCGCAATTGATGTATTCCTTTGTCTCATATTGAGCACCTGTAACCTTAGAGGCAAAATATCGTGAAACCTCTATGTAATTGCAACATTTACAACGTATGCCTCCACATTTAAACGTGCCTTTAACACTCAACCAGTTGTGTCCAGTTGTAACTTTCTCTGGATAAAACAAACTGGGAGATAGTAAGTCTGATAAAGTTGGTGCTTTTTTGGAGACAAACTTGCAACCACATTCAATCACTTTTCTCAAACCCTCATCGCCATCTAAAATTGGTAAATGGCGTTTCAAGATTCTCACTATAGCATTGAACTCCAAGCTAAAAGATGTTGAAAAAACAACCATCCTCTGGTTGGTCAATGTCACATCTGACAATTTTTTATCTTTATTATAACTAAGCAATTCTTCTCTATTGGTTGTTTTAGCTCTTTCCAATGCTTTGTCAAGAATCCAGGGTTTGTAGCCTCTCAGTAAAAACCTTTGATATAATTCTTCAGAACAAATCTCAAAACTATGATCATCAGTGCAGTTTCTCCGTAAACGGAGAAACTGCCCCTCCGGTATACCCCTAATCGTATGATCAGGGTGACAGCTGTCTGCTCTCAAAAGAGAATTTCCAGCTGTAGATTTTCGATAACTATCCATGATCACACAACCCAATGTAGCATTACCGGTGATTGAAAGATCCAAGAAAGAGATGGATTCCGAAGAAATCTCTGATGTAAAAACTAAGTTATAGGTATTGTTATTAAGATAGGCTACAAACCTTTCCGCCTCAGATTCCTGACCACGCCAAATAAAGAGAAGATCATCAATATATCTTCCGAACCATATTATCCTGTCCCTGTAGGGATTCCGTTCCCCAAAGACGTGGCACTCCTCCCACCACCCCATAAAGAGGTTGGCATAAGTGGGGGCAAACTTGGCCCCCATTGAAGTGCCACGCCTCTGGAGAAAGAAATCCCCACAGAACATAAAGAAATTGTGCGTAAGAAGATATTGAACAGAACACAAAATAAATTCAACCAATATTGCTGAGTAAGAACTGTATCGTGTAAGGTGGTATTCCAACGCCAACAATCCCAACTCATGTGGAATACATGAATAGAGTGACTTCACATCACAACTAAGCCAAAGGTATTCATCAGACCAAACAACTTTTTCTAATTTTTGAATCACATTAGTGGTGTCTTAGAAAAAGTTGTTTAATATAATACCTATAACTTAGTTTTTACATCAGAGATTTCTTCGGAATCCATCTCTTTCTTGGATCTTTCAATCACCGGTAATGCTACATTGGGTTGTGTGATCATGGATAGTTATCGAAAATCTACAGCTGGAAATTCTCTTTTGAGAGCAGACAGCTGTCACCCTGATCATACGATTAGGGGTATACCGGTGGGGCAGTTTCTCCGTTTACTGAGAAACTGCACTGATGATCATAGTTTTGAGATTCGTTCTGAAGAATTATATCAAAGGTTTTTACAGAGAGGCTACAAACCCTGGATTCTTGACAAAGCATTGGAAAGAGCTAAAACAACCAATAGAGAAGAATTGCTGTGTTATAATAAAGATAAAAAATTGTCAGATGTGACATTGACCAACCAGAGGATGGTTGTTTTTTCAACATCTTTTAGCTTGGAGTTCAATGCTATAGTGAGAATCTTGAAACGCCATTTACCAATTTTAGATGGCGATGAGGGTTTGAGAAAAGTGATTGAATGTGGTTGCAAGTTTGTCTCCAAAAAAGCACCAACGTTATCAGACTTACTATCTCCCAGTTTGTTTTATCCAGAGAAAGTTACAACTGGACACAACTGGTTGAGTGTTAAAGGCACGTTTAAATGTGGAGGCATACGTTGTAAATGTTGCAGTTACATAGAGGTTTCACAATATTTTGCCTCTAAGGTTACAGGTGCTCAATATGAGACAAAGGAATACATCAATTGCGCCACAAAGGGAGTTATTTATTTGATTAAATGTAAAAGATGTAACATCCAATATATAGGGAAAACCATTAGAAGTCTAAGAGAAAGGATCAATGAACATTTAAGTAATATCAGGAATGCAGATTTTCGCTCAAATGTTGCCCTTCATTTCAATTCTGATGTTTGTAATATTAGTCATTTTTGTGTACAAGGACTGGAAAGAGTTAACGTAGGTGTAAGAGGGGGAAATTTAGATCATAAGCTGTTAAAGAGAGAGGTATATTGGATCTTTAAATTAGAGACTAGGCACCCATTGGGGTTAAATAAAAACTATGATGTTACATGTTATGTTTAAACTTAGATTGCTATAGATCTGGGAAAATGTACCTCTCTCTCTGATCCTTATGATAGGGGTATCTCATGTGAACTATTTGACTTATATGTGTTGTATGACAATATGGCTATGCATGTTCACATGCTTTAACCTCTCTTAGTATATAGAGTAAATTGGGTGTGTATTCTATTTATTGTTTATTAGGTTGGCCCTTTCAACGTTGTCTAACGTGGTGGGGCTTGTTTTGTTTATTACGTGTGTGCAAGTTTTTGCTGACTCACACGGTTTTATTTATTCATTTATCTGTTTGTGTGTATATATTTCATTTAATTAAATACACTTTGAGTGGATCCCCGATGGGGCGGATGGCCGGAGTTTCTCTGCGGCTGGTGGCGGTTGTGGATGTTGGCGCCGTAGCGCCTTGGATCCGGTTGAGCCTGTTTGTTGGGATGCGGGTGTCCTCCGTGGAGCTTGGGCTCGCGGCGGAACTCGGGGCATCTGGCTGGGGCCGGTTTTTCTTGAGCGCTGCGGTGCTTCTGTCTGCCTTCCGGCCGTGGAGCATGGGTGAATTTCGGCTTTTGCCGTTGTGTATGTGCGGACGATATTGTCCGTATCTCTGGCTGAGCCTTTAACATAATATTAATACTATCCGCTCTTGATGATGTCTATTTGTAATGGTGAAGGGGACTGGATGAAATCAATCATGTGACTTTGGAGTTAAGTTCTCTACCAGGTCCGACACCATTACGTTGACGAAACTAAGAGCTGATTGGATGATGAGAATTTAAATTCCGGGTGGTTCATTCAGATGATGTTTAATGATCATGAGTAAGCGTCCTGTACGCGAAACGCGTTGATCTTATGTAGAGTCCCCCTTGGATAAAGCTGCTGGACTATTGCATGTTCTCCAATGAGATTCAACATTTATTGTCTGGAGGTATTTTACAGCATTTGAATAAAGAAATGTTTTTATTTTAAGCTTTGAGTATTCTCATCAATGGTGATGCAAAAGTTCTGTATTTTGTTCTGCTATAGTATGGGGTCTTTTTGGGGGATGCCCATTTTTGCACCCATTTGAGAACTAAAGCCGTTTGATGTCAGCAACATTTATATCTGGTGAATATTGTTGTGGACATTAGTTATGGGCTAAATTAGGAGTCTGAGCACACACATTTGTATGCATTGTTCATCTAGGGTCCTTATGCCAGTACTTGAGCTGCGTAGCCTCAGTGGGTCCCTAGTGCGCTAGGGGAAGGTTTCCTATAGTCTTATGAAGCCTCCAGTCATTTGGGGGTTCTAGATCAGAACTCCCTCAAGCCAACCGTTGCCTCTAGCTTTCCTTATCCTTTCTGGGACTTGCCTATCAGTACTGTATTGTTCCGTTATTGTGCCCTTGTGGGCATTACCACTGTTTGTACTTTATTTATTTAAGTTATTTAAGTTATTTTAACCTTACCAGTCAGGTGTGAGTGTTTATCAAAAACAGTGACACCCCAACCTCTGGAACTCCCTACCACCCAGTATTCGCCAAGCCTCAAACCTCAAAAACTTTAAATCAAAGCTAAAAGAGCACCTTTTATCTCTAGCAACAACGTAATATGGAAACATTATCATTATCAAACATTATCATCAAAAGCCAAACACTGCACTTCCTCCTCTACCAGCTTGTACCTGTATGTCACCCATCCTATACTTAGATTGTAAGTTCTATAGGGCAGGGACCTCTTATCCTAATGTATACTCACCTGTTGTTCCCCTTATGACTGCCTATATAAGCACTTAATCACCGCTCTTATTGTACCTCTTCTATATTAAATGTAATCTGTAAAGTACACTGGTTGGCGCTAGATAAATAAAAATATCCAATACAATATACAATACAGTTGTGTGAAAAAGAAAGTACACCCTCTTTGAATTCTATGGTTTTACATATCAAGACATAATAACAATCATCTATTCCTTGGCAGGTCTAAAAATTAGGTAAATATAACCTCAGATGAACAATAACACATGCCATATTACACCGTGTCATGATTTATTTAACAAAAATAAAGCCAAAATGGAGAAGCCATGTGTGAAAAACTAAGTACACCTTATGATTCAATAGCTTGTAGAACCACCTCTAACAGCAATAACTTGAAGTTATCATTTTCTGTATGACTATCAGTCTCTCAAATCATTGTGGAGGAATTTTTGGGCCACTCTTCTTTACAACGTTGCTTCAGTTCTTTGAGGTTTGCAGGCATTTGTTTATGCACAGATCTTTTAAGGTCTCACCACATAATTTCAATTGGGTTGAGGTCTGGACATTGACTGGGCCATTGCAACACCTTGATTCTTTTTGTAGATTTGCTGGTGTGCTTGGGATCATTGTCCTGTTGCATAACCCAATTTCAGCCAAGCTTTTACTGTTGGACAGATGGCCTCACATTTGACCCTAGAACACTTTGGTATACAGAGAAGTTCATGGTTGACACAATGACTGCAAGGTTCCCAGGTCCTGTGGCTACAAAACAAGCCCAAATCATCATCCCTCCACCACTGTGCTTGACAGTTGGTGTAAGGTGTTTGTGCTGATATGCTGTGTTTGGTTTTCGCCAAATGCGGCGCTGTGCATTATGGCCAAACATCTCCACTTTGGTATCGTCTGTCCTAAGGACATTGTTCCAGAAGTCTTGTGGTTTGTCCAGATGCATCTTTGCAAACCTATGACATGCTGCAATGTTCTTTTTAGAGAGAAGAGGCTTTATTTTTTCTAATTGTACTGTCATGAACTTAACATGCTAACTGAGGTCTGTAGAGTCTGAGATGTAACTATTAGGTTTTTTTGCTATTTCTCTGAGCTTTGCACGGTCTGACCGTGAGGTGAAATTGCAGGGATGTCCACTCCTGGGAAGATTTTCATCTGTCTTGAATGTTTTCCACTTTTGAATAATCTTTCTCACTGTAGAATGATGGACTTTAGATTGTTTGGAATTTGCCTTATAACCCTTCCCAGTTTGATGGCCAGCAACAATTGCTTCTCTAAGATCATTGCAGATGTCTTTCGTCCTTGGCATTGTGTTAACAAACACATCTGAATGCTCCAGACCAGCAAACTGCTAAAACTTTGGCTTTTATAGAGGTGGCCATACTTGCTGATGATAAATTAATCAACGGCATTTCATTAGCAGCTACTTAGCATCATAATTCTTATGGAAGCAGTAAGGGTGTACTTAGTTTTTCACACATGGCTTCTCCATTTTGGCTTTATTTTTGTTAAATAAATCATGACACGGTGTAATAAGTAATGTGTTGCTGTTCATCTGAGGTTGTATTTACCTAATTTTTAGACCTGCTAAGGAACAGATGATTGTTATTATGTACTGATATGTAAAACCATAGAATTCAAAGAAGGTATACTTTCTTTTTCACACGACTGTACATATCTTCACTTCATCCTTTCATGTATATTATATTATTTTATACAATGTTGTGGTAATTCTTATTAGATCATTTTGTTCATTTTAATTTGTTTATTCTTTATTGCAATTTATTATATATTACAATGATTGTTTTCATTGTGATCCTTTAGCTTTTTATTTATTATTATGCTTTGGTTAGTCGACGGTATGTGGTAGCC
This sequence comes from Rhinophrynus dorsalis, assembly GCA_037306005.1. NCBI lineage: Eukaryota > Metazoa > Chordata > Amphibia > Anura > Rhinophrynidae > Rhinophrynus > Rhinophrynus dorsalis. Next base: position 325,475,404 of record CM074720.1, on the reverse strand, counting down.
ACATCTCACACATTTTTTTACATTCAGAGCGCAATCTGTTTTGAATTACTGTTTTGTTTGTGCCAATATGTATTGATGTTTTATTTCCCCAATATTGGTTTATTGGGATAATGCTGATTCATCAATGGATATTTTCTTATACAGATGTGAGTTGGCTACATTGTCCCAATGTTATACCAGTAATAGATTGGTTGTAGTCTCCTGTTAGCATACCTGGGAACTTCCAATTGAGGTCTACCCGGAGGGGAGTCCTCTGGTGCAGCAGGGGGAGACAATAATGAAGTGAATTACGTCTAAAAGGGGAGGGGCTTGATGCGAGTTGGGGGGCAGGGCTTAAAAGTGACACACAGAAGGCTTGGGAAGGAGGAACAACTTCATTACAAGAGGACTTGGACAAATTGAGTAACTGGGCAGGCAAATGGCAAGTGAGATTCAATATAGACAAGTGTAAAGTTATGCATTTTGGGTATAATAATAAAAATGCAACATATAGTTTAAATGGTGTTTCTCTGGGGAAATCTACTAATGAAAAGGATTTAGGAGTAATGGTAGACAATAGACTTTGCAGCAGCATGCAGTGCCAGCTGGCAGCTGCAAAGGCCAATAAGATATTGGCATGTATTAAAAGGGGTATTGACTCAAGGGAGGAAGATATAATTATGCCTCTTTACAGGTCCATGGTAAGACCCCACCTAGAATATGCTGTTCAATTCTGGGCGCCCTTTCTGAAGAAGGACATTATGGAACTAGAGAGAGTGCAGAGGAGGTCTACAAAACTAGTAAGGGGAATGGAATGTTTTAGTTATGAAGAGAGGCTAAAAAAGTTAAACTTGTACACACTAGAGAAACGGCGTCTTAGAGGGGATATGATAACACTATATAAATATGTTCAAGGCCCATATAAAGGGCTTTCAAAAGACCTGTTCATTAACAGAACAGTACACAGGACAAGGGGCCACCCGCTTAGACTTGAGGAAAGGAGATTTAGTCTACAACAGCGGAAGGGTTTCTTTACAGTAAGGACAATAAAGGTATGGAATGCACTTCCGGAGGAGGTGGTGCTATCAAATACATTAGATGCCTTTAAAAGGGGCCTGGATACTTATTTAAAAGAGCATAATATAGAGGGCTATGCACGTTAGTATTGGGTTTAATATTTAGTTAGGGCTTGTTGATCCAGGGAGAAATCTGATTGCCATTTGGAGTCAGATGCCTTCTTTTGGGTCAGCGATGGTAAACAGGAATAGGAAAAGGGTTGAACTGGATGGACGCAAGTCTTTTTTCAACCTAAATTACTATGTAACTATGTAACTATGTAACTATGAGAAACAGCAGATATGGGCAGAGTTTCAATAGAAACTCCCGACATCTGGAGGAACCTGCCTTTGCCCCAGAGACCCGGTAAAGCTCTGTCAAAACCGTAGTATCAGGGACAAATCCGGAGAGTTCCCAAGTATGCCTATGAGGTACTTGTTTTTCTTTGATATGCACATGGCCTGACTTGCATTTCCTTTGTATATGTGAATAGAAATTGTCAATTCAGAAAAAATGTCTTAGATGACCTTAAAACACATTGGCTGGAAGGCAGGGTTATACTGGGCACATGTGCAATACATGAACCCTTCCTCAAGCCAATAACAGGAAAGGAAGAGGTCACATCTTACTTAAGCATGACAAGTTATCCTCATTCTTTATTGGCTGGGATGTGAAGCCATTCTGGGACACTTTGTATGTAACTCTGCCTGACAGCCAGTGTGGAACAAATTTAAACAGTGAGTGCCTATATAAAAGTGGCCCAGGGAGGACTGGAGTGATGGAGGTATTTCTTTTTTGTATTCATTTTTTAAATGTATTTATGTTATTGATGTAGAGAACCAGGTCGTCACAGACACAACTTAAAGGGATAGTAATAAATTAAAATAAATTAAAAAAACATGAAGAACGATATAAGTCTTATCTCTCAAACCTTTATGGTTTAATAGATATTCACAAGCAAAGTTTCCCCCTTCCGACCCTTTTTCCTAGTGTAAGCCATCTCTTCTCAGATGTGAATCTGGTTGTAAGACCAGACAGATAACAGCAGGGGACAATCTTCTTTGTATGAAAACAATGAAAGCCCTTCCCCCCTTGACAAGTTTTTCAGCTTTTTCCCTTATCTTAATTGAAGATTGTCCCTCTCTGCAGTCTACCTGGGCACCTCCCTTCTGATCTGGCTGAACAGGGGGCGGGGTATTTTGCTTGTGAAGAAACCTTGGCGTGGTGGCAAGCTTACCTGCAACTTGGCCAATTTGTGAAAACTAATATCTCACTTATTATATTTATTCAGAAATATTATTATATATGCTAGACACAGGGCACATATTTATTTTATACATAGAGAAGCACCGGTTTGTTGTTGTCTGTTTGTTTACACTTTGGGTTTTCGCCTGAAGTTGGAGGGTCTGGAGACCCCTCTTATTCCTGGCTGCTACATATGTATACACTTTATATTCACATTTAAAAATTAAAATTCACTTATTGTATGTATTGGCTATGGTGAGTTGGCGCTGGGAGTTTTTCTTTTGCTTTTTGGTTTGTATGTCTCCATTACTCTTTCAAGCAGCCTCCTCACCTATCCAACTTAATTATTTAGATATAGCACATTTAGTTTTGCACAATTAGTATTACTGTAACCTTATTTTTGTTTTTCACACTTTGCCTTTAAGAGCAGGCCTTATGCCTTCTCTAGCTTAAATGCTCCTAGTTTGGTATCCGCTATTCCTCACATGACCTGTGGGGGCTGATATAAAGGTCACATTATTATAGAGTGAGCTGTTGGATCCACAGCTCCCTCATATTCTCACAATGTAGATCCATTGGGGTCTTTTTGTATTAGGTAAGTCCACTATGTACATCTTTTTATTAGAATGTATGTCTGTTGTTTTTAATTGCACCACACTGGGACCCAGAAGCAATAAAAGGAGAACATTTAAAGGGTCCCTTGCTCGCCAACGCGTTTATAATAACATCTCATCAGGGAGTTTCATTTTTAGATAGGGTATTATAGATGTATAGAGTAGGACTTGCCGTATAGTGAGAAACCTTGGCATGGTGGCAAGCTTACCCGCAACATGGCCAATTTGTGAAATCTAATATCTCACTTATTATATGTATTTAGAAATATTATTATATATGCTAGACACAGGGCACATATTTATTTTATACATAGAGAAGCACCGGTTTGTTGTTGTGTCTTCAAGGGGGACTTGCCTGAGTGTGGGGATGGTGTTTGGGTCACACAAGGACACTAGGTGGAGTCGGGTAGTTGCAGTGTTTGTAGGACACATATGTATTATTATGTTTGGCAGCCCTTCACAACTGGGTCTGGGAAGGCCTATCTAACAAGACAAAGAAGCCTTCCAAATGTCATTATGCTAGAATATAATATCAGAATGGCCATTTGCAATGCTGTTTTGGGCCATTTTTGTGGGTATGCCTAATTGGAAAATTGAGCATACATTCATACCAGATGTATTTTCCACAGTAAAAACAAAATCAGTTAATATGGGAGTCTATAATCCTATATTAATAGCATGTTTCCCAAGGTAGGGTAAAGAGAGGGTGAAGAGAGATTATAGTGAGATGTATGAGCTATTCACTAGAAGATGGAAACTGAGATCATAACAGTTGTAATCCAATTTAACTTAGATATCTAGAATATATTGTATATTATAAAATATATTCCAATAATCCTGGTTTATTAACAAATGTATAGGTTAATATATTCCCATTAATTCAGAATCAAGTTTGAATTTGCAAAGCTCACAACTAAACTAACCTTTTTCATTGCTTTCCATATAAAACAAATGTATCATAATTAAACATGGCATTGATTAACAGAAATATTTGACAACTGTGTGGATCTAATGAGAAAGAGAGTGCATCACCAAAATAATAACCCACTGCATATTTCCATATGTGCATTTGTATCTTTATATTAAGCAAAATAAATGAAAAGCACTTTTTCATCTGACAGTCTAAATATACCATGCAGTATTATACTCGATTATCTTAGCTTTTTAAATATGTAATGACATGAATAAAAATGAATTCTAAAAGTATAAATCATACCCAACACATTAGCCAGTTTACATTTGGAGCATTCAATGTTCCATGACATCTTTTCACTTGAGTAAATTTCTCCTCCCAAGCTAGCGTACTCTGACAGCAAAATCTGTCAGACACAAAATATAGTCTGTCAGCTTTTATCTCTCTTATGTGTTTGATGAATGTAATAAATCTGATCATTTTCTTCAAAATGATATGGAAACCAACACTGTATATTCCTATTTTGTTTTCAGAAGTCAGATGAGATTGTAATGTGTTTCTCACATAGAGTTAAAACTGAATAGCCAATAGATACACAGAGAACATATTTTCAATATAAGAGTAATCAAAAAGTAAAAAAATTATAAACTTTCTCTGAATAAATGTTCACATTGAGGGGAACCAAAATGAGTTAAGGCTGGCAGGCAGTTATTGTTCAAAACTGCACAAAAATGTTGTAATACTTACATAATACATAATAACATATGTTTTATGCTCAACAATTATTTGCATTAATGTTAACATTCAAATGTATTTAATAAGTTTGGAAATTATATTTTCAAACAGCAAATGTTGGAGAAGAAAACTGAACATAAATTCTTTTGGATCTATTTGCTATTCTCGAAATTGGAAAATGATTGTAAAGTTTCTTATTAAGGCAACAGATATTTGATTTGTTGTAAAAATCTAGGTGGGATGATAGATTTAAAGTTAAAATATAATCAGTTACAGGAAAGCTTTCATCCTAGAGCAGTGAAATTCAATTTTGGAATCTGTGACACTTACATCAAATAAACATGAACCGTGGATAGCTCCTTACATTTACATCTGTCCTCATGAAATGAAAGACTCAAATCTTTCACACAAATTCTTATATATGTAACATCTCAAAACAGCTAGTGAATCATTTTTATCTGTTATTTCTTTGCAATGGAAAATCACTTTGGGGTAATGTAACTACTAACTACAAATGTTTTCTTCTTTTGGTTCAAAACATTTTACATTTCATATTATATTATATTATATTATATATATATATATATATTCAAACATTGTTGTTTCCTAGGTGTAGCTTTTAAATTCCTTTTACTTTTGCCAAAAAAGAGTCAAGCTCAGGTATCTACCTTTTTTTTGATACACTTTTAAGTATAGAATACAGTAAATTTGAAGAAGTTCAATATAATGATTAAATATGAGTAAAATATGCAACTTTTTAAAAATAAAGTATATTTTAAGGGTTTTATTTAATAGTAAATCATAAATATAAAAACTTTAGTTATTAAAACTAGATCTTCACACTTCTTAAATGGCTTTAAAAAGTTTTTACTATTTTTCCATGAGATTAAAATTCAAATATATAAACACACATATGTTTTCAAAAATAGACATGATAATAGTTTATTTTTATCAGTTTACAAAATGCATAGTGAGTGAACAGAATAAAAATCTAAATCAAATCAATATTTGGAGTGACCTGCCTTTGCATTCAAAACACAATTAATTCTTTTAGGTACACTGCCACAAAGTCAGGGATTTTGTAGGCATATAGTCAGGTGTATGATTAAACAATTATACCAAACAGGTGCTAATGATCATCAATTTAATGTGTAGGTTGAAACACAATCATTAACTGAAACAGAAACATCTGTGTAGGAGGAATAAAGCTGGGTGAGGAACAGCCAAACTCCGCTAACAAGGTTAAGTGGCTGGAAGAAGTTAAATGTCAAAAGACATACACCATGGTAAGACTGGACACAACAACAAGACACAGGGTAGTTATACTGCATCAGCAAGGTCTCCCCCAGGAAGAAATTGTAAGGCAGATGGGGTTTCCATATGTGCTGTGCAAGCTCTTTGGAAGAAGCACAAAGAAACAGGCAATGTTGAGGACCGTAGACACAGTGGTCAGCCAAGAAAGTGCAGTAGATAAAAGACACATTGCTTACTTCCTTTCAAAACTGGAAGATGTCCAGCAGTGCCACCAGCTCAGAATTGTCAGAAAGCAGTGGGACCCTGGTACACCCATCTACTGTCTCGAGACGTCTGGTCAGAAGTGGTCTACTGTCACGGTTTGGCTGACCTGCTCTAACAACCTGCTGTTGATTAATGTTGCTTTTCCTTTCCTGTGTCAGGCTGACTCAGCTGATGATTAACAAACTGCCTTGACCGATTTGATTCCATAGTTACTCACCTGACTGTTATCAACCAACCCCTTCCAGGTTATTTAAAGCATCTAGGCTCACTTCTTCCTTGCCCTTGTGTTTGTTTATGGCTGCAATTGCGCTCTCCTGTGCTCCTGATTATCCGTGTATGATCTGGTTTTCTCTGACATCCTGCTTCGGTTGGCAAGCAAAACCAGGAGTCAGACGGTATAGTTAATAGAACCTTTATTATGAAAATAATGACAGTAATGCAATATATAAATAAACACACAGTGGGAGATTGAAACGGTGAGCACTGTATCAGGAATAGCAGTCTCCCAATCTCTGCACCACACTGTCCGAGACTAGGCTTCAGCCCACTGGAGTCTCTTGGTAAGGAAACGCCCAAGAGATACTGACTCAGCCTGCAGTCAGTAGCTAGGAGTCTGCTAGAGCCCCAGGTCAGTACTAGGAAGGATGATTGAATAACGGAACCAACAAACTGAGCAAACAGACAGATCCTTCTAGTAAGCACCAGATAGGATAGTCAGACGACCCAAAGTCATACACGGAGTGGGTAGACAGCCAGAAAGGATATCTGAGCCAAATCGGAATGCCAAGAAGAATAGTCAGACAGAGCCACAGGTCAACAGCAGAATGGATGGACAGACAAGCCAGATCATACACAAGAATCAGGAATACTAGAAAATGAACTGCTCAGAACAACAACGTAAGGGTGACTGAGTCAGGACTCAGTCTGCCCTTTAAACCCCTCCACAGGAAGTAGGTAGAAGGAGCAGCCAGAGGGAGGAAGTAGGTAGGAGGATACTACAGGAAACAAACACACATAAAACAGAGGACTGTAGCATGCTTGAAGCCTCTTGCCTGCAGATGACGCGTGGAAAGACGCCGAGCGTCGCTGAAGCGGCGGTGCTGGAAACAAGGTACTGTGACACATCCCTTCTTGCTCCTGACTCCTGGCTGGTCCCTGACATCTGTGACGTCTGTGAAATCCATATTCCTGACTCTGGCTTGTCTGAGTACCTGTCTTGGTTCCTGATCCCGGCTTGTCTTTTGGTTTACACTTCTGGATCACCATTCTGCTTTATTTGTTTTGGTTACTTTAATAAAGGTGTTTTGCACTTTACAATTTGCGTTTGTCTGGTTCATGGAAGGCTTGCTGCCAAAAAAATCCATACCTCTAAAGTTGAAACAAGGCCAAGGAACTCAACTATGATGAAAACACAGGAACTGGGGTGCAGAAAAATGGCAGCAGGTGCTCTGGATTGAGGAGTCAAAATTTGAAATATTTGGCGGTAGCAGAAGGCAGTTTGTTTGACAAAGGGCTGGAGAGTGGTAAAAGAATGAGTATCTGTAGGCAACAGTGAAGCATCTGGAGGTTCCATGCAAGGCTGGGGCTGCATTTCTTCAAGTGCAGTTGGGGATTTGGTCAGAATTAATGGTATCCTCAGTGCTGAGAAGTACAAGCAGATACTTATCCATCATGCAATACGATCAAGGAGGCATCTAATTGGCGCCATATTTATTCTGCCGCATAATAACAATCCCAAATATACAGCCAAAGTCATTAAGAACTGTCTTCAGTGTAAACAACAAGGAGTCATGGAAGTGATGATATGGCCCCCACAGAGCCCTGATCTCAACATCATCAAGTCTGTCTGGGATTACATGAAGAGAGAGAGAAGCAGCTGAAACTGCCTAAATCCACAGAAGAACTGTGGTTAGTTCTCCAAGATGTTTGGTACAACCTACCTACTGAGTTCCTTAAAACACTGTGTGCAAGTGTACCTAGAAGAAATGATGCTGATGTTTAAAGGCAAAAGGTGGTCACATCAAATATTGATTTGATTTAGATTTTTTCTGTTCACTCACTGTGCTTTTTGTTAATTGATGAATATAAACTATGAACATGTCTATTTTTGAAAGCATTCTTACTTTACAGCATTTTTAAACACATACCTAAAACTTTTGCATTACAGTATATATATAATCAGAGCTCAAAATTTCCACTCTCCACTAGCTAATGGCGAGTGAAAATTTAGCCCTGGAGAGTAGAAATTCAGCCCTGGTGGGTATGTTTTGGTTTGCAGTGGCGAGTAACTTTTCAAGTCTGGCTAGCAGCAAAGGACGTAAAACTTCTCCAATTATATCACTTCTCCAGTTCATATATTATTCTGTGGAGCTAATGCACTAAGACTTCTTCAGCTTTGGAGATCTTAGTGAATAGGCTCCATAGAATAACAAATTAACTGGAGAAGTGATATCACCGGACATGACATCTCTGCTTTATCAACTCCTTAGTGCATAACCCCCATTGTGTACTTTAAATATATTTGTGTAAATTAAATACCAATTAGGTGGTATTGGAGCCAGTGGAGCTGTTAGTGGGAGATTGTAAGGAAAGGGGGAGGAGAACTAGGGAAAGGTTACAGTCAATTCTGCACACTGGCACTATCACATAACACACCTCATATGAACAGAGCAATATACTTTACTACAGGGTGTCCCTTCCTCACACAACATAATAACTACTCTACATAAATAAATTACACTCATATTATACTCAATACAGCATGATTTGGTTGTGACAAGGTACAGTACATCACATCAGACAGCTTATAAAAAAAACTAGCTCATTGTGTTAGATCTTCAGAAAGGTGAAGAAATTCAGCTTTCCCACTTCCAGGAATGTACTTTAGGTGCATTAAAATATCTAAATATATGTATAAATGCTGCCTGATGGTCATTCATAGTATAAAATACACCATGTGTATTTTAACACTAAAATGTATTAAGCGAATTAACTATTTTGAGATAAAAGTAATAAGAATAATTTAGGTTATAACTAAAGAATGTTTATATAGAAGTGTAATGTAAGTAATATAGAATTATTACTCCAAGATATTAATGCTCCAGCATCATCAATACTATAGAACATTACCATTATCCTTATCTTCTCCTTATCTTCACTCCAAAATCCCGCACAACACCTCCATTTTCTCTAGTCTACTGCCGAGGGCAACACAATTTACACTGTAGACAAGGCCCGCTGCCTCAGAGTAACTCTGGACTCTTCTGTTTCCTTCACCACCCACATTAATGAAGTAATCAAAATCTGACACTTCTTTCTTCGAAATATAGCAAAAATCCAGCCATTTCTCTCTCACTCTACAATAGAATCCCTCATGCACGCTCTTATCCTTTCTTGCCTGGACTACTGCAATTCTTTATTTATTGTTCTTCCTGCTAACCATATCGCTCGTCTCCAATCAATTCTTAATTTCGCCACCAGAACACTCTTCCTCTCCTCCAGAACTCACCCCACCACTTTTAAAATCACTGTCATGGCTTCTCATAAAGCAGTGTATCGCATTGAAAATCCTCCTCATTACCTTCAAGGCTCTCCATCACTTGTCCCCACCTTATATGTCATCTTTGATATCCCACCACATACCTGTATGTCCACTATGCAGATGCACCACGCATGATGTACGACTCTCTGCCCCTTTAACAACTATCACTGTTTCACGACTGAAGGCTTTCTCCCTTGCTGCTCCCTACCTCTGGAATACCCTACCACTGAGTATTCGCAAAGCCTCAACCCTCAACAACTTTAAATCCAAGCTAAAAGATCACCTTTTTTATAGCAACAGCGTAATATGGAAACATTATCTCATATGTCAAAAACTGCACTTCCTCCTCTACCAGCTTGTATCTGTATGTCACGCATCCTGTACTTTCATTGTAAGCTCTACGGGGCAGGAACCTTTTATCCTAATGTGTAGTCACCTGTTGTTCCCCTTGTGGTTGTCTTTATAAGCACTTAATCACCACACTTATTGTGCCCCTTCTACATTACATGTAAACTGTAAAGTGCCAAGTACACTGGTTGGCACTATATAAATAAAAATATACAATACAATACCAGACTAAGCAAGTTTTTATCATGACATTGCAGGAATGGATTCCATTGCAGCCAGTTATGAATTTTATTATCCTAGTCTGTTATTCCATAAGGCTGGTATGTATATGGATCAAAATTCTGCCAATGAAAAAGTCAGAAATATTATTTTTTAGCCTTTTCCTGAATTGTGCCATTCCATTAGGGCATAGTTCTACATCTGATTTTGAAATTTGCCCAAAAAAGCACTGCAAATGGCCATTCCATTGTCACACTGTAATGGGATGGCATTTGCAATGATCCCTTTTGCAGCCGGACAGGGCTTCTGTAGAAACAGGCCTATTTGGCCTTAAAAAGTCCAACCCCCCCCCCCCAAGTGTACACATGTGCACTCAACAACCTTCCCCACATTCACATATATCCCTTAAACCCTCCAATGCCAGGCAGCTTGTAATACATTGCTGCACAGTACATTGTAAAATGTCAGACATTTCAGGGGTTAACTGTGAAAAAAACACACACTTCCCCCAACACCCCCCCATTAGCTTAATCAGACACACCATTAACCCCTCAATTGCTGGACTGGCTGGGAAGTCATTGCAATCAAAATGAAATAATTTGTTGAATTTACCACCCCAGGTATGTTGTTTGTGTGTATATGACAAAAAACATATACTCATATTGATGTTGGAGTTCCAGAGGTGTCTGCCACACCCTGGTATTCCACTTCATTCACCTAATAAATACATGTTGTCCAGGCTACTGTGAGAAAAAGTAATTAGCTTATAAATAACCAAGCCCTGTTTAAATTCCCACACTTCCATTGGCTGGGAGGTGGTGTTATACAGGGCACAGAATGCGCCTGGAGTAACAATCTCTCAGTCAGTCTCAAGCAAATCAGAGAACAGAGGAAGGAGTCACATATTAACCATGCATGATCCCTTCTTCTCATTCATGATTGGTTGGGAGGTGGTGCTACTCCAGGGCATATTTTATAACCTGTGTAACACCATCTCCTAGTTGATGGGAGTAGGCTAAAATATTTAAGCAAGAAATTCTAATAGTGGCCTGGGAGATGGCACAGGCAAAAGATGAGGGGGAGCTTATTTTACTTTATTTATTTAGGGAGGCGGGTGTGAGTGGTGGACCCCTTTCAGTATTTTTTTAAATGGTATCTCTGAATCCCCTATTAACTTATTTTTCACATCCTTGCACTTAAAAATAATATTGGGTGGCTGGATCCCATATTATTTATTTCACACTCTCTGTCCTGAACTTAACAGTTGGAGACAGAGTGCTATCCCCCCATATTTTTTACAAGAGTAATTTCTACTTTTTCTAAACACTCATTAGACCCCAATGTGACTAATTTTAGCTGCCTTGTCAACATAGGGGTTAAACATGTTTTAGGATAGAGGGTTGTGTTGGTGTCTCTCTTTGCTGCTTGAACAGGGGGATCACTGTTATGTAGCAACAGAAGGGTTAACTATTACTGTAGATAGGGTGGTTGGTGTGGTGGAGGGAGTTTGTGTGTATGTGTGTGTGCTTTATTTAAATTTGGAGATTAACCCCCTCCATTGCTGGTGCAGTGAGATTGGTGTGAACTGTGTGTGGCAGAAATGTGGGGAGGGTGCTTGGAATCTGACCCGGTTTATAATGAGATTGCAAATATCTGCCAAACCTAAAAATAGGCATTCTACAAAAAAATTCTGCCTGTAATGGAGACATACCAAAGTAACAATGCAAAAATCCATTCTGCTATCCCATTACAGCAGGACTAGTTGAAGAGCCCGTTACACGGGCCACAGTGTCACTGCCAGCCAGTTGAGGGCAGTCATGAGCAGTAGAGAATTCCCGCACCGCGGCTGATACTGAGCTGGACCCTCGAAGAGCGAGCAGTCTCTACTGCACATGGTTGCGTCATTACACACGTTTTAGCAAATTATTATATAGGATGGCTTTTGCAGTTGCTCTTTTATGTGGCCAGACAAGCCAGCTAAGGGTTCCCTTTAACCCCTCTGATGCCAGGTAGCTTGCAATGCATTACTGTCAGGCATTAGATGGATTAATTGTCCAAAAATAAATATACAATGGTCTGCCATACTCCACTAGTATAATGAGGCCCATTATCAACCCCTTTTTTGTCATATTGGCTAGGAACAGGTTGCTATCAATGTTTTCCATCTGGCCTAGCAGTGGAGGGGATGAACTTGATAAGAAATTAAATTATTAATTAAATATTAGTCCAAAATTGCCTTACATTTCTTTAGAGGAAAAAATAGCTTTGGTTCCCTCCTTTAATGAAATAAAGAGAAAAATGGTGTACATTCATAGTGTTTTTTTAGGATAAATACAATAAAATAAATTAACATGGGACATATATTCCTCATATTAAAGCATTAAAAATAAAACCTAACTAATAAAACAAAGGCAACACATGAAATCAATATAGGGACCAGTGGCCCCATTTTGAATCATACAATGACCAATATAAAAATGATATGGGGTCCGGAGCCCAGCCAGTGCCTCTCCTCCAACTGCTGCGCGACAATTCTAGTTGTAATCCAGCAACAGCTGCAGGGCTGCATGATTCCTAACTCTGACAAAGACATACAGCACTAGCAGCAGCAGAAGCAACGATATCATAATTGGAGCTGATGATAATTTGGTCTTTGACCTGATAGGAGCAAGAGGGGTTTCTGAGAAACTGGATACCGCTCTCAGTTTGCCCTTGAAAACCCCCCTGTTTTCAAAGGAAATAGCCATTTATATTAGGGTGATTAGAAGGAGTCCATTTCAATAAAAGCATGATGTATAACAAACAGACATACTGATTGAAGGTTACATATCGTATATAATCTGATATCTTTATTATAACTGGAAAATATTCAGGGATAAACTGATTCACACAGGAAAAATTATAATATGATGATGGAATCTTATTAACTGCATGGATTGTACAGATCTATCCAATGCATTACAATGTGTTAGATGAATTTTAGCATCCCTGGGTGGAAAGAATCATAGACAAAAAATAATAATTTGAAAATGTGTCATTTCCCCCTTTCTTGTATATTTTACATACACTGTTTATATTTATTATTTAAAATACTGTCTGTGGCCCAGCAAATAAAAAAGTTTATATTAGTCAATTAACATCCTGAATGAATCAAAATTCTTTGGAAATCTGTCTGGTTTTCTAGTATACCAGGGGTCAATGTATCTTCAAAAGGGATGAACTATAGCTAGAGGATCGTATTTACTAAGGCTCTACATTAATTGCCCATAATGAGTAAGAATTTCTGCAGATGCATAAACAATTATATGGCATAGCTGGTAGCAATGTAGACATATGTACGAAAATATATTTGCTGCACATATTGCATCTATTCCTGCTAGGCTTCTGAAAGATTCTGCAATTGGCTGTAGTTACTTTACATACTTAATGAGAACACTTTAAAGGCTTAATTCTCTAAAAGGCCCATATATTCAAAAGAAGAGTGAAGGAATTCTGGGGTAAACCAACTGTCGTGTAGGGAGCTAAACATTCCCATTGATTTAATGGGTATTTTAACTCATTTTATGCAAGAGAGGTCTCCAGCACAACGGGGGAGAGGCACTAGGGTGTGATAAAGAGGTGCTAAAGTGAAGATAATTTCTCCAGTTATATCACTTCTCCAGTTCCACCCGATGGTATTTTCTGTTTCAGGACTAGATTCTCCCTGCTGCTGTACTAGTCCAGGCCCTGGGTTATTCCGTGGATACCATTACTTGCCTGTGCTACTGTTCTTGTATCAGTTACCTGTATTGCATTTATATTATCCACTGTTCTGTATGTACTACAGTACTTATTCTTTGCTTAATAAAACTGCGTTTTACTAAGCCATACGTGTCTGAGTGTCTGAAAACTGTAACACCCTCATTGTGTTGGAGACCTCTCTAGCATACAAGGAGTTAAAATACCAGCTTAAATCAATGGAATTTTTAGTTCTTCACTTAAGTGCAATTGGACTGTCCCAGAATTATTCCACTTTTATTTTGAATATATGTCTTATGTACTTAGTGAAAAAACTTTTAAGGCATATAATTATTAGTAAATCCTGAGAATTAGGGCATAATCCAACATTTCTCACAGCCTACATTTCACTTAAAGGGTAATTCAAACTTTATTAAAATACAGCCTAAAGAGAAAACACTGATATATGTATATCAATGGTACCCAGTCCTTTAGACCGCCAGCTTTTTGGGAACTATAATTTCCCGCATCCCTAATGAACCAATGGCTGGTGTTTTTTTTGGGAGCTATAGTTCCCAGCTAGAGGTCCCATATTCTGACTATCTCTAATGTAGATTTTGTACTGTACCATGAAACAAAAAACAAAATGCCATCTTAGTATTCCATATTGACGAAACATCAGTCATTAAAGAGTAAGCTTTCAAATAGTTACTGCTCTACAAAGTAAGTAAAGAATAATTATAATAAATTATAATAAATAAATATATATCTTATTTTTGTAAAATACAATTCTGAAGCAGTTTGTAAGAGTGTTAAAAATGTTTTTCTTTTAATCTCGCTACTTTTCCCTCACTTTTTTTTTCTCAGAACTTATTTGGCTACAAGTTTGTAGCCGTGAGCAGACTCTGCAGTTTGAAATGTTATACAGTATGTTAATTGGCTAATTAAACTATAATTGAGAGGCAGATTGCCTCAGTCATAATGCTTGTTATGTAATGATTGTTCTCACTAGGTAGCTTGGAGAAACACATTACATATCAATCTTATAACTTTTCCTACAAATTACCAGTTGTGGAAATACTGGAGAATAAGTATAAAGACAAAACTGGTGCAATTTTGGGGCAGACCAAGTGCACAACAGGGAACACACACAAACATTTTTATTTGTTACATATATGGTGCCCAAGAATAGTTCCGCTTTTGGCTTTATTTATTTAGTCCACTGTGTAAATTTCATACTGCCTTAAAGATTATGATTTATAAAACTTTTTTTTGCTATAGTCAGAGAACATATGAACAATAGATCTTAAACTGTTACTATCTTAATATCACGTACCTTCATGAGTCAGATTTTCAACTAGAGATGCTAGTGTGACCACCATCTTGTCTATATTAAAAGGATGACTGGAAGTACTATATGTCTCGACAAATGTATTCTCATTGGTACCTTCCACTGTGGAATCTACATAATCCTTTTTGGTTCCCAAATCTAAACTTGTCAGTGAATAATCCCCAGACAAATCTAGGTGTTCCTGAAGGTTTAAATGTTCTTCATCAGTTGTGTTGATATATACAATTATATTGACATCTTCCTTGCTTTCTATTCCACCTTTAAACAGAGAGTGGGTTTCCATTGCAGGTTGGAAAGTTGATGGAGGCAATACAAGATTGTCTTCTTCTACAGATGTATGCCTATTATTCATTTCCATGTTATCGAAAGGTATATTGCTTGAGGTTTTGATCAAGTTCTTTTCTGAGGTGTCTTCTACATCATCTATCATATTACTATTGGCATGTGGTGTAATGAAAGGCACTGTAAAACCTTCATTGATATCAATGTCTTTAACTTCTGAAGAAATATTATTTATCTCCAGTGGTAGATGCTGCTGGTCAATGTTTGATGGATACTGAAGTGTACTAAGTGCAGTCAGAGTTTGTTTAGGTAAAGAAGTTGTTGGATAATACATGTAAACATCTTCATCTGTTTTCACTGTTACTAGACTAGGGTTACCTAGTGGTTGTTCAACATTCAAGATTTCATCCTAAAAAGAAAAAAAAAAAAAGTAAATAAAGACAATAAATAAATTCAGCAGCAAAGAGGGGGTTACAAGTTGTTTAGACCTCAATTTGCTTTTTACCTTTATTATATGAGAGATGTAGTATTATTTTCTATGTCGATGTGCATATATCTATGCAGGCATGAGTATCCTGAAGGCCTCCTGAAGGTCTCTCAACTGTTTTACTAAAATACCTGTCATTCCCAGCTGGCCTCCAACTGTCATTGGACAGTTCCCATCATTGTTAGCAGTGGATGTTTGGATGAGGATGATGAGAATTGAAATCCAAGAGCAACTGGAACACAGCCTGAAATGTCCTACTCCTGGTCTATGCTCAGGTAGCTATAAGAGATATGGTATGCTTCCTGACTGAGAAATGCTGAGCAGCAATTCACAAACAAGCTGCCTGCATTTCTGACTAGTGTAATGCCTGACATATAAATATAGACACACAAAAACATATAGTAACAGAGAGAGGCAGAACGGAGTACAATCAACCTATGCAAAGGTTCATTGCTAATTTTGGGCTCAAATTTCTGATAAAGGGTACAGTATATACCCAGGACAATAATATGAATATACAAATATGCCAGTTCAACTCCATAATGTTAGCCTCCAGCTCCAGTGATTGAGCATCATGGTATGTACTACAACTTATGATCATTTTTTTGCATACCAGTGGACACACTCCACTATCTTAAAGGGATAATAATGTTTCACAATAAAAGCAGCTCCAATTAATCTTCATAGTATTTGGGCCATGGAGAGTGTTATTTCAGTACTGTCAGAGTTGTAGTTCAAGAGTAATTGAATGACAAAGTATCCCCCTCCTGCGCCTTTTACTTATGTAACACTGCTCACCTCAGAGCAGCAAGACTATCTGGATGGATCACAGAGAGGGACAATCTTCAGTGAGCATTAGGAAAAACCTGTCACCAAGGGGACCAGGATTTTCCTTATGCTTACAGTAAGAAGATTATCCCTTACTGTGATCTGTCAGGTCAAGTGACCAGATTCCACATCTGAGGGGAGGTGGCTTACACTAGGTAAAATGGGAGGGAGGGAGGGGGATACTTAATCATTCAATTACTCTTCAAGTGCAACTCTGACAGTATTGAAAAAACACTCTCCATGGCCCAAATTATAAGATTAATTGGAGCTCCTTTTTTGTGAAACATTACTATCCCTTTAAATATTTAATGTCAGCAAGCCCCTAATGTCTACTTTATAGCATTTGCAGGAAAATTGTGTGAAATCACATTTACTTGAGCCTACACATAATTTAGTACATGTAGTTATACTAGGTCTAAAGTCAAAGAATGTCCATACACTGCCCTCCTTTTGGTACAAGTGGCATTAAGGGGATAATTTTTGGCATATCTTAGAAAATTGTCATTATACAGGCGTATGACTAGAAAAAATGATTCCAGCTCCTGACTTAGTGCACAGTTGTATTAATACATTGACCCAGATGCCCTAAGGCATGATAGAGAGGTGATAAAGCAGAGAGGACTAATATTTCTTCTACTTTGGATATCTTAGTGCATAGGTTCTATAGAAAAACATAGGGAATACAGAAGTGATTTCACTGGAGAAGTCATCTCTACTTTATCACCTCTCTATCATGCATTAGTGCATAACTCCCCTGGTGTTAAAATGGCTACAGGTCAATGACTGGCATTCACAACTATATAAAAGTTATTATCCATTACAAAAATAATACTTTATATTCAGGTTCAAATGAGAGCATTTATTATCATGAGAGCTGAAACGTTGATTACTACTTATTATCCTTTGAGTGCCAGTTAGGCAAAGAAATGCATTGCATACCACTCTGGCATTCAGAGGGTTAATAAAGTACATCATCACTTTAAATGATTTGTGAGAACCAGTCTCATTTCCAGTGTATATATACCATGCAATAGTGCCTCTCAGGATGATGAGTCCTAGCTAATATTTTGTATACACTTATCTCCTACAGAGATATACACTGACTCCTATTATGACTGCTAGAAACCCATACTAGTTGATGTACTAAGAAGGCCTGAAGCAATTCTGGGAGAAGTCAGCTGCACTATTAGAGAAAACTAAAAATTCCCATTGATTTAGCTGGGACAAATAACATCTTGATTGCTTCTCAATACTTTGGAGCATTGAAAGCAATGGGAATTTGAGCATTTTGCATACATGACCTGTTGTGCACTTGATTTGCTACATAATAGCCCCAGTGGCCTCATCGATTGTTAGATACATATAATATCATATTGAATATGAAGTTGATGGTAAAAAAGAATATACCAAATAGCTCTTCATTTTAGATGATGATGATGTGGTGACCGGAGGTTGAGTATCACTTTCTAAATGTTCAGTTGATATATCTGGATCTATGGAAACAGACAGACATATGAGGAAATATGATATTTTGCCATACTGTATGATTATTGGTCTTTTTTTATTGGAATGAAACTCATGTATCTCATATTTGATTCAATACAACAGTAACTGTTCTTAAAATAAGTACAAATCTGAGAGTAAATGATGTTCTGATCAACAGAATTGATAGCTCTTTAGTAGAACAGATGCTAGGAGGAAGGAATTCTTGTTATTATGATGGAATGTTCAGACTTAGCATATTGACAATGATATAACATTTGTGATAGACAATTATTTTGGCAGAAAAGATTTAACTAAGGTAATCAGTTCCAACACAAAACAATTGTACTAAGGCTGATGTACTAAGATCTGGAGCACTTATGTAACAAACCAACTGCACCAAAGGGGAACAATTAAAAATCCTAAAATTTGATTAAATAGAGATTTTAACCCTTTGAGCACACGATGCGTGGGCAATTTTTTTAGACCTTGCACGTTTGACACATTTTCAGCACTCTGCTGTCCATCTCTTAGGTATTATTCCCACTTGTAACTTTCTATTTACATATGCAAATCTAAGGATTGATTTTTCAGAAAGAATTGAGCTTTTGCATGGTACCTTACGCAAAGTCAGTTTTACAACCTGCTACAAGCTATGATGTCAAAGAAAAATGATATATTTTGCTAAAATCACATATTTTCCAGGAAGTTCAGGTAGGAGTGAAGCAGTAGTGCTAGTTGGTCTCCTGCACATCCTGTATTCATCTCTAAGTGCAATCAGGTGGGAGATCAATAGCTAGAGGGGGCATCAGGAGGGGTCCTTATAGGAAAAACTACAAACTTTTTTTTACACTTCAGCCACTTCAAAGATACTATAGTCTTCCCACACTATGTAATTTCATGCTGTATTCATCACCTAGTGCCAGACCAAAAAAGATGGGATCCCACTGGTACTGGCTGACATACTGTAGAGGGTGCTAGGAGTACTATACATACCTGTTTTCTGTTTAGAAATTGTTTGCCTGCATGCAAATGGTCTTAAACATTATAAAAACATCCTATATAATAATTTGCTAAATTGTTTGTCAGAAGCCGTCATGCGCATTAGAGACGTCTGCGCGTGCTGCAGTCATGCACACTACAGAATGCCTGTGCCACGACTGATGATAGAGTGGGGCTCCGAATTCAGATCGTAGTCCTTGACTACGGTCTGAATTCAGAACGCCCCACTTTGTATCAACAGTGGCTCGGGCAGTGTCTACTGTGCATGATTGCACCTCGGCCATTGCTGGGTGGCACTGTGGCCCATGTATGTACATGGGCTCTTCAACTAGTTATAAATATTTTGTAAAGTATACATTCACCCGCATCAAATGGGATGCATAAATATTTCTATATTTTCTATATAGTTTCACCACTTTCAAGAAACTATGGGATTTTTTCCCATTTTCAGTACCTGATACCAGCCTGAGAAAAATACTACCCCATTTTTATGGTTCACATAAATAATATAATAAGAGCACAACAACAGACAATTTAGGTATACTGCAAAGCAGGCCCAGTGGGCCAGATGCTTGGGAGCAAATACTAGAGTATGTACCTAGCTGGCGGTGGCTGATCTCTGTGTTGCCTTGCTGCAGCCTAGGCCGAGTAGAAATGCTGGCCAGATTAGAGATGATTGGAGGACCATCCTAGAAGACAACACAGAGAACAGCAGCCTACCACTGAGGCTGAAGGGGATACTGAACAGATAACCCATATGCAGTATAGTCTTAACCGTTGTACAGGAAAACTGAGGCCTGGAGCTTTACTGAGAAAACAGAGAACAGGATAGTAGAAGTCTGACTGGTGGTCATGGTGGTCTATGATTGACTGAAACTCGAGGGGATAGAAGCCCACCTGGTTCAAGACAAATGGATGGTCAGACAAACCAGATCAGGAAGGGAGCTAGCAACACAGTACAAAGAAAGCAGATGGAGGAATGGTCAAATCAACGGAGCCAAAGTCAGTAACAGGATATCAGATGAGCACGGTACCAAATCGCAGAACAAGAGGAAGTCAAAGGACGAGATGGGTCTAAACACAAGATAACACTCTGGAACAAGACAGGAAACTAAGGGTCATGAACTGGAACACTTTAATCCTTCCCCACCCAAAAAAGCGAGGCTCTATAAAGGCTCAAGAAAACACAAGACAAGGCTGGGAACTAGGATCTGGTAACAAGGGAAAACAACAAAATCCAGACAAGGAATCAGAAAAAGCAAAGAAAACAGGGCAGAACATGACACAATCCCCCAAAGGGACTACCCCCAGGAGTCCAAAGATGGTTTGGCCATAAAAGACCAGTGGAACGGGTGAACCAGAGATGGAGAATGGACATCTAAGTCCACCACCCAAGAACGCTCTTCCAGGCCCTAGCCCTTCCAGTCAACAAGTACTCTAAAGTATAATGGAACAGAGTCCAAGACAGCACTGATGACACTGATGGAATTGTCCATGGAGACTGGTGGAGAAAGACATGAGAAGGTATGAGAGGTATGATCCTCAACACAAAGCTTAAGTAAGGATATGTGGAAGAGTAGATGTATATTCAAGATCCAAGGTAACACCAGTCAGTAAGAGACCAGGGAGAGATGGGCCTGAACCTTAAATGGCCCTAGATAACGAGGATCCAATTTGTCTGATGGATGGCGAAGGTGAATATTCTTTGCAGATAGGTACTAGATACTAGATCTCCTGGAGCAAACCTAAGAGACAATTCTGCTGCAATTGCTGTAGCAAAAGAGTGCAATGAATAGCTTGCCAATGGTAAGTCAAATTATGGGTGTGAGCTTCAGCAGAGGGAACCTTGGATATAGAGGGGCAGAGTGTCAAAGCTGGATGGTTGCAAACCCGAGTCATAAAGAAAGCAGAGCACTTGAGAGAAGACTGCAGGAGAGAGTTGTAAGAAAACTCTGCCAAGGGTAACAACTAGGTACAATCATCTTGCTGGTGAGAACAGTAGCACTGGAGGAAGTGCTCTAGGTTCTGATTCAACCTCTTGGCTTGCCCATTCGTCTGTGGGTTGTTGTAATGGTTTGTTTGACACACAGACACAGTAGGTTTGGATAAAACACAGTTTTATTAAACAATTAAGATTACAATAACCCTCACAGGTCCTGTAATATACACATAATATAGTACAGCCAAAAGACAGGTTATATATAGGTAAGCCCACACAGGTCCAGTATAAGTATAGAGTCCATAACACATTATACTGACACAGGTCAGGCGGATCTTGAAAGAGTCCCAGTGTATCGGTACTGCATGGGTTAATAGCAGCCAGCGTGTGTAAACAGTCCCATGTGTGGTAAGGCCTGTTAAGAAGCTCACCAAGGGTTGAGAGCTTAAATACGAGTAACGCCCAAGAATAAGAATAACAGGTAATGGTGAACTGCCTTAGCAGTAATGGAGGCTGAGCAACTTGAGCACTGCCTGAGCCGTAACAGAGACTAGGCCACATGAACACTGCCGTAGGAGTAACGGAGATTGAGTGACATGGACACTGCCATAGTAGTAACGGAGACCAGGCTACTAGAGCACTGCCGCAGCAGTAACGGAGACCAAGCCATGAGAGCGCTGACATAGCAGTAGTGGATACTAGGCAACAGGAGTCTGCTGTAGCATAAACGGAGACTAAGCCCTTGGATACTGCTGTGGCATAAACGGAGACTGAGGAACTGAGGTTCTGTCATGGCAATAACGGAATCTGAGCCACAGGGGCACTGCCATAGCAGTAACGGAGACTAGGCCACTTGAGCTCTGCCGTAGCAGTAACGGAGACTAGGCGACTGGAGACTGCCGTGGCAGTAATGGAAACTGAGCAACTGAGCACTGCCATAACAGTAAAGGAACTGAGCAACTCGCCCTGGGAGGCACCCAACCGGGAGCGTATAGTAAGACAAGCCAATAGGAATGTCGCCGGGGCGACACAGAGGCAACCGAGACCAAAACTGCACAGCTGTAACAGATAGCGAGAGAGGATCACCACCCTCAACCGGAGACCGGTAGGGGCGTGCAGGGAGCAGCGGCCCAACCGGGCGGGTTCAACGGAGCAGGAACGTTAGCCAATCCAAATCGGTACATGGAGCAGGAACGTCAGCCAAGCTGGGTCAGTATACAGAGCAGGAATGTCAGCCAAGCCGGGTCAGTACACAGAGCAGGAACATCAGCCAAGCCGGGTCGGTACACAGGAGATGAGAAGCAGAATGGTCAGGCAGTCCGGGTTGGTGCACAAGCAGGAGATGAGATGCAGAGTAGTCAGGCAGGCCGGGTTGATACACTGAGAGCAAACAGTAATCAGGAACAAGCGCTGGTACTGGAACACTACGAAAGGGCACCAGAGAAGTGGCAGAACCCAGTATTTAAAGGCAATACTAGGCGGGACAATCACAGTACAGCCAAAAGGAGTAGAGCAGGAGTGTAGACTGACAGAGTGTTGCTGAAAGAGCACGGGCACCGTGATAGTACCCCTCTATCAAAGACCCCCTCTCCTAGAAGAGGGACCTGGTTTCTGTGGATATTTGGAGTGAAAATTGAGCAGCAATCTAGGAGCATGAAGATCATTCTGATCAACCCAGGAACATTCCTCAGGGCCATAGCCCTTCCAATGGACCAAATATTGCTATTTTCCTCTAAATCTGCGTGAATCAATGATACTTTGGACTTCGTACTCCTCCTGACCCTGAACCTCCACAGGACCGGGAACCACAGGAGTGTGGTAGTGTAACGGTTGCATACCAGAGGTTTCAGAAAGGATACATGGAGCACATTGTGAATGCGCATAGACGCTGGGAGATCCAAGGCATATGAAACAGGGTAAAATTTGCGGATCACCTTGAAAGGACCAATAAAACAGGGAGCCAGCTTATTACACGGAACTTGCAAATTGATGTTTCTGGAGGAAAGCCATACCCTGTCCCCAACCTGAAAGGAGACCGCTGGCAGCCGTCTACGGTTAGCGTGGCGCTGATGACGCTGGAACGAATTACTAAGGGTCCTCTGAACCTGTGCCCAAGTGGAGCTGAGTTGCTAGATATGCTCGTCCAGAGCTGGAATCTGCTGCGACTGGAATGAGTCCGGGAGCAAACATGGCTGAAACCCGTAGTTGATGAGAAACAGGGAGCTCCCAGATGATGAATTAACCGCACAGTTCCTGGCAAACTCTGCCCATGGCAACAGGTCTGCCCAATTATCATGATGATCAGACACAAAACAGCGCAAGAATTGCTTCAATCCTTGATTGGCATGCTCAGCGGCTCCATTGGTCTGGGGATGGTAGGCAGACGAGAAGGACAGCTGAATGCCCATCTGGTTACAAAATGCTCTCCAAAATCTGGATACAAATTGACTCCCACGGTCAGACACTAGAACTCTCGGTACCCCATGCAAACGGAACACCTCTTTCACAAAGACAACTGCCAGCTCCTGGGCCGAGGGAAGGCCAGGAAGGGGCACAAAGTGAGCCATCTTAGAGAATCTATCAACCACCATAAGGATGAAAGAGTAACCCCTGGACACTGGCAGTTCTCCCAAGAAATCAATGGATATGTGGGACCAAGGTCGTTCACCATTCGGTACTGGTTGGAGTAAGCCCACTGGGAGGTGTCTAGGGGTTTTGGCACGAGCACAGGTGGTACAGGCTGCCGTGAATGCGGAGCAGTCGGCCCATAGGGAAGGCCACCAAAATAATTGTGAGAAAGACAAAATTAATTGATCCCTCCCGATATGCCCAACAGCCTTAGATGAATGGTAGGTTTCAAGCAAGCGGGCATGAAATGGCTCCTCCACAAAACACTTGCCCACTGGGGTATCAGGGGGCGCTGTAGCCTGGGTAGCCAGAATTTCCTCCCCCAGTGGCGAAGTGATGCTAGTACGTAGGGTAGCCAGGATGCGATCAGGCTGAATGATGGTTACGGGAACCTCATCCTTATCCATCTCTGGCCCAAATTGCCTAGACAGGGCATCAGCCCTAACATTCTTGGAGCCCGATAAGTAAGATACGATAAAGTTAAAATGAGATAGAAACAGGGCCCATCTGGCCTGACGTGAGGACAATCTTTTAGCTTCCGACAGATAAGTCAAATTTTTGTGGTCTGTCAGAATTAACACAGGAGTTCTCGTACCTTCCAGCAGTTGACACCATTCTTTCAGAGCGAGAACGATAGCCAAGAGTTCTCTGTCCCCAATCTCATAGTGACTCTGGGCACTAGACAGTTTTTTAGAGAAGAACCCACATGGTCTCAGAGTACCCCCAGCAACTGGATGCTGTGGCAGTACTGCCCCAACCCCATTCTCAGAGGCATCACCCTCCAACGTGAATGGAAGGGAAGGGTTGGGGTGGGACAGTACAGGAGCAGATGCGAAAGCGGACTCAAGTGTCTCAAAAGCATGATCAGCTGCCTCAGACCATTGGGATGGGTTAGCACCCTTGTGCGTAAGGTCAGACAGTGGTTTAACAATAGTGGAAACGTTCTGGATAAACTTCCTGTAATAATTTGCAAACCCAAGAAAGTGCTGAATAGCTTTTAACCCTTTG
The DNA here is from genome assembly GCA_037306005.1 of Rhinophrynus dorsalis. Classification (NCBI taxonomy): domain Eukaryota; kingdom Metazoa; phylum Chordata; class Amphibia; order Anura; family Rhinophrynidae; genus Rhinophrynus; species Rhinophrynus dorsalis. The sequence goes on along the minus strand of CM074720.1, from coordinate 325,450,512 downwards.
GGTCGTGGCCATTGTAATACCGCTGCAAGTTTCTCCTGATCCATAACAATACCATCTCTAGAAATCACGAAGCCCAAAAAAGGCACCATGGACCTGTGAAACTCACACTTCTCAGTTTTACAAAATAGTTTATTCTTGCGTAATCTGAGCAAGACTTCAGACACATCCTTGATGTGTTGAGACAGGCTAGACGAGTGTATGAGTATATCATCTAGGTAGACTACTACACAGGACTTTAGCATATAGCGGAGGATATCATTAATAAATTCTTGAAATACAGCGGGTGCATTACAAAGGCCAAAAGGCATGACTAGATATTCATAATGCCCCGATCTGGTATTAAATGCCGTTTTCCACTCGTCCCCAGCTCTTATTCTGATCAGGTTATATGCAGCTTGTAGGTCCAACTTAGTGAAAATGGAAGAACCTTTTAACCTGTCAAATAGTTCGGTTATGAGTGGTATGGGGTAGGCATTCTTGGACATTAGTTTATTCAGTCCCCGGTAATCAATACAAGGACTCAACTCGCCATTCTTCTTTTTGACATAAAAGAAACCAGCCCCTGCAGGTGAGGTAGATTTTCTAATAATCCCTCTTTTAAGGGCATCATCAATATATTCCTCCATGGCCAGATTCTCCTCGCATGACAGTGGGTACGTGCGACCCCTAGGAGGCACAGCACCAGGAGGCAAATCAATAGTGTAATCGTACTCCCTATGCTGGGGTAAAGTGCTAGCCTCTCCCTTACTGAAAACGTCACTGAATTGGTGATATTCAGCTGGCAAGGAGGGAGAGGTACACAAGATCTTAATTGGATGAGTCACACAATGTCCCATACAGTACTCGGACCAAGACGTGATCTCACAAGTCTGCCAGTCAAACTGGGGATTATGCAAATGTAACCATGGAAACCCCAGAATGACCACATGAGGAGGAGAATGGATAATCTGAAACCGCTGTTTCTCAGTGTGGAGAGCCCCAATAGTCATGGATAGCGGAACAGTTTCCATAGTTATCTGAGCCGGTGGTAACGGTCTGCCATCAATGGCCTCAATAGCTAAGGGAGATTGCCTCTTGACCAATGGAATCTGATGTAGCGCAGCAAATGAACTGTCTATGAAGTATCCGGCCGCGCCGGAACCAACCAGGGCCAGAACCTCCACCAAATGTTCTGCCCAGGAAAATGCCACCTGGATCGTGGGTTTCTGCATAATAGGGTCTAGGGACTGCTGAACACCACCTAGGGCCTGTCCCCCAAGGTACCCTAGGTGTGCTCGTTTCCCTGAAATACAGGACAGGTACGCAATAGGTGCTCAGCCTTACCACAGTACAAACATAACTCCTGCCTCCTGCGGTGTGCCCGTTCCTCCTTAGATAATTTGATGAACCCAAACTGCATTGGTTCATTGGTTTCCTGTGTTCACTCAGGAGGCATGGGTGGTTTGCCCAACATTCCTGGGCCGCAGCTTGCGGTCTTTGGCCATAAGGCTCTCACGGATGCGAGAATCAATCAAAATAGCAAAATCAATGTATTCTTCCAAATCACTAGGCAGTTCTCTAGCTGCCGTTTCATCCTTAATACGGTCAGCAAGTCCCTGAGCAAAAGCTGCAACCAGCGCTTCATTGTTCCAACCTACCTCTGCTGCCAATATACGGAAATCAATGGCATAATCGCCCACAGTACGATTGCCCTGTTGTATCTCCATCAGTCGTTTGGCAGCAGAGGCGGCTCTACCTGGAACTTCAAATACTCTCTGAAAAGTACGCACAAACACCCTGAAGTTCCTGGTACAGGGCTTAGCATTCTCCCACAGGGGGTTGGCCCATGCCAGGGCTCTGCCCGGCAATAGAGATATCATGAACCCCACCTTACTGCGGTCATTAGGAAAGGCGTGAGGGGTTAGTACCAGAAAAATTTCCAACTGATTAATAAACCCCCTGCACAGTGTGGGTTCACCATCATATCTGAGCGGTAACGGAGCTGAGGTGGTTAACCCTTTAACCGAGGCCACAGGTGTCATGGATTGAGTCTCTGGTGTAGAAACTGAGGGGACCACCAGACTCTGAGCTGGTTTGTCGAGATGTGCCGTGCGCTCAAGAATAGTTTGTATAGCCAGTGCCAACTGGTCCAAACGCTACTCATGTACATCAATCCTCCAATGGATGTTTTGTGTATTTCCATCACCTTTACCATCTGAGGTCATGGCCCTTTCGTACTGTTACAGTTTGACATACAGACACAGTAGGTTTGGAGTTTTATTAAACAATTAAGATTACAATAACCCTCACAGGTCCTGTAATATACACATAATATAGCACAGCCACAAGACAGATTATATAAAGGTAAGCCCACACACGTCCAGTATAAGTATAGAGTCCATAACACATTATACTGACACAGGTCAGGCGGATCTTGAAAGAGTCCCAGTGTATCGGTACTGCATGGGTTAATAGCAGCCAGCGTGTGTAAACAGTCCCATGTGTGGTAAGGCCTGTTAAGAAGCTCACCAAGGGTTGAGAGCTTAAATACGAGTAACGCCCAAGAATAAGTATAACAGGTAATGGTGAACTGCCTTAGCACAGCCACAAGACAGGTTATATATAGGTAAGCCCACACACGTCCAGTATAAGTATAGAGTCCATAACACATTATACTGACACAGGTCAGGCGGATCTTGAAAGAGTCCTAGTGTATCGGTACTGCATGGGTTAATAGCAGCCAGCGAGTGTAAACAGTCCCATGTGTGGTAAGGCCTGTTAAGCTTTTCAGGTTTTTCCCTTATCTTAATTGAAGATTGTCCCTCTCTGCAGTCTACCTGGGCACCTCCCTGCTGATCTGGCTGAGCAGTGTTACATCAGTAAAAGGGGCGGGAGGGGGACCCTTTGTCATTGAATTACTCTTGAACTACAATTCTAACAGAATTGAAATAACACTCTCCAAATCCAAATACTATGATGATTAATTAGAGCTGATTTTATTCTGAAACATTACTATCCCTTTAAATACGAGTAACGCCCAAGAATAAGTATAATAGGTAATGGTAAACTGTCTTAACAGTAACGGAGGCTGAGCAACTTGAGCACTGCCGGAGCCGTAACGGAGACTAGGCCACGTGAGCACTGCCTTAGCAGTAACGGAGACTGAGTGACATGGACACTGCCGTAGCAGTAACGGAGACCAAGCCACGAGAGCGCTGCCGTAGCAGTAGTGGATACTAGGCAACAGGAGACTGCCGTAGCATAAACAGAGACTAAGCCCTTGGATACTGCTGTGGCACAAACGGAGATTGAGCAACTGAGTTTCTGTCGTGGCAATAACAGAATCTGAGCCACAGGGGCACTGCTGTAGCAGTAACGGAGACTAGGCCACTTGAGCTCTGCCGTAGCAGTAACGGAGACTAGGCGACTGGAGACTGCCGTGGCAGTAATGGAAACTGAGCAACTGAGCACTGCCGTAATAGTAACGGAACTGAGCAACTCAGCCTGGGAGGCACCCAACTGGGAGCGTATAGTAAACAAGCCAATAGGAATGTCGCTGGGGCGACACAGAGGCAACCGAGACCAAAACTGCACAGCTGTAACAGACAGCGAGAGAGGATCACCACCCTCAACCGGAGACCGGTAGGGGCATGCAGGGAGGCAGCGGCCTAACCGGGCGGGTTCAACGGAGCAGGAACGTCAGCCAATCCAAGTCGGCACACGGAGCAGGAGCGTCAGCCAATCCAAGTCGGTACACGGAGCAGGAACGTCAGCCAAGCCGGGTCAGTACACAGAGCAGGAACATCAGCCAAGCCGGGTCGGTACACAGGAGATGAGAAGCAGAATGGTCAGGCAGTCGGGGTCGGTGCACAAGCAGGAGACGAGATGCAGTGTAGTCAGGCAGGCCGGGTCGATACACTGAGAGCAAACAGTAATCAGGAACAAGTGCTGGTACTGGAACACCAACGAAAGGGCACCGGAGAAGTGCCAGTACCCAGTATTTAAAGGCAATATTGGGCGGGACAATCACTGTACAGCCAATAGGAGTAGAGCAGGAGTGTAGACAGAATGTCGCTGAAAGAGCACGGGCACCATGATAGTTGTATGCAGACGAATGTTGAAGAAGGATACCAAGCTTAGAGTAGAAAGCTCTCCAGAAACAATTTGTGACCTGTGATCGAATATAATGTGTTGAGGTAATCCATGAAAGTGGTATATCTCCAGGATAAAGAGCTTGGCCAACTCTAAGGAAGTGGCAGGTTTAGGCAACAACAAGAAATACCCCTGTTTGGAGATCTCTTCCACGGCCATATTTCCTTTGGAGGGGGCAAATGTACCACAAAGTCCATGGAGAGCTGTGTCTATGGAAGTGAAGGAACCAGCAGAGGATGCAAGAGACCCACAGGCCGAGTTCTGGGTATTTTCATGTAGGCACAAACAGGACATGAAGACACAAAAGATGAGATATCGGACTTCAGCTTAGGCCACAAAAAGTAATGAGAGCCCAAGGTGCGGAGGAGACCGGGATGTCCGACCCCAAAAGAGAATGTCCGAACAGAACTCCTCTGGGACATAGTAGACACTGAGAGGTAAAGAAAGTCCTGATGGACGGGCACCAGAAGACTCATGCTGCCGTAATAAGGTGTCAGCCTTAATGTGCCGGGGATGTAAGAAATAACAAAACATGAAATGAATATGGCCCAATGAGCCTGGCAGGCGTTTATATGCAGTAGCTAGATACTGAAGGTGTTGGTGGTTGGTAAGAATCGCGACCACATTCGTTGATACCTCAAGTAAGTACCATCACTCATCCAAAGCTAGCTTCATTGTCAGAAGTTCCCTGTTCCCAGTATCATAATTTCTCTCCACAGATGAGAAACATTGAGAAAGAAATGAAGAGTGATAAAGGACCCCAGAAGCAGTGGATTGTTGGGACAGAACAGCTCAGGCCTCTGTCTGGGACGCATCAACCTCTAATCCACTATATGCGGAACCGGATATGTGAGGATAAGGACAGAGAAAAAAGTGGAATATTTGCAAAGCCTCAGGAATCCAGTGGTACAGATCAGCCACTTTACATGTCATAACAGTTATGGGAGATACCACAGCAGAAAAGCCTTTAATAAACTTGCAGAAATAATTGGCAAAGTCAATAAACTGCCTGATAGCCTACAGGCTGTGAGGTAGAGGCCATTCAGTAATGATAGACAGCTTCACTGGATCCATAGTGTGTCTTTGAGAAAATATAGAATGTAGACAAAAAAGACAGTTACTTTTAAACTCACATTTTTCGATTTGCATTAGAGGTGTTTATCTATAAGGTGAATCAAGACATTTTACAAAACACAAGATAACAGGAACAATACAGGAAACTAAGGGTCACAACCTGGTATGCTTTGATTGTGTCCTGCCTAAAAGCACAGAGGCTCTATAAAGGCTCAGAGCAAACACAAGAGAAGGCGGGGAACAAGGATTTGGATAACAATGGAAACCAAATGAAAATCCAGACAAGGAATCACAAAAAACAAATAAAAAGAGGCAGAATGTGACTGAAGGCTGGGAGATCAGACAGTGTATATGTGGTTCTATGGCTAGCAGTGGGACAGTGAAACAAGTCTAGGGTGTCATAAGGTGTATGTTGTTAGCCTCCTGATGAAATGATGAGATGATAAAGAAACGCACTGAGGGATATTTATTGGTTTTAATCTTAACATTAGGTGTGCAACTTTTATTTTTTTTTTAACAGTAATATACAATATTTATATTGTAATATATGTACAATATATATTTTTGTTATCGAATTGTGGTCCTTGCTCTGCTAATGGTTGGAAGATACATCTTCCAACTTCGAGATCTGGGTCGATACATCAATCCCCTGTAAGCCTTTTGATTGGTTGGCCGGGATGTATCATTGGTCTGAATAATACATGAAAGTTTATTGGTTACATTGATTGAATTGAAATATCAATCTTTAAAAATCACTTAAGTTGTTAGAAGGTATTATTCCACTTTAAATATAATACGTCAAGAGCTATGCATTCCACAATCCAAATTCTTAAATGTACCATAAAAAATTATAATAAAAGATTTATCAGTGACTGGTGCAGCATATTATCATTTTAGTGTCAGAGGGATGTTCAACATATTGCCCTTCAATTCACTGCACACTCCCTCTGCCATTCAAAGGAGTAAGTAGGTTTCTTGGTTCACTTTATTAAATCCAAACAATTAAAACACTGTAAGGTAGGTAAAAAAATAGAAAAGGCTAAAAATTACTTTCTCCTGATTTTGCCCAAATAACAATAATAATAATAATAATAATAATAATACACTCTTTAAATGTCCTATGTTTTTATCTTAGCTATAATTGTACAGTTTATCATTTCTTTAATACTATTTAGTGGTTTCTTGTGATAATGAACCAAAGAACAAAATGATCCAGATATATTCCTTTGGTTACTTTATATTTTCTTATGATATAGCTTTTTGTTTAAAAAAAAAACCTGGTATATCATGGCTGTATTTTTGCTTTTATGCAAAAACTCATTTCACTTGGGAATTAATGTTTTTTAAAAAATGTGAACGTCCTTGGTGCCTGAAAAAAAATATACATTCATTTGAAATATATCTCTTTAATTAATAAATAAACAAGCAAAACTTCCAAATGTCTCCTGATGGTCAATGTCAATCCAAGGAGCCAGACATAGTCAATATTATGGCTATTATTATGGGAGACTGCAAATGTTTATTTAAAAACATATATAGTTATATGTATATGCTAGGAAAATACCACTGAAGTTCATTAGTCAAGGACAGAAATGTTATAAGATAGGAGGAAAACATTTACTAAGCCATGCAATGCTAAGTATGTGTCCAGTGGATTTTTTTTAAATGTCAAAGCCAAGTTTATAATATTTTACTGAAATGGTGCTACTTCTTCCATTTTCTTTAAGCTGAACATCTGGTGTATAAAATATACCACAAAATGCTCACATATACATAAACGTGTGTTTGCTATTAAAGTTATGGTTCTGTAAGTTTATAATGAAGCTGACACAATGCAAAAATATATTTATTTTGGTCAGTGCTTGTTTATTAGAAGAAGTGAATATGTTCTAAGTAACTGACAATTTTTAGAGCCACAACAGCTCTTCCCTGTCCACTGTACATACACATTATGTTCCCTATGTATATTTTCTATTTCAGTCACTACCATGTAAAATTGGACTATTTAAATGTGATCTGAATGCTTTAATGCCCTAAACACATACTCTTTGAATTGGGGTAAAAAAAAACTTCAGTTGCTGACATGAACTTATGGGACAATTCTATAATTCCCACAAATCAGTCATAATGGTTCCCAAAGTGCAGGCCACAAAGGGGCAAACCAAATTAAAACTTTTTTTGGACCATAAAAAACAATCCTGACAGGCAATTAAAACGTAAAAATCCAGAAATGGTCGATAAAATACAGGGTAACAATAGCAATAACAAACTATTTGTATATCCAGCATGTTATCCTGTCTCTTGATGTTTATATTTTAATGGTCTGGCGGGGGTATTGAAGACACCTTTAGTGATACCTAGAAAAACAAGAAAGAGGAGGAGATAGGACCATGAGGAGGCCAGTATTTCTTGAAGTAACTCACAAAGCCTTCACGCTGTGGGTCAGAACAAGCAGGAGTTGAAGTCAGTGTACAGGAAAAACAGGGATCTTACTTACAGGGAGCCATTGAAGTCAAGTGATGAAATTGTGAATTACACACTTTGTATTGTTGTAAGTTATCCGATCTCACTAACTGGAATCCTGACTTCCCATCTTTCCCCTATTCAATATGTCTTAAGCACAGCTGCACAAATCACCACATTCTCCCCAGAAACTGAATCTGCTCATATCATTCTTAGACATCTAACATGGCTCCCTATTCAGCAATGTATTACTTCTTCTTACCTTATATAAACTGAGAATATCTACACACATCCATTGTTTTATTAACTGCAATGTCAGTGCCTCCATCTTTACCTCTGCTTTATACATTAACCCCTTGAGGGCCAGAGGGGTGTGCAATACATTGCAAAGAAGATGCATTGCACATACCCCTATTCCTCTAGGGATGGATGGATATTAGGCTTTTAACTCCTTGGTTGCTAGAATGGTCTAGAATGCATTGTGTTAAAGTGCTCTGGAGACCTCTCTTGAATTCAAACAGTTAAGAACCCCATTTAAGCATTCGAATGCTAGAGAATCTTCACTGCATCCCACTGGCACTCAAAGGGTTAAATCAAAGGGAATTGTGATTTTTTTATTTGTCACCTATGGGAAGCTGGTTTGTCCCAGAATTGCTCCATTTGAACTTTATACATAAGTCTACATCATGGCCCATACTTATAAAATCAAACTGGAGTTATTCTGGAGTAAACCAACTGTATCATAGGGGTCCTATCAATATCCCTGTTAAATTAAATTCTGCTTTTAACCCCTTGAATGCTAGAGAGGTCTCCAATGCATTGCAAATCAGTGCATTGGAGACCTTGTTAACATTCAAGGGGTTACAAAGCTCAAGAGCACAGGACTTTAGAAATTTTGATTTGTCCCCTCTGGGGCAGTTGGCTTACTCCAGAATAACCCACTTGTTTTATTAATATGGGCCAATGTCATCCACAGGAGTATATGTCAATAAAGGTAAACCATAGTAGGAGTGGGGATGAACAAATACAAGTTTTTGTTTTATGTCAGCCATAACTTTCTCTGTAAAAACTCTGTACTTCACCATTTTAGTCTACATATTTTTGGTAGAACTGATTTAGGTTAAAATGCTGAATATTCAATTTGAGTAGATTTACTACTGTATTAACTGGTTTGACACCAGGAGGGCAGTTTAATCTATACTGTAGTCTATGACCAATAAGATGCATGTCTGATATCTTTAAAGGTTAATTGTGTGATTAGGGCAAATATTCCTTCAAGAGCTTTTTACTGCTCTAATCTTAAAATGTTATGTTTGCAGAAACTTTTCCTTCAATGACTTTGACAGTCCAGCATATAATATTGATCTTTGTGAACACTCTAGAAGACTTTTCTAAGTTATATTTTGAGCTATCAAAATAAGTCCTAGACTTTTGTTTTTTGATTGGACCTGATTTATTGTCCGTGAAACTGGAAGCTGGCATAATCCAGCGGTAGATCTAGTGAAAGAGGGATTTGGTGCAAAGCAATTTTCTGGACCCCTAATTCACTATAAACTACTGAAATAATTGTAACTATGTTCTGCTTTCAGCATTCAACTGGCCCTTAAATTTGGCTGGGCACAGGTGCTTTTTGAGACTTGCCAAATACTGAAATTGCCCTTCAGTAACCATGATTACTTTGTATTTAATGGGCAGTGTTTGGGAGCATATCCAACACTGCTAGGAGGTCTTGCAAACAGTTAAAATGTACATTTAGTTCTCGATATTTTCACCTTTATCTGAATTTCTTAGGGGCCTCTGATTTTCATCTGGTTTATTCTTCCTTATTCCCCTTTTTTCCTTTAACCCCTTAACACTGCATGATGTGCTAGGACCATCACACAGTTCCATTATTTGAGGAAGGATGAGGGTCCTAGCATATCATGGGTTATAATCACAGTGCTGAGAGGCTGTAGCTGACTGCTCCAGGACCAAAGCAATCATTTCCAGCTGTTCCCTGGGGGTCCCATGCATGTGATCGCTGCTAAAGTGATCACATGCACAGTTGGAGTCACGTGATAAAAGCAATATTCTTAAACATTGCCTTTGTCCCTTTTTTCTGCCTCTCTCCTCCTCACTGTGTTTGTGAGGCTAAGAGAGGCAGATAACATGCCTCCCAGAGCTTCAAATTACCAAAGAAGGGGGAGGGGGAATTATTGTTTTAGGTGGTGATGCTGGTGGTAAGAATGGTGGGTAAAACATTAAACATGTGTTTTACTTTACTTCTTTACCTACTGACGCCTATTTATGTAGATAAATAAATAAAATAGAGCAAGATCAAAGTTCTCTATTTATTCAGATTCATTTATAAACATGCTGAAGTGTAAGCAAATATTAATATGCGTTTAATTGATGTGAAGCAATGTGATACACTTATATACACACTACACAGTCTGATCACTTAAAAAGAGAGACACGATGGTAAGAAAGAAGGACATAGGGATTTGCACCTCAGAGGGACAGTAACCCCTAAAAAGGGATACTTGGGAGCTTTGAATGAATGTTTACACTTTTTTTTTATACCTTCCCTGTTAAATAAAAATGCAAATCATCACACAACATATAATCATACCTGGGAACTCTCCAGATTTGCCCCGGAGACTCCGGTTCTGACAGAATTTTACCGGGTCTCCGGGGCAGAGGCTGATTCCTCCGGATGTGGCAGAGTTTCTATTGAAAGTCTGCCACATCCGCTTTTTCTCCCGCTGATCCTCAGTCCCCAGCCTTCTGTGTGACACCTTTAACCCTCTGAGTGCCAGAGTGGTAAGGAATGCGTTGCTTTGCAATGCATTCCGTAAAACTCTGGCACTCAAAGGGTTAATCCCCCCTCACTCGCGGCAAGCCCCGCCCCTTTTTGACGCGATTAGCGTCATTTTTGTCACCCCCCTGGTGAACAGAGGACTACCCTCCGGGTAGCCCTCAACTGGAAGTTCCCAGGTATGCATATAATACATATAAATATGGCATCAAAAAATGTCCTAATTATCCTTAAAAACTGTATATAATTTGTGTGGGAACACTAAATGAATTAGAGGGAAAAGATGGTTGAACAAAGGCTTGAATGCCTGTGTAAAAAAGCCTGTGTCACCAAAGGGGTTAGGCCTCATACCGATGATAAAAGCCAAACCCCCTCAAGGACCTTTGAAAGATGAGATGGCTGGATAGGATTACAGCAACTGGCATCATTAAAGAAGAAACAGGGAGCACACAAGAAGCTTGTTAAATTAGCGTCTCAATGTTTTATGAAAATAAGGGTTGTGAGGACAAAGATATAAACACAGATCTGACATTTTTCCCAATAATATGCTACCATTTTTATCTTAATTTTTTCCTAAGAGGCACTACCCCTTTTAAACCCCATTATTCCTTTCAGTGTCATAGGGATGGCCAATTCATTGCAAATAGCAATCAAAGGGTTAAACCTAATCTGCAAGTATATACTTTATATTTGGATTTTTTTGTCACCACCTGTTCAATGTCTAGGAATAGATAATTAATGTATGTAGACTGGGACTCTGCATGTTCCATTATGATGGACTATGTATGGTGCGGTTACTAAACAATTGCCCTTATAATGGTGCTGCAGACATTAAGGCCCAAAAAAGTTGAGAAAGGTTCAATGCACAAGGAAATCAGAAACTTTATTGTGCGTTAACCATTCACCTATTCAACAATGGCCGGATCATATCTAGCTATATTTTATTCATAAATAAGTTATGGCCAGATAAAGCCACTAATTCCATCCACCAGATTCAAGATGACAAATCCATTTTCAGATATGCTGTAGGTGTATGTGTGTTTATTGCCAGAATTACACCATTTACACTAGTTTTTGTTGTATTTCCCTGCTTTGCATAGGCATGGCAGTGAAATGCAGTAGATCATTGATGAATTCCCAGAGGTATCCATCAGTGATTGTGGTGAAGAACAACACATTTTAAATGCTGTTTTTCCTGCAAAGTGATGCATTTCAGCCTAATTTTCATTTTAAAAGTTCTCTTTGATTTAAATAGAGCTTTTGAAGTTTTGAATATTAGAAACGTCTCTATTGCAAGACAATGTATTGAATATCTCTCTAATGTTCAAATGGCTAAACCCTGCATTATATCTATGGGGAAATTCCTTTTGTCCCCTATAATATAGTTTGTTTTCTTCACAATTCCTCCCTTACTTTGTATATATAACCCCCAAATGTACAACCTCTTATGTAAACTACCCCATGGGCTGGTGGAGAGTAAAATGTTATTTTCTGTTTGTATCATGGGCAATCAATAAATTTAAGGAAATTCAAAAAATGCTGTTTTGCAATACTGTTTAGAACAATTGTGTGTATAAAGTTCATTTGCAAAATGTGTTATCACAAATTACGTAGAAATAATTTTGGCAAGGACATATTCATAAGAATAAGTTTTACATTATACAAATTTCAAGGTCATAAGTTATCTAGCACAGCCTTCTTATTGTATGTTTAGAAACAGCATGACAGAACATCCCTTGATTTATAGTGATGGTAATGTTTCACAAAAAAGCAGCTCCGATTTTATGGCAAGACACGGAGGCTCCTATTATGCATTTAAACTCCATCTTTACTACTCCAGCAGCAAAAAATAAACAGATACAGAAATAAAAAGTGTATATAACAGAATGAATACCCCGCCCCTTAAAAAATACTTATCCAATCACATCACAATAAGCTGTATAACTGTAGGGTACAATAATCCCACTTCCTCTTCTTTGCTGTTCTTGGCACAAGATAAGTACTCTGTGGTTTTGTTTAATAAATTTTATAAAATATTTGCTTTGTGTATAACTAATAAAATGTTTATTATATTTTATCTGGTGTGTAGGTGATTTTTCTTTAATTTATATTGTCTATTTCATTTGTTTATACTTCCATTCTTAGTTTTTCTTGGCCCCCTGAGGCTATTGATTTACCTCTTATTTCCTTGTGAGGATTGTCCTTTGTTTTGTATCCCTGGTATATTTATTTCCCTTCTCTAGTGGGTTTTTTCCCCTCAGCTTGTCAGCTTGTTTTTTACTCAGCTCACTTTTGCATTCTGAGCATACGCCCTACTTTAGAACTTGCCTCCGCCTTCTTTTTCCTTTTATTCTTTGTACTTTCAAATGATATATAGCATGTGGGGTATTTTTCCTTGTTAAGTGCCCGTTTTCTATTGTATAACCCTACTCGTGGTGGCCATCTTGGATTTGGGCATCTTGCCCTTTCTGATTTTCTGAGCATGAGCAAACCTTTTTTCACAGTATACACCATTTTGTGATGTTTGTTATCACAGATACTTTTTGCTAGACAACAGACCTTTTCTGACTTAGTGATCTATACTTGGCATTGTTTTTATACTTTTCTGGTATATGTCCTTTTTAGACATATTTTTTTTTTGCTGTCCTTTTGGAATGTACTTTTGCAAGACTGCTGGTTTAAAGTGATAGATTGTTTTTCTTGTATCTTGCATAACAGTTCTGTCTTCAGAATTTTGTTCCCTTGGACATTACAAATGTCTCACAAAAAAAAAAAAAAATAATAATTTCACCCATTACTCCACACAAAAGAACCTCAGCTCAGGAGGATGATTTGCCGAGAAAGAGAAACAGAAATCGGTCTAAACCAGATTCCTTTTGTCTGGACTGTTCTACTGAGAAGTCCGATTATGAGTAAAAGGAACATATGGGCTAATTTTCTGATGAAATATCAGAGGATGAAAATGTAATTGAATATAGACAATACTACACAAGGAAATAACAACATTCGTGATGAACAGGGTCAACCACTTTTCAATCCAGAGGGTATACATAGAATTTTGGATCAGGAAAGCTCTGGACTAGTGTTGAGCGAGCATGCTCGGCCGATGCTCGGATCGGCTCGAGCATCGCTCTGCTCGGCACATGGCGGTACTCGTACGAGTACCGCCATGTGCTCGCCCGGCATGTTCGGGTGGCGGGGATCTGTGCCGAAGGAGGCACAGATCTGAAGACGCTCCGCTGGACCACCAGGGACTGGAGGTAGGGGGCATTGCGGAGATGAAGGGGGCATAGCGGAGATGAAGGGGGACATTGCAGAGATGAAGGGGGCATAGCGGAGATGAAGGGGGACATTGCAGAGATGAAGGGGGACATTGCGGAGATGAAGGGGGCATAGCGGAGATGAAGGGGGACATTGCAGAGATGAAGGGGGCATTGCGGAGATGAAGGGGGCATAGCGGAGATGAAGGGGGACATTGCAGAGATGAAGGGGGCATAGCGGAGATGAAGGGGGACATTGCAGAGATGAAGGGGGCATAGCGGAGATGAAGGGGGACATTGCAGAGATGAAGGGGGCATAGCGGAGATGAAGGGGGACATTGCAGAGATGAAGGGGGCATAGCGGAGATGAAGGGGGACATTGCAGAGATGAAGGAGGCATTGCGGAGATGAAGGGGGCATAGCGGAGATGAAGGGGGACATTGCAGAGATGAAGGGGGCATAGCGGAGATGAAGGGGGACATTGCAGAGATGAAGGGGGCATAGCGGAGATGAAGGGGGACATTGCAGAGATGAAGGGGGCATAGCGGAGATGAAGGGGGACATTGCAGAGATGAAGGGGGCATTGCGGAGATGAAGGGGGCATAGCGGAGATGAAGGGGGACTTAGCAGAGATGAAGGGGGCATAGCGGAGATGAAGGGGGACATTGCAGAGATGAAGGGGGCATAGCGGAGACGAAGGGGGACATTGCAGAGATGAAGGGGGCATAGCGGAGACGAAGGGGGACATTGCAGAGATGAAGGGGGCATAGCGGAGATGAAGGGGGACATTGCAGAGATGAAGGGGGCATAGCGGAGATGAAGGGGGACATTGCAGAGATGAAGGGGGCATAGCGGAGATGAAGGGGGCATTGCGGAGATGAAGGGGGCATAGCGGAGATGAAGGGGGCATAGCGGAGATGAAGGGGGACATTGCGGAGATGAAGGGGGCATAGCGGAGATGAAGGGGGACATTGCGGAGATGAAGGGGGCATAGCGGAGATGAAGGGGGACATTGCAGAGATGAAGGGGGCATTGCGGAGATGAAGGGGGCATAGCGGAGATGAAGGGGGACATTGCAGAGATGAAGGGGGCATAGCGGAGATGAAGGGGGACATTGCGGAGATGAAGGGGGCATAGCGGAGATGAAGGGGGACATTGCGGAGAGAAGGGGGCATTGCGGAGATGAAGGGGGCATAGCGGAGATGAAGGGGGCATAGCGGAGATGAAGGGGGACATTGCAGAGATGAAGGGGGCATAGCGGAGATGAAGGGGGACATTGCAGAGATGAAGGGGGCATAGCGGAGATGAAGGGGGACATTGCAGAGATGAAGGGGGCATAGCGGAGATGAAGGGGGACATTGTGGAGATGAAGGGGGGCATTGACCAGGCACCCTCCCCTCATCAGAGCAGGGGGTGCCTGGTGTAATGCTCGTGTCGCCCCATTCAATTCAATGGGGCTCGGGTGCTCGGCCGAGCACTCGAGCCTCCGGCGGTGCTCGGTCAGAGCACCCGAGCACCCGAGCATCGGGGTGCTCGCTCAACACTACTCTGGACGCAAAATCCAGAAACAAAATGAAGTCTGAATGCCTGAGGACATCTATTAGTAAGATTTGCAAAACTCCATTTATGGACCCTCAGGTGGCTCAATTCATATCAAAATCTGGTAGAGACCCTAGAAAGGGAGTTGAAATATCTCTGAAGCAATATCAGGACAAACTTTTAGATATTGTTGGCCCACTATCAAGATCTTTAATTTGAGGAAGCAGTATCGAACAATAACCCAGTGGACTTAAATTTTCCTAGAGGCTGGATACAAATAACTTTTTGTCTGTTGGGTAATGGCAATACGGCTCTCTCAACAGAAAGATGCAGGTCATTTTACTTGGAATAGACCCTAAGTTGTCTGACATAGCTTCCACGGAAGCAGGGTCATAAGCTAATGGGCTTCTTTTTGGTGAAACCTTCATAAAAAATTTATGTAAATTCGTGAATATATTCACAGCTTTGGATAAAGCCCAAACTTCAATAAAGAAGGTTTTCAACAGGAAGGTTTTCATCAGGGTCGGGAAAAGCAGGGGCTGTTTTCCCGGCCGGTCGGTCAGTTCCTTTAGAGGACAAACAGGAACTACCAAGACCCTTCTTATTTTGGGAGAGTAAATTTCTCCCAGGACACCAGAACTCCCCTTCCTTTCTTCCCTCTATGCGTCAGAGTCTGGAGAGCCAAGAGTTCAAGAGGATTTCCTCGTTCATGACTCTTTTCAGGTAAGTGTTTTTTTCCCCCTCTTACCCTTTCTCTGGGAAAAATGGGTGGCAAACTCACCCATTTTTTCTAAGCCTGGTGTCAGATAACAGCAAATCTATGGGTATTACAGACAATTCAAGATTATCAGATATACTTTTATTGCACTCCTTATCAGACCCTAATACCAAATTCTTTCCTGTACTCCAGAGTGGAAGGTCTGTTAGTAGACTAAGAGTCAGAGTTTACAGAGGAAAGGAACGATTATTCCAGCCAGAATTTCAGAACCATGTTACATAAGCAATATTTTCTTGGTACACAAAAAAAGACTCGGCTGTACGACCAGTCATAAATCTGAAAGAACTGTAATTGTTTGTCCTTTACAGGCACTTTAAGATGGAAGGCATTCATTGCCTCAGATCTTTTGATGCTATCGGATTGGATGGTAAAGCTAGACCTCAAGGATGCCTATTTAACTATTCCCATGACTCAAGATCAAGAAAATCTTCAATTCCTTCTGTTCACGTATTTCCCTTTTGGCCTATCATCAGCCCCTTGGTGTTTCACAAAAATCATGAAACCTGCAATTTGTTTTCTGAAAAGCAGAGGGGTCCGCGTGATAATTTATCTGGACGACATGTTAATCATGTCTCAGGACATAGAGATGCTCAAGGAACATCTCCATCTAACTATTTAAGCCTTGATAAACCTTGGATTTATCATAAACTGGAAAAAATTGATCATTCTACCTATCTAAAATATAGAAATTCTAGAGGCTTGGAATGGGAAAGAGATTTTCAGAATGTCACCAGACGTTGTCATCGACTCTGACACCAGCAATTTGGGTTAGGGATCTTGTTGCGGAAACCTCACCACAGGAGGGAAATGGGCTCTTTCAGAAAACTCTGCTCATCAATTGCTTGGAGTTCTTGGCAGGATTGTTCGCTGTCAAAAGCTTTACAAAAGAAAAGTCAAATTGCTGCATTCAGTTCAAGATAGACAATGTATCTGCGGTGAAATACATCAACCATCAGGGGGGCACCAAATCCAAAACACTGGCAATTATGGCCAAAGAATGTTGGCATTTTTGCTTAGACAAGAACATTTCAGTCCAGGCAGAATATCTCCCTGGACTACCCAATACCATTGCGAACTGGAATTCCAGGTACCTAGCAGATTCCAGCGATTGGACTTCGCTTCGCTTTATGGTTTTCTCGAAAATAGATGATATTTGGGGTCCTCTACATTTAGACCTTTTTGTGTCAAGATTAAAAACTAGTCATCCTCAAATTTTCAGTTGGAGACCGGTCCCAGAAGCTCTGGCCTGTCCTTGGCCGTTATGCGTTTTCCTCCTTTTGCCATGATTCCCAGAGTCATTCTCCAGATGAGGAAACAGCAAGTCACCACAGTCATAATCACACCCTTTTGGACAGCTCAACTGTGATTCCCTCTACTTCTCGATGTCCATAGACTTTCCTCACTATCTAACTCCTCTTCCTGAGTTGCATTTGGATCCGTTGGAACCTGTTGCTTCAAGATCAATTACACCTTATGGCTTGGCGAATTTCAGGAGTCAATGGTTTATCAGTGGACTTTCAGAATCTGCTCAGCTTCTCATCTCAGAGACTTGGGCACCCGGTACTAGAACATGTTACAAATCATGCTGGAATGTCTGGGCACTTTGGTGCCTGGAATGGAACCTGGATCCCGTTTCTTCCAATTTAACTGCTAATGTTAACTCTTTGTCTTCTTGATTTCAACAAGGGAAAGCTTACAAAACTATAAATTACTATAGATCATCTATTTTAGCAGGTCATAATCATATGGAAGGTTTCCTTTCAGGTCAACATCCTTTAATATGTAAATTGACGAAAGGTAATAAGTTGTCTAGACCACCTTCCACTAGGTATTCTGATCTTTGGGATGTCAATAATGTCCTTAATTTCATATAATCCTGGCCTCCTAACGAGATGTTTTCTTTTAAGCAGCTTTCAGCCAAACTCACCATGTTGCTTTTTCAAATTTCATTCAGACGAGTGTCTGATGTACATGCTTTGGATATTTATAACAGATTTCTTGAACTTGACGGTGTAAGATTTTTGATTTCTAGACGTACTAAATCTTTGTCTAGGGAAATCTTTTATCCTCATAATACTCAACTCTGTGTTGTTCTTTGTCTGAAGGCATATGAATTTGTTATCGCTAAATTTAGAGCTGCTAATTCACACCAATTACTGATTTCATTTATGAAACCTTACTTTCCAGTTTCAACAGCTACTTTGGCAAGATGGATTAGCTGGATCATTTAGTCATCTGGTATTGATACAAACTGGTATAGCGCACACTCCTCTAGAGAAGCGATGGCTACCAAATAGCTTCTTGCAGGTGGCAGACTTTAGGACATTCTCAAAGCGGCTGATTGGTCCAGATAATCCGCCTTTAAGACCTTTTATTTCAAACCTAGTACTCATGTAACTGCTAATGTTATACAGAAGCTTTGAACTTGCATAATAGAAGCCTCCGTGTCTTGCCATAAAATTCAAGGATTTTCCTAACTTCGTGAAGGAAAGTCAGGATTTTGTGGAATTTGGTCCTGGGACCAGACAATTCACAGCAAGGGACAATCTTCTTACTTTTAACATAAACCTTGACAAGTTTTTCAGGTTTTTCCTTATGCTCACTGAAGAATGTTGCTCTCTACGATCCATCCAGACTGTGGTGCTGCTCTAAGGTGAGCAGTGTTACATCAGTAAGAGGAGCAGGAGAGGGATACTTTTTCATTCAATTACTCATGAACTACAACTCTGACAGTATTTAAATATCGCACTCCATGGCCCAAATACTATGAAGATTAATCGTAGCTGCTTTTTTGTGAAACATTACTTTCCCTTTAAAGTAAGGCAGGGTAGAGTGCTGTGGTGCAGTAGTAGTGGTGCTGGTATAGAATAATATTCTGGATCGAAGAGAATGGTCTAGAACAGAATAAAAATATAATGAAGTGTAATGATTATTAGCCTGTATAAGCAAAATATTGATAAGAGAAAAAAAAAAGAGAAATTATTTTTCTATTATTGCAAGGATTTTACTTAATTATAATCTTCTAGTTATATTGGATTTACTAATGATATATTGTTACTAATGATATACTTTCTATTTTTCTATATATAAGTGGTAAATATGCATAATAAATAAATATACCTGTTTTAAGTTTTTTGAAACTCACCCCTTTTTTATTGTACTATTATATTCTATATTACATATGAGTCTATTGTACATATATAGGAAGAAAAGTATAACCTATTTCAATGGGCACCAAACGTGGGGCTCAGGAATGTATTTCAAGTAATTTAAACATTACCTATATTTTATTCCACGGACTCTTTATAAAAATGGGACACTCATATATCATGGTAACTCCAGTAAACAACATGCATAGACTGAATATTATTATGTAAATACAACATGTTAAAGATGACAATAATGATTAAATTCTTTCACTTGAAATTCAATTTGTTGTATGGGGTCAAGGTGTCAGGTATTGTTTAATACAGGTTAACTTTATGGCTTCTGAATACATATACCATATATTTAAGTGACTCTGGTTGATGTGTGATATTTTTATGGCTTTGCCTCAGGAGCATAGCTGAATATGAACAAATTCAATTGAAGTTTCACAGTGAAAACCTACAGAAAAGAAATGCGTACTGAGAGTCTGAAACTTGAAATGAATTATTATATGCTGAAACCCAGCAGCCCTAGTCACTAAAGAAAATGATGCTTACTAGTGAATATCTACAATTTTATAGAAACTACATTGAAGAAACACATTTTTACATTAAACCTTTGAGTGCCAGAAACATATCCAACATATTGTATTGGCACTCAAATGGTTTTTATGGTTGATTTACAAAGAAATGGAACAATTCTGAATGATTCAACTGCACTGGAAGGAACAAAAAAGGCTCATAGTTTGAAATTATTTTTCTTTAAATCTTTGAATGGCAAATAGGTGAAAAGCATCATAAACCTTTAAATATTCAGTATTGAAATGTAACATCTGTACATAGCATTCTTTGGTTAGGAACCTTGAATCTAGTAGGTGGCAAGTACATAAAAAGTGTGTGTTATTGAGTTACAATAGCAATCACATGATTTTCTTTGAATTGTTAGCAAGTGCATATTTGCTTATGGGGACTTCAGGTGCAGTCACTGACGTTTGAATTGTGAGATTTCTTCATCTTGGTTCAGGTTCATTGTGGCATCAAATAACCTCTGAAATCAGTTTTTCAACCCCTGTGTCATCTGTATGGCTCATCAACCAGGATGTACAATACAGTCCCAGTTACTTCAGCATGTATGCTGTAGAAAGAACAGACCTTCTTTATGGACAACTATTGTTACAGTAGATGTCCTTTTAACCAATAGTTTAGAGAGCCATGTTGGTTAAGTGATGACCATGTTAACACAATTCAAACCCATAAAGTATTCTGCACTGCTAGAACTAGATGAATAAGACAGAAGAGGAAAGGTAATGTCGTAACAGGAACCCAGTGAGGGAGAAACTCAGTGTCATAGGCAAGGGATCCAGATGAAACATGATTAGGAACCAAACAAAGTGGTCATGGTCAATAATGTCAAATAATGTTTAGCTTTTACTTTCAGCCAATGTTTGTTTTTATGGTGTTTCGATATGTTATAATGTAAAGTTACCTTGAAATCTACAAAGGGTTCATATGGAGTTGGTAAAAACATTATAGGACAAGCTAACTTAATAAAAATTATATTCTTGCCCACATTTCTTTATACATTTCAAGAAGCACCAACTTACATTCCCAAGCAATATTTTAGTTGTATTGATAATGTAATTAACAATTTGATTTGGTCAGGTGGCCCTGCCAGAATCAAACTTTCTACCATTAAGCTCCCAGTAGGGGAAGGAAGAATTGCACTTCTTGAAATACTACCTGGTGGCTCAGGGACAATATGCACTCATATATTCTACTATATACTCGTACTATATACTCTTATATTCTAATATTTCCTAAAATTAATGAACCCTTCCTAAATGATGACCATCTTCACATACCTATACTGTTGTCGAGGGTTAGTTGGAATCTCTCCTTAGCCACCCAGGCAATATTCAAGATTTGGTTCCATACAACAACTTACAGGTCATGCAGCCAGAGATCCCCCCGTGTATGGTATCACTACCTTTGGGCAACTATACCAGAGGAATGTGCTCAAAACATTCAAACAATTACATGTGGACTTTGGAATCCCCAATGTGCTCTTTTTTCCTACTTACACTTGTGACACACTCTAGCTGCTACAAGGGGGATAAGAACCTGGGAATCCTAGAGTTTCCTTTGCTTGCACTGGCTGCTAAGCAAAATCCACTGCAACAGCTATCATTTGTCTATAACTGGATAGAGAAGAACACCTCCTCTGATATCACTGCATTGAGAATCAGATGGGAGGTAGGTCACCCTACTGGAGGACTGGGAGTGAGAAAAAGCCAATTTAAGCCCCAAGACAGTGTTAGCAACCGCTAGGCGTCAACTGATTCAACTTAAAATTCTGCACAGGACATATATATGATTATGTAAAATGGGTAATTAGACTCAGACCAATGCAAGAGGAGTGGGGACCCAAGAGCCACTTTCCTACATCTTACGTGGAAATGTCCAGAGGTCCAGTGTTTCTGGAGGGAAGTGTTGGGAACAATAGTGCGAGTAGTCCAATGGGGAGTCCCTCTCACCCCTAATACCTGCATGTTGTTTATATATTAGATTAGATTCACACATCTGTAAATAACGTCTTGATCAGGGAGTTTTTGGTTATGGTGCAGTAGGTAGTGACATTGATTTGGCTGTTGGAGAGACCCCCTACTTGTGGCAATTGGATCAAGCTGGTAAATGATGATATTTCCCATTATAAGAGCCTTTATTTGTGCAGAGGTTCACCAAATAAATTTTACCTAATATGGGTTGCATGGATTTCATATGAAAACTCTAGAGAGTTGTATCGTTAATATACAAGTCTGGCTGATATGGGGATGCATGTCTCCTGGGGGCTGGAAGTGGGAGGGATGCTTGGTGTCTCTTACTATGCATGTACTATTTCACAAATATATAATATCACAAATATGTAATACTAGTGTAAAAGCCCATGTACACGGACCAAGGTCCGGATGATGTTAACCCTTTGAGTGCCAGAGGGGTACACAACGCATTGCTTTGCAATGCATTGCATACCCCTCTAACACTCAAAGGGTTAAGAGGCCGGTCCTGCTCTGCGCCCTGCTGATGACGTTGTCATGCACTGTAGAGACTGCCCCGAAAGCACAGAATGCTCACAGCACAGAACTCCCAGCATTCCGCACAGAATGCTCCCAGCACAGAACTCCCAGAATTCCATGCATTCAGGCAGTCTCTACTGCGCAATGAGGCTTCTGACAAACATCTTAGCAAATTATTATATAGGATGTCAATTGTCATGGATATTGTACCTTTACCATTTCTGTCCTTATTAATAAAAATATTAAAAAAAATGAAAAGAATATTTTTCACTCCTTTAGCTCTTTTTAACCTTACTCTCTATGTATCTTAGCTGGAGCAGTGACACAGACTTAGGCAAAGATCAATAATTTTATATTTCCTTATGGCATTTTTAAATCAAGATACTTATACTTTTCTTCAATAAACTAGGATTTATATTTTATATTTCTCTATGGATCAGGACTTTCTGTGAAAGATTAATATTTGGAAAGTATGAGTTGAATTATTTTTCAATAAGATGTGAAAACACCTTGGCAAAAACTTCTCACTGAAAATTGTGCGACTGGTTAACATTTTTATTTACTTTATTTGGCTTTTAAATTTTAAATTTAAATTACTTTTACATTCCGAATATAACTGAGTTTTATATATTTTGAAGGCATTACTTGTCTTAATGTTTGTCCATTTGGAATTAGATAACCTTAAAAGTGCTACATACAGTTATTTTTCTATATCTGTTAAAACATATCTTTTGATTTTCACAACTTACAATACTTTTACTGTATTGCAAATGTACAGGCTGGATAGAGCCACTAAGGTGTAAGGCTCGTTCAGAGAGATACTGATTTGCATAGAAAATATTATGTCTCCCATCATGGTATAGTACAGCATATAGCTTTTGATATTTGATGCAATGACCATTATGTACTCTATATGTCTCCCATTACCACTTTAGATTTTAAAATTTCTGGCAGGGACCTCACATCCAGTGTTCCATTTTGCAAAGCATTTGTAACCCGGTATTGTCTAAACCCTTAAATTTTAAATAGCTGCGTACACTTGTGGCACTATATAAACATATTAATTAATTATGTTATTATTTTAGCTTTGAATAAATATATATAAACCAACATGCATTTACTTGGATGAAAATCAGGTTTGCCCAGAATACATCCAGTTCTCCTAGTCCTAAGTACATCTAATAGACTCTATATTTACTCACCATCTGCAAACCACAGCGTCCGGAGGTCCATAGGTAGGGATCGATCATCACGCAGTGCCATGACAACCATTTTCTGCAGTTCTATAACACTGTATGACATTTTTTTTTCCTCTTGATTGTTGCCATTTTCAACTTTGTTAGATGAGATAGTAGGAGTCTCATCAATTTTATTTTTAGATTCAGAGCTGCCTCTTTCAAAGACCACAGCATACCGTGCGACAATGCTATCAGATCTGTGTCAGGAAAAAAAACATGTATATTGTGCTTTTTCATGAGAATATTATTTTATCTCAGTGGTTAAAAATATTTTTTAAAAGGCTAATTTAGTAATAAATGAATATATGCAAAAACAGTTCTTCAGATGATGCAAAAACAATTCTTTAGATGACCTTTATATAAATTCTCAGTTACTGTTAAAGATAACATTTTCTTAAACATTACATTATGCGTAGGCAGAGTAAAGGTTAAAAGTTCAGCCTACATGAAAAAGGTTAAGCTTCAATATGGGAAGGCTACATTGCATTCTGCTAAATATAATCTTCATGAACAAGTTGCTAAACAACTATTCTAATAAAAAACATCAGATGAATTACCCATTGTTTTCCTTCTTTTGTCTTCATTTGTGAAATCATGAAAATAGAAAAAAAACAGTGTAAATTTAGTATGAACTTTTAACTGACAAATATATTGATATCCTTTTTGAAATACATTGTGTATGACAATAGCAATTTAAGAGTAACTGTCATATTTTATTAGGCCTACTCCAATGGGAGAAGACTAAGTAAAATGGTCTGCAATTTGCTACATTTCAAACCCAAAACCATTCCTAGCAATCTCTACTGAGCATGACGGCTTCTGACAAACATCCTAGCAAATTATTATAAAGGATAGTCATTCCCTCCACTGAATACAAATTTTTATTTCTTCCTATTGTGCATTATAGTTGCTCTGAGATTGCAAATCTTTCTTTTCTTTATAGGTTAGACCAGAGTTTCTCAACTTTGGGCTTCAAATACACCTAAAAGGGTAAGCTTTCCCTTCCTGAGCACAAGTCACTTAATCAGAATGACAATTAGTCACATATACTCAGGCAGAGAACTGCTCAAAAATCTGCAATGTTAGGGGAACTTGGGAAAACAGGGCTAGATCATGCCACATAAAGAAGTGTATATGCATTGCTTAGCAATGAATTAAAGACCTGTCTAGCATTCAACCACGTTTGCTTCTTATGAACAGTTGATTTACAGCACTTTTCTTTTTGCTTATACTTTTAGAGAGATGGTAAATAAATGTAATTACATTTTAGAGAGATCATAAATAATGGAAGCATTAACCCTTTGAGTGCCAGAGGGGGTACTAATGCTTTGGTAGATTCCATATCATAAATGGAAATGCAAGCTAAATATTTAGAATAAGAATCAAAGAAAGGAAAGTGGGAAAAGGAAATAGGTGACTAATGGAACCGCAGCATACAAATCAAAAGGGAATTGATACTGAAAGTTAGCACTCAATAGCAAAGAGCAAGTCCCATAAAGATTAATTGCATTGCAATGCGTTGGATGTTAGGGTTGCCACATCATCCCTTTAAAAGGGGACACATATGAAAAAGACTGCAGCATTGATACATAGGAATGATCGCAGCCTGATAATTAAACACTGGAGCCATGCAGTAGACAATTTGTACATATGTATCCTTTTTTAAGAGGAGGATCTGGTAGTCCTGTGGCACTGAAAAGGGCAAATGAGATTGCCATTGGCATATTAACAGGTAATCAGACCAAATCACTTTAGTAAATGAAAACAGAAAAACTAAATACATAGCGGGATGTTATATTGTTTTAAAGTTATGCAGTAAATAGAAGTAGGTGGGACAGACCTCTACAGTAAGTTCTGTGAACAATGAAGGTACACAAAATTCAGGCATTGAGGTCTCCATCCACACTATGCATCTGTTGGCGGGTCATTTTAAGACTCTAAAGGCATATCAAGAACTTCTAATATAGATAAATGTCTGCCATGGGTTATGATAAAGTATATTTGAACTTGCATGAATTGGGGTGCCTTGGTATGGCAAGCAAGCTTGAACATATTTTGGCCAAACTATGCAACCAAAATCTATACTTGAATAAGTTAGCTCATATGCCGTGTTAGGGTCTGTGATCTATGATATATATAGGTTTACATTTAAGCAATCTATATGAAGTAGTAGATGTTATTTCATCTTTCCTTTTAATAACATTTTCAATACTGCATGCACATTTTATATAGTTATTGATGTCAAAGAGAGAGCAGCTCAAGCTTCAGTCAGACAGCTAAAATAAATTGTAATAAAATACAAGGTGAGTTATTGACCCTATCATGACACATGGCTAATATGCAAAATGTCACCATGAATAGAAATACTAGCCATAACTAGGAAATTGAAGGGTCTACAACAGATTGTCATGTGAGGATAAAACTGGATGTCATATTCAAATAGGATAATCATTAATTACTATATTACTGGCAAGAAGTCAGATCATTGTGATATGCATATTAATGCTCCCTTGAAACAGGACAGCTACTTTCCCACGAGAAGTAAAGTACATAAAGTTTTTTTCATGAGGTAGAGGTCAGAATCTGATTTGAGAGAGCTCATTAAATTGCTCTACAATTACTGTGTCCTAAATTATTTAACAGTGCTTGTTATTTGGCAAATTATTTTGCTGTCCTATGCAATGAATGTTAAAATCTTGGAAATCTGTTAAAGAAATGTATAAATCAGAGTGGAGTCTGTTCTAGCTAATTAAACAAAATTAACATTGCATTTCAACAAGAGACCTACAGCACTGCACAGAAGGGCCACTAAAATGGTACATAGGCTAAATAACAAAAAGGAAAAGATTCCATGACTTTAAAGGGACAGTATTGCATAATATGGGAAACTCGTATGTTGCAGGGTATATTCTGATAAGTAAATATATACTCATCAGAATAAACTCTGCAATATATATATATATATATATATATATATATATACACACACACATACTTACACCACCACCTCGTTCTCTCCAGCTAGTGGATAATAGATATCACTGCTGTAACATGTTTTCTCTTGGAATGCAGGCATAAATAGTGGGCCATGTGTGCATAAGGTAAGGAGAGCAATGCTGGAGCAAACAAATTAGACTATAGGAGAGACATTGTGCTGCCTGGGTCCATAGATGAAATGCTGCCCCCCCAAACCAAAACCACGCCCACTAAAACACGCCACATCCTTAATTATATTAACCCCTCTCCTGCCTCTAAAACCACATAAAACTGTAATGTGTTTTTTTACACCCCTTGTACCTTTCTCCCCTTTTGCCTTTTTACACCCCTTTTAGCTCTTTCTCCCCCCTTGCCTTTTTACACCCCTTGTGCCTCTTCTTTCTCCTCTTTTCACACCTTGTGCCTCTCTTTTCAATCCTTCTGTTTCTCTTTTCCCTTCTTTTCATTCCTTGTGCCTCTTTTTTCAACCCTTGTGCCTCTTTTCCCCTCTTTTCACCCCTTGTGCCTCTCTTTTCCCCTCTTTTTCATCCCATGTGCCTCCTTTTCACCCCTTGTGCCTCATGTCCCCTCTTTTCACTCCTTGTGCCTCTCTTGCACCCCTTGTACCTCTCTTTCACCCCTTGTGCCTCCTTCTGGCTTGCTCCCTCTCTTCTCTGCTTGTCTGGATCTTCTACTGCTTTTTACTCAGTCTCCTCCTTCCCGCACTGATGAAAGCTGGGACCATGTCACATGCAGAGGTGCAGCGCGGTGCATGCTGGGATTTTCTTCGTCAGTCTGGGTGCCAGTTTTAAACTTGCACTGGCCTCTGAACAGAGGAAGAAAACCCCGGCATGCTCCACACGGAGTCTCTGCATGTGACAAGGTCCCAACCACCATCAATACAGGCAGTGGGGAGACGCAGCACACGAAATAGCATGCCTTGGGGTGGCAAATTGCCTTCACCGTCAGAGTGCCGACTGGGTCCAAGGCCCCACTGGGATCCATGTAAGGGCCGGCCCTGCTATCCATCTTGTCTTTGGTCTTCTTTGGAGTTTAGTACCAAGTGGAATCCATTCCACAATTTGTTTGGTCCATCAACAGTCAGGTCTTCTTGACATGTGGCCTGCCCATTTCCATTTCCATTTGTTGTTTAGAATTCGCCCTTCCATAAACCTTAAGCTTTTGTATGGTTTTGGCATTCAGTGTTCATGTTTCCCAGCCAAAGGTAGGGACTGGGAGGACACATTAGTCTTCAGCCTTTTGCCTGAGTGGTAGATTTGTCTTAAAGACGGTATTACTAAGTTTTCCATATGCTTCCTATCCCAGTTTTATTTGCCACTCTATTTCCATCATGGTCTTTCCATCTGTTAACATTTCCTGTCCAAGGTAAACACACTTGTTAGCCATCTACTGTGATTTTCCTTGGTATGGTAAATGTGTTAACCCCTTAATGCCCTATGACGTGCCAGGACTGGTGACTGTCATGGCATGTCATGGATATTTGTGATCACAGCACGGCTGCACACCACGCTGTGGTCACAAATCACTTCCGTGTAAAAAAAAATACGAACGTGCCATGGTCCTCTACAGTGTCCCATTCCCAGAACATGTGGTCCTTAAGTGGTTAAACATGACTTGCGTTTTGTTGATATTCATATTCAGGCCAAAATGTTTGCTTTTCTGTTGTAGGTCTTCAGGGCTACTGGCAAATATTATGATATTGTTTTCAAAACATAAATGATGTAGGTAGTCTCCATTGGTCTTAAGTCCTTTTTTGTCCCAATTAATTTGCGGAAAATTTCTTCTAAAAACAGTAAATAGTTTTGGGGAATTGTATCTTCTTGTTGGATGCACTTTTTCTATGTTGATCTGTACTTTATGTTGAATAAGTGTTGACCTCTGGCTCTCAATATTTCAATAGTAACTTTATCAAGTCCAACTGCTTTGCCATTTTTCATTAATTTTATTGCAGCTTCTACTTCTACCAAAACTTCTGGCACAGCTTCAGCCTCTGGCACTGCATTCAGTTGTCCTTCATCCTTATAAAGATTTGAATAAATTCTTCCACTTGTTTAACTATTTGTTGTTGAGTTGTGGCTGTTGTACCATCTTCAAGCTTTAATGCAATAATTTGGCTCCTTTTAAGAGAAGATTAGATAACATTTCTTTCAAAAGGGAACAGCTATATAATCCTCATGTCTCTGGCTTATGAGGCAAAGGCTACACTTGATGGACTTGTGTCTTTTTCAACCTAATTAAGTATGTTACTATATTACTATATGTGGCAATATTTTGTTTTGCTTTCTTTAGCCCTTGGTTTTCTTCCAGTGTCCTTATTATGAGCTCAACATTGAACTTGTGTATTTCTTCTTTCATGCAATTCCTTATGGTCTTGCACATGGTCACTTCCAAAGTTAAAACGATTTAAGACTGAGCAATCAGTGAATATTGTTTTATTATTTGCAAGTATGAAGTAGATTTCACTTGTACCATGAGGGCTTTTCCATGTTTATTTTTTCTGGGATTTTTTTCCTGTAGAATGAATTCATGTTGTACAAATTTTGTTCTGCAAATTTGATCAGTTGGTTGCTTCTGTCATCTCTTTTTTCCAGTTCAATGTGTTCCCATCTTGCATTGAAATTAATATATATATATATATATATATATATATATATATATATATATATATATATATTAGTTGAAAAGCCCGTTTACATAGGCCACAGTGCCACCCAGCAACCGGCCGGATCCTGTGTTGTCATTGGCTGAGCTGCAGTAGATACTGTCCGTGCCTGATACGGAGCAGGGCTCTCTGAATTCAGACAGTAGTCCTCTCCACACACCTTACTGGTACCAAGAGGTCCCAGGAAGGTGCGCAGAGAGGACTCCGGTCTGAATTTGGAGTGTCTGCTTCATATTAGCCACGGCGCAGGCAGTCTCTACTGTGCATGACTGCACTGTGCGCAGCCATCTCTTCTGCGCATGACGGCTTCTGACAAACATCCTTAGCGAATTATTATATAGGATATATATATCTATAAATAGATCTATCTACTTATATGTCCTGCCTTATAAAACAAGTGTATACCAGAGAGATGCACGACCTTGATATATTAGGAGAGTTTGTGTTTAACCCTTTGAGTGCCAGAAATATATGCACTTAATGGGTAAACAGTAATTTTTGTGACCATAAGTGATAGGTGTGCTGCCACACTCACAAACTCCAACTTTTAATTACTATTTGATGATTAATACAACAGCATTGAGATTACACTTGTTTTACTCATTAAAAGGATAGTAATACTTAAAATGTAAAAAAAATATGTTGTAGGGTTTATCCCCCTGAGTAAAACAAGAGTACTCCCACTGCTGAAAGGTGTTTCATTCAAAAGTTATTCATTTTTAAAGTTGATTTTTTTATGTGCAACATCACAGCGGCCTGAAATTATACAGTGGCACTGTTGCCACACCATCTTATGGAGATTTATGGTCCCGGGACCAGAGCTGTCCATAGGATCGTGTAGCAACAGTGCCACTGTACAGTCTCAGGCCACTTTGATATTGCACCTAAAAAATTCAACTTTGAGCTGTAATAACTTTTGAATAAAACACCTTTCAGCAGTGGAAGTACTCTTGTTTTACTTAGGGGGATAAACCCTACAACATATTTCTTTTTACATTTTAAGTATTACTATCCCTTTAAGAAATGCCTGTGTTTGCATTTGCATTTGCGCATCTGGTCTTATGTATTTCTTCAATTATTATATTTTATTTGGGTTCACTTCCACTTGAATGAATTGGGCTGGTCAAAGGTGCTGGAGAATGCCTTGTCTAGGGGTTACTGAAATGTAAGTCTAGAACTGATTAATGCCTTGGATGTTCTAGACATCCCGAATGCATAGCAATCAGGAGGTTAAAGATTTTTTCATTCATGATTATTACAGGTCATGGATATTTTCTGTGCTAGAAAACAGTGGCTGGGACTGGGGGCTGTGCCATGTTAGGGGGTATGTGGCCATGGGTGGAACTAAAAGTGCCTTGCATATGGGTACATGGGATCTAAAGCTGCCCCGAGTGGGTATACCACTGTTTTACTCAGCAGGAAAATTACATTTTATTTTCATAAAAAAAGTACTGCTCCTTAAACAATTGCAACAATACAGAGCTGCCATAATGCAAATAAACAGAAAAAGCACACTTAAGTCTCATTGAAATGGGATTGACAAAAAGATCAAACCTCCTACTTTCTGATATCCTATTATCAGGGCTCAAAATTTCCACTCGCCACTAGCCAATGGCGAGTGAAAATGTAGCCCTGGCGAGTAGAAATTCAGCCCTGGTGGGTATGATTTGGCTTGCATTGGCGAGTAACATTTCAGGTCTGGCTAGCAGCAAAGGACTTAAAATTATAAGTCCTGCTATTATACAAATATATATAGATGAAAATTGGATTAATTGGAAGGATATAACCAATGGATAAGACAATGCAAATACACAGCTACCTAAAGCTCAATCTCAGGTTCTTGGTTATTGTGTAGACAAACTGTATAGTGGGGCAGGAGGTGGTTCTAGGTTTTTGATAGCCCTTAATGAAAAATTCAAATGCCCCCACCTTTACTCCAGTCCTTGTATTTTTAACACTCTGAGTGACAGAAGGGTGCACAACTTATTGCAAAGCAATGAGTTGCGTACCCGCTGGCACTAAAAAGGTTAATAATGCATTGTCATGAGATTTTATTTACATGCGGCGGAGCTGCTGTATAAGCACTGCAGGCCCTTTGATAAAATGGTGGCACTATGCAGCCGCTTATTCTGCTTATATTTTAGCACCACCACTGTAATGCAATTGGGGGTGTATTTATTAAACGTTAACATTATGTCAAAGTCAAATAGGAGAGGACCTAGAGAATTCTTGTTCATTTGCTATTTTACTATATATCCTAAAAGTGATATCATAGGAAGAGAAAACTATAATACACAAGGTCAATCACATTTTTGGCCATATTCATAAAATTAAAAGAGGAACAAATCCATGGCAAATGAATTAAACTATAGGGAACAAATACACATTTGGTAAGGTCTCCATAACATTGTGAATTCAAGGAAATGTATATTACAATGAAGGATATGCAGGACAAAACTATTAGCTTACCTAAATCCTAAAACCTGTATTTCTTTGAATCCTGGGAGTTTCTCAAACACTTTTTGCATCTGTACAGAAAAACACATTTAATGTTTAAATTAAATCATGTACTTCATGAAATAAAATATTACCCCCTTTATGCCCACAAAAACATTTACAAATGGGTTCCATTGTACCTACACTGGAACCAATTATAAATAGTATTAAGCTTCTATACAGCAGTGACAGTGCTTCCTCTCCGGAAGCAGGCACATGAGTGGGCTGTGTGTCTCAAATTTCCTGTATTTGTAAGTAACTAATCTGATTAGCTCACAACTGTTGTGTTTTAAAAGACATGGTTTGTACAATCAGATGTTAGTGACAGCAAGCTGACAGTGACAGGAGACTTCCCTTCTTACTGCTGGGAACTGAATTAATAGTTTACCAGCAGTAAAAAAAAATCATCCCATATGTAAATGTGATTAGAACTGTGACTAGAAGTCATATCACTCAAATTTAGATTGTTAGGGCTTGCTCTTTTTCTCACCCAAGTTTGAGGGGGTAAGACTATTGTTGACAGTCTATACCCCTTCAAATAAGTAATGTGTAAAATAGTAAAAAAAAGTAAACATTTAGAGATAATAAAGTTATTGGTTATATAAAGAAATTGAATGCACACAATATACTATTAACATCTTAATTTGCCAAAACTCATACAAAACATATATGTGGGTCTGTTTAATAAAACAAAAGCATGGAAGTGCAGTATAAAATATCCATTGAAATTTGTTTATTAAAAACAAACAAACAACCCCCTCTAGCAATAACTTGTTTCTGTGGTTTTAATAATAAAGGTCGAGCCACATATGCCAGGAGCAAATGCACTAAGGATTCATCAGACCTTCTTCTTTCCAAAATAGTTACAAGCATTTGCTGCACTGTAAGTTAGTGGGTTAAACACTGAGTGCTTCTGTAATTAGGAGAAATGAATTTGTTTTGTGGTATTTTTACTCTCTCTATGGCATATATTTGTTAGACAATGCAGTGATTGGGAATTAACATTTTCTCCGCAAAAGCAAAACATGTGAAAAATGACAATTCATGCATTCCATGGGAATCCAACTGAAAAGTGCACTTTTTTCCCTTTTAGCATTTTATTGAAACCAATGATAATAATAATAATATAATTTTCACTACGTGCAGTTTCCCCCATTTATTCCTGCAGTGATAACTTGCCACTATAAGTAGGGGTGTTTTACTACATGTTTTCAATATGTGCTTAGGAGAGAGAGAGAAATCTTTTGAACTTATAAAGCTAGGTAGTCTAAATGTAGAGTCTGCATTGGTTCAAGGTGTATTCATGGTGGCCAATTGTTCTAACAGATGGGTGGGTGTGATATAAAGAAATTAAAGTAAAAAAACCCAAAAAACTAAATTTTGATGATAGGTGAGACTTGAATGAGTTTGAGTGACAAATACTACAAAGACAGAGATAATACTTAAAACGTAAAGCCAAGACAAATAAATAACAGGTACAACTGGACATACCTTGTTACACACATCCACTCACTCATAATTCCACAGAGACAAGAACAAAAGTGAAAAGCACATAATGTGGTGTGGTGGACTCTGGTCCTGAATCTGCTGCTATGATGTGCTTTATCATTTTATGCAACTGGCAAGCTGCTGATTCTAAAGATAACAGGTCTATCCTTTACTTTACTGTGCAATTAATTGTGCAGTGCTGCATGAAATAAAAAGGTGCTGAAATTTTCAATGTAGCAAGTATAGAGGCAAACAGGCAAAGAGGGAGTGCTGAATACTAGGAGTACTGATTGCTTTTTGTGACACTGATATTGACAGGGGCAGTTTAAAAATAATTAAAATGACTTGTGATTAGTGACAGACAGGCAGGATATCCTACCTGAGCTGAGACTGTGTGTGACAGTGACAGTGTCAGGTACTAGATACAGAGTCAGACATTATAACTTATTTCCAACCAGACAAGGCACCATTCCAGACTCAGACAAGAAAAAAGACAAGCATATATTGGTGCTTCTGCTGTACTGTTGTACTGTGCAACTAATTATATACTGCAGGAAACTAAGAGTTCTGTCATGTACTTTACAGTAAAAATCTACACTACTATCATTATGTCCACCAAATGTGATAGGAAATAGGGGAAGGGGCTAGGAGTGAAGGTGGCAGTAAAGCCATACTAAAAGAACAGACTGTAGTCATTGTTTCTGTAGTTTGTACAGTAAATGCTGATAATCCACATCTTGAGAAGGGTGTTTGTAAAAGTAATACTAAGCCTTTTAACACAAAAGACAAGGATGTGTTGCATTCTTGTGCTGTTTCCATAGAGGAAGAGGATTTATCAGTAGCCAGACCAACTGCTGCATCAGAAATGACAACTCATCACAAACTAGTGGTTAATGTTCTATAAATCATCATAAGGAAAAAAGGAAAAATAAACTTTTTAAGACTCACAAAACTACAAGAATATAAAAGCAATGAGAAGGAGAAGAATTTGGTATTATCAGATGCTGCTGTTGATACTGCTGACCTAATTATTGATAGGTTAATTTAAAATATGCCCCTTCATGTTTCTCCCCTTTTGCTGATGCAAATCAAATAGAGGGTGTTGATGATTGCTAAAATCACTTTAATTTTTCTTGTGAGTTCTGCTTACTGGTTCATGAAAACCTTCTTTCCAGCCACTGTTTATTTTATTGAGACAAATATTTACTGCATACAAGTAAGGTTCAAGTTTCTGAGGCTTTACGTCTATAGTGCAAAGATGAAATTAGCATCAAGTATCTTAGCTTATCATGTCTTTGTCTGCTGTCCTTTGACTAGAACGTGGCATAATCCTTTTATACCATATTATGCCTTTATATAATTCCACATAACATAGCCACACCTCCATTTATTAAGATTCTTACAAATGCCAAAAAACAGTTAAAACCACAATTCACCATCAGCAGATCATTTTAATATTGCACTCCACCCTGTGGTTAGTCCTAGCAAAGAGTGTTTGCTTATGTCACGGGAACAGGACAATCCTGCCTGTTTTAAAAGACACCAGTCATTGGATTTTACCCAGGTTGCCCTGGGTGACCAGTTTATAGGTCCCTCATGGACTTTACATGGAGAATAGTAGATGACACCAGATGGAGTGATTCGGGATTAATACCATTTGAAATGTTGATCACTGTGTTGAACATTGTGTGACATGTTATAATAGTGTGTGTGGTGTAGTACTATAGGTCCTGTTGAGGGATTTGGTAGTTGGGAGCCAGAGTGCAAAGAGAATAGGGGTTGGGCACAGAACTCTGGCTTGCTTACAATATACTCCAGGTCTGTGTAACTTGTGCTAATGAATGATTGGACTGTTGATTGACTCCTGCTGTGCTTTCTTGACCAATCAGGAGAGGTTATTATGGTCCAGTTAAAATGTCCCTTTTTCAAGCCCTAATTTGTATTCTTATCTTGATAAGGGTGTCTGGCCATTCCCTGATTGGTCAAGCTTAGCAACACTGTCCAAGCCTTAGTTTACATTCTGATCTTGATAAAAGTCTCTGGAAGTGTATATAAGCAGTGTGTTTAACCCCTTAAGGACCGGACATTATGGGACATTTCCGTCCCATAACGTCCGCATAGGGGCACGTTGACGGGCCGGTACACGTGACCTGTCACGTGTATCGGCGCGTCACTATGGGGCTTGAAACAGATCGCTCCGATCTTGGAGCGGTCTATTTCATGCCCCATTTTTACTTACAGCGCTCCCGGTAGAGCGCTGTAAGTAAAAAGTACGTGACGTACCAGGACCGTCAAGGGTCTTTCAAGCAAGTTTACCCTTGACGGTCCTGGTACGTCAAGGGTCCCTAAGGGGTTAATTCAATAAAGAGTTCTGATTCTAACCCTTACACTGGTCATGCTTGGAGTTAACTGTGATATTCCAGCAGGGCAGCTTTGGTTAGGATTGAAGGAAGCAGCAACTGATGGGGACACCCAGATGGGGTGTCCACTGGTACAGTCACAGCTTTCATTAAGGTTATCATCATATAATTTCTGCACTGAACATGCTTGGGCTTTGACTGCCTCCCGACACAAAATATTTCATTTAAGCATGTTGTAGCAAACCATCCAACTAGAGCATTATACCATGGTTTCTTTGTCTGTGTGGTATAGTCCAAGAGAGCTCTGTTTCTCTGAGCATCTTCTTTTATTTACACATGGCCTTTCTTGTCATCTTCTTAAAGACCACATTTAACCCTTTATTACAATGATATGGGAAAAAAAAACAAACAAAACAATAGCTGTATCGGAAAAGAAAGGGCTCAATCTTCCACCACTGAAAAGGAGCAAAATGTTTGTTTATAAACTCTTTGCTTTGTGAGATGAACTGGAAAACTTGGACAAGTAAACATGAATACAAATACACAATCTTCTCAATCATCATCATCATCACTGTCACTGTTTCCAACGCCAACCCCCAACCAGTAACCAGTAACAGTCACTATTATTGACTGAGCAGACACAGCAGCACAGGTCAGCATCAGCAAACATAGCTATGAGCACCTCTGCTGCTAATCGAGTTTTGGTTCCACTGCTGCCAACTACTACAATTACTATTGCAACATTTAGCCCCTGTAGTAATGATGATGTAATAAGTAAAAGTTCCTCAGGAACCCCTCAGTGTATGCAGTCTAAAGCATGGAGATACTTCATTAATATGCAAAAGCACATCCTCATTGAGAGTCAACCTGAAGCAGAACCATAGGTCTGATTGGGCGACATACTTACAGTACATCAGAGGTGTACTGATTAGAAGCAGTAGCAGTACTCCTAAAATTGCACAAAGCTAAGTATGATATAATAGTGTTATAATAAATGAAAATACAAAGCATCCTAGAGGATGCCTCTGACTGAGATAGTTGGATGTGAGAAAAGTCAGAGTCCCCGTGTACCACCACCACTAGTCATGTTAAAACAATTCATTTATGCAATTCTTATTTTAAACAAGTTCAGCATGTCATAGAGGGATGGTTTGTACCCTGCTCCTTGAAAGCTGCCTTTGTGTCTACTAGTGACAATATAATAGCTGCCTTCAGAATAGCATATATGGTTATGTGCCCTGCTTCACCAATGTCCTAAAAGTAATTGTTAACAGAAATGCTAAATATTGCCCTCAAATTCTGTCAGATTTTAGTACAATAAAAAATTAAGAGTATGGCCAATGATCCTTACAATAATAACAACATAGATATTAACCAGCTGGTGTAGCCCATGCTTTAAGAGGGATCTTCACAAGTGTTAGCATCAGCAACAATAAACATTGTGTGACTTCAAAAGGTAATGAATGTGCTCAGGTTTGGCAGTCTATGAAGCTTTTTCTCAGAATGTGGGTAGTAACTGAAACACATGAATAAGTCTCCATGGAGAGGCCCACTGCAGGTATAATTATGTTCTAGGGTAAAATGATGAACACTTGAGTACTGGCTAAGAAAAGTGTGTGCGTGTAGGTACATTTATTCTATTAAAAATGAACCAGCAACTAACACATAAAAGCATGTAGCAAATTGGAAAAACCTGCAAGATAGAAAAGCATAAAGCATGTAGTGATGGAAGCAGCACCATGGAATGTGAGGGATTACAGAGCTGCCACCAAGTATTACAGTAGGGACCAGTGCTATGCTCGTTGATGAATAATTCACAGATAAAGCAATGTTAGGTTGGAGTTAGAGTCATACATGCTGAATATAGTTTGTCTAGAATTCTGTCCTATTCATCATATATTCACCACTATCCACCATGTTAAAGTCAGCCTTTCATTATCTAAATTTCAAAATGTTGTTGAATCACGTGCATTATAATTTAACTCTCTGAGTGCCAGAAAGATATGTAATACCTTGAACATACCCCTCCGGCACTCAAAGTTTAATGTCACCATTGTGCAGCTGTTTATTAGTACAATTTTAAAATTGTACTAATAAGAGTAATGGTGTATTTTAATTCAGAGTGCACAGACAGCATGCAGAGTACTAAAAATCTTGCAGCATTGTGGAAAGTTATAGGTTTTAACAGATTACAGTGAAAATTGTCCTGGTCGTAGAAAAATAGGTAAAAATTGCTAAGTTCTTGCAGAGATTTTCTATCCATAAGAATTTCTGTGAAAAAAATAAACAGTTGTGTTTTTTCCTTAAAAATTGTGTAAAAAAGGAGTGAAGTTAGAGTTTTTTGTTAACTGACCTGGAGTTTACATTTTTTCCCAAGTTCTTGGTACTGAGGCGAGGAAGGGTCACTCAGTTCAATTGTGAATTCCTGGTTGTTAAGAGTGAGAGTGAATTCCACAATCTGCTGCACTGGCTGTTCTGGAACTAGGTTTGTGACCTCAATTTCCTGCAAAATAAATGTTAAAATAAACATCTTCTGCTTAAAATGTTTTTTTATATGGTTTTAGGACAAATAGCTCTGGTTTTTATACAGTATGACCCAATAGGGGAGATGCACTAAGGCGTGATAAAGAGATAATAATTCGGAGAAGACTTCTCCAGTGATGTCACTTGTCCAAATCCTATGTCATTCTATGGAGCCAATGCACTAAGCTTTCTCCAGCTTTGGATATCTTAGTATACAGGCTGTATAGAATAACATAAGAACTGGAGAAATAATATCACCAGAAAACTCATCTCCACTTTATCACCTCTTTATCACACCATGTATAACCACCAATGTGTCCTTACACAAACATTAGTGCCACATTAAAGAACCTTTTATTTGGAATTTCTCCTTATCTTCGCAATGTGCCTGATATTTTACACTGATAGAGAACACTTATACCTTTGCAAGTTTCTGACACTGTTACTGGATCAGTAATTTTTTTTTTTATTTTACAAAAACTTGTATTTTGTATGACTTGTATGCTTAGTAAAACAAGGGTACTCTCACTCCAGTCAGTTTTATTCAAAAGTTATAATCAGTTCATCTGTCACCAAATGGTTAATCTGTTGCTATCACAGTCAATGGAGAACTTCAGTCTGCGAATTACCTCTTGAAAAGGTTGAAATAGAATTAAAATGAACTGTAGGTAAACTTTCTGTACAACAGTGGGCACTGTTCATGTTAAAAAAACAAATAATAACTTAGGAATGATGTGTGTGGGAGTACTGTTTTGCTTAGAAGGAAAAATAGTGCAGTAGGTTTTTTCATTAAAACACACTGTTCATGCAGTTTTCTAGGCACACAGGCTTCCACACTCCTCTGCAAAGCTGGCAAATTGCTTAGTCATGAGACTCTAGTCTCATTGCCCCCTGTTATATATATATATATATATATATATATATATATATATATATATACCAGCAATGTGGGACGGCGCTGCCCGTCAGGATATATAGGGAATTAATGCACACACACACGGA
The DNA here is from genome assembly GCA_037306005.1 of Rhinophrynus dorsalis. Classification (NCBI taxonomy): domain Eukaryota; kingdom Metazoa; phylum Chordata; class Amphibia; order Anura; family Rhinophrynidae; genus Rhinophrynus; species Rhinophrynus dorsalis. The sequence goes on along the minus strand of CM074720.1, from coordinate 325,411,484 downwards.
TGCAAGACAAACACACAGAGACACACACGCAAATGCACACACATGCACTGAGATTCATAAAGAGCGACACAGTCATACACACATATATATATATATAAATTTAGGCAAATAATTTTGTAAGTGCAATTGTTACAGATGTATTTGTCCTGAAGAGAATAACTTTATAGTTGGTGGTGATACCTTAATAGATCAACTCAATAGTTCTTCATATAACACATAACTTTCTACGCCACATTTAAAAAAGAAAACATCTGTAGTTTTGAACTTCATGTTTTTTTAAGAAGAGCTTTTAAGCTGACCCATTAACCTCTTAAGGACGGTCCGTGCAGTCACGGACCAGGGACCATTTTTTTTTGCAAATCCGATTCCGGACTCCCCGAACGGCGTGCAGCTGCACGGGGATCCTGGAATTCCATGACAGTCCTGGACTGTTATAGGTCCTTAACCCCCTTAACGACCGGCCGATCGTCGCGGCGACACGACTGAAGGTCCGCGGAGCATTTTTTTTTCTTTTTCTGGTTCCGGACTCCCCGAACGGCATGCAGCCGTGGGGGGAGTCCGGAACTCCATGACGTTCATAGTACGTCATGGGTCGTTCAGTCAGATCAACCCTTGACGTATTATGACCGTCAAGGGTCATTAAGGGGTTAAGGGGTTAATCACCAGTTAAGTAAAATGTATTTATTCACTTGAAGGCCAAAATAGCCATCAACAATTTGATTTAAAAAATATTTACCCTCAGTTGCATGTATTTTCATGCCTCTCTGATTTTATCCACCATAGTGAGGAAAATAAAAATTCTCATTGATTTAAATGGGGGTGTTATCCCCTTAAATGTTTTTGAGATTTCCTATGTATTAGCAGCTAAGGAGTTAAAAGCTCCATTTAAATCAGTTGAAGTTTGGACAATTTTTATTTGTCAACCATGATATATTTGGTTTGCTCCATAATTGTGTTCTTGTTATTTATTGCCTAGCTGAGGAGTTTCCAACTGCATATAAAGTATACCACACTAAATTTAAAGGGATAGTAATACTTCGTTTTATCTTTATTTTATTTTGTAGGCATTAAAAAAACATGAAGAACAATATACGTCTTATCTCTCAAACCTTTATGCTTTGAAAGATATTCACAAGCAAAGTCCCCCCCTTTTACCTAGTGTAAGCCATCTCTTCTCAGATGTGGAATCTGGTTGTAAGACCAGACAGATAACAGCAGGGGACAATCTTCTTCCTATGAGATCAATGAAAGCCCTGCCCCCCTTGACATGTTTTTCAGGTTTTTCCCTTATCTTAATTGAGGATTGTCCCTCTCGGCAATCTACTTGGGCACCTCCCTTCTGATCTGGCTGAACAGTGTTACATCAGTAAAAGGGGTGGGAGGGGGACACTTTGTCATTGAATTGCTCTGGGACTACAGCTCTGACAGAATTGAAATAACCCTCTCCAAAGTTCAAATACTATGATAATTAATTAGAGCTGCTTTTATTATGAAACATTACTATCTCTTCAAAGAATTTATTTAATTAGAATAGAATTGTATCACAAATCAGATTCACTGGTAAATACTACATCCAGCAGAACTGTCAAAAGAGTTGAAGTGCCATCAGGCATGAAACATTTTCTTTAATCTCATTTCATGACTGATAGTGCTTAATTATTGAATGCATCCCATTTTAACACCCTCCGTATTATACTAAGCTCTTAAATAAAGCCATTTTAAATATGCTTTCCTATACTGAAGCATGATAGGGCTTAATGACTAACCTAAAACCTAAATATATTGTTAAAAGATTTGCTTACCTTCACATGAGATTTTGTGTCATTGATAATTTCATTGAAGAGTGTATCATTAGAAGTTACTACAAATGAAGTTGTATAGGGATGAGGAAGGCCTACAAGACAGAAAAATTAGTTTAGTGAAACCTTTTTTGGTCAGTCTTGAATAAAGTGTTCTCACCAGCATTATTTAACCCTTTGAGTGCCAGAGGGGTATGCAACACATTGCAGATCAATGCGTTGTGTACCCCTCTGGCACTCAAAGGGTTATGTTAGGTCTTTCAAGGTTCTTCTGACCATTAGGACAACAGATCAATAAATCTCTAAGTTTCTGTCTCTCTCCTGTTCTCTCTATTCATGTATCTGTCAATGACCTGGATTCCATAGTACTTATAACTCTATCAGTAGTTTTATGTATATCGTTCCCCCATTGACATCAATGGGAGTCTGTTAGATCAAACCAGATAATGACACTTAGCAAATGCAATGTAATTAGGCCAACATTATTATCAGAGTGATGAAAAATGACCTGAACTCTCTTCTAGCACTCAAAGTGTTAACCTCAAATTATACACTTTCTATGCTTTCAAACCTCTAATTAATTGACATTTGCCTTCCCTGTTTCCAAGGATAACATGAAACCTTTCCTCAATGAATAATTACTTTTTTAATTGGTATTAGATATCACCCCATTAGAGTGTTAAGCATGCATATTATTTGCTTCATATTTCTATGCTATATTAAATGTTAGCACATCTATTTGTCACCCAGCAACTTTCTTCTTTATGCAGATTCACAGCTAAGTGATAATAATGTGTGTGTGTATATATCTATATATCTATATATCTATATATATATATCTATATATATATATATATATATATATATATATTATATGGTTTTAGTGTTAGAGATGGTTCAGTTTGTTAGCCTTCTTGTTTATTTTCTTTGGAACAGAAAAATAAGCTGGGGGTGAGAGTTAGTCTAAATTAACTTTTCCTAACTAGCTGCTTCCAAACAACAAGACCAATAAAGGTGACATGCCCAAGAATACATGTCTCTTGATTTGTTTATTAAGATTTACCTAGGTAAGTGTACTTTAAATAGCAGTCAGTTATTTAAATGTCCTTGTATTTGCATTAGATGTCTGATATAAACAATGGTTATTTTTTTCAGTTCACAATCTCATGAAGAATAGGGAGGGGAATGTACAGATATGATTCCACTCTGAATTATGCACTGGAATAAATATTCTAGCACTATGTCTGCCTAGTGGCAATTTTTGGAGCTACTTACACCTAAAGTTACCCCCTTAATTTACCCTGCACCAAGGAGGGTGGGCAATGGGGCAATCTATGGACACTCAACTGGATGTGCCTCATTCCAATCCTGGGGGCATTCTCCCAGATTGGGAAACACTAGCAAAGTGGAAATAGTTTGATTTTACTAAGCGTTCCTGATGTTACATAGAGCAAGCATATGGGGATTTCTGGCATCAAAGTTCTGGCAATGGTGGCAAGTGTCCTCTATTATGCACAGCGCTGTAATACGTACACTGAAGAGCAGCCTCTGGTAGTTATGGTCATCCCTTGGCTTTGCCCTGATCTGCAATACCTTTGGAATTACAGTGTGGAATCTGCCTATTTAATCCTTCTATGGTTTACATGGATACAGGCTATAACCTTTTTCCCAATGACAAAATATAATAGTACATAACAGACTATACCTTCATATAGGAACTACATGTTTATTAAGAAATTTTGGCAACTAAACAGGAACATACTTCCAGGAGTTTAGTATCTATGCAGGGCGTGGGCTTGCTCCGTGTTGATTATGATTAGTCACATCTTTTTCTATAAACTGTTATGTCTTTTTTATGACCTCTTAGTGGTACTTTCGAAGAGTAGTTATACATCAGTCTTAGTACACACATTGTATGCTTACTATATCAGATCTGTTATAATGTTATCTATATACAAAGATATCTATATACAAATGTGGGAGACATGCTAACTACCTGTGGAATAGTCATTCTTTTACTTTTTTAATTTTTTTTCCATTTTTTTAATTTAATTTCAATTCACCTTCTGAACAGACAGTATTAACACTTTACCAGCATAGCGGATGGCAAATGCAACAATCTGTAATTATTATTATACAAAAGTATTACATTTTTTCTTTTATCTTCTATGTTCTGGGCTTTCCACTTGCTTCACCCTTGCTGTAATCCTTGTGGGTCCCGTGTTCATTTCCTCAATGCTAGCTTGTATCTTTAGGATTATTGCCTTAATTGGCTCCTTTGCTATAATGTTACAAGATAAGGTTGTATCCTTTAAGAGGGATTCCTCGTTTAGCACTTGCCTTCATGGGGTTCTATAGGTATCTTTGTTACTGTCAGGAGGATCTATGGGATATGTCGAAATTATATCGCTTTTAATTTTACTGTTTTATTAATTCCTTTTTGTTCGTTTTTTTCCTTTTTCTCATTTTCTTTTATTTGATTTGCATATTTGTGTCTGGATACAGGGGTAAAAGTTAGGATTCTCTCCATGTTATTCTTTTTAGTGTATATAATATTATATTCTGCTCTATTGTATCGTTTTTGTTGCAATCTTGTGAGTCTAAATGCTCTGCAGAAATAAAAGGCTATGCATATCAAGGTTCTTTTTTCCCCAGGTTTAAACTACTTGCATTGTATATTTTCATGTACTGGAATACTGCAACACAAAGGAGTAAAAGAGAGAAAACGAGACCACAAGTGCCCCTGTGTAGCATTATTAGGCTCTAACAGCCACCACCACCCAAAGGTGCATACTCACAAAATTATAAGCTGGAAACTGTCATATACCACCACCAGCAAGCTCTCAACTGAGGTAAATTATTGCCCACAGATGCAGTGTCAATGATCAAGTTCAAGGCTTCTCTCTTCTTACTCTCTCTCTCTGAGCAGCATAAAGATCCCAAGTAACAAAAATAAAAACAGAAAAATGAAAGCACCCAAAAGTCTAATTCAACCAGTATAAAAATCAGTAAAGCTTAGATACAGTTGCACTTACATTTCCGAGTGGTCAGATTAGTGATACCAGTAAATCCAACAAACAGGCAGATGGAGCGTTAACACCTGTCTCCACTCGGGGGATAGTTGGTTTCCTCTTCAGATATCTGGATGACAGACAAATGAACAAGGCGGCAGCTTCCTCGTGATAAAATCCTGAATGCCTGAGCTAGCCTGCTATACTTTGATGACATGCTTTCATCAAATTATACAGCGCCTGCCCCACATTGAAGTCCATTCATTTAATTTGACCAATATCCTTCTTAATTTCTTCTTGGTTACATATTGTTGGGCGCTCAGGATTTTATCACAAGGGAGCTGCCGCCTTGTTTGTTTGTTTGTCTGTCATCCAGATATCTGAAGAGGAAACCAACTATCCTCCGAGTGGAGACAGGTGTTAACTCTCCATCTGCCTGTTTGTCAGATTTACTGGTATCAGTAATCTGACCACTCGGAAACGTGAGTGCAACTGTTTCTAAGCTTTACTGATTTTTATCCTTGTTGAATTACACTATTGAACACTTTAGTTTTTCAGTTTTTTCTTTTATGTTACTTGGGATACACTGGAATAGTTTCCCTTATTGTCTTTTTTCGTTGTCATTTTTTTCTATTTTACAAGTCCTCTATAACCTTTAAATTATATTTACTTTATTCAGTTCGAGCTTTACATGGGTGTCTGATGTCACTTTCGTGCAGTGTGCAGGGAATACCGACTGCATGTTAGTGACGTCACAAAGGTGTGGGGTGTTATGGGGAAAAGTAGGGTTTAAATGTGATCAGTATGCAATGAATTATTGTCTTGAGAAAACGCGACATTAAAACTATATTCTTAAACACTTTCTCAAAAAGTCCAACTGGTGCGGCCTCTTTTTTTTCCGGACTTGTACATGAAATCTGAAGGAATGTGCACCTGGGCATTTTCTGTGCTTCCATATCTACAAAAAAAAAAAAAAAAAAAAAAAAAAAAAATATATATATATATATATATATATATATATATATTTATATATATATATTTATGGTACGCTATAATATGTGAACATGACTGTTTATCCATTGCAGACTATATATACAGTCGTGTGAAAAAGAAAGTATACCCTCTTAGAATTATTTGGTTTTACATATCAGGACATAATAACAATCATCTGTTCCATAGCAGGTTTAAAAATTAGGTAAATACAACCTCAGATCTACAATAACACAACACATATTACATGTCATGTTTTAGTTAACAAAAAAGCCAAAACGGATAAGCCACGTATGAAAAAGTAAATATACCTTTACTGCTTCCATAGGAATTAAGATGCTAAGTAGCAGACAGGTGCTGCTAATCAAATGCCTTTGATTAGTTGATCATCAGCAACTGTGACCTCCTCTATAAAAGCTAAAGTTTTAGCAGTTTGCTAGTCTGGAGCATTCAGATGTGTATAAACAGACAATGCCAAGGAGGAAAGATATCAGCAATGATCTTAGAGAAGCAGTTGTTGCTGCCCATCAACCTGGGAAGGGTTATAAGTCCATTTCCAAACAATTTAACCCAAGAGTTACATCTCAAACTCTACAGGCCTCAGTTAGCATGTTAAATGTTACAGTTCACGACAGTACAATTAGAAAAAGACTTAAGTATGGTTTGTTTGGAAAAGGTTGCTAGGAGAAAGCTCTTCTTTCTGAAAAGAACATGGCAGCCACAGTACCTGGGAACCTTGCAGTCATTGTTTTGGCCATGAAATCCTTTGTATACCAAAGTATTCTAAAGTCAAATGTGAGGCCATCTGTCCAACAGCTAAAGCTTGGCTGAAATTGGGTCATGCATCAGGACAGTGATCCCAAGCACACCAGCAAATCTACATAAGAATGGCTGAAAATGAAAAGAATCAAGGTATTACAATGGCCCAGTCAATGTCCAGTCTTCAACCCGACTGAAATGCTGTGGTAGCACCTTAAGAGAACTGTGCATAAACAAATGCCCGCAAACCTCATTGAAATGAAGCAACGTTGTAAAGAAGAGTGGGCCAAAATTCCTCCACAATGATGTGAGAGACTGATAAAGTTATATAGAAAATGATTACTTCAAGTTATTGAAGGTGGTTCTACAAGCTATTGAATCATAAGGTGTACTTTTGGCTTTATTTTTGTTAAATAAATCATGACACGGTATAATATGCCATGTGTTGCTGTTCATCTGAGGTTGCACTTACCTAATTTTTAGACCTGCTAAGGAACAGATGATTGTTATTATGTCCTGATATGTAAAACCATAGAATTGAAAGAGGCCGTACTTTTTTACACATATATATATATAAATATATATATATAATGGAACCGTACCACTCCTTTAAGAAAATGATACATAAAATGCACAAGTGTTGGTTAACAAAGTTACAAAGTTCAGTGACTTTTCATAAGTGTAGGTGGCTTTTCTGTAAATATTCATCCACCATTTCCATCATAAGAGGACCAGGTATTGCTCAATGTGGCAATTTATGAACAGAAATTAAATACCCTCTTTCAGGTTCAATGAAGGGAAATTGGAATCCAGTGAAATATATATGTGTGTGTGTGGTGCTGTAAATTATGTATCTTGGATGCAAAGTGACAAAATATATCAGTGAATGATGAATTTGGGAACTACACTGTCAACGCATTTATTGGACACTTTGGATGATATTGATTAGTGATGAGCGAGCATGCTCGGCCGAAGCTCGGTTCGGCTCGAGCATCGCTCTGCTCGGCACATGGCGGTACTCGTACGAGTACCGCATGTGCTCGCCCGCCATGTTCGGGTCTCCTCCCCGCACGTTTCGCAGCTGCTGCGCAGCCAATAAACGTGCGGGGAGGCTCTGACATCAGTGTAATGCCAGCAGCCATGTTGGCTGCTGGCATTACACTGATTGGCTGACCAGAACCCGTGATCGGGTGCTGTATAGCACCCGACGCGCGAGTTCGGCTCATTCTTAGCCAGGGAGAGATGAGCTTAGGCAGGGAAAGTCAGTGTAGGGAGAATAAAATTGTTTAAACTCTTTCAAGACCCAAAAGTCCTTTTTAGGACTGTTGTGTGTGGGGACAGCATTTAATTTTTTTTGGGGGTGGCAGAATTTCATTTTTATGTGGGGGGGGACATGTTCTAAGGTGACATTGTACTAGGTGCACAGGGACAAATATTTCACAGTGCAGTGACAAGCTGACATATTCTGTTAGGTGCACAGGGCCAATGATTTTACAACGCAGTGACAAAAAGGGCCATTTTAAACGTGTGCCTAGCCATAGATTATTGTCACATTCTGTTTAGTGTGCAAATTCACAAATTAACGTCACATATTCCGTTCATTGTGCCTAGCCGCAGATTAGCGTCACATTCTGTTTCGTGTGCCTAGCCGCAGATTAGCGTCACATATTGTTTAGTGTGCCTAGCCGCAGATTAACGTCACATATTGTTTAGTGTGCCTAGCCGCAGATTAGCGTCACATATTGTTTAGTGTGCCTAGCCGCAGATTAGCGTCACATTCTGTTTAGTGTGCAAATTCACAAATTAACGTCACATATTCCATTCACTGTGCCTAGCCGCAGATTAGCGTCACATTCTGTTTCGTGTGCCTAGCCACAGATTAGCGTCACATTCTGTTTCGTGTGCCTAGCCGCAGATTAGCGTCACATATTGTTTAGTGTGCCTAGCCGCAGATTAACGTCACATATTGTTTAGTGTGCCTAGCCGCAGATTAGCGTCACATATTGTTTAGTGTGCCTAGCCGCAGATTAGCGTCACATTCTGTTTAGTGTGCAAATTCACAAATTAACGTCACATATTCCGTTCACTGTGCCTAGCCGCAGATTAGCATCACATTCTGTTTCGTGTGCCTAGCCGCAGATTAGCGTCACATTCTGTTTAGTGTGCAAATTCACAAATTAACGTCACATATTCCGTTCACTGTGCCTAGCCGCAGATTAGCGTCACATTCTGTTTCGTGTGCCTAGCCGCAGATTAGCGTCACATTCTGTTTCGTGTGCCTAGCCGCAGATTAGCGTCACATATTGTTTAGTGTGCCTAGCCGCAGATTAACGTCACATATTGTTTAGTGTGCCTAGCCGCAGATTAGCGTCACATATTGTTTAGTGTGCCTAGCCGCAGATTAGCGTCACATTCTGTTTAGTGTGCAAATTCACAAATTAACGTCACATATTCCGTTCACTGTGCCTAGCCGCAGATTAGCGTCACATTCTGTTTCGTGTGCCTAGCCGCAGATTAGCGTCACATTCTGTTTAGTGTGCAAATTCACAAATTAACATCACATATTCCGTTCACTGTGCCTAGCCGCAGATTAGCGTCACATTCTGTTTCGTGTGCCTAGCCGCAGATTAGCGTCACATTCTGTTTCGTGTGCCTAGCCGCAGATTAGCGTCACATATTGTTTAGTGTGCCTAGCAGCAGATTAACGTCACATATTGTTTAGTGTGCCTAGCCGCAGATTAGAGTCACAAATTGTTTAGTGTGCCTAGCCGCAGATTAGCGTCACATTCTGTTTCGTGTGCCTAGCCGCAGATTACCGGCATATATTCCGTTTAATATGAAGAAGGCGGGTAAAAAGGGACGGGGAAGTGGACGTGATCCTGATAGTTCAGGGCGAGGGTCAGGACGCGTAGAAACTGTGCCTGGTGCCAGAGCACAAGAAAGAAAGACATCCACCATACCTAGCTTCATGTCTCAGTTTACAGGGCGTCGCAGGACATCACTCTCGAGGTCAGACCACTGCGAACAGGTGGTCGGTTTGATTTCAGCTGATACTGCTTCCAGTCGGTTAAGCACCACCCTGTCTTCCACCAAGTCCACTCTCACTAGCCAAGAGTCTGGTCAACATAATCCTCACCCTGATCATCCTTCCTCCCACCATAGAGGGTCTGGCCAAAGAAGTGATCCCACACTGGGATATAGTGAGGAGCTCGTCTCATCACCAATCCTTGATTTGAACCTCTCTCCAAGCACGCTTGCAGAGGAACATGAGATCTTGTGCCCTGATTCACAACCTCTAGAGGGTACCCAATCACAAGAAGATGACAGAGGGGAACGGCATTTAAGGTCAAAGGAAGTGGATGATGATGATGAGACACAGTTGCCATCAAATCAACCACAATTACTGTCTCAAGACCTTGATGAGGAGGATGATACACAGTTGTCAATGACTGAGGATGTGGTGGGATCAAGAAATGAGGAGGATGATCAGAGTGAGGAGGACTTGGTGGACGATGAGGTCACTGACCCCACCTGGGAAGGTGGAAAGCCGAGCGATGACAGCAGTCCTGAGGGTTAGCCATCTGCAGCACCGCAACAGGCTGGAAGAGGCAGTGGTGTGGCTAAAGAAAGAAGGCGGACCGCACCAAACCGGCCCGCAAATGTTCCACGGAGCACCCCCTTGCGTAAATCTCCCTTGCCAAGGGCTAGGTGTTCCGCGGTATGGCGTTTTTTTAAGGAAAGTGCGGACGACAAAAGAATTGTAGTTTACAACCTGTGCCACACAAGAATGAGCCGAGGCATGAACACTAGCAACCTCACCACCACCAGCATGATCCGACACATGGCATCCAAGCACCGTAATAAGTGGGAGGAACGCCCGGATCGCCAATCTGTGTCTGCAGGCCACACCACTGCCTCCTCTTCCCCTGTTTTCGGTGCCGGCCAATCGCCTGTCGAAGGCGCAGGCCCGCATACCTCCCGCCCTGCACCTGTACCATCTGAAGCACCATCAGCGACCACATCCACTTCCCTGTCCCAGCGCAGCGTCCAAATGTCGTTACCCCAGGCATTTGAGCGCAAGCGAAAATACCCAGCCACCCACCCCAGGCCATAGTACTAACCTCACACCTTTCCAAATTACTGGCTTGTGGAGACTGAGTCCTTCCGCAGCCTGATGGCAGCAGCTGTCCCTCGGTACGCAGTCCCCAGCCGCCACTACTTTTCCCGGTGTGCCGTCCCCGCCTTACACCACCATGTGTCCCTTAACATCACCCGTGCCCTGACCAACGCAGTTACTGGGAAGGTCCACTTAACGACTGACACATGGACAAGTGCTTGTGGCCAGGGACGCTACATTTCCCTGACGGCACACTGGGTGAATGTCGTGGAGGCTGGGAGCGACTCGGACCCTGGGATGGCACAGGTGCTACCCACGCCGAGGATTGCGGGCCCTACCTCCATCAGGGTTTCCGCCAGCACCTACGTTATTGGCTCCTCCTCCTCCTCCTCCGTTTCCACCTCCGAATTCTCTGCGCGCAGCGCCACTCACCCATCAGCCGGTAGCTGGAAGCAGTGTAGCACTGCAGTGGGGAAGCGTCAACAGGCCGTGCTGAAGCTGATCGGCCTTGGGGACAAACAGCACATGGCCTCAGAGCTGTTGCAGGGGATTAGTCACCAGACCGAGCAGTGGCTCTCGCCACTCAACCTGCAACCAGGCATGGTTGTGTGTGATAATGGGCGTAACTTGGTGGCGGCTTTGGAGCTCGGCAAGCTCACACACGTACCATGCCTAGCACATGTATTTAATTTAGTGGTTCAGCGATTTCTAAAAACCTACCCCAATTTGCATGATCTCTTGACGAAGGTGCGCCGCGTGTGTGCACATTTCCGTAAGTCATCTACAGCTTCAGCCGGCCTGTTGACGCTGCAGCAGCGCTTACAATTGCCAGCTCACCGGCTGCTGTGTGACGTGAGCACGCGCTGGAACTCCACCTTCCACATGTTGGCCCGGCTTTGTGAGCAGCAGAGGGCAGTAGTCGCCTCTCCGTTCAACTTCCTCTAATCAGAAGTGAGGAGTGGGAATGGATGTCAGACCTCTGTGAGGTTTTACGCAATTTTGAGGAATCGACACAGATGGTGAGCGGCGATAACGCTATTATCAGTGTAACCATCCCACTTCTGTGTCTACTGAAACGCTCGCTGCTCACAATTAAAACCGACGCTTTGCATGTGGAAGAGGTGGAAATGGGGGAGGAAGAGCTTACACAAGGTGATAGCCAGAGCACCCTCACTTCGTCTTCTCAGCGACAATTGGAGGAGGCAGAGGAGGAGGAGGAGGAGGAAGACACGGTTGCCTCCGCTACAGAGGGTAGCCATGGAACTTTATTTCCATCTCTTCAGCGTGGGTGGGCAGAAGAGGAGGAAGAGGATGAGGAGATTGAGAGTCATCCTCCTGGTGAGGACAGCGAAATCTTGCCTGTTGGTACTCTGGCACACATGGCTGACTTTATGTTAGGCTGCCTTTCCTGTGACCCACGCGTTATACGCATTTTAGACAACACGGATTACTGGGTGTTCACCCTTCTGGACCCCCGCTACAAAGAGAATTTCTCATCTCTCATTCCTCCGGTGGAGAGGACAAGCAAAATGGTGCAATACCAGAAGGTTCTTGTAGAAAAATTGCTCCAAAATTTTCCATCTGACAACGCTGGCGGCAGAGTACGTGCTACCTTGGCCAACCGAGAAGGGGAGAAAAGGGGAGCACACAGCAGTTCCGACAAAGGCAGGGCAACACTCTCCAAGGCGTGGGACACCTTCATGACACCCCGCCAGCACCCTCACCCTGATGCGCGGCCTAGTGTCACAAGGAGGGAAAAGTTTTGGAAGATGGTGAAGGAGTACGTAGCAGACCGTGTCAGCGTCCTCACTGATCCCTCTGTGCCTTACAACTACTGGGTGTCCAAGCTGGACACGTGGTATGAACTGGCACTCTATGCCTTGGAGGTGCTGGCCTGCCCTGCCGCCAGCGTTCTGTCTGAGCGGGTATTTAGTGCTGCTGGTGGCATCATAACAGATAAGCGTATCCGCCTTTCCACCGAAAATGCTGATAGGTTGACACTTATAAAAATGAACAAGGCCTGGATTTCCCCTGACTTCTCCACTCCACTGGAGGAAAGCCCCGGGTGAACATAAAGTCACTTTAGATATGTTATTTACAATGATGGGAATACTCTGTATTCCCATTCACCCCTTCCACCCAAAAAAATGGGTATATGGTTGACTCTTAATCTTCTCATCCTCCTCCTCCTCTTCCATATGCCCTGTGATATAATTTTTATATAGGGCCAGCTCACCAGCGGGCCCTGTGATATAATTTTTATATAGGGCCAGCTCACCAGCGGGCCCTGTTTGACAATTTTTGTATAGGTCAGCTCACCAGCGGGCCTTCTCATATAATGTTTTATTGGGTCAGCTCTCTAGCGGGCCCTCTCATATAATGTTTTATAGCGTCAGCTCACTAGCGGGCCTTCGCATATAATGTTTAGGATGGTCAGCTCCGCAGCAGACCCTTACCCATAATGTTTTAGATGGTCGGCTCAGCAGCAGACCCTCATTCCTAATGTTTTAGATGGTCAGCTTAGCGGCATGCCCTCGCCCCTAATGTTTTAGAGGGTCACCAGCAGGCCATTAATCCTAATTTTTCAAGGGTGTGTATGATGCCCTCCTTTATGTGTAATAAAGGGTGTATTGGAGTGACATTTCAGTCTAATTTTTGGCAGCCCTTTCACTTAGTGCATAGGCTTTATGAGTGTTGGACCACTACCTGAACTATTGTACCACAATGTGAATGAGGCCCTCCATTTTGTGATATACAGGTTGTATCGGAGTGCCTCAGGTCCTCCCATTGAATTAAATAGGGCTGGGGTGTTCGACAGAGCAGAAGGTAGTTCTTGGCTTCATCCACTAAGTCACTTCGTCACTTTTACTCAATGGATCAGACCCCACTGTTCCGACTATAAATTTTGGACTTAACAAGGGCAAACGGACATGTTGTAAAACCTGTGGTAGCTGCAGCCTCCGTTCCTGAAGGCTGTACCTTACCCGGGCCATAACCACGTTGAACACCTGCTTTACGCTGCGCACGTTTCCCTCTTAATCATGGCCCCAGTTCCGAAAAATCGATGAAATTTTTTGCAGAATTTGCAGATGATATACAAGTAAATATACAGCAAATACTGTTTGGTAACAATTTTTCGCCTAAAATCGTTTTTATCTTCCTTTTTGTGTGTTTTACGGTCAGTCTGTAAAAATGGCGTACTACGGGCGAAACATCGTTCCCAGCAGCGACGTTGGAGTCCAAGATGCATCCAGACATCCTCCCTATGCTGTCCGTGAACCATTTCTGTGGTGTTTCCATCATTTTCTGACCTTTTCCTATGAACCAGGCACCCTCCCCTCATCAGAGCAGGGGGTGCCTGGTGTAATGCTCGAGTCCTCCCTTTGACTTCAATGGGGCTCGGGTGCTCGGCCGAGCACTCGAGCCTCTGGGGGCGCTCGGCCAGAGCACCCGAACACCCGAGCATCGGGGTGCTCGATCATCACTAATATTGATGTTTTTTGACAAATCCACATTGGTGGTATCCTTCGGCCTGTTTTAGTTGCATGATTTTAACTGCTTTAATTAATTTATTTTTTAGATTGTACCCACTGGGTGTTTTGTGCTTAAATTATGTTTGTGGATTAGGAAACCTTATTAAAATTACCAAAAAAAGTCCATCCTGTTCTGTTTTATAAGACACATTTGTGAATTGGAAGATATAGTGATGTTAATGTACTAGTAGGGATGGGATAAACTTTTTCCCTCAAATGCAAAACCTGCAAAAAAAAAAAAACTTCCAACGTTCCATGTGAATTGTCATGAAAAGCACACTTTTCCTCCTTTTCAGTTGTTTTCTCCTCATTAACCCTTAGAATGCCTCAGGGGTATTCAGCACATTGCTTTGCAATGTGTTGGATACCCCTCAGGCCCTGAAAGGGTTAAAATCAATGAAAATAATGTATCCCCTCTCAAGTGGAGAGTTTGCCTTGTGTATTGTCACTGTGCTAAAATGGGTGTCAGTTTTTCTGCTTGTTGTCAGTCTGGGCTTGATATTTGGGGTCACTATGCGTGGTTCTATGGCTACAGTAGGACAAGGCTCTGGGAAGTTAGTATGTTTTACTATGGCTACTGTGGGACAATGCTAGGGGTTATAGCAGTAGTTGGCAATGTGAGACCCTCCAGCTGCTGTCAGATGACAACTACCATAATTCCTTACTGGCCAGGAACAATGGGACTTGTAGTCTGGCATCAGCTAGGGGATGCCATGTTGCCCATCATGGTTACTTAGTATCATGGGTCAGCATATGTGGGAGGGACATGGGACAAGGCTGGGAGGTCAGTATGTTTTTCTAATACTACCATGGGATAAAGCTGGGCAGTTAGTATGTGTGGTCCTTTGGCTACAGATGCAGTGGGAGAAGGCTAGAGGTGGGGGTGAGGGTAAGTATGTGTGATTTTATGGTTACTGTGGGGCAAGGCTTGGAATCAGTGTGTCTGGTTCTAGTGCAGTGGAACAAAGCTGAGGTTGCACTTTTGATGGGAATTCCCACAGTAGGTGAAATGTGGGAATTATTAGTTTACTATTGCACAGTTGGTCCAATTATTTTTAATACTAGAGATGTGCAAAACAGTTACAAATTTTCCCACTGGAATCTTTGCAGTAAAAATATCATTTTCCACTTTTTCTGTAGAGGTTTACATGCATAAAAAACACATAAAATGTCTACTTTTTTGCTACATAACAGAATATACCTGTTAGCTTCAGAATCAGCAAATTGCAGTAAAGAATAAAGAGCACAGCAGCTGGTGAAGCACTACTACAATTCCAGGTATGCTTGCCCCCCTGTTCTTGCAGATGTAGGTAACACAGTATATGTCAACCTGTACCTGTCTAATTGTCTTGAATGTATGATTAGCGTAGGCAAAAACTTTCACCCCCCCAAAAAAGTGAGAAAAATTGCACTTTTTCCTTAGTTTAAATGCTAGAAAGGCTTACACTTAATTGTAATGCAATATAGTGGAATACTCTCTAGCATTCAAGGATTTAAAACCCCATTTAAACAACTATGTTTTGTTCCCTTTGGGTGCCAGGAAGCTACACAGTTCATTGCAAGGAATGTTTTCTGCACCCCTCTGGCACTTGGAGGGTTACCCATACATGGGTTCTGGCGCCCACCATAGGCAGTTATGTGTAGGCGCTCCAGCCGTCCAAGCTACAGGTTGCCATGTATCACCTACTGGTGGAGGGCAGTTTGGAACACCAGATCTCCAGATGTGGGTAGAGCAAGCTGAATGTCAATGACCCTCTGGCCTGAAGAAGCTGACATTCAACTCACAGTTGGTCATTTTTTGCAGCAGGGACTGCAGCTCTTTCTCACCGCCTCCTGGAACAACCAATTCTACAGATGCGGGTAGCGCAAGTTAAATGTTGTTACAGTAACATTGTTATTATGAGGCTTGGCGACTTACATCCAAGTAAGTTCCCATGTCTAGGTGCAATTATATTTTTACATAGTAGTATTTTAATTAGTATACATATTATACTATGTTTTTGACAAGCGCAGTATATTATACAGTTCTTTTACATATTATCACATATTTTAAACACTGTATTCTACTGGATAATTTACACAATCGCCTTTAAAGCACTTCCCCATATATATTTTCTCAGCTTTTTCACTCTTTTCGAAGATAAAGGTATTTGAGCAGCTTCTCTACTAGTATATACAAGTATAATTTACAAGTGTATAATTTATTATGGATTAGTGTTGAGCGAGCACCCCGATGCTCGGGTGCTCGGGTGCTCTGACCGAGCACCCCCTGAGGCTCGAGTGCTTGGCCGAGCACCCGAGCCCCATTGAAATGAATGGGGCGACACCAGGCACCCCCTTGCTCTGATGAGGGGAGGGTGCCTGGTCAATGCCCCCTTCATCTCCGCTATGCCCCCTTCATCTCCGAATGCCCCCTTCAGCTCCGCAATGTCCCCCTTCAGCTCCGCTATGCCCCTCTTCCACAATGTGCCCCTTCAGCTCCGCTATGCCCCTCTTCCACAATGTGCCCCTTCATCTCCGCTATGCCCCTCTTCCACAATGTCCCCCTTCATCTCCTCTATGCCATAGAGGAGATGAAGGGGGACATTGTGGAAGAGGGGCATAGCGGAGATGAAGGGGCACATTGTGGAAGAGGGGCATAGCGGAGATGAAGGGGCACATTGTGGAAGACGGGCATAGTGGAGATGAAGGGGGACATTGTGGAAGAGGGGCATAGAGTCTATGCCCCTCTTCCACAATGTCCCCCTTCATCTCCGCAATGCCCCCTTCATCTCCGCAATGCCCCCGTACCTCCAGTCCCTGGTGGTCCAGCGGAGCGTCTTCGGATCTGTGCCTCTTCCGGCACAGATCCCCGCCACCCGAACATGGCGGGAGAGCACATGGCGGTACTCGACGAGTACCGCCATGTGCCGAGCAGAGCGATGCTCGAGCCGATCCGAGCATCGGCCGAGCACGCTCGCTCATCACTATTATGGATGTATTAATTATTTCTATATGTTATATTTTGTTTTTAGGTAAACATATTTGTGTACTTATCAACTGTTTTTTTTGGGAGAACACGTTTACAGATTATCACTGACCAAAACAAATGTTTAGTATGTAAAATGAAACTGCCTATATAGGAGAAGGAGAGATAGAGCCGGAGCAGTGCTCAGCAATACTTGGATGCAACCTTTAAGTAGGCGAAATGAGAATCTCGCTCTGTCATGCAATGCAAGATTCTCATGTCGCCTTTTTTATTATGGCGACATGGTGAATGTGCTATGTTATCACATGCTCTTTTGAATGCGACCTTTTAAAAGTAAACAAAAATAAACACGATACTATGCTTTACCCATATGTTAAAAAAGAGGCACTAGAATAATTTTTATACATCTACAAACTTCATATCGGCAGTTTACTAAGCTACTTTCTTCAAAAACTCTACCTTTAAATAAGAGACTAAACTTCATAATTGCTTGCATTATTTTGAAAGAGCTTCCAAAGTAATTCATAATAATGTTAATCAATCTTTATTTAAAACTATAGTTTGTGGGGTATTTTGCTGTATTCTTTTGTTAGTTTATGCATATTAATATGCATTATATGCCAAAACCCATCTTGCACTCACAGGGTTAAACAATTCTTCATGGCAGGAAGTGGCAATTTTTTGGGGGGAGTAGAATATTAGTATCTGACACACCATGCTGTGCCCACCACTACTACTACTGGCTGGCAGCTCAAGGTCCAGTTATTGGCTAACCCTGTTACAGAGGTTAGCACAGAACCAAGGGGTTAAGCACACTTCAGCAGCAGTTGATGAAATGTCTACACAAAAAAACATTATCTATCTTTCTATCTATCCACTAAGTTCATTTTGTACAGTACACAATTAGATGAAAACTATTTTTTTACGTTAGCCCCTTGGATTCTAGAGACATTTCTGATACATTGCTTTACAATGCATTGGAGATATATCTAGCAATCAAGTGGAGTAATAGTTTTTCCTCATAAATTACCAAGTGTAGAAACAGATGGTTCCTCAACATTTGCAGAAGGCAGAACACTTTCTGTTGGTATTTCATCCTTCCTAAAAAATAAATAAATAATGTACAATGTCAATCTGTGTAGTTAAACATGATAAAAGTGTTGCAATATATAGTCAAAATGCAGTTTAAAACCTAATTATTGGTCTTCATTACTCTGTAATTTCTCCTGGGGGGTGGAGGATCAGCTAAGGTTTGCAAACTGCTGAACAGATCATTTTCTTCACATAAAATGTCTCTTTCATGATGAAAATGCAAAATCTGAATATTCAGATCCCATTACAGCAAGGAGAACTGAAATTACTGTGCTGTCATTGGAGAAGTGCTAATATTCTAGGCCTTATGCAGAAAATGAAAAAGGGGCAACTCTGAAGCAAACCAGCTGTACTATAGAGGACAAATTAAAATGCAAGTTTATTTAACCCCTTAAGGACCAGTGGTCCTGGGGTGTGCGGTCCTTTAAGGACCACATAGGAAACTTTGACGTGCCGTCTCACGTGACTGATCACGTGGGGCGGCACACCAAACGAGGAACTGAAAGAGATCGCTCCAGTCTTTGGAGCGATCAACATCAGTCCCCGGTATTACTCACAGCGCTCCTACAGGAGCGCTGTGAGTAAAAGTACGTGACGTGCCAGGACTGTCACTGGTCCTTAAGTGCTGGACCAGCGTGATGGTCCTGCCGCGTCAATGGTCCTTAAGGGGTTAAATGGGGTTTTTAACTCACCAAAGCATTACACAAAGGGGTTAAAAGCTCCCATTTAAATCACTTGAGTATTGGGAATACTTGTGTGTCCTCTATAGTGCAGTTCATTTACTCCAGAACTGAACTGCACCTATTTTGGTTTCTGTATAAGGATTCCTCAGTTCAAACTACAATATAAATGTGACATTCACAACAGTAAAATAAAAATCCATATTATACCAGTTTTCCAATACAATAAAACAATGTTTTCCCCATAAGAATTTAGCAAAAGGTGGTGTAAAAAATACTTATTATTAGTAGATTAATTTAGGTGATATACAACAATGTGAAATAGTCTTTACTTCCTGTATTCATATGTATATACACAGTACATATACACACAGTATATATATATATATATATATCTCACTCCCATGGGTCGATAATTTATCGTGGCATGTTTGATAACTATACCATTGGCAGCATATACTCTTGGCTGGATTGCCCAAGGTGGACAGATCAAAGCGAAGATACCAGGCTAAATTTATAAAAAAAAATCTGCTACCCTGCATTGTACCAGCGTGAAATATAATGGTCCATTCCCTCAGCATGGCTTTACAACAAAAACAATGGACCTCATTACCCGGAGACTTGTGAGCTACTTCCTATGGCAGCAGGAAGACCAGCTCAGTGGCAGAGGGTGCTAAGAATTACCAGGTTCCATCAGGCTGTCTTTGGTCTTTAGGTATTGGAACATTCAATATAGTAGTGTTTCACACTTAGAGTAACTTGAACAGGAACAAATTCACATCAACTGGGACATCATCGACTCATAAGAGAGTCTTAAAAATATGAAGACTTAGAAGATGGACATTGGCTATACTATAAAGAAACTAATGGAGGATGTGGAGAAATTGGATTCTTGAATAATGGAAGACTGACAGACTCAGTTGTAAAAGTAGAAGGTATTTCTGAGATGTTCTTCAGATCATTCAGGTTTATGCCCCTACAAGAAGCCACAGTGATGATGAAGTCAAATAATTTTGTGATGATTTATTACACCTGCAGGAGCACCGTGAATAAAACCGGGGACTGAAGTTGATCGCTCCAAGACCGGAGCAATCTCTTTCAGACTTCTCTATCTGGTCCTTAAAGGACCACACACCCTGGGACCTTAAGGGGTTAAGGACAGGTTTTTTTTTGTGCTTCTTTGTCTCACAAATGCAGCAGTCAGTTGAGCTGCTCCACATTCTTGCATTATGCCAGCAACACTGTAATGCAACGTATTTCAGTGTTTTTAGATGGTTTATTAATAATTGATGTTGTTGGTGGAACTTTTGGTGGGATGCTGACAATCTGCATCCTCCTCGGGAGGAAAGGGATCACCATAATTTATTGCACACACTGCTGCAACCATGACTACAGTCAATTTTTTGGACTACCACTTTAATCACCCATCCCTGCACTGTTTCTAATAATTTTATCCTACCCCTTGTACATTTACTGGATATTACTCAACTCTAGTGTGTTTCTACTGTAAAGTACATAATAGAACTGATTGTGTATGATGACTTGCATTGGATCTCTATAAAATAATCTGTCACTTCAAGTATCAGTCAGCCACAGTGACAAGTATCAGTCAGCCACAGAGGAGAGTCTGTGCAGACAATGGGCATAGAGACAGCAGCAGTACTTGGTTTCTGGGGTCATGGTGTTTGGATAGAGTTGTACCAGGTGTTATTTACCACAAACAGTGTGCCCATTGCAGTTGCTGAGGAGAGGCACTGTTCTTGCTCTCAAAGGAAAAATGTGTATTCTACTAGCACACTCATGATTTTTGGAGGAGGAGCAGGCGGAGAAGAATTATTGGACAACTTCTTCTTTTCTCCACATATATACCTAAATTGTGGGGCTAGTTATGGTTCTGCTACTGCCTCAGACGCATCACTGGAGCTAGTCATGGCAAGTGGAACCTTCCTCATTCATCAACCATGTTACCGCTGTTGTTGATCCCATTCCCTTTGAGCTGCCTAATCATCCTGCTGCTTAAACAACTCAGCAGCAGCAACAAGAACAGCAGTTGCAAATTCCTCATCTGCATCAGGGAATTTGACAGTGTCCACTGGCCACCACGACATGACCTGTTGACTTGTGCTTTAAAAAAACTGAAACAAACAAACATAGGCTTACAAAGAAATAAACAATTTCGAGGGGCTTGTTTCTGACAAGCCTAAGTCCTACAAATCAATGTTTCCTGACACTTGTGCCAAACAAGCCTAAGTCCTACAAATCAAAGTTTCCTCAGAGCTTGGGCCTCCAACAACAAATCTTACAGATCATCCTCTACAAAATACTCTGTCACGTCAAGTATCAGTCTACCCCACTGGCAGCTTACGTCAGGGGGTATCACGGTGCCCGTGATCCCTTGCTTATGTTTTCCTGTCAGTTATCCTATGTTATGTTCTCATTGGTTGCCCTGTGTTAAGCCCGCCCAGTATGGCCTTTCTGTACTGGGCTCCTGCACCCACACATTGCCCTTTCGTGGTGTTCCTGTACCAGTGCTACTATTATTCAAGGGTTTCCAGTGTACTGACTTGGCTTGCCTGACTACTCTCCAGTTCCTGCGTCTGTGAACCGACCCGGATTGCCTGACTATTCTTCGGTGTCCGCTCCTGTGCATCGACCCGGCCTGGCTGACGTTCCTGCTCCTGTGTGCCGACCCGGACTGGCTGATGTTCCTGCTCCTGTGTTCTGACCTGACTTGGCTGACGTTCCTGCTCCCGTGCACCGACCAGGCTGATCTCCGTTCCAGCTTCCCTGGTCCTTGTTGCCTCAGCGAAATTCTTATATGCGGTGCCTTGGTTTATCCGGCATCTCTGTTCCGGCAGGCTTGCCAAGTATTGCTCTACGGAGCGCCTCTGGCCTAGTCCTCCACACTGTCATACCGGCTGCAAGTGTTGCCTCCGTGATTGCTCTGGTACATTGCCATTGGCTTACGCTCCATTCTGTTAGACCAGTTGCAAGTGTTGCCACCGTGATTGCTCCGGTACATTGCCATTGGCTTACGCTCCACTCTGTCAGACCGGTTGCAAGTGTTGCTTCCGTGATTGCTCCGGTACATTGCCACTGGCTTACTCTCCATCACTGTCAGACCGGTTGCAGGGGGTCTCAGTGTATATCACGTTAAATAAAATAAGATAAGAATGTATGTGTTTTTTTATCAACTCCCCCCCAATACCAGTGAAGAAACCCCCAAAAACAAATTCCCTGTTCAGCTGATTCATTCCCCAGACACCACCCACCAAAACAGGCACCCTCCTCAGACCCCTTTTATACAATGTATAATTTTTTTTAATTTATTTAGGATTTATTTTGTATTAACTGCCCCCCAATCCCAGTAAACAATACCCTCAAAAAACAGTCCCTGTTCTGCTGATTCTTTCCCTACACTCCATCAACACACAGGCATCCTCATGCACCTTTTATACTATGCCTTCGGGAAAAAAAATAACATTTGCTATGTGTTGTGTGTAAATTCAATGTTTCCATTGATTTCAATGGAATCAGCTAGACAAAAAAAAGCAGAAAAACTGCACTATGAGGGGAAATTCTTCGCTAAGGGTGAAGTGCATTATTCGCTGATTTTGGTTTGAAGCAAAAATTTTCACCCATCACTAGTTTTGGGGTAATTCTCCTTTGCTCCCTTCTCATACCCCCAGACTCCCCTGTTGGAGATAAAAGCCAGATTAAAAGGAAATTGGATCACAACGGCTTGCGTCTAGTCAATCAAAAAAATGTTGGCGTATTTGGGGTAAAACATCTTTGCTCCCTTCCACACCCCCAGACTCTCATTTGACAAAGATAACAGCCACATCAGGAAGACATTTTTGAATAGAGCTGTCTTCACAGTTAGTCACGCCGAATTTATGGTTATCTGGGTTCAAACTTGTTTCTCCCTTCCTTTCCTCCAGAGTCCCCGAGACTCCCCTAATACATAAAACAGATTTCCTGCCTACCAGACTCCCTAAACTATGCTTCAGCTCCACTTTATTAGCTTGCCTTTTCTAGCTCAAAAATGTTCTGGTTTCTCTTCTTCTCACAAACACAGAATGGCATGCTGTGGGACCTTCAAACCTTTTATATGCCTGTAGAAAAAGAAGAGAAATTTTCCGTGTGGTGTGGAGAAATCATGTCTTTCCACTGATTTTAATGAAAGGAGCTATTAGAAAAAATGAGGGATAACCACACTTTTCTTGAAAATTTTACTTTTAGCGAAAATTACCATCCCTTGTTTTAACATTAGAAGAGACCATTGTCTAGTGAGAACAAAAATCTAAATTGACTGCAGGAAAGAAAGTAAGAAAATGATCAAGTAAACAAAAATGAAGATCAACACTAGCCAGTTACTGAAAAATCTTATGATATAGCACTTTCTAATAACCAGACACCAGACATTTCAACCCACAATGAAAATGTTATTGAGACTATGGTAGACACTACCCATGCCCTTGCACCTACTGTAAATCAAGAAAAACCAATACCAAAAGAAACAGCTGCCATGATGAAAAAGCAACAAGAAATAATATTGGAAACGGGACAGAACATGTAGAAATGTGCAAGACCATAAGGAAGCACATAAAGAAGAAAGGTGTAAGTTCAATGCTGAGCTCATCAAAAGGACACTGGAAGAAAATCAAAGGCAAAGAAAGCAAAACAAAAGATGGTCACACATAGGCTTAAAGATAGTACAACAGCTAAAACTCAACAACAAATGTTAAAACGAGTGGAAGAACTTCAATGTTTTTAGATGTTTTATTAATATTACTTGTTGGCGGTGGTAAAGCATCCTCCTCAGGAGGAAATTTGTTTGCACACAGTGGATACAAAAAGGCACAGTTGTTTCAGGTTTGCTGAGGAAGCCTTCATTCTGCAGTGGATCAATAATGGCTAAAGATATATACCTTTTAGGTAATGTCATCTGTCTGTTTTAGCCTGGGTGAGGGGAGTGTTAGAGGCTGTCATTTTAAATGTGTTGAATAAATAAGTGTATATAGTAAATCAACTTTTAGGAGTGGCAAACATGCTTTAGTAAGTTGAAATACAGTACAAGTCGTATAATAAAACAATTCAATCACACGTCATTGCTACCAGTAATTAGAATTCCATGTGCTGTGTAGTTAGTCTTTGTTGTATAAAAATATAATTAGTTCATCAATATACATGTTTGTTCTTATATGTAATTCTTACCTTTCAGTAGATTTCCCTTCTTTAGTTCTCTGAAGAAAGAAAACAAAAGGCATTTTTATGATACTCTTTTACTATCTCATTTAAAAAAAAACAAAACGTAAAAGCTGAATAATATAAATAAACCCAAACCTAGTGAATTTCACATTCTCTTATTGAAACTAGACTTCATTTAAAAGTCCATTTCAAAGGGGAAATTTCATTAATTTTAAATATGCAAATGCCTTAACATTACTTTGCTGATTATAGGTTCCTGTCTGAAAAACGCATCTGCATTATTATAATTTTCATGACTAATGTAGCATTGCAATAAAAATGGTATTATAAAGCTGTAAAATAGTCAGCATTTTCCTAGTGTATTTTAAGATCTTGCCTTGTTTCTATATCCATAAATGCAATAAATAAAGTGTGTTGGCTTATAGGAAAATGGTTTAGTCTTACAATTATCTGCCTAAACAGCAATATTGTGATTTTTTTCTCATAGACACTTAATGGTGGTGCTGAATTGCTGATTTTAGACTGGAGATAGACACCCTATGGTCTAGCAGCTTTTATTGCACTACAACTCACATCAACCTCAGATTAATGTACATGCATGCATTTATATTTCAAGTTCCCCAAGGTAAAAATGTGTACCTTTTGTCCCACTCATTGTCCCACCCCTTCCATGATACTAACCTCACCCAACTGTGGCCATATTTACATCCCAGGTGCCTCTAGGCAAGTCACCCTAGGTGCACTCAGCTACACCCATGACCACACCCACTCATATCCTCAACCACAGTCCCTCTCACTGTTTCCTGGCACGGAAAATACCCTTAGCATATAACATACAAGCACAAGATAACTTTAACCCTTTGAGTGCTAGAGGGATACTCAACTCATTGCTTTGCAATGCGTTGCGTACCCCTCTGGCACTCAAAGTTAAGCCCCTTCACAATGTGTTGAAGACCTCTCTAGCAATAGTCAGTAAAATCATATATACATTGGTGCAAGGTCAAAGAGATTGAATTGGCTACATTCACCCAGAATGTGTGTATGACCAGCACAGCTGTGGATCCTTAGGCATTTGCCAACCCTCCTTAATGGAAAATCTGGCCCTGCCACCTACTGTCATTTGACACAGAAACATATCCTTATCCTTTTACATACAGGTCCCAAAAAAATTCAGTCCCTTGGAAGCTAGAGAGATCTCTAACATGTTGCTTTTCAATGTGTTGGAGGCCACTGTGTTAACCAAGTGATTAATAATGGCCAGTAAGTGGGCTCATAAATTGTTAAAAAGAAAACTGACCAGTGTGATCAAGGAACAGGTTCCAGATATCAGAGCTTTGTAGCATCTCTCAAAATTTGTAGCTCTAGGGAGTTACCCAGTCTGTCTAAAGAGAAATCTGGCCCTGTGACCTCAAGTTCCACAACAGGAAGAAATGTTTTATGTGTATGCTAGTAGGGATGGATGAAAAGATCTGTTTTGTTCCCATGGAATTTTCACCAACATTTTTTTTAAATTATTTTCCATGGAAGAATGGTTCTATCTCCTGTTTTCAATGGTGGAAAATCCTCCTACATCTATACTATAAGAACCCAGACCTTCCCACCATACAGCATGTTTTAAAATAGTAAGGAAAGAGATTTGAAGCAGACAAGGGTAAGAGAGTGAGAGAGCACACTGACTAGCACAGTGAGCAAAAGAAGAAGTTGGATTAACACTGTTGCTGCTGTATGAGATATGAAGGAATCCAGAAGCACCAGCAATAAAGGAAGCCCACGTCCCTTTGCCTATATGAGCCGCAGTTCACCAACAGCTTTCCTAGAGTTCTGGGGAATTATAATAAAGAAGGGGTTACTGGGTAGCAGTATGAGCACACAGTTCAGTTGTCTGTACCTTGCTGCTCCTGCTGTCACCGTACCTCCTTCTCAGGTGACCCTCTGTCATGCATGTCATCCCCAACCAGTCCCAAAGAGCACCAACAGACTGGTGATGGTGGAGATGAGAATTAGGGCAGTGGTGGAAGAGCTGATATAGAGGAGAGTATGGGAGCATTTTTGGTGGAAAGCCTAAAGGAACAGGAAAGAGATGAAACTGGGGATTGTCATCACCACCAGCACTGACATTCTGGAGTTTCCTGCTTCTGTTATTTCTGCTACTGAGTTGCCAGAGACAGACATTCATATGTAACAGCAGCAGAATGATGATAAGCAAGATAATGTGCTACAGACCACTGCAGGCACCATGGTACTGGGTTCAGAAAGCAGTGATATGAGTATAGGACATGTTGCACTTGCAACCAATACTCCTGGTCCTAGCTCCAGTGCTGATGTTGAGGCAGCAGTCTCATCACCTTCTCCAGCCAGTGAAGGTGATTCTGGAGGAGGAGAAGAAGAAGAATAAGGCCATTCTTCTCCATCTCTCCCTTCACTAAAATCATGGGTATGGAGATAATTTTCCCCTGGGCAGGCACAAAGCAGTTTTCAGACATTGTACTGTGGACTATGTGTGATAAGGTAGTGAAAAGGGTAAAGGAGAGGACACACCTTGTCATATCAGCTGCCATAAATTACATGCAACATAGACACCACAACATTTATGTTAAGCATGTGAACCTCAAAGAAAAAGAAATTGAGAGCTGCTGTCACTGTGCCCCTTGCTCCTCCATAAAGGGACAAAGAACAGTGGCAAATCCCGGAGGAAGACAGAGAAACCCACTTTGGAACTTTGATGATGTGAATAACACCTGAGTCATCATCGTCTTCATGTGCTAGGTTCTGGGTGAGGGAAAATATACCCATTGTCCCCACCCTGGCACCCTCAGGGTTCTCTTCTTACGCTGGCCTATCACCTTTGCCTCGTTTCCTCCCCCACTGGCTAAGAGTGCGTTTGTAGATATGAGGATATGGCACTTTGTGTCCACCCATTGTACATTGTGCAGTGCACCGACCACACATTGCAATGTGTTGAAGGGCAATCAAATGCAAAGTATCAGGGATCATCTGTAGACATTCCATCCTAATGAATATGCTAAGCTCATGGCAGGGAGATATAATGTATTCTTAGGGGAGTGAGCAAAGGCCATAGTGACAGAATAATACTTGATTTTTTGGGGATGATTAAACACTGCTGACCAAAGTGTCAAGGTGGTTGGCTGCAGTTGTGCTTGTTGCTTAATATGAGAGCAGATGTGTCAAATGTGATACTTACCAGTACTTCCCCATTTCACAATGTTTCCTTGTGCACACTATGAGCATTGCAGTTATTGATGATAATGCACAGTTCCTCCTGGATCTCAGGAGTAAAATATCAACACACCCATGATATTAGAGTAGGTGTAGGAGGACAAGCATATTTGACAAACTTATTCTCTCTCTATGCATCTGAAATGGTATGTGGACTTGTTGTGGTATTGTTGCTGCCTCTGCAGCACTAGAGTTAGTGGCAAGTGGAAGTATCATCATACCACTGCCTGTCTCATATTAGTGCTGATGATCCCACTCCCATGCAGCAGCCTAATGTTCCTGTTGGCTAGATGACTCAGCAGCAGGACTTACAGTAGTAACAAGTGCCAGAATATCACAATTGGCATTTTCCACTACCAACTAGGTTTGCTGACAGTAGGCCAGTAGGGCATGCAATTTTGTTTTCAGGGCTTGTTTTTTGCAACCTAGAGGCCCACAAGAAATTTTGTTCAGCCTTTTCTTTCTATAAGCCAGGTGCTATGCTAGCCATTATTTTTAAAGAAATAAACAATTAATTAAAAGTAAGGAACACTAAATGTGGCAAATATGTATAGTGGTAAAGGTGTGATTAATGTTTATATATCATCAAGATTCATAGGAATGAATGATAGACAAATTATATGATTCTCATCTTTGAATCCAAGTTAAGCTTGCATTATTACCAGATTATTGTCAAACACTAATCAGTGGTCATTACAGTGTTAGATGGTAGCAACCCCTCAAATTCCTCCTCTTCAGTGCTGCTGCTATGGGTGTCCCCTCTTGCGTGGTCTTGCCACTTCTGCTACCTGTTACTGAGATGGTATTAGATGCTGGTTCATTTTTAGAAATGTAAGTCTCCAAACACTGCTGCTTGATATACATGTCCCACAATCATTAACAATATAAGTAGATGCATTAAAAACTCAGTCTGCATATTTGCAGGTAAGTAACTAACGGCTTCCATGGCAGTACAAGTCGGTGATAACTGATAACCACACACACTGTTTTGTTTGCCAGTAGTCAATTAGGTAATCATTCAGTCTAGAATGTAGCTATCCTACAAGTATACTGAAATCATCTCACATACAGTGAGATCACTCCTAGTAGTTACTTGGTGTTCCTGTGTATCAGTTATAAATCATACTCTGGGAGCAAGTCCCACAGAGATGTGCTACTACCTCCTCCAAAAATGTTAGATTGCCTCCTGTGAGAGACATGAGTTGCTTTCTGTGATTACGTATTCAGAAATATGCTGCAATGTTCTTGTTGATGTTGCTGCTCCTGCTGATAGTTTAAACCCTTTGCTGATATTTTTTTCACTATACTTTCTAACAATTTTCTTAGCCCTAACTTTCTCTCTCTTATCCTCCATGCTGCAACCCACCACTTGATCTATAGCATGTCTTTATATTCTTCAACAGAATCTAGTTCCCCAGAGTGATGCCTCTCTCCATCACTCTTCGGAACAAAATGATCAGAAATTTTATGTTGAAAGTTGGGGTCCAGCAAAGTAGCAAGAATGCATTCCTCAGTGCTTTTAATGGACACTATGTGAGGATTCTGCTCAAACTAAGTTAACTTGTCCTTCACTAGCAGGTGCACGTCTGTGCTGTCATTATTGTAAAATTCATCAGCCATGTTCATTTTTTTCTGAGGTAAATATATTAGTAGAAGAATCTTGCTAATCCCTGCCCCTACATAAATAAGCAGCTAGGTGGCCTACTCAAAATATTTCACCAGATCACATAGGTCCTATATTAGTTTTAATTGGCCAGTACAAATTGGTAAACATTTCCACCTCAGAACAGAAATAAGAGAAAATTTGTACTTCCACCTAGCGAGAAATTCCAGTGAAAAGTGCAATTTTTCCAATTTGTTTGCCTAACTCATTGCATTGAAATCAATGAGAAGACTGAATTTACATCCAACACATAACAAATGTACTTTATTTCCCACAGGCATAGGATAAAAGGGGTCTCAGGGTCCGACAGCATGCCCTTATGTGTTTATGAGAGGAACAGAGAGCAGCACATTTGTCAGCTAGTGAAGACAGGGTAATAAAACAGAGTTGAAGCTTAGTTTAGGGCGTCTTGTACATTTGTTCTCTGCATTAAGGGATTATGGGGGATAGGAAGGAAGAAAGGAGGTTGACCTCAAATACTTCAACATCTTGTGCGACTGACTGGGAAGCAGGGGCAGTTAGTTAATGAAAATAAATAATTACAACTAAAATAAATTGGTATGTAAAGTAACAGAGAGAGAGAGACCCTAATGTGATCTGTGACTGGGGCAGACTGATACTTGATGGGATATAGTATTTTGTAGAGGACAAAGCAAGACATCACACACAAACAGTTCTATGGTGTACTTTACAGTAAAAAGACACACAGCAGTTGAGTAAGGACAATAAAACACACAAGGGGTAGGCTGAAAGGATTAGAAATGACATGTGAGTAATAGTCTACAAACTCACTGCAGTTATGGTTGCAGCAGCATGTGATCCCTCTCCGACTACTGAGGAGGATATAGTCTGTCAAAGTTACTCCATACACATGTGCTACATTCAATTTTGATTTCAGTAACACTTTTTTAAGAGATTTCATTATTCTTCTCTATAAACAATAGCTAGTAGGCAGAATAGCAACAGGCTTAAAAAAAGGTGAAAGAAATATTGTTTGTGCTGTGCACTCTGCAGTACTCAGGCTATCCAAGCACAAGCCCTAAAACAAAATTAATTTGTAGTACTTAGCCTTTTTAGGCACAAGCCTAGAGGAAACATTGATCTGTTGGACTTGATTTAATTAATATATTTATTTATATATAGCACCACAAGTGTATGTAATGCTTTACAATTCAAGGGTTTAGACAATACAAGGTAACAAGGGCTTTGCAAAGTGAAATGCTGGAAGTGAGGTCCTTGCTTGAAATCTGACAATCTAAAGTGATGATGGAGACATACAGAGTACATAAAGGTCAAGTGCTGAATACAGTGCTAGTGTTCTGGGCAGGGTAGTAGACATAAATAAAGCAAATAATTTATAAAGTACCTAAGTTTTGCAAAGTCAGTGCCTTCTAGCATGTTTCAGTTTTGTTAAGGAGGTGTATTTTCAAGGTTGACTTGAAGACCATAAGAGTGGTGCAAGGTGGGAGGAAGAGTATTTCATGGATAAGAAGAAATGAGAGTAAAAAGGTTTGATACGTGAGAGGGCTGTAGACACAAAAGGTGCTGAGAGAAGACTGTCATTGGTTGATCATACATGGTAGAGGAGAGAAGGATTTGAATGACACTTGTACTTGTTAGAGGCCCAAGCCCTGAGGAAATATTGATTTGTAGGACTTAGAAAACTTGTTGGGCTCAAGCCCTGAGGAACAATTGATTTGTAGGACTTACACTTTGTAGACACAAGCCCTGAGAAAACATAGATCTGTAGAACTTAAACGTGTTAGGCCCAAGCTCTGAGGAACAACTGATTTGTGTGAAATAGATGTGTTAAGCACAAACCTTGAGGACAAATATCTAAGAAAAAAGATTAGAGCTGGGGCACTAAGTAATGTCATCTCATCTGCTAATTAAAGTTAATTACTGTAATGTATCAGACATTACAGGGTTATACTTAGACACACCCATGTTTGATCAAATGCTGAGATTAACCAGATTATAGTAATTAGCCCATTAGGAGTGAGGAGTTTCTAGTTTTAACTAATTGTTTTTAATATTATGTTTAACCCCTTAAGGACTGGCGTGCTTACGCATGGCTGGCACTTGAGGACCATGGGGCCGGGAGCCCTGAACTCCAAGACGTGCTGGGACCTGGTCCTTAAGTGCTGGACCCCTGTGAGGGTCCTGGCACGTCAGTGGATGTGAAGGGGTTAATAAAAGTTAAGTATTATTTACTTTCTCACAATCTTCTATTAGCTTTCATTTCACATTGGGTGATGTAACTTCATGGTCATTATGTGCCCTCATTAAGGTTTACTTTATTCTTCTATTTTTTGTGCAGTTACAAATCCTGAGGAAAGTTTTATTTGTAGGACTTTTTAGACACAAGCCCTGATGAAACATTGATCTGTAGGACTAGGAATTAGGGGTGGATGAAAGGTCCCATCATGTTGCCGCAAAAAAATCAGCGAAAATCACTTTGTTGTCCACTTTTTTGTGGAAAATTTGCTTTAATACCAGTAATTAAAATCTTCACATTTTTCACCCATTGGCAAACATTGTTTGCCATTTTTTTCAGTGGCTAGAAAGTTTACGTCCATTGATTTACATGTTTTTAGTCTTAAAAATAAGTGATGTATTCCAGGAAGTGAAACACCACAGAAGCAGCTACAGAGAGAGAGGTAGATGTGCTGTTCTGCTGTGATCTTTTTGAAAAAATGAGGCAGGAGAGGCTCATAGTGACCTTTATGTGTCCACTGAGTCTGAAGAGGAGGAGGAAGTGAGCACTACAGAACCAATGCTGTCCAGTCCCCTTAAATCACCCCTAGGGATCTTGGGGGATTTCATGGGAAGGGAGGAAGAAAAGGGTAGTAGTAAGAGCAGGGCAGGTCAGCTGCCTGTGCCTGCTGCCAGACATGCTGTGCCTGCTGCTACCATTACTGTGCCTGCTACCACCATTGCTGTGTCTGCTGCCAGATGTGCTGTCCCTGCTAATACCATTACTGTGCCTGCTGTCAGCTGTGTTGCCCCTGCTACCACCAGTGCTGTGCCTGCAGCTAGTACTCCCCCTGCTGCAACCAGTACTGTGCCTGCTTTTAGATATGCTGCTCCCGCTGCCACCAGTGCTGTACCTGATACCAGTGTTGAACCTGCTGCCAGATGTGCTGCTCCTGCTGCCAGTGCTGAACCTGCTGCCAGTGTTTCTTGTAATATTCAGGAGGGAGGGAAGGAAAAGATGATGCCAAGTGTGACAGTAGGAGACTCTAAGTTCTGAAAAAGCCAGAACTTGTGGCTAGCAGCAATAATACAACCACACCAGGAGCACAGGTCAGTTGCCTGTGCCTGCTGCTTGTCCTGCCAGTTTGCCTTCTTCAGGTCAACAAGAAATGGTAAGTGTGTAATAGAGCAGCAGCAGCATGGAGGGACTGGTGGTGGTGGTGGTAATGATGGTGGAGAAGCTGGGGTGGAAGAGAAATTGATGGTCTTTTTAGCATAAACTGAGAAGGAATGAGAGACAGAGATGGTGACGGGCATCACTACCTCCACCAGCAGTGAGCTTTTCGAATTTGCGGAATTTGCTACTGCTCCAATTTCTGCTGATCAAGAGTTGCAAGGGCAGCAGGATTCTGTTGACAGACTAATGTGCCACAGACCACCATGGACACAGTGGAAATGGGGTCAACAAACAGTAGCAATACTCCTGGTCTTAGTTGCAGTGCTGATTCAGAGGCAGTAGCAGCAACATTATTCTCTGCCCCAGACAGTGAAGGGGAATGTGGAGGAGGAGAAGAAAAAGGCCATTCCTCTCCACCTTTTCCCACCCCCCTGAAGTCGTGGCTATGGGACTATTTTTCTCTTGTCATGTGTCATTTGTGGGGTGCGAACAAGGGGCATAAGGACTAGGGGTGCACTGAAATGAAAGTTCTGAGCCAAAACTGAAAACAAAACTTTAGGATGCACTTGGCCGAGTAACATGACAGAAAATTGCTGGCAGTCAAAAGTTTCCAAGCACCAACAGAATCTTGTAAAACTGACTTAGAGATTGTATTATTCTTTATTTAGAGATGCATTTGTACTGAAAACAGACTCCAATAAAACACATCAGGGTGTCCTAGTTCAATCCTCAAATGCTAACAGCAGGCCATGATTTAATAATTTCTCTGACTTAAGCACAAGTCAAAATGAATGAGTTACTCCCATGTCCTTCCTTACTCAAGGATATTCTTAAATCCTGGCATATTGCTAGACCTCGTATATCCAACTTGGATGCCCCTGTACTTCAATTAATCATATAATTAGATAACTATAACATGCTGGGAAACTCGAAGCTTATTAACTATCTAATAACAAGGAAATACAATATGGGTTTGCAGAATAGTTTTAAATCTATGCACAACAAGTCGGATCCATCGGCATAAAACATGACTGGAACAGTCTTTATCACTAGAGAAGAGCAGTATGTTGGTGTCTGACAGTGAATGTGTCATGAGGGGTTGTCATCACTTACTATGGTATCTGTAAACAGCTTGGGGTCATTACAATCGGGGTGACTTAGTGTATTCTGCCCATCCCCTATCACTCACATGTGTCTACAGCTGCTAATAGCCACAGGCTTGTAATAAACCTCCAAGCTGAAGGGGCAGAAGACGGAGCAGATGGAGGTTGGTGCGGGTGATTCTGACTGCTGTCATAGCTGAGAAGACGATACCAGGCTTTGAAACATGATGGGACCATCACCTCAACAGCAGCAGGACACAAACATAGCATGTTATCACCGTGACTTTAAATACGTCATCGGTGCGAGACACAGGCAGCCCAGTGTCACCACGGAGACAGTGAGCCTTAAGTTAAGGCCAAGATACAGCACTGTATGGGCAGGGGGAACAAAGGCTGGGGAGTAAGTGAGAAGCAAAGCAGGCCAGAACAATGTCATTGTCCCACCCACATGATTATTTAACCAATCGCCAATTGCTTACTCCCGCGGTAATGATAAAGAAGCCAGTGGGATATTCTGGGTTGAACACCTACTTACTATTTATCCAATAAACCGATACGACCTCTAATCCAGGGCCACAGATTTTTGGCCATTTTTTTATTTAGGCTTTTTACCAAAAATGCCATTTTTGGCTGAAACATTTCCGCTACTGAAATTTCAGTGCACCCCTAGGGACAGCAGCTGTACTTGTTTTCTGGTGATATGGATAGGCTGACCAGACATCACCTTTAACCGGGGATGCATAGGAAAAATGCATACTGCAGGACTGCTTTGATTTCAGTGAAGTACTGAAAAATGGGTATTTCCTGTGTGTCCTCGGTTAAAGGTGAGATCTGGTCAGCCTATGTTTGGATAGAGTTGTGCCCGGTGTTATTTACCATACACACTGTGCACATTGCAGTTGCTTAGAAGAGGCACAGTTCCTGCTCTTAAGGGAAAAATTTCTATTCTATGAACAACACACTCATGATATAGGAGGGGGGCAGGTGGAGAAGAATTATTGGCCTTCTTCTTCTTTTCTCCACATATTCCTGAAGTGGTGGGGGCTACTTATGTTGCTGCTACTGCCTCAGGTGCATCAATGGAGCTAGTGGTGGCAAGTGGAACCTTCATCATCCATCACCCATGTTACTGATGTTGTTGATCCCATTTCCCATTAAGCTGCCTAATCATCCTGCTTCTAAAACATCACAGCAGCCACTTGACCCCAACCTCACTTTTGGTCTTCATATTGATAAATTAACCTCCAAACTTTATCCCAAAATAAGTACTTTCTTTAGAAACAAATCATGTTTAAGTACCCTGGTGTGAAAACGTATTGTACAACAGATGTTGCTGCCAGTCATAGACTATGGGGATTTAATATATGCTCCAGCTGCACAAATCCATCTTAGTATACTTGACACTCTGTATAATTCATTATGCCGCTTTATTCTCCAATGTAATTACACTACCCATCACTGTGATATGCTTGACAAACTAAATTGGTTAGCAATGAAATCTAGTCGTGCCCTTCACCTTTCTTGCTTAGTATACAACCCCTTCTCTGGATAAACTACCAGACTACCTGAGCAGTATGTTCATTCTAGCTATCCATACTAACTATAACCTCTTCTCCACTGCTAACAACTCACTGCATATACCACCAGTTTTTTTTTATAACTAAAAACAGAATGTAACTGTATATATTTTTTAATATGTATGTGAAAATGTTTCTCAGTTTGTGTAAATATGTAACCCTTTACTGAAAGCTATCCAGGATATACTTAAAAACGAGAGAAATCTCAGTGTATTCTTCCAGGTATTGAATTTACACACAATGCATAGCAAATATTATTTTATTTTAATGGGCGGGGACCATTAATAAATAAATAAATAAATAACACCCTCCCACCTCTTAAGAGATGCATGTGTTGGTACATGGAGTCTGGGGAAAGCATAAAAAATAAATAAATACAATAAAAAAATAAAATAAGAAGTTGGTAAGTATAGTGACAAAGACAAGGACCCCCTGATGTAAGCTGTGACTGGGGCAGATTGATACTTAAAGAGATAGAGAATTTTGTAGAAGATAGATGAGCATAGATAGTAGGCAACCGCAATCAATCAGAAGGCCGCCTACATACCAATCAGAATGCTGTTTACCTGTCAAAATGCTGGCGGCAATCCTCTTACTGCCCAACTAACTATGGTTAGGCAGGCAGCCTGACAGTTCAGTCTTTTCCATAGGATTTAGTTGGTACTGACAAGTGCCTTTAGTAATGCCCTAAAGCCCATTACAGGAATTAACCTCCACCAAACTGCCATGTGTGGTCAGCACACCATACAATGTGCAGTGGGTGGACAGGAACTGCCACATCCTGAAATCTATGGAATGGCTATTAGCTGGTGGGGGAGGAAAAGATTAATGAGATGGATCACTAGAAGATGTAGTTACATCTTCCCGCGGCTGCACCCTAGAGCAGGAAGATGATGGCGAGCCATGTTTTTCGCTCACCTTAAAACTTTCAGGCTCTGTATGGTTTTCTCTGTTTTTCCTCCTCTTTGATTTACACCTCGCCTCTAGTTGCCTTTGGAGAGAGTCAGGGAAAACAGCAACAGAGGTGTCCTATTTCTTTGTTAGGGGTTTGGCTTTAACATATTTCACATAAATGTCATGGTGTCTGTGTTTCATGTGTGTTATCAGGACAGTTGTGCCAAGGTGGGTTCCCTCCTGTCCCCTTTTCACAGAGTTTTCACAAATTGTGCACAGTGCTATTTCAGATGACTGCTGTGCCTGCCCCAAGAGAAAAATAGTCCCACACCCAGGACTATTTTCTGCTTGGAGAAAAAATTCCTGCCTTTTTTCTGCTTTTTCCCCACCTTTTTTGCCTCTTGTGCAATTGAAATCAATGTGAAGAAAAATTTTTCTCTACCACACGAAAGTTTTCTACAACCATATAAAAGTGTGTCAGGCTCTCACAGCATGCCATTTTGTGTTTGTGAGAGGCGAAAGCAGCACCTTGTTTGAGCTAGAGAAGATATGGGAATTTAAGTTTAGTTTAGGGAATCTTTTAGGTAGGACATTTGTTCTGTGTATTAGGAGAGTCAGTAGTGGTGAGACTGCTTGAGGATGTCAAGTGTGATGTAGGGTCCCCTGCTGTCACACTTGGCATCATCTCCTTCCCCCAAAAAAATCACAAGACACTCCGACAGGTGAAGCACTGGCAGAAGGCACAGGTAGATGACCTGACCTACTCACACTACTACCCTTGTCTTCTTCTTCTGCCCATGACATGAATTTCCTCGGTATATACGTGTTGTTGGAATATACATTTTTCTCTTGGGAGTAGGAAGGAACTGTGCCTTTGATCAACAACTGAAATTTGCACATAGGAAAATAGTGAAATTGGGGAAGAACTGGGAACAATAGACACATCTGCACTCACATCAAACAACTGACACAACTGAAAACAAACACCTTGATGCTTATGTGCAAAATCATACCCTTAGAAACCAAGTACTGCTGTCACTATGCCCCTTGTCAACTCTGCTAACGACACATGACAAGTAGAAGACTTAATAATAATGAATCATCCCTGTTACTAACTTAGTGTATTCTGTGTGATGGAATCTCCTCAGATGCTGCTTGATTCCTTGCTTGCAATTATACTTCACCACATTGCCGTGTGTGGTCAGTGCAGCACTCTATGTATGATGGGTAGATACAAACTGCTACATCCTCAAATCTACATAATTGCTGGTGGAGGAGTTAACGATGTTGGAGACGTCAAAATATTGTTATGTCTTCCCACTCCTGAACCCTAGCAGAAGCAGCTAATGACTAGGCAGGCGTTTTGCTTGCCATAGAACTTTCAGGCTGGGATTCTCTATTCTTCTTCCACTTAGATTTCTGCCTACATTCTTGGTGCCTTTGGGGACTCTGGGGAGAGAAAGAGCAACAGAGTCTCCTGATTTGTATTGTGGGGGTTTTGCTTTAGCGTACTTTTCATAGATGTCATGGTGTCTGTATTTGGTGTGTGTTATGAGAGCTTTTGTGCCAAGGTGTGGTGTCTGCTCCTTCTCTTTTCACTGACTTGTCACAAAGTGTACAGTACTCTCACTGATGACTGCACTGTACCTGCTCCAAGAGAAAAATAGTCTTACACCCATGACCTCAGGGGGGAGGGGAAAGGTGGAGATGAATTGCCTCTTTCTTCTTCTTCTTCTTCACAATCCCCTTTACTAGCTAGGGCAGACTATGCTGCTGCTCCTTCTGCTCCATCAGAATCAGCACTGGAACTAGTTCCAGGATTATTGCTGCTATTTGCATGTGGAACTTGTCCTAGTGCCACATAACTAATAGTGGACCCCATTTACATTGTGGCCACTGTGGTCTGTGGCACACTAGCCTGCTCATTATCAGCCTGCTGCTACTGAGACAGATCAATAGCTGGCCCTTGCAACTAAGAAGCAGCAGGAATTACAACAGCAGAAAACTCAGCAATATCACTGCTGGTAGGGGTGGTGGTGGTGCCCATCCCCATTTGCATATATGTCTTCCATTACTTTTTCTCTTTCTTATAAACAGGACCTCATTCTCTCCTCCACCATCATAGTCATCACCACCACTAGTCCCTTGCTGCTACTGCTCTATGAGAGTTGGACTGTTTGGCGGTGATGATAAATGTGACAAAGGGTTCCCTACTTTCATACTTGCCATTTCTTCTTCAGATGAAGAAGGCAGACTGGCAGCACTAGCAGCAGGCACAGGCAACTGATGTGTGCTGATGTTAATATTGTTAAACAATTCTGCCTTCTTCATCATCATGTCCAAGAGTGACCATGCCGGGGGAAAGGGAATCACAGGATCAGAGGGATGCTGTGGGCTCCTTTCACCGCTAATCTGGATGCTCATAATCACTTTCCCTTCCACCTCAGCATTAGCAATCAAGCTAATCCCAGCAGCTGCATCACACGCAACATCACCACCACCCACACCACTCACCAGCTGCTATGTGGTAGTAGTGGGATTGCCTGTAGTCCCCCTGCTGTCACATTTGCCATCACCTCCTCTTCCTCCCAAGTATCACAAGGCACACTGGCATCAGTAGCATCAGGCACAGTCAGCTGACCTGTCCTGCTCACACTGCTACCCACTTCTTCATATGCCTTTGCTGATGATTAAACAATTTTCCCCCAGATCCCAAGGGACGATGTAGAGAGATTGGGCATCATTGGGTCTGGGGAATTTGAGTTCCCAGACCCTTCCATGTTGGTGGTTTCTTCCTCCTCCTCTGACTCACTAGACACATAATGGTCCTTCCAGCTCTTCCTTTTCCTTTTAATCCAGGGGCTTATAGTGTTACTGTATGATATCCCACACTACGAGCTTCTGCTAGCTTTATTTTGCTAATTAAATCACTAGAAAATCAGCTTTCTCCCTCTCTGTATCTCTAGCTGCTTAGTTTTCTGTTTAACTTCCTGGAAAAGTCACATTTTTGGCACAAAAATGCAAAGTACATGTAGTAAACAGCCATTGAAAGACATAATGAAAACATTTTATCATATAGGCAAAAAGGAGACTTTTTAAGGGGTTCGCCAAGCGTTTGCTGTGCCCCGGACCTACCGGATCATCTGTGTGAAAAAGCAGACAGCCATGTGGTTTTCACAGAATTTCTCGTGGGAACACAATGGGACCTTTCACTTTTGCCCAGGTGACAATGATGTTCCCTTCCAGTTTTTCATCGTAGACTTGCTAATAGCCTTATTCTGCTCATTCAAATGCTGTACCATGTACAACATGGAATTCCACCTTGTAGGAACCTCCATTTTCAGCTGGTGATGGAGCAGGTTTTTACACTCTTGTATAGAATATAATGCATTGTGGTCACTGTAGGAGTGGCTAAAATGTGTACTCTTATAAGTAAATGGTTTCTGGATGGCTCAAATCAACAGGTCCATTATTATAAGATCAAAATAACTCACCAGACTTTGAGGCCTTTGCGGATCCGGTTCTGCCCCCAGTAGTCTCGACAAAGGCTTAAACAAACAAGATGACCACTGAAAGGGAACACTCAAATGGATCTGCCTTGTGTAGTAAACCAGTCAGATGAAAGATACCTAAAATCACAGTTTTATTTCTTCAAAAGTCAAATAAAATCCATAGGAACTGATATAAGTGATGATATCAAACACAAGAAACAAATACACGATCCACCTAACGCGTTTTGTATAGCACTTATTCGTAGCCTATAAATAAGTGATATATGAAACATTTTAGGCGGATTGTGTATTTGTTTCTTGTGTTTGATATCATCACTTATATCCGTTCCAAAGGATATTATTTTACTTTTGAAGAAATAAAATGTATCTTTCATCTGACTGGTTTACTACGCAAGAAGGATCAGTTTGAGCTTTCCCTTTCAGTGGTCATCTGAAGTGGCTAAAATAGGCACAAAATGTATTGGCGATATTCAGCATCTAAAAACAAAAAAAGAAAAAAAGATGATCCCAGCCAGCACTCCAGCTTCTCAAAAACTTAAAGTATTATGAGAATAATCTCTACAGTATCAAAAATTAGTATCAAAAAATACAATAATATAGTAATGAACACATAACCCTCATAACCCCCCCATATAAAAGAACCC
The DNA here is from genome assembly GCA_037306005.1 of Rhinophrynus dorsalis. Classification (NCBI taxonomy): domain Eukaryota; kingdom Metazoa; phylum Chordata; class Amphibia; order Anura; family Rhinophrynidae; genus Rhinophrynus; species Rhinophrynus dorsalis. Next base: position 325,371,321 of record CM074720.1, on the reverse strand, counting down.
CTCCTACCCCCCAATAACATACCCCTATACTCTATAGGATAAAAAACACATCAATCCTCAAAGATACACAGAAGGCACTAATACTGACTAATCCCATTGGCTGAGCCCAGCAAAAATAAAGTTACTAAGCTTCCAAGCATTAGTAAATGCAGTTCGAGTAAGTCTTTCAATCCGGACACTTGTTAGTAATGTGTTGATGATTCCCTGTCCTCAGATCAATGAACGTTACTTTTCTGAGGTTACACTGTTGACGGTGGTAATAACCCTGAAATCGAAGCACCAATCAAGCAACCACAGACACGGATGTTGTACATGGAAGCTGATTAGACCATGCTACTGATATTTAGTGCAGTATACTGGTATATGAGGGGACGCTGAAGAGAAAGAGAGGAGTCATAACTGCTGTCATTTCTTATGTGTATGAAGTGTTATCATTGACAGTAGTGAGAAGACGACAAACTGGTGAGGTTGATACTCATTATACATTTCCGTGTTTCTATTATGAAGGTGTGCATTCTATACCGAGGTGATTGAGGTCTTTTACATCGGCTTATACCCTTTATCTGTTGGTGCACTATGTATGTGCTCTATTTCTGGTGTGGCTTATGCAAAAGAGAAGAATCGATGCTTTACTAACAAGTGTCCGGATTGAAAGACTTACTCGAACTGCGTTTACTAATACTTGCAAGCTTACTAACTTTATTTTTGCTGGGCCCAGCCAACAGGATTAGTCAGTATTAGAGCCTTATGTGTATCTTTGAGGATTGCTGTGTTTTTATCCTAAAGAGTATAGGGGTATGTTATTGGGGGGTTGGAGGGGTTCTTTATATGGGGGGTATGAGGGTTATGTGTTCATTACTGTATTATTGTATTTTTTTATACTTATTTTTGATACTATAGAGATTATTCTCATAATACATTTTTGAGAAGTTGGAGTGCTGGCTGGGATCATCTTTTTTTGTTTTTTGATATTTCTATTATGATCGTTACAGCACCCTGTGTGTGTAACACACAGTAATACTTCTGTGGTTTAATTGTCTAGTGCTCACCATTAATTATATTGATATTCAGCATCTCCCTCAGGGTTTTGGTTTCTGAGAGGAAGCTGGTCACAACTAAATTTAAGACATGGACATGCACATGGTGCATGCATATATTAACTGTTCTCAAGGCAGCTATTATGTTGGAGCCATTATCAGAAGACACAAAACCAACTTTTAAGGAGTGCATTAAAAGCTGTTAATTTACCACCTGCTCTAGTTTATTTAACACATCGATGGCTTTGTGGGATTGCCTTTCAAAACTCTGCATACACTAAGTGGCATACCGATAATATGGGCTAGTCTGCTGCTGTCCTCCCTTAAGCCATCAACACTAGGATGTGACTTGTTATCATCAATGTTCTTAGATGGTTTATTAATATTACTGGTTGTGGTAGAACTTTCTTTGTGGCTTTGACAAACAGCCTCCTCTGAAGGAGAAGAATCACCATCATCATTTCCTGGACATTATTAAACAGTGACTGTGTGTGATGTTTTGCCCTTTATGAAACACTCTCTTTCTTCTGGTACCTGTATGCCTCAGTCACAGGTCATCTCAGGCTCCTTATCTCTGTCATCTAACAGTCAAACTATTTATTTATTTGAAATTGTTTTTAATTACCTGTCTCTATCACTGTCTACAAATAAAAACACACACCCTATGCAACTGCTTCTTTCCCTCTTAGCCTGTACCTAGTGTCTTGAAGATTTCAGCTACTGCTTTCTCTCTCTCCCAGTGTCACTGCAGTCTTCATTTTTTCAGTCTTACCATTGATTTCAATGCAAAAAGCAAGATGGAAAAAGACGAAAATCTGCACTTTTAACAAGAAATTTCCTGCTCAGTGGAAATGCCATTTTTTTACCTTTGTCACTTTGAGGTAAAATATTTTACCTATATGCTAAACCCAAATGCATGCACTTTCACTTCTTTGACTAATATAGGACACTCCTTTCACAACCTTGCACATAAAATAATGAAATAAAAAACTGGAGCAAACCAACTGAACCATAAGAGAAAATTAAAAATGCCCAATTATTTAAATGGTGCTTCTTAACTCCTTGGGGATTGAGATTATAGCAGCTCAATGCAGATTACCAATTGCACTTAATTTATTATTATATTATAGCTAGTATAAACTATTTATATATTTTAAAATTCTGGCAATAGTATGTTGATGAATGGAGCAGAACTTGTAATTTATGTTCACTGTTATAGAGATGCAATGAATGAGAGACCTTTCTAGCATTCAAGGGGTTAAAAGTCTCATTTAAATCAATAGGGAAAAGCCAATTTCCCCCTCTGGTGCAGTTCATTTGGCCCACAATTACTCCAAGTCTTCTAAATACAACCTTAGATATTTCCTGCTAATTCATAAAAGGACTAGTGCAAGTCATTGATACATATGTGAATGATAAAGACAGGTAAATATTAGTGTAATGCTTTGCATGTTTGTAACTTATCCATAGAAAATGTATTAATTAATCTACTGAGTAAATTTGCATATGACAGAAAAGAATAACGGAACTGGAATTAGACCTCTCACCTGCTGAATAATATCCAAATGTTCTTGTGAACTGCTGAAATTTTTCCCAATCTCAAATATACAGAAGGATTCTTGTTGGCAAGCATCCACCCAGCTCTGGTACTCTGTTGTCTGAGGAATCCTATCTAGAAAGATCCGGAAGGCTTCCCACACTGCATCCTGACAGACTGAAAACAAACAAATTCTGATTTGAGGGCACATTCAATAACACTTAAAAACTTGGAGGGTGATGTACTAAAAAGAAGTGGATAATTTCTGGAGCAAACCAACTGCATCATAAGGTACAAATAAAAATTACCAAAATTCCCACTGATTAAATGTAACTTTTAATCACTTGAATGCTAGAGGTGTCTCCAAAGCAATGTCACATTAAAAACACAAACAAAAACAAGCAGGAATTTTTATTTATCCCCTGTGGTGCAGGTAAAGTCCCACTCTGAATGTATTAATAGACTTTAAATTCCATATCTCCCTCATTAACCTCTCTAACCCCTTAGATGCTAAAAATGTAACCAACATGTATGCACTGTAGAATCTATAGTATTCAAGGGATCAACATCGGTCTGGGTAATGTTAACCCTTTGAGTGCCAGAGTGGTACGCAAAGCATCGCTTTGCAATGCCTTGCGTACCCCTCTGGCACTCAAAGGGTTAAGCGGCCGCTACCTCACTGCTCCACACGATGCAGTCTTGCGCAGTAGAGACTGCCTGAACGTGCGCAGTCTCTACTGCGCATGATGGCTTCTGACAAACATCCTAGCGAATTATTATATAGAATAATGTCACCACTTAGCCAAAAGACTGGAACACAAAATGTTGTATATTTTAGATTATCTCAAATCTCAGTGTGCAAACATATGTCTAAATTTTATTGCAGGCAAGACATATTATCACTGTCTTGTTCAGATTCTTATTCAAATCTACGGGGAAATCTGTACATAAAACCAGTGATTAAACTATCAATTGCACTGGAATCCAGGACTTCATGTCATCTAATATTTGTCTTATTCATTTGAAAAAATAATTGAGTAATTGTAGGGATAATCTGACCTAATAAAACATAAAATCCCAAATGATCAATTACCCATTACAAATTAAACAGCAATAACAACAGATATAAGAGATAAGAACACCAAACAGCACTTTGTGTGTCAGAAGGGTGACCAGAGCATTGTATCCTTCTGGCATGAAAGGGTTGTTGCAAATCCTTAAAAAGGATTCTTTTATCCAAAGAAATTTTGCAGCATAAAGTAGTATCCTCCTATATTATTATATTATAATTTGATAAGGATGTTTGTCAGAAGCCGTCATGCACAATGGAGATGGCTGCGCGCTGCAGTCATGCGCAGTACAGACTGCCCGTGCCTGATATGGAGCGGGGATCTCCGAATTCAGACCAGAGTCCTCTCTGTGCGCATTCCTGGGACCCTTGGTCCCAGGAAAATGCGCAGAGAGGACTCCGGACTGAATTTGGAGAGCCCCGCTCCGTATCAGCCGTGGCGCGTTCGGGCAGTCAGTACTGTGCATGATTGCAGAATGGCCCATCTGTACTGCGCATGACTGCAGTGCTGCAAGTGTTAGCCTGTGTACACGGGCTTTAAAACCAGTAGTGTTATAAAAAAAAAGAAACATTGTTTTCATTGTTTTTCTGCTTTGCATGTTTAGCATTACCTTGCACAACTTTTTTCGTTAAACATACACATTATATACATGGTAAATACAGTTATGCATATCCTGTTTTATCAGTCATATCAGTTGATAAGTACATATTCTAAACAACATACTCAATAACCACTAGATGTTGATATAATTTTATGATGCATGGGAGCATTGGATACTCTACTCCAGTGAGAATTTCCGCTTTTTTCACCTCTTTCTTGTTTGTCACTATGTTTTTCTTCTATACATAAGTTAAGGGTTATACAAGCAGACTCTCCATTTAATGAAAGACATATTTCTAGTTTAAACTGGTCTCTGTGAAGACCTGCAAAATAAAAATCTCTTAACCCCTTAAGAATGGCCGATCACACATGCGGCTGTCACTTAAGGACCACAGACCATTTTTTTTTTTTGTTTATTGCATCAGGTTCAGGGCTCCCCTAACGGCATGCAGCAGCACGGGGATCCCTGAATTGCATGACGGTCCTGGCATATCATGAGTTATTAATGCAAATCTACCCATGCCGTTCCAGGACCGTAAAGGGTCGTTAAGGGGTTAAAGGGGAGCTATGTACTAGATAGGGGTGGGTGAAAAGTGAAAAACGTTTCCTGCATTACTTTCACGAAAAACAGATGATTTTTCTTTTTTTTTTGTGAAAGGTTTCTCCAAAATGTTCCTCCTTTTTGCCTATTCCAGCAAATTTTTCACCTATTCCAGCACATTTTCTCCTACTCTAGTACATTTTTTTTGCCTATTCAACACATTTTTCTCCTATTCCACCACATTTCTCTGCTATTCCACCACATTTTTTCCTATTCCAACGCATTTTCTCCTATTCCAACACACTTTTGTCCTATGTTTAATATGGTGCAACATTTTCCAGCACAATATTACTTCTTCGAGGGCTGTAGTGGAGAAATAAATGGCTGGAAGTCAAAGTTGTGAGTCCTACAGCAACATATTCCTTGAAAAATGTGTTAGCATGCAGAGTGTGTTTGTCCTTTGCCCACAACACTTACTTCCTGCTGAAGAGACACTGGCACATATTCATGAGGATGTCAAGTGATTAAAAAAATAAATTACAACCTACAATGTGGCAGATGTGTATGGTAGTGGTGGTGGGGGACTGACATGGTGTCATTGGTGGGACCTTGACAAACTGCATCCACCCTGGGAGGAGAGGGATCATCATCATTTGTTGCACATGTTGCAGCAACCATTGCTGTAGTCAGTTTTTGTACTACCACTTTACTCCCACATCCCTGCACTGCTCCACCGTTCCCACTCCCGCTTGTGCATTTGCTAGACATTACTCAACTACTGTGTGTGTTCTTACGCTCTGCAGTACACAACTGATGGAGTGTGATGTCTTGCCTTGCCCCTCAACAAAATTCTCGCTCAAATCTGACCCAGAGCTCACATTATGCTCCCAGTCAGCTGTCTAATATATTTATTTGTTTAATTTTTTTCTTATTATTTAATTTATTTTTTTAAGTTGTCCATCCTATCTTATCACATTTAGTTAAAAAAAATTATATATATATATATATATATATATATATATATATATCAACTAAAAACAAAATCAACAACTTCTTTCCCCAGATTTCCCCAGCACAGAGACAATAAAAGCAAAATCAGCAAGCAATATGGTCTCCAGCTGCCTGTTTCTTGACTGTCGGTCACACCACATTTTGGGGTATTTGGGGTCAACCTCCTTTCTCCCCCAGAGTGCCTCTAGACTCCCCTAATACAGAGAAGAAATGTCCTACCTAAATGTCTCCCTAAACTAAGCTTCAATTCTCCTTTATTTGCTTATCTTCTCTAGCTCAAAACCATGCTGAAAACAGAATGGCATGCTGTGAGAGTCTGACACCCCTGTATACGGTTGTAGAAAACTAGAGAAAACTTTTGTGTGGTGGAGAAAAATGTTTCTTCTCATTGATTTCAATGCAGTGAGCTAGGTGAAAAAAGCGGGAAAACAGCACTTTTCGTGGGAAATATTTCGCCAAGCAGAAAGTGCCATTTTTCACTGATTTCAGTTTGAGGCGAAACTTTTCTCCCATCCCTAATACTAGGCATTCATTCTCTTGCTTTTTTATCTCATCCTGACACTAGGGAATGGGTACAACCAATGGAATTTTGTCCAGAATTTCCCAAATTCATAGGTAACCCAGGAATTTAAGTGGATATAGCAGTATTTTATCATGGGCAGTTTTTTTCATTTATTTTGGGGGGGAAGTCATTTTGGGGGAGACTGTATGCTAAAGAAATCTGTATGCAGCCTAATACATTGTTGCCAATCCGTCATCCTTCGTTACAAAGTAGCAGTTATAGCAACCAACAGATTTGACTGAATTCAAACAACTCTGGGCCCTAACAATGACTATGGGGATAATCAAAACCAAGCATTAGGTCATACTGGAGCAAAAATCCCATCTGTGATGCCCTTATTTTCACAAGAATAATGACCAGCAGAAGATATGAAATGCTTTTTTTATAGCCTTTCAATGTTTTGTAAGATACAGATATCTATTTTCTGATCCTCAGTCAGCTGCTTACAGGACCCCATGTTTCAAGGGTAGCACAACACTCTGAGAGGTTCAAAGAGTCATGGAATTTATTAAGCTCCTGAACTGTCATCACAGTTTTAGATTTAGGTCTAACAAGCTAATTAAGTTCTGAGACCTTAGAAAAATAACAATAGTGGGACAACTGGAAGGGTGCTCAAATTTTGCACATGCTACATTTTCTGGGTTTTTTCCCCCACATCAGTTAAATCCAGTAAATACATAGTATCTCTGCATAAAAAATTGAAGAAATCTGCCTAGTTTAAGTTTGTTCATTTAGGAGGTGGGGTAACTACTTTTCACTTACAAAATCAACAAAACATGTAATTTGGCCAGGGTGCCCAAACTTTTGCCTAGAACTGTAGCCTGGATATAGTTATAGTCATTTCTGGTAAGTGGGTTTTGCAATGTGTTGTACATCTCTGTTTCATAAATGGTTAATTTTTAGTTTGATGCAAAAGAAATACTTGTTGGCTTGCACACTTTTCTTGATGCTAATGTCAAAGCATTCATTGTGAAGAAATGGAGATTTGTTTAAAATACAAGGGTACTGTGATATTTTTTTCTCTTCAGGTTTTTCAGCAAAACAAAATAATATCATAAAGGATTGTATATGTGGAAATGTATAACCTAGGGGTAGGCACCATTTGGCCTTGGGATTTATTTTTAGCAGTGGTAAGTGTGATGGTGGGTTTGTATGTCTTTTATTCCTTTAGGCCATTGATGTAGAGAGCCAGCACCTTAAGGACACCTCTGGATGCCATACGAGTGGGTCGGTTGGAAGGTGGCATCCTTCCATGTTTTTTTTAATTAATATGGGGACTTTGGACCCCTTATTAATGTTTTATTGCACTGAAAAATATAAATAGTTTGACTGGCCCTGTGCATTACAATACATTTTTGCACCTGGTTTTAGATGTTTGAGTGCAACAGACTACTTTGTGGTTATTATTATTTGGGAAATGTATATGGTCAATGTGAAAAGACACCAATGGACTTGAAAACACTATATAGTACTGTTGTCTTCTTTTCTTACTGGCTGGAACAGTGAAGGTAATATATTATCCATTATCCTAAACATGTTTGAAAAGTAAGTTTTTGGTGTGTGAATGTTTGCAAATAATGGCTATTGTGAGTGAAGTTGTGTGGGGGGGAACTACTGTGGTTAAATGTGAGTGGGGCTACTGCACCATATATATATTTGGTAAAACATTTTTCTGGAAATACACATTTTATAGTTTTCCCCTGAAAGCCATATCAGCTATAAAATGAGCTGATCATTTGGCTCATACCTCTGCATGGAAAGGATGGGAGGAAGAGATTCCACACTCAGGGAGTAGGAGAAATGGTGGTTAAGATGCACTCTGACCAGTTTAAGACTTGTAGACCATGTATTTGCTTGTTTATGAAATCCTACATTAGCAAATGCAGGCAATGGGTGGATGAGAGGAAATAAGCCTTCCCCAAATACCATGCATATGAGTGGAAAGAATACTTCCCCAAATGCTGCTTAGGGATTATAAAATCCCCCTCTGGAATGACGATAATAATCATCCTGGATTCTTATGTTTTCTTTGAAATTCTTTTCTAAGCTTTTACTTTGGCTTTCTAAATTGTCATATTTTAGGTCTGCCTCAGCTCATAATTTAGCATCCAGCAAACAGCATCACTTGTAATAGAAAGTAATGTTAGGGGATATTTTGCTTGTTCTGTGAGAAGAAATATTGCAAATCAAAATGACAAAACTGCACATTATATCCAAATACAGGCTGCAAGTCACTAGGAAACAGCATTAAAGGCTATTTTTGCCTTAAATATTGTTCTATCACGCAGCAAATTTTATCACACCAAATAAAATTGATTCCAGTATTCACTCAGATAGGATCGTATTCCATTACATGTGGAAATTTAATGACCGGATTTTCTCTGAAGTATTCCTATTATGGTCCAGGGGGAAATAGAAAGATACAACTAGTAATAAACTATACACAGATGATAATAGAATCTGTGGTTGATAAAGAAGTAGGATTGACTAATCTTCCAAACACAAGTATCACATATCCTTAGAAATTGATTAGAATATGTATGCCTGTTAAAGGAACCATAACCTAATAAACCCCCCACTTGCCTTAAACTGAAAATTCATAATAGCCACTATGAATCAGGTCTGTGTAAGCTGGTTCCCAAGCTTACTCTTAAACTACCATTACATATTCCATTCTGTAGCACTCCTCCCGACTGTCTTGTTAGGAAGCCTTGGCTTTTGGGATTCTTGAGTCCTGCAAAAGTAACGCTCTCTTGCTCTCTGGTCATAATATCCCTGAAGACCTAATCCACATATATTTGATTCCCAGTGACCAGTTAGATTTTTTGATAAGATTAAACCAAAGGATAATTTAGTAAAATGAGGTTTTAGTGGGGTGAATGTATTTATTTGCAAGTCCGTCACCAGGGTATGCACTACAGTGTATACCAGAATATAATCCTGCCATTGTTAGAACTTTAATACCAGCAAGCCCTTTATCCAGACCCAGATTAGGAAAATGGCATGCTTTTACTCCAGTGCCTTGTTTATTTAGATTGATAAAAACAAAGGTGTAGAGGAAAGGAACACTCTGAAATGAATGAATTGAACCATTTTCCCTTGGAGGCTTTAAGCAGAGGTAATCTGGCATTTGTGGTTTAGTAAACTGATATTATGCAGGGACTCAAAATTGATTCTAACATGTTCTTGCACAGAATCACCATTGTACATTCACCCCAGTGTTACTTTAAGAATAATTAATGTTAGTAAAATCAGATAACCTCTGAATAAGGAAGTGTATCGTCTCAGTGTGCAGACTAGGGCTGAATGGTTCTTATCTGCCATCAAATTTTATGTTTCTGTGTTAATTTGGTATAATAAGAGAAATAAGTATAATATGGTTATCTTCCATTACCTTAGAGTGGAGCTGTCACTTTGTAACAGGTGATTTTGAAAGAGCTTTCTAAAGTACCTATATCTATTTTGTTCATTTATTTATAACAATAGTTTATGAAATATCTGTATTTGTCAGTAGGTGAAGATCTGGCAGACACTGCTACACTGCTCCTGATCTCAAATTCCACTCCTACCACCTGACAAATTAATAAAGCTAACTATCTTATAGACTAGACTAACATAAATACTTGTTCTTTTTGAAAGCTTTTTCAAAATCACAATTTTTAAAATGATACTATACACGCGCACACACACACACACACACACACACACACACGCACACACACACACACACACACACACACACACACACACCTTGTTAGTAAATATTGTTAAGCAAGGCACAGAGAAAAAGAACAGCCTGAAACATATACACTTCTCACTGCCTTTACTTCAACTGAGTTAGCCTTTTAGTCAGATGAGAAAAAAAATATATATTTTTTCAAATGTAAAATATTCCATATGTTATAAAATTTATGCCATATTCACCTAGAAAACATTTTCTTAATTTTCAGTATGTTTTAACTAATTATTTTTGCTCTGGAAATACATTATTTGGATTTATGCTTCCTCTTTATTTAAGCAGATTATTTTGTCAAACTCAAAATAAAATATTGCTCTATTTTTTCAGCTTTACTTTGTGAAATATGACATTTAATAGTTATATTGATCCAGGAAAAAAAATGATTTATGAGATTATGAAGAAATCGGCTATACTATATATTTCCAAGACACATATTCCTATTTTCTAGATGCAACTGAACATATCCTCAAGTACATAATTCAAAAGATCTGAGGTGAATTAACTTCTCATTTTAGATTTGACATTTCCCACAGTCTCCTCTCCGTTGCACTGGACTGTAGTTATTAACCCCTTAGATGCTAGAAAAGACTCCAACATATATCAAAGAAATGCAGTGGAGGCGTTTCTAGCAACCAGGGCCTAAATCACTGTTATCACATCCTAAAGTAACAACATTTTAATGAACAGTAAAACTAGATACAATCTAAGATGGGTCCAATAGGAAGAAGCAATTGATTGCTCCATGGAATTAAAGCTTGCTTTTTTAATGCTATCTTGCATGCACTGCAAAGCTGCACTCAGCTGATTTAAATGGGCATTTTACTCATTGAATATTAGAGATGTATACATTGTATTGCTTTGCAATGCATTAAAGACCTTGCTTGCATTTGAGTGGTTAAAAGTACCATTTAGATCAATGGGAATTTTTATGCGTCCCTTATAATTCAAATCATTTACTCCAGAATTGCTACACTTCAAAGTACATATTCAGCCCAATAAATAGTTTTTTTAAACCCTGTGAACTAAAATAAAATTATTCTTCTTTTCTATGAACTGCTGCACATGCCCACTGTTCATTTTACCTCTAGATGAACTAAAATGAGTCCGTTTATATATATTTATCTCAAAAGTGTTGTAATTCCTACCTAAATAAAAAATAAAATATATCAATAAAAACCCAAACACCTAATAAAATGTAGTTCCCCAGGCCCTCTAAATTCATCTGGCGGGTTATGCACTAAGGTGTGTTAAAGAGGTGTTAAAATGGAGATGAATTCTCTGATGATATCACTTCTCCAATTCTCATGTTATTCTATAGAGCCTATATATTAACATCTCCAAAGTACGAGAAATCTTAGTGCATTGGTTCCTTAGAATAACATAGGACTTGGAGAAGTGATATCACTGGAGAAGTCATCTCCACTTTATCACGCCTTAGTGCACCTCCCCCGGTCTCCTCCAGGAGCACTGTAAGTAAAAACGGAGACTGAAATTGACTGCTCCAAGACTGGCACTGTCTCTCTCAGCCCCCAAAGCAGCTCTCTGATACACTAAACAGGTCACATGTACCGGTGCGTCAGAAAGACTAAAGTGGTCCTTAAGGGAAGATTACTTCTCAGGACCCTGGTCATTTAGGGGTTAAAGGAGCAGAATGTGCTGAGGGGGCTGGTGGGATTTTAGAAACTGGCATCACCAGAGTAAAAGAGATTGACAGCAACAATAGAAGCTCTGACAACATCCATTTCTCTCTTACTCTCATATCTGTCTATCTGTCTATCATGAATAAGAGATGTAAATATGAATAGAAAGTACAAGCATAAAACATGAACCTGTTTTATCTTCTTCCCTTAACATGCCAATGAAATTGTTTCAGTATTGTCCTATGAGGCACTGTCCTTTTTTCAACTTTGACCAGCATTGGTAGTAAGTAATGAAAGGCATTTTTAGTTTTTTACTTTTCAAGTATGTAAAATATAAACATACATTTAGAAAGCATCTACAGTATCTGCAGAACTAAATAAATTCCACGCTTCAGACTTATTTTCTCTGTATGTCTCCTTATACCACTTTAGATTGTAAGCTTTTGAGCAGGGCCCTACTTCCAGTGTTTCACTTTGTTAAGCACTTGTCACCTCGTATTGACCAAACTATTACACTGTAAGGCTCTGCATACACTTCTGGCACTATATAATAATACCTGTTCAGTCAAATGTATTATTCAGAGCTTGGCTAAAGCTAGCTCTGTTCATTGCTCCTGAACTCTGCATGGTTCAAATGGAGCCTAAACACTGTGATAACATTGAATTCAGGCTCCATTTGCCATAGGCACTTTGTTTAAAATTCATATAGACAAAATTTACATCTACATTAATTCCTTGGATGAGCAATGATCTAGATATCTGTTTAACACCTAAGCAGTGACATAAAAATGATGATCCCTAGAGCCTCAATCATGACATTATGCAAATTAAAATAATTAGTTTTATTTACCTCTTAATCTGTAGTAAGCCAGATGGCTGGCAAGGATTTGATTTAATGATTCCTGTGGACAGACTTTAACACCTGTTGGAAAAACAGCTGATCTCTTTGTTCTGTGTCCTCTTAAATCAAACAGCTGTCTGATTGTGGATATTCTGGGTTTCTTCATAAATGCATCTGGTTTTGGAAAATCTCTTAAGAGATTTTCAGCATACCCTGATATAGAAGCCATTTCTGCAGATAAAAATAACACAAATTATTATTAATTATTATTATGCAATAACATTTCTGAAGGTATTGTACACTAACACAAGTACAGTTGTTTTCAAATAAAGGCAACTGAAAAATATAATTTTCCCACATATGTTTTGAAACTGTACAATTAATATGCACAGTAATCAATAAAGATTGCTTTCATCACCTTAGATAGGGATGGGTAAAAAGTCCTGTTTTCTTTTAGCAGAAATTTCTCCAGATGGAATATTCATTTACATTTCTGCCTTTTTGCTACAATAGTGAACTTCACATGGGAGCTTGGCAATTTCTACTTAAAGGGATAGTAATACTTAAATATTACTAATCTCCATACTGTAGTAATGTTAAAAAGAATGTAATTGTCCCCAGTTCTTATGGCCACCAGAATTTCTTCTGCAATACTAATCCTGAAGGACTATTTATTACATAATCACTAGGTCAGGAGCTATATGATGCAGTAGTACTAGTAGTAGATGGTGCACAGCTAGGCTTGTTGATGTTGATCTCTGTTGCTGCTTACTAAGAAGTTGTGAGTGTGACTGGGTGGGGATTAGAAACAGTGACAGAGATGAAGATGATGCTAAGATGATTGTGTATTTTTAGGCCTGCTTACTTGTCCATAAATTCCAGCTGATCTTTCTAAGAGATTATAGCATATTGCTCTTTTTCAGCAGTGGAAGAGTCTTTTTCTTTCAGTACCAGCTTTTTGTCATTTGATAATTACTCTCTAATTGATCTGTATCAAAATAAGGGGAGGGGCTTGAAGAGACATATTCTAAAGTAACATCCTTAATAATTAGATCAACAACACCAGCATCATCATTTGATTGTAACAAATCCCCCCCACACCATTTGAAAATCTTATTTTTACTTTTCCCTCTTAGATAATTGTATAGAACATTGATGACTAGTTTGCATCAGGGTGTCATTGCTATCACTGTCTGATGCAGCAGTTGGTCTCACTACTGCTAAAAACTTCTATGCTATGTCAACAACACTAGAATGGGACTCTTCATGTAAAAAGGCTTAGTTCTTTTACTAGTGGAACTTACCTTTTTTACAATCACACTCCTCAGGAGCATGAAAATCATCAGCATTTATTGCACAATCTGCAGCAACTATTGCATTTGATTTCAATTATAAGCACACACATCCCCCCTTTTCTATAAATTCTGTCTCCCCTGAACAGGGATTATCCCTCTATATTTACAGCCCAATCATGTGCATCATTCCACCATGTTTCAGTTATACCAATGATGTCCAAATGCTCATTAACAACCAGCAATTCTAGTTTTCCCATTTTATCTATTATACTTCTTACATTTGCCAATATACAATTAGTTTTGAAGTCTTTACACATTTTGCCCCCTACATTACTTTTTTTTCTTCATCTTCATTTAATAGGAGTTCATCCCTATTGCCTACATTTACCAACATCCATTTACTCGGACCCAGTTTCTATCTACCCAATTTTTGTTATTTATCCCCCCCCGCTTTCCTAGTTTAAAAGCTCCTCCATCCTTCTTAGCATTCTATCCCCCAGCGTGGTGGCTCATATATCATTTAGGTGCAATCCATCACTTCAATATAGATTGTACCCAAGAGCAGTGTCAGCCCAGTGATATAAAAACTCCAAATCCTCCTTCCTACACCAATACTTGACTCCCTGAGCTCCCTTCAAGTAGTGTTTCAGAAAACACTACCCTAGATGCCCTTACCTTGAGCTTGCACCCTAAATCCCTGAAATCATTCTTTAGGGACCTCCATCTTCCTGCTACTTTGTCATTGGTACCAATATATACCAAGACAGCTGGATCGATTCCAGCCTCTCCCAATATCGTATCTGACTTGATCACAGTTTTCCAAACCAGAGTACCCTGGGAGACAACATACTGTTCCTGTCGGCAGATAACTCTATCTACCCTCCTAATATTAGAGTCCCCCGTTTATTCCAGACTAACTCAAGTTGACTGAAAAAAGACATGTGTCCATCAAGTTCAGCCCATGCCAAAAACACCCCTGTTGATCCAGAGGAAGGCAAAAAAGCCCTCTGGAGCAATTTCTAATTTAGCCCCAAGTGGGTAAAAAAATTCCTTCCTGACTCCAAATGGCAGTCAGATAGTTCCCTGGATCAACATCCTATCTGCTTTGGCATTTGTCATAATTTTCAATGCTGTTCTGTTTTAGATAGGCATCCATTGCTTTTTTGAAAGCAGTTGCATTATCTGTAAGTACAACATGCCGAGGCAAATAATTCAATAGCTTTACCACCCTTACTGTAAAGAATCCTTGCCTTTGTTTTAGTCAAAAGTGCCTTTCCTCTGGTCTTAATGGATGACCTCTTGTTCTTAGCTCAGCTCTTTGAGTAAATAATTCATTGGCTAGTTCTTTGTATTGACCTTGAATGTATTTGTAAATGGTAATCATATCACCCCTTAGATGACTCTTTTCTAATGTAAACAAACTCAGTTTGGCTAGTCTCTCTTTATAACTTTGATCCTCCAATCCCATTATTAGTTTTGTTGCACGCCTCTGCACCTTTACCAGTTCAACAATGTCTTTTTTAAGAACTGGCACCCAAAATTGTACTCCATATTCTAGATGAGGCCTAACCAAGAGGTAGGATAATATTACCATACCTTGCATCTATACCTCTTTTTATGCAGGCTAGTACCCTATTTGCTCTTGCACAGCTGAGTGATCCTGCACACCGCTGTGAAGTCTATCATCTATCAGTACTCCTAAATCTCTCTCTAATGATTCCCCTAGTTGTTTCCCATTTAGAGTATATGTAGCAAGTATGTTTCATCTGCCACTTTTCTGCCCATTCACTCAGTTTATCTAAATCTTTTTGCGGAGAAAAAACATCCAGCTCTGTGTGTATTTCCTTACATAGCTTAGTGTCATTAGCAAAGATTGAGATGTTCAATTCCCACTTCTAGATCAGTAATAAACTCTCAGTCTCTGAGAAGGGTCAAGGGAGGTGATAGTTTGAGAACGGGTCAGGATGATCCGGTCCACAGTACTGTAGAGTTCGAGACTGGGTCAGAGGGGATTCGGAGATTCGAGGAGGTTCAAGACTGGATAGGTCGGTAGTTGGACTACAACCCCACTGTTCTCTGCTGGAAGGAGATGGAGGGATATCGAAGGAGTTTGAGACAGTATCGTATGGTCGTCAGACTACAAGACAGAGTTCCCCTTAATCGAAAGTTTTGGGGTATCGAAAAGGTTTGAGACAGGTTCGAAGTCAACGGACTACGAGTCCTCTATTCTCTGTTGGTTCGAGGTCGAGAAGTATGGAAAGGTTCGAGCTAGAACCGGAGGTCAGCAGGCTACGAGTCCACAGATCCCCTTACTCGGAGATGGAAGCTGAACCAACCAGATGTCGGGGTTGGACCTGAGGCCCAGTAGAACTGGAAGCAGGTAAGGGGTATTTGAGTTCCTACACCCTTGACTGGCCGGGGCAGTCACCGGAGCAACCGGTGATGGCAACCCAAACCAATCGGAGCCCCAGAGGTGTAGGATCGAGTTGACTGGAACCAAACCTTGAAAGCAGCTGGAGGGACTCTCATTGTGAGGCAGAAAGTTCTGAAGGGGAAGCGTGGTCCGGGATAGTAAAGGTCAAGCCGTAATCAAATCAGGAGCCAGAGGGACAGACAGAGACGAGGTCAGGCAAGGCTGGGTCAAGATCCAGGGGTAGAAGACAAGAGACTCGGTCGGTTTTCAAGCAGGGTTCGGTACACGGAATCAGCAAACATGGGAACTCGGCGACAAAGGTTTTCTCAGACTACTGGCGCTAAAATCGAGCGAGGCTTGATGGTAGACCCAGGTACATAAAGCCTGCAGCTGCCAATAGAATTGAAGGTAGGAGGAGTGGTCAGGAGCAGCATGACATAAACAAATTAAAAAGCATTGGGCCCAGGACTGAATCCTGTGGCACACGACTTATAACTTTAGACCAATTTGAAAAGGTTCTATTTACAACTCTCTGCCATCTATTATTTAACCAGTTCTCAATCCATGTACAGATAACATCGCCCAAAAAGCCTTTTAATTTATGCAATAACCTGTTGTGAGGCACTGTATCAAAGGCTTTTGCAAAATCCAAGTATACTACATCTACAGCAATTCTCCTATCCAGATTACCACTTACTCTTTCATAAAATGCAAGTAAATTAGTCTGACATGATCTATTCTTCATGAAACCATGTATCACGGTGCCCATGATTGCTGCAATACTGTGTCTATCACCTATAGGGGGCTCCCATTGGCTGCTTGCCTTTAACCCGCCTCATATTGCCTATTTAAGCTAAGCTTGGGCACCCTTTGGTTGCCCTGTCTCTGATTCTTCCATTACCACCATGCTACAGAAGCTTCATTGACTTCTCTGCTGAGTTCCTGTGTTACTGTTCCTGAGTTTGTGCTGTTCCAGTGTTTGCTGTCTGCTGTATTGGTTCCAGTACCTGTTCCGGTTGAGTCTCCTGTCATTGCTGTTTCCTGCTGCCGGTCTCCGTTATCGTTCTTGATTCGGTTGGACATCCTTGCTGATTCCTGTAATTTCCTGAGCCTGGTTCCTACAGCGGTGGCAACATTGTTCCTCGGTCGCTTGACGACATACCGTCTGTTGGCTCCCAGCGCGCGGGCGCTGGTTCGCTCCATTGCCTCACGGCATTACACATTGACCTCTGTTGGCTCCCAGTGTGCGGACGCTGGTTCGCTCTCAAGCCTTGCGGCTATATTATACAAGTCTGTTGGTTCCCAGCGCGCGGGCGCTGGTTCGCTTCATTGCCACACGGCATTACACATTGACCTCTGTTGGCTCCCAGCATGTGGATGCTGGTTCGCTCTCAAGCCTTGCGGCTATATTATACAAGTCTGTTGCTTCCCAGCGCGCGGGCGCTGGTTCGCTCCATTGCCTCACGGCATTACACACTGACCTCTGTTGGCTCCCAGCGTGCGGACACTGGTTCGCTCTCAAGCCTTGCAGCTATATTATACAAGTCTGTTGGTTCCCAGCGCGCGGGCGCTGGTTCGCTCCATTGCCTCACGGCATTACACATTGAACTCTGTTGGTTCCCAGCGTGCGGACGCTGGTTCGCTCCTTTGCCTCACAGCATTACACATTGAGATCGGTTGGCTCCCAGCGTGCGGACGCTGGTTCGCTCTCAAGCCTTGCAGCTATAATATACAAGTCTGTTGGTTCCCAGTGCGCGGGCACTGGTTTGTTCCTAGGCCTCTTGGCTTACTACTCAGGTATACTGTTGGTCCTCAGTGTGCTGTCCAGTCCTAGACAGCTATTACTCTATCTATACCCAGGTATTGGGGTACATAACTTACTGGTATATTTGGGCTGCGTATT
The DNA here is from genome assembly GCA_037306005.1 of Rhinophrynus dorsalis. NCBI lineage: Eukaryota > Metazoa > Chordata > Amphibia > Anura > Rhinophrynidae > Rhinophrynus > Rhinophrynus dorsalis. The sequence continues at coordinate 325,353,132 of CM074720.1, read as the reverse complement.
ATTACTTTACATCTTAGACTGTCATTATCATCTGACAGTTATTGTAGCCACTCCGGTTGACACCTCCTCCTTTGGCTGCCCTGCCCGGTATATTGGTAAGGCCGGCAGAACCTTCCATCATTCCATCTTAAGGTTGCCTTACCCGGTATTGGCAGGGCCAGTAGAGCCTACCCTCTCAGGGTTCCTTCAGGCTGCCCTGCCCGGTATAATTGCAGGGCCGGTAGAGCCTGGTTCAGCTGGTTATCCATTAGGCTGCCTTGCCTGGTATATTGGCAGGGCCGGTAGAGCCTGTGTACTCCTGACTGCCATTTGGCTGCCTTGCCCGGTATATTGGCAGGGCCGGAAGAGCCTGTATACTCTTGACTGTCATTTGGCTGCCTTGCCCGGTATATTGGCAGGGCCGGTAGAGCCACCTTTCTATTGCTTGCCCAGGCTGCCTTGCCCGGTATATTGGCAGGGCCGGTAGAGCCTGATTCTATATTGCTATATCTACTTGCCATTCTATGTATTGTACGTATGTGTATGAAATCCTATGGGATTATCTTTAACTTTTCAATAAAGTTGTGTTTTTACCTAACCTTACGTCTGAGAGTCGTAATAAACCGTGACACCATGAGGGTTCCTACTAATAATATTTTTTGTCTTCAAATAGTTCTGAATAGTGTCAGTTAGTAACCCTTCTAGTATCTTACCCACTATGGAAGTCAAGCTCACAGGTCTATAATTTTCTGGTTTGGATCTTGCTCCCTTTTTAAAAAATGGAACTACATCAGCTTTCCTCCAATCACAAAGTTCAACCTTTGCCACAGTATAACCCAGAAAATGAATATTATATAATCCTTCCCTCTGTTTACCAGAACGTCCTGTTTAACCTACTGTTAAATATATATATATATATATATATATATATATATATATAGCCTACAACACTATTTATTTCCTTTTAGTACTGAATGATACTCCTGTGTTAGGCATCTGTTACCAATCACATTGAGTTTTCTTGAAATTAATTGAAATCACAAAGTCCATTTTGCAAAATGTGAAGCATTTTTTCTTACAGGTTTGAATGTGTATTCAATTTCACTTTTCATATGGAGTGAGAATGTCTTATCTTGATAAGCAGATGGAAGCTTGCTATTTGATGTTAAGGGTCTCTAAAGTATGGATGGGAAACTATAGTTATGTATAATGGGGTTTTCATGAGAACACATGCTCAGTCAGAACAACTAAAATTGTAAATACATGTATCAGCACAAGCCTTCAACATATAGGAAATCCCACATACCTTTGTTTCCTGAGAGGGTGTATAGCACGGACATCACTAATCCTATGACATCACTCTTACACTCCAGAAGCTAATTTTGTTATAAGGGGTCAGTAAGATTAATTAGAGAATTAATCTTTCAGTTTATACGTCTAACTAGTATAACCCTGTGTGTTCTCTTCAGATATAAAGGGATCTGCTCTTCTCTTAAATATAAACATTGTATCTACCTTTACCACATCCCTGGGCAAAGAATTCCACAAATGAGAAGACCATGCTTTAAAGAACCCCTCCATCTCCTGAAGTTAATACTTCATCTCTTCTAATCATAAGGGGTGGTCCCTAGTTATTTGATCAGGGTGGGGAAGCACATTGTATATGTTATTCCTCATTTAACCCCTTCATGGCCCGTGGGTTGTGTAAATCAATAATGCACCAAATTATAAATTATTGTGGTCCTCAAGGGGTTAACAGACAAACGACCAGCATATACAGAAAACAAGGCCATTTCACCTTTGCATTCCTTAGTTTACACACTGCTGCTCCATGGGCAGGCCACTAACAGGGCTATTACACCTGAAGGAAGGCTCCCACCCATAGAAACTGACTGACTGTCATACAACATAGATTTCACTTTCTTTGATAAACAGGACATGTAATACAGGTTTTTACTTTTGTTTCCTGGATTTGTATTTTCAAGTATAGGATCATATTACAATATAGAGGCATTTAATCGCTATCCAACTCAAATCTGGAAAGAAACCACAGTGTGAACAAGGAGATAATCAATCATTATTTCACATATACAAGCAAAGTATGCAACCACATACCTTGCCTATTAACCCTTTGAGTACCAGAGGGATAGCAAACACATTGCAATACATTGCTACTTGAATTTTTCTCATAGGGTTAATCATTCAATACAAATACAACTAGGGCATGTTGAAAAAAAATGGAGAAGAAACAATGTTGAATTTAAAAGGAGAAAGAAAGTTATGGGAGCATTATATGTAGAATTTCAAAAGGGGGGGTTAATATGTCGAATGTGAACAATGTTTGTCAAATTAAAATGGTGAAAGAAAGCACTCTAATTTGAATTTCAAAGGGCGGTTAATATGTAGAAGGGGAGCACTCTATGTCGTATTTAGATAATGTGGGGAACACATCTAACGCTAAACTTGATCTTTCTATCGTCAATCGTACTCCTATTTCCTTGGACTTTGACAGTTAGTGTGTTTTTTTTAGGCGCTAGATGAATAGAAGCAGACAGCCCCAATTTTGTTAGCTCATAGAAATGTGCCATCTACACCAGTTTTGTTTTACTGTGGTTTTGCAATAGAATACCAGCATAACACATTTGCAAAATACACATTGCTTGTTTGTAACGTAAAGCCAGTTTTAGTGCTGGTAATAGAATCGAGCCCCTAGTCTAGCCACAGAACCACACATTTACTCCCCCCTCCCATGGTACTGGCACCCATATCGCCACACATAATGACCTCCATGCACTTGTCTTGTGACACTCCCCTAGTAGCCATAGAACTAAACATACTACTGAATCTGAGCACTGGCATATATCTTTTGTTGGAAGTCCTCAGGAAAAATTGTGGGTTTTCCAACAAAATAGCTATGGGGAAAAACATGACTTTTCTCCCAACCATGGGCTACAGGTAGAAGCAGTACACAGAAATATGTTCCATTGCATATCTGAGTGCAGAATTGTATTAGTGTTTCTCCATGGGCAAACGTAAGACAAGTACAGTAACTTGCTAAGGAAAGAAAATAACATACATGTGTTTCTCTAGTTTTGTCCTAGCATAAAAATGAAGCTTCTTATATTGCTATAGCTGCACAAGGCATCCTCACCCAATATCCTCTTCTGGTGATGTCAGCTGCTGAAATCTAACCCATTCCTCTCAGCTCGTGCTGCATCTTAACCGTTTGTGAACTAGAGGGGCACGCAATTCATTGCTACACAATGTTCTGTGTACTCCTCTATGTCTGCAAAATTAGGCTTAACTTTTAACATCAGTGGGAGAAAGAGAAAAGAGTAGGTAGGAGTTACCAAGTAAAATTATCAGACCAAGTAAAATTAAGAGTGGTAAAAATATCAAAAATTAACTGTTCATGGTTTCGTTTTTTGGAACCACTTGGGAGTGTCAGGGACAAGAGCCTCAATGTTGGGTATATTGTAAAGTGATTTTTTATGTAGAAGGCAATGCCCATTTAATCAGCGCAATGCATTGGATGCCTTTCTTGCACTCAAAGGGTTAATGCTTTATGTAAGAGACACTAGGAAGTAGCCCAGTGCCTACAGAAACATAGTCTGTTTATGTGAGATTTTCAAGACATTTAACCCTTTGCAATGCGTCGCATACCCCACTGGCACTGAAAGGGTTAAATAAATATAACGCAAATTGTCCATTGCAGAAAACAGTGGCATCTATTTAAATAGGAAAGGATATAGATATACATATATTTAAACTGTGGCTAAGTATGTTTTGAAGCTAATTTGTTTCTTTAAAGTGAAAATGCTATGATTGTCATTTACATTTTTCTACTCTATTTGAAATTTCTGTGGAAAAGCAAAGGCTGGTGTACAAAGAAGGACTGGAGCAATTCTGAGGCAAACTCCAAATTCTCTTTGATTTAAACAGGACTGTCAAGTCCTTGAATACTAAACAGGTCTCCAATGCATTGATTGAGACCTCTAGCATTCAAGGGGTTAAAAGTTCCATTTGCAATCTCTTGGATGTTTTATTTGCCTCGTACAGTGTAGTTAATTTACCTCAGAATGTCTCCTATCGTACTTAGTGCATCAGCCTCTCTGAGAGGATCTTTGATATCAGCTGTGTATGTCTTGAATTATAAGTGATCTGTATCAGTACTAAATCAAATAAGAAAATAAATTAGAGAATTATTGTGTTTTATGTGCAATGAAAGGTAATTTTCAAGAGAAAGAAATCCCTAAAGTAAAATAGACTATCGCCTTCCGCCTTATCTTATCAATGGATTTTTATTAACCACATATATCATGCTTACAAAGTAGCCTCTCAAACCAGGAGCTATGGGATGATCTCAGAGGACTGTATATGTGGAACATTTAAGAGCTTAGTGTATTATTTATAGTCATTGTTTACATGAAATTATTCTCCAGAAAGCATTTTCAAGTAATCCCCAATTTGTATGCCATATTTCCCTGTAGCTTCATTTATATCCCTTAAGCAGTGTTGCAGAATGCGAACTTAAGCTGAGCATTATATCTCTGAATCGCTGTTTACCTTTTTGGAAGCCAGTAGGGGAATTTAATATGTTTTGTCAGTTTTTAGTATACTACTATAAATGTGATATATAGGAAATAACCATTAGCAAGCCTCTTGAATAATAGGACACTAGGGGCCTAATTCAGCAAGCTAAAGGGGGAGTTCTAGGGCAAACCACTGCACCTCAGGTGAAAAAAGAAATCTCCCCAAATTCCGCTGATTTAAATGGAGCTTTTTAACTCCTTGGATACTTGAGAGGCCTCCAACACGTTGCTTTGCAATGTGTTAGAGACCTCTCAAGCATCCATGGGGTTAAAAGAATCATTTAAATCAAGGGCACTGGTTACTGGTCCCTTAATGTGCAATCTTGTTGCTTCAGAACTGTCAATCTTTAGCTTGCTGAATTATGCCCATAATTATAAAAGACACTGGGGTAAATGTGGAGTAAACCAATTGCACAACAGGGGATAAATAATAATCCCTAAATTCCCATGCACTTGAATAGATATTTTTAATGGTAGAGAGGTCTGCATCGTTTTGATTCACAATTAGGGTTGCCACCTTTTCTTCAAAAAAAATACTGACCATGGCATTCCCTCCATAGACTTAATGTTGGACAGAAGCCAATTTTTTACTAGCCTGCTGGTAAAATACCGGCTGGGTGGCAAACTTATTCAGAATACATTGAAGGCCTCTCTAGCATTCAAGTTGTTACAAGCTCAATTTAATTTAAACTAATTTATAGGTTTGCCCTATGGTAGGGTGAGCAGACCTCACCTTTAACCAGGGACACATATGAAAAAATACATACTGCAGGGCTGTTTTGATTTCAGTGCAGTCCTGAAATATGCCTAGTTCCTATGTGTCCCCAGTTAACCCTTTGAGTGCCAGCGTGGTACGCAATGCATTGCAAAGCAATCCGTTGTGTACCACCCTGGCACTCAAAGGGTTAAAGGGGAGGTCTGGTCAGCTTATTATGGTGCAGCTGGTTTACTCCAGAACAACTCCAGTTTGTTTTATGATCCATATTTTTAAAAACTGGAGTTATTCTGGAGTAAACCAGCTGCACCATAGAGTAAGTTGACCAGATCTCAACTTTAACCTGGGATGCATAGGAAAAATGCATACTAGTGGACTGCTTTGATTTCAGTGAAGTACTGAAATATGCCTATTTCCTATGTGTCACCGGTTAAAGGTGAGATCTGGTCAGCCTACCATAGGGGAGAAATAAAAATTTGTAAACCCTATGCACTTGATAAGAGCTTTTTAACCATTTGAATACTGGTGAGGTCTCCGGATTGGAGACCTTTCTATCATTCAAGGAATTCGAACAGGCTGACCAGACCTCACCTTTAACCAGGGACACACAGGAAATAGGCACATTTCAGGACTCCACCGAAATCAAAGCAGTCCTGCACTACAGGAACAAAGGAACATTTCAGGACTCCACTGAGATCAAAGCAACCCTGCACTACAGGAACAAAGGAACATTTCCCAAACTCCCCAGTTTCCTGTTTATTTAAATTAGGTTTTTAACTCAATGAATGCTAGAAAGGTCTCTAATGCATTACTGCGCAATGCAGTGTGGGTCTTTATAACATTCAGTTGGTTAAAATACCCAGTTAAATAAAAAATTATTTTCATGTGGCCCTGTGGGTAGGCTGACCAGATCTCACCTTTAACTGGGGACACATAGGAAATAGCCATTTTGCAGAACTTCACTGAAATCAATGCAGTCCTGCAGTATGCATTTCTCCTATGCGTCCCCAGTTAAAGGTGAGGTCTGGTCAGCCTACCTGTGGTGCACTTGGATTTCTCTGAACAGACCTTTAGGTTCCTGTATTTTTGCCATCAAACAGTTAAAATTAACAGTTCAAATTAGTTTAATTCAAATTTTCTTTTACACATGTGTTGTGGCTGGATTTCTCCTGAACTGCAACCCTTTGATTCCCTGAATGAGCCTTATACAGAAAGAAAAAGAGGCACAATCAGTGTGAGACCACTCTAGCATTCATGTGGTAAAAAAATGCATTTAATTTAATGGGAATGTTCACCCCCCCATGGTACACTTGGTTTGCTCTAGAATTGCACATCTAAATAAAGCCCCGACTTTCTTATACTTTGTTTACTTTATCTACCACTTAACCCTTTCAGTGTCAGAGGGGTGGGCAATGCATTACTTCAGAATGCTTTGGTCATCCCTCTGGCACTGAACAGGTTAATGCCAACAGGCCCTGTCCTTTACACACCAAACAATAAAAAAGTGCAATATAATTTACAGCCCAAAATAACATACTGAATCATTTTTACAAATGTTTTACTTGCTGTCTAATTGAAAAATGTTGAATTATGTATGAGAAATATAAAGGAGCCTATGCACAAAACAGACGTGGTACAATGCATTGGATAACTATCTAGCATTCAAGGGGTTAAAAGCCCCATTTAAATCAATGGAAATGATTATTTGTTTCCTATCGTGCAATTGGTTTGCTTTACACAAATCCTTCTACGTGTGTACTTCCCTAATCTTTCTTGGTAAGCTTTTCTGTTGAGCAAGCCATTGTGTTTACTCTCCTCAGTTCTGCAGCATCCTTATGCTTGTCTAGAGACATATTTCATCTTTAACAATGTGTACAACAACAAGCAGATTAGAAGGATTACACTGGGTTACCCATACAATTCAAAGACATTTCCAGTAAGTATAAAATAATATTTCTCAGTACTGTAGAATTTATGAATTCAGAAGCAGGGAGAGATAGCAAGAATTTAAATACATGTTATGAATGCCAGCTGTATTAACTTTTCTTACTCTTGACATAATTCCCTTCTCATAGATCTGTAAGGCCTATTTTAAGGAACATAACTTATTATTATTCATTTATTGAGTACCAGCATATTTCTTAGAATTGTACAACAGAGTAACAAACAATAAACAGAGTAGTAGTAGTAACAAAAACAGAGGAAAAACTAGAGGTAGTGATGCTTCTGCCCAGAAGGACTTACACTGCAATATGTGAAGTGAGGGCTGGGGGAACAGTTACATTTGTACTTTTCACTTCCTGCTATGCCTTACATAATATAAATAATCCTGGCCACTGAGCTTGATTTCCCATGTGGCACTGTAGACAAATGCCCAGGGCACCAGATTCCAAGGGGTGTCTTAACCTTGCTGGACACACCCACTGTGCTGTTTTTTTTTTTTAGGTGTGGCCCACAGTGCTCTTACATCAGAGAGCCATTCCTGGTTTACACTGGACAGTTTCTGTATTTCATTGTAGTAATGTCTAATTTATATATTTATTTGGCCAGTTTATATGACTGTCCAGTAGGGCTAAATGAAAGCTTCTAAAGGAGAAAAAAAGGTGGAAAAGGGGGTTTTAGCCTCCTACTGGAATTTCTATGTAAGGTCCATTTACTCCTTCAGTTTTCATCCTACTGATTAATAGGAACTTTAAAACAATTTTAAGCAAAAACTAGGTGTGTAAAATTTTTTTTTTGCCATGGAACTCAATGAGAGTTGTAATTCTACCTTTAACACTGCTCTCTTCTCGCCCCGTAATTAGGTATCATGGAAACAAAACAGAAACAATATCACTAATTATTACAGTACAATGTTGTCCACAATGTCGGGGTTGGTGAATTATAAGTTTAATGGAAGGCAACTCTGGACAAACCCTTGTGCAGAAGGCTTTTAATGTATGAAGACTGGATGTCAGATGTTTACTGAGGGGTATTGTGTTCAAGCAATAGGATGTAGTATAGGAAAATGGTTGCAGATATGACAAAGCAATGTTTGCTGAGGTCTACCTACTCTTTTCACCCCATTCAGTGTGTTAAGAGTTAATAAGCATATGGGGGTATTGATTTTGTGATTTAGCTAGAGGTCTGGGAGCCCTGAAGTAGAGTAGACATTGTTAATATTGAATATGGACTTTGAGATTAAGCAATCAGAAAGCTCAAACAAGAAGGAGGAGCATAGAGATAATGTGATCCTTGCAACATCATTTTGAATGGACTGTGTAGGGTGAAAAATTGAGAGATGGTGAGGCCACTGAGGATTAGGTTGGTGTAGGCAAGATGGAAGAGGATCAAAGATTGAACCAACATTTTGTTTGAGAAAAGGCTTATAAATGGTTTCAGTTTTGCAAAGTTCCACAGAAGTAAACAACTGGAAGTGGCTGTAGACTGGATGCATTGGGAAAACTTAACAACCAAGTGTATTATGACTCCCTAGGCAGTAGGAATGGGAAACAGAAAACAGTGGCATTGCTGATGATAAATACAAAGGGATTCATTGGTGATTATGACTTTGATTGTATACATAGCAGCTCAGTTTCTTACATATGCCCTAGATTTCAATGCAGTTGATATAATGTACAAATATCACCCCAGACAGTAAAAACAACTTTTACCTTATTAATTGCAAAAGTACTCAGTAACTATGTTTGAAGCATCTCTGATAAAACCATGACGAGATTGCCATGAGAAAGTTTGCTACTTTTGATTGTACTGCCGGAATGAGGCCAGAATGGTGTGTCATCTGCATGCAGTATATATGGTAACTAATGCTACATGGCATTAACTTTAATGATCCACAATTTTAATGTTCCTCTGAAAACTCAGAGATGTACAAAGATGTACTAAGAAGAATTAAAGAATTCTGTAACAAATCAACTGCACCATAGAGGAAAATAAAATGGATAGGTTAAGTGTTTCGAGAAGCTACACTAAGGATAAATATAATTTTTTTTTTTTTTATTGAGGTGGGGGATGTTTAGGTTTTTGTTTAAGGAAAAATTTCAGTAATCTAATTATATTTTCTAGGGGTGACCATACTGTATAGATGTAGCTTTGTCTGCACCATATGATCTCCTCACTGCAAATATCTGTATCAGTGCATGCATACATAAATGTGCATGCATATGGGGTCTATGTGAAAGTACAGTGCATGGAATGGTTGAGGTTTAATTGATATGCTAGATCACTGTTAATGATATAACAAATGCATTGGTATTCCATACTGTCTGCGGGACACCTTCAGTTCTAGTTACACAGACAAAACAAGACAGTAAAACATGGCTCTCCAGCTGTTCCATTTCAATTTCCATCATTCCCAGTATATACTAGATACAGGTAAAGAAAGAAACAGAAGGAGACAGACAGATACAGAAGGAAATAGAGAAAGACTCAAAGGGCCACATGTTCAAAGGGATAAAGACAAAAAATGTGGAATGAACTACAAAAATAAGTAATTGTATGCATGAACGACATATTTTCTATAGAGTATACGACAAAAAGCTAGTAATGTCCGTGTGCGACACAACTCCAGAATTGCCGGTCAAAGGGGCAGGGAAAGGGTGTGGCTAAAATATTCTCCAGTGTCGTATAGAAGGAAAGAAAATTTGTTATAACTAACGACAAAAAATGTCTTCCAAAAGATAAAATTTGTATGTTAAGAAAAAAGTGGAGGGAATGTGAAGTTCTGAATGTGAGAATTTTTGTCTTTAGTTAAAGGGGAACTACCACCCCACAAAAACTTTATCTGAATCCAGCTGAATAGCTGTTTAGTATCGCTAGTCGCCAGAATTATTACCTGGTTTAACAGATTTTATACTTGTTCAGAGGCTGACAGTAGCAGGAAGCACGGACATCTTTGCCGTAGTGACATCCGTGCGCCTGCGCTATCAGTCCCTTTTGGAGCCGGCCGTCACTATGGCAAGATGTCCGTGCTTCCTGCTACTGTCAGCCTCTGAACAAGTATAAAATCTGTTAAACCAGGTAATAATTCTGGCGACTAGCGCTACTAAGCAGCTAGTCACCAGATGGGGACTGGATTCAGATAAAGTTTTTGTGGGGGGTGGTAGTTCCCCTTTAAGACATTTTTGTCGTTAGTTAAGACATTTTTTGTCATTATATATGACAATTTCAGTCAGGACAAATAACATATTTCCAATCACAACCGACACTCTCTGAAAATATTAATGAGCCCAACGACACTGTACTTTGAAAAGTCATTACAAACAACAAAAGCTATTTTGCTACTTTTTTGAACATATGGCCCAAAGAGATGGAGCAAGGAAGAGAGCCAGACAGAAAGAGAGACAGAAACAGAAAAGGAAACACAGAACCAGACAGTGAAAGAGTGCATACGCAAGAGAATGAGCATGTGCCAGACAGAGAGAGAGAGAGAGAGAGAGAGTGAGCGAGGATATGAGAGAATGCACATGTAAGAGCAAGACAGAACAAGCAAGAAAGAGTACAGCAAGAGAACACATGCAAGAAAGAGCACTGAAAAGAATGTATGCAAGAAGCAATGTAGAGCATGTATACACAAGAGAGCACCTACACAAGAAGCTGCGCACATGAGAGTGCACACAAAAGAAAAAGTGGTTACAGGAACATGCAAGAGAGCACATGCAAGAAAGAGGACAAGCCAGAGACAGTTCATGTAAGAAAGCAACACACCTAGAAACTGAGATGGTGATTGCAAGATAGCAATAGTGAAAGGGAATAAGAAATTGAGAGAGACTTAAGAGAGCAAGAGAGAACCAAAAGCGAGAGAGAGAGTTCCAGGAAGACTAAACTTATGAATGGAAAAAGGGACTGACACTGTGAGGTGTGAATGAATAATATTGTGTATGATACATGTCCCGGGCAATGCTTAGTCATTTACGGTATTTCAATATAAAAGGCAAATTGTGTTAAACTGAAGGGTTGAATTAACCCTTCAGGGCCAAAAAGGGTGCATGATGCACTAGTTCGCAATGCATTGCACAGCTTTCTGTTTGTTAGGGATAGTAATGTCCAATAATAATGTTATGTTGTATTGTAGATTAAAAAAAATAAATTATGTGGGGCAAATGCCATCTCTCAAAACGTTATGGTTTGAGAGGTATTCGCATCTAAAGCTCCCCTCCCTCCCCTTCTCCTGATGTCAGCTGTATAGCTGACAGAAGAAGATCCGTGTTGGCCGACATGAGGAGGCTCTTCAGCTACTTCATTGGAACAGTCTACAAAGTGTGCTTGCAAACCAGTGTGCTTGCAAACTTTGTAGACAGTTCCAATGAAGTAATTCTTTTTAAAGTGGAACTACCATCCAATAATAAGATAGCATCGCATCATTGCCCATCTGGCGACTAGCTGCTCATTAGTGCTAGTTGCCAGAATTCTTTCCGGATTAAAGAGAAATCTCAATTCTTCATGGACTGACAGCAAGACGAACCATGGACATCTTGCCCTAGTGACGTCCTTGTGCCTGCGCTGTCAGTCCCAGCCGGGTCTAGGAGGCGTTGCTAGGAGCTGGCCAGCTCCAAAAGGGACTGACAGTGCAGGCGCGTGGACGTCACTAGGGCAAGATGTCCGCGCTCAGTCTTGCTATCAGTCTGGGAAGAATAGCGATATCTCTTTAATCTGGTAAGAATTCTGGCGACTAGCGCTACTGAGCAGCTAGTCGCCAGATGGGTAATGATGTGATTCTATCTTATTATTGGGTGGTAGTTCCGCTTTAAGTATCGCCGTTTCAGCTCCTCTGAAGAGCCACCAGCTGGTCCCAGGACCGGGATCATCTGCTGTCAGGAGAAGGGGAGGGAGGGGGGAACTTTACATGTGAATATCTCTCAATCCATAAAGGTTTGAGAGATGGGATTTGCTCCACATAATTTATTTATTTATTTTTTTTAAATCTACAATACAACATAACATTATTATTGGACATTAGTATCCCTTTAAATGGTTAATGAACTACATTTATTGCACTCTAAAAAAAAGGCATGTGAGTGTGATTATTACATAGAAATGGTGTTCATTAAATATATGGTTTGGTGCAAAACTCAATAACAGAAAAGCTTTGAAATCTCTGAAAAATAAAATATAAGATCTACAACACATGAAAGAAAGACTAAATTACTAGCAGAACAAGGAAAAAGGATCAAGCAAGGACACAATGGTGCCTGAGGCAATTTAACTTGTCAGAAGTGAATAACACTACTTGCTGATTTCAGCGTAGTATCCTCAGCTTGCAGCGAGAACAAGCCAACTGCAATATGATTAAAGCATACATTTCTTGGTAAATGAGAAATTAAAGTTATGAATAGAATTCTCATATTAATATTGTAATGGGAAATATTCAAGCATATGGGATGTATGCTGGCTATAATACCTGAGTAGCTGAAGTCAGATTTAGTGAGATATAACACAAGGCTACCTTTTATTACATCTCAGAGCAATGTGCCATACAACCCGCTGGCACGCAAGTGATTAAGGGCTCAGGACTAATTTATACATTAAGGATAATTTCAAATTTCTTACTATGTGTTTGTTAACCCTTTTAAGACCAGAGTGATGTGCAATACATTATTTCCCTTGTTTTATTGTTTAGCTTATACTATCCTCAAAAAGCAATATATACCTTCATTTGAAAGTGTTTTAAACAAAGGTATATATTGCTTTTTTTGGGATAGTATAAGCTTTGATTTGGTACAATGTGTAAATATATGCTGCTCAACATTTAAATTGCAACACTAAAAAATTGATTAAAGTTCACATAAATTGTCTAACAACTGAACACTTATTTTTTCAGTAGCAGCTCACCTTTGGAGATTTGCAAGTATGCTCACCTTGAGAGTATGCTTACCTTGGTAGACTAGATAATGAGGCATGCCATCAACAATGGGGCTAATGATTTCTTGACGAATGTTAATTAATGCAGCATTGATCTGTGCAGAAGACTGAAACAGGAAGCATGCCAAGAATATACTTGTTGATAGGTCCTATGCAATTACAGCAGTGATAGACCTTGGCATGGTTATCTCACCTAGAGGCCAATTGCTGTGCAATAGATGTTGAATTGTTTAGGTCAACATAGCTGCACCAGTGGTTCTATGACACTCACCTTTGTGTGTGTGCAATCCACAGTGGAGTTGCACAATGCCATTCTCCTCCTCAGCTCTGGAGAATGGCATTGTGGCTAAGAGTGCTTCGCTGTTTTTGAATCTAAAAGAACCAACATTGATGGCCAGTTCTGACATCATACCCAACCCAAGTAGCAATGGCCAACACTTACAATCTGATTTTATGCAGTTTTATGAACATGTATCATGGTGCAGTTTCTCTTCATGTCACTCTCGCTTGTGCTGCGCTCCGATTGGTTGAGCCTGTTTGGCCCGCTCCTGGGCCAGTGGCACCTGTCAGGTGCCCTTTCGTGGTGTTCCTGAGCCAGTTTTGCTGTGCTGTGTTCCTGCGTTCCTGATTTCCGGTGTACCGACTTGGCTATCTCTGACTACAATCCTGTGTTCCTGCTCCGTGATTTGACCCGGCCTGGCTGACGTTTCTGCTCGTTTCCTGATCTGGCTTGTCTGAGAACCTGCTCCGTGATTTGACCCGGCCTGGCTGACGTTCCTGCTTGTATCCTGATCCTGCTTGTCTGAGAACCTGCTCCGTGATTCGACCCGGCTTGTTGACGTTCATGCTCCGTGACCTGTATCAGTTACTCTACTCGGTCTATATTCCTGCCTCCTCTGTCGCCACAGCGACATTGTGACTGTCCCACTTGCTGTCCCGAGCGGCTGCAGCGGTTTCCCATGCTGTGCTGGTCCCTGCCTCTGAGCTGCTTCCTGCAGAGCTGTGTTCCAACTACCAAGCTGTCTATCCGTGCAGAGCTGTGTTCCAACAATCGAGCTGTTAACCCGTGCAGAGCTGTGTTCCAACTATTGAGCTGTTTACCCATGCAGAGCTGTGTTCCAACTATCGAGCCGTTAACCCGTGCAGAGCTGTGTCCCGGTTCTGGGCCTTCAGTCTATACAGAGAGTTGCTTGTGTGCTGAGCCGTTCCTCTCCTTGCAGTCCGGTGTAGCTCATTACCGCGCCCGGTGGCGCACGGCTCTGGCTGCTTCTGTGCACGTCTCTGTGGTCATGCCCGAGGGGGCTATTGGTCCAAGCTCTTGCAATTCAGTCACTACTATTACGCCTGTGGGGGCTATTGGCTCAAGCTCTTGCAATCCAGTTCCTTCCATTACGCATGTGGGGGTTATTGGCTCAAGCTCTTGCAATTCAGTTGCTTCCATTACGCCCGTGGGGGCTATTGGTTCAAGCTCTTGCAATCTAGTTCCTGCCATTACGCCTGTAGGGGTTAGTGGCTCCAGCTCTGGCAATTCAGTTGTCTCCGTTACGCCCGTGGGGGCTATTTGCTCTAGCTCTGGCAGTCTACTTGCTCTGTTCATACGCCTGTGGGGGCTACCATTCAAGTACAGCAGGCTCTGGGTGGCAGGTTCCTCTTTGCTGGACAGTTTCCTCAGTATTACAGACTGTTGGTGTTGAGTCTTCTCCACCATTCACCACCTTTAACACCTTGGGCGTGCCAAACAACACAACTGAGACGGACTGATTATTCCATTAACCCTTGTGTATCAGTACTCAGTGTCTGTCAGTTGCCTGTGCTATTTTCTACTATATTGTATATTGGTCATACTATTGCCTTCCTGCTGCTATGCAGTGCTGCCTATAGGGGGCGATCTTTGTCATTTATTTTGTTCTTAATAAAATTGCATTTTATTTCACCTACTGGTCTGAGTGTCTTGAAAACCGTGACAACATGTCTTGATGCAATCATTCCCTAGTCATCCCACAGTCACAAACAGTGTTAAATGTCTTCTCAATTAACATCAGCTCTGTCTAGCCAACACATTTTTGTTATGTTTTATTTATAAGATATAATTCAATACAAAGAGATGATGCAACAAAATTGAGGAAAAAATAAAAGAAGGAAAATATGTGGGTTATGGTATACAGGTCTTAGCTATGCAATATATGTGCATATTAAGTGGTTTGAAGTAATCATATTTAGAATAAATGGTGTATAAAAGCCAACAAGTGAAAAGTACAGTACGGCACAAGTTACCTTTCAGTAGCCAGTGTCCCTAACATCAGTGATCAAAACCCATCCTTTTTCATTCCTTCATTTGAGAAGCCCTCCACAAAACAGCATGTATTTATGCAGCTAGCAGGCAACAAAGCTTTAGAGGGGAGAGTGACTGAGATGTTCAGAGGTAGGTTTCTTCATCTGCCTCCATATAATCATCCCATCTAAACCAGGTTGTGAAAATTTCTTGTCTATTTTGGAAGGACAATGTGATATCATCTATATTCCTTATATCAATTATTCTTGTCATCCATTAGGCCACCCATGAAAGGCTGGGATATCTCCCATGAAGGGAAATCAATGCTTTAGCTGTGTAGAAGAGGCTGATAAACAGTGACTTTTTTATTTGCTAAGTGAGGATCCAGTGTGGTGTAGGAGAATGAAAGCTATATCATCAAGGATGTATTCCTTTGAAATAAGTCTAGAAAGTCTGATGATTTCTTTAAAATAAGGCTTAATGATAGGGCAGTCCCACTAGATCTTTAGAAAGGTACCCACTGTCTCCCCATCTCTAACAACTAAGGAATGTTAGGAAAGGCCCTATGTACCACAAACTGAATCTTGTACCATATAGAAGGAGTCTGAAATTAGACTCCGTGTTTTTGTTGCTTATAGAGCAGTGGTGGATATTGGTGAAGATCTTGCTCCACTGAATAGGCATCAGTAATCCATTAAGTTTCTCCTCTTGTTATTGAGAAGATGAACGCATGGAGATAATTGGTCAGACTGGGCAATATGTTGGGCTGGCAGATGTGCAAAGCAACTCAAAAGATGTGAGTAGGATAGAGGCTGATGTGAGAGATGCCAGGAAGTGTTGCAAGATGTGTTTAGTGGAAAGAATTGTGTTTAATATATACATGGAAGAGCTTGTCCAGTGTCTCATTGAGTAGGGAGGCAGGCTGAGGGCAAAGGCTGGGTTATTTGAGATCGGAGTAAGTGGACCTGAACAGGATGAGAGGTTGTTTTTGCCAAAAGCTTTCATAATGTACTGAATTTTGTTTAAAGAACTATCTATTCAAGGCAAGTGAATGATATGAAGTGGGCAGAGGTCAATTTCAGTGGACACCCATGTCTTATGGCAGAAAGTTTTAAACCACTTGATGACTCTAGTAATGTGAGCTCCCATGTAATATATTTACAAGTTGAGGACTCTAAACCCACACTCTGTCTTAGGTTTGGAAAGAATTTCAAAGCTATTTCTAGTAGCCTTACCTGCCCATATAAACATAGTAAAAAGGAACTTGGTAGTTGCAGAGAAGGAGAAATCTCAGGAGTGTATTCATTTTAAGTATTTTGACTTGGCCCATCCAAGTGAAGTGTGTTAAATCCCAGTGTTTTAAATCTAGCTATATCTTCCTCAAAAGGGTGATAACAATATAGTTAAAGGGATAGTAATTAACTTGTATAGTATTTGGGCCATGGAGAGTGTCATTTCATTACTGTCAGTTGTAGTTCAAGAGTAAGTGAATGATAAAGTATCCCCCTCCCGCACCTTTAAGTCCCTTTAAGAGAAGTCTTAGGAATTTTAACCTCAGGGCCAAGATGTTTGATCTGTGAGGGATTTTATTTGAAAGGAAAACTAGTATGGATCGGTAAATGAACCAAGTATATTCATGAAATATTAAGGGCCTCGGATTTATTATAATTCATTTTAAAGTTGGGGAGGGCCAAAAGCATCTGAAATTTTGACATAAGATTATAAAGTGAGGTTATTGGTCAGGTTATGTACAGTAGCAGTTGAAGGGTTATTTTTATAAAGGTTCAGTCAATGCAGTCAAATGCCTTCTCATCACTGGTGGAAAGAGGGGAGTTGGATATATTTTTAGTTTTACAACAGTGAATATGGGTGATCATTTTAGGGGTATTATCTTTTCATTCTTGAGATGGGATAAAGTCTGCTTGATCAGAGTGGATGAGTTTCAGGAGAAACATTTTGAGACTGTTTGCCAGAACGATTATATGTCCATGTTAAACAATGAGATAGTGTGTTTCCTTGAGCATGGAGAGGGTCTCCATTATTCTCTCTTGGGATAATACAAATACGGGCCTCAAACTAGAAATGTGTGAAAAAGGAATTTTCACAACAACAAATAAACAAGTTTTCCACTTTTTTCCTCAAAAGATTCCAGACCATAGAAAATGCATCAAATTTTCACTTTTTCACAATTGCCAATAAGTTTATATTAGGAACTTTGCCATTTTTTGCCTAGGTTTTTCACTGACACTCAGACCAGAAGGTTAGAATATTTCATTTTATTAAATGAAAATAAATATGAAAGATCGCCCTCTACAGGCCACAGCAAATGTTGCAATATAATGCAAGTATGCCCCCACAGGCCCAGTATACAGAAACAGAGTTATCACATATACTGTCACAGGACAGGCACACAATAGTGAGACAAAGAGTTAAGAGCAATAATTAGTCAGTCTCTGTTGTGGTGTTTGGCATGCCCAAGATGGTAATGAAGCAGTTATAGGTGTAGAAGGTGCAACACCAAAAGTTCTTAAGCTAGGGAAACTGCTCAGCAGTGCTAGTTGAGAGATAGGATCTGCAGAAAAGTTGCTTGAATAGCCCCCACGGGCGTAACAGAGAATACAACTTAATTCTGCAAGTGCGTGAGTCGGTAGCCCCCACGGGTGTCTCAACAGAGGAAGCTTGTGATGCAAGAGCTTGCAAATAGCCCCCACAGGCGTATAGACGGAGACCAACTGTACCGGAGCAATATGAGCCTCTAGCCCCCACGGGCGTGTACCGGAGACAACCTGCAAGAGCTTGAGCCAGTAGCCCCCACGGGCGTAACAACAGAGACCACAATATACTGCAAGATCAAGCCAATAGCCTCCCACGGAATATACCGGAGACCACCCTTATCTGCAATAGCTTGAGCCAATAGCCCCTACGGGCATAACCGGAGAAACCACTGTATGTGTAAGAGCCAGAAGCTCCTCTACCGGGTATGTAACCAACTCGACTACTCTGCAGATGAAACAGTGAGACGCCGACCACACTGGGAATAACGCGGCCGGCTCAGCAGAAGTAGCAAAATACCAGCTTAGGCTCAATACCGGTGCAAATGGGCTCAGCAAAGGAGATGGCAGCAAAACAAGGGTTAAGTCGCAGCTAGAATTGAAGGCTCAGCACAGAAGGATAGCTCTGAAAGTGTATGGATGGCTCAGTAACGGATGCACAGCTCTGCAAAACAAGCACAGAGACTCAGCACTGGAAACTAGGCACTGCAAGTGTTAAACACGATCCGCCTGGTAGGCCAACACAGCTGAAGTCAGAATGTTGCTGCGGTGACAGCAGGAACAGGTAGCCGGAACAAAACGGATCACTGGAACAAGCTGGTACAGGTCACGGAGCAGGAAGTCAGACAGGCCAGGTCAGATCACGGAGCGGGTACTCATACAAGCCGGGTCAATCACGAGCAGGAACACAGAAGCGTAGTCAACAGGCCGAATCGGTACACAGGAATCAGGAACACAGGAACACAGCAACAGCAATACTGGCTCAGAAACACCACGAAAGGGCACCTGACAGGTGTCATGACCAGGCATAAAAAGGTCACCAGGGGCGGGCCAAACTGACTGAGCAAATCAGAGTCTACCACAAGCGAGAGTGACAGAGGAGAATCACAGGCACTGTGATAGTTTTCTATGACTGCAAGTTTTCCCACCACAATATTGCTTCTTCTGAGGGCTGAAGGGGAGAAATAAATAGTTGAAAGAAAAAGTTGAGAGTCCTACAGCAACACATGCCTTGAAAAAAATTATTAGCCTGCTCAGTTCTTTTATTCTTTGCCCACAACACTAACTTTCTGCTTAAGTAACATTGGCACAACCATCCTTGAAAAAATAATTGCTGACTGGGATATTCCTGCAGAATGCAACACATGACATAAGTTCTTTAAAGACTCTGTTTTCAACATAAGGATAGGGCAGCATGTCAACCACCAACATTATGGCAATTTTACTATTCCACATGCATACTTTTGCATTATTTATTTGCAGGTTTTAACTTATTTATATGAATTTGGTGAGCGTGGAATGGCAGTACATAATTGAAGAACTGTGTACCATTATTGCTTTAATGACATCACTTGTAGAGGTGGGGAGTAGGTGGGGGTGGTGTCATCATGTGTGGGCACTCTATAATTCTTGTCATCTGCAACAACAAACTCAGAGCCATACTCCTCTGCAGTAGGAGCAGAAAATCATGGCATATATATATATATAATTATTATATATAATATATAATAATATATATTTATTTCCTCCCTCCGTGTTATTCTCATAAGGATTCCAAAACCTCACTGAGACCATAAGGGACAAGAGTGGACAATCTGTAGAGCCAATAGGACTCACAACTCATTTCACAAATGGAAAAATATGTTCTATGGGTACTACATTTAATGCCATTGGATCTTGACCATGATATTCTCTGAAATATCTTCTGTGCTGTCCAGAGCGTGTTCTTAGATGCTGGGTAGTATGACCAACATACTGCAAACCGCAAGGGCAGCACAGTAGGTACACCACAAACTTAGTCTCACAATTCATGAAGCTTCTGATCTCAAAAATTTCCTTGGGCACCTTAGAGGAAAAATAAAGAGTTTTATCCATCATAAAAGGACAAGTTTGGCATCTAGGACTTAAGCATATATATGCACCCAGAGTTTTTCCTAAACATCCTCTGGAAGTCCTAATAGTAGTATTTCCCAAGTTGGGAGTAACCTGAATGCAACTTTGTACTAATCTCACATCTGTCTTGGCTTGATTGAATCTACTTGGCGCAAGTTTGTTCTTCAAAGTATTGGCCTTTCTAAAGACCAGTCTTGGATTCTGAGGAAAGATGTCTTTTAATAGAGGGTTATTTAACAAAATTGGCCAATGTTTCCTCAAGATTTTATGAATTTCACTAGCCCTGATGTTGTATATGGTAATAAACAATGGGCAATCTGAAAAGGTTAAATCCCCTCAATTCTGTTGGTCTCCTTCTAGTTCAAGATTCCTAGCTCTTTCATAAGAATCTTGGAATAAATTGACAGGATATGATTTATCTAAAAATCTTCCAAAAAGTACCTGAGACTGGGCATCATAATCTTCAATCTTCGAGCAATTCTTTTTGATCCTATAAAACTGACTATAAGGAATATTTCTTAGCCATTTTGGGTGGTAACAGCTATGAAAGTCCAAATAACTGTTTCTGTCAACAGATTTAAAGTAGGTTTTTGTTGAGATTGCTTCTCCTGGCAGGGCCATCAATTCGAGATCAAGAAAATTCATAATAGTCTTATGAATAGTGGAAGTAAAATGAATGTTCCACTGATTATTATTGAAGTGATTCACAAAGGCAGGAATGTCTTCCCGACTACCCATCCAAATAATGATAATGTCATCAATATATCTGCGGTAGAACACCAAGTTCGCACCAAAAGGATTACGCTCATAAACCCTCTGGGCCTCTAAAAGGCCCATAAATAAATTTGCATAACTAGGTGCGAACTTGGTGCCCATCGCATTACCCCTCACTTGAAGAAAATATCTCCCATTAAATTAAAAAAAATTATGGGTAAGAATATATTCAATTGCACTAAGGAAGAAGTACGTCTGGGAGAGAGGCATCAGTTCATCTTGTAAAAGAAAATGTTTAGCAGCCATTAGGCCTCTCTGATGAGGAATGTTTGAATATAACGAAGTAACATCCAAAGAGAGCCAATAGTAATCCCCTGACCAGACGAAGTCTCTCAGTAGTGCAATTAAATGTGAAGAGTCAAGGAGGTAAGAAGGGAGTCCAAAACCCAACTGCTGGAGGTGAAAATCCACATATGCGGACAGATTAGATGTTAAAGAATTAATCCCAGATATGATGGACCTTCCCAGGGGTGATCTCGAAGTTTTATGAACCTTAGGCAGATGGTATAAATCGCCACTCTTGGGTTGTGTACATAAAGGAAATCTCTTTTCTTTTTGTCAAGTATTCGTTCTCCATAAGCTTGTTCTACTAGAAGACTGAAGGACTTCATAAACTGAATTGCAGGATCATTTCTTAGCTCTGTATAATAGTTGGAATCTCCTAAAATCCTGGTTGCTTCCGCCAGATAGTCATCTTTGTCCTGTATTATTATGGCTCCCCCTTTATCCACAGGTTTGATGACAATAGCGTCGTTATTCCTCAATGTATTAATGGCTTCCCTCTCTTCTCTAGTGAGATTTGATGGTGATTTAAGAAATATTTTCTTTTTGTCAATTTTCCTAAAATTATTTAGAACCATAATTCCAAAGATTTCAACAAAACTTCCTTTCGATTGAATTGGAAAGAAATTTGATTTATGTCTCATACCTGAGGGGACACTGCCATTCAGAATATAATCAGTCTCCACATCTATATCTACTAGGGGTACAAATTCCCTACCTTGGGAATCGGTGAAAGCATCATTAGTTACAATTGGGACAATTAGACATCTATTCTTTTTATTGGCAAAGAATCTCCGTATAGATAACTTCCGGATAAATTCATTGGTATCTACAAACAATTGAAAGAGATCACACTCTACCGAAGGTGAAAATGATAAGCCCTTCGCTAGAAGTGATATTTCATTCTCTTTAATGTCATAGGAAGATAGATTGATAACATTACTTTCTTTGGTATGGCGCCCTCTGCCCCTGCGTCCTCTACATTTGCCCTTCCCCCCCCCTTCTCCTCTAAAGGGGGAAAGTGATTGAGATCTCTCCACCACATTAAATCTAGTGGAAGAGCAGTATCTCTCATCACAGTCCCCAAAAAAGGAGACAAAACAGAGGGAGATGGCACAGAGGCAGACAGTGCACCCTCACCCCCCAAAGACCCACTGTTCATCTCAGGGTTAGGTTCTATAAAACTCCCAGGTGTACTAGTAGGAACTGTTGGATTATCTACTGGAGGTAATAAAGTAGGTGTCATAAGACTCTGGACCTTATTCCTACTATTAGAATTCAAATTCAATATTTTATTAACCCTATTTACTCGGGGTCTTGTCTCCACTGTTGTAACATTACCTCCATTCATCCCCCAATTTGAACTCAGAAGTTACTTCTCTGCTTTTCAAGGTTACTGCTCTATTGGTTTGAACTTTATGTAATACAGACTTTTTTGCTACTAACACTGATTTTTTTCTCACAATTATATATCTGATTTTTCTTATAGTCTTTCTCATCTCTGAGTAGTTTCTTCTTTTTCCTTTCTATAACAGAAATCTGGTGACTATTCACATTCTTATTTGTTCTTTCTTCAAAAAAGCAAACCCAGGTAGGTCTCTAGATAGTTCCAAATTAGATATAGAAGATTCAATCTTATCCTTAATTTCCTTAATCTTATTTCCTCTATGGTCAATCAACAACTGCATGAGAGTAAACAAACTAGCATCCAAGATCCTATGCCAATTGTTTACAAACACAGGATCATCTTTAAAAGTTGGTGGGAGGCTAAACTGTAGACCTCTAGGTATCATATTAATATCCAAATATTTCTGTAAAGTCTCGGCATCCCAGCAGTAATTACACTCCATTTTGAACAAATATTCCAAATCATAAAATAACTTACTCAAATCATTTCTCTGATTCTCAATATTTTGGGTCATTACAATACCTGACCTAAACTGACTACTCAAGGATGCCCTATTAGCAGCAAGATCTCTATAAAGTTGCATCTTATATAAAGACAATGCAAACAAAAAGAAGGAGAGAAAAAAAAATAATTGTGTGTGTATAAAGTCGTTATAGATACATGGTTCAACAGCTTCAGGTTGCACTCCAACTCTGATCCACCGGTGTAATCTGTAGGAAAAAAGAAGAGGGAGAACAAGGGAAAGGGGCGCCCCTTGTGTTGAACCGGGATATCACAAAAACTCCTTCACCGCTCACCCTAATGTGAGGTACTCACAAGATCAGTTGCTGTTCCAGCACTTTTGGGGGATCAGCTAAAGCACTTGAGGGGATATATGGTTATCCCAAATTAACCAATTTTGTAGGCTTCCTTAAACAAATGGGCTGCTCCTCTCCAAATCGCTCTTCCCAATCGATAAACCATAGAATGTAACAAGAAAGAAGAAAGGGCACCCAATGGTATGATAAAGTCTGGCAAATAGTAATAAAAAGAACGCGATCTTATGTGACGTTAGTTTGCTTTCAAAGTAAGCACTTGGTACATATCTGGGAGGTGTTCACAGCTTTTAGATTAATGGCCTTTTTATCATTTTATCAGTGTATAACATCTATCACTGATGTGTTTGCTACAAATGTACCATAGTGCCAATGAAGATCTCCTCTTCCTCACATAGGAATAGCTGATCTTCTTTTCATTATTTGAAGCAATAGCTTATAATTTATTTAATGTTTTGCCTTAAGTTTATTATGATTATTGTTTAGTTTTATGTTTGTTATATTTCCTCCTGCTTGGTTAAGATATGGTCACCGACACCGGGTATGTTTACATTGTCATTGAGATCACGTTTAGTTGCGATCACGTGACTACCCATGCTTTATTTCTTATTGCCATTGGCTTCTTCTCTTTTAGCATGCTGACGTAGCCTTGATCGTTGGAGGCTCGTCTGGTTTCTTTCACTACAATGGATAGATCATTCTCTGACCCCCGGTTTGCTGGTCCTATCATGGCTGAGCGAGAGGTATTTAAATGTTTGTATAACGACGGCTCTTTTTAGGTCAGAATTTTTTTTTACTATATCTTTGATAAAGTGGCATGTATAGCCACGAAACGCGTTAGATTGCTTCTGGATCTATATCCACTGATTTTATTTTTTATATTCTATTGAATTTATTATAGTATAATTTTCTTAAATTTCTAATATATTTGACTTGTGGAGCTTTGCGGAGTATTTTCATTTGCAGTGCGCTTGAAGTCCTGGCACTACTGTTACCCTGAGTGGAGACAGGTGTATTTTCTCTGTATGCGTAGTTGTCAGTTTTTATTTTAACTGACATCTACTCTTGTGAGTATATTTATATACATCTTTCATTTATTACTATTTGCCAGACTTTATCATACCATTGGCCCCTTTCTTCTTTCTTGTTACATTCTATAAGCTATTGGGAAGCTGCTTAGATCCAGACTTTTCCCAGGTGGGAATTTTTTGGCACCCTTAACATCATCATGGGAAATGTGTATGCCCAAAAACTAGCCTGTGAAGGGTTACTTTGTCAAGGTATTCTGAGTTTTCTGTGCATAATGGTTGGACATATTACTAGGCTCTTGGGCTCTAAAAATGTACAAAGTCTTATATTCAAAATTATTCAGCGATAATGCAAACACCATGTTTTTATAATCCTGTGCATCATCTATGGACTGAATTATTTGTCCAGTTTGTTTTTTAAGTGCCCTTGCCAAGAAACCACCACTCTTATTTTCAAATTCATAATATTTATGACTGCATATATTGAACATGTTTTTTAACTGTTTGAGAGTAGAGCACACACATAAGTGTATCTATTATACTAATATAAGCTAATTGCAATAGTGGATGATGCTAAAAAAAGTAATAAAAACAATCTATGCATCTATATATAGCAAACTAGTCAAAACTAATAGAAATGAATGCCAATATAGGACCATCAATAAATTAGTGATTGCACATCTAGTATTATAAATGAAATGGTGAAAGTAATTTTGACAGAAATATGTAAATAAACATGACTATGTGTCCCGTCAATGTATGTATCTCTCTCTCTCTCTCTCTCTCTCTCTCTCTCTCTCTATATATATATATATATATATATATATATATATATACTAAATACATCCCCCAAGTTAGTGATGAAACAGTAACTGAAGACGAACGTAAATATGAATCCCATACTTCCAATTAATATGATGATAGCATTTTTAAAAAAATATGTGCTCCAAATTAGTTATGTTGAATGAGTTAATGAAGATGAATGGGTGTATACATCATATACTTTCAATTAATTGTAATGAATAAAATTGAAATTAAAATTCCAAATACATACTCCGGATTAATGATGGCAAGTGGATTGATGGAAATGAATATGAGTATACATCATGACTAAAAAAAATAAAATAGTACCCATAAAACTTCATACGTTTCCAACAATAAATAATGAATGCATAACCCAATAAATAACAATCAGTGAAAGTGATTCACAGTCAATATGATATGGCTATACAGAAGAAACCTTCTTCCATTCATTCTGTCAAATGTCCAAATGTTAAATGATCTCCTTTTTGGCACTGTGAATAACAAAAAGCTAGGTCAGACATTTCATAGTTCAACCTCTAACATCATTGTTCGTGATAATAGTGAAATAAATGGACTTATATAAAGTGCTTGATGTTTGTGTAGTAACTGCCTCTTGTAAGCTTAACCCCTTAAGGACCGGCGGTCCTGGGACATTTCCGTCCCATAATGACCGCATAGGAGCACTTGGACGCGCCGGTACACGTGACCTGTCGCGTGTATCGGCGCGTCATTATGGGGCCTGATAGAGATCGCTCCGATCTTGGAGCGGTCAATTTCAGGCCCTATTTTTACTTACAGCGCTCCCGGTAGAGCGCTGTAAGTAAAAAGTATGTGACGTACTATGACCGTCATCGGTCTTTGAGTATTTCAAGGACCGTGATGGTCCTGGTACGTCAAGGGTCCTTAAGGGGTTAAAGGGACCAGAGACTATATAACCGCACCATGGTCAATATATAAAATTCATACCCCTCTGCTTTGTCTATACCCTGGTTTGTCCTAAAATATGATCCTTCCTCAAATGCCAGCAAACGTGTCTCTTTTATCAGTGTTTTCACATCCCCATTATGCAGCCACCTCTTCACTGGTGCAAGTTATTAATATATGATATATAATATATATACAAAAATGTGGCCTGTGGAGGACATTGAAATAGAACAGTTCTGCAGGAGAAACTCTGCTGTCCAGGGTTGAATTGACATTGTGTGTGTGTGTCATCAGGGAGACTAAAAGTGTTAAGCATTGGTCCCAGCATGCAAGAAGGGACTTGGAAGCTGAGGTAAGAGTAAGGAAGAAAATAAATATTAAACTAAAGAAGGCACTGAGTGAGAGTCCAGCCCACTAATATAGAGCACTAGTGTTTAGTAGACCAGGGGGAGTTTTGGAAACATATCTCTCTCTACCATTATTATTATTTTGCTTGTTGTTTTTTGACCAGTTATTTCTAAATTAGAGGAAAGAGATAAGAGGGAATGCTCTGCTTGTGTGGGAGAGAGTGTGTCCCATTTCCACATTCAGTAACTGGGTCTTGACAAAATCAGTATTTCCCTGGAGCAAAGGTAAGCTTGAGTAGAGTATTCAGAATGAGTAATGAGGAGGCTAAAGAGGATTGTGTATTTGCCATATGTGTGATTTGATGGGCATAGTAAACCAATGATAACACATGGAGGGGGCTAATTCTATATGATCCCCCAAAGTTATATCAGAGTCACGTGAAACTTGATCAGACTTACCAATCTGTCGCTACTAAATTAAAATGGGTACAAGAAAGGAATAAAGAAGGAACTGTGTCCCAGCATAGTCCATACCTAAGCGAGGTCACAACAATTACAAGTAAAATAGGCTTGGAGGAGTGCCAACCCCATGTCCTTTTGTCTAGTGTGTGTGTGTTTGTGTGTTTGTGTGTTCTGGCTGGACATATGTGGAAATCCCAATACACCAAGAAATGTTTTATATCATGAGATTTATTATAACCATGTTGTATGCCTAGAATAAGTTATTACTGCCTTTTAGCTATGGGGTCGTGTGCACAAGGCTGCTTCTGGTATAACAGGAGATCAAATGTGGCTATTAGAGCTGGTATGAAAATAAATATGGTGGGTCAATCAATATGTAGGGTCACACAGTCTGCATAATGAGTGGGAGTCTACATCTCAGTGGATATTGCGGCACATAATTCTTTAGGTAAAACAATTCTTTAGGTAAACCATAGAGTGCATGGATAAGGAGGCCATAGGAAAACATATGTTAGGAATGGTAAAGCCTCCCTCATGAAACATCATGATTGGGACCAGGTATTGAACTAACAGTTTGAAATTCAACCTTATGCAGCTGGAGACTGGTAAATGGACACCAGTTACTCTCTAGGCAGTGGATCGGAGGGACAGAACCCTGATGTGCCCCCCCACACCATTTTCGAATGGACAATAAATATGAGAGACATTGCAAGGAAAAACAGTTAATAATGATATAGAAGGTGACTAGGATGGGTCTTCGAAAAAGAAATGTGTGGGTATCTGCCAAGACCCCACCTTCCAATGGGACCATCAAATCCCACCCCCCATAACATGAAACAGGTTAATTACAGGTATTGGTTAACAATGCAAAGATAAGCTCAAAAAAGTGCAAATAATTGCATCAGAGTGGCACAAGCGTTAGCAGGTCCCCTTTAAATAAAATAAAAACCGTTGCTTAGAGTCGGACAAATAGGCAAAGAGGGGTAGAAGGAATTGCTTGAGGTTACAGAGAATATATATGATTTATATGACAATGACAGAAAGGTACAGTTTATACCTTATAATGTTTTTTGTCCAGATATGTTAAGAGTAGTATTGAGCGAGCATGCTCGGCCGATGCTCGGATCGGCTCGAGCATCGCTCTGCTCGGCACATGGCGGTACTCGTACGAGTACCACATGTGCTCGCCCGCCATGTTCGGGTCTCCTCCCCGCACGTTTTGCGGCTGCTGCGCAGCCAATAAACGTGCAGGGAGGCTCTGACATCGGTGTAATGCCAGCAGCCATGTTGGCTGCTGGCATTACACTGATTGGCTGGCCAGAACCCGTGGTCGGGTGCTGTATAGCACCTGACCATCGAGTTCGGCTCAGTCTTAGCCAGGGAGAGCTGAGGATAGGAAGGGAAAGGCAGTGTAGGGAGGAAAACAAGCAAAATTGTGAAAAAAAAGAACCAAAAGTCCTTTTTAGGACTACTGTGTGTGGGGGCAGCAGGTTATTTTGTGTGGGGGGAAAAAAAAAAAAAAAAAATATATATTCTGTTTAGTGTGCAAAGTTGCAGATTAGAGCACATTCTGTTTAGTGTGCACAGTTGCAGAGTAGAGCACATTCTGTTTAGTGTGCAAAGTTGCAGATTAGAGCACATTCTGTTTAGTGTGCAAAGTTGCAGATTAGAGCACATTCTGTTTAGTGTGCAAAGTTGCAGATTAGAGCACATTCTGTTAAGTCTTCAAACTAAAATATCAAAGTCACATATTCCATTCAGTGTGCTTCGCCGCAGTTTAGCAGCACATTCTGTGTACTGTGCAGAGTTGCAGAATAGGAAGAAATACTGTTAAGTCTTCAAACTAAAATATCAAAGTCACATATTCCATTCAGTGTGCTTCGCCGCAGTTTAGCAGCACATTCTGTGTACTGTGCAGAGTTGCAGAATAGGAAGAAATACTGTTAAGTCTTCAAACTAAAATATCAAAGTCACATATTCCATTCAGTGTGCTTCGCCGCAGTTTAGCAGCACATTCTGTGTACTGTGCAGAGTTGCAGAATAGGAAGAAATACTGTTAAGTCTTCAAACTAAAATATCAAAGTCACATATTCCATTCAGTGTGCTTCGCCGCAGTTTAGCAGCACATTCTGTGTACTGTGCAGAGTTGCAGAATAGGAAGAAATACTGTTAAGTCTTCAAACTAAAATATTAAAGTCACATATTCCATTCAGTGTGTGTCACCGCCGTTTAGCAGCCTATTCTGTGTACTCTGCACAGTTGCAGACTAGGAAGAAATACTGTTAAGTTTTCAAACTCAAATATTAAAGTCACATATTCCATTCAGTGTGTGTCACCGCCGTTTAGCAGCCTATTCTGTGTACTCTGCACAGTTGCAGAATAGGAAGAAATACTGTTAAGTTTTCAAACTCAAATATTAAAGTCACATATTCCATTCAGTGTGTGTCACCGCCGTTTAGCAGCCTATTCTGTGTACTCTGCACAGTTGCAGAATAGGAAGAAATACTGTTAAGTTTTCAAACTCAAATATTAAAGTCACATATTCCATTCAGTGTGTGTCACCGCCGTTTAGCAGCCTATTCTGTGTACTCTGCACAGTTGCAGAATAGGAAGAAATACTGTTAAGTTTTCAAACTCAAATATTAAAGTCACATATTCCATTCAGTGTGTGTCACCGCCGTTTAGCAGCCTATTCTGTGTACTCTGCACCGTTGCAGACTAGGAAGAAATACTGTTAAGTTTTCAAACTCAAATATTAAAGTCACATATTCCATTCAGTGTGTGTCACCGCCGTTTAGCAGCCTATTCTGTGTACTCTGCACCGTTGCAGACTAGGAAGAAATACTGTTAAGTTTTCAAACTCAAATATTAAAGTCACATATTCCATTCAGTGTGTGTCACCGCCGTTTAGCAGCCTATACTGTGTACTCTGCACAGTTGCAGAATAGGAAGAAATACTGTTAAGTTTTCAAACTCAAATATTAAAGTCACATTTTCCATTCAGTGTGTGTCACCGCAGTTTAGCAGCACATTCTGTGTACTGTGCACAGTTGCAGAATAGTAAGAAATACTGTTAAGTTTTCAAACTAAAATATTAAAGTCACATATTCCGTGTAAGATGAAGAAGGCGGGTAAAAAGGGACGGGGAAGTGGACGTGATCCTGATAGTTCAGGGCGCGGGTCAGGACGCGGAGAAACTGTGCCTGGTGCCAGAGCACAAGAAAGAAAGACATCCACCATACCTAGCTTCATGTCTAATTTTACAGGGCGTCGCAGGACATCACTCTCGAGGTCCGACCACTGCGAACAGGTGGTCGGTTGGATGTCAGCTGATACTGCTTCCAGTCGGTTAAGCACCACCCTGTCTTCCACCAAGTCCACTCTCAGTAGCCAAGAGTCTGGTCAACATAATCCTCACTCTGATCATCCTTCCTCCCACCATACACGGTCTGGTCAAAGAAGTGATCCCACACTGGGATATAGTGAGGAGCTCGTCTCATCACCAATCCTTCATTTGACCCTCTCTCCAAGCACGCTTGCAGAGGAACATGACATCTTGTGCCCTGATTCACAACCTCTAGAGGCTACCCAATCACAAGAAGATGACAGATGTGAACGGCATTTAAGGTCAAAGGAAGTAGTGGATGATGATGATGATGATGAGACACAGTTGCCATTAAATCAACCACTATTTCCGTCTCAAGACCTTGTTGAGGAGAATGTTATACAGTTGTCAATGACTGAGTATGTGGTGGGATCAAGACTTGAGGAGGATGATCAGAGTGAGGAAGTGGAGGAGGACTTGGTGGACGATGAGGTGACTGACCCCACCTGGGAAGGTGTAGAGCCGAGCGATGACAGCAGTCCTGAGGGTGAGCCATCTGCAGCACCGCAACAGGCTGGAAGAGGCAGTGGTGTGGCTACAGAAAGAAGGCGGACCGCACCAAACCGGCCCGCAAATGTTCCACGGAGCACCCCCTTGCGTAAATCTACCTTGCCAAAGGGTAGGTGTTCCGCGGTATGGCGTTTTTTTAAGGAAAGTGCGGACGACAAAAGAATTGTAGTTTGCAACCTGTGCCACACCAGAATGAGCCGAGGCATGAACACTAGAAACCTCACCACCACCAGCATGATCCGACACATGGCATCCAAGCACCGTAGTAAGTGGGAGGAACGCCTGGATCGCCCATCTGTGTCTGCAGGCCACACCACTGCCTCCTCTTCCCCTGTTTTCGGTGCCGGCCAATCGCCTGTCGAAGGCGCAGGCCCGCATACCTCCCGCCCTGCACCTGTACCATCTGAAGCACCATCAGCAACCACATCCACTTCCCTGTCCCAGTGCAGCGTCCAAATGTCGTTACCCCAGGCATTTGAGCGCAAGAGAAAGTACCCAGCCACCCACCCACAGGCCATAGCACTAACCTCACACCTTTCCAAATTACTGGCCATCGAAATGCTGCCATTTAGGCTTGTGGACACTGAGTCCTTCCGCAGCCTGATGGCAGCAGCTGTCCCTCGGTACGCGGTCCCCAGCCGCCACTACTTTTCCCGGTGTGCCATCCCCGCATTACACCACCATGTGTCCCGTAACATCACCCGTGCCCTGACCAACGCAGTTACTGGGAAGGTCCACTTAACGACTGACACATGGACAAGTGCTTGTGGCCAGGGACGCTACATTTCCCTGACGGCACACTGGGTGAATGTCGTGGAGGCTGGGAGCGACTCGGACCCTGGGATGGCACGGGTGCTACCCACGCCGAGGATTGCGGGCCCTACCTCCATCAGGGTTTCCGCCAGCACCTACGTTATTGGCTCCTCCTCCTCCGTTTCCACCTCTGAATTCTCTACACGCAGCGCCACTCCCCCATCAGCCAGTAGCTGGAAGCAGTGTAGCACTGCAGTGGGGAAGCGTCAACAGGCCGTGCTGAAGCTGATCTGCCTTGGGGACAAACAGCACACGGCCTCAGAGCTGTTGCAGGGGATTAGTCACCAGACCGAGCAGTGGCTCTCGCCACTCAACCTGCAACCAGGCATGGTTGTGTGTGATAATGGGCGTAACTTGGTGGCGGCTTTGGAGCTCGGCAAGCTCACACACGTACCATGCCTAGCGCATGTATTTAATTTAGTGGTGCAGCGATTTCTAAAAACCTACCCCAATGTGCATGATCTCTTGACCAAGGTGCGCCGCGTGTGTGCACATTTCCGTAAGTCATCTACAGCTTCGGCCGGCCTGTTGAAGCTGCAGCAGCGCTTACAATTGCCAGCTCACCGGCTGCTGTGTGACGTGAGCACGCGCTGGAACTCCACCTTCCACATGTTGGCCCGGCTTTGTGAGCAGCAGAGGGCAGTAGTGGAGTACCAGCTGTTACACGGTCGTTGCCTCTCCGTTCAACTTCCTGTAATCAGAAGTGAGGAGTGGGAATGGATGTCAGACCTCTGCGAGGTTTTACGCAATTTTGAGGAATCGACACAGATGGTGAGCGGCGATAACGCTATTATCAGTGTCACCATCCCACTTCTGTGTCTACTGAAACGCTCGCTGCTCACAATTAAAACCGACGCTTTGCATGTGGAAGAGGTGGAAATGGGGGAGGAAGAGCTTACACAAGGTGATAGCCAGAGCACCCTCACTTCGTCTTCTCAGCGACAATTGGAGGAGGCGGAGGAGGAGGAGGAGGAGGAGGAAGACACGGTTGCCTCCGCTACAGAGGGTAGCCATGGAACTTTAGTTCCATCTCTTCAGCGTGGGTGGGCAGAAGAGGAGGAAGAGGATGAGGATATTGAGAGTCATCCTCCTGGTGAGGACAGCGAAATCTTGACTGTTGGTACTCTGGCACACATGGCTGACTTTATGTTAGGCTGCCTTTCCCGTGACCCACGCGTTATACGCATTTTAAACAACACGGATTACTGGGTGTTCACCCTTCTGGACCCCCGCTACAAAGAGAATTTCTCATCTCTCATTCCTCCGGTGGAGAGGACAAGCAAAATGGTGCAATACCAGAAGGTTCTTGTTGAAAAATTGCTCCAAAATTTTCCATCTGACAACGCTGGCGGCAGAGTACGTGCTACCTTGGCCAACAGAGAAGGGGAGAAAAGGGGAGCACACAGCAGTTCCGAGAAAGGCAGGGCAACACTCTCCAAGGCGTGGGACACCTTCATGACACCCCGCCAGCACCCTCACCCTGATGCGCAGCCTAGTGTCACAAGGAGGGAAAAGTTTTGGAAGATGGTGAAGGAGTACGTAGCAGACCGTGTCAGCGTCCTCAATGATCCCTCTGTGCCTTACAACTACTGGGTGTCCAAGCTGGACACGTGGTATGAACTGGCACTCTACGCCTTGGAGGTGCTGGCCTGCCCTGCCGCCAGCGTTCTGTCTGAGCGGGTATTTAGTGCTGCTGGTGGCATCATAACAGATAAGCGTATCCGCCTTTCCACCGACAATGCTGATAGGTTGACACTTATAAAAATGAACAAGGCCTGGATTTCCCCTGACTTCTCCACTCCACTGGAGGAAAGCCCCGGGGGAACATAAACTCACTTTATATATGTTATTTACAATGATGGGAATACTCTGTATTCCCATTCACCCCTTCCACCCAAAAAACGGGTATATGGTTGACTCTTAATCTTCTCCTCCTCCTCCTCCTCTTCCATATGCCCTGTGCTATAATTTTTATATAGGGCCAGCTCACCAGCGGGCCCTGTGATATAATTTTTATATAGGGCCAGCTCACCAGCGGGCCCTGTTTGACAATTTTTATATAGGTCAGCTCACCAGCGGGCCTTCTCATATAATGTTTTATTGGGTCAGCTCTCTAACGGGCCCTCTCATATAATGTTTTATAGCGTCAGCTCACTAGCGGGCCTTCGCATATAATGTTTAGGATGGTCAGCTCTGCAGCAGACCCTCACCCATAATGTTTTAGATGGTCAGCTCAGCGCACGTTTCCCTCTTAATCATGGCCTCAGTTCTGAAAATCAAGGAAATTTTTGGGAGAATTTGCCTCTGCGCACGTTTCCCTCTTAATCATGGCCTCAGTTCTGAAAATCAAGGAAATTTTTGGGAGAATTTGCCTCTGCGCACGTTTCCCTCTTAATCATGGCCTCAGTTCTGAAAATCAAGGACATTTTTGGGAGAATTTGCCTCTGCGCACGTTTCCCTCTTAATCATGGCCTCAGTTCTGAAAATCAAGGAAATTTTTGGGAGAATTTGCAGATGATATACAAGTAAATATACAGCAAATACTGTTTGGTAACAATTTTTCGCCTAAAGTCGTTTTTATTTTCCTTTTTGTGTGTTTTATGGTCAGTCTGTAAAAATGGCGTACTACGGGCGAAAGATCGTTCCCAGCAGCGATGTTGGAGTCCAAGATGCATCCAGACATCCTCCCTATGCTGTCCCTGAACCATTTCTGTGGTGTTTCCATCCTTTTCTGCCATTTTCCTATGGACCAGGCACCCTCCCCTCATCAGAGCAGGGGGTGCCTGGTGTAATGCTCGAGTCCTCCCATTGACTTCAATGGGGCTCGGGTGCTCGGCCGAGCACTCGAGCCTCAGGGGGTGCTCGGTCAGAGCACCCGAACACCCGAGCATTGGGGTGCTCGCTCATCACTAGTTAAGAGTGCAATGTACCAAAACACTATAGAAACTAAATACGAAAAATGATGGGACTGAGGGTTTGGGGTTTTCTTTGTTATGAAGTAACAGTTTTCCTTTCTTTTTCTAATCGGCAAACAGTTACTTTAAGGTCTTTCTCACTGAACATTATTACATTTATGTCTTGTTACAATTAGCAGCATACTTGAGAGAGACTCTCCTGGCAATC
Source organism: Rhinophrynus dorsalis (assembly GCA_037306005.1). NCBI lineage: Eukaryota > Metazoa > Chordata > Amphibia > Anura > Rhinophrynidae > Rhinophrynus > Rhinophrynus dorsalis. The sequence continues at coordinate 325,318,375 of CM074720.1, read as the reverse complement.
CGGAATAAGCCCCAGTAACAATTAGTCTGGATTCAGATCTTTGCACTCAAATAGACACCACATTTACTTTGTTGCACTCAGAGAAGCAGAGTATTATTCTCTTTTTTTTTACCGAGGTGTACTTTGAAGTGGAGTCAGATCAATTGTGCTATGTTAATTACCCTGATTGAATAACCTAAGTGAAATCACACTACATAGGAATACTAAGATGTGCTGTCATAGCTCAGAATTGATAGCGAAATACAGATTGATAATATATATTGATGTATCGCTATCTTGAAAAAGCCTGTAGACACATTGTATTCCAACCTGAATACCAAAGTGTTTTGAAAAACCTAGGTACCGGTTGAGCAATGTGGAGTATGTGTAATGGAGGAAGAGAATATGTTGCTGCTAGGCTAATGATTAATCATTCATGTGAGATAGATTATTTTCACAATCAGGAAAAAGCCCCAGTAACAAATTATACAGGCTACAGACTTTCATATTAAAATACACATTTCACATATATTGTATTATGTTGGAAGCATGAGTTCCTCATCTTTTTGATCAGTTATGCTGAGGCAATATATTTTGATAATACTCTGATTGAATCAATATTCAAGAATTAATCCTTGTATACTTAACCACTTGGCTACTGGTTGTTAGTAACGGCATTCTAAACCATATGACTGTGTGACTGACCCTGCCAACTATAGACTACTAGCTATCAAAATTGGTAGTTGCAATCGTATGGCTACATGGTTAAAGTTTGATGACCAGAAAGGGTTTTATATACATAAGCTATTTAACTAATATCTTGTCTGCCCGGCATGAGGGTAATTGGAGGATAATTATTTTAAATCAGGTTTGAAACTTGGGTGATTGTAAGGTGATAAGTTGAATCACATTGAGCCAAGAAATTTAAGGATCATTAATATTGGATCTTTTTCTGACATGAAGTGATACAAGGAGTTTAAGCTGATTAAGAGCAATCAATTAACCCAAGTAGTGCTGGACTAAATCTTTATTTAGGGAATTCCCATCTCTCTCTATATACATGTTTTATATTTTAAATTAATTATTGAACCTATAAGTTTAGGGTTAATTTTACTACATTTAAATAAATCTTAAGTTTTATTTTTCCCATATATTTTTCTTTCCATCCAAGATTTGGAAACAGATACTTGTGAATTAGAGATGGTGTACTCAGTTTTACAGGGTTTCTTTTGTTCTGTCATGTAGGTTTACTGATTGGGAGACAAACCTGCAGCACATCAGATGTGCAACAAATAGCAGCAATTCAACTACTCCTTAATTTTCAAGGGTCTCCCGAGCACATAAAAGTAGTATAGCAGATATCTTAGAGAGTGGGTCAATATGCTATTTACTTAAAATAACACACATTGCTCTAGATGCAGCATTATGACTCTGAATGTGTTGTAGATGGCAAGAACCAGAGTGCCCACACATGTTGCCACCAGCCAACCACCCCCCCACCACCTCCTCAGGTCTTGTTGTTAAAGCAATAAAGCTACACAGTTCTTCCTCTATGTACTGCCAACCCACAATTACTCAGTTCTTAAGAAAGAGTAAACAAATACAAAAAATTATCTTAAAGTAATCCTGTTGAATGACAACGTTTCCAAAATTTTGAAAATTGATATGCTGTCTTATTCTCTTGTAGCAAAAAGAGGTTTTAAAGCACAGATGTCATGTGTTGCACTCTGCTGACATATCCCAAGTCAGTTATTTTTCAAAACTACACCAAATATGTGGTGCAATGGAGACCACAATTATGTTTCACAGGAAACAAGCAGCCAGATTTAGATAACCATATTCCCAACGGTTACAAACAAAAAATACAATAGAGCAACTATCAAATCAGCCCTATTTTATCCTTCATATAACAGAGGACACAGTGAATCAATACAAATATTGTACACAAATTATTTTTTAAAAAAATATAAAAATGAAATAACAAACATAAAAAATCTCACAATCGGATACCACTTATATATGTCCAGAGAAATATCCTGCTTGTCTCCACATAGACAGGTGTAGCATTCCGAGGACTATCATAGACTCAACGATCAAGCAAGAAACATTCCTCCGTATTATCCAGTGGGATGTTTCCTGCCAAACGTTGTGTCCAATATTCAGTCCACACTGTCCACACGCCACAATCCAATATTATCCCATCATAACAGTGTATCCAATAAGAGGGTACTCAATATTACTCACAAATAATTCAATTCCAGTTATCTGCCAATGCAATTGATAACCAACACTGCAAATACAGTTACAGCTTGGTCCTCAATATAGCCCGTAATAATTATGTGAAAAAACCTTCACCGGCAGAAAACCTCATATGAAGAATCTGTCGATGAAATTTCACAACCCCTCTACAAACATACTATACACATAAAACAATTGGATGATCATCCACCAAAAAAAAAAAACTCTCCTGATAAGAAAAAAAGGTTATATTCGCTCCAATCCATTTAAAAAATACAGATATCAATGTCTGCTCATAAGATTGAAATGAATAGTAGACTTAGTCATAAGGACAGAGATGATTATAATTCAGTTAGATACAGAAGTCAATAAGCACAGTATTTATACGTGGAGCAACAAATGTAGCCTGGGTGCCGGAATCAGCACATCAGAGTTCTATCAACTTTGTGATTACTGATTGACAATAATACTCACGATCGGGTCACATTCATGACAGGGTCTCATGTTTTATTACTTCTTCACTATATGTGCTATGATATTGTAAGTGTAATCGGAACCCAACTAATATTGCCTATATTGATTTAAACAGACGCCCAGCCCTACACCACACAGGTAATAGAGTCAATCACCCATGGGATCTATATATAGTTCAATATGACATTTGAAGTCCTGACCGTCGGCATTGAGATTAAAATAAGGTGCTACTCCTCTAGCGAACTCAACATAGCTGACATAACCGGATCAGTGACTGATGGTTAAGCTGTTTACATTACTGAACTGTGTGACACTAATATTAAGATATCAGGGAGTTTAATGTTATATGCCAAAGCAACAGCAGTGACCTGCAGTATGCTCAAGTCTCCACTCACGATGACTCTGGCTCTGTCACTATTATTAAATGGTAACAGCCATACCGTGTACATGCAGAGCATTGCATGACCATCCCACACATATGCATTTTGTTAAAGTAACTGCAGAAAATGGATGGTACACTGCTCTTTGAAAGCTGGCTTTTTTGTCTGCTGAAATTAGACATGGATGAAATTTTTCACCTCAAAAAAATAATAGGTGAAAAATGGCACTTCCCGCAGAGCTGGAAATTTTTCACGGAAAGTGCTGATTTTTCCTATTTGTTTTCTACCTAGCTCATTGCATTCAAATCTGATAAGACAGAATCACTCCCTCCCCCATCTGGAAACTGTCCCCTCTTTTGCCACAGGGATATTATATTATAAAAGGGGTGTTAGGTTTCTGCAGTATGTTATTCTGTGTTTGAAAGCAGTAGAGAGAGCAGCTAGTTGGGATAAGAAAGTAAAGTGAAGTTAGAGTCTATTGCAAAGGTAATTTGTTCTTGGTGTTAGGAGAGTCTGTGGGACTCTGGGAGAGTGTGAATACCCCAAAATCTTGTGTGACTGAGACATGCAGTTGATTCAAGTTCCTTCCTGAGCTGAATGTTCTCTGTGGTGAGACAAGACCCCAAATACCCCAAAATCTTTTGTGACTGAGAAGACACAGTCAGCTGTGATCTATGTTCCTTCCTTAGCTGGCTGAGCTTCTCTCTCACTGACTGAGTGACTGACAGAATATTTAGCAGACTGACACTCAATAGACAGACAATTTCAACGGACATTGACTTATTCAACAGCCCTAAGTAGAGAAGCCAGCATATCTTTTGTAGGGATGGGTGAAAATTTTCACCTCAAACTGAAATTTCCCATGAAAAGTGCTGATTTTCTGTTTTTTTTCCGCTTTTTTCACCTAGCTCATTCCATTGAAATCAATGGGAACATAGAAGTTACACACAACACAGCAAATATTATTTTATTTCCCAAAGACATAGTATAAAAGGGGCATGAGGGTGCCTGTGTTGCTGGGGTGTGGGGAAAGAATCAGTTGAACAGGGGATGATTTTTGAGGGGATTGTTTACTGTGATTGGGGACCGTTAATAAAAATTAAATCCTTAATAAAATAAAATAAAAACCATAAGACATGGTATAAAGGGGAGGGGTCTGAGGAGGGTGCACTGTGTTGGTGAATGAATGAATCATTAGAACAGGGAATTTGTATTGGGGGTTTCTTGACTGCTATTGGGGGGACAGTTAATAAAAAAATAAATAAATAAATAAACTAAAATAAGACATTTGTTTGTAAAGTCATAGAGACAGGAACCCCCTGACATAAGCTGCCACTGGGGTGGACTGATACTTGATATAGTATTTTGTAGAGGATGATTTGTTTGATTTGTTGTTAGAGGCCTTTGTATGACTTGGACTTATTAAAGGCCCAAGCCCTGAAGAAACATTGATTTGTAGGACTTAAGCTTGTTTGGCACAAGCCCTAAGGAAACATTGATTTGTAGGACTTGTTAGAAACAACCCCCCTCCAACAATTGTTTTTTTTTTGTAGGACTATGTTTTTGTTTTTTGTTTTTTTCTTTAAAGCACAAGCCCTGAGAAAAAAATAAATACAAATGCCTTATTGGCCTAATACCAGCAGGTCATGTTGGCCAGTGGCAGGATGATTAGGCAGCTGAAAGGGAATGGGATCAATAATAGCAGTAACATGGAAGATGGATGATGAAGATTTCACTTGCCGCAACTTGCTCCAGTGATGCTCCTGAGGCAGTAGCACACAATAAGTAGCCCCCAGTCTATGTGGAGAAAAGAAGAAGTTGGCCAATAATTTTTCTCCACCAGCCCCTCCTCCAAAATCATGGGTGAGCTGTTATTAGAAAATACATTTTTCCCTTGAGAGCAGGAACTGTGCTTCTCATCAACAACTGCAAGGTGCAAAGTATGTGTGATAATGTCTGGGGGCACAACTGTATCCAAACACCATGACACCAGAACCCAAGTAATGCCACTGTCACTATACCCCTTGTGCAGACCCCAATAAGGACACATGACAACTTGCTGACAGTTTAATAGTAATGATGAACCCTCCCTGCCAGAATCCTAGCATATTCTGTGGGATGGAATCTCCTCAGATGCCACCTGATGACCTGGTATTGATTCTCCATCATCACACTGACATGTGTGGTCAGTGCACCACATAGTGTACAATGGTTAGAGATGAACTACATATCCTAACACTAACAGAGTGGCTATCATTTGGCGGGGGAAGTAACAATTAATGAGATGGACTGGCAGGAGATGTAGTTATTAACCTAGAGGAAGAAGGTGATGTCAATGGCAAGCTAGTTGTTTCGCTCGTCATGGAACTTCCAGTGTCTGTCTGGGTTTCTTTATTCTTCCTTCTCTTTGATCTCCACCTCACCTCTTGTTGCCTTTCTGGAGACTCAGGGGGTACAGTAATAGCAGTGCTAGATTTCTGTAATGGGTGCTTGGCTTTAACATGTTTGACATAAATGTCATGGTGTCTGTGTTTCATGTGTGTTATCAAGGAGGTTGTGCCAAGTTGTGTTCCCTCCTTTCCCCTTCTCACTAATTTTGCAGTGTACCGTTGTTGATGATGACTGCACTGTGCCTGATCAGGGCCAGCGCTAGCATAAGGAGGCTTAGGCAGCTGCCTTAGGGTGCCAAAATGGGTGAAACTGCAAATTTTAATTTTTTATTCCATTTTTTTTTTTCCAATCAATAGCGTCGCCAGGGCCCCCCTTTGCTGCTGCCCTAAGTGCCCTGTAGTCCGCTCTAGGTCCCGGCGCTTACAGCTCACTTCATTGAGTCAATTGTGAAATGCGCATGTGTATCTGGTTGGGCCAACAAAAATGTTTGGCGAGCAGTTGAACAGAGCGGGCCAAACCAGTTCTCCAGCAGCTTTCTTATGCTGGCCTGGTACCAACATCGCAAAGGTCCTCCTGGCTGAGCCGCTGAGAGGGAGACCGGCAGCAGCACTTCAATGACCTGAGGTGTAGGAGAGTGAGCACAGTCTGGTCCGAAGGAGGTTTCATCGGAGCGAGGTATGCACTGGTCCTTCTGAGTGCCAATGTGGGCAGGGTGGACACAGTGTGGAGGTGGACACACACAGGATGGACAGTGTGAAGGTGGACACAGGGTGGGCAGGGTGTGAAGGTGGACACAGTGTGCAGATGGACACAGGGTGGCCGCAGTGTGGAGGTGGACACAGTGTGGAGGTGGACACAGGATGGACAGTGTGAAGGTGGACACAGGGTGGGCAGGGTGTGGAAGTGGACACAGTGTGGACACAGGGTGTGGAGGTGGACACAGTGTGGAGGTGGACACAGGATGGACAGTGTGAAGGTGGACACAGGGTGGGCAGGGTGTGGAGGTGTACACAGTGTGGAGATGGACACAGTGTGGACACAGGGTGTGGAGGTGGACACACAGTGTGGAGGTGGACACAGTGTGTGGACTCAGGGTGTGGAGGTGGACACAGTGTGCAGATGGACACAGGGTGGCCGCAGTGTGGAGGTGGACACAGTGTGGAGGTGGACACAGGATGGACAGTGTGAAGGTGGACACAGGGTGGGCAGGGTGTGGAAGTGGACACAGTGTGGACACAGGGTGTGGAGGTGGACACAGTGTGGAGGTGGACACAGGATGGACAGTGTGAAGGTGGACACAGGGTGGGCAGGGTGTGGAGGTGTACACAGTGTGGAGATGGACACAGTGTGGACACAGGGTGTGGAGGTGGACACACAGTGTGGAGGTGGACACAGTGTGTGGACTCAGGGTGTGGAGGTGGCACAGTGTGTGGCCTTAGGGTGTGGAGGTGGACACAGTGTATGAACTCAGTGTGTGGAGGTGGACACAGTGTGTGGACACAGGGTGTGGAGGAGGACACAGGGTGTGGAGGTGGACACAGGGTGTGGAGGTGGACTCAGAGTGTGGACACAGGGTGTGGAGGTGGACTCAGGGTGTGGACTTAGGGTGTGGAGGTAGACACAGGGTGTGGAGACAGGGTGTGGAGTTGGAGACAGGGTGTGGAGGTTGAAGCAGTATGTGAGCAAGAGGTATTTGATATTGGGAGAGAGGTCACAGGGTGGCATTAGATGATGAGATAGAGGGCACACAATAATATTAGATAAGGACAAAGAGGGCACAGTGGGGTATTGGTTGACGATTGGGGGGGCATCAAAATGCACCTTCACCCGTGTAGACAAAAATCCTTGCACCGACCCTGTACCTGATGGAAGAGAAAAATAGTCCCACACCCATGACTTTGGGGGGGTAGGGATAGGGAACAGGTGGAGAAGAATTGCCTCTTTCTTCTTGTCCTCCACATTCCCCTTCACTTTCTGTGGCAGCGGATAATGTTGCTGCTGTTGCTACTGCCTCAGATTCAGATCTGCAACTAGGACTGCAAATGGTACATGTCCTAGTCCCGCATCACTTGTTGACCCCATTTCCACTGTGTCCACGGTGGTCTGTGGCACACTAGCTTGATCCTCAGCATCCTACTGCCCTTGCATCTCAACAGAAGCAGGAATTAGAACAGTTGCAATTTCCACAAATTCCAAAAGCTAATTGCTAGTGGTGGTGGTGGTGGTGATGCCCATCCTCATCCCTGTCTCCCGTTCCTTCTCAGTTTCTGATAAAAAGGCCAACAATGTCTCTTCCAAACCAGCTTCTCCAACACCACCACCACCAGTAGTCCCTACATGTTGCTGCTCTATTACAGACATCTCACTGCTGCTTGGAGGAGGTGACGAGCAATGTGACAGAGTGTCCCCTGCTGTCACACTTGGCATGATCTTCTCCTTTCCCCCCTCCTGAGTATTACAAGACACACTAGCAGCTTCAGCACTGGTAGCAGCAGCTTCAACACTGGTGGAAGAAGGTTCAGCACTGGCAGCAGGCACTGCACTGGTTTCAACAGGGGCAGCAATAGTGTCAGCAGAGGCAGCACATCTAGCAGCAGGCACAGGCAGCTGACCTGTCCTACTCTCACTAGTATTACCCTTTTCTCCCTTCCTTACCATTCTGTTTTCTCCCTCCCTTCCCATTAAATTCCCCAAGATCCCTTGGGGTGATTTAGGGGTACTGGACAGCATTAGTTCAATAGTGGTCCCTTCCTCCTCCTCCTCCTCAGTCTGAGCGGACACATAAGGGTCCTTCCAGCTCCTCCAATGATTATTTTTCACCCTGCTCTTAGTGATAGCAGTCACTATGAGCCTTTCTTGCCTCAATTTTGACAAAATATCACAGCAGAACAGCATAGCATGTCTTTCTCGCTCTGTAGCTGCTTCTATTTTGTTTGCCTTCCGTGAATAAGTCACATTTTTATAGCGGAAGCAACGTAAGTCAATGGGAGGAAACTTTCTAGCCATTAAAAAAATGGAGAAAGATTTTGGCCAATGGACGAAAGATGTGAAAATTTTAAGCACTAATTTTTAAGTGGATTTTCCCGCAAAAAAGCGGATAACAACATGGTTTTCACGAAATTTCTTGCGAGAACACGGCAACAACTTTCACCCATCCCTAATCTTTTTTCCCCTGTACTGAAAAAATAAAGACTTAAGTGACAATTGAAAAGGGAAAGCAGCAGCTGAAATCCTGCGGACACTAGCTAAAGGCAAAAAGTGGAAGAAGCAGTTGCACAGGTAGTAAGGTTTTTTGTGTCAACAAAATATATTAAAAGAAATAATTTTACTGATAGATGACAGAGACAGGGCCCCTGATGTGAGCTGTGACTGAGGCAGACAGATTCTAGAAAATATAGAGTATTTTGTAAAGGACACATGATCCATTCCGCTGAAAGGGAAAAGCTCTATCTGTTAAAAGGCAAATTAGCTGGAAGGCAAAGGTTCAATCTTCCACCACTGAAAAAGGAGCACTGTTCCTGTTTATAGATTGTTTGAGAAATCAGTTGGAAAGTCTGAATCTGAGCAATTAAAGATGTCAAAAAATACACAATCACCCATCAGTCATCATCAGCATCATCACAGCTTCCTAGTCCAAACCCCATTCAATCACACACACACACACAACCACTATTGTTGAGAACCCAGCAGCAACCAGGACCAGATTTACCATAAGGCAGAGTAGGCATCTGCCTACAGGCGCACCCCCACAGAGGGGCGCCTGTCATTGGGACCCTTGTTTAAAAAAAAAAAAAAGTAGCCTCACCACCCGCACTCACCCCCCACCGCCTGGTGAGGTCTGTGCCTCCTCCGGCACAGACCTGTAGCTGCTAAGCTCCTTTGTCGGCTCTTTAGTAATGCAGAGCGTTGAGAGATGACATCTCCCAGCGCTCTGCATTACTGAAGAGAAGACCGCGTGGGAGCTTCATCAGCTACAGGTCTGTGCCAAAGGAGGTACAGACAGGCCTCTCCTGCCGCTGGACCACCAGGGAAAAGGTAGGAAACGGACACTGGGGGGGCAATATGGAAATGATGGGGCAATGTGAGGGCAATATGGAACTGATGGGGGGCAAGTTGGAGCTGATGGGGGGCAATATGGAGATTATGGCAAATTGGCAATGTGGAGATGATGGGGGCAATGTGAGGGTAAGTTGAAGCTGATGGGGGCAATACGGAGGTTAGGAGCATTGTGGAGGTGTCCAGTAGAGATGGCCAGTGTGGGGGAACTTCAGATTTCTGTGCCTACAGGCTCCTGAGATGTAAATCCAGCCCTGGCAGCAACACAGTTCATCAACATATATAACACTAGCTATGATGATTGCCTCTGCTGCTGTTGGAAGTTCAGCACCATTGCATGTTTTACTATTGAAATGTTGCCCACTATTTGGAGACCAACAAAACATTGTGTTAAAAATGTTGTTTGCTTAAGAAGAGTAACATTATAATGTCACCCTCATCAAAAGCATGACATTGTGATGTTGCATGCTTAAGTGTCACAAAGTAGTCTTCATTTTAACCCTTTGAGTGCCAGAAGGGTCTGCAAAGCACCTCTCTGGCACGTCAAGAGTAAATTATTTTGGGGCTGTCCTTGAATGCATGTTTTCCATCAAAAACCAATAAGAAAATCCAGACATTTGACAAATTCTCGAGAGAGAGAAGGGAAGAGGAAATGTTATTCTTTTCTCTTTCAAGATAGACTCACCAGCAGTGCCAAGGTCACAAAATTCTTCTTATTTTCTCCAATAAGCAGATCTCATACAAAAACATTAGAACAAACAGTGATTAATCAACGCGTTACTAGTTGCTGAAGTGTACTGGGATGTGGAGGAGACAGTCTCCTCTCAGGTCCACCTCTCTCTGATTTGCTTCTTTTGCGTTGAGAGGAGGCTGAGAGGCGGACCTGAGAGGAGACTGAGAGCTGTCTCCTCCACATCCCAGTATTTGCGACACTTATGAGATCTATTTATTGGAGAACATGAGAAGAGGTACAACTTTACATTTACTCTTTAAGCTCCAGATAAATATACAAAGCATTGCTTTACAATGTGTTGTGGACCCCTCTGGCATTCAGAGGGTTAAGATGGAGGCTACTCTGTGACACTTAAGCCTGCAACATCAGAATGTCGTCCTTTTGATGAGGGGGACATTCTGATGTCGTTCTTTTCATGCTGGAGACAGTGACCCAACTGACTACCGGTAAATAAAGTGTGGCCTGCACTGATGCTTAATGTGTAAGCTGGTATCACCAAACGTAAGCTAGCTGGAACCCTGCTCTGTGGAGGAGCAGCTCCGCAGAGAAGAAGCACTCAGCTATTGATATAAGAGCAGCCCAGGGTAAGAGTAACACTGGCTAAATACAAGCTGCAATAAAACAGGTACTAAACAAACTGAAACTGCCAACAACTGGAGCTAAGGAGAGACCCTCAGTAGTAAAGATGAGCGAGCACCCCGATGCTCGGGTGCTCGGGTGCTCTGACCGAGCACCCCCTGATGCTCGAGTGCTCGGCCGAGCACCCGAGCCCCATTCAAATGAATGGGAGCACTCGAGCATTAAACCAGGCACCCCCTGCTCTGATGAGCGGAGGGTGCCTGGTCAATGTCCCCCTTCATCTCCGCTATGCCCCTCTTCCACAATGTCCCCCTTCATCTCCTATGCCATAGCGGAGATGAAGGGGGACATTGTGGAAGAGGGGCATAGCGGAGATGAAGGGGGACATTGTGGAAGAGGGGCATAGACTCTATGCCCCTCTTCCACAATGTCCCCCTTCATCTCCGCTATGCCCCTCTTCCACAATGTCCCCCTTCATCTCCTCTATGGCATAGGAGATGAAGGGGGACATTGTGGAAGAGGGGCATAGCGGAGATGAAGGGGCACATTGTGGAAGACGGGCATAGCGGAGATGAAGGGGGACATTGTGGAAGAGGGGCATAGAGTCTATGCCCCTCTTCCATAATGTCCCCCTTCATCTCCGCAATGCCCCCTTCATCTCCGCAATGCCCCCGTACCTCCATTCCCTGGTGGTCCAGCGGAGCGTCTTCGGATCTGTGCCTCTTCCGGCACAGATCCTCTTCACCCGAGCATGTCGGGCGAGCACATGGCGGTACTCGTACGAGTACCGCCATGTGCAGAGCAGAGCGATGCTCGAGCCGATCCGAGCATCGGCCGAGCACGCTCGCTCAACACTACTCAGTAGGCCAGATGCTAGGGATCCATGGTGCTAGCTATAATAGATTATCCCAAGGCAGTCTTTCTGAGGATAGAATAAAGTTGCTGATCTCAAGATCAGTTCAGTGCCAACTGGAGGAATCGGCCACCACCGAGGATAACCGACTATAGAATATTAACTACCTATTAAGGTATAGAAGAGGCAAAGGGAAATAGAAAAACAGGTACCTGCACTTCTAGTGGAAACTCTACTGTTATGGATATTGAAGAGGTGGAGGTCTGGAAGTTGAACTCTGACTAACTGGTTCAGTCATTCAACCAGTTATTGAATGATTGAACTTGATGGACTTGTGTCTTTTTTAAACCTAATTTACTATGTTACTAAGATCTCCGCTGGTATCTTTTTAAATGGTCGCATTTTAACCCCATCCCGACAATGGACTTACATGTATGTCCCTCAGAAACTATTACTTAGTTACAGAGGACGTACATGTACGTCCATGAAGTCGTTCAATGCAATGGGGAAAAAAAGTTTGGCGGGTGTTAAGTGCCGGCCGCGTGCGCATGCAGACGGTCACAAAGGGGTTAAATATTGTGCAGCTGCACACTGCATTAAACATGTCACATGGATTAAAAGGGCAACATGAGAACCTCGCCTTGCATATAAAAGCAAGATTCTCATGTCACCTCCTTAAAAGGGGCATACCTCTGAGAGAAGGCTGAATGAAGGGAGTTGAGTGACAGATCATTATTATTCCAGGAGTGCTAACGTTGTACCTTGTGAGACACTGGGGGCATATCCAATAAAAGATCTAATTGTTGTAAATTGTGCACAGTGCCATCACTGATTACTGCACTGTTCCTGCCCTAATAGAAATTAATTCCCACACCCAGGACTTCAGGGGGGAGGGGAAAGGTTGAGAAGAATAGCCTCTTTCTTCTTATCCTCTATATTCCCCTTAACTGGCTGGGGCAGAGGATGATGTTGCTGCATCTGCCTCAGAATCAGCACTGCAACTAGGACCAGGAGTACTGCTGCTGGCAAGTGGATCCTGTCCTAGTCCCCCATCACTTGTTTCCCCCATTCCCGCTGTGTCCACGGTGGTCTGTGGCACACTAGCCTTTTCCTCAGCATCCTGCTGCCCTTGCAACTCAGCAGCAGCATGAATTAGAGCAGCTGCAAACTCTGCAAATTACAAAAGCTTACTGGTGGTGGTGGTGGTGATGATGCCCAAAACCATCCCTGTCTCCCATTCCTTCTCACTTTCGGCTAAAAATGCCATTAATGTCTTCTCTACCATCATCATCACCACCACCACAGCTCCTCTATGCTGCTGCTGCTGCTGCTCTATTAGAGATATCTCACCAGTTAGAGGAGGTGATGAGAAACGTGACAGAGGGTCCTCTAATGTCACACTTGCCATTTCTCCTTGACCTGAAGAAGGCAGATTGGCAACACTATCAGCAGACACAGGCAGCTGATCTGTACTCCTGTTGGTGTTGGTATTATTGCTGCTAGGCAACAATTCTGCCTTCTTCAGGATCATATTCCACCTGGACAATGCTGTGGGGTGAAGGGGACTCACAGGGTAAGGGGAATGGTGTGTGCTTCCTTGAAGGCTAGTCTGGATGCTCTGCATTACTTCCCATACCACTCCCCTAATGCTAGTCCCACCAGCTTCTTCACTATCATGGTTACTACTACTAACACCAACCACATCAGTTTCAGTCCCTGAGTCTTCCTCCTCACTAGTAAAATGATGATCACCTCCTCCTTCACTCCTAACACTGTGTACAAGCTGATGGACCTTCTTAGTAGTAGCACTAGTGGCAGGACTGCTTGGGGATGGCAAGTGTTATTATTCTTTATTTATATAGCTCCAACTTACTTATTCTTAATTGCTGTACAATAAGGAATAGGCATACAGAGATATTAAATAGTACAAATCAAAAATGGAGAACAAAAGGATCAGAGGGCAGTGCTTGTGAGCGCTTACAGTCTAGAGGAAGGTAGGCTGAACACAGAAGGAGTAAGTGCTATTGGGTGTAAGTGCCTCCTGCCACATGAACTGCTGGTCAGTGGGTGGGAGAGAGAGGGAGAAGTGCTATTAAGTGCAGTGGTCCAGGGAAGGGGTGGTTCTTGGTGATAACGGTTATGAAAGTAGTTGATAGGCGTCCCTGAAGAGGTGAGTTTTCAGGGAGTGTCTGAAGATCTGAAGGCTGGGGGAGAGTCTGATGGGATGGGGGAGGGATTTCCAGAATTCAGGTGCACCACGGGAGAAGTCCTGTAGGCAGGAGTGGGAGGATGTGATAAGAGCTGTAGAGAGGTGCAGAGCGAAGATGGTGAGTGAGAATAAACTTTGAAATGAGAGATGAAATATAGGGGGGTGTAGTGTTAGTAAGGGCTCTGTAAGTTAGCACCAGAATGTAATTCTATATGCTAATAGGAGCTATGGATTGGCAGAGGGGAGTGGTGTTAGAGAAGCAATGTGTGAGGTAGATTAGTCTTGCAGCAGAATTCATTACAGACTGTAGTGGGTTAGACAGGTAAGAGGAAGGCCAATTAATGTGACTTAGGGTACCCTGCTGTCACACTTGGCATCACCTCCTCCTCCCCCCTCCTGAGAATTACAAGACGCACTGGCAGCAGGCACAGTACTTGTGGCAGCAGGGGCAGCAAGTGCAGCTCTGGCAGCAGGCACAAGTAACTGACCCCTAGGGTTTATAGTGAAGGATCTGGCCAGCATTGGGTCTGGTTAATGAGGGAATCCAGACCCTTTCATGTTGGTGGTAGTGGTCATTTCCTCCTCCTTAGACTCAATGGATGCATAAGGGTCCTTCCAGGTCCCCCTTTTATTGTTATTAAACTTGCTCATTGTGATGGCAGTCACTATGAGCCTCTCATGACTCAATTTTGATATTAATTCACAGCACAACAACCTAGCACCTCTCTCTCGCTCTGTAGCTGCTTGTATTGTTTTTCACTGTCAGGAAAATTGCAAGTTTTTATAGAAAAAGGCCAAAAACACATTAATAAAGGGGCAAAAACTTTCTAGCCATTGAAAAAATAACAAAGACTTTTTCCAATAGGTGAAAACAGTGAAAGTTTTAATTGCTTTATTTAAAGCGGATTTCCTAGCAAAAAAAAGCAGACAATCACATGGTTTTCGTGGATTTTTTTTGCGGGAACATGACAGAACTTTTTGCTCACCCTTACTCTCCAGGACCGATTCTCATTGCTTGACTCTACCCATCACCTCCTCAGCCTGCTCTGCCCAGAGCTTGTCTCTACCTAGCTTGCCCATTTCAGCTATTGGTGAAAAAGTGGCTGGCACAGGCAGTATTATGTTGCCACCAACAAATGGAAAGTACATGTGTTTCACCTTATGGTAACAGCATATCCAGAGACTGTGGTCGTCCTACTTTCAAGTTCCTACTGGGTGTGAAAGGGCTTAAAGGAGAAAAAAGATGTTCTAAACTAAGTAGGTATCCTTCACAGCAGTCACATATACATGTCTATATATTTTTTCCATTGTATCTGTAGTTTCCTGTACTTAGTGATCTCTGTGGAAGTCTCTCTAGATCACACCTCTTTCTCTTTTCAGGTTTAACTAGGCTTGAATGTCTCATAATGGTGATTTGTCTTTATCAGATTACCAACTGAAACAGCAAGCAGTAGACTAACAAATCAAATGCAAATAAGGAACATATATAAAAAATAACTGACTGCTGTTTGAAGGACACCTACCTAGCCAAAGCCCTTCTGTTAAAAAATCTAGTTTTACAATAACTCAAGCATTTATTATTTATGATGTATAATTATTTTATAAATATATGATAAGCAATCGCAATGCTTGAGATTCATAAAACACTGCACTGGGTAATACATTTTCAGCAAGCAGCTATACGTTTTATCACTTTCATGATTTCTTAAGCCTGCTTTAAGCACTAAAATCACTTTATAATTTGAATATCATATTCTTTTATGGCTTATTTTACAAATGTGTTTATCTTTATAGATTTACAGATGCAGGTTTTTTTTTTACCAATTCTTAGCATCTCGCAAGGCACAGAAATGAGAGAAATCCTAAGAGATGAAAATTTTAGCATGAGCTCCTGTTCAGGCACCCACTGTATACTGTGTACCTAATCTAGCTCATATGTTGTATGGCTGAGTGGAGAACAAGGAACACATAAATAGCTGAACAACATGTGCCTAACCTGAAATCAGTTTTACACTTATTGCTTATTAGGAAGTGGACAATTAATGACTCAGTGTGCTTTCATTTATGTGCAAATTGGGGGGAAATGTACTATGCCTCAGGGGAATTGATGTCAGGCATATCAATGTGCTTGAGGCAAGTCCAGTGCTCTCTGCCATGTCTATTTACAAAAACTCACCTGAGCTTTGCAAAATATACATGATTGGATTTTTGTTAGTGTTGAGCGAGCACCCGGATGCTCGGGTGCTCGGGTGCTCTGACCGAGCACCCCCTGAGGCTCGAGTGCTCGGCCGAGCACCCGAGCCCCATTGGAATGAATGGGGCGACACCAGGCACCCCCTGCTCTGATGAGGGGAGGGTGCCTGGTCAATGCCCCCTTCATCTCCGCTATGCCCCCTTCATCTCCGAATGCCCCCTTCAGCTCCGCAATGTCCCCCTTCAGCTCCGCTATGCCCGTCTTCCACAATGTGCCCCTTCATCTCCGCTATGCCCCTCTTCCACAATGTGCCCCTTCATCTCCGCTATGCCCCTCTTCCACAATGTCCCCCTTCATCTCCTCTATGCCATAGAGGAGATGAAGGGGGACATTGTGGAAGAGGGGCATAGCGGAGATGAAGGGGCACATTGTGGAAGAGGGGCATAGCGGAGATGAAGGGGCACATTGTGGAAGACGGGCATAGCGGAGATGAAGGGGGACATTGTGGAAGAGGGGCATAGAGTCTATGCCCCTCTTCCACAATGTCCCCCTTCATCTCCGCAATGCCCCCTTCATCTCCGCAATGCCCCCGTACCTCAAGTCCCTGGTGGTCCAGCGGAGCGTCTTGTGATCTGTGCCTCTTCCGGCACAGATCCCCGCCACCCGAACATGGCGGGAGAGCACATGGCGGTACTCGACGAGTACCGCCATGTGCCGAGCAGAGCGATGCTCGAGCCGATCCGAGCATCGGCCGAGCACGCTCGCTCATCACTAATTTTTGTACCTTCTCACTGAAAGCACCGTTAACTCTATTTTAGTAAGTCGGTGCAAGGGAAGGAGGCAGATCATGCACATTTTCCCTTTTGCATTTATCAGATGGGGTAACCAGGGAGGAAAGAGTCATCTCAGTTTACTGTCTGGCTGTACAGTGAACCCCTTCCATTCAACAGAACACCCTACACTATCCCCAGTTAACCTTTCAGTTGCCATGTTTAAATTCATTGTCAATCCTCAAAAATAAGTGGTTACTCTTTCCTAGTTTTTATTTTTTTGTGTTAAACTAAGACAAATGAACTAAATTATATATTTCCTTTGTGAATGGGACTATCTGTATTTGGTCTGTGTGTTATTTTATTCATTGATTTTTTTCTAAACAACAGGAAAACAAAATTATTTCAAAGGGGTTAGCCACTTATTAATGAAAATGCCTCGGTGAAGTAAATAATCTCAAATCTCATGCAATAAAGGGACAACATTGATCTAGTCATGAAAATGTGTGTTAAACCCAAACTAAAACAAAACAATAATAGATTTATCCATTGATGATAATCACATGATTGCTTTGACTGACTCAGTATATGTTGCGAATCTAGTGGGCTGGGCTGACATCAGGGAGGTACAGGGAGTACCCATGTATGGGGCCTAGCCAAGAAAAGTGGCACAGATTCCTACAGTGCAGGGACTTAACAAAAGAGGTGGGGGTGGCCTGTGTCAGTGGGGCCACTCAGGCATACAGATTAAAGTAACTTTTTGGGGGGAGTGGAGAACATGAACACACTACAGCCTCACTGTCCTCCACCCTATTTCATGCTGCACAGTGGTGGATGAGTTTGCGGCCTCCCAGGACCCATACCTGTGACTACCAGTGTAATCAGGCTTGGGGCCAAAATATATATGTGGGGACTAGGGATGGGTGAAAAGTGTGAAAAATTTCCCGCATGGCTTTTTGCGAAAACATGCCCATTTTTCTCTTTTCCCGATAAAAATTTTGCCTTTTTCGCCTATGCAAAAATGTCCTCCTTTTCACCTGTTTCAACACATTTTCCGCCTATGTTAACACATTTTTCACCTGCTTTAACACATTTTTCTCCTATATTCTCTATATGTACTAGATTTCCCACTGTAATATTACTTCTTCCGAGGGCTGAAGTTTAGAAATAAGTGGCTGAAAGTCAAAGTTATGAGGCCTACAGCAACATATGGCTTGAAAAATGTGTTAGCATTCAGAATGCATTTGTCCTTTGCCCACAACACTAACTTCCTGCTTAAGGGACATTGGCACATATTCATGATGATATCAAGTAATAAAAAAAAAATGAAGTACAACCTACAATGTGGCAGATGTGTATATAGTGGTGGTGGTGGGGGACTGACATGGTGTGATTTGTGTATGAATATTGCTTTTACCATTGTCATACATTATCCTCCTCAGATTATTGACACACATTACTTATCAGTCATAGCAGTGGTCCCAAGTGGGGTAGATAGTGGCAACACTTCTTCACATCCGTCCTCCACCTCTTCATCTGTGCTGCTGTTAATATATTTGTCCTGGCTTTGTCTGTCTTGTGTCGTTTCTGCTACTACTACTACTGGAGCTAGATGTTAATGTAATTCTACTGCCACTACTACTAGGTGTCAAAGGTGCAGCACTTACAGAAGCAGCACCAGAGGTACTCGTCATATCTAACACTGTGGATGTTAACCTGTATTGCTGTTTCTGGGTACTCAAAACAGGTGTGTGTGGCTGAGTGGGACTTGGACTTTGAAGAATCAATGATGCTGATGATGACTGATAGGGTGACTGTGTGCTTTTTGATATCTGTACTTGTCCAGGATCAGACTTTCCAATGACTTTCACAAACACTTTATAGACAGACACAGTGCTCCTTAAAAGTGGTGGAAGATTCAGCCTTTGAATTTCTGCTAACCATATAGCCATATCATCATCCTCACTCTCAACTTCATCTTTATCTGAACAAAAGAAGGATGCTGGAATGATATATTCTAGATCTGCATCATCTTCAATCATCATTAGGTCATCCTCAGCAGCATCAGCAGCACTTGACAGTTCTTGCCCACAGCTACCCTTATATTCCTGTAAGCTTTTGGATGTCTCAGCAATTTCTTTTTACTTTTACTGTAACAAAATTTGCTACTACTTTGAGGTCAGGTGTTTTGGTGCTTGGTTGTCTCACTGTCTGATGCAGCAGCCACTTCAGCTGCTACACCTTCCTCTATTATGCTATTGCCAGCATAATCAACACTTGAATGCGACTTGTTGTCTTCAGTGTTCTTCTTATATGGTTCTTAATTTCTACTGGCACTGGTGGTGCTGGAACTAGTTTTGCTGGGACCTTGACAAACTGCATCCTCCCTTGGAGTAGAGGGATCATCATCATTGAATGCACCATTGCTGCAGTCAGTTTTTGAACTACTACTTTAGTCTCACGTCCCTGCACTGCTCCACCCCTCCCCCTTCCCCTTGTGCGTTTGCTGGACATTATGCAACCACACTGTGTTTTTTTACTGTACAGTACACAACACAACCGATGGAGCTGTAAGATGCCTTGCCTCAGTCAGCTGTTTGTCACTGTCACCAAAGATATTTAGTTATTTATTCTTTTTTATTTATTTTTATTTATAAAAATAACCCTGCTGTCTTATCACAGTCGGTCAAAAAAAAATTATAACTGAAAACCAAATCAACAACTTCTTTCCCCAGACTTCCCCAACCAGCAAAGAGACAATAACAGCAAGATCAGCAAGCAAATAGGTCCCTAGCTGCCTGTGTCTTACCAGTCAGTCACATGGAATTTTGGAGTATTTGGGGGTCAACCTCCTTCCTCTTAGGGATGGGTGAAAGTTTCCACCTCAAACTGAAAACGGCAAAAAGAGGCACTTTCCGCTTGGCGAAAAACTTCCTGCAAAAAGTGATGATTTGCCGCTTTTTTCCACTTGAAATCAATGGGAACATAGACGTTACAAACAACACATAGCAAATATTATTTTATTTCTCAAAAGCATAGTATAAAAGGGGTATGAGGGTGCCTGTATTGGTGGGGTGTGGGGAAAGAATCAGTTGGACAGGAGATGATTTTTTGGGGGGGTTGTTTACTGGGATTGGGGGGCAGTTAATAAAAAATAAATCCTAAATAAAATAAAATAAAGCCATAAGACATGGTATAAAAGGGGTCTGAGGAGGGTGCCTATGTTTGTGAATGAATGAATCATTTGAACAGGGAATTTATTTTAGGGGGTTCCTTGGCTGCTATTGGGGGGACAGTTAATAAAAAATAAATAAAATAAGAAATTTGTATTCAAATGATAGAGACAGGAACCCCCTGACATAAGCTGCCACCGAGGTGGACTGATACTTGACTTGATAGAGTATTTTGTAGAGGATGATTTCTTTGATTTGTTGTTAGAGGCCTTTGTTGGACTTAGACTTATTAGAGGCCCAAGCCCTGAAGAAACATTGATTTGTAGGACGTAAGCTTGTTTGGCACAAGCCCTAAGGAAACATTGATTTGTAGGACTTAACCTTGTTTGGCACAAGCCCTAAGGAAACATTGATTTGTAGGACTTAGGCTTGTTAGAAACAAAAAAATAAAAATGCCCTACTGGCCTAATGCCAGCAGGTCATGTTGGCCAGTGGTCACTATCAAATGTCCTCAACTGCTGTTCGTACTGATGCTTCTGAGTTGTTTAAGCAGCAGGATGATTAAGCAGCTGAAAGGGATTGCGATCAACAATAGCAGTAACATGGAAGATGGATGATGAAGGTTCCACTTGCCAGGACTGGCTTCAGCAATGCACCTGAGGCAGTATCAGCAAAATAAGTAGCCTCCAGTCCACGCAGAGAAAAGAAGACATTGACCATTAAATCTTCTCCATCTGCCCCTCCTCCAAAATCATCATGGGTGTGTTGTTATTAGAATATATTTGTTTCCCTTGAGAGCAGGAACAGTGGGTCTCATCAGAAACTGCAATGTGCACAGTGTCTGTGGTAAATAACATTTGGGGGCACAACTGTATCCAAATACCATGACACCCGAAACCAAGTACTGCCACTGTCATTGTACCCCTTTTCCAGACCCGCTAAGGACACATGACAACTTGCTGACAGTTTAATAGTAATGATAAACCCTCCCTGCCACCATCTTAGCATATTCTGCAGGATGGAATCTCCTCAGATGCCACTTGATGCACTGATTGCGATTCTCCTCCACCACACTGGCATGTGTGGTCAGTGCACCACACAGTATGCAATGGGTAGAGACAAACTGCCACATCCTAAAATCAACAGAGTGGCTATCATTTGGAGGGGGAGGCAATGAATGAGGAGGATTGGCAGAAGATGCAGTTACCGTAGAAGATGATGGAGAGCTAGTCGTTTCACTCATCCCGGAACTTCCAGTCTCTGCCTGGGTTATTCTATTCCTCCTCCTCTTTGGTCTCCGCCACGCCTCTTATTGCCTTTCTGGAGAATCAGGGACAGCAAAAGTGGTGCTTGATTTCTGTGGTGCGTATTTGTCTTTAACATGTTTGGCGTAAATGTCATGGTGTCTGTGTTTCATGTGTGTTATCAGGGCGCTTGTGTCAAGGTGTGTTCCCTCCTTTCCTCTTTTCACTGGCTTGTCACAAATTGTGCACAGTGCCATTGCTGATGACTGCACTGTGCCTACCCCAAGAGAAAAATAGTCCCACACCCATGATGACTTCAGGGGGAAGGGGAAAGATGGAGAAGAATGGCCTCTTTCTTCTTGTCCTATACATTCCACTTCATTGTCTGTGGCAGCGGATAATGTTGCTGCTGTTGCTGCTACTGTCTCAGATTCAGCACTGCAACTAGGATCAGGATTATTGCTACTGCTGGCAAGTGGAACCTGTCCTAGTCCCACATCACTTGTTGACCCCATTCCCACTGTATTCACAGAGGTCTGTGGCACACTAACGTGCTACTCAGAATCCTGCTGCCCTTGCATCTCAGCACCAGAAGGTGTCTGCCTTCAGCAAAAACATCACGTTTTTATAGCGGAAGTGCGAAAACAATGTAAGTCAATGTGCGAAAACTTTTTAGCCATTGAAAAAACGGCAAAAGATTTTGTCTAATGTGCTAAAGATGCGAAAAATTTAACTACTAGTTTTAAAGTGGATTTTCCCGCGAAAAAGCAGATAACAACGTGGTTTTCATGAAAGTTCTCAATGGAACACAGAAACAACTTTCGACCACCCCTACTTCCTCCCTTCATATCCCCTAGAGTACCCCCAGACTTCCCTAACACAGAGAACAAATGTCCTACCTAAATAACTCCCTAAACAAAGCTTCAATTCCCCAATTCCCTCGTCTAGCTCAAAAACATGCTGCTCTTTCCTCTCACAGAATGGCTGCTGTGAGAGCCTGACAGCCTTTTATATGGCTGTAGAAAACTTTCTTGTGGTGGAAAAATATTTTTCTTCCCATTGATTTCAATGGGAAGAAAGGCGAGAAAAAGCAGAAAAGCGGCACTTTTCGTGGGAAATTATTCACCAAGCGGAAAGTGCCATTATTCACCGATTTCAGTTTGAGGCGAAAATTTTTGCCCATCCCTAGAGGGGACGGTAATTACCACTGGAACCAGAGAAAGACAAAACAGAGAAGGCACCTTTTGTGCAATATCCTCTGTTTGAAGACATACCACACACCACCACCGTAAAAATGGTACTCACTGAAGATATTGACTGGAACTATACATATGTATGGACCAGTTAACAAGCTCGGGGACTGTTAACTGCTCCCTATACAGCCTCTTGCACATAACATGACTGGGATACCGGCTGCTCTCCTAGAAGAAGCCCCACTCACAAAGCCAAAATATTCACAAAAAGACAAAAAAAAAAAACAGGGGGTGCCAATAGTTACAAGTGTAACTTGTATCACATACCACTTTCTTTGATAAAGCAGTGTTGTCAGCTGCAAAATGCATAAGAATTACTCAGTGGTCTTTTAATTAGTTTTAATAAAGAAGATTTGGAGAAATATAGGAGCTTGCCTGTTGTTGGATTATTGGAGTTCAGTGTGCCGGTTGGAGGAGAAAAAGGAGATCGGGCGGAGTACCAAACAGAGACGGTAATATTATCTCTTTATGTTCTTATAGCTGTGAATAACATATGTTCATTGCACAGCATTTGCTGTGGGTGGGTGAAATTTATGGGGTGAGAGGGGCCCTGGATTTATATTTGTACTGGGCCCCAATATTTTTGATGGCAGCCCTGCTAATAGGAAAGATGTGACTGTCGGGGATGACGGAAGTTGTAACCTTCCCCTGTAGTGAGGGAATGTATATTGAAGATGTTGAAACCATACAAATAGCTAATACAAAGAACCAGAAAAATATATGCATACGTGTCTAAGAGATTCTTGATGCCTGTGACAAATGGATAGAGATCTGTAAATTCAAGAACTCAAAAACCAAATTGTTGTGTATTGTTATTGGTAAACCTTTTTCACTTCTAAGTTTAAAACCATCCTTTCACCTCAGGCTTATCATAATCCTGAATTCTGTAACCACAACCAATAAAAGCACTGAAGTAAATCAGTTCATACTTCAGTACTCTCACCTTTTTCATGGCATAGGTAAGCTAAAGGATTTTCAATTATAGCTGCACATCAATCCAGACATAAAGCCTGTCATAGAATCACACTGAAGAATTATATTTTACCTATGTTACCAAGCTGACAAAGAAGTTAAAAACTTTGAAGAACAATATATAAGTGAACTCACTTCATGCATACAGAAGAAAAAACAAAATGAAAGGGGTGCCTCATAGAGTAGTATGTCACTGTAACTTCAACTTCAAGCCCACTCCAAACCCCTCTATTGGGATACTCACAAATTCAGATGGTCTATCAAGTACATATGCACAAGATAGACAAGAAATCCAGATGCAAGCTATTTGAATCACCCACTTCCACTTGGGTACACCCCCCAGCAGCTATAATAGATTCAGTTGGTGCCCCACACTGTGTTCCATACAATGAACTAAAATTCAGAGGAAAACAGAGTGCCAGTACAATTATCACTGGAAGAAGAGTGACAGAACCAGCAATATATAGGAAATAATAACATAGTGTTAGACACAGGAATAACCATTTACCAACTACATTTGGAATCACTTGTAGGACTAATATCCAGTGTTGCTTGAGCAGGAACAAGAGGTCCATATCTCTCTGCACTCTATTTTCAATGCCGGTGTGGAAAATACATGGAACATACACCGGTACAGCATACTGTGTGAGTACAACTTCATTATTATTTCCTACATATTGTTGGTTCTGGGGCTCTTCTTCCAATGAGAATTGTACTGGCACTCTGTTTTCCTCCTCACTTCATGCATGCCTCTGGTACTGTTATCAACAAAAACAAAACTCCCAAACAGTGTCGAATCTACATAGGCACGTGGCAAACCAATGCTGCTGTCATCAGAGAGTATTGTGTTACTCCAAAACTAGATGTGATTACTCATGACCTTAACCAGTCAAAACCTTTTCAAACCTATGTCCAATAGCAGCATGAACTTCAATTTTAACTGAATCCAGACAGTAGATATGTTACAACATTCTTAACACAAAGGAATCGGGAGATTTAAGTGTCTGAGCATTGGTGTGTCTCTAGCTTCTGGTGTATTCCAGAACGCAGTATAGCAATATCTAGCTGGAATTCCAGAGTTTAAGAATTTCAGTGGTAACATTTTATTTCTTGCAGCTGAGAAAGATAATGAAAAAGATGTTGTGGCTGGTTTTGAGACTGACTTTAAATTACAAGCTTGAATTTATAAAACTAAAGTAGAATTTTATGCTTTTATTTTCTCAGCTGAAGGAATATCTGCAGATACAAAGAATGTTACAGAAAGTCAGCATGTAATGCAAGCACTCTCTGTGATCCCGGTGATGACTGCAGTTTTCTAGGGAAGGCTAATTACCCTGCTAGTTTTATCTCAGTCTCATTGCCAAATGTTATTTTGTAACTCCAGGATGTAGGAATAAATGCTACGGCATCAGAATTACAAGACATGAGCTTCTAGATTTGTTTAGCCCTCATTTCATCATCACACCATGACTGCTATAAATGCAAGTATTGTTTCAACAAACCCTTTTGCAAGTTTCACAATATTAAGGAAGAGATTCACTAAGGAGCAATGCTATAGTGTTGTACCTTGTGATGTCTGGTGAGCACATCACCTCGGAGATTGCACATTGCCTTGTGCATTAAAAATTAGGGATGCCAGTGGAGGGGAATAATTCATACATTAGCAGGCAGGGTTGTCAGAATGCTGGAAAAGTGTAAGGGATCCCCTCCTTTACAGATCCTCAATAGTTCAAAAACTCTGAGTCTGAGTGGATACTCTCTGCTCCCCCACTTGTGGCACCACAAGCATGATCACACTTAACCATTTTGGTGCCATAGGGATGTGGAGTGCACACCCCTGCAGCAGTGAAAGGGTTCTAAAATGAGAGAACGGCAGACAAGCTATACATGACAGCTTCTTCCCTGCTGCAGTGACTGAACCAGCTGGGTGGGCAATCTGCCGATCAACTAATTTAGGTAAACACAGGACTCACAAGACTCTGAGTTGCAGAGTGCCCTGTGAGTCCTGTGTTTATGTGAATCAGCTGATCTGTGGATAGTTCACTGAGCTGGTTCAGTCAGTACAGAAGGGCTGAGAAGCTGTGATATGTGGCTTCCCTGCAATTCTCTCATTTTAGAACCATTCAATGACATAGTGGTATGCAATACACATCACTGTGGCACTGAAAGGGTTAAAGGGAAGCTTTCACTTCTATAAAAGTTCTCCTCATTGTAATGTTCCTTTTGGGGTAATCTGTAATCTGACTTTTTATTAAAATTTAATGTAGGATATCCTGAGATTTAACATGTTAAAAATGAGCAGGTGAAGTCAGTTCAGGACAGGCTGCTGAACAGCCTGACAATCTTCATCTTTTCCCCTCCACAAGCAGTGCTTCCTTCCTACCTCCTCCGATGGTGGAGGATTTCTCCTTGTGAGCTGGAGCTCTCTCTTGCCAATGAGGGCGCGCCAGCTCACATGGAGGAAGCCTTTGTCAGAGTAGGAGGTGAGAATGAGGCACTACTTGGGGAGGGGAAGAGGCAAAGATTGACAGGCTGTAGGACAGAGCTGCCCCACAGCCTGTCCTGAACTGACATCACCTGCTCATTTTTAACATGTTATATCTTGGGATATCCTGCACTAACATATAAACACACCCATATGAAAACAACAATGTTGAATTTGTCAGAGAAACATCATAAACCTTTAGAAGACATAGCGAATAATTTGCAGTTTTGGTGGATTGGTGGTGGATTCACAGGGGTATGATGGCAAACACATCTCAGTGCATACTGTTGATATGCCGTCCACATGAAATCTCTACCATATCTCCAACCTGGACCCTTATCGCCCATTAGTGCATCTTCCAATTGGTGTCAGCACAAGAGGCTAGCTGTTTGTTCAAATAAATCTATTATAAACACCACATCAATGTTATTTGAATTAAGAGGGAATTGTGTAATGTTAGTTGTTTCCTCTTGCAACATCTGAATAATGTCGTAAAGTCTATTGGCTATCAATACTCCTAAATCCTTCTCTAACAAGTATCCTCAAAGTAGTTTCCCATTTAGTGTATATGTAGCATGATTGTTTTAATAACCCAAACACAAAGCCTAATTTGCAACTATTCTTCCCATATACTTGGTTTATCTTTTTTTTTTTGGGGGGGGGGGCACTGTGCTCTCTATGAATGATTGTACACAGTTTTGTGTCATCAGAAAAGACTGAGACAGCACTTTCAATGTCTAATTTAAGGGGATAGTAATGTTTCACAAAAAAGCAGCTCCAATTAGTCTTTATAGTATTTGAGCCATGGAGAGTGCTATTTCAATACTGTCAGAGTTGTTGTTCAATTGAATGATAAAGTTTCCCCTTCTTTCTTCTTTTACCTAGTGTAAGCTACCTTCCCTCAGATGTGGAATCTCGCCACTTGACTGGACAGCTCGCAGCAAGGGACAATCTTCATACTGAGAGCGTAAGGGAAACCCTGCCCCTCTTGACAGGTTTTCCAGCTTATACCTTATGCTCACTGAAGATTGTCCCTCACTGAGATCCATCCGGAGAGTCTTCCTGCTCTGAGGTGAGCAGTAAAAGGGGTGGGAGGGGGATATTTTATCATTCAATTACTCTTAAACTACAACTCTGACAGTGCTGAAATAACACTCTCCATGGCCCAAATACCATGAAGATTAATTGGAGCTGCTTTTATTGTGAAACATTACTATCCCTTTAAGATCATTAATAAAAACATTTAAAAGCATTAGACAAATGACTGAACCTTGATGCTCTCCGTTTACATCAAATCTCTGCACACTACCCTTTAACAAGTTTCACTATTCATGTAGAAATACTCCTTCCCAAACCAATGTCTTTTTAACTCTTTTCGTGCCAGCAGATTAAGCCATTTCTTAGACCCTGGAAGCAAGACACAATTTCAATGTTTTTTTACTATCCATCTGTTTTAGGTTGCCTGTAGGTAACTTTCTAGTTTCATAAATTATGCTTAATAAAAAAAAATAGCAAAACTCACACACTATTTGTCAAAATCAATTATGCTGGTTATGAAGTTTTCAATTTTCAATTGAAAAAGCCCAGTATCCCCTGAGCACAAAAATAATAAATATGTATAGCTTTACCAACATGCACGGTACATTTCATTGGTTATATGGTAAAAGTACCCTACAAGAGCTGAATAACAATATAAAATAGTATATTTACAGAGAGTAGATATGCCACCACATCAAATGTGTGGTCACTTGCCTTTCTACCCCATGTCTGGTATACACAAATGTTTCTCGCAGATGGCCCTAAAGGAAAAAAAATTACATTTCCACCCCACTAGTATGAGTTGACCTACTGTAGGGGGTGCCAGAACTACAAAAATTCACAAATTACACATTTTTTTCTTACATTTTTTAAACATGACTTGCCTATACTAAAATGGTTGTAACAACTACATGAATGAAGAAGAAGGTAGACAAAGCATTCAATTTTGGAAAGAATATAAGTCACTGCATAGGGTCTCATGTCTTTCTACCCCTAGCTTGGTGTACACAAATGTTGCCAGAAGGTGGCGCTAAAGGAAAAAAATGGCTTTTTTATATTTCCACATGTTCAAACGTACTGAAATGGAATGGAATTTCCCACTGTATTCATTAGCTACTGCTCTTTGAGAAAAAAAGCACACCGTTGATATGAGTTGACATACTGTCAGCGGGTGCACAAAACTACACATACCTGTTTTCTTTTTTGAAAATGGCTGCCTGTACTAAAATTACCATAACTATTAGAAAAATGGAAGGAAAGGTATTCAAGTTATACCATTTTGTAAATTAAATATTCACCCACATGAAATAAGGGTTTCTATACTTTCTACCCCTAGGATAGTCTGTACAGATATTTCACTAAAATGTTAACATTTCCTCTACTTCAACGATACAAAATTCTTTCAAAATTTTAGAATTTCCTTTTGTATTCAGCACCTATTGCCAACATTAGAAAAATTGTACCCCATTTGCGAGCATTAACATACTATATGGGGGTGCCAGAAACATTAACCTATCCCTACTTGTTTATGTTAAAAACTAAACTCACCCTGACCATATCAAATTTAAAATCTCTCCCTAATGTACAAAAAGTAATACATTCTTCACCAGAATTATAGACACAAATATAAACCCAGAATATGAAACCGCAAAGAACAATTAATATTTTGACTTTTGATTATTGATCTTCCATGAAGAATATATAGATCGTTCCAGTCCAAATTCAAAGTTTTAGACATGTGGACTTCCAAATATCCATTAAGCCAGGATTATGGACAACAATACAATGCACTGAATAATAACATGCCTTCTATCAAAAGAGGACACCAAATCCATGTATAATACAGTGGGAGACACAAAAAAGGAATATTACACACAAACCTTGTCTATTGCTTCTCCTTTGGCAGTTCTGTAATGAGACTCAATATACTTGTTTGTCTCGTCAGCATCTATTGTTTAACTTTCTTGCTCCTTCATTTTCTTTGCAATCAATCCAATAATTAAGACTTTGATATACTATGTATTAGCTTTTAAATAGGATTGTGAATTACATCAGCCTTTTTCACAGAAACCATGATTTTTAGCAATAGATCTTAACATCATACTGTTTTAGGCATTGCTATGTCTTATTTATTTGCCAACATATTAAAATATCCCTCTGAGGATAGGTTTATTTTTGCAGGTCTTTTTTGCCCGTTTTATTTATGTTTATTTTATATTTACTATTCTATTGATTAAACAATATTATTATATGCTATGCCTTATTATTATTTATAATACTACACTTAGTGGTTCTACCTGTTTGTAATCCCTCCCCTCTCTTTTGTTCTATTTCTACATATGAGTTGACATACTGTAGGGTGTGCCAGAAGCACAAAACTACAACAACTAGAATCTCTCTTTTTTCCTTACATTTTTTTTCAGATATGATTTGCCGGTACTAATGGTTGTAATAACAAGAGAAATTAAGAAAAGGTAGACAAAGAATGCCATTTTGGAAAGTACACAATGAACTGCATCAAATGAAGCATCACTTGTCTTTCTACCCTAAGTTAGTGTGTATACAGCAGGAATGTGTCTCTATATGAAAAACACATACTTTTACACATCAGTCTGTGTGCCATGGAACCAAGCTTGAGGGGAATGACTACCAGTGGGCTGAGGAACCAGACTGGGGGAAGCAGGGTACATGGGCATCTGTGGAACCATTTTGGGGAAACAGATGGTCCATTCCTCCCAACATTTCTGTTGGCCAAAGAAGGACACTGTTTCCATGTTTGTAGTTTACAAGAACTCCTAAATCTTTCTCTAGCAACGATTCTCCTAAAATTATTCCATTGCGTTCAAAAGTAGCATTGGGATTTTTTTCTTCTCATATAAAACTTCATATTACATTTTATGTAAATCCCTCCTCAGAGAACAAATATCCTATTCTGAATTTGTTACCCTGCCTAATTTAGTGTCAACTGTAAATATTGAAATTTTGCTTATGTTATTTTTTAACATATTATAAAACAGTGGACCAAGTATTGAGCCCTGAGGTACTCCACTTTCAACTTTAAAAGTATTGGAGAATTTTCCATTTACAACAACAACAACACACTGTTCCCTATTCTTCAACCAGTTTTCTATGGAGTTGCAAAGGTTATCCCCTAACCCCAATGTTCATAATTTATATACAAGCCTTCTGCGTAGTATATATCAAATATCTTTGCAAAATCTAGATATACTACATATACTGCTTTACCATTATCTAGGTTGCTACTTACTTCTTCATAGAAGCTCAAAGACTAGTTTAACAAGATATATTCCTCATACAGCCATATTGATTCCTGCTAATAATTATATTCTGCTTTGTAATACTGAATACAATCCCTTATTATCCCTTCTAGCGATTTTGCCACTAAAGAGTTCAAGGTTCACAGGTCTGTAGCAGGCTCAGTTTTAGTTCCCTACTTAAATGAAGGCACTGCATTGGCATTACACCAATATTGTGACATTGAGCCTATGGAGTCTTTAAAGAGTAAAAAAGAGTTGTCTTTCTAACACTGCACTAAGTTCCTGAAGAGCCCTTGAATGTATACCATCAGGACCAGATGCTTTGTCAGTCTTAATTTGGTCAAGTCTTCCTTTGACCTCTTCTTATATTAACCCAATTTGTGCTAATGGTGTGGTTTTATTTGTTTCTTGTTGGGGCACTTCTACCATCTTGTGTTCCCTGATATATACTGATGCAGAGAAAGTTTTTTGCTATTTATGTATTTGAAAAATGTTTTTGTATTGGTGTTGCTCTGCCTTGCAACTCGAGTTTCATTATCTACTTTTTCTAACCTATATGCCATTTAGCAATCTTTGTTGCATTCACTGTATTTCAAGAAGTATTTTTTGTTCCTCCAGACTTAAATAGTTTACATGTCTTTTTTGCTTGCCATTTCATTATTTGCATTTTAACACATTGATTGTGACCTACTTCTTTTGCATTTGTTCCCTGATGGTATATATTGAATATATTTCTACAACCTAAATTTAAATTTGGAGTTTTTTCATTTTTCTCAGTATTTTTTCATTTTCCCTCAATAATGTATCCTAGTCTATTTGTCACATTGATGCAGTTAACATTTTGAAGTTATCCTTTATACAATTAATGGTTTTGGTTTAACCTGTACAGTTTTGCTTTATCAAACTGATCTCAAATGAAACAATTTTGTGATCACTGTTTCTCAATTATTCACCTAACTTAATATTGGATGCCATGACTATTTTATTTTTATTACCAGGTGCAATATATTATTGTTTCTTGTCTATACTTCCACCATTTGTGACATGTAGCTATCCTTAAGTATGCTCACAAACTTACTTCCCATATCACTCTGATAGATCTCATGTCTCTAGTTTATATCTGGATAGTTAAAATCTTGCATAATTATAGTATGCCCAAGATGCACAGATCTTCTCATTTGCAATAACATTTGGAGTTCTACATTCTAATCAATACTTGGTGGTTTGTAATATATACCCACCAACAAATTTTTTTTACCTTTTACTCCAAAGTTAGCTTCAATTTCCACCCACAAGGACTCTACATTATGTCCAGTTTCCTAAAAAAAACTCCCCTTAAACTTGGATTTAGATCTGGTTTCAAATATAAGTACAAACCTCCCCCCCTCCTAAACCTGCAATAACCTGCAGTATTTACAGTCTAATCATATGTATCATCGTTTTGGTTATTCCAATATGTCCAAATGCTCATTAACTGCCAACAGTTCGTTTTCCCATTTTACCTGCCATACAGATGTTGTATGTACAGCATAGAATTCCACCTAGTAGGGACCTTAATTTTCAGCTGTTGTTGGTATAGGTGGCTAAGCTCTTGTATGGAATATTATGCATTGTGAGCTCTGTAGGACAAGCTAAAATGTACACAGATTTTGCTGGAGACATTCAGTATCTCAGTTTTAGATTATGACAGCAAACAAGTGACTATTAGTTGTAGAGCATAGGACAAACAGGGTACATTCACCATATCTGCTATTATCAAAGCTGCTATGATGTTTAAGCCATTGTCAGAAGACTCAAAGCCAACTTTCAAGTGGCTGGATACAAGTCATTCATCTATCACTTGTTGCAGTTTATTTACAACATCTACAGCTTTGTGGGATTGTCTCACAATGTTCTTCATACATAACGTGGCATGCAGAAGGTATGGGCTGCTCTGTAGCTGGACTTTGCTTCTACTGAGAGAGGTAAATTTATTCATGTTGACCTGTTGCTGCTGCATGCTGCTGCCGGCTGGTGGGAAAGATACCCATTGAGCATTCACAGTCATGTAGACTGTAATCTTCCCACTTGTCCACATATCTGTGGTCAGAGGAACCTTCTTGCCATAAGATATTTATAGGCCTTTTCCCTTCTGACTAACCACTAGCTTCTACAACTCTGGCACAGCTGTCCTAGAAAAGTAACTCTCTAAGGATATGCCAGAAGTGTGCAACACATCACAGCAGTTCTTTTAAAACAGCTCTTCTCAACAAGCAAATAGTGCAACAGAACAACTGATAACATCTTCTTTCTATGAACTCAGTAATTATGAGTTCTCTGCACATAGACAAAGGACTATAAAACATAATTTTTTAACTGCATCCTGACTAGCAGAGATGGAAATGATGGTGATGATGGTGGTTACAGCAGACACGCTATAACACTTTCAGTTCCTACAACTAAATCATTCTCCTATATACTTTGCACAAAACAAGCACTATGTGACATATGTGTTACAGAAGATAAGTTTAACTTACTGACAGTTCTCTAACACTGTTAACTGATACCCCTCTGTCCCTTCCACTTTTAGGAGGGATTCTACTGCTGCTTTCCCCTACTCACATTTTTTACACAGATCTGGATCTTGAGTGAAGTATCCCCAGACTGGGGATTTCATAGCCAGAAGCAGAGAGACTGTAACTATAACTACACTGGCTAGATGTTACAGTGGTGAAAGAAGTAGGCTCTAAACCCTCAACAGCAGCACTCAGAGATAGGGTTGAATTTTTTTTGACCAACGGTGCTGTTTAGTCAATAACAGACATTAAGTATAGCCGACTGGAAATTGCTCTTCAAACAGGCAAATCTGATGATGATGATGACCAAGATTGTTTTTAAATTTTTTCGCTTGTTTACTTGGCTAGACTTTCCAGTGGTGGAAGACTAAACCTTTTCCTTTCATCTAATTGTTGAGCCAGTTCAGCATCACTCTTACGCTCTACCTGATCTATATCTGAACAAGAATGGGAGGACAGATGAAGGACATATTTTAAATCAGCATTATTAACCTCATCATTAATAATGTGGTTATCGGCAGCAGCAGCATCCTCTTCCTCACCAGCACCATACCCAGATTCCCCATCCATACCACATATATATTCTTGTAGCTTTTTCCTCGAATGCATCATTGTCATTTTTCTCCTTAGGGGGATTTCCAAACATTTTAACACTAATTTGAAATGGCCAATGAGGCATTACTATCTCTGTCTAATGCAGCACTTGATCCCACTTTTAAATCTTCCTCCAATCCTGTGGCAACAACATTAGAGTAACACTGCTCATTATCTTTAGGTTTTGCAGTACTAGTATTAATGTTTGTGGACATTTTTACATCACTTTGGCTCAGCCTAACTTTCTGCAATAACTGCTGCAAACATGGCCAAGCTACATTTTTCTAGTACCAATTTACTACCCCAGAAACTTACCCATCTTTTCCCTTTACCCCTGCCTTTTGTATGTTTGGTGGACAAAGCATTAAATCTGTTTATTGTTAATATATATCACATGGCTGTTACCAATATGTGGAATAAGGTATTTTCCCTGTAATAATATTTTGTTATTAATGTCACTATTACAGTAGAGGTTACTGTTTGTCGACAGATTGAAGCTCACATCAAAAACCTCTGGCTTATCTCTGTGTATTAGTTACAGTT
This sequence comes from Rhinophrynus dorsalis, assembly GCA_037306005.1. NCBI lineage: Eukaryota > Metazoa > Chordata > Amphibia > Anura > Rhinophrynidae > Rhinophrynus > Rhinophrynus dorsalis. Next base: position 325,284,384 of record CM074720.1, on the reverse strand, counting down.
TTTTTAAATTTTATTATTAATATTACATTTATTGTTTTAATTATCCCTGTCTGCCACTGTCACTGTATATAAATCATGCACGACCATAATCCGTGCAACTGCAAGCACTTGTCTGCCTCTACACCATTTAATTGTGTCACAAATTATTTTCCTCTCCCAAGAACTACTGCAGTGGTACTTTTACAATACTAATGGTATGTCGGCGAATTCAAGAAGTATGGTAGGTAAAATGGTACAATTGCTGGTGGTTTATGAGCATTTGGACATAATTGGTGTAACTGAAACATTGTGGGTTGATACACATAATTGGGTTTTTAATATTGAGAGTTACTCCATGTTTAGGAGAGACAGTAGGAGGGAAAGGGGTGCACTTATATTTGAAACCAGATATAAATCCATGTTTAAGGGAAGATATTTGTGAGGGAACTGCCCATAATGTAGAATCCTTGTGGGTAGAAATGTTGGCTAGCTGTGGCATGAAAGGTAAAATAAAAGTTGGTGGTGGCCCAACTGTTATTGCAAATAAGAAAAACTTCATCTTGGGCATAATATATTATGGGAGATTTGAATTTTCCAGATATAAACTGTATACATGACCTGTCAAAGGAAGCATAATTTGGGATAGCTACATGTCACAAATGGTGGAAGTGCAGTCATAACAAATAACATAGACATGCTGTTGAGTATTAAAGTAGGTGAATATTTCAGAAATGTGATCACACATTTGGGATCAGTTTGACAGCTCAAAACTGTATAGGTTCAACCAAAACTCTTAATTTTAAAAAGCTAACTTCAAATTGTTAACAGCATCCATGCAACACATATACTGGGATAATGTATTTGAAGGAAAAAATACAGAGAAATTCAATTTAGGTTACAGAAATCTATTCAGCAGTATATACCAGTGGGGAACAAATGTAAAAGAAGTAGATCACAACCTATATGGTAAAATGCAAATGTAAAGGAAGAAATAGTAAGGAAAAATAGCATTTAACATGAAGATACAGAAAATTATTTCTTGAAATATAGAGAGGGCAACAAAGATTGCAAAAAGGCAATTAGGCTAGCAAAAAGAGACAATGAAACTCACATTGCAAAGGAGAGAAGAGTAATCCAATGACGTTTTTTAAATACATAAATAGCAAAAACCTCAAAAGGGAGTGCATTGGACCTTTCAAAAATTAGATAAGGAAAAGGCTGATATTCTAAACACTGCCTTTGCATACCAGGGAACAAGAGCCTCAGCAATTAACAAATAAAACTAAACCATTATTTGATATTGGATTAACACAAAACTAGGTCATAGGAAGACTGGACAAAATAAAGACAAAGCTCCTAGTCCTATGGTATACAACTAAGTGTTCTTTAGGAACTCAGTGCAGTGTTAGAAAGATCACTCTTGTTTCACGTGGAAAAGTGTAATGTCATGCATTTGGAAAGAAAGAAATCCCAATGCTACTTATGAACTTAATGGAATCATTTCAGGAGACTCATTGATAGAGAAAGATTTTGGAATCCTTATAAACAACAGTGGCAAATTCAAACAAAGTTCAGTGCCAAATTCAAACAAAGCTAGGAAGCACAATCTGCTTCTTTCTCTCTCACTGTCAAGCACAATCTAATGACCTGTAAGAAGCTAGCACCCTTTTATAATAGCACCAGGGGAATTCTTGCAGGTTTGAGATGAAATGTACTTCTACTATTAAATTCAATGCATGACACAATTGAAAAAAATAGAAAATTGGCACTTTTTGTGGAAATGTTCCTGCTTTGTGGAACTTCCCATTTTTTACCTGTTTTGCTTTTGAGGAGGGACATTTTTGAACATCTCTACGTGTTATAACTGAACTAAACGTCTTAAAGGGATAGTAATATTTTGTTTTAACTTTATTTTATTTTGTAGGCATTAAAAAAACATGAAGAATGATATAAGTCTTATCTCTCAAACCTTTATGGTTTATGAGATATTCACAAGCAAAGTTTCCCCTACCGCCCCTTTTACCTACTGTAAACAATCTCTTCTCAGATGTGGAATGCAGTCCATAGACTGGACAGATAACAGAACTGGACAGATTCCTATGAAAACAATGAAATCCCTGCCCCCTTGACAAGCTTTTCAGGTTTTTCCCTTATCTAAATTGAAGATTGTCCCTCTCTGCAGTCTACCTGGGCACCTCCCTTCTGCTGTGGCTGAACATTGTGACATCAGTAAAAGGGGTGGGAGGGGGACACTTTGTCATTGAATTACTCCTGAACTACAACTCTGACAGAATTGAAATAACACTCTCCAAAGTCCAAATACTGTGATGATTAATTAGAGCTGCTTTTACTATGAAACATTACTATCCCTTAAAGTGCCATTAGAGGGTATTGCCATTCTTAGTAGTCATAAAAGTATTTACTGGCATGCACTGTTTGCAAATTAAAAGTAAATATTTTTATTAATTGTTTCACAGTAACAGCAATGACTATATTTTTTGTACAGATAACCAGTATATATTAAACTCAGTCAATTCCTGGTATCACTGATGTAGATGTGAAAATATTTGACAACTGAATCGAAATTAGGAAAATGTTACAAATGAAATTTAAAATGTTATTTTTTTATTTTCTCTGTAGGAAAATAACAAATAATTTGTTAAAATTCATGCTTGCTAAAAATTTCTGTCCAGTACATTAAAACATGCATTGTAATTTAAAATTGGAAGAAATATTTTTTAAAAAATAGCATTGCTTTCAAGGCTTAAGCAGTATTATGTTTAGTGACTGTTTTCCACTTTGTCTGCAAAACAAGTATTGCTGAAAATGGTCTGGTAATTTAAAGCCAGCCAAAAAGTTCTAGTTTTGTAATAACACAGGCATTTATTATTTATGGTACATAATTATTTTATCAATATGTGATAAGCAATCACAGTGCTTAATATTCATAAAACTACTGCACTAAGCAACACATTTTCAGTGAGCAGCTCATACTCAGAACTTTAACTGTATTTTTTTCAATATATATATAATATGATACCAAATATTAGCCAGGAAAAATAGTCACATAATGAAGTCAATATAAATAACACTGACTATATTGTATTTTGCTGCATTCTAAGAAACTCCTATATAACCATATACATTGATTACACTGTAGCAAATTATGTAATGTATGTCAGGTAAAAACAGTTTACATGCTTCTAAATTTCTATTTATAAATCTTGAAATTTAGGGTTATTTTAACCCCTTAAGGACTGGCCGCACACGTACGCGGCGGTCACTTAAGGACCACGGAGCATTTTTTTTTAACTCATCCGATTCCGGACTCCCCGAGTGGCGTGCAGTCATGTGGGGAGCCCGGAATTCCATAATGTACATGTACGTCATGGGTCGTTAAGGGGTTAAGAGTCAGTATACACAAAGAATACAGATGTAATAAGCCACTTAAATTAGATGCTGCAAGATCTATATTAAAGTAACAGTGAACTTTTATTATGAAACGTGTATGCATTTTGTATAGATTTTGTCTGCTGAATGAAACAAGGTTGTCCCCACTGATTGGAGATGCTCCATTCAAAAGCTAATACAGCTCCTACCTGGTGTGATGTATGTCTATGGAGAGATTTTATTTGTTGACTTTATGTCTCAATAGACAACAGTTGCAAACAGACCACTAATTTAAGTTTGATTAAAAAAAAAGTATATTTTGTAATTACTTTTCAATGAAACATCACAGAACACTGGTGGTATCATTGGTTTACTCATCAGGAACAGGTCTGCAAAATACATTTTTTATAATAAAACTTAAATGAAATACATATATACATAAAGCAACATTAGTTTTTGTTTGGTTGAAGCTTTAAATTACAAAATTACCGCGCAACCTCCAAAATAAAAACTTTGACATATTATCAGTGCTAAGTTTAAAAGCAAATTTATTAGGCTAAATTTGCTCATGAAACATGAGGTTGTTGTATTTGAAAATTATGATGATTATTATTTTTAGAAGGGATTTTTGAAAGCATAATTATACTCTTTAGGATCTTACACATATCACTGGTAGGTACAGAACTATACAAAACTACCCCTACGCATTCCACCTCTACAGTTTTGCTCCACAGTTTGCCATTAATGACATTTTGTCTGTTGAACTCTTTATATTTCAGGAAACTCTGAGGTTCTACAGAACACAGTTTATAATGGGAACTATCACCCCTATACAAATTTGGCTCATAATGTTCTTCATATAGTGATAAGCTGTAATAGTTGTTTTAGTTTCTTATAAAATGGCAACATTTTAACTTTTAAAAATGAGCCGGGGCCTTACTTCTGGACAGACTGCAGTTACAGCTCTGCACCACAGCTTGTCAATCTTCATCTGTTCCCTCCCCAAGTATTGTCGTGTTCCAACTTCCACCAATGATGGAGGATTTGTCCATGTAAGCTGGAACGCTCTTTAGCCAATGAGAGCACCCCAGCTTGCATGGAGAAATACTCTGTCATCAGAGGAGGTTGGAACGAGGCACTACGTGGGGAGGGGATCAGATGATGATTGACAGGCTACAGTAAAGAGGGGATCAGAGGAAGATTGACAGACTACAGTATAGAGTTGTACCCACAGTCTGTAACTCCCTGGCTCATTTTTTAAACTTTAAATTTTGCAATAGCAAGCATTGTATAAGAAAATAAAACAAAGATTTCTCTTATCGCTATATGAAGATCATTATGAGACAAACTTGTATAGAGGTAATAGTTCCCCTTTAAGAACTACTGGTATAGTCTTGGAGGTGTGTTTGGGGTCGTTATCATATTGGAATACTCCTCCGAAGGGAGGGGATCTTGCTCTGCTTCAGTATGTCACAGTACATGTTAGCATTCATGGTTCCCTCAATGAACTATAGCTCCCCAGTGCTGGCAGCACTCATGCAGGCCCAGACCATGACACTCCCACCACCATGCTTGACTGTAGGCAAGACACACTTGTATTTGTACTCCTCACCTGGATGCTGACACACACGCTTGACACCATCTGAGCCAAATAAGTTTATCTTGTTCTCATCGGACCACAGGGCATGGTTCCAGTAATCCATGTCCTTAGTCTACTTGTCTTCAGCAAACTGTTTGCGGGCTTTCTTGTGCATCACCTTTAGAAGAGGCTTCCTTCTGGGATGACAGCCATGCAGACCAGTTTGATGCAGTGTGCAGCGTATGGTCTGAGCACTGACAGGCTGACCCCCCCACCTCTTCAACATCTGCAGCAATGCTGGCAGCACTCATATGTCTATTTCCCAAATACAACCTCTGGATATGACACTAAGCATGTGCACTCAACTTCTTTGGTCGATCATGGTGAGGCCTGTTCTGAATGGAACCTGTCCTGTGAAACCGCTGTATGGTCTTGCCCACCATGCTGCAGCTCAGATTCAGGGTCTTGGCAATCTTCTTATAGCCTAGGCCATCTTTATGTAGAGCAACAATTCTTTTTTTCAGATCCTCAGAGAGTTCTTTGCCATGAGGTGCCATGTTGAACTTCCAGTGACCAGTATGAGAGAGTGTGAGAGTAATAACACCAAATTTAACATACCTGCTCCCCATTCACACCTGAGACCTTGTAACACTAACGAGTCACATGACACTGGGGAGGGAAAATGGCTAATTGGGCCCAATTTGGACATTTCCACTTAGGGGTGTACTCACTTTTGTTGCCAAGGTTTAGACATTAATGGCTGTGTGTTGAGTTATTTTGAGGGGGACAGCAAATTTACACTGTTATACAGGCTGTACACTCACTACTTTACATTATAGCAGAGTGTCATTTCTTCAGTGTTGTCACATTAAAGATAAAATAAAAATATTTACAAAAATGTGAGGGGTGTACTCACTTATGTGAGATACTGTATATACATAATATGGTATTTAGGTCTCATTCTATAGCATGCCTGATGAAGAGACCTAGGTGGTTTTGAAAAGCTTGCACTCTAAAGCTTCTCAGTTAGCCAATAGATTTATCACTTTTACTCTACTAGTCTAAGCCTTTTGTATCAAAATGATAAGTGTGTTGTATGTATATGTGTAGGAGTCCTGCAGTGTGTAATTATCCACACATTATCTACCTGCTCACTGAATTTCTCTGTAACAGCTTTCTATCCAAGAGGGAAGTGTGAGTTGAAACTGGTCTGTATACTTTATGATAATGAAGGTTGTGTTTTAACTCTGTAAGGACAGAGATGGTGTTGCACATCACATTGCAAAGCAATGAGATGCACACCCCCTCTTGTCCTAAAAGGGTTACATTTTTAATTCTTCCATTGATAGCTGTCTTTTCTTACCCTTTGTTAACCCACCTGACAATACAGTGAATATGTTGTTATAACATTTCAGAGCAGGCAGTTGAACAAGTGGATAATTATCTAAAAATGGCACACAACAGGAGCTCTACACTATTAGATTCAAGACAATTAACCTTTTCATAGAAATGCTACATTGCTACAATGGACAAATAGCTTTTTTGCAGTCTCTTTTGCTGCCCGAGAATTGTCTTCAGAATTGGCATATGAGTTTATTGGTGGCATGCAGTTTATTGTTTGATAATTCCATTTACTATTGTAGAGTAATGTTCTATATTTTCTAACTTTTTCTTTGGCAAGGTTTCCAAAATTTTGGGGGAGATGTACTAAGGACTGATAAAGAACTGATGATATGAAGTTAACTTCTCCAGTAATATCACTTCACCAATTTATATGTTATTCTAAGGAGCCTATGCAAGAATAATTCTCAAGTTGGAGATATGTTGGTGCATGGACTCCACAATATATCATAGGAACTGGAGAAGTGATATCATTGACAAAGTAATATCCACTTTATCACTTCTTTATCACTCCTTAGTGCATTGCACCTAGACACTTACTGGAGCATTCTATTTTTTCACTTTTGATGGCATTTTATGTTTCATGAAGATGTAGGACGGAGATGGAAATTCACTTTGCACTGTCCATTGCAAACCATATTAATGGCTGGTAGGAAATGCTTATCATGTTTGGAGATGGGAACTGTTTTAGAAAATGTATAATTTGGAAAGGTGTCATAGACAGTATATTTGTAGAATAGCATGTCGTTTGAAAGCTGGATTAGGAGACAATTTAAATAAGACTAAGGACAGGTGTTCTGATTCCTCTTTGTGAAGACATATAGTTGAGGAACACCAGGGAGATATTAGCTTGATCAGATTTATTGAGACTGAAAATGTTAAAGTTCCAGTGCAGAGAGGTGATGGCTTCTGTTCATTTAATAAACATAACATGTTCTGGATTGGGAAATCCATACCAGAAAATATTGGATTTACATTTTGAATGGGATCTCACAGTTTCTAGTTTTAATATTTTATTTTAGTTATGGGGAAAAAACCCAAGAAATGAAAGAACACATTAACAAATTGTGCCAAAATAGTTATGGCTCAATTGAGTTGGTCAGTTACCTGGCAAAATAATTTTACAAAAGCTTATTAATTTATTAATTAAGCTTATTTTTTTACCAAATATGACAAATTAACTGCACTTTTTATTATTGTGAACAGAACTTTTTAAATATAGCATCATCCTGAATGTTTACATCAGCAATTATTCAAATAATAACAATTTACATACCCTCAATTGGCCTAGAGTTAACCCTTTTGAGTGTAGGAGATCTGGAGAATATTGTCCTTCGATGAGGCCAGGCTGTCTATCTGATAAGGTATGATTTCCGGAGGTAACTTTCTAATTATATGTGGAAAACTATGTATATTTTTTTCAGAGAAAATTCATTTTTTTAAAATGCTTCAAATGAAGTAAATTATACATCACGCAACAAGCTATAATGTCATAATTATAAAATATTTTTTTTAAATTACTTATTTTGAGAATATCATACACTATATATCAAAAACATTTAAGTTGCTTGTGAAAGTTTCAATTATTTCTAAAAACCCTGAACCCAACACTGAGTACAAAAATACCAAATATGTATAGTTTTACCTATATGCATAGCCTGCACAGACCCCTAATTAACAGGAACACAAAAGAGCATTTTTCAGCTTTATGAACTAAAAATTCACATTATATTGGTTACATGGCAAAATTACCCTAAAACAACTCAGTAACTATATAAAAGCATATATTCCCTATAAGTATGCTAACATATGAATCACAGTATGGCTGAAGTTTATTCCTACATGAAATGATGAAGCAAGACCATGTTAAAAAAAAGTTTTCAGAAGTTTAAAGTAAAATCACAAATTACTGTACATCTCAAGCAAGCTTAGAGTAACAAACCAAAATAATATGCTAGGGGTATATGTGGGATATCTGGAGAAGTGGGATATTTTTTTTTTTTTAATGTATTATTTTCTTATTTATTATATTTTTTTATTATTTTTAAAATTAAAACAGACCTAGTGGATGCCCTCCTTGACTCTCTATTTCCTATCCATTAGAATAGGCGATCACTGCGGTAACCAGGAAGGTAATCATCCCCTACTAATTCTACTCAACCCAGTGTTCTATGAATGTCCGGGTTGAGGAGGAGGACCTTCAAGATCCACTTGCATCATGTGAGTCTTGAAGGTCCTTGTACTCAATCCAGAAGTTAATAGAACAACAGGTTGAGCAGTATGATGCAAAGGGGAAAGAAAAGGAAGGCAGTGTTCATCCTCCTGGTCGCTACAATGATAGATGCCGGGGGGGCATCAGGAGAGGTGATTTCATTTTGCAGATGCACATAGTGGGGGATCAAGAGAGACAAGATCACGCCCATGAGCATGGGAGCAATCATGTATATATTTAAGAGTCTCATCTTGCTCTGCAGAATAAAGAAACTTCTGTCCTATGTGTAGGGCTAGATTCCAGCTTCTACCTGCACCAGGAGTGCAGGGAGAAGCTTCAAGGTTCCACATCTTAATTTTCTCATTGTGCAAGTCCAATTTTAAAACCATGGGAAAATTATGAGGTTGGTACTCAAACAGTAAAGGAGTTTCTAAAATAGCCACTGGAATCAGATAATAAGCTATCTAAACTGAAATTCTCACTGTTTGTGCCAAATGGAGGTTAATGTGAAAGTGTATGGGTATTACATGACATTCAATTCCTCTCTACCTTGTTTAGCTCCATGTACTAACAAAGACAAAAATTGGTCATAAAATTGTTAAATTATCCTGTGCATGTTATAGCCGTGGACATTTTTCAGTGGAAGAATGTGTGCATCATAGTGCACTAAAGGGGCCATATGTTCTAGTGCTTACCCCAAACTGTAGCTGCATGATTTGTGTGCAGAATTCCAAGTGGAAAAAATTAGCTGTGCTGGAGGATTTCCACATTCTTCCTTTAGAGTCTAGTTATCAATCTATATCCCCAACCAAGTAAATTCTTACTTGATATTTTGTAATCTTTGCATCTTTCAATTGTAAGATATACCATGTTGCTACTTAAAATTGCTGTCCTTACAATTACCTATATATCTTTTTAAATGAAAAGCAACCTAATAATGAAATGAGGATTCATACTAATAAATATCATGTACACTATGATAGCATCTATAACAATTCTATAGTTGTATGTATGTATATCTTTATTTATATGGCACTACACAGTGTATGCAGAGCCTTACAATAGATGCTAGTTACAATAAATAAGAGGGAATAAAATAAGTGCCACATTCATAGAAACATTAGTAGATAGGTACCTGCCCCAAGGAGCTTACAGTCTAAATGGGTAATAGGAGACAGATAACAAGGTATGAGGGTGTCAAGTGCTGAGGTTACTAGTGCTGAGTTTGGCCAAAGGTAGTGCATGGTCCTAGTGCTCCAGAAAATATGATTTCAGGGTACATTCAAAGACAGAGGGTGATTGTTCTAGATGTGGTGAGAATGGTATGGAGTTCCATATGTAGGGAGCAGAAAGTGAGAAAGGTTTGAGACAGGAGAGGGCAGAGAGTGTGGATGGTGTAACAAGAAGGGTATTGTGTGTTGAGCGAAAGAGGCGGCCAAGAACATAAGAGGAGATGAGGGAAGAAATGTAAGGAGGGGTAGCAGTGTGGATAGCATTAAAGGTGAGAAGAAGACTTTGTAATTGATGTATTTCTGAATAGGGAGCTATGCCAGATGTCTTAATAGTAGATCCCTAAAAATCTAATGCTAAACTTGCTTTCCTAATCTATATGCATACTGTGCTATAAACACACTGTTTGCTTAATTTTGTTTGAGCAGTTTGTAATGAATGATAAGATCTAAGATGGTTTGCTTCTTGAGATTAGTGATATCCACCCATCTTCTATTCAGGTCTCATCTAATGCAGTTAAGAGACAATGCTCTACCCTATAATTTATAATTGAGAAACCCTATCAAGACTGGTGTATATTTAAGGCATCAGGCAATATATATATATAATATATTTACAGATTATTACAAGTAGTATAAGAAATGCAAATTTATTTAGGCCTATTTAAGGTTAGGTATTTGCGTTCTTTTAACTAAATATGGCATTATTTTAGCACTTCACTGTCTGTGCTAACACGTGAAGACACATTTCTAAATTTCAGATTAATATTGATAATGTAAATATAGCCTCTGATTTGGTTGGTGTGACTGGAGTAATGTGGTGTAATAAAAATATCTTACTATGATTTACATTTCACCAACAACTTCTGAGAACTCACAGTCAAGACTTTTTTTTGTCTCTGTGATGTTTGGCCATCCCCCTGCTAAGCACCTTGGCAGTCTGTAACTGTTTGACTTTTAACATGCCTGCTTCTACAATTCTCAAACCAATGTGATATTAATATATATATATATATATATATATATATATATATATATATATATATTAAAAAAAAAAAAAAAACCTAGTGGTATAAATTATCAGGCAAATGCAAAATAATTTAGATGCAGGAATATCTTTCAGCTTTCTCTATCAATTATTTTTTCCTACCGATCTTTATATTTATCAATTGTGTGCCATTTGAAAAACAATTGTATACTGTTTTTAAATACAAAGAAACAAACATTTCTAGTAATTTAAAACCAATAGAAGATGTTTAGGTAAATTATTCCAGGTTTGTAGAGCTTCATAAGAAAAGGCAGATTAACCTGCTTCCTTCTTTTTAACCCCTTAAGGACCCATGATGGTCCTGGACCATCAAGGGTTGTTATACCCTTAAGGACCCATTACGGTTCCCGTGCGGCTGCACACCGTTCGGGGAGTCTGGTCCGTGGTCCTTAAGTGACCGCAACGTGAGTGCATGGCCGGTCCTTAAGGAGTTAAAACAAATTGCTGTCAGTGGAGCAGATGTTATAGGAAGGCTTATAGGAAGCATTCTGCTCAGTTAGTGTGGTTGCTTTACAGAGATGTGGTTATAAGTTAGACAAGAATGGTGAGGGGTACTTTGGATTCAAATGTTAACCAGTCTAGTGCTTTTAACATATCACAGCGATAATCACAATGAATACCTACATATCTATTGAACTATTAGGAGTACCATAGGTGTGTATTATGTGTCGTATTTTTCTTATATATCTATTATCATCTAGGAGCCATTTTGACTCATAGTGGATGCGTCTTTCCTGTGCACTGTATACTTGTATCGACTGTGATACTTTTGTATGAGGGATTTTTATTTCTTAACAATCAGTGTCTTTACTACTTGTGCTGCTTCCATATTTATGGTGGGTGCATGCGCTTTAATGTGTGTATCTATTCTGAGTATTTGCACATGCTCTTCACAAGATACTATTATGTGGGATTATATTGGTCCCTTAAACGCCACCAATTTCATATGTGTAAGTTTCTTGCTTAGTGATATACCTCTTTAATATGTGAACAATGCTAGTTGTTTGCTTTAAATACAGCACTCATACTTAATTTGTTTTCAACTTACTTGACATCATGGTAAATTGGTCACATGCTCTCCATGAATTGAGCTTATTGGTTCACAGTATGTTTAAATCTTGTGAGCCATTATCTGGAGTGGGGTTGGTTGTCTCTGTCAGGAGATTGTTCATGTGTATGCCTGCTTTCCCTACTGATTGACTTCCTCATATTCTATGGCTGATAAGTACTTTCCTATTCTTCACTTGCTATTTCAGTCAGTGATTAATGTTTTAGTATTGATTCAGCACTTTATTATAGGTCTTTAGTACTTATTGGCCTGGCCTTCTCTTTGAGGCCTATTTATTGTAGTCACTAGTTAGAGATATATATTTTATATGAGGTATCAATTTAGATATTGCCCACCCTTAGTGGTAAGGCTATTCTATATATAATTCACTCATATTCTTGATCTGCAGGCTACACTGGCATTCCTCTCATTGTGCTTTTAATTGTTTGCATTGCATCATCTTTGTTACTTTTGTACCAATAAAATGTATTGATTGTATTACTTACTTTTCTGAGTTGAGTGCCTCAATTATAAGACTTTCTTTTTGCCCCCCCCAACTTTTTATATTGGATATCTTTGAGTCTTAGAGTGCACCACACTATTATAGTGGTTTTGGCCTACCTTATATACAGCACCAGTGACATCCTTTCTAATTTATATACTGTACATCTGGAGTGGCTAAAATGGGCACAGATTTCACTGGAGATATTCAACATCTCTCAGGCTTCGGATTCTGACAAGAAACTGGTCACAACTAAATTTAGCACATGTTAAAAGCAGGGTTTATGCACCATTTCACTTACTTTCAAGGCAGCTATTATCTTGGAGCCATTATCAGCAGACACTAAACCGGCTTTCAAGGAGAGGGGTACAAAACCCTTTCTAGTTTACTGGCTTTGTGGAACTGCCTCTCAAAACTTTGCTTACACAAGGTGGCATGCTAATGGCATGGGCTATACTGCTGCTGCCTTTAAATCACACTGCCAGAACCAGAGGAAAAATGACTGGCTGTCAACTGATGCTATAGGCTTTGCAACCTTGCCAAGTACATGACAGAGGAACCCTGTAACTTGATTGCTTTAACAACATAACTAAATTATGTGGGGGAGGTGGAGGTGGAGGCAGCATGTGAGGTAAGTTTATGACTCTTGTCATCTCCCACAAAAAACTCTTTCATGCTCCAAGAGGACGAGTCATAGGTGCCATTTTGAATGAACAAAGTCTTAGCACACTCTCTGACACATCAACATCACTACTTCTATTATGTGCCCCAGAGCCCAGGATATTTTTGGAGTACTTCTGTTGCTGCAAGTTGTGGGGCCTCTGACATGTTGATAGTGTGTCCCCCAGTCAGACCTGTGGCTGTGCTTCAGGTGGGATCTCAGTGAGGAGGTGCCTACTTGTGAGCCCCCCCCCCATTACATGCTTATTACACAGACAACAGATAGCAACTTGCTTAACCTTTGGATCATGAATAAAGTGTCTCCATATTGTGGACTTCATTGATTGATGAGTTCCTGGGGGGCTACTACTACTGCACTAGATGTTGTTGCAATTCTATTACTACTACATGTCACAGGTGCTGCATTTCCAACAGAAGCTGAGGCATTCATCATAGCTAAGATGATGTTGATGACCTGTGTCCTTGCAGCTGGTTATTCAACATTAGTAGTGTGTGTGGCTGAGTGGGACTCGGAATCAATGATGATGCTAATGAAGACTAACAGGATGACTGTGTATTTTTGCCATATTTGCTTTTGCAGGGTCAAACAGTCAAATAGTTTTCTTAAACCCTTTTCAGTGGTGCTATATTGAGCCTTTTCCTTTTCCCTAACTTTCTGTCCCTGTCATCATCTCTCTTGCTATCAACTTAATCTGTATCTGAAGAAGGGGAGAATGTTGGAGGGGCATATACTAGATATACTGTACATTATCATCATAAGGTTCTTCTCAGCATCGCCTGCTCCTTCTTGCCAACTACTTTTATATTCCTCTAGCCTATTTGAGGTCTCATGAAAATTCTTTTTACTTTTCCCCTTTGAGGGATTTTCACAATGTTGGCTACTACTTTCTGGACAGATCTTTCTATGCTTGTTTGTCTCACTGTAAGATGGAGCAGTTTGTTGAGCTGCTACATCTTCTTCTATTATGCCACCAAGGCTACAATGTTATTCAATGTCCTCTTCAGTGTTTTTAGATGTTTATTAGCAGTACTGGTGCTGGTGGTAGAACTTTTGGTGGATCTTTGATAAACTACATCCTTGGGAAGAGAGGGATCACCATAATTTACTGCACACACTGCAGCAACCATGGCTACAGTCAGTTTTTGGATGACCACTTTATTCAAACAGCTCTGCACTGCTCCTAATCATTTCATCATTTCATACCCTTTCTGCATTTTCTACACATTACTTAACTACTATGTGTGTTTTTACTGTAAAGAAAACAATACAGCAACATCCACTGAAGAAATTCTTAGTCTCCTAAGCCAGCACGTGGTCAAGGTTAATATAGATCCAATAAGTTTTACTTCATCTTCAGACAATGTTTCATACACTTTGTATTGAACTTTTCAAAACCAATGTTAGGAATCAAAACAATAATTTATTCTTATAAGTATATTTTTCTCAATGGATAGACATCAAGTTTGAGTGTTTTAATAATATTCAGGATTTTGCAGTCAACAATACCACTTAAATTCAGTTTCTATTTGATTCCTTGCCTTTTTTTGTATTCTCAGCCAGCATGTATTTAAGGCTAACTAGGGTCAATTATTTTTACCTTATCTTCAAATTTACCTTCAGCTCTTTAAGTGATGTTTCATATAATTGTTAATGACTTTTACAAAATCTATGTTAGAATATTTTAAGACTTTAAAACTGGCTTAACAGTGTTTTCAGGCTGTAACAGACTCTCTCATGTTGTTGAAAATACAATAAATCTTCTTAGCACAAGAGAGACAGCCAGATTAACTAAATCAGCAAAATGACGCAAATCCTGTTTAGTAATTTGTAAGATTATGTAATTTCAGTTCTTTGATAATTGTTTCCCTTAGCTGATTGTTTCATTGCAGAGTACAATGTAATCTAGTAGTAGTAGTAGTAGTATTATCTATTGGTTATATCTGTAAAAATATTACTATTTCATCTAATATTTTTGCAGGTATACATTGTTTAAAAGGTTCCACTCTATTCTTCAGCTACACCAAGCTTTTTTGTTGAGATTGAGCTTCTCTCTATATTTACAGTAGGCTTCCACGTTCTGTGTTCAAAATAATTCCTTTAGTGCATCACAGAAATTGTTATATAAATCAAATGAGAATATATATATATATATATATATATATATATATATATATATATATATATATATATATATACACACATTAGCAATACACTTATTATGTTAATCAGAATAATAAAATATTTAAAAAGTAGCAGTTTGCAGTTTTAGCTGGAAATCCAAATCCAAACAAGATTAAGAACATGTAAAATGTACTCTATTGTTGGCATTTTATAGATAATTGAAATAAATTGTTGTTCCAGTTTGCTATAATAGAACATATTTAATGTTTCCTGATGAATAATAATGGTAACATAATTGTTGGCATATTTATCTTTCTCAAAAAATAATGTTTTTATAGTTACTAATGTAAATTTCTAGCTAGGGCATACTATGCATTTTTGCTCCACTGAATTTAATATTGTTATCCTATTCTATCACATCTGCCTCAGTTTAAGTGACTCTGAATTCTACAGAGTTTGCATTACATAAAGTATCTTGCAATGGCATTATATGAATTTAAACGTATGTTTCGTTTTCCCTGTGCCACAATTCAGAAATGCTTGTTAGTTACAGAACTGTTATATTATTGGTACTGAATCTAACAAGAGGTTTCCACATTATGAAAGTGATTAAAAATAAATGATACTATGATTGCATGCAACCCTACAATATGGATTTTTCAAATGCTTCTAATTTACACAGTTGATATGGACAACTTAATACAACCAGGTGAAAACACACTGCAGTGATAATAGAAAATATTTTTTTCAAAGCATGTACTAAACTTTATACATACACATACAAATACAACCTCATGGTACTGATACCTTAAAAAGAAAATAACGAAGGACTAAACCTGTCTCCTTTATTTTTCAGAGGGCTCTCCTTATTTTAAAAAAGAGTGCAATTTTGAGTATCACAATTAACAGGAGAATACTATAAATAATATTTGGTATTGTATTTTTTTGCATTTTAAATTTTGTAAATTACAAGTATTTTTGTTTAATCATCACTCGAAACATTAATAGATTGTTTGCTTTTTAGGGATGGATTCATCATCACTTTATGGTATCATTCACTATCTGCTTTTAATTTTAGAATTTAACAATTTATTTAATGCACATTTGTTGTTTTGCTCTTTGTTCTACTTTTGTAAATATGAAAGGACTACTACATAGTAACACAGTAACAGAGTTGATGAGGATGAAAAAAGACGTGTGCATCAAGTCTAGCCCATGTCAAATCACCCCAGCTGATCCGGAGGAAGGAAAAAAAAAACTCTATTGAAGCAATTTCCAATTAAGCCCCAATTGGGTAAAAACATTCCTTTCTGACAGTAAAATAATTCCCTGGATTAACAACCTGACAACTGTACATATACTACTTGCTATTGGTTAAACTGTGCAATGCATTAAATTATACAACATAAATACATTTATGAAAGAAGAAAATACACGGAGAACATGACTAACAGATAAAATATGAATATGCTATTAACACTTGGCATGAAATATCATACTGAATGTCATTAAGTATTTACTTACCTTTGCTTTCATAAAAATTAATGGATATGCAAGTCATAATTAACAATAATCCAATTTTACAGGTCATTTTGGCCTTGATTAATTAGAAATGTTGATACGAAATGCAAATTTAGTGTAAATTTCAGCTTGACAATTAATTAAACAACACTGAATCCAACTCAGTCACTTTAACAGGCAGGCAAGTTATGAGTCTTTGTTGAAAAAAAAAAAAAAATTGTGGTTCTGTTCACCATGTAGGTTCATGAACTGTCAACAGGATTCATTTGGCCCTAACGTATAACATGCCATTTGTAACAAGAGTGATAACATTGCAAAACAGTATTTGTTTCTGGAATAATCTATTTATATGTGCTCAGGCATAATCCTCCTTATGGGAAAGCTGGAAGGGTTGTCTGCATGTCATTAACCTTCTGGAGTGCATGTGTTAATCCAGCTAATAAAATAGGAAAGGCTATGTGGAGAAACCTCGGTCTTCACATTATTCTGAGTTCAAACAGTATAATTTATAAAGCATTGCATAAGAAAAATATGCAGACAATTTTGTGTTTCACAATTACTGCTGCTAAGCATCAGCTTCCGACTTCAGAATTAACTAGTAGTTACTGTACACATGAACTTACATTACATAAACTACTTAAGCTAAATCTAATTTGAGGAAACAAATATAATCGGGTTTAATCACTCTGTTTATTTCCTGCTGTTCATAATAATGTGGTAGATTCTGAGGCTTAAGTAGTATGGAAAATGGTAGTAATGTTGGAATGTCAACAGACCAACTGTACCATAGACAGACATATAAAAACTTCCCAAAAGTATTATCAATTTAAATTTGTACTAGAGAGGCACCAAAGATTTCGCTGGGTTAACATATGAATGCCAGAGGGATATGCAATTCATTGCTTTGTAATGCGTTACCTACCCCTGTGGCATTCAAAGGGTTAAAAGCTCCATTTAAATTGATAGGAAGTTTTATGTGTCCCCTAGGGTGCAGTTTATGTGCTCCAGAATAGCTATATATCCTATTACTAAAACAGCCTCACTCGGTATTAACCTTTTGAATACCAATGCAATACGTTGGATATCGCATTTCTGGCACACTAGTTTCTGGCCAGTTTAAAGAAGACATTTTCTTATTTTATTAAGCAATTAAGGGCAAGGAGAAGAACAATTAAAAAGAAACACTGCAAAACCAATATTAAACATTTGACTGGAGATAAATATTTCCCATAATCAGACAACTCTGAACTAAACCAATAAAAGGTTGGATATAAATATAATAATTTCCTCATAAGATTGAATGTATATAAATGAATATTGAATACTTGACTGTACATCTCTGATTCATGTATTTAACTGACCAACTTCAACAAATATTGTCGCCAAAAATTAAATATATATTTTTAATAAAAATGTGTGGTCATATAAGTATTATAAGTCATATAAGTATTACATATACAAAGAATAAATCTGAAAACACTCTAAATTATTTGCATCCAAAACCATAGGGCACAGGTCTCCCCTCCAGAGCCTAGAATGCAGTTGAGTAAAGGAATCAATAAATGAACCGGGATGGTTAACTACTGAACTATAATACAAAATGCTTCAGCCTAACGGGGGCTATACAAGGTAAGATGTTGATCTGGAAAGGTAATGAGTAGATGATAAGATGAATATCAGCAAGCAAAGATAGCAATATCTTTTATAAACAGACATTGAGGGATTCAGGAACCATGAGATTAAGTAGCGTGCCTATAGGAGGCAGGTCACTGTAATAAAAACTCCTCCCACTTCCCAGCTGCTAACCCTCCCCCTGCCTTTAGTTTTAAAGGGATAGTAATACTTCGTTTTAACTTTATTTTATTTTGTAGGCATTATAAAAACATGAAGAATGATATGACTTATCTCTCAAACCTTTATGGTTTATGAGATATTCACAAGCAAAGTTTCCCCCTCCTGTCCCTTTTACCTAGTGTAAACAATCTCTTCTCAGATGTGGAATGCAGTCTGTAGACCAGACAGATAACAGAAGGGGACACTCTTATTCCTATGAAAACAATGAAATCCCTGCCCCCCTTGGCAAGCTTTTCAGGTTTTTCCCTTATCTTAATTGAAGATTGTCCCTCTCTGCAGTCTACCTGGGCACCTCCCTTCTGCTGTGGCTGAACAGTGTGACATCAGTAAAAGGGGTGGGAGGGGGACACTTAGTCATTGAATTACTTTGGAACTACAACTCTGACAGAATTGAAATAACAATCTTCAAAGTCCAAATACTATGATGATTAATTAGAGCTGCTTTTATTATGAAACATTACTATCCCTTTAAAAGAGTGTCTCTCAAGGAGGTCCAAGGTCTCCCTTTTCCAGAAGGAATTCTACAATAGTTATTTATTTATTTTATTTGTTTAGAAAATGTTTTACCAGAAAGAATACCCAGAGATTTGTCTTGTTTTCAAGTATGTCCTAGAGTGCTTACAGCAAAGAGTTGTGTATTTGGGCACACACACACATCCTAAAAATGTTATACACAGTTGCATATGTTTTTTAGATATAAAGTTATTTTTAAGGATTTTAGACTGGGAGAAGTTCAGATTTATTGTTTCAAGCTCTGGTTCATTATGTTTGCTCAATTCACCATTTAGGTTGATGATCCAACCATTATGGTTGGAATATCAACCTGAACAAGTCCCAACTGGTACTGTCTCAACAGATTCTATTCCTAGGACTGATATTTGATGCCGAAATGCAGAAGGGGAAATTTCCACAAATTACTGCATGAAGATTGTGAGAAAAATGGTAGCCACAATAGAAGCAGTCCCCTTTACTCAGTTTCACCTGAGACCACTAAAGTTGGAACTATTCCACAACTGGTCCAAATTCAAACCATATTCATGACATGATGACAATATCTCAGACCACCAGACAGTACCTATAGTGGTGGCTCACATGCTTTAATCTCTTCAATGGAAAACATTTCTCTATAACAGTGTGGGAAATAGTTACAACAGATACCATTCTGTTCTGATGGGGAGCAGTGTATGAACATCACTCCATTCAGGGTCAATGGACTCTGTAGGTATCCAGCATTGTCAGCCATATACATTCCCAGAATATAGAACTGGGAGGCAAATTACCTCAGCCATCAGACCATAGACTCAGAGGAATGGAAACTAAATCAGGAAATATTTCTTCAGGTAACACATTGCTGGGGATTGCCAGAAATAGACATGATGGCTTTAAGAAGAAATATAAATCTACTGACATTCTGTTCAAGAGCAAGGGATCCGCAAGCAATATCAGTGGATGCCCTAACCATTCCATTGAATTACATGCTAGTGTATGTAGAGAAAAAAAAACAAAGGGAAGTGCCAATACCGCCTTAACTGATATAAATAAATCAGCTAATAACTATGCAAAATACACACTCACATTTAATTATTGTTGAGAGACAGGCAAATACCTGCAATCAACAAACAAAGCATGCAGGGGAACTTTACCCATCTCTGCTTGGGTATCTTGTCCTTTGCAGTTTTGTCAGGATCGTCCGTCTGTCCATCCAAGTTATCTCCAGGAGATTCATATTGAATCGCACGACTTGAGGTAATATAAAATCAGATGAAAGCTGTTCCAATATAATATATGTAACATATATACATTTTGAGGCTATAATTGCTGCTTTATCAAATCAAAATTAAATGTAGCCTGCAGTACAAAGCTGTTTGGATTCTAATTCGCATTCCAGACCTCATATCTAAAGGATCAGTTCTACACCAAAACTTACTCAGTCTTGCTCTGATCATGTGGAACTTTAAACAGAAATATTAAAGAACAAGGGATTCAGTTCTCCATAAATTCAAATGCTCAGGACTCCCAAACTGGTGTCTGCCAAAATATACCTTCGCTCTCGGAGAATATATTTTTCTTTCTATTCTAGGAAAGACATAGAACCTTCCTATTTCCACCCCTGTGTCTTCTAGAGTTCCTACAAGCAGGTCTAGAAATGCTTCTAAGGGTTAACTCCCTGACAGTTCAAATTTCAGTGCTGTTAGTTCTCATCTATAGAAAAATTGCTTCTGTTCCTGAAATCCAATAATTTCTTCAAGGGGTCAACAGAATAGTTCCTCCATACAGAGATCCCTTTCCACCATGGAACTTAAACTTAGTGCTGGAGCCTCGTCAGTACTCTCCATTTCAGCCATTGTCATCAGCCTCTATCGAAGAGCTGACCTTCAAAACTGTTTTCCTCACAACAATTGTATCTGCTAGAGTAGTTTTAGAACTCAGTGTACTTCACCACATCTTATCTTTCCTCAAGATTAATTGTTTTAACGGCTGTCCCATAGTTCCAACCTAAAGTAGTTTCAGCTTTCTACATAAATCAAGAAGTGGTTCTCCCTTCATTGTGTCCTAATCCATCTAACACTTAAGAGAAAGAAATTCATACTTTAGATGCAGTGAGATGCTTAAGGCAATGTCCAAGTTACACTATCATTTGGGATATCAAATACCTTTTTTGTGAGTCCACAAGGCTCTAAAAAAGGGCAGACCAGTCTCCAAAACAACTATTGCTGCATGGATCAAAGAAACTATCTGACAAGCATACAGACAAAAATATGTTTCAGCACCATTCAAAGTCACAACTTACTCTGCTAGGTCCATCAGCACTTCCTGGGCCATGAAGAATCAAGCTACTGTTGACCAGTTGTACAAAGCAGCTTTATGGTAATCTGTTCACACATTGACAAAGTTTTACAAAGATAACATTTTTGCATCTCAGGATGCTTGTGCCATCATTCATTAGTTTTATTCCCTCCCTCTACTTTTGGGACTGCTTTGGGACATCCCTCTTGTCCCTGCATCCCTCAATGATGCTAGATAAAAGAGGATTTTTTACTTACCGATTAAATCCTTTTAGCCCATTGAGGGATGCAGGGTATCCCGCCCACAAAAAAGCTATTTAGGGTAGGATGCCCTGTCTTACTTGGTGGCCCTGTTTTTAGTGTTATTCTATTCCTGACTCTACTAGATAAAACTGAAGACAGGCAGGTGAGGGGTTAGCATCTAGGAAGTGGGAGGAGTTTTCATTAGAGTGTCCTGCCTCCTATAGGTATACAGCTTAACCACAGGGTCCCTGCATCCCTCAATGGGCTAAGACAAAAGGATTTATTGGTAAGTAAAAAAAATCCCCTTTTCTATTTTTGGTAAAAAATATTTATCACAGTTATAGTTATTTATTTGTAGTTTAATGGTGCTACTCTTTCTTTTTATATAGGTATTTTATGTATTAACATGTTGACTTTATACTTCCAGACCATTTTTGAGCTTTCTCTCTCTATGTATGTATATATATATGTGTGTATTATATATATATATATATATATAATATACATACATACATATACAAAGAAAAGAAATACAAGCGAAGAAGGCCACTAATATTTTGTATATCAATATATTGTAAAAATACATATAACACACAAGCAATGGCATATAAAAATGACAAATAATAATGAAAATATTAAAAATTACAGTAGTCCCAGATGATGATACTAATAAGAGCGCCAATGTGTGATACCACATAAAAAATATTGAGAAAAACTGAGCTCACATATTCTTGAACACCTCCAATGGGAAAGTTTAAATGAAAGTATCCTGTATTCGTCTTCTTCAGGAACTCTGATAAAAGTGGGCAGGTACACTATATTGAATCTCCTCCTCTCCTGTATCAGCTCTACATGAGCAAAGCAAAATGCCAGGGATTACCTATACAGGTGTTGACTGTCCTGGTCACTCTGTACTGAATAAGCGATCAGGAGACTATAATTATCTTATTCGTGCTACCTCCAGTCTCAGATGCTGGTTGTGGTCTTAGATGTGGGTATATAGGTATAGAGGTATAAACATATACCACTGAAGCAGGGTCCCACTGTATCAATCCTATGCATTTCGTACCTATGTGGGCACTTCCTCAGGGAATCGGATGGATGGCTTGACATTGGACTTATGGCCCCATATCAATACATCCACTGGTCACTTAGGTTTTTTAGGCTTTTTTCCCCTTTAGTTCCTGCATTGGCAAGTTAAAACATGTGTTATGGGACTCTGCGACAGAAAACAGTTGCTCTACTTTTTTTGGTGTTAAAGTGGGTCCCTTAACGCATGTTTCTGCCTATCGCATGGAATTAAATAGGAATATTAGATTTCTTTTAATGGGTTCCAGTGGGAGCTGCTTTGTGCAAAGAATAATTAGATCTTTTTAGTCATTACTTAATAGGTATTTAACTTATTTTCTGAAATTAAGTAGGTGTTTAAAACAACATTTTCTGTGAACCACTTCTATATTAGATGTGCCTGTGACAGATTAGGCAATCCTATACTTAGCACTATAGCTATACACATAAATAAAATATTGTATTTGTTTATTACATTGTCACTCAAACAGAAGCTTCATTCGCCAATAAAGCTAATTACCCTGCTGAAATGTTCTTTTTAAAATATCTGAGTAAGCATGGAAAGAGCCAAAAAACAGTCCCAAATTACCTCATCATCCAGTGATACCACAGTGCTTACATTTGAAATGGAGCAACAGTAGTGATAACATAGAGCTTACAATTAAATGGTGCTATACTAGTGATAATACAGGACTTACAAAGGAAATTATGCTTGATTAGTGATATCACAGAGCTTACAACTGAAATGGAGCTACACTAATGATGTTACAGAGCTAATAATTAAAATGGAGTTACAGTTGTTATATCACAGAGCTTACAGATGAATGGAGTTACATTGGTGATACCATAGATCTTACAGCTGAAATGGAGATTGAGTCTAAAGAGCTTACAACTGAAGTGGAGATACACTTGCAATACAACAGAGCTGAAAATTGAAAACAAAAAAATACACTACTGATACTACATAACTTTCAATTGAAATATAGTTATGCTAGTGATAGCAAATGGATTACAGTTGAAATATAGCTATACAAGTAATAAGACTGCTCACATCTGAAATGGAGCAACACTAGTGGTACCACAGAGCTAACAAAAAATGGTGCTCCGCTTGTGATACCATGGAATTTAAAAATGAATGTCACTACTCAAGTTGAACAAAAAGCTTATAACTGAAATGGAGGTGCATAGTGATAAAGTGTCATGGTTTCCCAAGAACAAGTTAGGAGTCAGACCAGTATAGCAAACATGACAATATTTTATTATACAATATAAACAGAGAATCACAATAAACAGAAGTAATCACAGGCAATAAACACTAGGAACAGTAGAGGTCCCACTAAAGGTCATCAACTCTTTCAGAAATAGGAGTCTGCCTGAACGAAGGAACCTCTACCAGAGACAGGAATGAGCCCCTGTAGTCTGTGTATCCAGGAAGGTAAACAGGAAGTGCTGCTAGAGACAACCTGACTCACGCCTGCAGTCAGAGAGAAGGTAAAGGGATAGGACAGTGGTAGGAAGATACATTGACGCACGCCTGCCGTCAGTTCAAGGAGAAATGAGTCGAACATAGTCTTAACCAGAGCCACAGGTCCGCACCAGACTGGGTGTCTACTATATACTTAAGAGGAGACAGGAGAATAGTCAGACAGAGCCACAGGTCAGCATCAGGATGGATGGTCAGACAAGCCGGGTCATACACAGAGTAGTTAGTCAACCAGAGCCACAGGTCTGCCCCAGATTGGGTGTTCTATATGTACAAGGGTTAGGCAGGAGAATAGTCAGACAGAGCCACAAGTCAGCACCAGGATGGATGGTCAGACAAGCCAGGACATACACAGAGTAGTTAGTCAGCCAGAGCCACAGATCTGCACCAGACTGGGTGTCTGCTATGTACAAGGGGTAGGCAGGAGAATAGTCAGACAGAGCCACAGGTCAGCACCAGGATGGATGGTCAGACAAGCCGGGTCATACACAGAGCCCAAGGAAACCCAACTGTGTAGAACAACAACGCAAGGGCAACTGAGAATTGGCTCAGTTCCGTTTTAAAGGCCAGCCCAGGAAAAGGATGGGAGGAACTAGCAAGAGGACATGGGTGGCTAATGACACCACCAGGCGCGCCCAAACCAGGAACAATCAGTGATGTCTGGAAGGAAGTGACCACGACATATCGACGCCTCATGCGTCCTTGTCGGCAGCATTCCTGGAAATAGGTAACATAACATAAAGACTGAGCTTATAATTGAAATGGGGCTAAAATAGTGATACAATAGTGATACCATAGAGCTTACAATTTAAATGGTGCTACACAATTGATATCACAGAGCTTGCAATTGAAATGGAGGTACATTAGTAATACCACACAGCTTAAAATTTAAAAGCAGATACGCACAAAACTTTTAGTTGAAATATAGCTACATTAATGATACAACAAAACTTTCAGTTGTAAGCTCTGTGGCATCCCTTCTGTAGCTTCAGTTCAATTGTAAGCTCTGTGGAATCATAATATAGCTATATTTAAATTGTAGGTTATGTCGTATCGCTAGTGTAGCTCCATTTAATTTGTAAACTCTGCGTTTATCACTAGTGTAACTCCACTTCAATTGTGAGCTATATGTTATCCCTCATGTAGCTTAACTGCAATCGTAAGCTTTTTGTTATTATCAATGTGACTCCATTATAATTATAAGCAGTGTTATTACCAGTGTAGAATTCTATAGTCCAACTGTTATGTTTTGGCTATCACATTTATCCTTTGAGTGTCAGAATAGGATCCAGTGTCTGGACACCCTTCTGGTACTGAAATAGTTAAAGAACTATAAGTTCAGAGCTGCAGCTCCCTTTTCTAAACCAGAGGGATGTGCAACATATTACTCTGAAATGCACTCTCATATCTCTGTCATTCAAATGGTTAAACAAATATCCTTTCGCCACTGGTTGTCAGACTTATTTCTTATGTTGGCAGAGCTGGTGATTTCACTCCCCTCCATGATTTACATGTCCCTGGTGGCAGGATACATGCAGGGAACAAAGAAACCTGCTCTGATTACATGCAGAAGTGTCTGAGTGCAAGTTCCAAACGGATGGACAACAATGTGTTGCACTGAAAGGGTTAAAGAAGAGGTTAGAGAAAGGAGCTAATGCATATTCTTCTTAAGATAGTTAATTATCCCTTGGAGCCTCTTATTTTCTTCCCTAGAATGTCAGGTCTGGCATATCTCATTCCCAGCAATATATTGTTCCTTTGATAGTTGCCATTGCCTTTGCAAAACATAACATTTTCCATCCCATCTTGAGGAAGCATATTCCTTATGCCTCATAGTATGTAAAACCTTGGATTTGGGAGGCTCAGTCTCCCAAGTCTGAATGATGGCAGAGTGTGTCTACTGGTACGGTATGCATGTCAAAATTAAGTTCTCAAGGGCCACCAACATGCCAGGATATATGGATTTTTCTGATTAAACACAGATGAGTCAGTCACAATGAATGAGCCACTGATTAACTCACCTATGCTTAATCATGGAAATCCTTACATCCTGGGCTGTTGGTGACCCTTGAGGACTTAACTTGGACAGCCCTGATCGAGTGCATACCCTGGGGTGCAGCTGCTGGTGTTGAACATTAATGACAGGGGAGATCCTCTGTTGGATTTGTACTTTTTTTCCTGCTAAGCCACTGAAATGCCAACTAATGATCACATTTCACTTGTAGTTCACTATAAAATAGTTTTCAGCTTCAGGCTGTGAAATTCCCAAGCTATTTAGCTGACTGTGTTTAGTTCTCTTATCTCTGCTCTCTACATATTGATTTGTAATAAGCTGGATATAGATCTTTAAATTAAATTGGCACCTAAGGAACATTGAAGTACCAAACAACAATAGAATATATCAATTATCTTTTGCTTCAGAAATTTGCAGTAAATATTGCCCTATGATAGTGATATACACTTAATGTTTTCTTCGTGAGGTGGACCACTTTTTCAAAGGGCATTTTAACCCTTTGAGTGCCAGAGGGGTACGCAACGCATTGAAAAGCAATGCGTTGCGTACCCCTCTGGCACTCAAAGGGTTAAATTATATTTTCCTTCTAAAGTAGCAAGCTATAACATAGGAAAGTATAGAATACATGTAAAAAATTATATATATATATATATATATATATATATATATGAAGTGTCAATATAGTACAGTCTATGGGCCAGATTTAAAGGCAGGTGATAGTAAAAAAAACACCTTTGGGTGTTTTGTACATGTATGTAATCCATTTAAAGGTCCGTCTTATGAACAGCTAATGGCAGTTCTCTAAACCTTATGGACGATAATCTTACGTGCATTGAGACACATGGAACAAGATTCTGCAGAGCCATTTAAAGGAGTGCAGTACTGCTAACGGCTGAAAAAAAAAGATACATTTAATCTGCAAAAGTTAAGACCCAGTTTTGTTAGCCGTAACACACATAACAGCAAAAAGAAACCACCGTTGCACAAAACAAAACAGAAAAACAGCATATATCACAAGCATGCAAATGGCAAAATTAACCCTTGCAATGCCAAAATAACACACAAACCATATCCACGCATACAACACAACAACCTAGCAACACCACAGGTACAAGGCCTTCAAAAAGCATGCCAACACAACACATCCCAACATAGCACAGAACAATGGGGGATAAAAGGTGTGCTTGGGAGTTGCTGGTGTTCCCTAGCCCTGGCCCTCACACGCCTTCTCTGCAGTCACAGTGGCTCAGTGGTTAGCACTGTTGCCTTGCAGCGCTAGGGTTCTGGGTTCAAATCCCACCAAGGACAACATCTGCAATGAGTTTGTATGTTCTCACTGTGTTTGCGTGGGTTTCCTCCGGTTTCCTCCCACACTCCAAAAGACATATTGATAGGTGAATTTAGATTGTGAGCCCCAATGGGGACTATGAGTGTAAAGTGCTGCGGAATCTGTGTGCGCTATATAAATAAAGGATTATTATTATTATAACACACAACACGGACACCTGTCAATACAAATCAAGCTCACCTGTGCAATATCACCAGCCGAAAGAGAAACCTGCACCGCACAATGTCACAATCACAACTGACAGAGACACACCAATCACAACACAATGGATTTCAAAACACAAACACACCGGCAAACACTTACCTAGACAACAAACACCCTCCCATTGGTCATCACTCACCTCATGACCACACCTGGAAAATGCATCAAAACGGTCCTAAAGAGACAGCCCACCATACTCACATGTGGCTTGTTTTCCAAGCAAGCAAGAGAGAGAAAGAGAACAATAGCTAAGTTTGCATACCTATTTATGAGAAGACTGCGGAGAAGGCGTGTGAGGGCCAGGGCTAGGGAACACCAGCAACTCCCAAGCACACCTTTTTAACAGCCTTCACCTGTTGCAAGTGAGGAGGCTCTGGCTGAAGAGCCACACAGGAGCCCATCCCCACCTGGAGGACAACACCTGCCTGCAGAACCACAGATGCTGCAACAGGATGCTCTCCAGATACAGCAACAGGATTCTCCCCAGCTGCCACAGGGACATATGGAGCAGAGGAGGATGTACAGACATCCACCAAGGCCGAGGGTATACCTCCCAAGTGTCACACTCCTGGGAATGACCGATAAGGAGGTGATAGATCGCTTCAGGTTGACACCACACAGCATCATTGCCCTATATTAGGTCATCAAGGATGAGGTTGATCCAATACACATCCACAATCATGCCCTAACTGGCTTGCAGAAACTAATGTGCAAGTGGAGCCTTTCAGTCAATAGAAGGTTAAGCATCAGGCATGTCACAGTCCACCTTTTCGAGGGTACTGGCTCAGCAGATACATACACTTTCCCACCACTGACATGGAGTGGACATGTGTAAAGCAGGACTTTTATGCAAGGGGAGGCATACCCAGGGTCATGGGTGCAATAGATTGCAACCATGTCTGTATGAAAGCTCCTAAACGTGAGGGACATTTATTCATCTACAGGAAGAACTTCCACTCCATGAACGTTCAGATGGGGTGGGACTCCATCATGAGGATCACCAATGTCTGTGCTAAATATCCCAGCAGCTGTCACAGTGCATACATTCTCCAAAACTATTCTGTACACAGAGACTTCGAGAATGGAATGTATACAGGGGGATGGCTTCTGTGTGATACTTAATCACACCACATCCACACGTGTACACACAACACTGCTCAGCATGCTCTTGACTCACAGGTAGTACATCCACCTTATACAACATCATGCACACAACATATGCTCCCTGTCTCACCATGTCACTCACATTCCACAGGTGATTCTGTCTATGGCTGCAGATCTTGACTCCTCAACCCTGTCAAAAATCCCTGAACCGGTGCCCAGGAGCAATACAGTCAGGGCCATGCTGGAACGTGGGCCTTTCAGGCTCCTAAAATCCAGTTTCAGATGTCTGGATCACTCAGGGGGAGCACTACAGTATGCCCCCAGCAAAGCTTGTGATATAAGATTGGCATGTGCAATACTACACAACATCACAGTGGACACAAGGCTTGTGGATGATATCCAGGCCCTACCAATATCGGATGTGCCTGTGTACATTGGACATGATAAGGAGACCCTAAGGAGGGTGCAGATAAGAGGCAGGCTGACCAGGGAACACTTCAGCTGTGAGTATAACATAGACAACCACACAATCCATGTATGTCCATGACCAGTCCTGTGAATTTTTGCAAACATAAACAACACCACACATGATGTTCTGTTTTCCTTCACAGGATCAATGCCACAGCCCTGACACTGGCTGCAGTATGGATCCCAAACATCTACCATTCCATGGATGTGTCATATTGTGACTGGGGATTCCAATACCATGTGCCATCCTGTCATCCTTGTTGAAACTGGTACCTCAAGGATATCATGCATACCCCCATGTGAACCAAGGTACAACACATTACCCATGTTTATCATATTCCAGGGCTCGATAGACAGCAACTAAAGTGATTTGACATGATCATAGCCATAGCAAGCATGGCACTCCTGTAGCAAAAGAGCGTTATCCAGTGCTATGCATCTGATAACACTCTGTCACATCAGGAGTTAAAGAGCCATTGGAGTGACCATGGGACCTGTAGTTTGGTATAGCTGAAAAGTGCAGAAGAGGGATGGAGCTACATTGGTAGTGTGTTACACAACATAGAGGTCATGAAATGTGGATCAGAAGGGACACCATGCTGACCTATCTGTGGGTGTGTGTGTGCAGCACTTTGACATTTGCAGTCCAAATGTATTTGTTTTATGGAACTATTAGGACATACTGTATATGTTGATGTGTGTATTTATGTCAGGGGCACATATCCCTAGGGCTGGTTGGCATCCTCTTAGTTTTCTCCATAATGGGTTACAGACGAGTAGAAAACACATCACAAAGCAATGGTTTGTGCACTCCCCTGTAATGGCAAAGATTAATGGGATAATGATGTTGTAGCTGTTGCTTGAAAATCAGTTCAAGGGTGTTGTTCCTGTTGTCTTGTGCCACAGGCATCCATAGCATGAGCCATCCTGGAACAGAGGAGTTCCATATGACTGTACTGAAGCCTTGACAACACTTCCATGCAGCTCACCCCTTGATGCTTCGGAGAAGGGGTAGAGAAGGGGAACTTTAGGAGCGATAATCTCTCAAACCATAAAGGTTTGAGAGATGACACTGGGGGCGATACATTTCTTTTTCATATGACTTTAATGTAGGGATTAGTAATTATTGAGTATTACTATCCCTTTAAGAATTCAATGTGTAGTACCCACATTGAAATCTTAGGGTGATCAATGGGTTATCCAGTAAGTTAGTTTCACAAACAGAGTGTGAATGACAGTCTATTTGGCTGCATGTTCTATCTATCCTGCCTGTTATTTTTTTGTTTTGTAGATTAAAGATTAATAAATTATGTGCAGCAAATCCTACCTCTTATACCTTTACTGTTTGAGAGATATTGTTGAGCGATGTGTTGATGATCCCTCTAGCACACAAGTGGTTATCTGCTGACTTCCCTGTGGGTACATGGGTGACAGTGTTGTGGAACAGTGATGATCTTTAACAGACAACATTTTGTGAAACATGGTTTGTGTGGATTGTGTGTGATCAGCACAGCAACAAGAAGGTTGAACTGGGACTTGGACAGGTTTGGGTCTGGTCAAACCTTGCCATTTGTACATGTATTGTGTCCTGTTTTTAACCCTCAGGGTGCTGTGTTGGTGCAAATGTGTGGATCAATGATGGGCATGTGTTGGGGTGTGACTATGTTGTGTCGGTTAATGTGGTGTGTGTTTATGTGATGATGTACCTGTAGTAGGAAAGCTTCTCTCTTCCCCAGCATCCGATCCTCCAGGGACCCCCTCAACAGCCATGACCGACATGCTCTGCCTCAGCATCTCCTCCCAGCTGTTAAAGGTGAAGTGGGCAGGTGGACTACCTCCGGTGCCCTGGGGCATACAGGGCAACCTTCCACATCTTCTTCTTCACTACTCTCATGCAGTCGTCCCATCTTTTCTTGTGCAACTGCAAGGTGCATCTGCAGGTTGCCACTGCTTCATATCTGACTCCAGGCAGACTACCTCCTTGCAGCCAGTCCAGGGACCCTTTCTCTTAGGTAGAGGAGGCTCTCCCTCTCCAGGATTGCTTCCACGAGGGCCCTGTTCTCCTTGTCTGCGTAGCGAGGATCCCTGAGCCTCTCCTCCTTAGCTCCGGCCTGCCAGGTGTCAGAGCTGTGGCCTGAATGTCCTGCCTGCAACCCCTGCCTGCGTGTGGTGCTCCCTGAAAGATACCACTCGTCCCAATGACGGTTCTGTCCCTGCCCTTCAAATGCCTGTTCTAGGCCGTGTCCCTCTCCGCCCCGTGGATCTCCCTCTCCCACTCCTACTCTCACCAGGGATGCCCTCCTGACTTTTCTCCTCTTCTACTACTCTCCTCATCACTCTCTCTCCCCTGTCCTCCTCTCCTCCCCATCATTCGCCCACTCACACCCAAAGCACTCACACAGACCCACACAGACACACACGATCCCACTCACTCTCTGTCACACTCTGTCACTCACTGATTCACACTGAAAAAATAGAAAATAAATATGTGTAATGTGTTATGAAACAATGGACTATGGGGTCTTGGGATTGGCTGGTTTGAATTTCTTTGTGTATCAATCAGGGTTGCTAGCCAATGTCGGCCATTATGTTACAACTTGTCTTAAGACATGTTTTATCAGGTGATTAGGATGCACGGTGATGCGATAAAAGGTGCGACGCAGGTTTTGTGTTACATGTTTTTGTTGTGTCTGCGGTTGTTAGCTATTCTTGTAGACTACCTGTTGAATCTGATGTAAATCATATATTATTTGAGGGCAATGTGCCCTTTTTACTTAGCGGCTATTTAAAGGAAACCTTTAAATCTACCCCTATATCTGGAGAGAAAGGGGAATGTAACAGTATCCAAGAGTAGAGTTTAAAATGTCACCACAAAAAAATAATGATTTAAAAACAGAAATACACGAATGTGGCCACAGAATTTGTGGATAAACACTGTGCAAATTTTCATAAAAATAAACTAGATGGACAAAGTCCTCACTGCATCTCTCTGTAACTCACCCATACACTGAATGAGTTAACTGCACAGAGAGTGGATGAGGAGAAATACAGAAATACTGTGCTAGAATTATAAATGCCTGACTAATCAATGTGAATGAAAGCATATATAAATTAGAATTCAAATGAAGAGTTAATAAATGATTAATAGATAGTCACGGGGGTGACAACGGGGTAAAAATAAAGTATACACACAAAAGTGAAGAGTCCATTAACCCAAAAATAGTACAAAAAATATTGTATCTGATTGGGTAAAAAGTGAAAAATGAAAGTATGTAGTAAAATAAAAATGAAAGATGGTGGATTCAATGTGAACACCCCAGTGATGTTAATTGTCAATGTTTAAGTATTGTAAAGCCATCAAACGTATAGTGATTCAGTAGTATTAATCAATTTTTTGGGCTTAATTTTCCAAATTGTCTGTACTGTATAATATGCAATGTGTGAATCACATTAGTGAATCTAAAAAGTATATGGCGAGTAGTCAGTACATCTGTAATATAAGCATTGCTATGTTCTGGCCAGTGCCTGCTTCAGTGGTGAATGTAATTAGCTTAGACTTGTAGTTAATGGGGATGTTATATTGAGGTAATTGAAAATTTAAGATCTCATATTCTTACCCCAATGTCTTCACTTTACAGTTCTTCACATCCAAGGATGCATCTCTTATGGCTATTTTCTGTGCCACTTTTGTATCATGCTTTCTTATTTGAGATATACCACAAGCCGTAATTGTGTTGCGAGCAATCTTCCAATGGGTTTCAGAAAAAGCATCCTTCCTTCTTCCAGGAACTAAACAATCAATCTCAAACAAGAAAGTCTTTATACATTAGCAGTTCCATTGGTCTTGGCTTATTTGGAATTACCAAGAGATTTATAATTCTTATTAAAAATCTCAGGTGGTATCACTGATCAGACAATCATCTCCAATCGTATGCACTCTTATCTCTATTAATCACCCGGTGCCTGAATAGAGGGTATACAAAATGTAATACAAAAGTTAAATGGTATGCAAAGGATTTTGAAAAACAAAATGTACTTAACCAGGTTAATGTTTTGACCTGTACTCAGGGCTTTATCAAGACAATGTGCTGCAGAAACAACCAATTCATACCCTAAAAGCAAAAAGGCTCCCACTCTGTTTCCTGTCAAAGAACAATGATGATTGACAGAAGAAATACTGCAGTCAACATTTTCCCTGGTCACGCATATGTATATTTAAAAACACCACTGTGTTGATGAGTGACGTATCTCCATACCGTGGATTTCATGGACTGAGGGGTTCCTGAGGCACTGCTACTACTACTACTGGGGCTAGATGTTGATGCAATTCTACTTCCAGTACTACTAGGTGTCAAAAGCACAGCACTTGCAGCAGCAGCAGCAAAGGCACTCATCATATCTAACATTTTGGATGTTAATAACCTGTGTTACTGTTGTTGTTGCTGCTTCTGGGTACTCAAAACAGGTGTGTGTGGCTGAGTGGGACTTGGACTATGAAGAGGAGATGATGCTGATGAAGACTGATAGGGTGACTGTTTGCTTTTTGACATCTGCGCTTGTGTCTGAAACAATTTCTTTTTACTTTTACTGTAACAAAGTTTGCTACTACTTTGAAGACAGGTGTTTTGGTGCTTGATTGTCTCACTGTCTGATGCAGCAGGTGGTTCAGCTGCTACACCTTCCTCTATTGTACTATTGCCATCATCAAAACTTGAATGCAACTTGTTGTCATCTTCAGTGTTCTTCTTTATAGTTCTTTATTTGTACTGGCACTGGTGGTGCTGAAAGTTTTGGTTGGATCTTGACAAACTGCATCCTCTCTTGTAGGAGAGGGATCATAATCATTGATTGCACACACTGCAGAAACCATTGCTGTAGACAGTTTTTGAACTACTACTTGACTTTCATGTCCCTGCAATGCTCCACCCTTCCCCCTCCCCCTTCCCCCTGTAAAAATTGTGTTTTTACTCTACACTACATAATACAACTGATGGAGTAAGATCTCTTGCCTAGGCCCAGTCAGCTTTCTGTCACTTTCACCTAATATATTTAGTTCTTTGTTATTCTTTATTCTTATCTATTTATTTTATTTATTTATTTTAAATTGTCCACCTTGTCTTATCACAGTGTGAACAAAAAAAAATGCATAACCTAAAAACAAAATCAACAACGTCTTTCCCTAGACTGCCCCACCCAACACAGAGACAATAACAGCAAGATCAGCAAGCAAATATGTCCCTAGCTGCCTGTGTCTTGCCATTCAGTCATATGGAATTTGGGGGTATTTGGGGTCAAACTCCTTCCTCCCTTCTTCTCCCCAGAGTGCCCCACTGAGTCTTCTAATACAGAGAACAAATGTACTACCTAAAAGATTCCCTAAACTAAACTTCAGTTCTCCTATCTTCTCTAGCTCAAACAATGTGCTGCTCTCTCCTCTCACAAACACAGCATGGCTGCTGTGAGAGCCTGACATAGCTTTAGAAAAGTTTTGTGTGGTGGAGAAAATGTTTCCTTCCCATTGATTTTAATGCACAATGAGCTAGGAGAAAAAAGCAGGAAAAAGTTGAAAATCTGTACTTTTCATGGGAAATTATTTGCCAAGCAGAAAGTGCAATTTTTGCCAATTTCATTTTGAGGTGAAAATTTTAGCCCATCCCAAATCCCAGGACCAGAAGAATGGTGTGGGCTCCCTTGACCCCTAGTCTGGATTCTCTGAAATGCTTTGCCTACCACTTCCCTAACACTATTCCCACCAGCTGTTTCACCATTACTATTACTACTACTAACGCCATGCACATCAGTTTCAGCCCCCGAGTCTTCTTCCTCACAGTCACTAGTAATATGAGGATATTGATTGACCCCTCCTTCACTTCTAACACTAACAAGCTGCTGGACCTTCTTAGTAGTAGTAGTACTAGCACTGGCAGGACTGCTTGGGGATGGCAACTGTGACTTAGGGTCCCCCGCTGTCACACTTGCCATCATCTTCTCCTTCCCCAACTCTGAGTATTACGAGACACACTAGCAGCAGGTTCAGCACTGGTGGCAGCATGTTCAGCACTAGTAGCAGGCACAGCACTGGCTGCAGCAGGAGCCACATGTCTGACAGTAGGCTCAGTGGTGGTGGCAGCAGGTTCAGCACTGGCAGCAGGCACAGCACTGGTGGCAGCAGGTTCAGCACTGGCAGCAGGCACAGCACTGATTGCACCAGGCACAGCATTTTTGACAACAGGCACAGCAATGGTGGTAGCAGTAGCAGGGGCAGCACATCTGCCAGCAGGCACAGCACTAGATGCAGCAGGGGCAGCACATCTGGTAGCGGGTACAACAATGGTGGCAGCAGGGGCAGCATGTCTGGCAGCAGGCACAGGCAGCTGTCCTGTCCTGCTCTCACTTCTATTCTCTTCTTCCTCCCTTCACATTAAATTCCCTAAGATGCCTAGGGGTGATTTAGGGGGACTGGCGAGCATTTGGTCTGTAGGGCTCAGTTCCTCCTCCTCCTCAGACTCAGTGAACACATAAGGGTCCTTCCAGTTCCTCCTTTTATTATTTTTAAACTTTCTTATAGTGATAGCAGTCACTATGAGCCTCTCCTTCCTCAATTTTGCTAAAAAGATCACAGCAGAACAGCACAGCACGTATACCTCCCTCTGTAGCTGCTTCTATTGTGTTTCACTTCCTGTAATATGTCACGCTTTTATAGCAAAAGGCAAAAAATATATAAATCAATGGGCAGAACCTTTCAACCCATTGAAAAACCAGAAAATAATTTTTGGTGAAAAATGTGAAGATTTTAATCACTGGTTTAAAAGCGGATTTTCCCACGAAAAAAAAGACAACAATGTGGTTTTCACTGGAATACTTGTGGAAAGACAGCAAGATCTTTTGCTCACCTCTACTTAGCATTAAGTGTGTTTGACTGCATGTTACAGCTGGATAAAAAAACAGGGTATGGTCATTTCTGAATGGACAAGGCAATTCAATGTTTATAGGTCTTTCTCCATAGTTAATTCACTTTCCAACTGCCTCTCTCCCGCTAACCATGCTTTAATAAAACCTTCCACTCCCTCCTTTGTCTACATTAGTGGTTCTCAATATGTGCCCTCCAAACCAGTAACAGGCCAGTATTTGAGGATTTCCTTGTTAGAGCATATGTGAGTTAATCAGTTTGAATGAGCCTCTGATCAACACATGGGCTTTAGCAAGGAAATTCCTAAGTCCTGACCTTTTAGTGGCCACTGAGAGTACATGTTGAGAAACACTGATCTAGATTATTTTACTCTCCATCAATCCATATAAAATAGTTCAAAATCCTCATGGAACCAGTCTCAGCAAATAAGGCAAATTTGTGGTGCTAATGATATTAAATAATTAATGCTACAATGTTCCCTTGGTTTGGAGAGGACCCAGTGCTTTTTTTTCTGGTGTCTCAAGTTCAGTATAAGCCTGGTACAGTAGCATCTTGTTTCTCTATTACAGCATATCTTTTACTAGCTGCTATTTATTACACTTCTAATAACTATGATTGTTGCATGCTGCCTAAAGTCTGTACCCCATTTTGCTTTTACATTAAATGTTATATCTGCAAATTCAAACTTCATTCCCTTAATGCTTTAATTTAATTTTAAGCGCACAGGCTACCATAAATATTTACTATGTGTCAAAAAGGAATACACTATACCATTTAATTATGAAACAGTTTGCTACATCATTTTATCATGCAGTAAATAATCTCATTAACATTTTACTGGGTGTGCTAAGTTAGCATGCATAGTGAAAAATTAACTCCCCTTGGGTCAACATTTTTATTACATATTCTACAGCCGTTTCTTAGAAATCCGATATAGATGTGACTTACAACGTGGTAGAATTGAAATTACAAGGTTGTCTGAAAATCTCTGGCAATTATTCAGCTTTGTGTCTATCGGGAACAGAAAAGAAATAAAAAGCAAGGCATGGAATTGTAACATTCCATAAGAAACGACTGAAATTCTGCTTTAGAGGGAATGCAAATCGATCCTTTTTGGAGAGTTTCCAGTAAAGGGTTTATATTTTTATAAAAGTCTAAGCACATGGATTAATAACACGGAGAGTCTGATGTTCTTAGAAATATGGAGCCATTTTGGGCAAACCAAACATACCTCTAACATCTAAGGGGTCAATAGCCCAATTTAAAATAATGGAATTTTTGAATGCTCCCTTATATTGCACATGGTGTATCCCAGAATTTCTCCAGCTTGTCTTGGTACATTAGACTGTCGATGTTAATCATGGTACATTTAGGAATGATCTGAAAAAATGGAAGAAAACAAATCTATGTCTCAGGGTTCCATATCACTGATGAGCTTGTAAGGGAACATTTAAGAAATTGGTTTGGGCTTCATGATAGAAACTGGTCAAAGAAGATGTGTTTTTATCATCAGTGTATATATCCAGGAGTAGAAAACTTTAAAGTTACAAGAGACTAGCACTGGTAAAATATAATTTGTGAAAGTCAATTAAGACAGATGAAATGAAGAAAGGACAAAGAAAAGTTAGAAAAAAAGTTAGTGAGGCTGATATACAAAGAATAACTAGAGTAATTCTATGGCAAATCAACTATAAATAATTCCCATTCATTTAAATGTGGCTTTTAACCTATTTCTAAAAAGGTCTGGATTCAAATGCATTTTGAACCCATACCTTGGAGACCTGTCTAGTATTCAGAATGGGGTAGGCAGCCTTTAACACTCCATATGTTGGTGACTACTTGTTTGGAGGAGAATTGAGTTTTAGCTGACTGTCAAAAGTTGCCTAGCCCTGAACTGGAGAACTGTTTTTATATTTTATTTCTGCTTTAAATATTGCTCATTTAATGGGACATTATCACAAAAATACAACTTTGGTGATTCTGAAGGAGCTTTAAAAATCACCTACATGTTCCATTAGGAATTATTTATTTTTGTAGATATAGATTATGCTAGTTAAATCATGCTGTGTATTACTTGCTTTCTTATCTCTACCACACTGCCTTACGCTGTTCCGCAAAGCACTGCCTGCCTATCCTAGCACTGAAAGAGAGGTAATATAAGGCTACAACAGGAAATGTCTACAAGGCAAGCCATAATTAGCACACTCTATCTAATCTAAATAACATAGAATCTAGTTTTATAGATACAAAATGGTAATATGTGTATGTAAGAAATTTAAAGAAAATGTTCTAAACAAAAAATGGCTTATATACCATATAGGGGATTTTAAAAGCTCCTACAAAATGACCAAAGCAGTTTTTTGGTGACATTGTCCCTGTAATCTGGTAATTGCTATCTGTAAGCGCAGTAGCATCCTTAGATTTGCAATTGTGGCACCATTTGGTAACCAGTTTGTGTGATGTCAGATTTCTGTGACGTTTTAACAGGTGTGCATAATAGAATTCTAACAATAGAGAACAATTGAATTACTCCAGTTAAGTTTAGCTCTTCAGCCATAAAGCAGTACCATAATAAAAGCTCCAAGGTTACTATGAAAGAGAGGTCACCAATACATTGTTTACAGTGCTTTAGAAACCTTGGTAGCATTCAAGAGATTAAAGTAGCCAGAGAAAAAATAGACATAGATGGGTGGCCAAATGTCACAATTAGATGACTGCCTGGACTCCCTGACTTGACTATGACAGCTGTGTAGTTCTCTGAAGAGAAAGGGAGGCAGTAGGTAGACATTGAAGGAAGGATGTAGTAAATAGAAGTATGGCAGTCAGTAAGATAGGGGAAAAGCAGAGATGGAAGGGGACAGGCAGGCTGGTAGGGTGAGGGGGGATAAGGAAGAAACATGAATAATGTAAGGGAATGAGGTGAGAAAGAATGGTAGAAACAAAATGGTAGAGAGAAAAAGTGAGACAAAAAAGAAAGGTAGTGAGAGAGAGAGTATGTGTTTGTGAGTATACACATGTTTGTTCATGTGGCTTTATAGTCAAGGCGTCTGTATGTCAGTTCTGTCCAAAAGCAAGATCATCAAAATCATCAGCCATTGTTGATCCACTGCAGGATGAAGGCTTCCTCAGCAAGCCTCATACATCTTCTGTTGTGTGCTTTTTAATGCCACTGCAACCAACCAGTTTGGTAATTTTATCTATGCATTTTTCTTTGGTCTTATCTGGAGTGTTTAAAATTGAGAGCAATACATTCCAAAATGAGTTTATTCCATCTACCATCAGGTCTTCTTGCTATTTGGCCTGCTGATTTCTATTTCAGGAGCTTTATTCTTTGAATTATGCTACAGACCTTTGTTTGCTGATGAATCCATGCACACTTTTTCAGTCTATTTTTGTTATGCTTAGAATTTGCCATTCCATACTTTTCTGTTTAACCTTAAGTTTCTGTGGCTTTGACATTCAGTGTCAATATTTCACAGCCATAATTAAGGACTGAGAGGAGACATTGCTCAAAAACCTTTTACTTTAGGCAGAGTTTTAAATTTGTCATAAAGACAGTACTTCTAAGTTTTACAAATGCTTGCCATCCCAATGTTATTCTTTGCTAAGTTTCCAACATGGTGTTTCCATCAGTGGACATTTCCTGTCCAAGGTAAACATACTTGTCAACTTCTTTTAGTTCTTGTCCTTCTTCTGTGATTTTCCTTGGTATGGTAAACTTGATGAACATGACTTGCATTTTGTTGATATTCATCTTCAGACCAAATGTTTTGCTTTCCTGTTGTAGCTCTTCGATGTGTTCTTGTAGTTCTTCAAGAATAATGGAAAAAGTATGATATCGCCTGCAAAACAAAAGTGATGTACGTAGTCTCCATTGATCTTAAGTCCTTTTTTTGTTCCAATTTAGTTTGTGGAAATGTTTCTTCTAAACAAACAGAAAATAGTTTGTGGGAAATTGTCTCCTTGTTGAACTCCTTTTTCTATGTTGATCTGGACATAATCAGTGTTGATTGGTATTGGTGCAGTTTTATTTTTATATAATGATTAGAGGATATTGATGTAAGCTCTATCTATTCCTTAGTTGATCAAGGAATTGATTATTGCTTGTCTTTTTGCTGAGTCAAAGGCCTTTTCATAGTAAATGAAGGCTATACATAATGGCAGGTTATATTCATTATACCGCTCTATAACTTGTTGCTCTGTCTGGATATGGTCCATTGTACTGTAAAAGCCTGCTTGTTCTTTAGGTCGTGCCGCATTAAGTACTGTGTCCATTCTGTTAGTATATTTGTGAAAACTTTGCAGACTACTGGAATAGGCTTATTGGTCCATAGCTTTTTAGGTCCACCATATCACCTTTTTTGTGCAGTAGGATGATTTCTGTATTTTTCTATGTGCACTCTGCAGAACAGTAGGTATTTTGAAAATAGTTTAGCTAGGGCTTTGACTAAGGGTTGACCTCCAGCTTTCAACATTTGAATCGTGACTTTAGGAGGTCTATCTGCTATGTCATTTTTCAATAATTTTATTGCAGCCTCTACTTTTTCTACCAAAACTTCTCGCATGGCTTCAGAATCTGGCACTGCATTCAGTTGTTGTTCTTTATCTTTATAAAGATTTGAATAAAATCCCTCCAATCACTTTAGTATTTGATGTTGAACG
Organism: Rhinophrynus dorsalis; assembly: GCA_037306005.1. Taxonomy (NCBI): domain Eukaryota; kingdom Metazoa; phylum Chordata; class Amphibia; order Anura; family Rhinophrynidae; genus Rhinophrynus; species Rhinophrynus dorsalis. Next base: position 325,243,531 of record CM074720.1, on the reverse strand, counting down.
TTTGCTGTTGTACAGTCTTCAAGCTTTAATGCAAACATTTTACTCCTCTGCGTGGCCTTCTTTTCATTTGCTTTCTTTGAAATTGATTTTCTTCCAATGTCCTTTTGATGAGCTCAACATTGAATGTACGCATTTCTTCTATTATGTGCTTCCTTATGGTCTTGATAATTTCTACACCAGGGTTCGTTTTCTTGTTTTAAACTAGATGCAAGAGGATGGACAGTGTCTATGATATTCTTAATAACTTTTTTTTTTCATTGTTGGTAGAAATGTCAGTGTCTGGAAGGTCTTGCAGCACTGTGAAGCGATTAGACAGTGCTAACTCAAAATTCTTATGGTTTTTCAATGGTTGGTTAGTGTGAATCTACAAGTTTGTTGACTTGATCATTTCCATTCTTCCTTTCTTGCAGTCAATTCTGATTTTTGCACTCACTAAACAATGGTCACTTCCAGTGTTAAAACTATTTAAGTCTGAACTGTCATTGTTTTATTATTTGAAGTATGAATCAGATTTCACTTGTATTAAAATTAGGGCTTTTCCATGTCAATTTTTTCTTGGTCTTTTTTACTGTAGAATGAATTCTTTATGTGCAAAGTTTGTTCTTCTACAAATTCAATCAGTTGGTAGTCTCTGTTTTCTCTTTTTCCTGTTCCATATGATTGATTTCTCATCATTTTGGTCCTTATAAAATTATAAATTTGTAATGGTAATTGTCTTGTTGCAAAGGCATCATAATTCATCATAACATTATTCAACTTCACTATTACTGTGACTACTTGTAGGGGTGTAAACTTGAATGATTTAAAGAACATGGCATCTGTTTAGTTTGACAGCACAGGAAGCAAGCCTCTGGGGAGGGCCATTGTTTTTGTTGTGAAGCCACAACTCCCTTACAATGAGAATATTTCTCACTGGTATCTGGAGAAGTGTAGGAAACCATAAATGCATTATGCACCCATTGTGAGCACACAGAGCTCCTACCTTGCCACGCACACCTTATTTAAAGGGATAGTAATGTTTCATAATAAAAGCAGCTCTAATTAATCATCATAGTATTTGGACTTTGGAGAGTGTTATTTTAATTCTGTCAGAGTTGTAGTTCCAGAGTAAATCAATGACAAAGTGTCCCCCTCCCGCCCCTTTTACTGATGTCATACTGTTCAGCTAGAGCAGAAGGGAGGTGCCCAGGAAGACTGCAGAGAGGGACAATCTTCAATTAAGAGAAGGGAAAAACCTGAAAAGCCTGTCAAAGGGGGCAGGGCTTTCATTGTTTTCATAGGAATAAGAGTGTCCCCTTCTGTTATCTGTCTGGTCTATGGACTGCATTCCACATCTGAGAAGAGATTGCTTACACTAGGTAAAAGGGGCAGGAGGGGGAAACTTTGCTTGCGAATATCTCATAAACCATAAGGGTTTGAGAGATAAGACTTATATCATTCTTCATGTTTTTTTAATGCCTACAAAATAAAATAAAGTTAAAACGAAGTATTACTATCCCTACTTATTCATGAATAAGTGATATATTCACAAAACATATTAGGCGCTTCGTGAATTTGGTTTCTTTCAATTGTTGCGTGTATATGTTGCACAGTAAGCTGGATGCTTTTAACCAGAGATTAATAAAATCAATTGATTTTAAACATTGGTTGAATTTCTCTTGGGCTGTGGATGATTAGTGGATCTGTTGTAGCAGCTCCTCTGGTGTCATCTCGTTTGTCGAAGTCTGTGGCCAGGACTGTGGAGGTTGCTCTGGATCCGCAATGGCTTTTTGCCGTGGTGAGTAAAAAAGAATATTGTTACATAATTCATTATACAATGATTTGAAGAGTTTAAAGTATAGATCTCATTTATGTTGTACATTTGTATTTAAAGTGACAAAGACAGGAACCCCCTGACATAAGCTGCTACTGGGGTGGACTGATACTTGACTTGATAGAGTATTTTGTAGAGGATGATTTGTTTTATTTGATGTTAGAGGCCTTTGTAGGACTTAGAATTAGTAGAGGCCCAAGTCCTGAAGAAACATTGATTTGTACGATTTAGGCTTGTTAGAAACAAACCCCACAAAAATTGTTTATTTTTTTGTATGACTATTTTTTATTTATTTTTTTCTTTCTTTCTTTTTTTTTTAAATACAAGCCCTGAGGAAAAAAATAAAAATGCTCTACTGGCCTAATGCCAGCAGGTCATGTTGGCCACTGTCCACTGTCAAATGTCCTCCTGAGTCCTGAGTTGCAACTGCTGTTTGTACTGCTGCTGCTGAGTTGTTTAAGCAGCAGGATGATTAGGCAGCTGAAAGGGAATGGGATCAACAATAGCAGTAACATGGAAGATGGATGATGAAGGTTCCATTTGCCACGACTGGCTCCAGTGATGAGCGTGAGGCAGTAGCAGCAGAATAAGTAGCCCACAGTTTTTTGGAGAAAAGAAGAAGTTGGCCATTAAATCTTCACCTGCCCCTCCTTCAAAATCATCATGGGTATGTTGTTATCAGAATATATTTTCCCTTGAGAGCAGTATCAGTGGGTCTCCTCAGCAACTGCAATGTGCACAGTATGTGTGTGGTAAATAATATCTGGGGGCACAACTGTATACAAAAACCATGACACCCGAAACCAAGTACTGCCGCTGTCACTGTACCCCTTTTCCATACCCGCTAAGGACACATGACAACTTGCTGACAGTTTAGTAGTAGTGATGAACCCTCCCTGCCACCATCTTACCATATTCTGCAGAATGGAATCTCCTCGGATGCCACTTGATGCACTGATTGCGATTCTTCTCCACTACACTGGCATGTGTGGTCAGTGCACCCCACATTGTGCAATGGGTAGAGATGAATTGCCACATCCTAACATCAACAGAGTGGCTATCATTTAGTGGGGGTGGTAATGAGCGAGGAGGATTGGCAGAAGATGTAGTTACCCTAGAAGGTGATGGCGAGCTAGTTGTTTCACTACTCCTGGAACTTCCAGTTTCTGCCTGGGTTGTTCTATTCCTCCTCCTCTTTGATCTCTGCCTCACCTCTGGTGAGTCAGGGACAGCAAAAGCAGTGCTTGATTTCTGTGGTGGGTGTTTGGCTTTAACATGTTTGGAGTAAATGTCATGGTGTCTGTGTTTCATATGTTATATGAGGGCACTTGTGCCAAGGTGTGTGCCCTCCTTTCCTCTTTTCACTGACTTGTCACAAATTGTGCACAATGTCGTTACTGATGACTGTACTGGGTCTGCTCCAACTATAAAATAGTCCCACACCCATGATGGCTTCAGAGGGAAGAGGAAAGGTGGAGAAGAATGGCCTCTTTCTTCTTGTCCTCCACATTCTCCTTCATTGTCTGTGGCAGAGGATAATGTTGTTGCTGCTGTTGATGCTACTGCCTCAGAGTCAGCACTGCAACTAGAATCAGGAGTATTACTACTGCTGGCAAGTGGAACTTGTCCTAGCCCCGCATCGCTTGTTGACCCCATTCCCACTGTGTCCACAGTGGTCTGTGGCACACTAACCTGCTTCTCAGCATCAGAAGGAATTACAGCAGTTGCAAATTTCTCTAATTCCAAGATGTTTTTGCTAGTGGTGGTGGTGATGCCCATCCTCATTCCTGTCTCCCATTCCTTCTCAGTTTCTGCTAAAAAAGGCCATCAATGTCTCTTCCACCCCAGCTTCTCCAGCATCATCACCACCACCACCACTAGTCCCTACATGCTGTTGTTGCTGCTGCTGCTCTATTTCAGACATCTCACTGCTGCTTGGAGGAGGTGACGAGCAATGTGACAGAGAGTCCCCTAATGTCACACTTGCCATTTCCTTTTGATCTGAAGAAGAAGGCAGACTGGCACTAGCAGAAATAGCATCAGGCACAGGCAGCTGATCTGTACTCCTGCTGGTGGTTTTATTAATTCTCAGCCTGCTTTCCTCCCCAACACCAGTTCTGGCCTCTCCAGGTTCATGTTCCACCTGGACACTGTAGTGAAGAGAAGGGGAGGACTCCCAGTCCCAGGGTCAGGAGAATGGTGTGGGCTTCCTTGACCGCTAGTCTAGACGCTATCAAATGTTTCCCCTAACAATCTGGCTGCTTCACCATTACTGCTACTACTAACACCAACCATATCAAGTTCAGCTGCAGTGTCTTCCTCCTCAGTCTCACAGTCACTAGTAATATGAGGATATTGTTGATTACCCCATCCTTCACTCCTAAGGCTAACAAGCTGCTGGACCTTAGTAGCAGTAGTACTAGCAGTGGCAGGACTGCTTGGGAGTGACAAGTGTAATTTAGGGTCCCTTGCTGTCACACTTGGCATCATTTTCTCCTTCCCCCCCGAGTACTACAAGAAACACTAGCAGCAGGCAAAGTATTGGTGGCAGCAGGTTCAGTACTAGCAGCAGGTTCAGCACTGGCAGCAGGTTCAGTGCTAGCAACAGGTACAACATTAGTGGCTGCAGAATCAGAAATGGTGGCACTGGCAGCAGAGGCAGCACGTCTGGCAACAGGTACAACACTAGTGGCTGCAGTTACAGAAATGGTGGCACTGGCAGCAGGGGCAGCACATCTGGTAAAAAGTAGAGCACTAGTGGCTGCAGTTACAGAAATGGTGGCACTGGCAGCACGGGCAGCACATCTGGCAACAGGTAGAACACTAGTGGCTACAGGATCAGAAATGGTAGCACTGGCAGCAGGGGCAGCACGTCTTGTAGCAGGCACAGGCAGCTGACCTGTCCTGCTCTCACTATCCTTTTCTCCCTTCCTTCCTATTCCCTTTTCTCCCTTCCTTCCCTTCTCTCCCTTCTTTCCCTTTTCTCCCTTCCTTCCCATTCCCTTTTCTCCCTCCCTTCTTATTACATTCCCCAAGATCCCTTGGACAGCATTGGTTGAGCACTGCTAGTCACTTCCTCCTCCTCCTCCTCAGACTCAGTGGACACATAATAAGGTTCCTTCCAGTTCCTCTTTTTGCTACTTATAGTGATAGGAGTCACTGTGAGCCTCTCCTGCCTCAATTTTTGCTATATATCACAAAAGAACAGCACAGCATGTCTATCTCGTTCTGTAGCTGCTTCTATTGTGTCTGCCTTCAGAGAAAATGTCAAGTTTTTAAAGCGGAAGTGCGAAAACAATATAAATCAATGGACGAAAACTTTTTAGCCATTGAAAAAATGGTGAAAGATTTTGTCCAATGGGTGAAAGATGCAAATATTTTAACCGCTAGTTTCAAAGCGGATTTTCCTGAGAAAAAGCGGATAACAGCATGATTTTCGTGAAATTTCTCGCGGGAACACGGTGACAACTTTCATCCATCCCTATACATGACAACTTGCTGACAGTTTAATAGTAATGATGAACCCTCCCTGCCAGCATCTTAGAATATTCTGTGCGATGGAATCTTCTCAGATGATGCTTGATGCCCTCCACCAGACCGGCATGTATGGTCAATGCACCACACAGTGTGCAATAAGTAGAGGAACTGCCACATCCTAACATCAACAGAGTGGCTATCATTTGGCAGGGGAGGTAACGAAGAATGAGGTTGATTGGCAGAAGATGTAGTTACCCTAGAAGGTGATGGTGATGGAGAGCTAGTTGTTTCACTCATCATGAAACTTCCAGTCTCTGCCTGGGTTTCTCTACTATTCCTCCTCTTTGATCTTTGCCTCACCTATTGTTGCCCTTCTGGAGAGTCAGGGGGTACAGCAACAGCTGTGCTTGATTTCTGTGGTGTGTGTTTGGCTTTAACATGTTTGACATAAATGTCATGGTGTCTGTGTTTCATGTGTGCTATCAAGGAGCTTGTGCCAAGGTGTGTTCCCTCCTTTTCTCCTCTCACTGACTTCACACAAGGTGTGCAAAGTGCAGTTGGTGATGACGGCACTGTACCTGCCCCTAGAGAAAAATAATCCCACACCCATGAATTCATGGGGTAGGGAACAGGTGGAGAAAAATGGCCTCTCTCTTCTTGTCCTCCACATTCCCCTTCACTTTCTGTGGCAGTGGATAATGTTGCTGCTACTGCCTGAGATTCAGCAATGCAACTAGGTCCAGGAGTACTGATGGCACTGGGAAGTGCAACCTATCCTAGTCCTGCATCACTTGTTGACCCCATTCCCACTGTGTCCACGGTGGTCTGTGGCACAGTAGCTTGTTCCTGAGCATCCTGCTCCCCTTGCATCTCATCAGCAGCAGCAGGAATTAGAGCAGATGCAAATTCCTCAAATTCCAAAATCACACTGCTAGTGGTGGTGGTGATGCCCATCCTCATACCTGTCTCCCATTACTTCTCAGTTTCTGCTAAAAAGGCCATCAATGTCTCTTCCACCCCAGCTACTCCAGCATCATCATCACCACCATGTAACGGTAGCTCAGACAAATAATGACTTGGACAGGTACAGTAAGATCAACATCACTTTATTAATAAAATATATACAAATAAACACTTTCCCAACCCTTCTCGGGGTCAGGCATGAGGACAGTGTTACAGTACACTACCCAGGAGCTGATCACTGAACCTAGTCTGCACTACTGGAACCAGGTACTGAGAAATGGGAGAAACCTAGCCTGCAGTTCTCGCAGCCTACCTGAGATGGAGAGAGGGTGGCTAGGAGGCAGTAACCTACTCTAGAATGCTAGGGTCCACAGCAGATAAGCGATACCCTAGATTGCTAGGGTCCCAAGCAGAATAGTGTTCCCCTAGAATGCTAGGGCACAAGGCAAACACCCACAGTAAGACTTAGAGCACTGGCAAGACCTAACGGCAGTGGACCAACCCGAGGCAACACAGAGAGGTAGAGACCAAACCCAAGTACCTGCAAGGAGAGAGTCAGTCAGGCCCAAGGTACATACACAAATGGAGTCAGACAAGGCCAAGGTCATACACGGATCAGGTAGCCAGACAGGCCAAAGTACATACAGAGAGTGGGTAGTCAAGCCAGGCCAAGGTTCATACACTGAGCAGGTAGTCAGACAATGCCAAAATTCGAGCATGGATCGATTAGTCAGACAAGGCCAAGGTTCATGCACAGATCGGGTAGTCAGACAAAGCCAAGGGTCATAAAAGGAGTGGAATCAGCAGCCAAGCAAGAGTCACAACAGAGAGCGGAATACTATAAGCAATACACTGGTACACATGAAAGGGCACTGAAACTTAGTCTAAAGGCTGCACATAAGGCCAACAGAGAAAGCGAGACATCAATCTGCCAATTAGTGCCAAAGGTACAAAATAGCGAGAGTGACGTCAGCAACGCAGTACGCAACAGAGAGGCAAGCAGTCAGGCAGTGACCAGTCATATTGCTGCTCATCCATCAGTAAGAATGAGACAAGAGTGCAACCGGAGGCAAAATCACTGCAAATCACCACCACTAGTCCCTACGTAATGCTGCTGCTCTATTATAGACATCTCACTGCTGCTTGGAGGAGGTGACGAGCAGTGTGACAGAGGGTCCCCTAATATCACACTTGGCATTTCTTTTTGACCCGAAGAAGGCAGACTGGTAGTAGTAGCAGCAGGCACAGGCAGCTGATCTGTGCTCTTGCTGGTGGTGGTGGTATTAATTGTGAGCCTGCTCTCCCCAACAAAAGTTCTAGCCTCTTAGTCTTCAGGATCCTGTTCCACTTGGACACTTTAGTGAAGGGAAGGGGAGGACTCCCAGGGTCAGAGGAATGGTGTGGGCTCCCTTGACTGCTAGTTTGGACTCTCTCAAATGTCTCCCCTACCACTCCGGCTGCTTCACCATTACTACTACTACTGAAACTACTAACACCAACCAAGTAGTGGCAGCACATCTGTCAGCAGGTACAGCACTAGTGGCAGCAGGGGTAGCACATCTGGCAGCAGGTACAGCAGTAGTGGCAGCAGGAGCAGCACATCTGGCAGCAGGTACAGCAATCGTGACAGCAGGCACAGGCAGCTGAGCTGTCCTGCTCTCACTAGTACTACCCTTCTCTTGCTCCCGTGCCAATAATTTGCTCAAGATCCCTAGGGGTGATTTAGGGGGACTGGACAGCATTGGTTCAGTTGTGCTCACTTCCTCCTCCTTATCAGACTCAGTGGACACATAAGGCTCCTTCCTGTTCCTTTTCCTATTAATTTTATGCCTGCTCATAGTGATACGAGTCATTATGAGCCTCTCTTGCCTCAATTTAACAAACAATTCACAGCAGAACAACACAGCACGTATACCTCCCTCTGTAGCTGCTTCTATTGTTTTTCACTTCCACAAATAAGTCACATTTTTATAGCAAAAAGGGGAAAACCACATAAATCAATGGGCGGATACTTTCTAGCCACTGAAATATTTGTGGGGAATTTTGACCAATGGGCGAAAAATGTGAAAATTTTAATTGCTGTTTTAAAAGAGAATTTTCCAGCATAAAAAGCAGACAATAACGTTATTTTTGCGGGATTTCTCACGGGAACACGGTGACAATTTTCACCCACCCCTAGTGGTGAACTGGTGTGGTGTGTATTTATGTATTTGTATATAGATTCAAACAGCAGTTTTTTACCATATATTTGTGTTGAATGTTTCTCTCAGACTACTGATACACATTACTTATTGGTCAAAAGTGCTGTAGATGGTAGCAACCCTTCTTCACATCCCTTCTCCTCATCATCATCATCTGTGCTGCTGTTAATTAATTTACACAATATTTGAAAACTCGCCCGAGTTTTAAAATATTGTGTGTATTGGAATCTTTTAGAGTTGGATTACACTGGGGCAGAATTCGAATGTGATACAGTTGCATTGTGAAAATATTGGGAGTAAGAGAGATAGACATATTGTATTTATTCATTCGTGTTTTTCTCTCTATTCTGATACATTGTATATAAAGCGCCGAAGTTTATCTATAAACTGTTAATTAATTTAGCCGGGATTTCTCTATCATCCTGAGTGATGCATCTCCATACTGTTGACTTGAAGAGTTGAGAGGTTCCTGAGGGGTGCTACTACTACTGGGCTAGAGTTTGATGCAATTCTACAGCTACTACTGCTAGGCACTTCAAGTAGCAGCAGAGGTACTCATCATAGCTAAAGCTGTTGATGTTAACATGTGTTGCTGTTGCTGCTGGTTACTCAACACAAGGGTGTGTGGCTGTGGGACTTGGACTTGGAAGCGGTGATGATGCTGATGATGACTGACAGGATGATTGTTTCCTTTGCTTTTCCAGGGTCAGAGTTTCCAATTATTTTCTTTTTTATAGACAGTCACAGTCTTCCTTTTCAGTGGTGGAAGATTGAGCCTTTGCCTTTCTGCTAACATTCTGGCCATGTCATCTGTATCTGAAGAAGAGAAGGATGCTGGAGTGATATATTCTAGATCTGCATCATCATCATTAGTCATCATTAGGTCATCCTCAACATCAGCATCAGCATCACCAGCCACTTCTTGCCCACTACCCTTATAGTCCTCTAAGCTTTTAGAGGTGTCAAACTATGTCTTTTTACTTTTACTTTCACGTTTCAAGTTTGCTACTACTTTGAGGACAAGTGTTTTAGTGCTTGTTTGTCTGTCATATGCTGCAGATGGTTCAGCTGCTACTCTTTTTTCCATTATGCCATCATGAACACTAGAATGCAACTAATTGTCATCTTCAATGTTATTCTTATATTTCTTTTTTTATAGTACTAGCACTGGTGGTGGTGCTGGATCTTTTGGAAGGATGTTGACTAACTGCATCCTCCCTGAGAGGAGAGAGATCATTGCATAATTTTTGAACTACAACTTTACTTCCACATCCCTGCACTGCTCCTTCTTTCTCCCTCCCCCTGCCCCTGTGCATTTGCTGGACATTACTCAACTACTGTGTGTGTTTTTTACAGTACACAACTGATTAAGTCTGATGTCTTGCCTTATCTCTCAACAAAATTCTCATTTGTCTGCTATCTATCAACTCTGCATCAGTCTGTCACCTAAAATATTTATTTATACATTTATTATTTTAATTTTTTTTTAATTGTCCACCCTATCTTATAACTAGGGTTGCACCGATACCTATACTGGTATCGGTATCGGTGCCGATACCAGCATTTGCACGAGTACTCATACTCGCGCAAATGCGGCCGATGCCTGCACCGATACCCTGTGTCAGGGTCGGTGCTTCAGAGAGGGAGCCCGGGGAACTGCTCACAATGCTCCCCGGTCGCCTCTCTCCCTCCTGCAGCATCAGAGCGTTGCCACGGGTTACCATGGCAATGCTCAGACTCTGGTGAAAGAGGCAGAGAGGAGGGTCAAGAGGGAGAAAAAGAGGCAAAAGGGACTAAGGGAGAAAAAAAAAACAGGCAAATGGAGGACAGATCAGGAGACAAAAGGAGGGGGGCCAAGGAGGGGGGATCAGGAGGGAGACAGAGGCAAAAGGATGGGATCAAGAGTCAAGGAGGGGGACAAAGGGGGATCAAAATCAAGAGGGGGAGAAAGAGGCAAAAGGGGAGATTCATGAGTCAAGAGGTGTGTGTGTGGGTGTGTGTTTCAAGTACTCCCCGATACCAATTACCTATACTTTTTTTTTTTTGCGGTCATTTGCCAGTTTTCAAAGTACCTAAAGCATATATATATATATATATATATATATATATATATATATATTTATATATATATATATATATATATATATATATATAGATATATTAGGTACTTGGAAAACTGGCAAATGACTGCAAAAAAAGTATTGGTAATTGGTATCGGTGAGTAGTTGAAAAAAGTATCGGTACTCGTACTCGGTCTTAAAAAATTGGTATCGGTGCATCTCTACTTATAACATTCTGTCCAAAAAAATGATAACTGAAAAACAAAATTAACAACTTCTTTCTCCAGACCTCCCCAGCACAGAGACAATAAAAGCAAGATCAGCAAGCAAACTGGACCCCAGCTGCCTGTGTCTTGCCAGTCAGTCACACTGAATTTTGGAGTATTTGGGGTCAACCTCCTTCCTCCCTTCTTTTCCCTCAGAGTGCCCCCAGTCTTCCTTAATAGAGAGAACAAACGTCCTACCTTAAAGACTACTTAAACTAGCTTCAATTCCCCTTCATTTGCTTATCTTCTCTAGCTCAAAAACATGCTGCTTTCTCCTCTCTCAAACACAGAATGTCATGCTGTGAGACCCTGATACTCTTTTATATGCCTGCAGGAAAAGTAGAGAAAACTTTTATGTTGTGGGAAAAATGTTCTTCCCATTGATTTCAATGCAATGAACTAAGTGAAAGTGCAGGAAAACTGCACTTTTCACAAGAAATTATTCGCCAAGCGGGAAGTCCCATTTTCACTGATTTTGGTTTGAGATGAACATTTTTACCCATACCTAACTACTAGTACTACCATTGCTGCTGTTTGTGATGTTGCTCTCATCTGTTGATTTGTAGACAGCAGCACTCCTGTAGCTTATCCTCTTATTTATTTTAAACAAAGTCAGCAAGAAACAGCAGCAAAACTATTTTCTCACTCTTTCTCTATCTAGTTTCACATTCCATGACCACAACCACTCTCTCTGGCTACAAACTAAAACTTCCCAGCATGACAAGCATTTCTACTTTTTTTTACAGTACTGCAGCAGAATTATTGTGGCCTTGGAAAGCATAGGTAGAAATTACTAGAAGTTCATTGGCAGTAATGAAAAGGCAAACATTTTAATGGATTTTCTATCCCTGAGACTTCTGTGAGAAATTTACACCAAAATTCCAATCAAATGAAACAAAATGTGCTATTTGCCCACACCCTACGAATAATTTTTGTTATTATGTAAACTGCACATTGATTAGTTAACCCTTTGAGTGCCAGAGTGTATGGAATGCATTGCTTTGCAATGCATTCCGTACCACTTTGGCACTCAAAAGTTTAAAAGCAATGGATGTAAAACACTGTAAATATTAAACCCCTTGCTGACAAGGGTTTTTAACACTAGAGGACAAGATCAATTTTTGTTCTTTTAGTATATCTTTATTCAACCGTAATTTTCCTGTAACTTTTTTAGCACATACACACAAATTATATACCATTTCTTAAGCCTTCCTTTTGATGCCATATGTATAGGTATAACCCAGCGTTTAAGTTGACAATAATATAAAAAGATGGATTTTTTTTTTTTAAAAGGCAACATATTTAAAGGTTTTTCCTGTGATGATTTGTACTTAATTAGTGCATTGTTTAACAAGATCTCATTCACTCATACCTCCAAAGTGTCCATTTTTAGGAGGGACTTTCCCTTTGACAAGCAAATCCCTATGTTTCTCTTTCTTCTCATAGTGTTTCTCTGTTTAGGAGGTTAGAATGTGTAGTATGCACAATAAATCACACATTACTGCTTGGTTAAACTTCAGTATTTGTGTTTATAAATTAGTCTGTGTAAATAAAATACTTTGCTTCCAGGAAATCATTGTTCAGGTTTCAGTAGGTATGAAATAAACTATTTTTTAATGCTCTAACCAATAATCCTAACTCCAGTGAATCAAAAGTGTCCCCCTCTTTGGTCATTTGAACTGTTGGGAGGTTTGTTCTCTGTCTTTCTCTACGTAGGATCAAAGGGAGGAGGAGATGGCAAAAGAACAGTGACAAAGGCAATATTAGAAACACTGATTTTTTTTCATTTGGCCCCACATGCACATGTGATTACTGGTACAGTGATCACATGGGCGGAACCACCATGGAACGGCTGGCACTGGAACTGTCAGCAAAAGCCTCCCCATCTTGATCTTAGTGCACCATGATGCATTCCGTGATAAGTAACCAGTGGAGTGCTATAATTTCTAAAAATAAACATGATGATGTATGTGTAAATGCTGCATTGTATCAGATTATTGTAAACTGTTACAGTGCATAAGTCTCAGAATGTGTAATACTAGCTACAGTCCAGTCTAGCATAGTTACTGGATAAATCACATTACAGCTAGTCAGAGGTGTTCGGAAAGTAATTCCTGCCCTGATAAGCATTTTTTTTACATCATTTCTTTACAAAGTTGTGGTGCTTAATCACATCACTTGGAACTCTAATTATGTCATCCTATCTAATAATTCACTAGGATGTTTGTCAGAAGCTGTCATGCGCAGTAGAGACTGAGCTCGCTCGGCAGTCTCTACTGCGCATGATTGCATCACATGAGTGAGGCGACTCAAGACTGCATCGCATGGAGGGGTGGGGTAGCGGCAAAGCAATGGATTGATACCCCTCTGGCACTCAAAGGGTTAACATTACCTGGACCTTGGCCCATGTACATGGGCTTTTACACTAGTAATAAATATTTTGCAACTTCCTGCATTTATATTAACCCCTTAATGATGACTGGTGTACCAGGACCATCACAACTTTCAGTCCTTTGAGGACAGATGATTGTTCTGGCAAGATGCTATTATTAGTTTTCTAATGCACAGGTATAGTAACAAATATACATTTTTATGAACAAAGGTACCGACACCAAACTGCTAAATGAATGCCTTGAAGACCATGGGTGCACAACATATTGCAAAGTAATGCATTGCACACCTTTCCTGTCCTCAAAGGGGTTACGGAAAGGATTACAGAAATATGTACCTAATTTGGTTCACTATGGTAAATAGTGCTGTTTATAGATGTTAATACTTGTACAACTGTGGCTTAAGATTAAGTCCGCGGACCAATTCTCATGGCAGCATATAGAATGCAGTGAAAACAGGGTTGTTTCCTTAAATCTTCCTCATGGGAGGTACAGTTATCAACCTGTAAAATAAAACAGAGAGGCATGAGAAAGTAGTAGGAAAATTGTTGTTCTTTTAGAATAGTAATTTGCCACTGTCACCTCTGTCACAGGCAATCTCATCATTTACGTAGTCACCTTATTGCTTAACAGTAAATAGCATTTTGTTAAATCCATATGAAAAGATGTTGTGTGTATTGGTTAAATTGACCATAACTGAGCTTGAGAGCATTGTTGTGTTTGATTTTGTGAGATGTCTGTCAATGAAAGGCCTCTATATATTGCACATTAATCTAGTGGTGCATAAACTAATCCATAGCAAGGTCATGACATCACTCTTTAACTTGTTGTTGGATGGGTATTATTGTTGGTGTAACAGAAATGTATTTCTGAAAAGATCATGGAGTAGTCCAGGGAAATGAGCAGTTGTGCAAACTATTTTAAACTATTCACAATTTGGGCTTCTAACTGTGGCCCACATAACACTACAGTTGATAAGTGTTATTAATTGGTTTTAATTAACAGATTTACACTAAGATCTATAGAGAAATATGTCGCTCAAACCACTGCTAAACTTATCAACTATAATGGAAACAAAGCCTTTGCCAGGAAATAGTGTTTAAAAAACATAGTAGAGAAAACAAATGGTGAATAATGAATAGACAAAAAATAGACTTTGGGCTACTGAACATGCTGTAGACAAAAATTCTTCAAATAATGATGAAATAAAGGATACATTGTTTCTAATTATGTCTGAATATATAGAGTAAAAGATAAATATAGAGAAGTTTTCTTATGTGATTTAAGATGCAACTATTTGTGTAATGTTGTCTTTCTTGATTCCAAACCATATATAGCTACATGAAGAAGCAAACTTGTGGTTGACACAGAGCTTTGCAGATCTCTCACAATTTTGGTGATATACAAAACCAGTTTATTTGCTCTAACACACAGGTTGGGAAGGTTATCTGATCTGGGAAGTGTATGGATTGTATGATGTATCTTACAACTTTTAGTAATGGAATTCCCTGTACTGAAGAGGGATAATCTGTAAGGATGGGAGAAAAGTCCCGCTTTTTTCCTGTTGGAAATTTCAAGAAACAAAACATGATTTTCCACTTTTTCTGCAGGAAAACAGAGAAACATGAAGTTATCCAATAAATATATCAGTGAGTTTCACTAATTCCTGCCCCTATGTGGCTAACTAGCAGGACTGACTCCTCAAACAATTTCAGCAGCTCACATACCTTGCACAATAGTTGTCATTGCTCAGGTGACAGGTGAATGAACAAACTCTTGGCACACTCTCTGACACATCAACATCGCTACTTCTATTATGCTTTGGGGGGCTTCTGCTTGTGGCAACTCTGACATGTTGATAGTATGTGTCTCCCAGTCAGTCCTGTTGTTGTCCTTTAGGTGGGATCTCATTGAGGAGGTGCCTAGGTGTCAATCTGCTTTCCGCCTCCTCACATGCTTTTTTTACACAAACAACAGATAAACACAGGCTTAGCTTTTGTAAATTATCTCCAGTTTTCCATACTATGGACTTCATTGGCTAAGTGGCTCCTGAGGGGCTGCTAGCTACTACTGTTGGAGCTAGATTTTACTACAATTGTACTACTACTGGGTGTCAATGGTGGTGCACTTCCAACAACAGAAGAAGCACTCATCATTGCTAAGGTTATGGATGTTGATAACCTGTGTTGTTGATGCTGGTTACTGAACACTAGTAGTGTGTGGCTCATTGAGACTTGGACTTGGAAGGGTGACAATGCTGATGATGACTAACAGAATGACTGTACATTTGTTGGCATCTTTGCTTGTATAGAGTCAGACATTCCAGTTGTTTACTCAGTTTATAGACAGGCACAGTGCTCCTTTTCAGTGGTGGAAGACAGAGCCTTTGCCTTTCAGCTAACTTTCTCGCTATGTCATCATCTCTCTCACTCTCAACCTCATCTATATCTGAAGAAGAAGAGAATGAGGGAGGGATATATTCTAGATCTACATCATCATTGTCAATCATTAGGTCAATTTGCATTGTCCTCTGATTCTTGTCCACTAACTTTTATATTCCTCTACGCTTTTTCAGGTCTTAAACAAGAAACAAAAAAACCCACACTCTCTGTTCAATTACTTCTTTCCCCAGACTCAGCTTGCTCAGAGATCACAGCTAACACAGAAAGGAACTTGACCAAAAAATGTAGGACAAAGCTCCAAAGTATATAACCCCAGGATGTCCTAATGAAAAAGCTATGACAGTTAGTCCCAGCAATATAGAAAAAGAATAAAGTAACCAAGATTAGAGTGAGTTAGTTAGCAGTTCAAAGGTCAAAATGAGGTAGTCCACTCTTTAAGGCAGATTCCCAAACTTTGTAAATGGTCAGAGTGGTACTGTAAATTCCCAGTAGATCTCTATAGTGCTCGCAGCTCCCTGGTACACTGGTGGCTTGTGAAGATAACTATAATATAGAAACAGAGAAAACAGAGGGGCTCAGGCCCATCTAAGAGCGTCACCAAAATCTACAGCAAAACCCCCCATCAAATGAATGCTCACCGGACTTGAGTTAAAGGATAGCAAAAAAAAGTCTGCAATGATCACAATCAGCAGACTACAACTCCCAAAGACTGATGTGTTTCCTCCGTCAAGGAAAGAGTTGTGCAAGTGATGAGCAGTAATTATTTTATTAAATGATGAATATCAAATCAAATAGAAGAATATGTAGTATATACCACTCAAAATATTGCAGAGAAAGAAAGCACTATGGAGTTGGCCCAAAGGATTTCATTTTACTTAATAATACTTTGTCAGGGGCTTAATCTTTTTTACATATAAAGCTTCCAAACATCCATAAGGAACTTGAAAAGGAACTTGGATGACGGCTACCTATGTCTTTCCAATAAGTCACATGACATTTTGCAGTATTTGTTGGAAAACCTCCTTTGTTCCATCCACACCCCCAGACTCCACTAGCACAGCGATAAAAGCCCAAACAGGACAGAACTTGAATCGTGGCTGCCTTTGTATTCCCAGTTAGTCACAAAGAATTTGGGGGTATTTGGGGTAAACCTACTTTGCTACCTTCTCACAAGGGGTGAGCGAAAAGTAAGAAAAATTTCCCTCATGATGTCTTTAACTTTTTTCTCAGTGTTTTCTCCTTTTTGCCTATGCAAAATTTTCTTCCTTTGCACCAAGTCCAAGATTTTTTCTCCTACTCCAACACATTTTTCACTTATATTTTATATGGCACATCATTTCCCTCCACAATATTACGTCTTCTGAGGGCTGCAGTGGAATAATTAGTATCTGAAAGTCAAAGTTGGGAGTCCTACAGCAACATTTGCCTTGAAAGATGTGTTCCTACTTATGTGACGCTGGCACATATTCAAGATTATATCAGTAGATTAAAAAGAAAAAAATACAACCCACAATGTGGCAGATGTGTATGGTAATGGTGGTGGGGGGACTGGCATGGTTTGATTGATGTGTGTATGTTTATATACAGAGGAACACAAAATAAGTGCTATAGGTCGTCAATGCTCTACAATAGATACAAATTGAAAAGTAATGGGGGGGGGGCAGCTACTCTCCGTAATGACCCTAAAGTGTATGGCCAAAGGTAAAAACTAAACAAAATATCTAATAAACATGAGAGTGCTCAAAAGTGTGTATATCAAGGAGTGGAAATACGGTGATAGGTTATTGAGAATTTATTAATAACAAAATATATATTAAAAAACAAATATATCTGTATTGTTTTATAATAATAACATTCACTTGCAATAAATGCAATACAGCATAAATCACAACTTACAATAACCTTATTTTGATTAATGGAAATATGATAAAAGTCCCACAAATAAATTCAAGTTAATGTGTACTTGGGGTAAACACATGTAAACAGTTGACTGTCATATACTATCTCATATAAAACCTGAAGGTAGAGGTAATTCCTATTAATGATAATAGGAATGTCTGCACTGAGCAGGATATTTGTTCTCCCGTATTGGGGAGTAAAGATTGCCTTTAAAGGGATAGTAATACTTCGTTTTAACTTTATTTTATTTTGTAGGCATTAAAAAACATGAAGAATTATATAAGTCTTATCTCTCAAACCTTTATGGTTTATGAGATATTCACAAGCAAAGTTTCCCCCTCCCACCCCTTTTACCTACTGTAAACAATCTCTTCTCAGATGTGGAATGCAGTCCATAGACTGGACAGATAACAGAAGGGGACACTCTTATTCCTATGAAAACAATGAAATCCCTGGACCCCTTGACAAGCTTTTCAGGTTTTTCCCTTATCTTAATTGAAGATTGTCCCTCTCTGCAGTCTACCCGGGCAGCTCCCTTCTGCCCTGGCTGAGAAGTGTTACATCAGTAAAAGGGGCGGGAGGGGGACACTTTGCTTGTGAATATCTCTTAAACCATAAAGGTTTGAGAGATAAGACTTATGTCATTCTTCATGTTTTTTTAATGCCTACAAAATAAAATAAAGTTAAAATGAAGTATTACTATCCCTTTAAGTTGTTTAAGGCCAATTTACCTGTTTATTTTGCAGGCAGGGTTCTTGTTCTCCTGGTAAATGTTCAAAGTGTGTGAGTTCCTATGCCGGTATATCAGCTGTTATTTGTGGTCAGGTATCTTCTCCTCCTGTCTCTTCTTCATTAAGTATTCTGGATCTATATTGAGACACCTAAGGAATTGTTACGATATAGCACTAAAAGCATAAGACTATATAGAAGACAAGACTTTTATTGTAATCACTTATTGAGAGATTGAGGCATTCAATCAATTTTTGGGTATTTGGGGTCAACTTCCTTCCTCACTTCTTCTCCCCCAAAGTACTCCCAGACTCCCCTAATATAGAGTACATATGTCCTACCTAAAAGACTCCCTAAACTAAGAGTCAATTGCCCTTTATTAGCCTATCTTCTCTAACACAAAAATGTTCTGCTTTCTAACTCGTTTGGCAGGCATCAGCAGCAGGTATCTTTCTGCAAGCACTCTCTGCACCTGCTCTATCAGTCCCTTCCTCTACCTTAAGGTAGGGGTGGGCAAAATCTCTCGCCATGTTCCTGAGAGAAATTCAGAGAAAACCACATTGTTGCTTGTTCGCGAAAAAATCTGCTTTAAATCCAGCAATTAAAATGTTCACATTTTTCACCCACTGGCAAAAATTCTTTGTCATTTTTTTCAACATTTCTGCCCATTGATTTATGTGGTTTAGCTTTTTCGCTAAATCACCACTAGGGAACTTGGGGAATTTAATGAGAAGGGAGAGAGAAAACGGAATGGGAAGGGAGGGAGAAATGGGTAGTACTAGTGAGAGCAGGACAGGTCAGCTGCCTGCGCCTGCTGCTAGACATGCTGCCCCTGTTGCCAGTGCTATGCTGTGCCTCCTGCCAGTGCTGAACCTACTGCCACGAATACTGTGCTTGCTGTCAGACTTGCTGCCCCTGCTGCAACCAGTTCTGAGCCTGCTGCCAGTGCTGAACCTGCTGCTACCAATACTGTGTCTGCTGTCAGATGTGCCGTCCCTGGTGCAACCAGTGCTGTGCCTTCTGCCAGTGCTGAACCTACTGCCACCAACACTGTGCCTGCTGTCAGATGTGCTGCTCCTGCTTCAACCAGTGTTGTGCCTGCTGCCAAGGCTGAACCTGCTACCACCAGTGCTGAACCTGCTGCTAGTGTTTCTTGTAGTACTCGGGGAGAAGGAGAAGATGATGCAAATTGTGACAGCAGGGGACCCTAAGTCACACTTGCCATCCCCAAGCAGTGCCACCAGTGATAGTACTACTACTAAGAGATCCAGCAGCTTGTTAGTGTTAGGAGTGAAGAAGGGGGTAATCATCATATTACTAGTTACTGTGAGGAGGAAGACTCTGGGGCTAAACTTGATGTGTGTTGTGTGAGTAGTAGTAACAGTAATGGTGAAACAGCCAGTGGAACTATTGTTAGGTGAGTGGTAGGGGAAGCATTTGAGAGCGTCCAGACTAGCAGTCAATGGAACACACACCATTCCTCTGGCTCTGGGAGTCCTCCCCTTCCCTTCACTACAGTGTCCAAGTGGAACATAATCCTGAAAAGGCCAGAACTGGTGTTGGGGAGAGCAAGCGCAGAATTCATACCACCAGCAGGAGCAAAAGATCAGCTGCCTGTGCCTGCTGCTACTGCTGCCAGTCTGCCTTCTTCAGGTCAAAAAAGAAATACCAGGTGCGACATTAGGGGACCCTCGGTAACATTGCTTGTCACATTCCCCAAGCAGCAGTGAGATGTCTGTAATAGAACAGCAGCACGTAGGGACTAGTGGTGGAGGTGTTGGAGAAGCTGGGGTGGAAGAAACATTGATGGCCTTTTCAGCAGAAACTGAGAAGGAATGGGAGACAGTGATGAGGATGGGCATTACCACCACCACTAACAATGAGCTTTGGAATTTGGAATTTGCGGAATTTGCAACTGCTCAAATTATTTCTGCTGCTGAGTTGCAAGGGCAGCAGGATGCTGAGGAGAAAGCTAGTGTGCCCCAGACCACTGTGGACATAGTGGAAATGGGGTCAACAAGTGATGTGGGACTAGGACAAGTTCCATTTGACAACAGCAGCAGTACTCCTGGTCCTAGTTGCAGTGCTGAATCTGAGGAAGTAGCAGCAAAAGCAGCAACATGGCAGTACAAATATGGTAAAACAATTGATCTTTATTAAGAATAGCACAATAAAATGAATAGCACTTCCCCAACCTTCACAGGGCCAGATATAAGGACAGTGACTGGACACTTCCTCGACCTTCACAGGGCAGCTTAGGTAAGGATCACCATACTGGAGGCAGACAGAGTACCACTCTGACTGCCATGAAATACTAGTAGCGATGATGGTAGTAGTTACTAGTGCAGGAGCAGCTGTAAAGCCCCTGGAAACTGAGGTAACCTCCCCTAGAACGCTATGGTGACTGAACAGGCAGCAGAGACAGACTTGCCCTAGAACGCTAGGGTGACTGCACAGGCAACCAAGACTGACTCTCCCTAGAATGCTAGGGTGACTGGATAGGCAACAGAGACAGACTCGCCCTAGAACGCTAGGGGGACTGGACAGGAAACCAAGACTGACTCTCCCTAGAATGCTAGGGTGACTGGATAGGCAACAGAGGAAGACTCACCCTAGAATGCTAGGGTGACTGGATAGGCAACAGAGGTAGACTCGCCCTAGAACGCTAGGGTGACTAGGCAGACAACATAGGTAGACTCGCCCTAGAACGCTAGGGCGACTAGGCAGACAACATAGGTAGACTCGCCCTAGAACGCTAAGGTGACTAGACAGGCAACAGAGACAGACTCGCCATAGAACGCTACAGTAACTGGCCAGTACAGGATGCTGGCAATGGAAAGTCAGTGACACGGACTGACGCAACTGAGCACTGCTAGATGTAGGAATTGCCTAGGCAGTGAGAGTGCTAGCGGAGGTGTTAGGCCAACGCCAGGAGTAGATCAGAGTGGTTAGTCAGCCAGAGCCAGTAGTCTGATCAGAGCGGGTAATCAGCCAGAGCCAGGAGTCAAAACGGAACGGGTAGTCAGCCAGAGCCAGGAGTCAAACCAGAATGGATTGTCAGCCAGAGCAGAGGTCAAACGGAATGGAGAGCAGTCAGGGATCAAGCAGAACTGAAGTCAGACAAAACCAGGAGTCATGCACGGGAATCAAGCATCGGAATCACAAGAGCTATAGCGCACAGGTACACCACGGAAGGGCAAGGTAGTAGTGGCAGGCTGAGGCCTTTAAGGCCTAGCAAGCAGGAGGAGACTGACACTGGCAACAAGCAGTAGCCTATAAGAATAGCAAATGTGTAACAGTGCGACAACCAGGAAGTATAGAATGTCACCTGCGCACACAGATGCTGGAGGCAATCATGGGCACCGTGATAGTACCCCTCTTCAATGATCTCTCTCCCGCGGGAAAGAACCAACTTTATTAGGAAATTTCATATGAAATCTTCGTAGCAGAACAGGACCGTTCACCCAGGAACGCTCATCAGGGCAATAGCCTTTCCAAAGCACAAAATACTGAATGCGCCCACGCACTCTACGGGAGTCTAGAATATATTGGATTTCATACTCCTCATGGTCTTGGATGCGGTTACATACCAAAGGCTTCAATAGGGATGCATGGAAAACATTGTGAATGTTCCTAGGAAGGTCCAAGGCATAAGAGACAGGGTTCACTCTCCAATGTACCCGGAAAGGACCTACAGAACGTGGAGACAGCTTATTACAGGGTACTTGTAGGAATCTCTTGGGCCTGAAAGGAGTCTGGGAGTAAGGATGGTTGGAAGCCATAGTTAATCAGGAAAGGAGAGCTCCTGGATGAGGAGTTTATGGCACAGTCCATGGAAAACTCATCCCACTGCAACAGGTCAACCCAATTATCATGATGGTCGGAGATAAAACAGCGCAAGAATTGTTCCAACCCAATGTTGGATCTTTCAGCAGCACCATTCATCTAGGGATGATAGGCTGATGAAAATGACTGTTTTATGCTCATCTGATCACAGAAGGTCCTCCAGAACCTTGACACGAACTGACTGCCACAGTCAGAGACCAAAACCTTGTGTACTCCATGGAGTCAGAACACATTTCTAGCAAATACCATAGTCAATTCTTTGGAGGAGGGTAGTCCCTGGAGAGGGACAAAATGAGCCATTTTGGAAAAGCGGTCCACTATCATTAGTTTGACAGTACACCCCTTGTACACTTGTAACTCCACCATAAAATCAATTGATGAGTGCGACTATGGGCGCTCACCATTAGGAACTGTCTGGAGCAACCCCAGAGGAAGGTGTCTTGGGGTTTTGGCACGAGCACACACACAGAACAGGCCTCCACACAAGACGTACAATCTGCTCTCATACTGGGCCACCAAAATATCTGAGAGATAGACCAGTAATTTGGTACGGAAAGGCTCAGCCACGAAACATTTACTACTAGGTTTCTCTGCTGAAGCATTGCCTTGGGAAGCCAAGATCTCTTCGCCCAAAGGAGATGTGATGCTTGTGTGTATAGTGGTGGCCAAAATGCAATCTGGAAGAATGATTGGTACTGGAGCACTGTCAGTCTCCCGGTCCGGCCCAAATTGCTTAGAAAGAGCATCAGCTCGAATGTTCTTCGACCCAGGGAGATATGACACAAAATTAAATCTTGACAGGAATAGTGCCCATCTGGCCTGTCGTAGTGACAGCCTTTTCGCTTCGGATAAATAGGTCAAATTTTTGTGATCTGTCAAGATCAGAATTGGAGCTTTGGCCCCTCTCCAGGAGGTGATGCAGTTCACAGAGAGCTAGGATTATGGCTAGCAATTCACGATCACCTACGTTGTATAGTCTTTGGGCTTTAGTCATCTTTTTAGAAAAGAACCCACATGAGGCTCTTGCCGGGTTCAGGTCTTTGAGACAACAATGCCTCTACTCCTGTTTCTGATGCATCCACCTTTGGGGTGAAGGGCAAGGCATGGTTAGGATGGGACAACATAGGAGCCACAGCAAAGGCAGACTTCAAGACTTCAAAGCACTGTTAGCCTCAGGAGACCAAACGAGGGATTGTTGTCACGGTGTGACAAAGAAATGAACACACTGACAAGTACAGATGAACTTAATATAAAACTTTATTAAGTACAACAGGTAGTAAGAAAACAGGCTGGTGGCAACAAATGATACAACAGTAATAAGTTAATGACACGAAGTGGCAGCAGATAGTGACACACCTTCACAAGACCAGGGAGGAACAGTGGACTCACTTTCCTCACCCTTCACCAGGCAGGTGAGCAGTAATGGAATGGCCCTTGGACTACACAGGTAGATGCGAGAATAGTGCGGGTACACCGCATACATAGAAAGAATGAATGGCACACCTTCACGAGACCAAGGAGGGATAGTGAACTCACTATCCTCACCCTTCACTAGACAGATGAGCGATACTGGAAAGGCCCTGGGACTCACACAGGTAGATGGAATAACAGTGCGAGTATTCCACTCTTATGTCTGGATAGTACACCTTGACGAGACCAGGGAGGAACAGTGGACTCACTTTCCTCACCCTTCACCAGGCAGGTGAACAGTAACGGAATGGCCCTTGGACTTACACGGTAGATGTGAGGGCAGAGCAGAGCACTCCCATACACACGCAGTCAGCAGGAAATTAAAAGAGCGCACCAATACCCGGACAGGGTATACAATAGGCTGATAGCCAATACTGAGACTGGGTAAGGCAGCACGCAAAACCGGGACGGCCACGGGAGGTCAAGCACACAGTATGACCTACAAATGCCACTAACGGAAGCAAGCGCAGAGTGGAAGGCACAGGCAACACGGAAACCAAACCGAGGCACGGGATGGTAACAGAGCGCAACAACGGAGAGAGTAAACCAAGAGGCAGCCAATGGTCAGAACCGGATCGGGTAGTCAGACGTTGCCAGTGGTCGTAACAGGAGTGAGTAGTCAGCCGTAGCCAGGTGTCAGAGCCAGAACGGGATAGTCAGATGTAGCCAGGAGTCACAACTGGAATGGGTAGTCAGATGTAGACAGGTAATGCACAGGAACAGTAATGGACCAACACAGCAATAAGCTCAGGTACACCACAAAAGGGCAAAGGTAATGGCACAGGCTGAGGTTTAAAAACCCTGGCAGGTGGGTGGAGCTATGACCTCAACAACAAGTTGACCTATAAAAATAGTGACTCAGCGAGACCGAAAGTCAGGAATACTGTCGCACTATTGGCCATACTGCGAGAGGTATTCATGGGCACCATGATAGTACCCCCCACTCAATGATCTCACCCCCGCGAAGGAGACCATACCTTATTGGGAAATTTCATGTAGAAACTGCAAGGCATCCGGGGTTTGCCAGGCTCCTTTCTCTGTGACAGCACTGCCCCCACCCCTGTCTACCTCAAGGGTAAATGGCAAGGCAGTGTTAGGATGCACCAATATAGGAGCCGTCAAGAAGGCAGACTTCAGGGCCTCAAAAGCATTGTTAGTCTCAGGAGACCATATCAATGCATTAGCGCCCTTATGTGTCATATCAGTCAAAGGTTTGACCAAGGATGAGAAATTGCGAATGAACTTTCTACAATAGTTCGCATAACCAAGGAATCTTTGTATGGCCTTCAGACCACCGGACGTGGCCATTGTAACACTGCCGAGAGCTTTTCTGTATCCATGGCAATACCACTGGCAGAGATAACATAACCTAGGGAGGGTACCTGGTCTTTATGAAATTCGTATTTCTCAAGTTTGCAATATAATTTGTTTTCCCTCAGTTTTTGCAGTACCAAAATGACATCTCTCCTATGAGTCTCGATATCAGGAGAGTGTATCAAGATATTGTCCAGGTACACTATGACACAGGACTGTAGCAGACGTCTTAACACATCGTTAATGAACTCCTGGAAGACTGCTGGCATATTGCAGAGCCCAAAAGGCATAACCAGATATTCATAATGGCCACTTCGAATATTAAAAGTGGTCTTCCACTCATCGCCCTCTTTGATTCTAATCAAGTTGTATGCTGCACGCAAATCAAGTTTCGTGAATACAGAGGAGCCCTTTAGACAGTCAAACAATTCTGTAATTAGTAGGATGGGGTAAGCGCTCTTTATCAATAGTTTGTTTAGGCCTCTATAATCAATACAGGGTCAAAGCTCCCCATTCTTTTTCTTTAGAAAAACAAAAAACAGCCCCCAGGGGCAAGGAAGACTTTCTTATTATGCCTCTGGATAATGCATCCGAAATGTACTCCTCCATGGCCTTATTCTCCTCTACTGATAGAGGATAGGTGCGGCCTTTAGGAGGTATCGAGTCTGGCATCAGCTTAATGGCACAGTCATATGGTCTATGCTCCGGTAATGTGCTAGCCTCCCCCTTGCTAAACACCTCACTGAAAGACTAGTACTCTGAGGGCAACAAGGGGGAGGTACACAAAATCTTAATAGGGTGCTGTAGACAGGTCCCTTTACAAAAGTCAGACCATGATATTATGTCACATGTCTCCCAGTCCACTCTGGGATTATGCTTCTGGAGCCATGGAAACCCCAAAATGACAGCATGGTGTGGAGAATGGATCACCTGGAATTGTAGAGTCTCCACATGGAGAGCTCCTACCCTTAGAGTCAATGGACAGGTCTCATGTGTGACATGGGAAGGCTTGAGAGGTTGACCATCAATAGATTCAAACGCTAATGGAGACTCACAGGGTGTCACTGGAATACTGTGTTTATTCATGAAATCGCCATCAATAAAATAACCAGCTGCACCAGAATCGATCAAGGCTGGTGTAGCCACTGAGGAATTCACCCAAGAAATCGTCACCTGAAGAATGGGTTTGCTCGGATCAAGCTCTGGGGACCGACTGACTCCACCTAGGATCTGTCCCCTTAGAGATCCTAGGTGCATGCATTTCCCAGACGCACCGGACAACCTCGTAGCAAATGTCCAGCCTTACCACAATATAGGCATAGACCCTATCTGCAGTGGAAGGACCGTTCCTCCCTAGACAACCGTGTAAAGCAAACCTGCATGGGTTCAGTCCTACTAGGCTCTACACTGGGTGGTGAGGGAGGCATGGGTGGGAGTTAGGTATCAGACGCAACTCTTGCCTTGGTCTGCTGTCCTTAAATGTGGACCTTTCTCTTATGCGTGTGTCAATTAGGATGACAAATGAAATTAGTTGGTCCAAATAACTTGGTAATTCACAGGCTGCGATTTCATCTTTAATTGTATCATTTAGTCCCTGCGAGAAGGCTGCCACCAGAGCCTCATTGTTCCATCCCACCTCTGCCGCAAATATGTGAAATTCTATAGCACATTCTGCTGCCGTGTGGGTGCCCTGCTGAATAGTCATCATTTTTTTTGTGGCAGAGATGGACCTACCAGGGACATCAAAAACCCTTCTGAAGGCTTCAGAACTGAGCGAAATTGGAAGTTATGGGTTTTGCCATCTCCCATAATGGATTGGCCCATGCCAAGGCTTTGCTGGTCAACAGAGAAATCACGAAGCCTACTTTGCTTCTCTCGGATTGAAATGCATGAGGGACCAGTTCCCAAAAAATTCAGAGCTGGTTAATGAAACCACGACATAACATGGGATCCCCATTATATCTTAGGGGCAGAGGAGCAGACCCAGACAAGCTTTTGCAACACGTAATTTCCACCTGAGTGGTAGTTACTGATGCCGATACCGAGAAGGCCATCAGTGGTTGCCCAACTTTGTCCAAATGTACTGTTCGGTCTAGAAGTGTCTGCAACACTACTGATAATTGATCGAGACATTGTGACTAAGAAATGAACACACTGACAAGTACAGATGAACTTAATATAAAACTTTATTAAGTACAATAAAGACAGGTAGTAATAAAACAGGCTGGTGGCAACAAATGACACAACAGTAGTAAGGTAATGACACGAAGTGGCAGCAGATAGTAACGCACCTTCACGAGACCAGGGAGGAACAGTGGACTCACTTTCTTCACCCTTCACCAGCCAGGTGAGCAGTAATGGAATGGCCCTTGGACTACACAAGTAGATGCGGGAATAGTGCGGGTACACCGCATACACGGAATGAATGACACACCTTCACGAGACCAGGGATGAATAGTGAACTCACTATCCTCATCCTTCACTAGACAGATGAGCGATACTGGAAAGGCCCTGGGACTTACACAAGTAGATGGAATAACAGTACGGGTATTCCACGCTTATGTCTGGATAGTACACCTTCACGAGACCAGGGAGGAGCAGTGGACTCACTTTCCTCACCCTTCACCAGGCAGGTGAACAGTAACGGAATGGCCCTTGGACCCGGACAAAGTATTCAATAAGCTGATAGGCAATACTGAGACTCGGTAAGGCAGCACGCAAAACCGGGACGGCCACAGGAGGTCAAGCACACGGTATGATCGACAAGCACCGCTAACGGAAGCGAGCGCAGAGTGGAAGGCACAGCCAACACAGAAACCAAACTGAGGCACGGAATGGTAATGGAGCGCAACAACGGAGAGAGTAAACCAAGAGGCAGCCAATGGTCAGAACCGGATCGGGTAGTCAGACGTTGGCAGTGGTCGTAACCGGAGCTGGTAGTCAGATGTAGCCAGGGGTCAGAGCCGGAACGGGATAGTCAGACGTAGCCAGGAGTCAGAACTGGAATGGGTAGTCAAACGTAGCCAGGAATCAGAACCGGAACAGGTAGTCAGACGTAGTCAGACAGGTAGTCAGAGCAATTAGCTCAGGTACACCACTCAAGGGCAAAGGTAATGGCACAGGTTGAGGTTTAAAAACCCTGACAGGTGGGTGGAGTGATGACCTCACCAACAAGTTGACCTATAAGAATAGCGACTCAGCAAGAGCGACAGTCAGGAAGTAAATAATGTCGCACTATTGGCCATACTGCGAGAAGTAATCACAGGCACCGTGAAAAATTTTGTATACATTTTCTGTAATAGTTTGCGAATCCTAAGAATCTCTGTATGAACGCTAGGGTGACTAGACAGGCAATAGAGACAGACTCACCCTAGAATGCTACGGTAACTGGCACAGTACAGGATGCTGACAACGGAAAGTCAGTGACATGGACTGATGCAACTGAGCACCACTAGATGGAGGAATCGCCTAGGCACAGAGAGTGCTAGCGGAGGTGGTAGGCCAACGCCAGGAGTAGATCGGAGCGGTTAGTCAGCCAGAGCCGGTAGTCAGATCGCAGCGGGTAATCAGCCAGAGCCAGGAGTCAAACCAGAATGGATAGTCAGCCAGAGCCAGGAGTCAAACAGGAATGGATAGTCAGCCAGAGCCAGGAGTCAAATCGGAACAGAGAGCAGTCAGGGATCAAGTGGAGCTGAAGTCAGACAAAACCAGGAGTCATGCACGGGAATCAAGCATCGGAATCACAAGAGCTATAGCGCACAGGTTCACCACAAAAGGGCAAGGAAGTAGTGGCAGGCTGAGGCCTTTAAGGCCTAGCAAGTAGGCAGAGACTGACATTGGCAACAAGCAGTAGCCTATAAGAATAGCAAATGTGTAACAGCGCAACAACCAGGACGTACAGAATGTCGTCTGCGCACACAGACGATGGAGGCAATTATGGGCACAGTTGTACAAGCACAGACAGTGAAGGGGAATGTGGAGGACAAGAAGAAAGAGCCTGTTCTTCTTCACCTGTTCCCTATCCCTCCCCCCTGAAGTCATGGGTGTGGGACTATTTTTCTCTTGGGGCAAGCACAGTACAGTCATTCCCAACTGCACTGCGCACAATTTGTGACAAGTCAATGAGAAGGGGAAAGGAAGGAACGCACCATGGCACAACCAACCTGATAATACACATGAGAAACAGGAACAATAACAGTTATGTCAAACATGTTAAAGCCAAACACCCACCACAGAAATCAAGCACCACTGTTGTTGTACCCCTGACTCTCCAGAAAGGCAACAAGAGACAAGGTAAAGATCAAAGAGGAGGAAGAATATAGCAACCCAGAGAGACACTGGAAGTTCCATGATTAGCGAAACAGCTAGCTCACCATCACCATCACCTTCTTCCTCTAGGGTAACAACTACATCTTCTGGCAATCCACCTGGTTCATTGTTACCTCCCCCGCCAAATGATAGCCACTCTATTGATGTTAGGATGTGGCAGTTTGTCTCGACCCATTGCACACTGTGTGATGCACTGACCACACATGCCAATGTGGTGGAGGATACCAGGCCATCAAGCGGCATCTGTGGAGATTCCATCCTGCAGAATATGCCAAGTTGGTGGCTGGGAGGGTTCATCATTACTATTAAACTGTCAGCAAGTTGTCATGCATCCTTTGCGGGTTCTGGACAAGGGGTATAGTGACAGCGGCAGTACGTGGGTTCTGGTGTCACGGTGTTTGGATACAGTTGTGCCCCCAGATGTAATTTACCACACACACACACTGTGCACATTGCAGTTGCTGATTAGGGCCACAGTTCCTGCTCTCCAGGGAAAAATTTATATTCTAATAACAACACACCCATGATTTTGGAGGAGGGGCAGATGGAGAAGATTTAATGGCCAACTTCTTCTTTTCTTCACATAGACTGGGGGCTACTTATTGTGCTGCTACTGCCTCAGTGTCACGGTTTTTGATGAACACTCAGAACAGTTTGGTAAGGTTAAAATAACTTTATTAGAGAAAAGTTTAAAGACATAGATAGGCCTATGGCCCATACAACAGAGTAGAAATACAGGCAAGTGAATACAACAGTATAGGCCAATATAGGAGTTACATGTGATGAAAATGACAATCTCTAGACAGTAGAAGTCCTGGCTTGGATCGGGACAGCTGGCTGGATCAGTAGGCAGCGGGCTGACCACAGGACCTAGATCATAGTTGGTCCAGAGGAGGGTGACTGGCTCAACTCAGAGGAGCGAGACAACTCTGCTGGCACACCCAGACACCTGGGAGGCACAGAACCCAAGGAGTAAGGCAACACTACTGGCACAACCCAGACGCCTGGGAGGCACAGAACCCAAGGAGTGATGAAACACTACAGGCACAACCCAGACACTTGGGCGGTACAGAACCCACGGATTGAGGCAACACTAACCCTGGCACCGGATGGCAACAGACTGAGATAACTGTCCCAGAAATAACCCTAGAGCGGTAGGGGTGGATCACAGCACAGCAAGTATAGTGGTGTAAACAACCAATGTCCCCTCTATGAGGATGGTGCAACGTCGCTGGCTCTTGAGCCGAGGCTCCTGCAGATAAGATAAGCAACACTCTACCTGGAACATCCAGGTACTCAAGGGGTCAATCGGGAACGCCCAGAATACTGCAACTCCCAGAGGGAGTGAGCCCAGCGAGGTATGAGAGGTGAACACAGAGAGATCAGAGTAACACAGTCAGTGATAGAACACTGCACCGGTACTTCGCTTGTACACTCCTACAAAGCGGTATGGAGAGAGACTAGGCACTAAGCCTAGCTAACGGTCAACAAGATACAGCGCCTCATGGCGCAACTGACTAACTTACAGCAGCCACTGATTGTAACAGAGGCAACAGCGAGGCCACAGTGGTATGCTGGAGATGCACAGTACTAGAGACAAGGAAGCGCACAGGGCAACCGGCAGCCAGAGGGGTCAGTTACAGAACCGGTACACAGACCAGCACCGATTAATGGAAGCAGGTTCTAACCAGATACACTCGGTAACATAAGCGGGTTCACAGCCAGGCCAGGTCAGCAACGGAGCGGGTTCTCAGCCAGATACAGTCAGTAATGGAAGCGGGTTCTCAGCCAGGCCAGGTCAGCAACGGAGCGGGTACTCAGCCGGATACAGTCGGTAACGGGAACGGGTCCTCAGCCAGATGCAGTCGGTAATGGAAGCGGGTTCTCAGCCAGGCCAGGTCAGCAATGGAGCGGGTTCTCAACCAGATACAGTCATGGAGAAGACTAAAGCAGCAGAATCAGGACCGTCGTCAGGCAGGCCAGGTCATACACAGTAATTAATAATGGATCAGAATGCAGGAACAAATACACCATGAAAGGGCACCATACCGAGGAAATGACAGGGTATATAAAGGCCATCACTGGGTGGTGACAAAAGGTGTTAGGAGTGTGCAATTTCAGTTTTCTGACTGACAGCCACACACGATCCCCAACCTGGAAAACAGGAGCCGGCAACCTTATGTTATTGGCATGTCGTTGATACCGTTGGAAGGACTCGTGCAAGGAATTTTGCACTTGTACCCAAGTGGAATGGAGTTGTCTCAGATGTACATCCAGGGCTGGCATCTGCTGTGCTTGGAAGGCATCCGGAAGCAAGGATGGCTGAAACCCATAATTGATTAGAAATGGTGAGCTTCCGGATGATGTATTGATAGCACAATTCCTAGTTAACTCCACCCATGGTAGCAACTCAGCCCAGTTGTCATGATGGTTGGATACAAAGCAGCGAATGAAATGTTCAAGCCCCTGGTTAGCTCGCTCTGCCGCACCATTTGTTTGTGGATGGTATGCAGAAGAATATGACAACTGAATGCCCATCTGGCTACAGTATGCCTTCCAAAATCTCGAAATGAATTGAATACCATGGTCCAAAACGAGCACCTTAGGGACACCATGAAGTCTAAATACCTCTTTGGCGAAGACTACCGCCAACTCCTTAGCAGATGGTAGACCTGGAAGAGGCACAAAATGTGCCATTTTAGAAAATCTGTCCACCACCATTAAAATATACGTATAGCCATTCTCCCATAAAATCAATGTACACATGCGACCAGGGTCGGTCACCGTTGGGTACAGGCTGTAGCAAGCCCACAGACAGGTGTCTTGGAGACTTAGCACTGGCGCACACCGTACAGGCGACAATAAATTTGGCGCAGTCCCTCCTTATGGTGGGCCACCAGAATATGCGCGACAAGGACCAGAACAATTGATTTATACCCAAATGCCTTCAGCTCTAGACGCATGCTTTAAAACATAAATAAAAAGCCTAAGTCCTACAAACCAATGTTTCATCAGGGCTTGGGCCTTTAACAAGAAATCTAACAAATCATCCTCTACAAAATACTCTATCAAGTCAAATATCAGTCAACTCCAGTGACAGAATAAGTCAGGGGGTCCCTGTCTCTGTCACATTATGTACAAATTTCTTATTTTTTTTTTTTTTTTATTATTAACTGTCCCCCCAATACCAGTCAACAACCCCCCCAAAACAAATTCCCTGTTCCATTGATTTTTTCCCCAGACTCTACCCACCAGCACAGGCACCATCCTCAGACCCCATTTATACCATGTCTTATGGGGTTTTTTATTTGTATTTAGGATTTATTTTGTATTAACTGGCCCCCAATCCCAATAAACAAACCCCCCAAAAAAATTCCCTGTTCAACTGATTCTTTACCCACATTCCACCAAGACAGGAACGCTTATGCCCGTTTTATACTATGCCTTTGGGAAATAAAATAATATTTGCTATGTGTTGAGTGAAAATCAATGTTCCCATTGATGTTGATGGAATGAGCAAGGCGAAAAAAGCAGAAAATCGGCACTTTTCGCAAGAAATTATTCGCCTAGCGGGAAGTGCCATTATTTGCCGATTTCAGTTTCAGGTAAACATTTTTGCCCATCCCTTCCTTAAGGTTCCAAGGAACTCCACTCACCAATCCTGTAGGTGAATGGGATGGACAGTGCAGACTCGCAGATGCCTTTTCTGTAAGACGTCTGCGTTGTTGCCCACTGATGCATGCAGTACAAGTTGTACAATAAAAGCAATTAAAAGTATCATATATATAGGAATGCATGTGTATCCTGCAAATCACCATATATGAGACAAAGGTGTTAAATATTATAGATATATAAATTAAACCTATAATGGTCTTAATCTATTAATACTGAACTCATATAAACTATAGGTCCATGGCTATTGTCCACAGTAAATAAGCCTCAGAAAGAGGGCCAAGCTGATAAATTAGCTCACACTCAATATTTACCAAATAACAGTGAGTGAACTCATAATATCAAAATCCTATCATCCTAAACCAAATAAAATAGCAAAAGGGAAATAGCATTGTGGGAAAAACAAAAAATTAATGACACTTATCAGCCTGAAAAAAGTATAGTAGACAATCAGCAAAGAAAGCAGGTATGCACAGGAAATATATCATCTCATGTCTATTTTTGTTAAAAACAATGTACTGCTCTTTAACCCTCTGAATGCTGAAAAGCATTGTGAAACAATGCATTAGTGAACATTCTGGCAATCAAGGGTTAAACGGAGATTGTTACACCTCTAGCACTTAATGGGTTAAAAACCTGTTTAAAATCAATGAGAACAATGGACATTATTTATTGTCAGGATTGCTCTTCTTTTCTGGGCATATGGTCCCACATGGAAAGCATTTGGTTCTGTATGAAAGGACCTTGTGTTGTTACAAGGTCTTTGTTTACTGTAAAATCATCTACTTTTACATCTTTTTGTCTCTGTAATTTTTTATGCTCTTTGCCACACCGAGGAAATGCTGCTTAAATTAAACAGTGGAGGTCAATTTAAATTGCTTTTCATGCACAATGAAGTTCCATTTAAAGTTTTCAAGGCTCTTCTAAATGACTTGTATACACCAAGAAGTGCTGTTTATTAAAACAAATGTAGCAGTTCTTTACTGCATGTTTCCTGGGTTAAGCCACTTCTTTCTGATACTTTAATTCCAATACTCAGATTAATAAATACTAATAAAAAGAGTTTCAATAACATGTACAGACATTGTTCTGATGGAGTATTTATATATATATATATATATATATATATATATATATACAGGGCTCAAAATTTCAAGTCCTGAGCTACTAGCCAGGCCTGAAAATTTACTCGCCACCAGTTTCCATGCCTAGCCCCACCCATATCTCCGCCTTTAACCCCACCCATATCCTCACTATATATTTATTAAGTGGAGAAACTTCCTTAAGCACATCCAGATTTGAAGGAGAACTTTAACCATTTACTCTTAATATTGCATCTCTATAAGGTACATCAGTCAGGAGTTTTCTCATCACTGGGACAATCATACATGTGGAAACTTATGGTCAAATGATGGAGAAGGGGGGAGAGAGACATATTGGAGAAGGTGAGGAGAGACATGATGGAGATGGGGGTGAGAGAGACATGATGGAGATGGGGGAGAGAGAGACATGAAAGAGATGGGGGAGAGAAAGACGTGATGGAGATGGGGGGGACAGAGACACATAATGGAGAAGGGGAGAGAGAGACATAATGGAGATGGGGGGACATGGAGGAGATGGGGGTGAGAGAGACACATGATGGAGAAGGAAGAGAGAGAGACATGATGGAGAAGGGGAAGAGAGAGACATAATGGAGATGGGGAACATGGAGGAGATGGGGGTGAGAGAGAGACATGATGGAGAAGGAGGAGAGAGAGACATGAAGAGAGACATGATGGAGAAGGAGGAGAGAGAGAGACATGATGAAGATGGGGGAGAGAGAGAGACATGATGGAGATGGGGGAGAGAGAGAGAGAGAGAGACATGATGGAGATGGGGGGAGAGAGACACATGATGGAGATGTGGGAAGAGAGACACATGATGGAGATGTGGGAAGAGAGAGACATGATGGAGAAGGAGGAGAGAGAGAGACATGATGGAGATGGGGAGAGAGAGAGAGACATGATGGAGATGGGGGAGAGAGAGAGACATGATGGAGATGTGGGAGAGAGAGAGACATAATGGAGATGGGGGAGAGAGAGAGAGACATGATGGAGATGGGGGAGAGAGACATGATGGCGATGGAGGGAGAGAGAGACATGATGGAGGAGGAGGAGAGAGAGAGAGAGAGACATGATGTAGATGGGTGAGAGAGAGAGACATGATGGAAATGGAGAGAAGAGAGAGACATGATAGAGATGGGGGTGTAACAGTTTTCTGACACTCAGACCAGGGTATGAAGTAAAAATACAGTTTTATTGAATCAGGAATGTAAAACAATGCCCCTAGGGGCCAGCACAGGAATAACAGTAATGGCAATTACAGACAAAGTGAATGCAATACAGTGGTAGGAATATGTGCTATGTATAGACGGGTAATAACCCCAAAGGGTTAACAGGTGCAATAGGAGAGACTCAGTCTTAGATTGGCCAATGCCCAGGATATATAGCAGTCTCTGGAGCACAGTCTCTGAATAGCGGAAAAGGAGTAAAGTGTCTGCACTGAATTCACTCTCAAGTTGGAATAGGAATGCACACAAGTGCCCAGAGCTGAGCCAATACCACCTCCGTGGGCTTAAGAGGAATGCTACTGCCAGAGCTGAAGTAACCAGAACCAGAATCGCCCTTAACTGGAAATAGTAGTAACCCTGCGTGTGCCAAATGGATTGTGCCCTGACACCCCTTGGGTGCCAATACTGATGGTTACTGCACAAGCTACAAAGAGCCGAAGCACTGGGAAGTGCAGTGGATAGCGTACCCTCTGAGCGTACGTAGGCCAGAGCCTGGACACCCTTCCAGTGCCGCATTCAATTCTCACAGCAAGAGCAAACAGACTACCAGCGCCAGCCGGCGCGGTCACGGTGCACACCGAACACCGGACAGACAGTGCTCTGCGGGAGATAATATGGCTGTAATAGAGGTACTCAGAGTAGCGGCTCAAATGGGTAACCGTATGCTTGGCAAGCGATAAAGGAGGCACGAGACCTGAGACTACAGGCACTGCACGGGTTAAGTGGTTCTGTACAGGAGAGAACAGCTTAGCAAACAGCGGATGGCAAAGCAACCTCAGGCTACAGCTAGACGATATATATATATATATAGTTAAGATTGTAGCCATATTAGTCCAGTGATGTAGATGTAAAATAACAAACAAAATTAATACCTTGTAATACCTTTTTTATTGGACTAACAGAATTATGGGATAGGTCTGCTATAAATAGATTAGCATATTGGGGTGCCATCTTTGTACCCATAGTAGTATCCATGGTTTGTAGGTAGACAATTCAATGTATTAACTGTATTAAATGTATTAACTGTGAATTATGTGTCCTTGTGCTCAGAAATGCTTTAGACTTGAGAAAGGGAGTTTATTCCGAAAGCTTGTCAATCCATAATTGTGTTAGTCCAATAAAAAATGTATTACAACATATTAATTTTGTTTATTTTACACACACACACACACACACACACATATATATATATATATATATATATATATATACATTATTTTTTTAAATACATGTGTCTAAACCACTAAATAAGTCAGATGACCTAAAAAGAACTGGGTATTATGCACTAAGGAGTGATACAAGGTGATAAAAAGAGATAACTTCTCCAGTGATACCTCTTCTCCAGTTCCCATGTTATTCTGTGGAGCCAATGTACTACAATTTCTCCAGCTTTGAATATCTTAGTGCATAGGCTGTATAGAATAACATGGGAACTGTAGAAGTGATATCACTGGAGTAGTCATCTCCACTTCATCACCTCTTTAATTTTTTTTCATGCCCTAGTGCATAATCCCGTCTGACCAATTCTGGAGCAAAGACTTATTTAAATTGATGGGAAAAATAAAAAAATTGTATTTCATTAAATGGGGCTTTTAACACCTTGGATGTAGAGCAATGAACTGAAAAAACATCTATAGCATTCAATTGGTTAAATGTCCCATTCAAATAAGCAGGGATTTTTATTTTTCCTCTATTGTGCAGTTTGGTTGTCACACAATTGCAAAACATCTTCCTAGTTGATAAGCCTCATTATCAATCTAAAACATTCCCTAATAGGGAAATAAACTAAATTAACATGATCTAGTTTTATTTAATACAATGACATGCTAATATGTGTTTACGTTGAATTGGTGCTTATGAAGTTATTTTAAGTGGTCAAGTATTTTGTACGCATTTTTTCTTTTTAAATGTTAACATCTTTTGAAGATTACCCATTAAAGAGAAATGCACTGGGTAAGAATTGGAATGAATATTTCACACTTTTTGGGTGCATTTTGACACTATAGCTGTCTCAAAAGGCAAGAATAGGTATCCTCCAGCCGTTGGGGACTGCAACTACCAGCATCTCCAACCAACTCTTGACTGACTGTCTGCCTCTGTCTGTTTCACTTTCTCTTCACATATGATTGGAAGCAAAGCACATGGATCTGTAGAAAGCCACATTCAGTTCTAATTTTACAAACCTCGAGTGTCTCAGTAAACAGATATAGGGGAATTAACTTAAATAGTAACCATTTCTTTCAAAAATGTAATTTTATATATTCAGTAAATTTTAAAACTTTTTTTTACAAATGTTTTGCATCCCTATCAATACAATTTTGTGGTTGACAATTCATATTGTACATTTAAACTATTTAATTAGGATACAGTATGCATTATCTCCTTTGGTAATGCCATTTTTTATTTTACACATAAAATAAACCTGACCTCTCTGACTTCCCAAAGTGAGCAGAGGTCTCCTGCATGCCTTGTGGAGGTCACCTCAGAAATGAAACAGATGCTTCTCCACAGCCTATTCCTTTTGTGTACCTGAGTGTAAAGAAATCCAAAGCATTGTTTGGTACTGTGGTGTTCAAAAATAACATCTGTTAATGCAAGGTCTTCTGGTTCCCTCATCTGGTTTTTAAATGAATGAATATGTTTATTTATATAGTACCACATTGTATTTAGCGCTTTACAATTTAAGGGTTTAGACAATACAAGGTTACAAGTCCTTTGCGAAGTGAAACTCTCGAAATGGGGTCTCTTCTAGAAAGCCGTAAAAGGAGACATGCAGAGTATATAAGGGACAAGTGCAGAATACTGTGCTAGAGATCTGATCAGGATTCTAAAAACCTTGAGTGTACAAAGACAGTGCCTTCTAGCTTGTCAACGTTTTGATGGAGAGGTGTAACGTTAAATGAGACTTGAAGACTGCAAGAGATGTACAGTGCTGCAGGCTGGGAGGTAGAGTATTCCACAGAAAAGGAGCAATGAAAGAAAAAGGTTTGATACATGAGATGGCTGAAGATCATTAGGGGTGGGATGAGGTATAACAGGAGATCAGATTGGAAATGTAGGAAGGGGTAGTGGAGAGAAGGGTCTGGAATGAGAGAAGTGGTATTTTGCAAGATATGCAGCCATTGGAGATACTGGAGGATG
The DNA here is from genome assembly GCA_037306005.1 of Rhinophrynus dorsalis. Taxonomy (NCBI): domain Eukaryota; kingdom Metazoa; phylum Chordata; class Amphibia; order Anura; family Rhinophrynidae; genus Rhinophrynus; species Rhinophrynus dorsalis. Next base: position 325,205,230 of record CM074720.1, on the reverse strand, counting down.
GGTGGGGGGCATGGACAAACCTAGGTCCCATTAATGTTACTTATACTGCAGCATCCTGCATGGATTGAAGTGTTTGGAGTTGGGAGGTAGGAAGGCCAGATGGTGAAGAAGGTTACGGTAGTATATGCAGGATAGGATGAGTGCTTGTGTAAGAATTTTAGCTATGGAGGAATAGAGGAAGAGAAAGATTATTTCTTTGTTGCACAAGAGAAAGTGGCATGATTTCTATACAGAGTCAGTATGAAAAGAGAATGAGAGAAAGAGCAGAGTCGATTATCACTCCTAGGCAATGTGCTTCTGATACTTGATTTATGGTAGTGCCATTTACTGTCACCTGGAAGGGCAATACTGGGCTAGGCCTAGGTGGAATGAGGATTAGTTCAATTTTAGACATTTGTAGCTTAAGGTTCCTATGAGTCATCCAGTCTGAGATAGTAGAAAGGCAATTTGTGACTTTAGTTTGAATATCAAAAGTCAAGTCGAGTTGTAGATAAATAAAGCTAGGTTTGATATGCTTAAAGGTGATATTTTGAGTCCAGATGATTTAATCACCGAGAAAAAGAGAAGAAAATGTAGGAAAAATAACTGCACCATCAAAAATAATGGATAAAATAAACACCGGTAATATAATGCCAAGTAGTGATAGCAATATTAAAAGAAAAAAAGAAGAAAATAACTACTTGCAAGGCACTCAGTTATATGCCCATCCATATTATCTTGATAATGGCAGATTTCAGTCTTTCGAAACACATAAAGCATTCAAAATATAACCTTTATTATCAATATGTAAGTTAAAACCAAAATAAAAGTGGAGAAAAGAAGAAAAACAGGAAAGATATTCTTTAAAAATATACAATACTATACTACTGTAGCTCTGTTGCGAGTAAAAAAATGCTGATATTTAATATGGTAAACAATGCATACCTATTTTGTACAATAACCACATAAATGTCCAACTCTAAAAGCAGATAAGTCTTTAATATACAAACCTCAGTCCGATCTTTGTCTCTGGTGTGCACCTGTTTTCTGAGTGTCCTCAGCTTCACCCACAAGAATCTAAGCACAAAAAGAAAAAAGAGAAACAGATCCTGAGAGTAATATCTGTTATAGTGTTATTTTCTTCTTTTTTTTACTTTGAGCTAATAAGATCACCGGGGGGGGGGAGTTGCACTAAGGCGTGAAAAAGATAAAGTGGAGAAAATGTCTCCAGTGATATCACTTTTCCAGTTCCTATGTTATTCTATGGTGTGAAAATCTTAGTGCATTGGATCCATAGAATAACATAGAACTTGGAGAAGTGATATCACTGGAGAAGTCATCTCCACTTTATCACCTCTCTATTATGCCATAGTACATCTACCCCTAATTGTTATTGTGTAAAGAGAGAACAGAAGCGATCCTAGAACAAAAAAAAAAAACACCAAGAGGTGAACGGGAGAAGATGAAGAGGAGACAGTGGAGACACTGAAAGATCATAAGTTTGATAAGATTACAGCCAGTCAGTGCTAAGTTACGGATGCCTATGGAGTGAAGAATTTGGAGAAGAGCATGATCAACAGTGTCAAAAGCAGCTGAGACATTAAGCAGAATAATTATTAAATAGTGAACTTGGCAATTTGTAGATCACTGGTTACTCTTGTGAAAGCAGTTTTTGTGGAGTGAGCAGTGAGAAAGCCAGATTGAACTGGGCTGAGCAGGTTGTACATATTAAGGAAGTCAATCAGGTGGGAGTTGGCTAAGCATTCCAAGAGCTTTGTGGCAAAAGGTAAGAGAGAAAATGGTAGATGGCTTGAGGGTGTTGTGCTGTCAGGGGAATTGTTCTTGAGGATGGGTATTACTATGGCATATTTGAACTCATCAGGAAAAGTAGCAGAGGCAAAGGAGGCGTTATATATCTGCAATAGTATAGGGGTTAGTGTGGGAGTGAGGGACTGGATGAGGGAAGAAGAAAGTGGAGGAGGGAGATGAGGATAGCAGGTTAGTCAATTCTTCCCCCGTGACTAGTGAAAAAAAGTCCTGCGTGACAGGAGAGGAACAAGAGAGGATAGCAGGGTATTTACAAGGGAGGGTAGTCTTGTGGTTGTATAAAGTTCGGGAGGGAGGCAGATGGAGGGAGAAGGAGGGAGTCAAAGGTAGAGAAGAGGGGGTTGGATTTATGCATGTTAATTTAGTTGTTAAAGGGATAGTAACACTTCGTTTTAACTTTATTTTATTTTGTAGGCATTAAAAAAACATGAAGAATGATATAAGTCTTATCTCTCAAACCTTTATGGTTTATGAGATATTCACAAGCAAAGTTCCCCTCCCCGCCCCTTTTACCTAGTGTAAGCCATCTCTTCTCAGATGTGGATCAGGTTGTATGACAGTACAGATAACAGAAGGGGACAATTTTCTTTGTATGAAAACAATGAAAGCCCTTCCCCCCTTGACAAGTTTTTCAGCTTTTTCCATTATCTTAATTGAAGATTGTCCCTCTCTGCAGTCTACCTGGGCATCTCCCTTCTTATCTGGTTGAACAGGGGGGGGATACTTTGTTTGTGAATATCTCTTAAACCATAAAGGTTTCAGAGATAAGACTTATATCATTCTTCATGTTTTTTTAATGCCTACAAAATAAAATAAAGTTAAAATGAAGTATTACTATCCCTTTAAAAGCATTGTTTTTTTAAGCAGGGATAGAACAGAGTTAAAGCAGGAAAGGAGGAATCTGTAGCGAAGAAAGTCTGGCAGAAGGCTCCACTTTCTCCAGAGTCATTCAGCTGAATAGGTACTGTAATGGAGGAAGCTGATGTTTTTGTAAGCTATGGCTATGGATTAGCTTTACAGGTGCATCAGAGAATGGAGCATGCAAAATCAAAAAGGAAGACAGGACTGAGTTGTAGGTTTTTACGAGGCTGCCAGTGTCAGGATTAGTGAGAATGGATGAAACTCCAGCAGCCAGGGAGAACTGGAGAGCAGTGGGACTGAGTGGTTTGAGGTTATGTGTGAAGCTGGGAGATGAAGCAGGGATAACAGAAGAAGTATAAACAGTACTGAATGTAACAAGATGGTGATCAGATAGTGGCAAAACAGAGATATTAAAATCAGAAAGTGCACAGCCTCTAGTGAACACAAGGTCTTAGAAGTAACTATCCTTGTGAGTACAAACAGCTGTCCACTGGTGTATTACAAAAGTAGATGTTAGAGAAAGAAATAGGCCTGCCCAGGAGACTGAGGAAACATCCAGTTGAAGTCGCCCAGAAGAAGGGAAAGTGTGTCTGATGACAGGGAAAAAGGAAAGCCATGATTCAACGTTAGAAAGGAAATTGAAAGATGTACATGTGGAGGTAGGTGGGCGATCGATAACAGCAACCTTCAGAGAGATAATATGGACAGAATGCAACTCAAGAAGAGAAGCAGAGTGAGGTGGGGGCAGAAATGGTTTATAGGGTAGCAGTCCCACGACTCCCCCATGTCCAGCATCTAAAGCAGAGTCGGATATTAAATGACTGTCTCTAAAGCAGAGTCGGATTGAGACAGCCAGGTTTCAGTTAGAGCCAGTAAGTGTAGTAAGCGGGATGAAAAGAGATCATGCACAGTGTTATATTTGTTAATAAAGGAGTGAGGATTTCAGAGAGCACAGAGAAAAGGGAGACATTGTGGCTGAAGACAGGGAATGGTGGTCAGTTTTCATTTGTTCCTGTATTGACTGGATGTAGAAGGTTTGCAAAAGGAGAGGGGGTTTGGAGAGGTATCTCCAGCTAGTGTGCAGTTGGTTATTGTTTGTGTAGGGTGGGGAGTATATGAGCATAGAAAAATGAGGAATTGGTGTGTAGATGTGCGTGTGGATGAGAGAAGTGAAGGAGAAATATGAACAGAGAAGATAGGAAAGGGTGGAAGGTAGAAGGCCCCAGACATTTTAGAGAGGAGTGCAGTTGTATAAATAAAGAATAGGAGGTATTTCAACATTGCTAGTGTAGTGTGAGGGATTAAAACAAAAATTGTAATGGGCCAGAAGCACTTTCTTATGCTGGTATTCTGTGTTTAGGGATCAGAGTCCACTTTAATTTTGATCACCCTCCAAAAGCTGGTATTAATTTGTGAACCTGGAACTTTAAGATGATTGCAGTGTTTCCATTCAAGTCTGTGCTTTTAGTCTTTCCTTGCAGAATTGCTTTGTGATGTGTTGTTTCTCCAGTGAATTGTACTTCCTGTCTCCCACTCAACTCCTGCTCAAGTCCTTTTTAAAGGGATAGTAATGTTTCATAATAAAAGCAGCTCTAATTAATCATCATAGTATTTGGACTTTGGAGAGTGTTATCTCATTTCTGTCAGAGTTGTAGTTCAAGAGTAATTCAATGACAAAGTATCCCCCTCCCGCCCCTTTTACTGATGTAACACTGTTCAACCAGATCAGAAGGGAGGTGCCCAGGTAGACTGCAGAGAGGGACAATCTTCAATTAAAATAAGGGAAAAACCTGAAAAACTTGTCAAGGGGGACATGGCTTTCGTTGTTCTCATAGGAAGAAGATTGTCCCCTTCTTTTATCTGTCTGGTCTATGGACTGCATTCCACATCTGAGAAGAGATGGCTTACGCTAGCTAAAAGGGGCAGGAGGGGAAACTTTGCTTGTGAATATCTCTCAAACCATAAAGGTTTGAGAGATAAGACTTATATCATTCTTCATGTTTTTTTAATGCCTTTAAAATAAAATAAAGATAAAACTAAGTATTACTATCCCTTTAAAGTCCTCTTTCACTTGTAATAGTTGTCTAATTAACAACTCAAATGCTGACCAAATGTTTGATCAAAGTTGATCAACAAGCTTCTTCACACCTCTGTGTAGAAGCGTTAACAAAGTAGGCCACAGTCAAAAGACAGGATGCAGGGGTAAAATTGTTAGTAGCAGTGGATTATTAAGAAATGACGACAGGCAGCTCAGGCAGGACATGAAGGGTTAAACGTACCCAGTGAGCAGGAGTGTTATTAAGGAGTGCTGGCAGCCAGTTGAAGCAGGATATTAAGAGTTAAACATACGTAGTTAGCAGGAGTGGATTATTAAGGAGTGTAGACAGACACTTGAGGCAGGACATGAATGGTTAAACATACCCAGTGAGCAGGAGTGGATTATTATGGAGTGGAGCAGGACAGTTGAAGCAAGATATGAAGAGTTAAGTATATCCAGTTAGCAGAAGTTGATTATTAAGGAGTGGTACCAGAAAGTTGAGGCAGGATAAGAAGGGTCAAACTTATCTGAGGAGAGAGATAGAGAGAATTACAAATGTGAACAGAGCATATTCCTGTCTAGGTGCTCTCTCACTTCTAATGGTGAACAGAATGGTGAACACCCTCAAAGTGCGTCACCCTTCCTTCAGGGTGACATGCTGAAGGGTAGCTAAACTCTGGGGGATCCAAGAAGGGGACTAGGGTGATGGATAGTATAAAAACAATATTTTTATGTCCCTGCTCAGAGTGGGGCCCTCTTCTCTGTTGACAGGTGTGTGAGGGAGCCCTGAAGAAAACATATAATATGTTACATGGAAAAAAAACTACTATTACTCTCCAGGAAGCACAACTGTCCCCACAACTTCCACTCATTTAAATGGGTGAAGAGGGATATAAAAATTACATCTCAGTGGTTAAAACCATCAAGCTTCTTTAAGGTGCTGAGCATTCAGTTTGAACATTTAGCAATCAAGAATGGAGGTTACATTTAAATAAAAAAAAACCTCCCACTTTAAAAATAAGTATCTAATAATGTCTTACTTTTTAAAGTTCTGTGGTGATCAATGATTCTCATCTCTATCTTGACAAAATAAACCTTATCTTTATTAAGGTAACCCTTGTATGTTGTTTGATGAACAATGCACCATGAATTAAATTGATATAGGGAAGGTGCAATGCAGCTAGTTATATTGTAAATGCCTATAAGACATGGTTATGAGGCAGCATGTCGGTAGACTTACATTTCTAAAAATAAGCCAACACCTAATATAATCTGTGTATCAGGTAGTAGAAGTGGACTAAACCACATATGACAGGAAAACATAATACTAACCGTAGCACTGAGAATGAGGAGGAGGAATTTGTAGGGTTGATACCATCTACCCCTGTTTGGAGTCAGGACTAGTGATGAGCGAGCACCCCAATGCTCGGGTGTTCGGGTGCTCTGACCGAGCACCCCCTGAGGCTCGAGTGCTCGGCCGAGCACCCGAGCCCCATTGAAGTCAATGGGAGGACTCGAGCATTACACCAGGCACCCCCTGCTCTGATGAGGGGAGGGTGCCTGGTCCATAGGAAAAGGGCAGAAAAAGATGGAAACACTACAGAAATGGTTCAGGGACAGCATAGGGAGGATGTCTGGATGCACCTTGGACTCCAACATCGCTGCTGGGAACGATCTTTCGCCCGTAGTACGCCATTTTTACAGACTGACCATAAAACACACAAAAAGGAAAATAAAAACGACTTTAGGCGAAAAATTGTTACCAAACAATATTTGCTGTATATTTACTTGTATATCATCTGCAAATTCTCCCAAAAATTTCCTTGATTTTCAGAACTGAGGCCATGATTAAGAGGGAAACGTGCGCAGAGGCAAATTCTCCCAAAAATTTCCTTGATTTTCAGAACTGAGGCCATGATTAAGAGGGAAACGTGCGCAGAGGCAAATTCTCCCAAAAATTTCCTTGATTTTCAGAACTGAGGCCATGATTAAGAGGGAAACGTGCGCAGAGGCAAATTCTCCCAAAAATTTCCTTGATTTTCAGAACTGAGGCCATGATTAAGATGGAAACGTGCGCTGAGCTGACCATCTAAAACATTATGGGTGAGGGTCTGCTGCAGAGCTGACCATCCTAAACATTATATGCGAAGGCCCGCTAGTGAGCTGACGCTATAAAACATTATATGAGAGGGCCCGCTAGAGAGCTGACCCAATAAAACATTATATGAGAAGGCCCGCTGGTGAGCTGACCTATATAAAAATTGTCAAACAGGGCCCGCTGGTGAGCTGACCCTATATAAAAATTATATCACAGGGCCCGCTGGTGAGCTGGCCCTATATAAAAATTATATCCCAGGGCATATGGAAGAGGAGGAGGAGGATGAGAAGATTAAGAGTCAACCATATACCCGTTTTTTGGGTGGAAGGGGTGAATGGGAATACAGAGTATTCCCATCATTGTAAATAACATATATAAAGTGAGTTTATGTTCCCCCGGGGCTTTCCTCCAGTGGAGTGGAGAAGTCAGGGGAAATCCAGGCCTTGTTCATTTTTATAAGTGTCAACCTATCAGCATTGTCGGTGGAAAGGCGGATACGCTTATCTGTTATGATGCCACCAGCAGCACTAAATACCCGCTCAGACAGAACGCTGGGGGCAGGGCAGGCCAGCACCTCCAAGGCGTAGAGTGCCAGTTCATACCACGTGTCCAGCTTGGACACCCAGTAGTTGTAAGGCACAGAGGGATCATTGAGGACGCTGACACGGTCTGCTACGTACTCCTTCACCATCTTCCAAAACTTTTCCCTCCTTGTGACACTAGGCTGCGCATCAGGGTGAGGGTGCTGGCGGGGTGTCATGAAGGTGTCCCACGCCTTGGAGAGTGTTGCCCTGCCTTTCTCGGAACTGCTGTGTGCTCCCCTTTTCTCCCCTTCTCGGTTGGCCAAGGTAGCACGTACTCTGCCGCCAGCGTTGTCAGATGGAAAATTTTGGAGCAATTTTTCGACAAGAACCTTCTGGTATTGCAACATTTTGCTTGTCCTCTCCACCGGAGGAATGAGAGATGAGAAATTCTCTTTGTAGCGGGGGTCCAGAAGGGTGAACACCCAGTAATCCGTGTTGTCTAAAATGCGTACAACGCGTGGGTCACGGGAAAGGCAGCCTAACATAAAGTCAGCCATGTGTGCCAGAGTACCAACAGTCAAGATTTCGCTGTCCTCACCAGGAGGATGACTCTCAATATCCTCATCCTCTTCCTCCTCTTCTGCCCACCCACGCTGAAGAGATGGAACTAAAGTTCCATGGCTACCCTCTGTAGCGGAGGCAACCGTGTCTTCCTCCTCCTCCTCCTCCTCCGCCTCCTCCAATTGTCGCTGAGAAGACAAAGTGAGGATGCTCTGGCTATCACCTTGTGTAAGCTCTTCCTCCCCCATTTCCACCTCTTCCACATGCAAAGCGTCGGTTTTAATTGTGAGCAGCGAGCGTTTCAGTAGACACAGAAGTGGGATGGTTACACTGATAATAGCGTTATCGCCGCTCACCATCTGTGTCGATTCCTCAAAATTGCGTAAAACCTCGCAGAGGTCTGACATCCATTCCCACTCCTCACTTCTGATTACAGGAAGTTGAACGGAGAGGCGACGACCGTGTAACAGCTGGTACTCCACTACTGCCCTCTGCTGCTCACAAAGCCGGGCCAACATGTGGAAGGTGGAGTTCCAGCGCGTGCTCACGTCACACAGCAGCCGGTGAGCTGGCAATTGTAAGCGCTGCTGCAGCTTCAACAGGCCGGCTGAAGCTGTTGATGACTTACGGAAATGTGCACACACGCGGCGCACCTTGGTCAAGAGATCATGCACATTGGGGTAGGTTTTTAGAAATCGCTGCACCACTAAATTAAATACATGCGCTAGGCATGGTACGTGTGTGAGCTTGCCGAGCTCCAAAGCCGCCACCAAGTTACGCCCATTATCACACACAACCATGCCTGCTTGCAGGTTGAGTGGCGAGAGCCACTGCTCGGTCTGGTGACTAATCCCCTGCAACAGCTCTGAGGCCGTGTGCTGTTTGTCCCCAAGGCAGATCAGCTTCAGCACGGCCTGTTGACGCTTCCCCACTGCAGTGCTACACTGCTTCCAGCTACTGGCTGATGGGGGAGTGGCGCTGCGTGTAGAGAATTCGGAGGTGGAAACGGAGGAGGAGGAGCCAATAATGTAGGTGCTGGCGGAAACCCTGATGGAGGTAGGGCCCGCAATCCTCGGCGTGGGTAGCACCCGTGCCATCCCAGGGTCCGAGTCGCTCCCAGCCTCCACGACATTCACCCAGTGTGCCGTCAGGGAAATGTAGCGTCCCTGGCCACAAGCACTTGTCCATGTGTCAGTCGTTAAGTGGACCTTCCCAGTAACTGCGTTGGTCAGGGCACGGGTGATGTTACGGGACACATGGTGGTGTAATGCGGGGATGGCACACCGGGAAAAGTAGTGGCGGCTGGGGACCGCGTACCGAGGGACAGCTGCTGCCATCAGGCTGCAGAAGGACTCAGTGTCCACAAGCCTAAATGGCAGCATTTCGATGGCCAGTAATTTTGAAAGGTGTGAGGTTAGTGCTATGGCCTGTGGGTGGGTGGCTGGGTACTTTCTCTTGCGCTCAAATGCCTGGGGTAACGACATTTGGACGCTGTGCTGGGACAGGGAAGTGGATGTGGTCGCTGATGGTGCTTCAGATGCTACAGGTGCAGGGCGGGAGGTATGCGGGCCTGCGCCTTCGACAGGCGATTGGCCGGCACCGAAAACAGGGGAAGAGGAGGCAGTGGTGTGGCCTGCAGACACAGATGGGCGATCCAGGCGTTCCTCCCACTTACTACGGTGCTTGGATGCCATGTGTCGGATCATGCTGGTGGTGGTGAGGTTTCTAGTGTTCATGCCTCGGCTCATTCTGGTGTGGCACAGGTTGCAAACTACAATTCTTTTGTCGTCCGCACTTTCCTTAAAAAAACGCCATACCGCGGAACACCTACCCCTTGGCAAGGTAGATTTACGCAAGGGGGTGCTCCGTGGAACATTTGCGGGCCGGTTTGGTGCGGTCCGCCTTCTTTCTGTAGCCACACCACTGCCTCTTCCAGCCTGTTGCGGTGCTGCAGATGGCTCACCCTCAGGACTGCTGTCATCGCTCGGCTCTACACCTTCCCAGGTGGGGTCAGTCACCTCATCGTCCACCAAGTCCTCCTCCACTTCCTCACTCTGATCATCCTCCTCAAGTCTTGATCCCACCACATACTCAGTCATTGACAACTGTATAACATTCTCCTCAACAAGGTCTTGAGACGGAAATAGTGGTTGATTTAATGGCAACTGTGTCTCATCATCATCATCATCATCCACTACTTCCTTTGACCTTAAATGCCGTTCACATCTGTCATCTTCTTGTGATTGGGTAGCCTCTAGAGGTTGTGAATCAGGGCACAAAATGTCATGTTCCTCTGCAAGCGTGCTTGGAGAGAGGGTCAAATGAAGGATTGGTGATGAGACGAGCTCCTCACTATATCCCAGTGTGGGATCACTTCTTTGACCAGACCGTGTATGGTGGGAGGAAGGATGATCAGAGTGAGGATTATGTTGACCAGACTCTTGGCTACTGAGAGTGGACTTGGTGGAAGACAGGGTGGTGCTTAACCGACTGGAAGCAGTATCAGCTGTCATCCAACCGACCACCTGTTCGCAGTGGTCGGACCTCGAGAGTGATGTCCTGCGACGCCCTGTAAAATTACACATGAAGCTAGGTATGGTGGATGTCTTTCTTTCTTGTGCTCTGGCACCAGGCACAGTTTCTCCGCGTCCTGACCCGCGCCCTGAACTTTCAGGATCACGTCCACTTCCCCGTCCCTTTTTTCCCGCCTTCTTCATCTTACACAGAATATGTGACTTTAATATTTGAGTTTGAAAACTTAACAGTATTTCTTATTATTCTGCAACTCTGCAGAGTACACAGAATAGGCTGCTAAACGGCGGTGAAACACACTGAATGGAATATGTGACTTTAATATTTGAGTTTGAAAACTTAACAGTATTTCTTATTATTCTGCAACTGTACAGAGTACACAGAATAGGCTGCTAAACGGCGGTGATACACACTGAATGGAATATGTGACTTTAATATTTGAGTTTGAAAACTTAACAGTATTTCTTATTATTCTGCAACTGTACAGAGTACACAGAATAGGCTGCTAAACGGCGGTGAAACACACTGAATGGAATATGTGACTTTAATATTTGAGTTTGAAAACTTAACAGTATTTCTTATTATTCTGCAACTGTACAGAGTACACAGAATAGGCTGCTAAACGGCGGTGAAACACACTGAATGGAATATGTGACTTTAATATTTGAGTTTGAAAACTTAACAGTATTTCTTATTATTCTGCAACTGTACAGAGTACACAGAATAGGCTGCTAAACGGCGGTGAAACACACTGAATGGAATATGTGACTTTAATATTTGAGTTTGAAAACTTAACAGTATTTCTTATTATTCTGCAACTCTGCACAGTACACAGAATAGGCTGCTAAACGGCGGTGAAACACACTGAATGGAATATGTGACTTTGATATTTTAGTTTGAAAACTTAACAGTATTTCTTCCTATTCTGCAACTGTGCACAGTACACAGAATAGGCTGCTAAACTGCGGCGAAGCACACTGAATGGAATATGTGACTTTGATATTTTAGTTTGAAGACTTAACAGTATTTCTTCCTATTCTGCAACTCTGCACAGTACACAGAATGTGCTGCTAAACTGCGGCGACGCACACTGAATGGAATATGTGACTTTGATATTTTAGTTTGAAGACTTAACAGTATTTCTTCCTATTCTGCAACTCTGCACAGTACACAGAATGTGCTGCTAAACTGCGGCGACGCACACTGAATGGAATATGTGACTTTAATATTTGAGTTTGAAAACTTAACAGTATTTCTTATTATTCTGCAACTGTACAGAGTACACAGAATAGGCTGCTAAACGGCGGTGAAACACACTGAATGGAATATGTGACTTTAATATTTGAGTTTGAAAACTTAACAGTATTTCTTATTATTCTGCAACTGTACAGAGTACACAGAATAGGCTGCTAAACGGCGGTGAAACACACTGAATGGAATATGTGACTTTAATATTTGAGTTTGAAAACTTAACAGTATTTCTTATTATTCTGCAACTGTACAGAGTACACAGAATAGGCTGCTAAACGGCGGTGAAACACACTGAATGGAATATGTGACTTTAATATTTGAGTTTGAAAACTTAACAGTATTTCTTATTATTCTGCAACTGTACAGAGTACACAGAATAGGCTGCTAAACGGCGGTGAAACACACTGAATGGAATATGTGACTTTAATATTTGAGTTTGAAAACTTAACAGTATTTCTTATTATTCTGCAACTCTGCACAGTACACAGAATAGGCTGCTAAACGGCGGTGAAACACACTGAATGGAATGTGACTTTGATATTTTAGTTTGAAAACTTAACAGTATTTCTTATTATTCTGCAACTCTGCACAGTACACAGAATAGGCTGCTAAACGGCGGTGAAACACACTGAATGGAATATGTGACTTTAATATTTGAGTTTGAAAACTTAACAGTATTTCTTATTATTCTGCAACTGTACAGAGTACACAGAATAGGCTGCTAAACGGCGGTGAAACACACTGAATGGAATATGTGACTTTAATATTTGAGTTTGAAAACTTAACAGTATTTCTTATTATTCTGCAACTGTACAGAGTACACAGAATAGGCTGCTAAACGGCGGTGAAACACACTGAATGGAATATGTGACTTTAATATTTGAGTTTGAAAACTTAACAGTATTTCTTATTATTCTGCAACTGTACAGAGTACACAGAATAGGCTGCTAAACGGCGGTGAAACACACTGAATGGAATATGTGACTTTAATATTTGAGTTTGAAAACTTAACAGTATTTCTTATTATTCTGCAACTGTACAGAGTACACAGAATAGGCTGCTAAACGGCGGTGAAACACACTGAATGGAATATGTGACTTTAATATTTGAGTTTGAAAACTTAACAGTATTTCTTATTATTCTGCAACTCTGCACAGTACACAGAATAGGCTGCTAAACGGCGGTGAAACACACTGAATGGAATATGTGACTTTAATATTTGAGTTTGAAAACTTAACAGTATTTCTTATTATTCTGCAACTGTACAGAGTACACAGAATAGGCTGCTAAACGGCGGTGAAACACACTGAATGGAATATGTGACTTTAATATTTGAGTTTGAAAACTTAACAGTATTTCTTATTATTCTGCAACTCTGCACAGTACACAGAATAGGCTGCTAAACGGCGGTGAAACACACTGAATGGAATATGTGACTTTGATATTTTAGTTTGAAAACTTAACAGTATTTCTTATTATTCTGCAACTCTGCACAGTACACAGAATAGGCTGCTAAACGGCGGTGAAACACACTGAATGGAATATGTGACTTTGATATTTTAGTTTGAAAACTTAACAGTATTTCTTCCTATTCTGCAACTGTGCACAGTACACAGAATAGGCTGCTAAACTGCGGCGAAGCACACTGAATGGAATATGTGACTTTGATATTTTAGTTTGAAGACTTAACAGTATTTCTTCCTATTCTGCAACTCTGCCCAGTACACAGAATGTGCTGCTAAACTGCGGCGACGCACACTGAATGGAATATGTGACTTTGATATTTTAGTTTGAAGACTTAACAGTATTTCTTCCTATTCTGCAACTCTGCACAGTACACAGAATGTGCTGCTAAACTGCGGCGACGCACACTGAATGGAATATGTGACTTTGATATTTTAGTTTGAAGACTTAACAGAATGTGCTCTAATCTGCAACTTTGCACACTAAACAGAATGTGCTCTAATCTGCAACTTTGCACACTAAACAGAATGTGCTCTAATCTGCAACTTTGCACACTAAACAGAATGTGCTCTAATCTGCAACTGTGCACACTAAACAGAATGTGCTCTAATCTGCAACTTTTCACACTAAACAGAATATTTTTTTTTTTTTTTTTTTTTGTTTTTTTCCCCCCACACAAAATAACCTGCTGCCCCCACACACAGTAGTCCTAAAAAGGACTTTTGGTTCTTTTTTTTCACAATTTTTTTTTTTCCTCCCTACACTGCCTTTCCCTTCCTATCCTCAGCTCTCCCTGGCTCAGACTGAGCCGAACTCGATGGTCAGGTGCTATACAGCACCCGACCACGGGTTCTGGCCAGCCAATCAGTGTAATGCCAGCAGCCAACATGGCTGCTGGCATTACACCGATGTCAGAGCCTCCCTGCACGTTTATTGGCTGCGCAGCAGCCGCAAAACGTGCGGGGAGGAGACCCGAACATGGCGGGCGAGCACATGCGGTACTCGTACGAGTACCGCCATGTGCCGAGCAGAGCGATGCTCGAGCCGATCCGAGCATCGGCCGAGCATGCTCGCTCAACACTAGTCAGGACCACTAATAGGACCACTGATTAATGTTTAACAATAATCTGAGAATAATGCAAGTTTAAATAAGACTCAAAGATGTTAAATATAATTAACATCATAGTAGCATCTTCTATCCTACTCAGACTGATAAAACTTCTGTGTCCTCACCAGCTATCAGTAGTTTTTTGAAAAAAAAACTGCATATTTTGAGAGGGAATCCTAAACGGAGTGACGTTTTTGTAACCCACCACTATTTTGCAGTTGTAGCATCAGAAATTTTGCTGACATATTTATACAAAATTATGCAGTTAATAAATCTAATACTGAGCACTGTTGGTTAACTAGTCCCAAGGAAGTTTGAAAATGCAAGGGATGACCAACTCTCCTAATCTGATAACAGGCAACTTTTATCAGCACCCATAGACCAATAAGAATATCAGGACCCGTGATTTCATAAACTGTGAAAGTAGATTGAGATCTACTTAATTAGATACCCATGTGGACTTTGCTAAATTTCAAAGAATATTATCATGTTGAAAGAAAGAATTAATAAATGTAGGTTTTCTATCATTAAAACACTTGAGATCAATTCAAAGGAAAATCCAAAGAAAATACACAACAAGGGATTTTGGACAAGCAAGAACATTCAGATCCCCAAGAGAGCTGGCAATCACCATACATCATTACTGTAAACTGAAGACAGGAAGCTATATATACATTTATACATTGAACACACTAAACCCAGAGATCCAGTTCAGGATGATAGAAAAGTCCCTTTAGGTTCCCGTTGGAATTTTCAAGAAAAAAAAAAATAATTTTTTGCTTTTCCCATGGGAAAATAAAAATAAAGTCAAAATAAAAATATAGTTGTTTGGATTTCTTTAGTGGTTAAAACTATGATCATCGGAAGGTGTATGGATCCTGTTGCTCTTGATGCTGTTGATACAGAAGTGGAGCAGGAAGTCAGCAGCACCAGCTGCAATGGTTGTCCATATGTGGAGAACTATATTGAAGAAGGAGGAACTAGGAGTATGAGCATAACACGTCAGCTATCTGCATCTGCTGTTATTGCTGCAAGTGTGCCTTCTTCTGAGGAGATGGCAAATGTGACAGCAGGAGACCCTCTGTCACACTTGACATATCCAACCAGATCCAAAAAGCAACAAGACTGGTGGTGGTGATGAGACAGAGGGTGATGGTGGTGCAGCTGGTGTAGAGGAGAGTGCGAGAGCATCTTGGGCTTAAAGCATTAAGGAATGGGAGAAAGAGATGCAAATAGGGATGAAGATCATCAGATCATCACCACCACCACCACCACTAGCAGTGACACTGTGGAGTTTGCTGTTGCTGTTGTAATTCCTGCTGCTGAGTCCTCAGAGGCAGACATTCATCTGTCACAGCAGCAGGATGATGATGAACAGGCTAGTGTGCCAGAGATCACTTTGGCCACTGTGGGACAGGCTCCACTTGCCAACAATACTCCTGTACTAGCTCTAGTGCTGAGGCAGCATCGGCATCGCCTGCTCCAGCCAGTGAAGGTGATTCAGGAGAGATAGAAGGTCATTCTTCTCTACCTCAAATCTCACTGAAACCATGGGTGTGGGAATATTTTTCATTTGGGGCAGGCACAGTGCATTTATTAGTATCTGCACTGTGCACTATGTATGACAAGGTAGTGAAAAGGAGAAAGGAGATAACACACCTTGGCAAGTCTGCCCTCACAAGGCTCTCCAACACTTGTCCCCACCTTATATTTCATCTTTGATATCTCGCCATGTACCTGTATGTCCTCTGCGCACCATGCATGGTGGACAACTCTCTGTTCCTTTAAACACTATCTCTGTTTCATGACTGAAGGCTTTTTCCCTCACTGATCCCTACCTCTGGAACTCCCTACCACTCAGCATTCACCAAGCCTCAACAACTTAAAATCCAAGCTACCAGAGAACCTTTTAAATGTAGCACTACTGTAATACAAAAGCATTATCTCATATGTCACAAATTGCACTTCTTCTACCTGCTTATATCTGTGTGACACCCATCCTATACTTAGACTGTAAGCACTACAGTGCAGGGACCTCATTTCATAATGTACAATCACCTGGTGTTCCCCTTATGACTGACTATCATAAATGTAAACTGTAAAGTGCTAAGTAAATCTGTTGGAACTATATAAATAAAAATATACATACACCAAATATCACAAAATTCCACGTGACTTTCCTGACCTGGTTGTTATCTCTGCCCGAGTGTAGTCTGGGGAAAGAAGCAGTTGAACAGGGAGTGGTTTTTTTTTTTGTTTGTTTTTTACAGTAATAGTGATGTGGGGGGGCACAGTTAATTAAAATTAATTAATTAGTTAATAACATTAACTAAAACATTGATAGTTAACAGAGACAGGGACCCTGATGTGTTCTGTGACTAAGGCAGACTGATACTAAATAAGATAGAATATTTGGTGAACATCCAAGGCAAGACATTACACACAATCAGTTCTATTGTGTACTTTACAGTAAAAGCAAACACACAGTAGTTGAGTAATGTCCAGAAAATGGGGTGGGGGAGGGGGAAAGGATTAGTAGCAGTGCAGGGATGTGTGAGTTAAATGGTAGTCCAAAAACTGACTATGGCTATGGTTGCTGCAGTGTGTTCAATAAATAATGGGGATCCCTCTCCTCCAGAGGAAGATTAGTCTGTCAAAATTACACCAAATTTTCACAGAAAAAAAGATCCAGTATTATTAATAGACCATCTAAATGCTCTGAAGATGACAATGACTCACATTACAGTGTTGATGGCATAGTGCAAGAAGGTGTAGCAACTCAGCCAACTGCTGCATCTGACAGTGAGAAAACAAGCTCAAAACTCCTGTCCTGAAAGTAGTAGCAAATGTTGTGAAAATCCTTCCAAGGGGAAAAGTAAAAAGAAATTGTATGCGACCTCTAAAAGCCTAGAAAAATATGTGGGTAAGAAGATGATGCTGAGGATGACCTAATGACTGATGATGATGGTGGTAATATAGATCTAGAATATATCCCTCCAGCATCCACCTCTTCTTCAGATACAGATGAAGTTTTGAGTGAGAGAGATGATGGCATGGCTAGAAAGTTAGCAGAAAAGCAAAGGCTCAATCTTCCACCACTGAAAAGGAGCACTGTGCCTCTCTGTAAACTGTCTGAGAAAACAATCGGAAAGTCTGACCCTGGAAAAGAAAGTACACAGTCATCCCGTCAATCATCATCAACGTCATAGCAACTTCCAAGTCAAAGTCCCACTCAGCCACACACACTAATATTTTTGTTTAACCAGCAGCAACATAGATTATCTGTTTCTACAGCCTAAGCTTTGTGTGCCTCTACTGTTATTGGAAGTGCAGCACCTGTTACACGTAGTAGTAGTACAAATTCAGCCACAACTAGCCCCAGTAGTAGTAATAGCCAATATGAAGTCCACAGAATGGAGATACTTCACTCAGGATCCAAAAGCTAAGCATGTTGCTATCTGTTGTCTATGTAAGAAGCATGTAAGCAGGAGGAAAGCAGGCTCTCACCAAGGTACTTCCTCAATTAGTTCCCACCTGAAGCACAACTACAGGTCTGACTGGGAGACACACCATTTACAAGTAAGAGGTGCCACAACTAGCAGCAGTTCTCCTAAATGTTTGTGGGGCTCTGAGGTGCATAATATTAGTGCTGTTGGTATGTTATAGAGTATGCCAAGATTTTTTGCCCCTGCTGTTGATGACAAGAGTCATAGAGTACCTACTACTAGTGATGAGCGAGCACCCCAATGCTCGGATGTTCGGGTGCTCTGACCGAGCACCCCCTGAGGCTCGAGTGCTCGGCCGAGCACCCGAGCCCCATTGAAGTCAATGGGAGGACTCGAGCATTACACCAGGCACCCCCTGCTCTGATGAGGGGAGGGTGCCTGGTCCATAGGAAAAGGGCAGAAAAAGATGGAAACACTACAGAAATGGTTCAGGGACAGCATAGGGAGGATGTCTGGATGCACCTTGGACTCCAACATCGCTGCTGGGAACGATCTTTCGCCCGTAGTACGCCATTTTTACAGACTGACCGTAAAACACACAAAAAGGAAAATAAAAACGACTTTAGGCGAAAAATTGTTACCAAACAGTATTTGCTGTATATTTACTTGTATATCATCTGCAAATTCTCCCAAAAATTTCATCGATTTTCTGAAGTGAGGCCATGATTAAGAGGGAAACGTGCGCAGAGGCAAATTATCCCAAAAATTTCCTTGATTTTCAGAACTGAGGCCATGATTAAGAGGGAAACGTGCGCAGAGGCAAATTCTCCCAAAAATTTCCTTGATTTTCAGAACTGAGGCCATGATTAAGAGGGAAACGTGCGCTGAGCTGACCATCTAAAACATTATGGGTGAGGGTCTGCTGCAGAGCTGACCATCCTAAACATTATATGCGAAGGCCCGCTAGTGAGCTGACGCTATAAAACATTATATGAGAGGGCCCGCTAGAGAGCTGACCCAATAAAACATTATATGAGAAGGCCCGCTGGTGAGCTGACCTATATAAAAATTGGCAAACAGGGCCCGCTGGTGAGCTGGCCCTATATAAAAATTATATCACAGGGCCCGCTGGTGAGCTGGCCCTATATAAAAATTATATCCCAGGGCCCGCTGGTGAGCTGGCCCTATATAAAAATTATATCCCAGGGCATATGGAAGAGGAGGAGGAGGATGAGAACATTAAGAGTCAACCATATACCCGTTTTTGGGGTGGAAGGGGTGAATGGGAATACAGAGTATTCCCATCATTGTAAATAACATATATAAAGTGAGTTTATGTTCCCCCGGGGCTTTCCTCCAGTGGAGTGGAGAAGTCAGGGGAAATCCAGGCCTTGTTCATTTTTATAAGTGTCAACCTATCAGCATTGTCGGTGGAAAGGCGGATACGCTTATCTGTTATGATGCCACCAGCAGCACTAAATACCCGCTCAGACAGAACGCTGGCGGCAGGGCAGGCCAGCACCTCCAAGGCGTAGAGTGCCAGTTCATACCACGTGTCCAGCTTGGACACCCAGTAGTTGTAAGGCACAGAGGGATCATTGAGGACGCTGACACGGTCTGCTACGTACTCCTTCACCATCTTCCAAAACTTTTCCCTCCTTGTGACACTAGGCTGCGCATCAGGGTGAGGGTGCTGGCGGGGTGTCATGAAGGTGTCCCACGCCTTGGAGAGTGTTGCCCTGCCTTTCTCGGAACTGCTGTGTGCTCCCCTTTTCTCCCCTTCTCGGTTGGCCAAGGTAGCACGTACTCTGCCGCCAGCGTTGTCAGATGGAAAATTTTGGAGCAATTTTTCAACAAGAACCTTCTGGTATTGCACCATTTTGCTTGTCCTCTCCACCGGAGGAATGAGAGATGAGAAATTCTCTTTGTAGCGGGGGTCCAGAAGGGTGAACACCCAGTAATCCGTGTTGTCTAAAATGCGTACAACGCGTGGGTCACGGGAAAGGCAGCCTAACATAAAGTCAGCCATGTGTGCCAGAGTACCAACAGTCAAGATTTCGCTGTCCTCACCAGGAGGCTGACTCTCAATATCCTCATCCTCTTCCTCCTCTTCTGCCCACCCACGCTGAAGAGATGGAACTAAAGTTCCATGGCTACCCTCTGTAGCGGAGGCAACCGTGTCTTCCTCCTCCTCCTCCTCCTCCTCCGCCTCCTCCAATTGTCGCTGAGAAGACGAAGTGAGGGTGCTCTGGCTATCACCTTGTGTAAGCTCTTCCTCCCCCATTTCCACCTCTTCCACATGCAAAGCGTCGGTTTTAATTGTGAGCAGCGAGCGTTTCAGTAGACACAGAAGTGGGATGGTTACACTGATAATAGCGTTATCGCCGCTCACCATCTGTGTCGATTCCTCAAAATTGCGTAAAACCTCGCAGAGGTCTGACATCCATTCCCACTCCTCACTTCTGATTACAGGAAGTTGAACGGAGAGGCGACGACCGTGTAACAGCTGGTACTCCACTACTGCCCTCTGCTGCTCACAAAGCCGGGCCAACATGTGGAAGGTGGAGTTCCAGCGCGTGCTCACGTCACACAGCAGCCGGTGAGCTGGCAATTGTAAGCGCTGCTGCAGCTTCAACAGGCCGGCTGAAGCTGTTGATGACTTACGGAAATGTGCACACACGCGGCGCACCTTGGTCAAGAGATCATGCACATTGGGGTAGGTTTTTAGAAATCGCTGCACCACTAAATTAAATACATGCGCTAGGCATGGTACGTGTGTGAGCTTGCCGAGCTCCAAAGCCGCCACCAAGTTACGCCCATTATCACACACAACCATGCCTGCTTGCAGGTTGAGTGGCGAGAGCCACTGCTCGGTCTGGTGACTAATCCCCTGCAACAGCTCTGAGGCCGTGTGCTGTTTGTCCCCAAGGCAGATCAGCTTCAGCACGGCCTGTTGACGCTTCCCCACTGCAGTGCTACACTGCTTCCAGCTACTGGCTGATGGGGGAGTGGCGGTGTGTGTAGAGAATTCGGAGGTGGAAACGGAGGAGGAGGAGCCAATAACGTAGGTGCTGGTGGAAACCCTGATGGAGGTAGGGCCCGCAATCCTCGGCGTGGGTAGCACCCGTGCCATCCCAGGGTCCGAGTCGCTCCCAGCCTCCACGACATTCACCCAGTGTGCCGTCAGGGAAATGTAGCGTCCCTGGCCACAAGCACTTGTCCATGTGTCAGTCGTTAAGTGGACCTTCCCAGTAACTGCGTTGGTCAGGGCACGGGTGATGTTACGGGACACATGGTGGTGTAATGCGGGGATGGCACACCGGGAAAAGTAGTGGCGGCTGGGGACCGCGTACCGAGGGACAGCTGCTGCCATCAGGCTGCGGAAGGACTCAGTGTCCACAAGCCTAAATGGCAGCATTTCGATGGCCAGTAATTTTGAAAGGTGTGAGGTTAGTGCTATGGCCTGTGGGTGGGTGGCTGGGTATTTTCTCTTGCGCTCAAATGCCTGGGGTAACGACATTTGGACGCTGTGCTGGGACAGGGAAGTGGATGTGGTCGCTGATGGTGCTTCAGATGCTACAGGTGCAGGGCGGGAGGTATGCGGGCCTGCGCCTTCGACAGGCGATTGGCCGGCACCGAAAACAGGGGAAGAGGAGGCAGTGGTGTGGCCTGCAGACACAGATGGGCGATCCAGGCGTTCCTCCCACTTACTACGGTGCTTGGATGCCATGTGTCGGATCATGCTGGTGGTGGTGAGGTTTCTAGTGTTCATGCCTCGGCTCATTCTGGTGTGGCACAGGTTGCAAACTACAAATCTTTTGTCGTCCGCACTTTCCTTAAAAAAACGCCATACCGCGGAACACCTACCCCTTGGCAAGGTAGATTTACGCAAGGGGGTGCTCCGTGGAACATTTGCGGGCCGGTTTGGTGCGGTCCGCCTTCTTTCTGTAGCCACACCACTGCCTCTTCCAGCCTGTTGCGGTGCTGCAGATGGCTCACCCTCAGGACTGCTGTCATCGCTCGGCTCTACACCTTCCCAGGTGGGGTCAGTCACCTCATCGTCCACCAAGTCCTCCTCCACTTCCTCACTCTGATCATCCTCCTCAAGTCTTGATCCCACCACATACTCGGTCATTGACAACTGTATAACATTCTCCTCAACAAGGTCTTGAGAAGGAAATAGTGGTTGATTTAATGGCAACTGTGTCTCATCATCATCATCACCATCCACTACTTCCTTTGACCTTAAATGCCGTTCACATCTGTCATCTTCTTGTGATTGGGTAGCCTCTAGAGGTTGTGAATCAGGGCACAAGATGTCATGTTCCTCTGCAAGCGTGCTTGGAGAGAGGGTCAAATGAAGGATTGGTGATGAGACGAGCTCATCACTATATCCCAGTGTGGGATCACTTCTTTGACCAGACCGTGTATGGTGGGAGGAAGGATGATCAGAGTGAGGATTATGTTGACCAGACTCTTGGCTACTGAGAGTGGACTTGGTGGAAGACAGGGTGGTGCTTAACCGACTGGAAGCAGTATCAGCTGTCATCCAACCGACCACCTGTTCGCACTGGTCGGACCTCGAGAGTGATGTCCTGCGACGCCCTGTGAAATCAGACATGAAGCTAGGTATGGTGGATGTCTTTCTTTCTTGTGCTCTGGCACCAGGCACAGTTTCTCCGCGTCCTGACCCGCGCCCTGAACTTTCAGGATCACGTCCACTTCCCCGTCCCTTTTTACCCGCCTTCTTCATCTTACACGATATATATGACTTTAATATATATGAGTTTGAAAACTTAACAGTATTTCTTACTATTCTGCAACTCTGCAGAGTACACAGAATAGGCTGCTAAACTGCGGTGACACACACTGAATGGAAAAAGTGACTTTAATATTTGAGTTTGAAAAATTAACAGTATTTCTTACTATTCTGCAACTCTGCAGAGTACACAGAATAGGCTGTTAAACGGCGTTGAAACACACTGAATGGAATATGTGACTTTAATATTTGAGTTTGAAAACTTAACAGTATTTCTTATAATTCTGGAACTGTACAGAGTACACAGAATAGGCTGTTAAACGGCGGTGAAAGACACTGAATGGAATATGTGACTTTAATATTTGAGTTTGAAAACTTAACAGTATTTCTTATAATTCTGGAACTGTACAGAGTACACAGAATAGGCTGTTAAACGGCGGTGAAAGACACTGAATGGAATATGTGACTTTAATATTTGAGTTTGAAAAATTAACAGTATTTCTTACTATTCTGCAACTCTGCAGAGTACACAGAATAGGCTGCTAAACGGCGGTGAAACACACTGAATGGAATATGTGACTTTAATATTTGAGTTTGAAAACTTAACAGTATTTCTTACTATTCTGCAACTGTTCAGAGTACACAGAATAGGCTGCTAAACTGCGGTGAAACACACTGAATGGAATATGTGACTTTAATATTTGAGTTTGAAAACTTAACAGTATTTCTTACTATTCTGCAACTCTGCAGAGTACACAGAATAGGCTGTTAAACGGCGTTGAAACACACTGAATGGAATATGTGACTTTAATATTTGAGTTTGAAAACTTAACAGTATTTCTTATAATTCTGGAACTGTACAGAGTACACAGAATAGGCTGTTAAACGGCGGTGAAAGACACTGAATGGAATATGTGACTTTAATATTTGAGTTTGAAAACTTAACAGTATTTCTTATAATTCTGGAACTGTACAGAGTACACAGAATAGGCTGTTAAACGGCGGTGAAAGACACTGAATGGAATATGTGACTTTAATATTTGAGTTTGAAAAATTAACAGTATTTCTTACTATTCTGCAACTCTGCAGAGTACACAGAATAGGCTGCTAAACGGCGGTGAAACACACTGAATGGAATATGTGACTTTAATATTTGAGTTTGAAAACTTAACAGTATTTCTTACTATTCTGCAACTGTTCAGAGTACACAGAATAGGCTGCTAAACTGCGGTGAAACACACTGAATGGAATATGTGACTTTAATATTTGAGTTTGAAAACTTAACAGTATTTCTTACTATTCTGCAACTCTGCAGAGTACACAGAATAGGCTGTTAAACGGCGTTGAAACACACTGAATGGAATATGTGACTTTAATATTTGAGTTTGAAAACTTAACAGTATTTCTTATAATTCTGGAACTGTACAGAGTACACAGAATAGGCTGTTAAACGGCGGTGAAAGACACTGAATGGAATATGTGACTTTAATATTTGAGTTTGAAAACTTAACAGTATTTCTTACTATTCTGCAACTCTGCAGAGTACACAGAATAGGCTGTTAAACGGCGTTGAAACACACTGAATGGAATATGTGACTTTAATATTTGAGTTTGAAAACTTAACAGTATTTCTTATAATTCTGGAACTGTACAGAGTACACAGAATAGGCTGTTAAACGGCGGTGAAAGACACTGAATGGAATATGTGACTTTAATATTTGAGTTTGAAAACTTAACAGTATTTCTTATAATTCTGGAACTGTACAGAGTACACAGAATAGGCTGTTAAACGGCGGTGAAAGACACTGAATGGAATATGTGACTTTAATATTAGAGTTTGAAAAATTAACAGTATTTCTTACTATTCTGCAACTCTGCAGAGTACACAGAATAGGCTGTTAAACGGCGTTGAAACACACTGAATGGAATATGTGACTTTAATATTTGAGTTTGAAAACTTAACAGTATTTCTTATAATTCTGGAACTGTACAGAGTACACAGAATAGGCTGTTAAACGGCGGTGAAAGACACTGAATGGAATATGTGACTTTAATATTTGAGTTTGAAAACTTAACAGTATTTCTTATAATTCTGCAACTGTACAGAGTACACAGAATAGGCTGTTAAACCGCGGTGAAAGACACTGAATGGAATATGTGACTTTGATATTTGAGTTTGAAAAATTAACAGTATTTCTTACTATTCTGCAACTCTGTAGAGTACACAGAATAGGCTGTTAAACGGCGTTGAAACACACTGAATGGAATATGTGACTTTAATATTTGAGTTTGAAAACTTAACAGTATTTCTTCCTATTCTGCAACTCTGCACAGTACACAGAATGTGCTGCTAAACTGCGGCGAAGCACACTGAATGGAATATGTGACTTTGATATTTGAGTTTGAAGACTTAACAGTATTTCTTCCTATTCTGCAACTCTGCACAGTACACAGAATGTGCTGCTACACTGCGGCGAAGCACACTGAATGGAATATGTGACTTTGATATTTTAGTTTGAAGACTTAACAGTATTTCTTCCTATTCTGCAACTCTGCACAGTACACAGAATGTGCTGCTAAACTGCGGCGAAGCACACTGAATGGAATATGTGACTTTGATATTTGAGTTTGAAGACTTAACAGTATTTCTTCCTATTCTGCAACTCTGCACAGTACACAGAATGTGCTGCTACACTGCGGCGAAGCACACTGAATGGAATATGTGACTTTGATATTTTAGTTTGAAGACTTAACAGTATTTCTTCCTATTCTGCAACTCTGCACAGTACACAGAATGTGCTGCTAAACTGCGGCGAAGCACACTGAATGGAATATGTGACTTTGATATTTGAGTTTGAAGACTTAACAGTATTTCTTCCTATTCTGCAACTCTGCACAGTACACAGAATGTGCTGCTAAACTGCGGCGAAGCACACTGAATGGAATATGTGACTTTGATATTTTAGTTTGAAGACTTAACAGTATTTCTTCCTATTCTGCAACTCTGCACAGTACTCAGAATGTGCTGCTAAACTGCGGCGACGCACACTGAATGGAATACGTGACTTTGATATTTTAGTTTGAAGACTTAACAGAATGTGCTCTAATCTGCAACTTTGCACACTAAACAGAATGTGCTCTAATCTGCAACTTTGCACACTAAACAGAATGTGCTCTAATCTGCAACTTTGCACACTAAACAGAATGTGCTCTAATCTGCAACTGTGCACACTAAACAGAATGTGCTCTAATCTGCAACTTTGCACACTAAACAGAATATATATATTTTTTTTTTTTTTTTTTTGTTTTTTTCCCCCCACACCAAATAACCTGCTGCCCCCACACACAGTAGTCCTAAAAAGGACTTTTGGTTCTTTTTTTTTCACAATTTTTGTTTTTTTCCTCCCTACACTGCCTTTCCCTTCCTATCCTCAGCTCTCCCTGGCTCAGACTGAGCCGAACTCGCTGGTCAGGTGCTATACAGCACCTGACCACGGGTTCTGGCCAGCCAATCAGTGTAATGCCAGCAGCCAACATGGCTGCTGGCATTACACCGATGTCAGAGCCTCCCTGCACGTTTATTGGCTGCGCAGCAGCCGCAAAACGTGCGGGGAGGAGACCCGAACATGGCGGGCGAGCACATGCGGTACTCGTACGAGTACCGCCATGTGCCGAGCAGAGCGATGCTCGAGCCGATCCGAGCATCGGCCGAGCATGCTCGCTCAACACTACCTACTACCCCACCCCCACCAACTCCACAAGTGATGGTGTTAAAGCAATCAAGTTACACAGTTCTTCTACTATGCACTGCCATCCCACACTTACTAAGTTCTCATAATCAAGTGAACTACCACAAAAATAGTGCAGAAGTATGCCTATGGAATAGTAAACTTGCCAAAATGTTGACGGTTGACATTCTGCCCTTTTCTTTTCTTTGAAACAGAGGCTTTAAAGAACTGATGTCATGTGTTGCATCCTGCTGGAATAACAAAATCATTTATTTTTCAAAGCTGGTTGTTCCAATGTTAAATAAGCAGGAAGTTAGTGTTGTGGGCAAAGGATAAAGGTACACAGCCTGCTAACACCCTTTTCAAGGCATATGATGCTGTTGGACTTACTAGTTATACTTTTATCTATTTAATTCTCCACTTCAGCTCTCAGAAGAAGTAATATTGTGGTGGGAAATGTTGCATAGAAACATAAGCAAATACTTTATTGGCAGTGGTGAAAAGAAGAAACTGTTATGTATTGTCTATGAGTAAAAACTTCTGTGAAAAAAAGCGAAAATCTTTTTGGCAAAATGTCATGAAAGACATTGTTCTAACTTTTCACCCACCACTAGTGGTAATGGAAGATGAAATGGATACATTTGAAAGAATATTAAATACACTTCTAGCTGAAAGTAGCATACAGGGTTATAGTGTGTATTAATAGGTTAAACAGTCTGTCTACCAGAACTTCCTAACAACCAATTTGGAGTTGGAAGGATTATATAATTCTCATTTTCTGGGTAATACTGAAGAAAAGGTTGAACTTGATGGACTTGTATCTTTTTTCAGCCTATTTTACTATGTCACTATGTATTTGCTTGAGATAAAGTTCAGTTTGCTTTAACTGGGTTGATTAATAAAATGTTCTAGAATATATGTCACTGTGCGATGGATCACTCATAATAGAAGCAAAAGGATTTATTCAAGCTAACGCACACTGTACATGTGACATGTACTATAAGTATTTGTTATTATTCAAATACTATATGTGTTGTGTGTTAAATTAAATAAGATCTTTAAAAGGAAAATCGTCTTTGTAAAAAATCATTTTTAATAAATATTTATAGACAATGTTTCAAAAGAATATTTTTGTATGTAGCCATTTCATTATTCTAGATAATTTAATTTGATATTACTCATTTATTCAATTAAGTATCTGATGTGGTTTAATGAATGTTTTGATACCTGTTATAATTATTTCTATTTTCATTGTATTGAAACCCATTGTTTGATTTGATGTGGATCTACTGAAAACACTTCATGCTGAAAAATAATTGAGCAGTATTATATTTTTTCAACAATTTCTAGTTTGATGTTTTAGGAAAAAACAGATTTACAAAGCAATACATTGCTCATCCTATCTGGCATCCAAAGGGTTAATACAGATGATAAAACTGTTAGCCTCTTTATATATGGTATAGTTGTCTATTAACATGCCTAATTTACAGCTAGATTACAGTAGAGCATTACACAAGAGCTGAGTTTGCCTCTTGATGAGGCTATTTTCTATTCTGGAGTATAGGGTGATTTCTCTTTTTCTTTTTTATTACATGGCCAGGAACTTCAGGAATTTGTCTCCTAAATAAGCTTTGTTTCTCCACAGAAATGTTGGCAAATAATTTATTATAGGCCATTGGGGATAGCTGAAAAATGCTTCAAAACGGCCCCCAAAAACAGGCTCCAAATGTCTTTGAACATACAAATTCAGCATTTAAATTGGAAATGTCAATAGTATCAGTATTAGCAATTTGTATGTTGATGTGTGTGTGTGATTAATAGCTAAATAAATAAAATGTTGGGAACCATATGGAGATGCTGACAATAAAAAAAATAATATATAATATCACCATAGCCTCTATTGTACCTTAAACATATGTAAATCTGAAATAAAATAATATGATCTTTACTCAGATTTTAAATCATACAGTACAGAGGTAATACCATTGACACAGTACTGCATCATTATAACTTTGATATTGACAATTTTCTCTTACGCATGTGCTTTATTTTTCCCATTGAAAATTATCCGTTATGGGACCACTAGGTGAAAAAATGTCTGACAAAGTCCTATTTGACTACAATGTAATCACTTGATAAGACCACTTACAATGGCATTCTATAAGTGATATTTCAGTGCTCTTTGATCCAGTGAGATCTTGAAGTTTCTGTATTAGTACAATATAAAGCGCAAAATAAAAATAAAAAAATCAAGAAAAAACTCCGGATTTTCCATTTGGCTCTAATATAATTTAGACCTTAGTTAAATGCTATAATATTCTATCTGAAAATGACCATTTTACTGCTGAGGCAGATATTGATGCTGATGTAGTAAGAAAAACAGAGGGAGATGTGTTAGCATTCAGCTGTGATGATCTGACAGACTACGTCCAATGTAAGCTGCCTGATTAGACTCTGTTAAGTAGATTTTCCATTAAAAAAGTGTCAGATTTCTATTTGATATAATGCTATGACTAAAACACAACAGACCACACAGAGTATAGTGCAAGGTAGGCCTCAGCGGGCCAGATGCTTGAGGGCGATTACTAGGATTAGAGACTGACTGGCAGTGGCTACTCTCTGGGATGCCTTGCTGTGGCATAGGCTGAGTTAGAGATGTTGGCTGCAAGGCCAGATTAGTGCTGACTGTCAGCACCCTGGATGGCAACCCAGTGAACAGCAGCTACCCACAGAGATCAAGGAGGATAACAGAGAAGGCAACCCACCGGCAGTATTAGTCATAGGTTAGAAGACAGATAACAGGACAGTTGAAGTCCGACTGGTGGTCGATCTTTGACTGGTGGTCCGAGGAGTTTGATGTTTGACTGGTTGCCAAGGTGGTTGATACTTGACTGGAGGTCAAGGTTGTTGATATTAAACTGAGGATGCAAGTGATAAAAACCCACCAGGGTTGAGACAGATGGGAAGTCAGACAAACTATGTCTGGAACGGGTACACAAGGCAGTACCAAGCAGTAAACGAAGAATGGTAAACAACAGAACCAGGGTCAGAAACCAGTCTGGCAAAGAAGTACACAGGAGGCAGACAGATGCAAAGTTGAGAAACAGAGCCAAAGTTGGTAGCATGAAATCTGAGAACATGGAGCCAAGTCAAAGAGCAGGGGGGAAATCAAATGAGAAGCTGGGTCAATACACAATCAGATCACACAGGAACTAGACAGGAACTATGGGTCACAAACTGGAACTCTTTGATTGCTCATCTGCCCAAAAGTTCTTGCTCTATGAAGACTCAGAGTAAACACAAGGCAAGGCAGAAAAACAGGATCTGGATAACAGAAGGAAAACAGGAGAAAAACAGACAAGGAATACAAAAACCAATGAAAAAGGGCAGATTGTGACATCAATGTAGTGGCGAAGTATGTCTGGCATGTGTGGAGATCGCTTCACCAAGCCCATGGAGAATATAACATATTGTGTCATATGCACTTAAAATTATCTATGAAAGGTAGGGGTTGAAACTTTAAATCATTACCATATAAACTTGATGTAATGCTGGTGATGTGTTAGGAACTGGACCTAAATGGGGACTGAGACTAAAGATAGGTGAAAAAGCTGATATTTTTTCTTACAGGAAATTTTGTGAAAATAACAATTTTCTACTTTTTACACAAAACTTTCCAAACATTGAAAATCACAAAAATTCCTGTCTTTTGTCTCACACCAAAAATGTTTCCAGAAGAGCTTCACCGTTTTTCACCTGAGCCCAAGAATTTATGTTGCTGTATAAACTATAGTGTGTGGTTCTATGGCTAACAGTGTAGTGGAACAATGCTGAGAGTCCTGGGGTTAATTTGTGTGTTTCTCTGGCTACCTGTGTTGTGGGACAAGGCAGAGGGGTCAGTATATGTGGTTCCATGACTACCGCCGGACAAGGCTGGAAGGTTAGGCAACAGGAGGACCTCCAGCTGTTTCCAGACTATAATTCCCATCATTTCCTGCCAAGTAAAGGCTGGTGGAGAATGATGGGAATTGTAGTCTGGCAGCAGCTAGAGTGCCTCCTATTAGCCTGTCATGCTCCAAGCTATCATGTGGCAAGGCTGGAGGTCAGTAAGTGTGGTTATATGGCTACCAGTGCTGTGATACAAGGATGGGTGGTAAATATGTCTGATTATATGGCTACCAATGCAGTGGGACAAGGCTGGAGGTCATTAGGTGTGGTTATATGGTTACCACTGGAGAGGGACAAGGCTGTGGGTGTGTGTTTACATGGCTACCAGTGCAGTGTGACAATGCTGGTGGGTCAGTATGTGTTTTTTTTTGCTACCATGGGACCAGATTGGAGCGGGCAGTATGTGGGGTTCTATAACCACCAGTGCAGGGGGGGGGTCAGGAAGGAAAAAAGTGAAACAACATTTCTCAGGAATTCCTACCAACTGTGAACGTGCTGTTTTTTGCACTTTCCTCTTTTGGGGTGAAACATTTCCCCCATCCCTAACTGAGACTGACAGTGACAGATACTAGACAGGGACATACACGATTCATTATTTTGAGACAAGAAAGAAATCACTCCACACAGAACAGTTCTGTTGTGATCTTTACAGAAAAAAAAATCAATGATAGTTTCATTAGGCCCAGCCAAGATGCATGGATCTGATAGTAATGTGGTACTCCAAAAACTGACTGAGGCCATGGTCAGGGGAGGGCTGGCCTGGGGGGCAACTGCCCCCTGGCTGGTCATATGTCTGGGCTGGTAGGCCACTGCACCTCACTAAATCTCCCGACTGCTGCAGTAAATTGAGCTACACTAGTGATACCACAGACCTTACAATTGAAATGGAGCTACATAAATTATACCACAGAGGTACAATCCAAATGGCGCTAAACTCGTAACATAAACCATTTCCCTTGTAAGCTCTATAGCATCACTAGGTAAGCTTTACTTAAATTGTAAGCTTTGTAGTAACTCACTAGTGTAGCCCCATTTCAACTGTAAGCTATGTGGTATCACTTGACTTAAGTCACAACATTAATGCCAATTTTAAAATTAACAAAAGGGAGAGGGATGGAACAGTGGGCTTGAACGATAATAGAAATAGGCCACTTGAATGTATTTGCCCCCCTTGGCCACAAGTTGCCAGCCCTCCCCTGTCCATGGTTGCTACAGCTTGGGCAATAAATAATGATGACCCCCCACTTGAAGCACCACAAGCAACAGGAAAAGTGAAACAAATTTCCTGCATAACGTTTTGCAAAAAAAATGTTTTTCTATTTTTTCTCGAAAGTTTTTTCCTTTTCTCCTATGCAAAATTTTCCTCCTTTCTGCCTATTTCAGTAAATTTTTCTGCTATTGTAAAACATTTTCACCTATTCAACACATGTAGCAGCCAACAAACTGTAATAATGTAGCAGCTGTCAGGCTGAGGAGGAATCAGGATGCAGCTAGCGGATTGTAAAACCAAGAGAAAAGAATTTCCGATGGGCTGATCCAAAGGAACAAATGAAGAAACAGACTGTGAAGGAGAGCAGTCAGTTAACTCACTGCCTAAGCAGAGCAGCTCTCTAGCTGACACAGTATTGTTGCCGATGAGCTTTTTAGGGCCTACGCTGACTGCCAAAGAGACACTCCACTAGAAGCATGGGTGTCTAGGTAAGAGGTCAAAAGTGGACCAGAGACAGACTCAGAGGCAGCTGTAGGAGGGAAGCTGTAAAGAAAGAGACACCTCCGGCAACCAGGATCAGAGCATAACAAAAGAATTCAGGAGGCAGACCTGGTCAGATACGGGGGAACACTGGAGCGCAGTAGCAAAGGAGACACCAAGAGAGAAGTCAGGGGCAGAGAGTCCAAGAGTCAGTATTGTGAGGTACCACGGAATGTCCAGAAGACTGGTCCAGTAACAAGCAGGTTTGAGGACAGGGTGCAAAGGCAGGAACATCCAAAACACAGCTATAAGAACAGGCTTCAGTGAAAGGAGGCATGACACCTATATGCCCCCAGCAGCAAATGATGATCCGGAAGGTATCTAGACAACCAAGTAAGGAGTGGTAACATATCTGACAACTCCTCAGAAGAAGGGAATCTGGCAGCAGTAGCAGCAGGTACAGATGGCTAATGTGTACCACTGTTAATACTACTAACCAGTTCTAACTTTTTTCAATGTACTTCCCCAGATGCACAGTGCCAGGGGAATGGGAATCATTGGGTATGTAGGCTCTGTTTATTGCTTGAGTTACTGACTTCCTCCTCCACCTCTGTATAAACAACATCCTCAATATAAGGGTCCAACACTTTCTACTGCTGGTCATAGTGCTATCCAGCACTTAAACCATTTTTTTTGTAATTTTAACTTTTATTTGTAGGTCTGTTTTCTTTCTGACTGCATGGTGGGAAATTCTGGATTTCTATAGTATGGAGGCAGTAGGTTTCTCTATCATTGTAAAATATAGGCAGTAAATGGAACTGCTCTCAATTGGAATGCTGTTGAGTTACAGTGAGGGAAAAATTTATTTGATCCCTTGCTGATTTTGTACGTTTGCCCACTGACAAAGAAATGATCAGTCTATAATTTTAATGGTAGGTTTATTTGAACAGTGAGAGACAGAATAACAACAAAAAATCCTGATTAACGCATTTCAAATAAGTTATAAATTGATTTGCATTTTACTGAGTGTAATAAGTATTTGACCCCTTTGCAAAACATGACTTAGTACTTGGTGGAAAAACCCTTGTTGGCAATCACAGAGGTCAGACGTTTCTTGTAGTTGGCCACCAGGTTTGCACACATCTCAGGAGGGATTTTGCAGATCCTCTCCAAGTCATTAAGATTTTGAGGCTGACATTTGGCAACTCAAACCTTCACCTCCCTCCACAGATTTTCTATGGGATTAAGGTCTGGAGATTAGCTAGGCCTCTCCAGGACCTTAATGTGCTTCTTCTTGAGCCACTCCTTTGTTGCCTTGGTCGTGTGTTTTGGGTCATTGTCATGCTGGAATACCCATCCACAACCAATTTTCAATGCCCTGGCTGAGGGAAGGAGGTTCTCACCCAAGATTTGATGGTACATGGCCCCGTCCATCATCCCTTTGATGCGGTGAAGTTGTCCTGTCCCCTTAGCAGAAAAACACCCCCAAAGCATAATGTTTCCACCTCCATGTTTGACAGTGGGGATGGTGTTCTTGGGGTCATAGGCAGCATTCCTCCTCCTCCAAACACGACGAGTTGAATCGATGACAAAGAGCTCGATTTTGGTCGCATCTGACCACAACACTTTCACCCAGTTCCCCTCTGAATCATTCAGATGTTCATTGGCAAACTTCAGACGGGCCTGTACATGTGCTTTCTTGAGCAGGTGGACCTTGCGGGCGCTGCTGGATTTTTGTCCTTCACGGTGTAGTGTGTTACCAATTGTTTTCTTGGTGACTATGGTCCCAGCTGCCTTGAGATCATTGACAAGATCCTCCCATGTAGTTCTGGGCTGATTCCTCACTGTTCTCATGATAACTGAAACCCAACAAGGTGAGATCTTGCATGGAGCCCCAGGCCGAGGGAGATTGACAGTTATTTTATGTTTCTTCTATTTACAAAAAATTGCACCAACTGTTGTCACCTTCTCACCAAGCTGCTTGGCGATGGGCTTGTAGCCCATTCCAGCCTTGTGTAGATCTACAATCTTGTCCCTGATGCCTTTGGACAGCTCTTTGGTCTTGGCCATGGTGGAGAGTTTGGAATCTGATTGATTGCTTCTGTGGACAGGTGTCTTTTACACAGGTAACAGGCTGAGATTAGAAGCACTCCCTTTAAGAGAGTGATCCTAATCTCAGCTTGTTACCTGTATAAAAGACACCTGGGAGCCAGAAATCTTGCTGATTGATAGGGGGTCAAATTCTTATTTCACTCCGTAAAATGCAAATCAATTTATAACTTTTTTGAAATGCGTTTTTCAGGATTTTTTTGTTGAAATTCTGTCTCTCACTGTTCAAATAAACCTACCATTAAAATTATAGACTGATCATTTCTTTGTCAGTGGGCAAATGTACAAAATCGGCAGGGGATCAAATAATTTTTCCCTCACTGTAGCAAAACAGCTGCAAATCTATGTGTTTCTCTATGCACCAACCACTTTATTAATTGCTTTACAAAGAGGGTAATATGTTCTTTTTTATCTCTGTCTTTAATAAATGTAAGAAAAACATCAGTAAACCACACTAAGGAGTTTTGGAACAATTGAACAATATTCTTTGCGTGGAAGATACAGAACAGTAAAAAATTTACAAGCGTCATTAGACACTTTGTCAGTTGCCATGGAGCCACAGTACATTGTTTAAAAGCCTTTGGAATTGACAAGATTAATACTGAAATTAGAGTTTTTAACATGAATAACCACCTTTTACAGCTTCAGACCAGATGGAGCTTTCATCTTTAGACAGCAACACATAATGGGTTAAATGAAGAGGTAAATTAAACTGGATTTATTGGTTAAATATTGTATTAGTCTAATGATAATCAAAAGTAGCCTGCCTCTTAAAGGGATAGTAATGTTTCATAATAAAAGCAGCTCAAATTAATCTTCATAGTATTTGAGTCTTGGAGAATGTTGTTTCAATTCTGTCATAGTTGTAGTTCAAGAGTAATTGAATGATAAAGTATTCTCCTCTCACCCCTTCTACTGATGTAACACTGCTCAGCTTAGAGCAGCAGGCAGTGTCCAGGTAGATTGCAGAGAAGGACAATCTTCAATTAAGATAAGGGAAAAAGCTGAAAAACCTGTGAAGAGGGGCAGGGTTTACATTGTTCTCACAGTAAAAATATTGACCCTTGATGTGAGCTGTCTGGTCTATGGATTGGATTCCACATCCGAGGAGTGGGGAAACATTATCATTCATTTACTCTTGAACTACAACGCTCACAGTAATGAAATAACCCTGTCTATGGCTCAAATACTATGAAGATTAATTGGAGCTGCTGTTTTTGTGAAACATTACAATCACTTTAATTCTCAGAGTGTATTATCTGATGGGTCTCTTGTGAACAGTTAAATTATACTTGTGGCCAGTGCTTACAGCTGACTGACAGTGCTGAGGTGATGTATGGAGTAGAGGGTTGCCACCCCTGGGCCTACCGTGGGCCTAGGGCCAGGACAACATGGTTAAGAGGCAAAAAAAAAAAAAAGAACCAATATATGTTTATTACTGGGTACCTTCGCTATTTGCGAGTGATACAAGTGCAGTTTGAATTTCTTTTCTTGGATCGGGGATATATCTCGCGTAACATGAGGAACACCACCGGCCTAAATTTTGAATGATGTGGGCTGGCACACCGTTATTAGATGCTGCTGATGTGGCGCCTATCCTGAATGAGTGGCTGGTGTAGGCATCTGGAATAAGACCTAAACAACTGATAATGATGCGTAAATATCTGCTGAAGTTGATGGTTGAAAGTGGACCGTCATGGAGGGGAAGTAGAGGGCTATCAGCGGAGTGTGATGAAATTGATAGAGAAAGTGCTTGTAGGGCTAACACGGGGCACCATCTGTCTATGGTGGGATAGAAAGGTATGTCTATACCCTTCTGCAATTGGTCGGTCATTGAAGGGAAGGTGCAGAATACAATGGTTTGGAAGAACTGCCAGGAGATTTTTTGTTAGGAAGTTTGAGGTGCCGTTTTTGGTTGTAAATTCGTCTGGCCTTAGGAAACTGAAGAAAGCCAGATTGATTGCTGCCAGGAGCGTAGTGTTAGTGCGATGATTGAACAGATTAGATTTAAGGAAATAGTAAGTTCTTTTGAATATGGAGCCAGAGATGGGCAGCAGATGCGAGACTGATAGGAGTAACGCTTGATGATCCCTTTGAAGAAGGTTTTAATTCTGTAATCAGCGGATATGGAAGGAAGTTGCAGATATTGTATTGCTAGGTGATGTTGAATACCTGCGATAGAAAGTTTGATGGTAGATGGGCTTAGTCGGAGATTATCGTGACAATGTGTGGCGAAAGCAAATATGTAGTCTATGGTAGGGGGAACTGGGACATGATATTCCAGGCTAGTGATGAGATGATTTATTCCAGGATGAGGCCTTTGAAGGCTGGTACTGGATTGGGGGACTAGTTGGCTGTGGGGTGGAGGTGGAAGAAAGCCTGCAGATTGAAACAGCAAAGGGAGTCAGCTTCAGAATTATGTTGGCCTGGAATAAAATGACTATGGATGAAGAATTTATGATGGAAAACTAACCAGGTGAGTTTCCTTAAGAAATTCATAATGAGAGAGGAAGATGATCTGCCTTTCTTAAGGATTTGGGAGGTAGCCATATTGTCCGTGTGGAAAGTGACAGCTTGACCGGACCAACTGCTACCTCATACTGCTGCTGCTACCATTATGGGTATATCTCAATCAAAGGTGAGCTGTCCAGAAATTCAAGTATGGAGTGAATCTCAGGAGGCCAGGATTCCGAGAATCACTCATCACCACATATGCCCACAAAACCCTGGCCTGCTGCCCCTTCTGTGTAAAAAAACGGCAAGGTGTTGGAAGGAGAAGGAGGGAACATGGCATGGCCATTCCTTGGAGAGAGAAAATTCTCCCACATGATAAGGTCGCAACGGGATGGTAGATCTAATTTGATATGCTGATCGGTGTCAGATGTGTGAGATAGTGCGGAAATGAGGTGTGAAGTGAAAGGACGACCTTGAGGGATGATACGTGATGCAAAGGAGAAATGTCCTAATAGTGACTGAAGTTGAGTCCTAGATAAACATGGTGAAGCGAAAGCTTGACCGATGATGTCTTTGATACGTTCGATTTTCTCTGTTGGTAAACTAGACGTCAAAGTGTGTGAATTGAGAGTGATGCCTAGGAATTCGATGGATGTGGTGGGTGGGACCAATCGTCTTTGCGTAGGCTACCAGGATATCTAAGTTTTGAAAAAGGATGAGGCGTTTGTGTAGCCTGGATGGTGGATCTTGGTGTGGTTAGATGAGTAAGAAGTCATCCAAGTAGTGAATGATGCCTGGACATTTACAGTGGTTGTATAACAGCCAGACCAGTATTTGCACAAAAGTATCAAAAATCTTGGGGCTACTCTTACCGCCAAAAGAGAGCCTGGTAGAAAAGTAGTACTGGCCTGCCCATTTAAAACCCTGTAAATGCCACAGGGAGGAGTGCACTGGTAGTAATTTGAAGGCATCGGAGATGTCTGTTTTGGACATCCAGCAATCTCTACCCATGAGTGAAATGAGCCTGACAGCATCATCAATGCTAGTGTATTTGAGGGAATGTTCGGAGGAGGGGATGAGGGAGTTGTAGCTGGCCTTAAATGAAGAGTGTGGAGCTGAAAAGTCGATGATTAAATGTTTCTTTTTGGAGATTTTTTTGGTGGCTATACCTAGGGGGTTCATGTGCCAGATGGAGAAAGGTGGAGAGGGGAATGGGCCCAGAAGAAAAGCTTTACTAAACTCTGAGATGATCAATGAGGAGACTACGTCAGGTTTGTTGCTGGTGGATTGGAGATTAGGCCACTCTAATGATTCAGCGGGGCATGCAATGATGCCTGTATGGAACCCTTCAGACAAGTCATTAAGAATATAGTCAGTGATCTGTGGATCTGGATGGGAGGAAAGAAGAGATTTGAGAACACTTATTTTAACAGGGCCTAGTCATTTATTTTTGAAGCTTAAGCGAGGACAGATGTTATGTGAATGAGAGAGTCAGCATATGATGCAAATGTGAAGCATGCAGCAATTGCTGAAGAAACAACCTTTGTAGTTAAAGTTATTACATATA
The DNA here is from genome assembly GCA_037306005.1 of Rhinophrynus dorsalis. Taxonomy (NCBI): domain Eukaryota; kingdom Metazoa; phylum Chordata; class Amphibia; order Anura; family Rhinophrynidae; genus Rhinophrynus; species Rhinophrynus dorsalis. Next base: position 325,167,286 of record CM074720.1, on the reverse strand, counting down.
GGGGAATTGCAGTGATAATAGATAGGCCGCCCCATCTTGTCTCTATCTGGGGGAGTAGAGGGAATAAATTGGCTGGCAGAAGTGGATGGCTGGTTAGGTGGTTGAGGTTTGCTGAATGACTGAGTGTCAGTGATATTGGGGCACAGATTACTAGAATGGTTGGCTGATTTGCAAATGGCGCAGGTAATGCTTTTAAGCCCGGCGAAGTGCCTACAAAACAATTCATGGTCTAGGATGCTCCAGTCCACGATGTAATTAAACTGAATACGGGCAGTAGCAGCTTTGGCCGGAAAAGATTTATAGTACTCAAAGAATGAGTAACCCCCGTACTTGGTCTCTAGGTCCACTATAGTATACAAGTATTGATCGAGCTCCTGACACCTGTGAGGATAAGCGGAGCACAGAATGTCACAGTAAAAGCTGAAAGCGAGCACAAACGCGGGTGTCTTTGGATTTAAGCCTGACTGAGACATCTCTGCAGCTGACAGTTCTGTTCTCTGCCAGATACTGCGAGGTAATCAGGATTGAAACCAAATTAACATCTTCGTCTCAATGATGTTGCAATGAAGGTGTTGGGGGATCATGTGGGCTGGGGTGACCCTGGGGGAAGGGCCTGCTGAAATGCTAGTGGTGGTATTACCTTCAGGAGATGAAGTTATGCCTCTGGCACTGATGACTGTTTTGACAGCCACCATTCTCCCCTGCATATCTGCCATGGATGAGCTAAGATCAGTGAGGAGGTGAGTGATATGCTCCAGTTGTGGGTGCAGGCTGTCTGAGTGCGAGGATGCTGGAGATGAGGGGGGTGGCAGAGGCGAGGGGTGTAAGAGGTGGGGTTGGGTGGAAACAGTAAACGAAACAGTTCGGCTTTCCTGGACGAGGAGGAGTGTAGGATGTTTCTCCTGGCCAATTCTTTGAGTAGATTCGGAATGGTCCAGTCCTTGAGGTTGGGACCTCATTGGTGGGGGGTAGTGGGCTTGTTGATCAGCGTCCACCATCCTGAGAAGATGAGAAAGTCTATGAAGGAATGAAAGTTAACTGAATAACAGGTGGAGGGTAAGATAGGGATTGAGGTGTGACCAGGTGGTGTGGTGTTGGAAGGGGAGTGTGACGACTTACCATGATTGAGTGGGGTCAAGTGCTGCCAGTAATCTGAATGTGCCTTCGGCCTCTGAGAAGAGGTAAGGGAATTCCCTCGGACTCCACAAAGAGGTAGTGAAGATACCTTCGGCCTCTGCGTAGAGGTAGGGGAAAATACCTTCGGCCTCTGTGAAGAGGTAAGGAAAACATCTACGGCCTCTGCGAAGAGGTGAGTAAAACTTACTTTGGCCTCTGCGAAGAGGTAAGTAAGTATCCCTGGCCCCCACAAGGAGGTAACTAAATGCCTTTGACCTCTGTGATGAGGTAAGGAAAACCCTTGGCCTTTGGGAACAGGTAAGGATGCCCTAAAACCTTTGGCCTCTGTGAAGAGGTAAGTATGAGTACAGACCTCACCTTCAGGGTATGGGTTGCCAGTGACCTTCAAACTAATGGTCTGAGCGAGAACCAGAGGGGGCGAAGTGCCTGAGCCTCTACGGGGAGGTAATATGTGAAACTTCCCTCCCATACCTGGGGAGAAGTGGCTTAGTAAGGCTAAGGCCTCTGCGAAGAGGTGGAGATGCGAACAACCTTCAGCCTCATTGAAGAGGTAAGGTGGTTAGTGAGAGGAGTGATAATACTGTAGTGCGGTAGGGAAACTGTGGGACCCATGAGTATAAGTATCTGACATCATGAGCGGGAACATGATTAGTGGGGGAATGTGAACTGCCTGTGAACCTTTGATAAGTGTTGCGTGAGTATGTGGATGTATACATATGAGAAGTGGGTGTGGAATGTGAGAGTGATGAATGGTTAAGGAGGGATGTGGGGGGGTGAGTGGTGAGGGGTAAGAGAACAGGCTGGTATACCTACCTGGTGTGGGTATTAAATGGTATGCTATGGAAGAGAATAATACATGAGATTAGAAACGATAAGTAGGAGCATATAGAAGGAAAAGAAAACTGGAATACCTTACGGAAGAACAGATCTGATGTGGATGAGGTGACCACCTGGAACTGTAGTGGAAGTGACTGGAGGTCAATGCTGACTATGCTAATGGATGCTATGAAGTTAAAAGGTATAAGATAAGTGAGGTACTACTTGAATGAAGGAGGGTACGTATGAAAAGAATAGAAGCTGGGATACCTGTAATATAGTGAGAGCCTGTAAATAAACCAATGTGAGGACTAATGTTGAGGACTAATGTTGAGGTAAGGAAAAAAAATGATATGAAAAGAATGGAACCTACCTGTGACAGGTGTCGATAGACCTGAGTGCTGAAAAGTAAGATGGCAAAGCTGAGGAGAGAAGAATAGTGGTTGTATAAATAAAGATTTGGATTTTTTTTTTGAGGAATTCCTGAAGGACTGGATGGAGAGAAGTAAGGATGGGAGGATAGACTATGGCTAATCCTGAAGACTGTCCGATCTGTGTTGTGAGCAACCGTTGTGAGAAGAAAGCTATGTGTGGATGGAACTTGCTGACAGGAGGTGAGTCAGGTGAGTGGAGGATCGTAGACCGAGTTGACTAAACAGCCGTGGTAAGTGCTGCGGGAGATGACTAGATAACAAAGGATTTGTGATAAGGCTGCCGTTCATAATGTAGTGGAGTCCGCTGAAAGGCGGACTAGCTCAAGGTGTTGACAGCCGCTGTGCAGTGGTGGGGGGAAGACGAGTGAAATGGCCGCTTCAGAGCGTGGCATGGTTGGATAGGAATAGAATGGAGTAGCGGGTAGGAGACACGGTGAGAAAGGAAACGGATGGTCAAGTGGAGAGCGGGAAGTGTTAGCGAAAAGCACTGATGTCAGAGGGAGATAGAGTAGTGAAAAGTGTGACTGTTTGTGGTGACCTGAATCCTAAGAGAGCTGATGGGAAATGTTTAATGAAGTGAATAGAATTAGGAGTGTGGTATTGCGAGACAAAAGGACAAAGTGCTGAATGGTGAGAGAGGGAGGAGGTATAACCAGGGCGGGGGTCGTGGGGAAAGCCGAATGCGTGCGTGGGAACATGAAAAGGGCAGAATACCGCGGATAATGAGGTGATGGGATTAGGTACTTACACAGGCGTGATGGACCAGAACCTGAAGTAAACGAGTGAGACTGACGTGTCTGGGGCTCAACCCGAATTGAGCTCCAGTGGGAAGGCCTGCAGCCTGTATTTAAGGGCTTGCAGCCCCTCCCATAAATACAGGTATACAACCTTATACTTGAATCAATTACTTAAAATTAATATTTTTCTATCTTTTTTAGCTCTTCTTTGATCCCTCTCATTGCCTGTGTAATGTAGCAACATAGCTGATAACGCAAAAAAAAACAAACAAACATACATGCATCAGTCAAGTTCACCCTTTGCCATACCACCCTTGTTGATCCACAGATAGGGATGCAAGATTTTCTGCCACAATATTACTTCTGAGGGCTGAAAAGGAGAAATAAATAGCTGAAAGTGAAAGTTGTGAGTCCTACAGCAACATATAGCTTGAAAAAATAATTATCGGTCTGAGTGCCTCTGTCCTTTGCCCACAACACAAACTTCCTGCTTAAGTAACATTGGCACAAACATCCTTGAAAGATAACTGCAGCTTGGCATATGACAGCAGGGCGCAACACATGATATCAGATCTTTAAAGCCTCTGTTTTCAATAGAAGAATAGGGCAGCATGTCAACTGCCAACATTTTGGCAAGTTTATTATTCAATAGTTGTACTTTTGCATTATTTTTGTGCAAGTTTTGACTTCTTTCTAAGAACTTAGTAAGTACAGCACATAGTGGAAGAACTGTGTAGCCTTAATGTTTTAACAACATGACTTGTGGAGGTGGTAGGGATGGTGGAGGTATGTGTAGAAACTCTTGTCATCTCCCAAAACAAGCTCAGAGTCATACTCCTCTGAAGCAGGAGCAGAACATTTTGGTACACTCTCTGACACATCAACCTCTCTTCTATTATTTACCCCAGCCCAGAACCCAGAAAATGTTTAGAAGTACTTCTGTTGCCTTAGTTTACCCATTTTCTTACTGTCAGATCCTCAATCCTTATTTGATCCTTAGTCTTTTCTTATGCTCACAACAGCCTTTTGCCTATCCCAGGCATGCTTAAATTCCCTCGCTTCATTAACTTCTACCACTTCTGTTGGTAGGCTGTTCAACTTTACTACCACCCTCTCAGTGTAGTAAAAGTATCTTATATTACATCTAAGCCGCTGTCTCTCTCGTTTTAGACTATGACCTTTTGTCCTAACATTCCTACTACTTTGAGATTCACTATTTGCAGGGAAGAGAGATGGGAAAAGATGAAAAATGGGTCAGGAGGGTGGAGGGGACAGGAGAACAGTATCCAGAAAGGAAACAGGTTGGGACCCTTTTTTCAGTTAGTGGTCGAAGGGAGAGTAGAGGTTACAAAGGCTAAACATGGTCCCCAGGTGTCTTTCGAAATTTACCAGGTCCCTTCTCTTCAATAAAACCAGCTTCTCTAGACTTATTATTTTACTTACTCTGACCAGCCAGTCAGAGAAACAAGGAGGTGAGGAATTCTTCCAATTGGCTGGGATACCCATCTTAGCTTCATTCAAGAAATGTCAGAAAAGACTAGCCTGGGTTTTAGAATGGGGATAGATCAATTGTTCTGGAAGGATATTTAAACAAATAACTAGAGGTTTGGGTGAAAGTGTTGTGCCCAGGACTTCCACTGTCAGAGAAAACATTTCCAGCCAATAGTGAATTATTATGGTACAGTCACACCAGATATGGAGATATGTGCCCTGAGTAGACTGACATCTCCAGCAGGTATATGGGGAATCGGTAAAAAGTCTGGATTACTGAGGGTGTCCTATACCATCTCTGTAGCAATTTAAAGTAGTTTTCCATTATAAGGACATTTCTAGAGCTAGAAATGTCATTGGATGTCAGTGATAGAGAATCCCAATCTGTGGTTCTATTCCCTCCATGCAGAATCTTTCCCACTGGTCAGGGAGAGTTTCAAAAGTTGGTACATGGAATTTATACTCCATCCTTTGGGTAGGTGGGAGAAAAAGTTTTTCAAATGTAGTTAAATCCCGAAGGAGTAAGTGACTAGCCTGATGGGAATGACTAAAGTGTGATATTTGTCTGTATCGCCAGTGTTCACTTGACTGGAAGGTGTCTTGAAAGAGGTCCAAAAGGAGGAGCCTATTTTACTTTTTGAGATGGGCTGAGCACAGATATTGGCAGTGAGACCAGAGGTGAAAATGTCTATGGAAGAGAGGGGAAGTTGGGGGGTAAGGAAAGGAAGTTAAGTTTGAAGTCTTAGCTATATTATCCCACTATCACGGTGCCTGTGCTTTCCCTCTGTGAACGGCGACATTATTAACACTGCAGTCCCCTGATTGGCTGGTCTTTATTGCTACCAGTAGGGCTTGCCTATATATACTCTGGGACATTCTCCCTTAGGCGCCCTTTCGTGGCGTACGAGTTCCTGAGTCTGCTCTGTATCTTTGCTGTTTCATGTATGACCTGGCCTGCCTGACTACGCTCCTGTTCCTGTGTTCTGGTTTATACGCTACGTTGCTGACAGTATCCTGGCTGAGAACCCGCTCTGTTTCTGACTGTATCCTAGCTGAGAACCCGCTCCATTGCTGACCGTATCCTGGCTGAGAACCTGCTCCGTTGCTGACTATATCCTGGCTGAGAACCCACTCCGTTGCAGACTGTATCCTGGCTGAGAACCCACTCCGTTGCTGACTGTATCCTGGCTGAGGAACTGTTCCGTTGCTGACAGTATCCTGGCTGAGAACCGCTCCGTTGCTGACTGCATCCTGGCTGAGAACCGATCCGTTGCTGATGGTATCCTGGCTGAGTACTAGCTCCGTTGCTGACTGTCCTGGCTGTTAACCCACTCCGTCACTGACAGTATCCTGGCTGAGTACCGTTCCGCTGCTGACGGTAGCATGCTGCCTCCTCATTGTGGCCGTTGTCCTCAGTGGATACCATGCACTTGGTACCATGTTGGTCTGAGTATTCAGGTGACCCTGTGTGGTTACAGATTTCCGTTACCGTGCAGAGATTGTCGGTGTGCGCCACGGGGAGTGTTTTCTATCAACCTTAGGCTGAGATTTGTGCTCAAGCTGCTCTACTGCCATCCGGTGATGTGTACAATCGAAGTACCGGTGCGGTATTGTCCATGCTGACTGAGTTACTCTGATCACTCTCTGTGTCTGTCTCACCAATATCGCTGGGCTCACTCCTTTTGAGAGTTGCAGTTTAGTTGGGCGTTTTCCATTAACCCTGTATGTACCTGGGGATTCCAGGTACAAGAGCGCTACCATTTCTGACTGCAGAGTCTTGGACTCAGGGGCCAGCGTTGCACTTCCAGCTTACAGGTTGAGAGACACTGGTTGCGTTCCGGTACTTTCCTCCTCTTGATCCACCCCTAGCGTTCTAGGGCTTTCCTGTAGCAGCTGCCTAGGTCTCCGTTAACCCTTTGTGGGTTGGGCTGCACGTTCACGGTTGCCTCCAGTCAGTCAGCTAGGTCCTTGGTCAGCGTTGCCTCTTTTCTGTTGGATCAGTACCCAGGTGTCTGGGTTGTGCCAGTCCTCTACTGTGGGCTCCCTGCCACTGTAGTCCTGTTGCCATTCCAGGACTGTGCATACATTGCCTTACCGGTTCTGCCAGAGGTCTGATTGTCAGCAAGTGCCAGTCCTCTATTGTGGGCTCCCTGCCAATGTAGTCCTGTTGCCATTCCAGGACTGTGCATACGTTGCCTTACTGGTTATGCCAGAGGTCTGATTGTCAGCAAGTACCAGTTTTCTCCATCTATCCGTACAGATTCCAGTACCCAGGCGTCTGGACAGTCTGTCCTATTTGTGTACCTCCTGTGTTGGCATCCTACTGTCTGCTTGGGGCTCTAGGCTACTCCTTCTAGGTTGCCAAATACTGTTGAACGTATTGTCTGTACCCTACTGTATCGTACATATTTTATTACTGTACTCCTGGCAGCGTATTGTTATGTTTATAGGTCTAGAACCTATACTCCTATATGCTCTTTGTTCTAATAAAGTTATTTTAACCTTACCGATCTGTCTGAGTGTTCATCTAAAACCGTGACACCCACACTGTTAGTGAGGAGCGGATGAGAAGAGATTATTTTTTTACCGAGGGTGACCACTCAGTGGGTGGTGTCCAGGGTAGGGCATGCAGCATATCTTGTTATACAATGTCCACAAGCAGCTGTGTCCACAGATTTACTTAAGTGGTACCAGTGGCATATTGTAGAAAGGCACACAGCATGGTAGTAGCAAAATAAGACAGGAGCTTCCAAATGCCCCTCTCTTCTGCTGTGGGCCAAGGATAGTAGCCTGGGTCTGGCAGGCATGTTCTGTCAAATAAAGCTGTTGATACAAAGTTGGAGCTGTTTCAAATTGGATATGGGTAAGAATATAGATATAATTTGCAAGACATATAAAATCTTTGTCACAATGACAATATTTACCAAGTTAATTCTCCGCATCCAGTATTTCCAGTATTTATGTCAGCATTTTTTAGGGTTGTGGAAATAGAATCCAGCAAGGGTAGATAAACAAAACAAAAAAGATATGTGGGAGAGGAGGGAAGGAGAATCCCCAAGTATTTTAAATGACCCGCCGTCAATTTAAAGGGGACTATGTGCGAAATGAATGGTACGTGTAGAAGTGAGACAGTGATATTCAAGAGTTCCAATTTAGTAAGGTCGGGCTTGAAGTTTTAGACTGCCCCATATTTCTGTAGTTCTCTAATGCTCTCTGGAAGAGATAAGAGTGGGATAGATACCATAAAAATCAAATCTTCTACAAAAAGTGAGATTTTATGTGCCCTTTTCTCTGTGGGAATGCCTGATATATGAGGATTGTGGCAAATAGAGTTGACTAAGACCTCCAGAGTTGATATAAAGAGCAGGGGTGAAAGGGGGAAGCCCTGTCTGGTACAGTTTTGGACAGTGAAGTAATCAGAAAGCATGAATTACATTTGGTGCTGGCTGAGGGATTTGTGTAGACGGCAAATATGACATTTCAAAGTTTAGGTCCTATATCAATGTTGTAGGGTGGCTGCTAGAAAATCCCAGCAGACCAAGTCCAAGGCTTTCTCTGCATCTATTGATAGGAAGAGGGAGGGGTGTTGATATGAGTCAGCAAATTCTGTTAATTGGATAAGTTGCAAAGTGTTTTCCCTTGCCTCATGACCAGGGACGAAGCCTGTTTGATCGAGATGAATGAGATCAGGAAGGTAAGCTTTGAGTTTGTTTACTTAAATTTTGGTTAATAGCTTTGTGATGGTATTCAAAAGGGAGATGGGGCAATAAATGGATAGGAGGATAGGGTCTTTACCAGGTTTAAGCAGCATGGATATGTGTGCCTCGGTAAAGAATGGATGAGAGTTGAAAGTGTCAGGAAGCTCGCTGAATACACGCAAGAGAAGGAATTTTTCTTATAAAAGAGAAGTGGAAAGCCATTTGGTCCTGGGGTCCTATTGGCAGGCATGTGCTGGATAGCTAGGGAGATATCTGATGCGATAACATCACTTCACATTTCTTGTGAATGGGCTACAATGAGTTTAGGCATATTGACCCTGCAAATGTAATGAGTTGTTTCGGATTCCAGTGTCCGAGATGAGGAGATAGGTATGTTATAGGGGGCTGAATATTACTTGAAAGTGTTGGAGATTGAAGGAAAGTCTCACCGAACTTTACCATTGGGAGAGAAGTGTCAGCTTTGTTAAGACTCTCAGATGCAGAGTTAGGTAAAAACACAACTTTATTGAAAAGTTAAGGGCAATCCCCGTAGGGTATCATACACATACACATATATATCTTTATTGACAGGAAAGCAATAATAACAATAACTATGTAGGCTCTACTGGTCTTGCCAATATACCGGGCAAGGCAGCCAAGGAGTTGGTACCACGAATAGATAGGCTCTACCAGCCCTGCCAATATACCGGGCAAGGCAGCCAGGAAGTAGGAACTCGGGAGAAGAGGCTCTACCGGCCTTGCCAATACCGGGTAAGGCAACCCAAGGAAATAGGATAGGTTCTACCGGCCTTACCAATATACCGGGCAAGACAGCCAATAGACAGGAGACAAATACAGGCTCTACCGGCCTTGCCAATACCGGGTAAGGCAACCCAAGGAAATAGGATAGGTTCTACCGGCCTTACCAATATACTGGACAAGGCAGCCTGGTGAGGAGAGAATGGCAACCACTAAGCCTCAGTGACTGGAAGGTGGCAGCAAAAGTCACAGGAATGACAAAGAGGCTAAGTCAGCATAAGTGGCCAGCCAATGAGTAGCAGGCTACCACCTGTACCAGTGTACTGGGAAGACAGTAAAGCACAGACAATAGAGACTAACGGGTGGTGGAGCGAACCAGTACTCAGTGCTGGAAGCAAGCCAATAAGGTGAGCACAGCCAGAAGGCTAAGGAGTGATCAGGTACCTTGTACCGAGAGTGCTATACATATACGTGGTAACAGCCGGATGGCTGTGGAGCGAACCAGTGGCCCCTCACTTGGAACATGGATAGATATGGTAATGACAGCCAGGTGGCTGTGGAGCGAACCAGTGCCCACACACTTGGAACGCTATAGATCTTGAAGTACAACCGGGTAGTTGTGGAGCGAACCAGTACCCCGTACGAGGAACGCTAAAAGATCCTGCAATACAGCCGAGTGGCTAGAGGAGCGAACCAGTACCCAGTACGTGGAACGCTGAACAGTCCTGCAATACAGCCGAGTGGCTAGAGGAGCGAACCAGTACCGAGTACGTGGAACGCTAAACAATCATGCAATACAGCCGGGTGGCTAGAGGAGTGAACCAGTACCCTGTACATGGAACGCTAGTCAATCCTGTAATATAGCCGGGTGGCTTGTGGAGCGAACCAGTACCCAGTACGTGGAACGCTAAACGATCCTGCAATACAGCCGGGTGGCTAGTGGAGCAAACCAGTACCCAGTACGTGGAACGCTAAACGATCCTGCAATACAGCTGGGTGGCTTGTGGAGCGAACCAGTACCCAGTACGTGGAATGCTAAACGATGGTACAAACAGCCGGGCGGCTGTGAAGCAAATCAGTACCCGCGTACTGAATAACCGGCAAAGATAGAAATGTCGCCAAGGTGACTCAGGAACGTCAGATGACTGCAGACGAACTGGACAGGAACCAGCAGGTGGAAGCAGGAACCAGCATACAGACGATCAACAGGAATCAGGAACGGCAGCGGCGACTGGCAGCAGGAAGCGATGACTCCAACTGGATCAGACGGAAGCAGGAACTACTAGATAGGTAACACTGGAACAGGATGAATACAGGTAGCAGGAACACAACAGAGGCCCAGGATGCTCAGGAATGATGTGTAGACTCAAGCAGCATAGAGACAAAAAGAAAGGGCAACCAAAGGGTGCCCAGGCTAGGTTTAAATAGGCAATACAGGGTGGGCTGAAGACAGCCAGCCAATGGAGAGCCCCCTACTGGTAATAGACACAGAAGGAGAGCAATCACGGGCACTGTGATAAGAAGATGTATGAGATAAAAGAGGGAGGATGGGTTTCTCAAATCTGGGTTGCAAGAAGTTTTCCCACATTTGTTAGCTAGTTCGTAGTGCCCACTCTTCTGTGGATAAGTTTGGTAACCTGACGCCCTGTAGATAATAAGGTCTCCAAGGAGTCCTTAGATGTGGTAAGTAGATGGTGTTGTTCTAAGGTAGACAAGTGGCTAAGAAGGCCATTGAGCTCCTTGTCACATTACTTCCGAATACGAGAATCTGCTTTAATATACATATATATATATACCTCAGATATAACATTTCAAGTGTTCCCAAGCACTTAGTGCCAAGGATACTGAGGATAGATTTATGAAAAGAAACTCTGTGATCTGCTTTTCTAATTCTTCATGTATCTGAGAGTCATTAAGGAGATAAGGTTTTAAGCACCATACAGAGCATCTGTGGTATATAAAAGTGTATGCAAAATTATGTCAATGGGGGCATGGTCAGACCAAGCGGTTGGAAGGATGTTCGTGGATGATAAATAGTGGAGATGGGACTGGTTAAGAAAGATGTAGTCTATATGAGAATGTGTTCTAAAGGGGAAAGAATAGATTGTGTACTGGTGAGTCGTAAGATGGAGGGTCCTCCAAGTGTCCATAAGTCCCACAGTACTCATAAATTTACATAATTTGTGAAGCTGCAAGGAGGGTATGGCCGACTTACTAGAGGAACAGTCCAACAACGGCATAAATCTCCTCCAATAATCACTAATTCCTGTTGAAAGGAGGATAATTTCTCAAGAAAGAAGTATAGTAATGCACATTGTCCTGAATTAGGGGTATATACATTGTATAGCATAATTACTACATCTCCGATTTCTCCCTTCAGGAGAATATATCTGCCTACAACATCTGACTGGCACGCAAATACCTTGAAAAGGAAAATATCTATGTATTAAGATAAATACTCCTCTTTTCTTAACCTCCTCTGAATGAAAAAATTGGAGGAGAAAAGAGAGTTTGCTATATTAGGGTAGAGTAAGAGGAAAAATTGGTTTCTTAAAGGAAGCAGATATGAGCACCCTATCTCCTATAGTCATGGAAGAGCATGATGTGTTTTTTGGAGAGTTCAGGCCCTTCTACTTCAGTGAAAGGGCTCTCACTTCAAAGGCAGCCATAAGAATTTGGAAGTAGCCTGAAGGAGAAGGATTGATGAATATCTAGGCTTGTTCCATGACATACACACCACACAACAAGGTGCGGGAGAGGAAAGTGGTTATAGGTAGGGTGAATAAGAAGTGCTTGGGAGAAGACGGGAGAGAGGGAAAAAAAGGACTGACAGGGAGAGAGAAAGGGAGAAAGAATGAAAAGAGAAAGACAGGTGTAGGAAGGAGCTCATGGACTACTAGTTCTGCAAATGGATAGTATATGTAGGGGAGGAAATTATTTTACTAAGAAACCTAATGTTGTATTGAATCTACCTGTGTGTTTTTTTTGTTTTGTTTTTTCTATTTTATATGTGTATAAAATTCAAAAGGTAGTATCCTTATCGTGAATACGGCCATAAAAAGGCATATGTCAGAAAAAAATCCCTACTTACATGAGACCTCCTCCCAACCCAGATAGAGGGACAGATGATACCCTAATCAAAAACCACTAGGTGCAACGAAGACATTGTAGTTGGATCTCCAGGCCTTGTGCATGTAAGAATGTTCAGCACTGCCAAAGGTGTTAGTAAGCCCTGCAGCAAGGTCTGGCTAACCAGTCCATCCCAGACAGTTCCATGAAATGAAGTAGCATGAGCATGGCACGTGCGGGGTGGGTGAGGTGGACTGGTCCCCACCGGGCCCAAAGAAGGAGGTTGAGGGAGTAGGGAAGACCTCCCCCACACACTGGGCCACCCAAAAGATCCAACCCATGAGAGGCTACACTATGGAGAGGCTTAGCAGAGGGGCCTACTGGAGAGCAAGGGAGGGTCCCCCCGGGAGAAAGAGAAGGATTCCAACCCCCACCCCGGTCTCCTCATTCCATTAACTTATAAAATAGAGCAACAATTACATATAGACATTGTATAGTAAAACAGAGGAATATAAAAGATTGTAAAATAGTTGGCTACAGAGATAGCTGGTAGTGTGTCAACCAAGATAAGGAACGCACAGGATCACATTGGAGGGTAAGGCATTTCTAGATAGGTCTAAAGTACAGCATGAAGAAGGCATAAATGCCCACAAGACCTGAAAGTGCTATGTCCAGGTAAGGTGTCATTCAGAATGGGAAGAGTAATCTTGGGATCTGTCTTTGCATCACTTTCGTGACACCTTTCTACTCCACTCGAGAGGCTGGTAAGTTTTCTCCGACACAGAACTGGCAATCAAATCCAGTGGATACCTGATGTGTACTGGCGTGGGGTGTAGCTGATTGCATAGGTTCTCCGGATCTTCAGGAGATCTTTGAGAATGGATTCTGCCATTATGAGTAACTAGCAGGGCAAATGGGAAACCCTACCTGCAGGCAGAATTATGCTACTTGAGGAGAAGAGTGAGTGATGAGAGGTCAGTGAATAATTTAATTTCTTTACCCTCCTCATATAAGGATATTGTTATGATTACCTCAGTTTTCAAAGTCATCTAGGTTTAGTTGCATGTGCATGATTTCTGTGGCTTTATTCAGATGTTGTTTGGTTTCATGTTGTGCTATAAACAGCAATTCTGCATTGTCTTCTAGTTCAGAGTCTCTAAAGTCAATGTGTTGGACATCTTGTTTAAGGTCTCTCAGATCAGACTGAAGTGAGTCCCGCAATTTGCAGACAATTGAATCCAGATCATTTCTGGATGGAAGCATTTTGAGGTAATCTATTTTTAGAAAATGCTTAAGGTCGGCTCTTGTAAATAGTCTGTCCAGATACTCTCTGGTGAGGTAGACAGCCATTTCAGCAGGCCTATTTTCCTTGCCTGACCCAGCTATCTTCCTCTTGGTATGAGAAATGGCGGGAAAGTTCAGATTGCAAAGTTTTCGATTGAATCTGTGAGGTGTTCTGTGATTTTTTTAAGTTTTTTAACTTTTTTTGCCAGTCATAGCCCCTACTGCACAGCAAAGGAAGGGTAGCTGGTGGGAAAATGATGCATTGGTTACCTATTTAATAGCTAGTCAGGCCAGGAGCTCAGTTAGTGTGCTGCCATTTCTTAGTCCTGCAGCATTGGGATTTTTTATTACCGAATGAGGAATCACATAAACCTCTCCAAGTTCCATATCACTGCTACTAGCACCCATGCACAATCCAACGGTGGTCATGGCGGGAACTGCCATGCTAGCCTGCTCATCATGGTGCAGTGACAGATGTGTATGTAATAAAATAAGAGCTCAACTACCTTTGTTGCTGGAAATCTAAAAGTTCATAGCACAGTCCCACAAATGGTAATCTTGAAGTTGTCACTGTTTGTCCAATGGGTCCACAGAAAATAACCCGCACAGTCCATTGGCAATGTGTAAAGAAAGAAAAGACAGTACAAGCAGTCTAAGCATAATAGTTCCCACCAGAATTCATCATAATTACAATCTCACAAAAAACTGGTACTCACATATAATTGAACTATGTCTGCCTCTAGAGCTCTGCCACATGCACTAAATATTACACCATAGGCTAGTGGTTCTCTTCCCAGGTCATCAGCCCTTGAGCTAGTATACACAATGGGCCAAACTTCAACATAAAAAGCTCTTCTGAAGAGGGATTCTTGGCCAATGTTTGTACCCACTTATTTGCCTTAATAAGTCAACTAAAATATTGCAAAAATTATTCAAGATAAAAAATAGCACAAAATGTTTGTGGTTCACTGTCTTACACACTGCTTCATCAGGAGAATAAAACCCTCCCAGTGTTATAATACACCATTTGTTTGGAGAGTTCTCCCAGTAATGGATTTCCCTCTGCCTTAGGCTAAGCCTCATGTTATATATAAGTAAAGAAAGTAAGCAGATCCAAACAAATGCTACCTCAAGGGCAGATGACCTGGGAAGAGAAGCACTAGCATGGGGTGTGCAATACATTGCATGTGATACAACTCTAGAGGAAGAAATAGCCTCAATTACACATGAGTACAAGTTTTTGATAGAGGGTTTATGGTGATTAATTCTACAGCTAGAGATTGTCTGCATCGTGTTTTATTTCTTTATATATTTTCAGGAGACAGATTTGTGTCTGTCTCTGACAGTTCAGCAATAGAATTTATAGTAGCAGTGAATGCCATAATGGCACTGCAAGTGGTGGTTGTGTTGCCTAATCCCAACTGCATCTCTTTCCTATTCTAATTCTCTTTCATACAAGAGTTCTCTCATACTCTCTTCTACACCACCAGCTTTCCTACTGACTCACCACTGCCCCCAGTCTTTTGCTGCTCTCTACTTTTTGATGATGACTTGTGACAACAGGGGACAAAGGGTCCCTGCTGTCACAAGTCATCATCTAAAATGGCATGCTGATATCATCAACAGAAGGCATAGGCAGCTCATATGTGCTTCTTGTTCTACTATCCAGAAATCATTGGGACCTTTTTAATATGTTTTCCCAGCCCCACAGTACGTGGGAGCCTGAGGCTTCCATGTGCAGTTGGGCTGGGAGTTGGGCTCCCATGACTACTCCTGCTGCTGCTAGATTCCTCCAACTTTGATACAGCAACAGCAGAACAGCATATTTATATATATCACCTTCCTCTCTTATTCCTTTATTCCTCTCTTATTCCTATTCTACAACATGCTTCATTCTGTGAAATACCAGAATTTTTATACTATGAGGCAGGAACTCTCACTATCATACAAACAAGGCGGAAAATGTAGGTTTTTTTATGGAAAAATATATGGTGTTATTGAAATGGCAGAAAATCTATGGATTCCAGAATCGTTGAGAATTCCGACAATCAGAAATTCCTACAGGGACAAAATGAGACTTTTCACCCATCCAATTTATATACTAATTGGTCAATAAATTTACCAGTTTAATAGCTCTGTAGTGGCCAGCTGATTTAATAGCTTTGATACTAGATTACTTTCCAGCTCTTTGAAGCAAAGAATTGGAGCCATTTCTAACATCAAATATTAAAAAAACTCATCTATTTTATAGCAGTAAAGACTAGGATGCCTAGAGTGCATTGACTATGGGAGCCTGATATGTACTTTTCTCTCTGTTTGTGGCTGTGAAAATCTTTTATGAAGTTCAAAGCTCCAGCATTGCTTATTACAATTACTAAATTTGCTCTGTCAAGAGATAGTTAACTTTAATTTGACAATTATCGTTTACTTATTCCATTGGCATAGCTTCAAGTCAACTCACATTAAATGAACCTTTAACTGGTAAACTGCCTGTAAAGTTCTTTCTGTGCAGGAAAGAAATGTCGTGGTCTATATTAGAACAAATAATTTATAAAATTGATGTTGGTTTATACAATATACAGTAATAGTTTATCTATATGAAGTAATTTCCTTAAAGAGCAAACAGACTATAGTGGATTGCATTTAATGGTTAAAAAGTGTTGTTTGGAAGGTAAAGGGTTCTTTACAAAAGTATGTGACCAAGCATAAGTGAATGAACACCAGGTCAAAGAATGTCCAATAAAGGCAGGTTATAGTGATTCAGTTAAGTGAAATATTGAGATAAGGCAAGAGAGATGGAGGTTAAAGATACAATGAAATAAAGCTGGCTTGCTTGTGTCAGTAGATATATTAATTTTTCCAAAGATAATTGTAGGTCATTTAAAAGTGAAAACTAAAAGCCAGTTAGGAGAGTTTTCAAGAAATTTGATCTAAATTTTAACAATTTGCCAAACTTTCCATATAATGTTTCTTATGCCATAAAAGCAATATATATATGACACTTTGATCAATATACATATACGTATGTGTATTTAAATTAAAGCATTCAACATGTATGACATTTAATAAGTGTTTTCATGCAATGAAACTCTAAGAGTGACATTTTGTACAAATCTAATTTCATGCTAATAGTTTTTACAGAATTAGGCCAAAGCTCATAAGAAGAGCCAAAAGCAAAGTAACTTCCTATTCATATTACCTAAATGATTATATAGAATTTTCCTCACAGTGCGTGCTTCAAAAATATTAAAATGATAGAATGATATCTTAACTATCCTTGATGAATTTTTTAACGTACAAAATTTCTGTATTTCAGTTAACATGGCTGTTTATCATCTACTGAATGTATGTTTCCCTTTTTATTTTAATGGCTCTTAATCCTCAATAAACATATAATAATAATAATAAAAAAAAAGTTTAAAAAAAGGTTACAATGATTTTAATAAAGTTTGCTAATGAATGTTAAGATGGATAAATTATATAATTACATTACACTCTACTACAGCATATGAAATCAAGTGATATTAATAGAATTGATCAAGGTGGGCAACCTGTAATTCTGTTGCTGTTGTTGTTTAACAGTTTCCATGGTGGGCTGATGATGTCACATTATGCACTTTTTTATCCTTGTAAGTGAAGGTTATATAGTTTTGATAGTTCTAAATTTCCAGTACAAAAATATCTCTTGATATGCCATTCACATCTATGTGATAGTTGATTTATAAATACCATTGGTCTTTTATTGATGTTGAATACAAAAAAGTTATATCCTATATAATAATTCACTAGGATGTTTGTCAGAAACCGTCATGCTCAGTAGAGACTGCTCGAATGCAGAGAATGCTGGGAGTTCTGTGCTGGGAGCATTCTGTGCTTTCGGCCAGTCTCTATAGTGCATGACTGCGTCGGCGGCAGGACGCAGAGCAGGACCGCCCTCTTAAGCCTTTGAGTTCCAGAGAGGTATGCAACGCATTGCGCTGGCACTCAAAGGGTTAACATCACTCAGACCATGGCCCGTGTACACAGGCTTTTACACTAGTTATTAATAAAATATCTAATTACAAACAAAAAATATGATAGAATGGCTACCAGAGGCAAGAGTACAAATAAAACCTGCATTTGTGTTGCTAAAATAGGCTTCAGTAGAAGTTCAAAGAGGAAATTTGTCACTTGTCAGAAAATTGTTTATAATTTGCTGTACGTTAAAGGGGGAGTGAGAGGAAAGAACCACTATTTGGGAGATGTTGGAGAAGATGAGCATTGACTACTGATTGTCTGGATACTAGAATGAGAATCAGTGCATTGATCCATCTTTGTCAACTAAGGGGCCAAAGGTTGTAGTTAGTAAGTTAAAAAAAGCGCAACTTTGTCGTAAATCAACTACACCTGTTGATTTAATGGGGATTTTAACATCTTTAATGATATTTAGCTTTGTGCATTGTGAATCAATGCATTGGAGACTTCTAGTATTCATGGGCTTCCAAGACCCATAGAATCTAGGGAATTTTAGTTTGTCCCTTATGGTGCAATTGGTTTGCTCCAGAATTGTACCTCATTATTATGTGCAGTAGAACTACATCTTCATATGAGTGTTAAAGAACTGCTTACACATCATCCACACATCAAATGAAAATCTGAAGACTGTGACATTGCTGACTATATATTATATATTGCGTCAATGTTATTTTGGCAGTTATTTTGGCAGCTATTTAAATGTATCAATATCTGCTCTGCGTAATCATGTTTCAACTGACATTTTTATTTGCACAGGGATTTTAGAAATAAAGGCATATGCATGTCAAATCACATATTGTATAACAGATTTCATAGAGTTCATACTTAAACAAACAATCCATTACCAATATATACAGTCCAAAACACAATTCACATTAATTCTATATGTTTGTTTGTGTGTTTGTTTATATGTGTGGATATGTGTGTATTACACTTAAAGTGTGAATTAATATATTTCTTGACAAATTATTTAATTATTAGTATTTCTGCAGCATTGTACAACAGGGAATAGACATGCAAAGACATTAAACAGTACAAATGGAACATTAAAAACAAAAAGATCAAAGGATCCTGCTTATGAGACTTAAAGTTTAGAAGAAGGTAGGTGGGACACAATCAGGGGTGGGCTGGCCCGGGGGGCAGGGGGGAAATTGCCCCCCGGGCCGGTCATAAATATGGGCTGGTGGGCCGCAGCCTCCCTTCGTCACTTGCTGCTCCCATCAAAAAGTGTGTGCGAGACTGGCTACTGGGCTGGTTTATGCTGTACTTGTTTTATCAGCCCAGAGCAGGCAACTCAGGACTGCCATAAATCAACGCAGGACACTTGTCCTTTTCCCAAAGCAGAATGAAGAGGAAAGTTGGAGGTGGAGTGGAGACGATCAGTTGCCTAACAACCAACACTAGTTTTTTTGTACAGGCCAGTTGGGAAAGGGAACTGACGAAGGCAGACGTGTGGTGTGTGTGTGCAGCACAGGGGCAGTGACTGGCGCCAGGAGAGTCCTGCGAGGCAGGTTATGGGGCTTTTTCAGACAGAGTTGCTTGCTTTGAATAATGGGCTCAGCACCCATCTAAGTAAGAATGTAAGAGTGTATTTTTCAGTGTGTATTTATGGATCACTATGTGCCTGTATTTGAGGTTGTAAAGTGTTGTACTTGTGTGCTAGTGTATGCATTAGTGTTCTGGGGTATGAATGTTCTAGTATATGCATTAGTGTTCTGGGGTATGAATGTGCTAGTGTATGCATTAGTGTTCTGGGGAATTAAGGTGTATGCATGTGTGTGTTAATGTTTGTATGTGTGCTGCCAGGGTGTATATCTATGTGTGTGCTGTGTATATATGTGTGTGCCAGGGTGTGAATGTGTGTGCACCAGGGTGTGAATGTGTGCGCTAGTGTATTCACTAACTTACACATGCATACACTAGCACATACAGTACATGCATTCAAGAGTATGCCAGTGTATGCATGTGTGTGAATTTGTGCTGGTGTATGCATGCGTGTGCCATGGTGTGAATGTGTGTGCTAGTGTATGTGTGCATGTGCCAGCATGTGAGTGTGTGTACTAATGTATGCTTCAGGGTGCAAATGTGTGCACTAGTGTATGTGTGTATGTGACAGGGTGCAAATGTGTGTGCTAGTGTATGTGCCAGGGTGTGAGTGTGTGTGCTAGTGTATGCGTGTATGTGCCAGAGTATGAGTGTGTTAGTGTATGCGTGCATTTGCCAGGGTGCATCTTTGAATAAAAAATACAAAGTAAACGAATAAAATAATAATAATATATATGTGTGTGTACAAAGTGACCATGGGGTGTTTGTAGCATACACATGATTCTAGGGAGAGCAGGGGTGGGCAACCTGAGGCTCAACTGTTAACAAACGTCACCTCTAATTATCCTGAGCCAGCTATTTGAGGATGATGGGAGTTGTAATTTAACAAAATATTAGTATTATCCACTGCAGCAGCACCACCACCCATCCTTCATGCCACACTCTTTCTCTGCCATGTTTTTTTCTCTTTATTCCCAAATTCCTTGTTTTATTATTCCCACTACTACCTAAAGTTCCCTGTTTCACTGCCTATTTCCTTCCTGTTTCCTGCTGTTGTCCTGCTGTTATTATAAAAAACAGCATAGGATAGGTAGACATGCCAACTTGTATTATGCCTGGTTTGTAGAATAACAGCAGGGAGACAGTGGGAAATGGGAAGAAAAGCAGTGAAAGATTGTGGCAGGATGGATAGGGAAGAAGAATATTGGTAAGGGGATGGCAAAAAGGGATGAGGGAAGATATCTCTGATGGATATAAAACAGAGGAGTGGTGGTGGAGTCTTAAGCTTCACTGCCCAAAGAAGGAGTTGGTGAATGACTGTTGACGCCATGATGGTAAAGCAGTAGATAATATAAGGATGACTAACAGAAAAGTACATCCCATCTCACTGAAGTATGGTCACTTCTGCTCTAGAGAATGCAAACTCTGATACAGTTAATTTGTAGATTGTAATCTCTAGGCATTATATATATGAGCATCAGAGACAATTGTCAACAAAGAAAAAAGCCAAGGTATCACTAGTGTAGTACCATTTCAGGTGTAGGCTCTGTGGTATCACTAGTGTGCCATCATTTAATTTTTGATGTCGGTGTTATCCCTAACATAGCTCCATTTCAATTGTAAGCTTTGTGGTATCACTAGTTTAGGTCCATTTCAGTCATATGCTTCATGGTATTACTTGCTTTTAATTCACAACATTGATGTCAATTATACAAGTAAGAAAATTGGCTAGACTGGGCTGGAAAGGTGGGCTGGAGAGTGTAGAAATGGGCCACTTGATTGTACTTGCCCCCCAGGCCAAAAATTGCCAGCCCTCCCCTGGACACAATAGGAATAAGTGCTATGGGATGTAAGTGCCTCCTGCCACAGGAACAGCTTGTCACTGGTGGTGAGAAAGAAGTGCTTTTCAATGCAGTCACCCAGTTAAGTAGTATGCCTGTTTGGGAGAACAATGAGGTGGGAGAGTGATTGTAGAAGAGAATGAGAGTGAGTAGAAGATGGACTGGCTGTTGGTCTGGCCTTGCTCACAATGGTTATGGGGCTGGCTTACCTTTACTGGTGAAAATTCTGAAGCTTTGAAGGCTGGGAGAGAGCCTGATGGGATGGAGAGAGAAATTAAAGAGCTCTGGTGCAGCATGGGAGACATCCTGCAATGGTGAAACCCATTTTCCAAGGGAAGAGGCATAGATTGAAAAGAGCAACGGGCCCATGACTGAACCTTGTGGTATGTCAACAGATAGTGGGGGGTTAAGGAAGTGGAGACAGAGTAGGAAACACTGATGGAGCAGTTGGAGATGAAGGATGAGAACCAAGAGTGGCCAGTGTCACAGAAGCCTAGAGAGTGGAGAGCTTCAAAGAGGAGCATGGAATCTACTGTGTCAAAGGCAGCTGACAAATCCAAGAGAATGAGTAGCGAGTAGTAGCCTTTTGACTTATCAGAGAGCAAGTAATTGGCCATTTTAGTGACGGTAGTCTCAGTGGAGGGATGAAGGTGAAATCCAGATTTCAGGGGATCTAAAAGGGTATGATTAGTGCATGCTTGAAAGATGTTAGGAAGTTGCCTGTTGTCAGAGAAATAGTGATGAGTTGGAATTAATAGTGGAGACATTTTTGAATGAGCTGTGATAGCTAATTTTTGAGCTTGAGAAGACAGTGAAGCTTAATTTAAGGAATCTTGTAGACAGGACATTTGTTCTCTGTATTAGGAGAGTCTGGGAGACAGGAAGGGAGCAAAGGAGGTTGATCCCAAATACCCCAACAATCTCTCTGACTGATTTGATTAGAATGTTACTTGCTGATCTTGCTGTTATTATCTCTGTGGTGGAGGTGTCTGGGGGAGTGAGTGAGAAGGAAGCAAAGGAGGTTGACCCCAAATACCCCAACATTCTGTCAGACTGATTTGAAAGACACAGACAGCTGTGGTTCAAGTTCCTTGCTGATCTTGATGTTATTATCTCCTTGTTATATATGTCTTGGGCATGAGAAGGGAGCAAAGGAAGTTGACCCCAAATACTCCCACAGTCTGTCTTGTTGACTCGATTTGGAAGGCAAAGGCAGCTGTGGTCCAAGTTCCTTGCTGATTTTGCTGTTATTATTTCTGTGTTATAAATGTCTCTGGGTGTAAGAAGGGAGCGAATGAGGTTGGCCCCACATACTTAACCAGTCTGCCTGAACAATTTAATTTGAAAGCCACAGGCAGCTGTGGTCCAAGTTCCTTGCTGATCTTGCTGTTATTATCTCTGTGTGTCACGGTTTGTTAAGACTCTCTGACGCAGAGTTAGGTAAAAACACAACTTTATTGAAAAGTTAATGCAGCCCCGTAGGGTAACATACACGTACACACATATATCTTTATTAGTCAGGAATACAATACAAATAAGAGCAATATTGGCTCTTCCGGCCCTGCCAATATACCGGGCAAGGCAGCCAAAGGATTGGAACTCGTGAGGTGAGGCTCTACCGGCCTTGCCAAGATACCGGGCAAGGCAGCCCCTAGACAGGAGACTAAGACTGGCTCTACCGGCCTTCCCAATACTGGTAAGGCAACACAAGGAAACAGGACAGGTTCTACCGGCCTTACCATATACCGGGCAAGGCAGCCAATTGACAGGAGAAAACACCGGCTCTACTGGCCTTGCCAATACCGGGTAAGGCAACCCAAGGAATAGGACAGGTTCTACCGGCCTTACCAGTACCGGGCAAGGCAGCCCATAGACATGAGATAATGGCAACCATGCACTTAAGTGACTGGAAGGTGGAACAACAGTCACTATGATAATGAAGAGGCTAAGTCAGTAAGTAGGCCGCCAGTAGCAGAGATAGTGAAGGATGTGGAGCACACCAGTGCACTCACAGATGGAACGCCATACCACTATAGTAGCAACCAGGTGTGTATGGAGCGAACCAGTACTCAGTATGTGGAACGCAAACAATACTGAGACAGCCGTGTGGCTAGAGGAGCGAACCAGTACCCAGTACGTGGAATGCAATCAATACTGAGACAGCCGGGTGGCTAGAGGAGCGAACCGGTACCCTGTACGTGGAACGCTATCAATACTGAGACAGCCGGATGGCTTGAGAAGCGAACCAGTACCCTGTACGTGGAACGCTATCAATACTGAGACAGCCGGATGGCTTGAGGGGCGAACCAGTACCCTGTACGTGGAACGCTATCAATACTGAGACAGCTGGATGGATTGAGGAGCGATCCAGTACCCTGTACGTGGAACGCTATCAATTCTGAGACAGCCGGGTGGCTAGAGGAGCGAACCAGTACCCTGTACGTGGAATGCTATCAATACTGAGACAGCCGGATGGCTTGAGGAGCGAACCAGTACCCTGTACGTGGAACGCTATCAATACTGAGACAGCCGGGTGGCTAGAGGAGCAAACCAGTACCCTGTACATGGAACGCTATCAATACTGAGACAGCCGGATGGCTTGAGGAGCGAACCTATACCCTGTACGTGGAACGCTATCACTACTGAGACAGCCGGGTGGCTAGAGGAGCGAACCAGTACCCTGTACGTGGAACGCTAACATACTGAGAAAGCCGGATGGCTTGAGGAGCGAACCAGTACCCTGTACGTGAAACGCTATCAATACTGAGACAGCCGGGTGGCTTGAGGAGCGAACCAGTACCCTGTACGTGGAACGCTATCAATACTGAGACAGCCAGGTGGCTGTCAAGCAACCAGTACCCGCGTACTGAATAACCGGCAAGTTAGTAATGTCACCAAGGCGACTCAGGAACGTCAGATGACTGGAGACGACTGGACAGGAACCAGCATATGGAAGCAGGAACCAGCATGCAGATGGTCAACTGGAATCAGGAACGATGGCAGAGACTGGCAGGAGGAAGCGGTAGCTCAACCGGATCAGATGGAGGCAGGAACTCTTCAACTGGAAACACTGGAACAAGTTGAACACAGGTCGCAGGAACACAGCAGAGGCCCAGGATACTCAGGAACAAGGTATAAACTCAACAGCATAGAGACAACAGGAAAGGGCAACCAAAGGGTGCCCAGGCTAGGTTTAAATAGGCATTACAGGGCGGGCTGAAGGCAGCCAGCCAATGGAGAGCCCCCTACTGGTGATAGACACAACAAGAGAGCAATCACGGGCACCATGATACTGTTTTAGACATGTCTGTGGGTGTGAGTAAGAAGGGCGCAAAAGAGATTGACCCAAAATACCCCAACATTCTGTTTGACTGATTTGATTTGAAAGACACAGGCAGCTGTGGTCCAAGTTTCTTGCCGATCTTACTGTTATTATCTCTGTGTTAGACATGTCTGTGGGTGTAAGTGAAAAGGGTGCAGTAAACTGGTAGTTAAAAAATTGACTGCAGCCATGGTTGCTGCAGCGTGTACTGTAAATGTTGGTGATCCCTCTCCTCCCAGGAGGACGCAGTTTGTCAGTCACACCAAATGTTCCACCACCAACTCCACCATCCCCAGTACCTTAAATAAGAATAAAACATATTCAGAACACTGAAGATGACAATGAGTTGCATTCTGGTGTTGATGGTGGCATAATAGAAGAAGGTGTAGCAGCTCAACCAGCTGCTGCATCTGACCGTGAGACAAACATACACCAAAACTCTTGTCCTCAGAGTAGTAGCAAACTTAGAATGTAAAAGCAAATGGAAATTGTTTGAGACCTCTTATTGGAATATAAAGGTAGTGGGCAAGAAGTGGTGGACAACACTGTGGATGACTTAATGATGACTGATGATGATGATGATGTAGATCTAGAGTAAACCTTTGAGTGCCAGAAAGGTATCCAACACATTGCAACTCAAAGGGATATATCCCTCCAGCATCCTCCTCTTCTTCAGATACAGATGAATAGGGATGGGTGAAAATTCTCTCCTCAAACTGAAATCGGTGAATAATGGCACTTCCTGCTTGGAGAATAATTTCCTGTGAAAAGTGGCGATTTTCTGCTTTTTTCACCTAGCTCATTCCATTGAAATCAATAGGAACATTGAATTAATACACAACACATAGCAAATCTGTTTTATTTCCCAAAGGCATAGAATAAAATGGTCATGAGGGTGTCTGTGTTGGCGGAATGTGGGGAAAGAATCAGCTGAACAGGGAATGTTTTTGGAGGGTTTATTTACTAGGATTGGGGCAGTTAATACAAAATATATCTTAAATACAAATGTCCTAGTCCCACGTTACTTGTTGACCCCATTCCCACTGTGTCCACTGTGGTCTGTGGCATACTAGCTTGCTCCTCAGCATCCTGCTGCTTTGCAACTCAGCAGCAACAGGAATTAGAGCAGTTGAAAATTCCGCAAATTCCAAAATCTCATTGCTAGTGGTAGTGGTGGTGGTGATGCCCATCTTCTTCCCTGTCTCCCATTCCTTCTCAGTTTCTGCTGAAAAGGGCCATCAATGTCTCTTCCACTCCAGCTTCTCCACCACCACTAGTCCCTACGTGCTACTGCTGCTGCTCCATTACAGACATCTCACTGCTGCTTGGAGGTGGTGTCGACCAATGTGACAGAGGGTTTCCTGTTTGCCATAATATATGTTTTTATATTTATGCCTGTACTTTTGATAAGGAAGGCACCATTGACTGTATCAGGGAGGTGATATTTCCCCGTTGGATCTCTGTCAACTGTACCTATAACCAGCACCCTTGTGGTCACAGTGTGAGTATCACATCAACTGAGTGATCTTTTGTAGCCAATATACCAGTGTACTTTGTGCCCCTTCTGGTTTTCTGTTTGTTTGTATCCCAAGGATTCTGGAGGTCATCTTGGTGCTTTTGTGGGCTGAAGTTACCGGTGATGTTTTTAAGAAGCTATGTAAGGATTTGCAGCAAGTTGCTTCCACTGTATCCGTTTCAGAAGTTCTGCCAGTGTATAAGGAAGATGATGGTAGGATGCAGCGAATAAGAGATTTTAATTCATGGCTAGGGAAATGGGGCCAAAAACATGGATTTGGCTTTGTTTCTCACACCAAACCTATTTGGTGTAACAAGGAATTGTACAAAAAGGATGGCTTGCATCTTTCTCAAAAGGGAACAGAGGTTCTCAGCAAGCAATTCAGAAGTTTTGTTAACAGGTATTTAAACTAGTAGAGGGGGGCAATGGAATGATACAGGAGATAACCAATTGCCCCCCACAGCATTGCACAGATGAATTTGATCAAGGTATGTCTGTGGCACATAGGTCAAAAAACACTAGACTTTGAGCCATGTGTACAAATGCACGCAGTTTAGGGAATAAGATCCCTGAACTCATTGCAATAATAACTAGGGAAGATGTGGACTTAGTGGGAATTACCGAGACCTGGTACAATGATAAAAATGACTGGGATGTAGAAATACCGGGGTACTCTCTATTCAGAAAAGACAGGAAAGGCAGAAAAGGAGGAGGGGTTGCCATTTATGTCAAAAATAGCTTAAATGTTAATCTTATACAGGGTATGGAGGAGAACACAGAGACTGTTTGGATAACTTTAGAATATGGGAATAAGATGGTCACTCGTATAGGTGTGATCTATAGACCCCCAGGACAAACAGAGGAGTTGGATCAACTGCTGGTCAAGGAACTAACTAAGATGACTGTGAAAGGTGAGGTTATAATTATGGGGGACTTTAATCTTCCAGATGTGGACTGGAAAAACCAAGTAGCAGGTTCAGCCAAGAGTAGAGATATCCTAAATTCTTTACAAGGATTAGCTCTTAGTCAATTAGTAGAAGAACCGACTAGGAAGGAAGCCACACTAGATTTATTATTTACTAATGGAGACTTGGTATCAGATGTAGCTGTAGGAGAGTGTTTGGGCTCCAGTGATCATCAATCTCTGGTTTAATATAAAGACAGAGGCTGAGTTGCACCACACAAAAACAAAGGTTCTAGACTTTAGAAAGGCTGATTTTTCTAAAATGGAAACATTTTTATGTCAGTCTTTAACAACTTGGAGATCCAGGAGTCCAGGAGAAATGGGATTATCTGAAATGTGTTTTAACAAAACGCAACAGAACATTGCATTAAACATGTCAGCAAGGGTAAAAGAAAAAGAAAACCAGTATGGTACTCAACATAAGTGTCAAATATAGTAAAAGAGAAAAAAGAAGCATTTAAGAAATATAAGCAGACGCAGAAGGAAGAAGATAGGTATCGGTACAAAACTAGGTTGAAGGAGGCCAAATGTATTATTAGATGTGCCAAAGCCCACACAGAGGTAAAAATTGCCCAGTCAATACAAAAGGGGGATAAAACATTTTTTAGATATATAAGTGAAAGGAGGAAAACGAAACAAGGAATAGTTAGACTAAAAACAAAAGATGGAAACTATGTAAATGAGAATAAAGGGCTAGTTGACTGTCTCAATGAATATTTCTGTTCAGTTTTTACACAGGAAGATGAAGGGAAGGGACCTCTGTTAGAAAAAAGAAATGGCAAGACACGGAAAACATGCATGTTTACAGAAGAAGAAGTTCTAATTCAACTTTCTAAGGTAAAAACAGATAAATCAATGGGTCCAGATGGGATACACCCAAAGTTATTAAAAGAACTTAAGTGTGTTCTGGCAAAACCTTTAACAGAATTATTCAATCAGTCACTAGCAACAGGAATAGTTCCAGAAGATTGGAAGGTAGCAAATGTAGTACCGCTTCACAAAAAAGGTAGCAGGGAAGAGTCTGGTAACTACAGACCAGTAAGTCTTACATCAGTAGTGGGAAAATTAATGGAGACTATGTTAAAGGAAAGAATTGTTGAATATCTGAATATGAATAGCTTGCAAGATACCAAACAGCATGGGTTTACAGCAGGGAGATCTTGTCAAACTAACCTCATAGATTTTTTTTGTCTGGGTAACTAAAATAATAGATCAAGGGGGAGCAGTAGAAATAGCTTATCTAGATTTCAGTAAAGCATTT
Source organism: Rhinophrynus dorsalis (assembly GCA_037306005.1). Classification (NCBI taxonomy): domain Eukaryota; kingdom Metazoa; phylum Chordata; class Amphibia; order Anura; family Rhinophrynidae; genus Rhinophrynus; species Rhinophrynus dorsalis. The sequence continues at coordinate 325,139,398 of CM074720.1, read as the reverse complement.
GACACTGTCCCTCATAGAAGACTCATAAATAAATTGCAGTGTTTGGGTCTAGATGTAAAAATAGTGAAATGGATAAGGCAATGGCTGAGTGACAGGAGACAGAAGGTGGTAGTCAATGGAGAATATTCAGACGAAAGGAGTGTTACTAGTGGAGTACCTCAGGGATCTGTACTGGGGCCCATTCTTTTTAATATTTTTATTAGTGATATTGCAAAAGGTCTTCAAGGAAAGGTATGCCTTTTTGCAGATGATGCAAAGATGTGCAATAGGGTAGACATTCCAGAGGGAAAAAGCCAAATGGCGAATGATTTAGGTAAATTAGAAGAATGGTCAAGAGTGTGGCAGATGCACTTTAACGTTGATAAATGTAAAATAATGCACTTGGGACATAAAAATCCAAAGGAAAAATATACCATTAAGGGTACTGTGCTGTCAGAGACAACAGAGGAAAGGGGTTTGGGAGTAATTATTTCTAATGACTTAAAGGTAAGCAGGCAATGTAATAAAGCGATGGGGAATGCAAGCAGGGCACTGGGTTGTATAGCTAGGGGCATTAGTAGCAGAAAAAGGGAAGTAGTCATGCCACTGTACAGATCTCTAGTTAGACCTCACCTAGAATATTGTGTACAGTACTGGAGACCCCATCTCCAGAAGGATATTGATACTCTAGAGAAAATTCAAAGAAGGGCTACTAAAATGGTGACTGGTCTACAGGAAAAGAAATATCAGGATAGACTAAAGGATCTGAATATGTATAGCTTGGAGGAGAGAAGAGAGAGAGGGGATATGATAGAAACATTCAAATACATGAAGGGATTCAACAAAGTACAGGATGGAAGTATATTTCAAAAGTGTAAAAACGTTAGGACAAGAGGCCATAGTCTAAAACTAGAGGGACACAGGTTTAGATGTAATGTAAGAAAGTTTTACTTCACTGAGAGGGTAGTAGACAAGTGGAATAGCCTACCAGCAGAAGTGGTAGATGTCAATACAGTGACAGAATTTAAGCATGCATAGGATAGGCATAAGGCGGTCCTTAACATAAGAAAAGACCAAGGACCAAAAAAGGTTTGAGGTTGTGTTTTTTTTTTTTTTTTACACAGTAGGATATTGGGCAGACTAGATGGGCCGAATGGTTCTTATCTGCCGTCAAATTCTATGTTTCTATGTGATGTATGGAATAACTGAGCGGAGGCAGTTTGAATCCTTCCATACACTCTACTGACCACTTATAGTGTTTTTTAAATTGTGAGTATATGGATGAATTGGTGAATGTCCGTTCTATCCTGATTTACTACGCTAGGATGCGCCCTTCTGTTTCTTTTTCTTGGCAGCAGTAGTAGCAGACACAGGCATCTGATCTGCGCTCCTGCTGGTGGTGGTGGTATTAATTCTGGTCCTGCTCTCCCCCAACACCAATTCTGGCATCTTCAAAATCATGTTCCACTTGGACACTGTAGTAAAGGGGAGGACTGCCAGAGCCAGAGGAATGGTGTGGGCTCCCTTGACCGCCAGTCTGGACTCTCTCAAATGCTTCCCCTACCACTCCCCTAACATTAGTCCCACCGGCTGCTTCACCATTACTGTTACTACTACTAACACCAACCACATCAAGTTCAGCCCTAAACTTTTCCTCCTCACAGTCACTAGTATCTAGTAACAAACTGCTGGACCTTGTTAGTAGTAGTAGTAGTAGTAGTAGTACTAGCACTGGGGGTAGCTTGGGGAAGGTCGAGTGTGACTTAGGGTCCCTGCTGTCACACTTGGCATCATCTCCCCCTACCTCCTGAGTATTACAAGACACACTAGCAGGTTCAGCACTGATGGCAGCAGTTTGGCACTGGCAGCAAGCACAGCACTGGTTGCAGCAGGGGCAGCATGTCTAACAGCAGGCACAGTATTGGTGGCAGCAGGTTCAGCACTGGTAGCAGGCACAGCACTGTTGCACCAGGGACAGCACATCTAATAGCACGCACAGTATTGGTAGCAGCAGGTTCACCACTGACAGCAGGCTCAGCACTGGTTGCAACAGGTCAGCACATCTGACAGCAGGCACAACTATTGGCAGCAGGGGCAGCAATTGTGGCAGCAGGGGCAGCATGTCTAGCAGCAGGCACAGGCAGCTGACCTGTCCTGCTCTCACTAGTACTGCCCTTTTCTCCCTCCCTTCCCTAGGGGTGATTTAGGGGAACTGGACAGTATTAGTTCAGTTGTGCTCACTTCCTTCTCCTCCTTAGACTCAGTGGACACATAACGGTCCTTCCAGTTCCTCCTTTTACTATTTTTAAAACTGCTCATAGTGATAGCAGTCACTATGAACCTCTCCTGTCTCAATTTTTCCAAACGATCACAGCAGAATAGCTTAGCACATCTACATCACTCTGTAGCTGCTTCTATTGTGTTTCAATTCCGCAAATATGTCATGTTTTTATAGCGAAAAGGTGAAACCATGTAAATCAATGGGTGGAAACATTCTAGCCATTGAAAAAATGGTGAACAATTTTGGCCAGTGAGCAAAAAATGCAAACATTTAAATTGCTAGTTTTAAAGCAGATTTTCTCTCCAAAAAGTGGACAACAATGTGGTTTTCACAGAATTTCTTGCGGGAACACGGTGAGAGATTTTGCCCACCCTTAAAGATGAAGTTGCGAGTGAGAGATGATGACAAGGCCAGAAAGTTAGCTGAAAGGCAAATGCTTAATCTTCCACCACTGAAAAGGAGCACTGTTCCTATCTGTAAATTGTTTGAGAAGACAATTGAAAGGTCATCATGCCATTCATCATCCACATCATCATCACTTCCAAGCCCAAGCCACACTCAGCCAAACACACTACCGGTATTGAGTAACCAGCAGCAACAACACAGATTATTAACATCCTCAACCATAGCTATTATGAGTGCCTCTGCTGCTATTGGAAGTGCAGCACCTTTGACACCTAGTAGTAATAGTACAATTGCATCAGCATCTATCCCCAGTAGTAGTAGCAGCCCCTCAGGAACTCCTCAGTCCATGAAGTCCACAGTATAGATATACTTCACTCAGGATCCAAAAGCTAAGCATGTTGCTATCTATTGTCTGTGCAAAAAGTATGTGAATAAGGGGAAAGCAGGCTCACACCTAGGCATCTCCTCTATGAGATCCCACCTGAAGCACAACCATAGGTCTGACTGGGAGACATAGTATCAACAGGTCAGTGGTGCCACAACTATGACGAGAAGAAACACTCCTAAAATTGCCCAGGGCTTTAGGGCAGATATGAGAAATAGTGATGTTATTTATATTAGAGAGTGTTCCGACAGTTAGTTTATTCCAAATTACACCTACGGCTCCCGCTGCAGAGGAGTATGATGACTCTAGGTGTGTTATAGGAGATGTCAGGAGTCATAGACTTCTCACACATGCTACCTCTAGCTCTACCACTTTCTCTAGTCAAGTTGTTAAACAAATCAATTACTGGGTCCTTCTGCCATGTCCTACCAACCTACACTTACTGTGTTCTTGAGAAGGAGTCAAAACTTCACAAAAACAATCCCAAAGTACGGGAATGGAATGGCAAGGTTGCCAAGATGTTGGCAGTAAATATGCTGCCGTATTCTTTTGAAGAAAACCGAGGAGAGAACTGATGATATGAACAGCTCCTTGTTGGCATATCCCAAGCTGCAGTTATTTTTCCAGGATGGCTGTGAGAGAATTGTACCAGAGGCTGGTTATTGTGGTGGGCAAAGGGCTGGAAAGCTTATATAGCAAGAAAATCCATGTGACAACAGATATATGAACAAGTGGCAGAGCACAGACTGCTCACTGGGTTTCCTTTCCACCACCATTAATGGTCAACACTTCTATTGTACAGCAGTAGGTGACATCCATTAACTTTGCTAAATTTAGTAGTGACCAGATCCTTGGTGGAATCCAAAACCTTCAGAGAGATGCTGAACATCATCCACAAAACCTGTGCTGATTTTAGCCACTCCTACAGTGCACACAATGCTCTATATTTCAAACAAGACTGTAACAACCTGCCCCACCACCAGATGAGCACAGACTATATGATTATAACTGCTCACTGGGTTTCCTTTCCACCACCATTAATGGTCAACACTACTAGCTTACAGTAGTAGGTGACAGCCATTAATCTTGCATCTGATTCTGGCAATATGATTGAAAGGCAACAGCAGCAGGATACCCCATTCTATTAGCACACCTCCTTGTGCATGCAGAATTTAGAAAGTCAATCCCACAAAGCTGTAGATGTATTAGGTCAAATAGGTCAGCACGTGCCCTGCTTTGTCCATGTAACAGGATACCCCATACCATTAGCACACCTCCTTGTGCATGCAGAGTTTTGAAAGACAGTCCCGTAAAGCCGTAGATGTATTAGGTCAAATAGGTCAGGTGACAGATGAATTGCTTGTACCCATCTCCTTAAAAGCTAGTTTTGTGTCTGTTGATAATGGGTCCAACATAATAGCTGCTTTTAGAATAGGTGATATAGTGCACGTGCCCTGCTTTGCCCTTGTGCTAACTTCAGTAGTGAGCAGATTCTTGGTGGAATCCAAAACCTTGAGAGAGATGCTGAACATCGCCCACAAAACCTGTGCTGATTTTATCTGCTCCAACAGTGCATTCAATGCTCTATATTCCAAGCAAGAGTGTAACAACCTGCCCCATCGCCAGAAGAAAATGGCAGAGCACAGACTATATGATTGTGACTGCTTACTATGTTTCCTTTCCACCACCATTAATGGTTAACACTACTAGAAGTAGGTGACAGCCATTAACCTTTACTCTGGTTCAGGCAATATGATTAAAAGGCAACAGCAACAGGATACCCCATACCATTAGCACATCTCCTTGTGCATGCAGAGTTTTGAAAGACAGTCCAACAAAGCCGTAGATGTATTAGGTCAAATAGGCCAGGTGATAGATGAATTGCTTGTAACTATCTCCTTAAAACCTGGTTTTGTGTCTGTTGATAATGGGTCTAACATAATAGCTGCTTTGAGAATAGTTGATATAGTGCACGTGCCCAGCTTTGACCATGTGCTAAATTTAGTAGTGAACAGATTCATGGGGGAATCAGAAACCTTCAGAGACATGCTGAATGTCGCTCACAAAATCTGTGCTGATTTTAGTCACTACTACAGTGCCTGCAATTCTCTATATTCCATACAAGAGTGTAACAACCTGCCCCATCACCAGCTGAAAATGGAGTCCCCTACCAGGTGGAATTCCACTCTGCACATGCTAGAGCATTTATTCTTGCAAAATAAGGCTAATAGCGAGTTCAAAATGCAAAACTGGAAGGCTTTGGAGGGAGTATCTTTGTCACCTGGGCAATGGCAACAAATGTGTGATGTATGTGAGTTGCTGAAACCCTACCACTGAAAAATTTATTGCAGAAAAAAATGAGGAGCACGGTTAAGGAATCTTACCAAATGACAACACAGACATGCACCAACTGGTCAAGGATATGTCAGCACGCTTTAAACAACATTCTTGCCACTTTGTTGGACCCCCGCTTTAAATACATTTCAGAATTTCTGCCAAAGCGTCATCAGCAGTTTGCGACAACAAGGAGTTGTGATGATCAATGGGATCTCTCTAAGGAATTGGATTCAAGCAATATAGAGATATGCTTATTGATCAAATGGAGGGTTGCATTGTGGTGGTTGAGATGGAGAAAGTTTGATTCCAAGAAACTTCTAGACAGCATAAGGAAAAAGAAGGAAGCAACGCAGTTAGCCCATCATCAACCAGCACATCCCATTCTCAAAAAGGGGCAATTCATGGGTCTCAGCAAGAGTGGCAAAATATCCATCATTGGTGGTGGTGGCAATTATTTTGGTGGTGGCACAACTCTCTGGGACTTGCTCCCGGAATATGGATTGGTAATTGATACACAGCAACACTGTGTATCTTCTAGTAGTGGTCCCACTGCATTTGAGATGGTTTCAATATATTTTCAGGATAGCTATTTTCTAGGCAGAAACAATGACCCCATGTACTACTGGCAAGCAAAACAGTGTGTGTGACCAGCACTGACACATGCTGTAGTGGAAACTCTTAGTTGCTCTCCTGCAAGCATTGAGTTTGAGAAGACTTTCAGAGCATCTAGTTATATTGTGAATGAGAGTAGGTTGTGTCTAACAAGAAGCAATGATGGGAGACTAAAATTCTTAAAAAATGAACCAACATCTCATATCATCTGAATATCAGGTAGCAGAAACAACACATGACAGAGAAAGCCAGGGTAAATGTATTGACAGCAGCACAGATGATGATGATGATGAGGAGGAGGAAGGATGTGAAGGATTGCTACCATTGGGACCACTGCTATGACCAATAATCAATGCATGTCAATAATCTGAGAATAAGCATAGCTTACATTTGTCACATACTTGATAATGGCAATAACTGCTGTCAATGGCACAACAACAGTCCTCTTACTCAGAGCTTGTGTTGTACCTAATTGGATTGCCCACTCCTTTCCATTTTTACAATCTTGTAACAGTCACAAAGATTGAACAGTACAGTTGCTGAAGTCTGCACTGTGCCTTCCCCAAGGGAAGTAGTAGCAGTCTCTTAGGAACCCCACAGTCTAAGAAGTGCACAGTATGCAGTTACTTTACTCACAATTCAAAAGCTAAACATGTTGGTATCTGTTGTCTGTGTAAGAAATATGTGAGCAGGGTGAAGCAGGCTCACACATTGGCACCTCTTCAATGAGTTCCTACTTGAAATGCAACCACAGGTCTGACTAAGAGACACACCATCAACAGGTCAGAGGTGCCACAACTAGCAGCAACAGAAGTACTTCTAAATGTTCCAAGATTTTCTGCTCCTGCTGCAGAGTAGTATGAGTTTGTTTTTGGAGTTAACAAGAGTCATAGAGTGCCTAAACATACCACCACCACCACCAGCAGACCACCTCCACAAGTCATGTCATTAAAGCAATAAAATTACCCCATTCTTTAACTATGTACTGCCATTCCACATTTATTAAGTTCCTATAAAGAAGTCAAAATCTGCACAAAAACTCATATGGAATAGTAAAACGCCAAAAATGTTGATGGTTGACCTGCTGCCATTTACTTTTGCTGAAAACAGAGGTTTTAATGAACTGATATCATGTGTTGTGCCTTGCTGGAATATTCCAAGCTACAGTTATTTTTCAAGGATGGTTATGCCAGTGTCACTTAAGCAGGAAGTTAGTGTTGTGGGTAGAGGACAAAGAAACTTCGCCTTCTAACACAATTTTCAAGGCTTCTGTTGCTGTATGACTCACAACTTTCACTTTCATCTATTTATTTCTTCATTTCAACCCTTCAGAAGAAAAAATCTTGCAGTCATAGAAAACACAGGTGAAATATGACAAATTTCTCACAGGAAATGTATTGGCATTGGTGAAAAGGAGAACATTTTATGTATTGTCTTTGGGTGAGAAATGATTGGCTTTTTGATAAATGTCCTGCAGGAAATTTCTCTGACTTTTTGCCCATCCCTAGTTCTGAGGGGGTGACATCGAGTTGCAGGTGTAGCCCTTATAAGGGGTGTTGTGAAAGTGCTGTTGTAGAGAGCAGTGGTTTGTTCTGGACTTGTAAGTGTAGAAATGAGGTTAAGGGGAGGTTGAAGGGATGTGGAGAATTGTTGCTGATCCAGGGCATGCAGATTTTTTGGCATGCTCTTAACCATGGACATGGACTTGGATTTCTGGATATGATGAGGTTGTAGTTTAGGAGATGGTGGCCACAGAATGGGAAGGGAACAATAGATAAGTTAGCGACAGAGAAGATGTTTGTAAGGATGAGATCAAAGGTGTGACCATCACTGTGTAAGTGAGAGCTGGTCCACTGTGATAGACCAAAGACATCTGGTAAGGGGAAGAGTTTAAGGGCAGAGGGATGATGGAATTATCTATAGATATGTTGAATTCCTTAGGATGAGAGTGGGGATGTCACAGGACATACAATGAGGGTGGCAGGAAGCAAAAATGGATGGTCAAAGAACTGTGTAGTATGACAGCAACCTACAAGTGGAGGGTAGAAAAGACATTAAGTGATTGAACTTTAAAAGCAGTAAAAGAGAGTGAAGAGAGGAGGTTATTTGAAATGTTTAGTTAGAGGACAACAGTATGCCTTCTCCACCCCTAGTCTGTTATTGCGTCAAGGGGTGTGGGTGAATTGTAGAACACCATATGAAAATGCTGCAGTGTTTGAGGAAGTAAGCTAGGATTCCGTGATAGCAAAGATGTTTAGAGAGTTTGGGATGAACAGATCATGAACAGCAGGTAGTTTCTTATACTCAGAGTGGGCATTCCAAAGACCAAAACAAAAAGGGAGAGGTGGAGGTTAGATGACATGGTATAGTTATTTGTTTACATATGCTACATGTGTGAGAGAGTGTTGAAGCACAGGAGGGGATGGAAGGGGTCCTGTGTTAGGTGAAATGTCACCTGTGGCATGCAGAAGGAGAAAGGTGAGGGACAGAAAGTGGGAGTAAGACTTAAAGCAGAGGGGCATTTTTGCAGGTGTAGAAGAAGATGGGGAGATAGGGAATCGAGGAATGAGAAAAGTTTGTGGGAGCAGGGAAGGGGAGGGTGCAATGTGAACAGTTAATGTTTGCATAGGAGGAGGAGAGTTTGATGCAGGTGACTATAGTTGCAAAAAAAAGAGAGCAAAACAGGACATGGTGAAGTTGTTGCATAGGACAGTAGAATTTGTGCAAAATTCAGTTAATGAAATATCTGAAATGAGCAGTTAAAGTTTAGAATGAGGCACAATTGCACACTAGTTATTTTACAGAATAACTCCGCCAACTCATTTAACTTGTAGGAAAAAAAACACACTGTGTGGGATTTTTCCTGCTAGGTATTTTGATTTATTTGTTATTTAGTATTTTCCCTATTAAACAAACTGCAGCAATTATGAACCAGCAAAATATATTGTTTTATTTGCAGCTATTTATGCTATAATCAGTTGTTATGAGAGGTTTACATTTTAACTGAATTGTGATAGGTATGGTTAAATAACTATTTATTTTATGAAATGACTAGCTAATGTACATACAATGTGAAGCATGCCCTCTGTTTTGCAATTGTGTTCTGAAGTTAGGAGAAAGAATGTGAACAACAGGATTTGATTTTTTTTCTGGATCTGATAGTGATTCCTTCCATGACATCTGTCAGTCAAGGGAAATCAGACTCAGGACTTAATGTATGCCTACATATCTTATAGCACATTTTTAACCTCCAAATGCACAACAATGCTCCACTCTTGTATGGATTATTCTAAAAATCTTGTTGTATTTCAAAATGTGGACCTACGCCAAAGAATGACATATATAATTGATAATAATTGATATAATTATGGGACATTATACATATTTTAAACATGAATTTACTCTTATAACTTCAACAAATAATTGTGTCAATGTAATAAAAACTCTGTAAACTTTGATAAAATTAAAATGAAGGCCTTATAATCGAAGTCATATATTCTGTCATTAACAGATATTGATGGCAGGCATCACCTTTTTTTTTTTCTTTCAAGGTTGTATGCCAATGCCAAGGTTTAAATTGTGTGGAATGGGACATATTCTGAAAGATAAATTATGTACTTTATCATAATAAAACATCACTCTCAGAGATAGATTTCAAAATTGATTGTTTGTTTCCAAGACCGTGAGACTTTATAAAAATAAAGAATTAGATAAAAATGGGCAGTATGTTCATCTTTATTTGAAGGAAAGTTGGTCCTTGAACAAAAGTAGAGATTTTATCAAGGACAAACTAGATAGCATAATTCAAGAAAGGGATCAAATTGTATAATGGAAGTCTCCAACTAGAGAGTATAGCATACCACCAATACAAAATAAAGACATAGACACAAATACAAACTCTGTCATGTGGTGGGGATAAAAAGAAATGGTTTCAAATAATGTTGCAGGACATGAGTCTATGTAAGGCAAACAAATATAGGCTGCTGATGTCAATTTGCCTGTACCTGCTTATGATGTCAGTGTGCCATCATATATGACCACAAGTGTGACAGCAGGGAATCCTCTGTCACATTTGTTATCATCACAAAGTAGAGAACAGCTAGTCAAAGTGTAGTGGAGCTGTTTGCTATAGCAGAAAGAATGACAGAGTTCTTGGCTGGAAGTGAATTAAAATAGGAGAGAGAGATGCTGTTGGTAATGGGCATTACCATCACAACCACCACCATCAGCAGCAGTGACATTATGGCACTTTCAGAGACAGGCTTACATCTGTCAAAGCACATGGTAAGCTGTCTTGTGTGCTAGTTTCCACCAATTAGTAGCATCAGTGATATGGAACTAGGACAGGCAGATGTGGTTCTACTCCTTCTCCTGTTATTAGAGCTGGCGCTGAGACAATGCAACTACAACTGCAACTGTAGAAGAATAACTCCATTCTGCTCTACTATCCCTTAAAATCATGGGTGTGGGTATATTTTTCTCTTGAGCCATGTGCAATAAAGTAGTGAAAAGGGGAAAGGAGGGGACAAACCTTAGCACATCTGCTCTCATTAACCTATTTCAACATAAACACCCTTACTTGTATGTAAGGGGCACCCACCACAAAAAAAGAAAATTGTGCACTGCAGTAAGTATGTCCCTTCTCCGTCAGCAACAATAACACCTGCATTGTCATAGTCTTCTTTGCTTAGGGTCCAGTTGCAGAAAATTATTACCAATGTTCCCATAGCACATTCAGGGTCCTCTTCTTCCTTGTCCTCTGCAGTACGACCATTGTCACCATTACCACATCTACCACCTGATCAGCAGATGTGAGAGTCTGGCAGCTCATCTGCCCCCATTGCATGTCGGTGGTGCTCTGACCACACATGGAAATGTGCTGGAGGGCAATCAAATGCAGACAATCAGGGAGCATCTTTGGACAAGTGTGCAAGTGTGCATTAAAAGCCTCAATTCATAATGTCATGGACTCCTGGCAAATACAGTGTGAGGTGACAAACTATGCAATCATGATAGTCTTTAGATTTCATCCAACAAGGTCACCATAATATACAAAAAGACAGCACCAGTGTTATGCACCTAAATCTTCAAGCAGGTAAAATCCAACATTGGTAAAATCTATACTTTTTTATTGTAATCCAAAAATTAACACGTCATACCTGCTGTACATTGTTAATGTTCTACACTGAAAGGAGACTTACAGAATAGCCAAATGACAAGCAGTGTATTAGTGTAGATCAACGTGTTTCATTTCAAGGGTGCTTAATCATGGGACGGTCGGATCATGATCTTCAACAGCTAGAAGAAGAGGGTCATCTTACTGACTAAAAGCTATCCTCATCCTGTACTGCCAAAATGAACACAACAGTGACATTGGGAGATAGAGAAAGCAGTTGCTAGAAGCCTCTTGACACTAGCTATAGGCAAAGAGTAGCAGTAGCTCTCTCAGGAAGCAAGTTAATTTTTTATATATTTTTTTAACCAATGGCTGATAGAAACATTTAATATAAATAAATAAATAAATAATACATTTAAAATATATATTTTGTTGACTGATATGAGACAGAGACAGGGACACTGGTGTGAGTTATGTCTGAGGAGGAAGGGGGAAATCAACTAGCAGCAATAGAAGCACTCCTAAGGTTTTCGGGGCTCTGGGGCACCTAATAGTGCTCCATGTGTAAATGAAGGAAATTTGGCACAAACACTTATGGTTCCTGCTACTGTTCTTGAAATGTAAAATACAGAGGTGTATGGTTCTGAGTTCTTTTGGAAGAAATGACAAAAGTCATAGAGTGCAAACACCTGTCATTGCCACCACCACTACTACCTCATTCACTGCAGCAAATCATGTTGTTAAAGCAATGAAGTCACATTTTTGTTCCACTTTGTACAGACAACACACTCTTACTGAGTTTTTAGAAAGGAGTCAAAACCTGTACAGAAAGAATCCAAAAATGCACCTGTGGAAGAGCAAAGTAGCCAAAATATTGGTAGCTGACAGGTGGAACTTTTGTTGGAATCAGAAGTTTTAAAGAAATGACATCATGTATTGCATCCTGCTTGCATATCCAAAGCTCCAGTTATTTTTCAAGAATGGCTTGTGCCAGAGTTTCACAAGCAGAAGTTTAGTGTCATGTAAAGGCCAAGCAGACATTTTTTTTAAGTCATATGATGCTGTAGGATTCTGCCTTTCATAGCTTTTACATTCACTTATTGATTTCTCCACTAAGGAATTCAATATTTCAATCAAAGAAAGCATTGGGGAAAAAGGAAAAGTTCCCCTGGGAAATTTATTGGCAGTGGTGAAATGGTGAATTTTCTAGATAAATTGCTAGTTTTCTGTAAACTTACAATCAGTCTTTTTCAAGACTTTTTCAACACTTTTTGTAAGCATGTAAAAATTATTTTGAAGGTGACATGGTGGCCTCACTCCTTCACCAGGGGGAACTGGAATACCCCTGCATTCACCTAACAAGCACTCCAGAGTCAGTAACCGATCAAAGAGCATGACAATTCTACTTGCTCTGTGTCCAGAACTGCCCCAAGAAAGGTAAAACAAAACTGCAGACAAGCATATGGATGTCAGCATAGAGACACAGTGCACTGCACTGAAGTGTCAGAAAAATGTGTTTATCGTATTGACGTGAAAGGGTTTGCGTATCGTGGGCTGCTCTGCCCACTTCCTCAAGGGTTGAAAACGCAAACTGAATTGAAGGCATCTGTCATAATTCTTAATATTGTTCTTTGTCAGATAGGCATCCATTGTTTTTTTGAAAGTAGTTAAAGTATCTGGAAGTACAACATCCTAAGGCAAAGAATTTCATAGCTTTCCCACCCTTACTGTAATAAACTCTGCATTTGTTTTATTTGAAAGTACCTTTCCTATAGTCTTAATTGATGACCTCTTGTTCTTAGCTCAGCTCTTTGAGTAAATAATTAATTAGATCGTTCTTTGTATTGACCTTGAATGTATTTCTAAATGCTAATCACCCCTTAGACATATCTTCTCTAATGTAAACAAACCCAGTTTAGCTAGTCTCTCTTTGTAACTCAGATCCTCCAATCCTGCTATCAGTTTTTTAAGAGCTGGTGCCCAAAACTCCAGGATTCATATAGAGGTAGAAGAATATTAGCATCCCGTTCAACTACACCTTGTTTTATGCAGGCTTGTACCCTATTTGCTCTTGCAGCAGCTGAGTGAGTCTGCACACTGCTATGAAGTTTATCACCTATCAGTTCTAGGGGTGAGTGAAATCTTTCACTGTGTTCCCATGAGAAATTCCACAAAAACTATGTTGTTGTCCACTTTTTCATGGGAAAATCCACTGTAAAACTAGAGATTAAAAAAAAATTGTTTGCCATTTCTTTCAATGGCTAGAAAATTTCTGCATATTGATTTATGTGGTTTTCACCTTTTCGCTATAAAAACGTGACATATTTGATGAAATCAAACACCATTGAAGCAGCTACAGAACAAGGTAGATGTGCTGTGCTATACTGCTGTGATCTTGAGGAAAACTGAGGCAGTAGAGGCTCATAGTGACTGCTATCACTATGAGCAGGATTAAAAATATTGAAAGGTGGAAATGGAAGGACCCTTATGTGTCCAGTGAGTCTGAGGAGGAGAAGGAAGTGAGCACAACTGAAACAGTGCTGTCCAGTCCCCCTAAATCACCCCAAGGGATCTTGGGGAACTTAATGAAAAAGGAATGGGAAGGGAGGGAGAAAACAGAAAGGGAAGGGAGGGAGAAAAGGGTAGTACTAGTGAGAGCAGGAAAGGTCAGCTGTCTGAGCCAGCTGCTAGACATGCTGCCCCTGCTGCCACCATTGCTGCCCCTGCTGCTACTAGTGATGTGCCTGCTGTTAGATGTTCTGCCCCTGTTGCAACCAGTGCTGTGCCTACTGTCAGTGCTGAACCATCTGCCACCAATACTGTGCTTGCTGTCAGATATGCTGCCCCTGTCGCCAGTGCCGTGCCTGCTGCCAATGTTGAAGCTGCTGCCACCAGTGCTGAAGCTGCTAGAGTGTCATGTAATACTCAGGAGATGGGGGAGGAAAAGATGATGCCAAGTGTGACAGTCACACATGCCATTCCGAAGCAGTACCGCCAGTGCTAGTACTAAGAAGATCCAGCAGCTTGTTAGTGTTATGATTAAAGGAGGGGGTAATCAATACCCTCATATTATTAGTGACTGTAAGGAGGAAGACTCTGGGGCTGAACTTGATGTGCATAGTGTTAGTAGTAGTAATAACAGTAATGGTGAAGTGGGTGGTGGGACTAGTGTTAGGAGCGTCCAGACTAGCGGTCAAGGGAGCCCACACCATTCCTCTGGTTCTGGGAGTCCTTCTCCCCTTCCCTTCACTACAGTGTCCAAGTGGAACATGATCCTGAAGAGGCCAGAACTGGTGTTGGGGGAGAGCAGTCACAGAACTAATACCACCACCAGCAGGAGCACAGATCAGCTGCCTGCTGCTACTGCTGCCAGTCTGCCTTCTTCAAGACAAAAATAAATGCCAAGTGTGACATTACGGGACCTTCTGTCACATTGCTCGTCACTTCCTCCAGGAAGCAGTGAGATGTATGTAATAGAGCATCAGCAACATGTAGGGACCAGTGATTGTGTTGGTGATGATGATGATTGTGGAGAAGCTGGGGTGGAAGAGACATGTTTGGCCTTTTTAGCAGAAACTGAGAAGGAATGGGAGAAAGGGATGAGAATGGACATCACCACCACCACCATCACTAGCGATGAGCTTTTGGAATTTTCAGCTGCTCTAATTCCTGCTGTTGCTGAGTTGTAAGGGCAACAGGATGCTGAGGAGAAAACAAGTGTACCAGAGACCACCGTGGACACAGTGAGAATGGGGTTAACATGTGATGCGGGACTAGGTCAGGATCCACTTGCCAGAAGTAGCAATACTTCTGGTCCTAGTTGCAGTGCTGATTCTGAGTCAGTAGCAGCAACAGCAGCAACATCATCCTCTGCAAGCACAGACAGTGAAGAGGAATGTGGAGGAGAAGAAGAAAGAGGCCATTCTTCTCCACCTGTTCTCTATCCCTATCCCATAAAGTCATATGCAGTGGCGTAACAATAGGGGTAGCATGGGTCGCACCTGAGACCGGGCCCATCACTCCAGGGGCCTGGCCGCCCCTGCAAACCCCTCACCATGCACCCGCAGAAACTGTGTACCATCTCTGGCGACTGGTGCTCTAGTAATACAGAGCTCTGGGAGATTACATCATCTTCCAGCGCTCTGCATTACAGAGAAGCGCGCGGGAGCGTCTGCTCTGTGCCGAAGGAGGCACAGATCACACTCATGATGCCATGCCTCTAGGCCACCAGGGACTCGAGGTATGGGCATTGTGAAGCTATGTATGGGGGCAATGTGGAGATTGAGGGGCCAGGTGGACACGGGGGTAATGTGACGATATGGGGGCTATGCAGAGATTGAGAGGCATTGTGGAAGAGATAATGTGAGGATATGGGGGCAATGTGGAGATTAAGGGGTAATGTGAATATTGAGGGGCAATATGGAGATATGGGGGCAATGTGGAGATTGAGGGGCAATGTGGAGATATGGGGGCAATGTGGAGATTGGGGGCATTGTGGAAGGGGCAATGTGGAGAATGGGGGGCATTGTGGAAGGGGCAATGTGATCGGGGGCAGCTCATGACAATTCTTTCACCAGGGCCCGGTGACTTCTAGGAACACCTCTGGTCATGGGTGTGGTACTATTTTTCTCTTGGGGCAGGCACAGAGAAGTCACCACCAACAGCACTGTGCATAATTTGTGACAAATCAGTGAGAAGGGGAAAGGAGAGAATGTACCTTGGCACAACCGACCTTATATCACATATGAAAAACAGACACCATGACATTTATGTCAATCATTTTAAAGACAAACACATACCACAGAAATCAAGCACTGCTGTTGCTGTACCCCCTGACTTTCCAGAAAGGCAACAAGAAGTGAGGCGGAGATCAAAGAGGAGGAAGAATAGAGAAACCCAGACAGAGACTGGAAGTGTCATGACAAGTGAAACAACTAGCTCACCATCACCTTCTTCCTTTAGGGTAACTACTAGTGATGAGCGAGCATGCTCGGCCGAAGCTCGGTTCGGCTCGAGCATCGCTCTGCTCGGCACATGGCGGTACTCGTACGAGTACCGCATGTGCTCGCCCGCCATGTTCGGGTCTCCTCCCCGCACGTTTCGCGGCTGCTGCACAGCCAATAAACATGCGGGGAAGCTCTGACATCAGTGTAATGCCAGCAGCCATGTTGGCTGCTGGCATTACACTGATTGGCTGGCCAGAACCCGTGATCGGGTGCTGTATAGCACCTGACCAGCGAGTTCGGCTCAGTCTTAGCCAGGGAGAGATGAGGATAGGAAGGAAAAGTCAGTGTAGGGAGAAGAAAAGTGTGTTTGAACAACATATAAAGACCCAAAAGTCCTTTTTAGGACTGTTGTGTGTGGGGGCAGCAGTTATATTTTGTTTGGGGGGGGCACAGATTTAAAAAAAAAACGTCACATATTCCGTTCACTGTGCCTAGCCGCAGATTAGCAGCATATTCTGTTTAGTGTGCAAAGTTGCAGATTAGCAGCACATTCTGTTTAGTGTGCAAAGTTGCAGATTAGCAGCACATTCTTTTTTAGTATGCAAAGTTGCAGATTAGCAGCACATTCTGTTTAGTGTGCAAAGTTGCAGATTAGCAGCACATTCTGTTTAGTGTGGAAAGTGTAAAAAATAAACGTCACATATTCCGTTCACTGTGCCTAGCCGCAGATTAGCAGCACATTCTGTTTAGTGTGCAAAGTTGCAGATTAGCAGCACATTCTGTTTAGTGTGCAAAGTTGCAGATTAGCAGCACATTCTGTTTAGTGTGGAAAGTGTAAAAAATAAACGTCACATATTCCGTTCACTGTGCCTAGCCGCAGATTAGCAGCACATTCTGTTTAGTGTGCAAAGTTGCAGATTAGCAGCACATTCTGTTTAGTGTGCAAAGTTGCAGATTAGCAGCACATTCTGTTTAGTGTGCAAAGTTGCAGATTAGCAGCACATTCTGTTTAGTGTGCAAAGTGTAAAAAATAAACGTCACATATTCCGTTCACTGTGCCTAGCCGCAGATAAGCAGCACATTCTGTTTAGTGTGCAAAGTTGCAGATTAGCAGCACATTCTGTTTAGTGTGGAAAGTGTAAAAAATAAACGTCACATATTCCTTTCACTGTGCCTAGCCGCAGATTAGCAGCACATTCTGTTTAGTGTGCAAAGTTGCAGATTAGCAGCACATTCTGTTTAGTGTGCAAAGTGTAAAAAATAAACGTCACATATTCCGTTCACTGTGCCTAGCCGCAGATAAGCAGCACATTCTGTTTAGTGTGCAAAGTTGCAGATTAGCAGCACATTCTGTTTAGTGTGCAAAGTGTAAAAAATAAACGTCACATATTCCTTTCACTGTGCCTAGCCGCAGATTAGCAGCACATTCTGTTTAGTGTGCAAAGTTGCAGATAAGCAGCACATTCTGTTTAGTGTGGAAAGTGTAAAAAATAAACGTCACATATTCCGTTCACTGTGCCTAGCCGCAGATTAGCAGCACATTCTGTTTAGTGTGCAAAGTTGCAGATTAGCAGCACATTCTGTTTAGTGTGCAAAGTTGCAGATTAGCAGCACATTCTGTTTAGTGTGGAAAGTGTAAAAAATAAACGTCACATATTCCTTTCACTGTGCCTAGCCGCAGATTAGCAGCACATTCTGTTTAGTGTGCAAAGTTGCAGATTAGCAGAACATTCTGTTTAGTGTGCAAAGTTGCAGATTAGCAGCACATTCTGTTTAGTGTGCAAAGTGTAAAAAATAAATGTCACATATTCCGTTCACTGTGCCTAGCCGCAGATAAGCAGCACATTCTGTTTAGTGTGCAAAGTTGCAGATTAGCAGCACATTCTGTTTAGTGTGGAAAGTGTAAAAAATAAACGTCACATATTCCTTTCACTGTGCCTAGCCGCAGATTAGCAGCACATTCTGTTTAGTGTGCAAAGTTGCAGATTAGCAGCACATTCTGTTTAGTGTGGAAAGTGTAAAAAATAAACGTCACATATTCCGTTCACTGTGCCTAGCCGCAGATAAGCAGCACATTCTGTTTAGTGTGCAAAGTTGCAGATTAGCAGCACATTCTGTTTAGTGTGGAAAGTGTAAAAAATAAACGTCACATATTCCGTTCACTGTGCCTAGACGCAGATAAGCAGCACATTCTGTTTAGTGTGCAAAGTTGCAGATTAGCAGCACATTCTGTTTAGTGTGGAAAGTGTAAAAAATAAACGTCACATATTCCTTTCACTGTGCCTAGCCGCAGATTAGCAGCACATTCTGTTTAGTGTGCGAAGTTGCAGATTAGCAGCACATTCTGTTTAGTGTGCAAAGTTGCAGATTAGCAGCACATTCTGTTTAGTGTGCAAAGCGTAAAAAATAAACGTCACATATTCCTTTCACTGTGCCTAGCCGCAGATTAGCAGCACATTCTGTTTAGTGTGCAAAGTTGCAGATTAGCAGCACATTCTGTTTAGTGTGCAAAGTTGCAGATTAGCAGCACATTCTGTTTAGTGTGGAAAGTGTAAAAAATAAACGTCACATATTCCGTTCACTGTGCCTAGCCGCAGATTAGCAGCACATTCTGTTTAGTGTGGAAAGTGTAAAAAATAAACGTCACATATTCCGTTCACTGTGCCTAGCCGCAGATTAGCAGCACATTCTGTTTAGTGTGCAAAGTTGCAGATTAGCAGCACATTCTGTTTAGTGTGCAAAGTTGCAGATTAGCAGCACATTCTGTTTAGTGTGCAAAGTGTAAAAAATAAACATCACATATTCCGTTCACTGTGCCTAGCCGCAGATTAGCAGCACATTCTGTTTAGTGTGCAAAGTTGCAGATTAGCAGCACATTCTGTTTAGTGTGCAAAGTGTAAAAAATAAACGTCACATATTCCTTTCACTGTGCCTAGCCGCAGATTAGCAGCACATTCTGTTTAGTGTGCAAAGTTGCAGATTAGCAGCACATTCTGTTTAGTTTGCAAAGTTGCAGATTAGCAGCACATTCTGTTTAGTGTGGAAAGTGTAAAAAATAAACGTCACATATTCCGTTCACTGTGCCTAGCCGCAGATTAGCAGCACATTCTGTTTAGTGTGGAAAGTGTAAAAAATAAACGTCACATATTCCGTTCACTGTGCCTAGCCGCAGATTAGCAGCACATTCTGTTTAGTGTGCAAAGTTGCAGATTAGCAGCACATTCTGTTTAGTGTGCAAAGTTGCAGATTAGCAGCACATTCTGTTTAGTGTGCAAAGTGTAAAAAATAAACTTCACATATTCCGTTCACTGTGCCTAGCCGCAGATTAGCAGCACATTCTGTTTAGTGTGCAAAGTTGCAGATTAGCAGCACATTCTGTTTAGTGTGCAAAGTTGCAGATTAGCAGCACATTCTGTTTAGTGTGCAAAGTTGCAGATTAGCAGCACATATTCCGTGTAATATGAAGAAGGCGGGTAAAAAGGGACGCGGGTCAGGACGCGTAGAAACTGTGCCTGGTGCCAGAGCACAAGAAAGAAAGACATCCACCATACCTAGCTTCATGTCTCAGTTTACAGGGCGTCTCGAGGTCAGACCACTGCGAACAGGTGATCGGTTGGATTTCAGGTGATACTGCTTCCAGTCGGTTAAGCACCACCCTGTCTTCCACCAAGTCCACTCTCAGTAGCCAAGAGTCTGGTCAACATAATCCTCACCCTGATCATCCTTCCTCCCACCATAGAGGGTCTGGCCAAAGAAGTGATCCCACACTGGGATATAGTGAGGAGCTCGTCTCATCACCAATCCTTCATTTGAACCTCTCTCCAAGCACGCTTGCAGAGGAACATGACATCTTGTGCCCTGATTCACAACCTCTAGAGGGTACCCAATCACAAGAAGATGACAGAGGGGAACGGCATTTAAGGTCAAATGAAGTGGATGATGATGATGAGACACAGTTGCCATCAAATCAACCACTATTACTGTCTCAAGACCTTGATGAGGAGGATGATACACAGTTGTCAATGACTGAGTATGTGGTGGGATCAAGAAATGAGGAGGATGATCAGAGTGAGGAAGTGGAGGAGGACTTGGTGGACGATGAGGTGACTGACCCCACCTGGGAAGGTGGAGAGCCGAGCGATGACAGCAGTCCTGAGGGTGAGCCATCTGCAGCACCGCAACAGGCTGGAAGAGGCAGTGGTGTGGCTAAAGAAAGAAGGCGGACCGCACCAAACCGGCCCGCAAATGTTCCACGGAGCACCCCCTTGCGTAAATCTCCCTTGCCAAGGGCTAGGTGTTCCGCGGTATGGCGTTTTTTTAAGGAAAGTGCGGACGACAAAAGAATTGTAGTTTGCAACCTGTGCCACACCAGAATGAGCCGAGGCATGAACACTAGCAACCTCACCACCACCAGCATGATCCGACACATGGCATCCAAGCACCGTAATAAGTGGGAGGAACGCTCGGATCGCCAATCTGTGTCTGCAGGCCACACCACTGCCTCCTCTTCCCCTGTTTTCAGTGCCGGCCAATCGCCTGTCGAAGGTGCAGGCCCGCATACCTCCCGCCCTGCACCTGTACCATCTGAAGCACCATCAGCGACCACATCCACTTCCCTGTCCCAGCGCAGCGTCCAAATGTCGTTACCCCAGGCATTGAGCGCAAGCGAAAATACCCAGCCACCCACCCACAGGCCATAGCACTAACCTCACACCTTTCCAAATTACTGGCCATCGAAATGCTGCCATTTAGGCTTGTGGAGACTGAGTCCTTCCGCAGCCTGATGGCAGCAGCTGTCCCTCGGTACGCAGTCCCCAGCCGCCACTACTTTTCCCGGTGTGCCGTCCCCGCCTTACACCACCATGTGTCCCGTAACATCACCCGTGCCCTGACCAACGCAGTTACTGGGAAGGTCCACTTAACGACTGACACATGGACAAGTGCTTGTGGCCAGGGACGCTACATTTCCCTGACGGCACACTGGGTGAATGTCGTGGAGGCTGGGAGCGACTCGGACCCTGGGATGGCACAGGTGCTACCCACGCCAAGGATTGCGGGCCCTACCTCCATCAGGGTTTCCGCCAGCACCTACGTTATTGGCTCCTCCTCCTCCGTTTCCACCTCCGAATTCTCTGCGCGCAGCGCCACTCACCCATCAGCCGGTAGCTGGAAGCAGTGTAGCACTGCAGTGGGGAAGCGTCAACAGGCCGTGCTGAAGCTGATCTGCCTTGGGGACAAACAGCACACGGCCTCAGAGCTGTTGCAGGGGATTAGTCACCAGACCGAGCAGTGGCTCTCGCCACTCAACCTGCAACCAGGCATGGTTGTGTGTGATAATGGGCGTAACTTGGTGGCAGCTTTGGAGCTCAGCAAGCTCACACACGTACCATGCCTAGCGCATGTATTTAATTTAGTGGTTCAGCGATTTCTAAAAACCTACCCCAATTTGCATGATCTCTTGACCAAGGTGCGCCGCGTGTGTGCACATTTCCGTAAGTCATCAACAGCTTCAGCCGGCCTGTTGAAGCTGCAGCAGCGCTTACAATTGCCAGCTCACCGGCTGCTGTGTGACGTGAGCACGCGCTGGAACTCCACCTTCCACATGTTGGCCCGGCTTTGTGAGCAGCAGAGGGCAGTAGTGGAGTACCAGCTGTTACACGGTCGTCGCCTCTCCGTTCATCTTCCTCTAATCAGAAGTGAGGAGTGGGAATGGATGTCAGACCTCTGTTAGGTTTTACGCAATTTTGAGGAATCGACACAGATGGTGAGCGGCGATAACGCTATTATCAGTGTAACCATCCCACTTCTGTGTCTACTGAAACGCTCGCTGCTCACAATTAAAACCGACGCTTTGCATGTGGAAGAGGTGGAAATGCGGGAGGAAGAGCTTACACAAGGTGATAGCCAGAGCACCCTCACTTCGTCTTCTCAGCGACAATTGGAGGAGGAGGAGGAGGAGGAAGACACGGTTGCCTCCGCTACAGAGGGTAGCCATGGAACTTTAGTTCCATCTCTTCAGCGTGGGTGGGCAGAAGAGGAGGAAGAGGATGAGGAGATTGAGAGTCATCCTCCTGGTGAGGACAGCGAAATCTTGCCTGTTGGTACTCTGGCACACATGGCTGACTTTATGTTAGGCTGCCTTTCCCGTGACCCACGCGTTATACGCATTTTAGACAACACGGATGACTGGGTGTTCACCCTTCTGGACCCCCGCTACAAAGAGAATTTCTCATCTCTCATTCCTCCGGTGGAGAGGACAAGCAAAATGGTGCAATACCAGAAGGTTCTTGTCGAAAAATTGCTCCAAAATTTTCCATCTGACAACGCTGGCGGCAGAGTACGTGCTACCTTGGCCAACTGAGAAGGGGAGAAAAGGGGAGCACACAGCAGTTCCGACAAAGGCAGGGCAACACTCTCCAAGGCGTGGGACACCTTCATGACACCCCGCCAGCACCCTCACCCTGATGCGCAGCCTAGTGTCACAAGGAGAGAAAAGTTTTGGAAGATGGTGAAGGAGTACGTAGCAGACCGTGTCAGCGTCCTCAATGATCCCTCTGTGCCTTACAACTACTGGGTGTCCAAGCTGGACACGTGGTATGAACTGGCACTCTACGCCTTGGAGGTGCTGGCCTGCCCTGCCCCCAGCGTTCTGTCTGAGCGGGTATTTAGTGCTGCTGGTGGCATCATAACAGATAAGCGTGTCCGCCTTTCCACCGAAAATGCTGATAGGTTGACACTTATAAAAATGAACAAGGCCTGGATTTCCCCTGACTTCTCCACTCCACTGGAGGAAAGCCCCGGGTGAACATAAAGTGACTTTATATATGTTATTTACAATGATGGGAATACTCTGTATTCCCATTCACCCCTTCCACCCAAAAAACGGGTATATGGTTGACTCTCTTCCATATACCCTGTGATATAATTTTTATATAGGGCCAGCTCACCAGCGGGCCCTGTGATATAATTTTTATATAGGGCCAGCTCACCAGCGGGCCCTGTTTGACAACTTTTTGTATAGGTCAGCTCACCAGCGGGCCTTCTTATATAATGTTTTATTGGGTCAGCTCTCTAGCGGGCCCTCTCATATAATGTTTTATAGCGTCAGCTCACTAGCGGGCCTTCGCATATAATGTTTAGGATGGTCAGCTCCGCAGCAGACCCTCACCCATAATGTTTTAGATGGTCGGCTCAGCGCACGTTTCCCTCTTAATCATGGCCCCAGTTCAGAAAAACCGAGGAAATTTTTTGCAGAATTTGCCTCTGCGCACGTTTCCCTCTTAATCATGGCCCCAGTTCAGAAAAATCGAGGAAATTTTGTGCAGAATTTGCCTCTGCGCACGTTTCCCTCTTAATCATGGCCCCAGTTCCGAAAAATCGATGAAATTTTTTGCAGAATTTGCCTCTGCGCACGTTTCCCTCTTAATCATGGCCCCAGTTCCGAAAAATCGATGAAATTTTTTGCAGAATTTGCCTCTGCGCACGTTTCCCTCTTAATCATAGCCCCAGTTCAGAAAAATCGATGAAATTTTTGCAGAATTTGCAGATGATATACAAGTAAATATACAGCAAATACTGTTTGGTAACAATTTTTCGCCTAAAGTGGTTTTTATCTTCCTTTTTGTGTGTTTTACGGTCAGTCTGTAAAAATGGCGTACTACGGGCGAAACATCGTTCCCAGCAGCGACGTTGGAGTCCAAGATGCATCCAGACATCCTCCCTATGCTGTCCCTGAACCATTTCTGTGGTGTTTCCATCATTTTCTGCCCTTTTCCTATGGACCAGGCACCCTCCCCTCATCAGAGCAGGGGGTGCCTGGTGTAATGCTCGAGTCCTCCCATTGACTTCAATGGGGCTCGGGTGCTCGGCCGAGCACTCGAGCCTCCGGGGGTGCTCGGCCAGAGCACCCGAACACCCGAGCATTGGGGTGCTCGATCATCACTAGTAACTACATCTTCTGCCAATCCACCTCATTCATAGTTACCTACCCTGCCAAATGATAGCCACTTTGTTGATGTTAGGAAGTGGCAGTTCGTTTAACACATTGCACACTGTGTGGTGCACTGGCCACACATGCCAGTGTGGTGGAGGAGAATAACACGCAGGACATTAAGCATCATCTGATGAGATTTTATCCACAGAATAGGCTTAGATGCTGGCAGGGAGGGTCCATCATTACTATTAAACTATCAGCAAGTTGTCATGTGTCCTTAGCGGGGTTTGGACAAGGGGTATAGTGACAGCGGCAGTACTTGGTTTCTGGTGTCATGGTGTTTGGATACAATTGTACCCCCAGATGTAATTTACCACACACACACACACACACACACTGTGCAAATTGCATTTGCTCATGACAGCTACAGTTCCTGCTCTCAAGGGAAAAATGTATATTATAATAACAACAACACACCAAGGATTTTGGAGGCGGGGCAGCTGGAGAAGCATTATTGGCCAACTTTTCTCCACATAGACTGAGGGCTAGTTATTGTGCCGCTACTGCCTCAGGTGCATCACTGGAGCTAGTAGCGGCAAGTAAAGCCTTCATCGTCCATCACCAATGTTACTGATATTGCTGATCCCATTCCCTTTGAGCTGTCTCATCTCTTTCTGCTTAACCAACTCAGCAGCAGCAGAAAGAATAGCAGTCACAAATTCCGCATCTACATCAGGGCATTGGACAATGGACAATTTTGGGGGGTTTGTTTCTAACAAGCCTACATTAAGTCCTACAAATCAAGATTTCTTTAGGGCTTGTGCCAAAGAAGCTTAAGTCCTACAAAGAAATGTTTCTTCAGGACTTGTGCCTCTAATAAGTCTACAAATCATCATCTACAAAATACCCTATCAAGTCAAGTATCAGTCCACCCCAGTGGCAGCTTATGTCAGGGGGTTCCTGTCTCTACCATTTTACATACAAATTTCTTATTTTATTGTATTGATTTTTTTTTTTATTAACTGTCCCCTTAATACCAGTCAAGAAACAACCCCACCTCCAAAAAACATTTACTGTTCAACTGATTATTTCCCCACATTCCACCAAGACATGCCCCTTTTATACTATGCCTTTGGGAAATAAAAAATGTTTTACAATGTGTTGTGTAGAAATGCAACGTTCCCATTTCATTCCATTTCAATGGAATGAGCTAGGTTGAAAAAATGGAAAATTGTCACTTTTCTCGGGAAATTGTTCACCAAGCGGGAAGTGCCATTATTTGCCAATTTCAGTTTGAGGCCAAATTTTTTGCCCATCCTTAATCAGTACTCCTAAATCTTTCTCTAATGAGGATTCCCCAAGTTGCCACCCATTTAGAGTATATTTAGCATTTTGTTTCTACAGCCAAAATGCATCACCTAACATTTTTCTACATTAAATGTCTGCCACTCTGCTGCCCATTCATTCAGTTTATGTAAATCCTTCTGCAGATAAAAAACATCCAGCCCTGTATGTATTTCCTTGCACAGCTTAGTGTTATTAGCAAAGATTGATACGCTACTTTCAATTCCAACTTATAGATCATTAAAAAACAAATAAAAAAGCACTGGGCCCAGGACTGAATCATGTGGCATCCTACTTATAACTTTAAAGCAAGTTGAAAAGGTTCCATCTAAAACAACTCTGCCTTTTATTATTTAAAGCTTTATTAAAGACTTCAAAATGTTCAGACTCATAAAAGAGTCAAGAGGAAATATCGTACAGAGTATCTTATTATAAGTGAATATTAACTGTACATAATACGTATTAGATATAGACCTCACAAAGGGTCTGAGAGAAAAAAACATTGCATCCACAATACATATCAAACCAGGCAACAGATATAACATTCGTCGGATGAAGTACTAGTCAATAAGAATAGTTCAACTCAAAAAAATAATGAAAAGATTACGGTCTATACACCCATAGTAAGTATAATTCAAGTCCCATATCACGGGACTAAACTAGAGAAGGGTGTGAAAGAGGGTAGAAGGGAGAGAAGACAGATAAAAATAAAAAGGAAAATTGGGAAGTAAAATGAATGGAAGGCTAAGGAGAAAAAGAAAGAGGAAAATAGATAAAAATGAAAGGAAGATATTTGAAAATAAAGGCAGGAAGAGGAGAGGGGGAGGGACGGGGAGGGGGAGCAGGTCCAGATCCCAAACAAGGGCCTAAGATGAGAAGTTTGGACCAAAGGACTAAGAACCAAATGGGCCAAGGACCAATGGATCGAACCAAACCCAGGCATTGACCACACTGTTGCAGAGGAATCATAATGCAGTCATCCTTCCCCCAGTATGGGTAGCACACCTGATTAAATGTACCTCTACCAAGGACCCCAGACACTGTTAAAACAGGCCCAGGAGTTAGTTGTCTTGGCGTGAAGTCTCTGGGCAGAAAGATGTGTCTGGACTTTCGACACCCAGGTAGAGATTGAAGGAGGATCACCAGACTTCCAAATGAAAGGGATTAATGATTTTGCGGCAGTCATTAACAGCATAAACAGGCAGCATAGAAGGAGGGAGTTTCCCTGAATGCTCAAGGTAGGATAAGTGTATAGGACAAGTAGAGGATCCGAAGGGATAGGGAAATTGAGAATTTGAGCATTGTGACGGAGAACATCAGTCCAAAACGTGACAATCTTGGGGCATGACCACCATATGTGTGTAACATGGAACTATCATGGTGCCCGTGATTACCTATAGCATCTGGGTGTTCAGGCGACATTCCGTACTTCCTGGTTGTCACACTGTTACACATTCACTATTCTTATAGGCTACTGCTTGTTGCCAGTGTCAGTGTCCGCCTACTTGCTAGACCTTAAAGGCCTCAGCCTGCCACTACTATCTTGCCCTTTCGTGATGTACCTGTGCACTATAGCTATTGTGATTCTGATGCTTGATTCCTGTGCATGACTCCTGGTTTTGTCT
This sequence comes from Rhinophrynus dorsalis, assembly GCA_037306005.1. Lineage (NCBI taxonomy): Eukaryota > Metazoa > Chordata > Amphibia > Anura > Rhinophrynidae > Rhinophrynus > Rhinophrynus dorsalis. The sequence continues at coordinate 325,112,435 of CM074720.1, read as the reverse complement.
GACTTCAGCTCCGCTTGATCCCTGAATGCTCTCCGTTCCGGTTTGACTCCTGGCTCTGGCTGACTATCCGTTCTGGTTTGACTTCTGGCTCTAGCTGACCATCCCTTCTGGTTTGACTCCTGGCTCTGGTTGACTACCCGTTCCGGTTTGACTCCTGGCTCTGGCTGACTGCCAGTTCCTGTCTGACTCCTGGCTCTGGCTGACTACCCGTTCCAATCTACTCCTGGCATTGGCCTACCACCTCTGCTAACACTCTGGAGGCGATTCCACCAGCTAATGGTGCTCAGTTGCGTCAGTCTGTGTCACTGATTTTCCTTTGCCAGCATCCTGTACTGTGCCAGTTACCGTAGCGTTCTATGGCGAGTCTGTCTCTGTTGCCTGTCCTAGTCACCCTAGCGTTCTAGGGCGAGTCTACCTCTGTTGCCTATCCAGTCACCCTAGCATTCTAGAGCGAGTCTACCTCTGTTGCCTATCCAGTCATCCTAGCTTTCTAGGGAGAGTCAGTCTCGGTTGCCTGTCCAGTCACCCTAGTGTTCTAGGACGAGTCTGTCTCTGTTGCCTATCCAGGCACCCTTGCATTCTAGGGAGAGTCAGTCTCAGTTGCCAGTCCGGTCACCCTAGCGTTCTAGGGGAGGTTACCTCCGTTTCCAGGGGCTTTACAGCTGCTCATGCACTAGTAGCTACTACCATCCTCGCTACTAGTATTTCATGGCAGTCATAGTGGTAGTCTATGTGCCTCCAGTCTGGTGATCCTGTGCTTATCCTAACCTGCCCTGTGAAGGTTGAGGAAGTGTCCAGTCACTGTCCTGATATCTGGCCCTGTAAAGGTTGGGGAAGTGCTAATCATTTTATTGTGCTATTCTTAATAAAGATCAATTGTTTTACCATATTTGTACTTGTCAGCATTGTTATTTCACAGTCACTCCGTGACAGTACGAAAGGGCCATGAACTCTGAAATACAGATGCTGGTAGCTGACGGTTTCCTAATATCCTTTCCAGAATGGATATTCAGGAACAACGTATTGACAAGTTGTCTATGGTGATGCAGACACTCCTTTACCGTACAGTGCATCTCGATAAACCTGCGCAGCTACTGGTGGCCTCCTTGGTTTCGGCATCGGTAGTAACCACTCAGATGGAAAACACAAGTTATAGAGGGTTGCCCGGAGCAGCTCCACTCCCTCTAAGATATCATGGGGAACCCACATTGTGCCGTGGATTCATAAATCAGCTCAGAATTTTTTTGGAACTAGTGCCTAATGCGTTCCAGAGTGAAAGAAGCAAAGTGAGCTTTATGACTTCCTTGTTGACCAGTAGAGTATTGGCATGGGCCAACCCGTTATGGGAAACATCTAAACCCATAACATCTAACTTTACTGAATTTGTGGATGCCTTCCGTAAAGTGTTTGATGTTCCAGGCTGAGCAACCTGTGCCGCAAAAAAACTAATGACCATTCACCAGGGCGCCTGTACAGTACCAGAATACGCTACTGAATTTCGTACAGTAGCGGCAGAGGTAGGCTGGAACAACAAGGCTCTGGTGGAGGCCTTCTCCCAAGGGCTTAATGACATAATTAAACATTAGATGGCAGCATGTGAGCTGCCAGAGGATCTAGATCTGTTCATCTCCTTTGCTATACTCATTGATACCCACATTAGAGAGAGATCCTCATTAAAGAACCACAAGCCTAAGCTTGAGTCTCGGTTGGCGACTAACTGGGAGTTCCCACTTATGCCTCCCTCATCTCCCAAGCCATCTAATACTGAGGTCAGTAGGGCTGAGCCTATGTAAGCCGGTTTCACATGCTTTTCTAGGCAGGAGTGGTCCTTCTGTCGTAAAGAAGGTCTATGCCTGTACTGCAGTAAGGCTGGACATATGTTACGGGCCTGTCCGGTACGTCCAGAAAATGCAGGCACCTAGGATCCCTGAGGGGACAGATCCTAGGTGGCGTAAATCAATCCCCAGACCCAGAACAGAACAAGCCCATCATGCAGATGGCAATCTCTTGGGCAGCTTCCTCTGTTGCGACTCCAGCCCTGATTGATTCAGGAGCTGCAGGCTACTTGATTGATGGTGAATTCGCTAAACGGCATAATATTCCCTTGGTGCATCGAGTTTCTCCTTTGGCTGTGGAGGCGATCGATGGTAGACTGCTAGTACCATCCCATGTTACTTTTGAGACCTGTCCACTATCTCTCAGAGTAGGAGATCTCCACCTGGAGACCCTACAATTTCAAGTCATTCAAACTCCACATTATGCAGTCATTCTGGGGTTTCCTTGGCTTCAGACACACAACCTCAGAATGGACTGGAAAACCTGTGACATTATATCTTGGTCTGATTACTTTCAGAAGTCTTGTCTATAGCAGCCCACTAAGATTTTGTGTACCTCCTCCTCTATACCCTCAGAGTATCAGTTGTTCAGTGAGGTATTTAGTAAGGGGGAGGCTAGCACATTGCCTAAGCATAGGCCATACGAGTGTGCTATTAATTTGACGCCAGGCACTATACCGCCTAAAGGCCACACGTACCCTTTGTCTGTAGAGAAGAACCGTGCTATGTAAGAGTACATTTCAGATGCCTTGGCAAGGGGCATTATAAGGAAATCTTTCTCGCCCATGGGGCTGAATTTTTCTTTGTTAAGAAGGATGGGGAGCTTAGACCCTGTATTGATTACAGAGGTCTGAATAAGTTGATGGTGAAAAATGCGCACCCTATCCAATTGATAGCCAAGTTGTTTGACCACCTGAAAGGCTCCTCAGTATTAACTAATTCGACCTACGGTCTCACGGTTCCCGTGATTGCTGCATTTTCATGTCAGTTACCTGCAGGGGGCTCTCCATTGGCTGCTTCCCTTACACCCGCCTTAGACTGCCTATTTAAACTAAGCTTGGGCACCCTTTGGTTGCCCTTTCGTATTTGTCTCTATGCTGTTGTTCCTGCATGCTGCTCCAATGCTCCCTGGGCCTTGTCGCTGTTCCTGATCGTCAGTAGTATCCTGTTCCTGCCTGCCAGTCGTCCAGTTCCTGCTTCTGTTCCTGATCCGGTTGGGGTTGCTGTTCCTACGGTTGTTCCTGCTACCGTTCCAGAATCGGTCTACCGTTTGCAGTACTGATCCTCTTCTTCGGTGGGGTTCCTGTAACATCTACTACCGGGTGCCTGCTGTTCCCAGTAGTCTGGGCGACATTTTCACTTTCTCATGGGTTTCTCCAGTACGCGGGTACTGGTTCGCTCCACTGAGTCAAGTTGCTATCGCACTATGTGAGCCTCGGCTTATCCGGTACGCGGGTACTGGTTGGCTCCACAGTAACCGGCTACCGTTGCACCGGAAGACTCATAGATTACCACAGTACACGGGTACTGTTTCGCTCCACTGTAAGTGGCAGCAAGCCACTGATTAATCTTGGTCTCCCCCAGTATGCAGGTACTGGTTCATTCCACTGTATCTGGCTGTGAGCCACCGATTAGACTTGGTCTGCCCAGTACGCGGGTACTGGTTCGCTCCACTGAGATTGCTGCTATTGCACTACATGAGTCTTGGGTTATCCGGTATGCGGGTACTGGTTGGCTTTACATTACTGGCTGCTGTTGCACCGGAAGAGTCTTGGGTTTCTCCAGTACATGGGTACTGGTTCGCTCCACTTAAACCAGTTGCTGTTGCACCGGTGGAACTTGGTTTCTCCAGTACGCGGGTACTGGTTCGCTCCATTGTAACTGGCTGCAAGCCACCGATTAGTCTTGGTCTCCCCAGTACGCGGGTACTGGTTCGCTCCACTGAGATTGCTGCTATTGCACTACATGAGCCTTGGGTTATCCGGTACACAGGTACTGGTTGGCTTTACGTTACCGGCTGCTGTTGAACCGGAAGAGTCTTGGGTTTCTCCAGTACGTGGGTGTTGGTTCGCTCCACTTAAACCGGCTGCTGTTGCACCAGTGGAACTTGGTTTCTCCATTACGCTGTACTGCTCCATTGTAGGAGGCTGTCCTGTCCTAACAGCCTGACATGTTGAAGGTTTCTCCCAGTACACAGGTACTGGTTTGCTCCTCGCATAATTGGTATTATTGCGCTTCCTGTTTACACAAGTGAGACTGTGGTCACTGCTCGATTGTTGCTCTGTCCTTAGTGAGAGGAAGTCTATTGCTACCTTATCCTGTGGCCTAGTTTGTCACCTCTGTGACTGGTCTCTGCCATCTAGCCAGTCACCTCGGCCACCTTACTGCCCTCACTATCTACGGTGGGATGCCTTGCCCGGTATTGGTAAGGCCGGTAGAACCTGGTCGTGACTATTTCCTGATGGGTTGCCTTACCCAGTATTGGCAAGGCCGGTAGAGTCTCATACGAACAGATCCAGTTTCGTGGCTCTCGTGCCCGGTATATTGGCACGGCCGGTAGAGCCGCATTCTTACATTCCAGTGCCTAGGCTGCCATGCCCGGTATATTAGCATGGCCGGTAAAGCCTTCTGTATTCCTTGCTTGTGTCTCCAGACTGCTCTGTCCTGTATATTGGTAAGGCCGGTAGAACCTGTTACCATCTTGTGCCACCTAAGGTTGCCTTACCCGGTATTGGCAGGGCCGGTAGAGTCTGCATCCACCCAATGTGTCATACTTATTTGCCTATGTAACTGCTAATAAAATATATCTTTGCCTTCAACACAATAGGGTTTTCTTAACTTTTCAATAAAGTTATGTTTTTACCTATTCTCTGTGTCTGAGAGTCATAACAAATCGTGACACATACACAGAGTGGGTTTTCATAGATAGCCAGTCATACAAAGAGCCCAAGTACTTCACCTAAGAACAACAACGCAAGGGCATCTGAGTCAGGCCTCAGGAAGTAGGAGGAGCAGCTCAGAGGGAGGAAGTAGGAAGTAGGTAGGAGGAGACTACAGTAAGCAAACAGATAAAACAGAGGCCTGCAGCCTGCTTGAAGCCTCGTGCCTGTAATCATGCTGGAGTCAAGGTTTGCTATGAACTGTGCCATAAGCTCCTCGTCCAGGAGCTCTCCTTTCCTGATTAACTATGGGTTCCAACCATCCTTGCTCCCGGACTCCTTTCAGGCTCAAGAGATTCCAGCTCTGTATGAGCATATTAGGCAGCTCCGCTCCACATGGGCACAGGTTCAGAATGTCCTGTGTAGGTCCTCTGAGCGCTACCAGAAACATGCAGACAACAGGAGGCATCCTGGTCCTGTTTTCCAAGTTGGGGATAGAGTGTGGCTCTCCTCCAGAAACCTGCACCTACAAGTACCCTGTAATAAGCTGGCTACATGTTTTGTAGGTCCTTTCCGGGTACTTCAGAGAGTGAACCCTGTCTCTTATGCCTTGGACCTTCCTAGGAACATGCGTATTCACAATGCTTTCATTGTGTCTTTATTCAAGCCTTTGGTATGTAACCGCTACACTTCTGCTTCAGTGGTACCAAGTCCTGTGTGCATCCAAGACCATGAGAAGTATGAAACCCAAAATATTCTACACTTCTGTAGAGTGCGTGAGCACATTCAGTATTTTGTGCATTGGAAGGGCTATGGCCCCGAAGAGCGTTCCTGGGTGAATCAGTCTGATATTCACGCTCCTGTTCTGCTACACAGATTCCATATGAAATTTCCTAATAAAGTTGGTTCTTTCCCACGGAGGAGAGATCATTGAAGGGGGGGTACTATCACGGTGTCCATGATTGCCTCCAGTGTCTGTGTGCACAGGCGACATTCTGTACTTCCTGGTTGTCGTGCTGTTACACATTCGCTATTCTTTTAGGCTACAGCTTGTTGCCAGTGACAGTGTCCACCTACTTGCTAGGCTTTAAAGGCCTTCGCCTGCCACTACTACCTTGCCCTTTCGTGGTGTACCTGTGCGCTATAGCTACTGTGATTCCGATGCTTGATTCCTGTGCATGACTCCTGGTTTTGTCTGACTTTGGCTCCGCTTGATCCCTGACTGCTCTCCATTCTGGCTTGACTCCTGGCTCTGGCTGACAATCCATTCTGGTTTGACTCCTGGCACTAGCTGACTATCTGTTACGGTTTGACTCCTGGCTCTGGCTGACTATCCGTTCCAATCTACTCCTGACGTTGGTGTACCACCTCCGCTAGCACTCTCGGTGCCTAGGCGATTCCTCCATCTAGTGGTGCTCAGTTGCTTCAGACTGTATCACTGACTTTCCATTGCCAGCATCCTGTACTGTGCCAGTTAACCTAGCGTTCTATGGCGAGTCTGTCTCTTTTGCCTGTCTAGTCACCCTAGTGTTCTAGGTCGAGTCTACCTCTGTTGCTTATTATCACGGTGCCCGTGATTGCTGCCTTTTCCTGTCAGTTATCTGTGAAGGCTCTCCATTGGCTGCCTGTCTTGAATCCGCCCAGTATTGCCTATATAGACTGGGTTCTGGCACCCTTTGGTTGCCCTTTTGTGGTGTCTCTATGTCTATAGCCACCTGCATCCTTTTCCTGAGTTCCCTGGGCCTTTGCTGCATACACTTCCTTCCAGATTCCGTCTACTTACCTGCCTGACAGCCTCCTCTGCTGAAGTGGTTCCTGTCTCCGTTCCTGATCCGGTTTGGTCTGACATTCCTGCTTCCGTTCCTGATTCGGTCGTCTGCCGTTACTGCTCCAGCTTCCTTTCCCGGCCTGGCTGTCTGTTCCTGCTTCTGGATCGTGTGCAGAGTTCTCCGTCTTCATGTCGCCTGGGCGACATTTTCATCCCTACAGCACCGGTATTGTCATTGTGTACTCCAGTACGCGGGTACTGGTTCGCTCCATATATCACCGGTTGTTTGCTGCTTCTCATACAGCACCGGTAGTGTCTATGTGTACTCCAGTACGCAGGTACTGGTTAGCTCCATATATCACCGGTTGCTTGCTGCTTCCCATACAGCACCGGTAGTGTCAATATGTACTCCAGTACACGGGTACTGGTTCACTCCATATATCATCGGTTGCTTGCTGCTTCCCATACAACACTGGTAGTGCATATTTGTACTCCAGTACGCGGGTACTGGTTTGCTCCATATATCACCGGCTGCTTGCTGCTTCTCATACAGCACCGGTAGTGTCTATGTGTACTCCAGTATGCAGGTACTGGTTCGCTCCATATATCACCGGTTGCTTGCTGCTTCTCATACAGCACCGGTAGTGTCTATGTGTACTCCAGTATGCAGGTACTGGTTCACTCCATATATCACTGGTTGCTTGCTGCTTCCCAAACAGCACCGGTAGTGTCTATGTGTACTCCAGTACGCAGGTACTGGTTCGCTCCATATATCATCGGTTGCATGCTGCTTTCCATACAGCACCGGTAGTGCATATTTGTACTCCAGTACGCGGGTACTGGTTCGCTCCACATATCACCGGTTGCTTGCTGCTTTCCATGCAGCACCGGTAGTGTCATTGTGTAGTCCAGTACGCGGGTACTGGTTTGCTCCTAATTCACAGGCTGCTCACTGTATATAGCACCGGTAGGCCTCTGTGTAGTCCAGTATGTGCGACTGGTTTGCTCCACCACTTCTCAGTCGCTGAGGCCACTTACGCTCCTGTACCAGTACTTGTCACCTCTGGGCTTAAGGCTGCCTTGCCCGGTATATTGGCAGGGCCGGTAGAGCCTTCTCTCTTGTTGTACCAGTCTCCTGGCTACCTTGCCCAGTATATTGGCAGGGCCGGTAGAGCCTTCTCTCTTGTTGTACCAGTCTCCTGGCTGCTTTGCCCGGTATATTGGCAGGGCCAGTAGAGCCTTCTCTCTCGTTGTACCAGTCTCCTGACTGCCTTGCCTGGTATATTGGCAGGACCGGTAGAGCCTTCTCTCTCGTACCATTCTTCAGGCTCCTTGCCCGGTATATTGGTAAGGCCGGTAGAGCCTATTTCCATATTGTGCCTATTCTAGGCTGCCTTACCCGGTATTGGCAAGGCCAGTAGAGCCTCTCTATTATTATTCACCGTACCACTGTTCACCATTGCATTGTACTAATTATGTGTTGAGATATATGTGTAATGTCAAACCCGTGAGGGTTTTCTTTAAACTTTCAATAAAGTTATGTTTTTTTCTTAACTCTGTGTCTGAGAGTCAAAACAAACCGTGACACTTATCCAGTCACCCTAGCATTCTAGGGCAAGTCTACCTCTGTTGCCTATCCAGTCACCCTAGCATTCTAGGGAAAGTCAGTCTCGGTTGCCTGTCCAGTCACCCTAGCATTCTAGGGCGAGTCTTTCTCTGTTGCCTGTCCAGTCACCCTAGCGTTCTAGGGCGAGTCTACCTCTATTGCCTATCTAGTCACCCTAGCGTTCTAGAGCGAGTCTACCTCTTTTGCCTATCAAGTCACCCTACTGTTCTAGAGAGAGTCAGTCTCGGTTGCCTGTCCAGTCACCCTAGCATTCTAGGGCAAGACTGTCTCTGTTGCCTATCCAGTCACCCTAGCTTTCTAGGGCGAGTCTACCTCTGTTGCCCATCCAGTCACCCTAGTGTTCTATGGAGAGTCATTATCGGTTGCCTGTCCAGTCACCATAGCGTTCTATGGCGAGTCCATCTCTGTTGCCTGTCCTAGTCACACTAGCGTTCTAGGGCGAGTCTACCTCTATTGCCTATTCAGTCACCCTAGCGTTCTAGGGAGACTCAGTCTCTGTTGCCTATCCAGTCACCCTAGCATTCTACGGCGAATCTACCTCTGTTGCCTATCCAGTCACCCTAGTGTTCTATGGAGAGTCAGTCTTGGTTGCCTGTCCAGTCACCCTAGTGTTCTAGGGTGAGTCTGTCTCTGCTGCCTGTCCAGTCACCCTAGCGTTCTAGGGGAGGTTACCTCCGTTTCCAGGGGCTTTACAGAGGCTCCTGCACTAGTAGCTACTACCATCCTCGCTACTAGTATTTCATGGCAGTCAGAGTGGTACTCTATATGCCTCCGGTCTGGTGATCCTTGCCTTATCATAACATGGACTGTGAAGGTTGAAGAAGTGTCCAGTCACTATCCTTATATCTGGCCCTGTGAAGGTTTGGGAAGTGCTATTCATTTTATTGTGCTATTCCTAACAGAGATCAATTGTTTTACCATATTTGTACTTGTCAGAGTTATTATTTCACAATTACAACGTGACAGGAGCCCAAATCAGAAGAATGACTCCAAAATGTATCAGAGACAGTGTCAGGATACATCCTTTGAAGAACCTGAGGGGTTTGATACCATCTCATAATCAACTTGTAGTTCCATTCTTCGGAGGCCACATCTGAAGACAATGCCAGCAGTCAACAGAAATATGCTGCCACTTGTCCAGGGGTAAAAAAAATAGATAACTCTCTTTCCCAGTCTCGAAGAAACAGGGGAAAAGAAGAGAAAGAGAAAACTGGTACCACCTGTATAAAGGTCAATGGAATTGAGAGGGGTGCACAAGTAAGGTCTCAAATGGGGATGGAGGTGAGGGAGTCTAGGAAAGGGAGGAACGTCATAAAATAACAGCCAGAAAGTGTTGAATTTGATAATAGTGCCAAAACTGATCTGTTGGGAGGCCAGTGTCAGCCACTAAGGACTCAAAGGGACATCCAGAGCCATTCTGTAGTAGATCTCCAAAAGTGTGAATCCCAAACCTGAAAAGAAGAAAAATTTGTCCAGAGGAAAGGTGGGGTTCAGGAGAAGAGGGGTCCTAAAAGAAGGGTAAGGAATGAGTGAATGCTCAGCATTAAAAGACGTCCAAAACGAGAGATGGTGGCCTAAAATACTATGAGCGTGTGCGGAGGGAGGGAAAGAGTCAGGATCAATCAAGCAGGTGCGTCTGAGGTCAATTTCTTGGGTAAACAGAGCCAGACAGTCTATCAACTCCTCTGAAGCATCTCCAGTAAGACTGGTTAGTTTCATAAGAGTAGAATCTTCATGGTACAGGAGTGTGGCCTGCACCTACAAGTACCCTTTAATAAGCTAGTTACATGTTTTGTGGGTCCTTTCCGGGTACTTCAGGGAGTGAACCCTGTATCTTATGCCTTGGACCTTCCTAGGAACATGCGTATTCACAATGTTTTCATTGTGTCTTTATTGAAGCCTTTGGTATGTAACCGCTACACTTCTGCTTCAGTGGTACCGAGTCCTGTGTGCATCCAAGACCATGAGAAGTATGAAATCCAAAATATTCTACACTCCCGTCGAGTGCGGGAGCGCATTCAGTATTTTGTGCATTGGAAGGGCTATGGCCCTGAAGAGTGTTCCTGGTTGAATAAGTCTGATATTTACGCTCCTGTTCTGCTACACAGATTCCATATGAAATTTCCTAATAAAGTTGGTTCTTTCCCACGGGGGAGAGATCATTGAATGGGAGATACTATCACGGTGTCCGTGATTGCCTCCAGTGTCTTTGTGCGCAGGCGACATTCTGTACTTCCTCGCTGTCTCTCTGTTACACATTAGCTATTCATTTCGACTACTGCTTGTTGCCAGTGTCAGTGTCCACCTACTTGCTAGGCTTTAAAGGCCTCTGCCTGCCACTGCTACCTTGCCCTTTCGTGGTGTATCTGTGCGCTATAGCTATTGTGATTCCGATGCTTGATTCCCATGCATGACTCCTGGTTTTGTCTGACTTTGGCTCCGCTTGATCCCTGACTGCTCTCCTTTCCTGTGTGACTCCGGGCTCTGGCTTACTATCCATTCTGGTTTGACTCCTGGTACTGGCTGACTATCCGTTCCGGTTTGACTTCTGGCTCTGGCTGACTACCTGTTCCAGTTTGACTCCTGGCTCTGGCTGACTATCCGTTCCAATCTACTCCTGATGTTGGCCTACCACCTCCGCTAGCACTCTCGGTGCCTAGGGGATTCCTCCATCTAGCGGTGCTCAGTTGCTTCAGACCGTGTCACTGACTTTCCATTGCCAGCATCCTGTACTGTGCCTGTTACCCTAGCGTTCTATGGCAAGTCTGTCTCTTTTGCCTGTCTAATCACCCTAGTGTTCTAGGACGAGTCTACCTCTGTTGCCTATCCAGTCACCCTAGCGTTCTATGGCGAGTCAAACTCTGTTGCCTATCCAGTCATCCTAGTGTTCTAGGGAAAGTCAGTCTTGGTTGCCTGTCTAGTCACCCTAGCATTCTAGGGCGAGTCTGTCTCTGTTGCCTGTCCAGTCACTCATATTGTTCTAGGGCGAGTCTACCTCTGTTGCCCATCCAGTCACCTTAGTGTTCTATGGAGAGTCAGTATCGGATGCCTGTCCAGTCACCCTAGCGTTCTAGGGCGAGTGTGTCTCTGTTGCCTGTCCAGTCACCCTAGAATTCTAGGGGAGGTTACCTCAGTTTCCAGGGGCTTTACAGTTGCTCCTGCACTAGTAGCTACTACCATCCTCGCTACTAGTATTTCATGGCAGTCATAGTGGTACTCTGTCTGCCTCCGGTCTGGTGATCCTGTCCTTATCCTAACATGGACTGTGAAGGTTGAGGAAGTGTCCAGTCACTATCCTTATATCTGGCCCTGTGAAGGTTGGGGAAGTGCTATTCATTTTATTGTGTTATTCTTAATAGAGATCAATTGTTTTACCATATTTGTACTTGTCAGAGTTGTTATTTCACAGTTACTCCATGACAGGAGCCCAAATCAGAAGAACAACGCTAAAATGTATCAGAGACAGTCTCAGGATACATCCTGTGATGGACCTGAGAGGTCCAGTACCATCTCATAATCAACTTGTAGTTCCATTCTTCGGAGGCCACATCTGCAGAAAATGCCAGCAGTCAACAGAAATATGCTGCCACTTTTCCAGGGGTAAAAAAAATATATAGTTCTCAGTCCGAAGAAACAGGGGAAAAGAAGAGAAAGAGAAAACTGGTACCACCTGTATAAAGGTCGATGGAATTGAGAGGGGTGCATGAGTAAGGTCTCAAATGGGGATGGAGCTGAGGGAGTCTAGGAAAGGGAGGAATGTCATAAAATAACAGCCAGAAAGTGTTAAATTTGATAATAGTGCCAAAACTGATCTGCTGGAAGGCCAGTGTCAGCCACTAAGGACTCAAAGGGACATACAGAGCCATTCTGTAGTAAATCTCCAAAAGTGTAAATCCCAAACATTTCCAAACCTGAAAAGAAGAAAAATTTGTCCAGGAGGAAAGGTGGGGTTCAGTAGAAGAGTAGTCCTAAAAGAAGGATAAGGAATGAGTGAATGCTCAGCATTAAAAGACGTCCAAAACTAGAGAAGGTGGCCTAAAATACTATGAGTGCGTGCGGAGGGAGAGAAAAAGTCAGGATCAATCCAGCAGATGCGTCTGAGGTCAATTTCTTGGGTAAACAGAGCCAGACAGTCTACCAACTCCTCTGAAGCATCTCCAGTAAGATCGGTTAGTTTCATAAGAGTAGAATCTTCATAGTACAGGAGAATATCAGGATTGCCAAGTCTGCCTTTGGAATCAGTCCAGCGGAAGACTGACAGAGGCAGACGTGGTCTGAATAAAGGTGTTCAGAATACATAGTAGAGAAAGAATGAGACGTAAGAGGAGTCTAATTGGTAAAGTATTGAAAAAAATAAAGTTTTCAGAATGAGTGCCATTTTGGAGAGGTTGATCTCCCAATCCAGGAGATATAGGTTGTCCCAACATTTTGTCTCAGTCCACAAGGACTGGATCAATGGCTGAAGGTTAGTTCCTACTAGGTCTTCAAGATGCAGAGTAAGAGTAACTCCCAAATATCTAATACCTTAAGAGGTCCATTTGAAGGCATATCAATGCTTCAAGAATGTTACTGTTTCAGTCAGCAAATTCAGATTAAAAATCTCTGATTTAGCTAAATTAACTTTCAAGTAAGAGATAGAGCTGTAGTAGTAGATGTTGTAAAGAGTACACAGAGTCAGTATCACGGTCCCCGTGATTCCCTGTCAATCTCTGTATCTATACATTTGCATTGGAGGAGTCTGATTGGCCCGCCCAGGATGTGCCTTTATATGCTGAGGCTTGGGCACTTGTCAATTGCCCTTTCGTGGTGTTGTGTTGCTGCGCCTAGTTACTGATCTCCAGTGTCTCCTGTGTACCGACCCGGCTAGTCTGACTCTCCTTCTGTTCCTGCTTCGTGATCTGACCCGGCTCTGGCTGACGACCCTGCACCGTGATCTGACCCGGCTCTGGCTGACGATCCTGCACCGTGATCTGACCCGGCTCTGGCTGACGACCCTGCACCGTGATCTGACCCGGCTCTGGCTGACGACCCTGCATCGTGATCCGACCCGGCACTGGCTGACGACTCCGCTCCGTGATCCGACCCGGTTCTGGCTCCTGATCCTGCTCCGTGATTGTTCCACTCTCCGGTGGTGTTCCTGCGACTCGGTCATCCGGTTCCGGCTACTGCTCCTGTCCGGTTGCTGCTCCTGTGTACTCCGGTCGCGCTGGCGACATTCTGACTATTCTCAGTTTCCTCGCTCATTACGCTGTAGCCGAGGTTGCCTGCCTTGTTCTCGTTGAGCATTGCTCTTTTCAAATGTACCAGATTAACCCTTGCACTGCCGGTAGCCTCCGATTACGTGCCATTTTGATACATTGCCAAGCTCCGGTGATTCTCTGAGCCTTTACACTTTTGAGCCTCCGCTTTACGCTATACCAGTCCTTACAGAGCTCCGCTTGTTAGATGCCCGGTGAGCATCGTGATCACGCTGGTTGACACTGGTAGTCCATTCGCTCTTGCAAAAAGGATTTTGGGTGACACCGTGTGGGTGTCTGGGCAGTACCTCATTCGCTCAAAGTGCTTTATCCCAACTGCACTAATCTGTGCATCAGCTCTTCATAGCTTGGGCAATTCCGTTCTACTGTGGCCTCCCAAGGGCTGGCATATTTCCGTGGCAGACGCAGGGTTACTCGATACTCATTCAGGGCGATTTCTATTCTGGTTACATCAAATTGGCAGTAGCAATCCTCATAAGCCCACTGTGGTGGTACGGGCTCAGCTTAGAGCAACAGGGACTCATCCTGTTTATGCTTCAAGAGTGTTACAGTGCTTTTCCTGAGTTCCTGATCTACATTTAAAGACTGTTACCATAGACTGCTATATATCTCCTGGGCGTTGGCCAATCTAGTCTGAGCCTTACCAGTTGCTCCACTTAACCCTCTATGCGCTACTGTTTGTAGTTTACTCCATTCTCTGTTCATATTGCCTGTTCTTACCTTTACTAGCCCCTAGGGGCAGTGTTGTTCATTTTTTATTTCAATAAACTGTGTTTTACGTTACATCCTGGTCTGAGTGTCAGTAAAACCGTAACAGTACGAAAGGGCCATGACCTCAGACGGGAAGAGTGACGGTAATACACAGAACCTCCACTGGAGGATGGATGTTCACGAGCAACGCTTAGATCAGTTGGCATTGGCCATGCAGACCTTGCTTGAACGTACGGTACATCTTGATAAGCCGAATCAAAATCCGGTGGTCCCCCCAGTTATGACACCGGATAATATTTCTGGTCAATGCTTGGTCCCGCAGAGAAGTCTAACGGCGGCGGCGCCGTTACCAGTAAGATATGATGGTGAACCCACACTGTGCAGGGGTTTCCTTAATCAGCTAGAGATCTTCCTCGAACTTACACCTCATGCCTTTCCGAGTGACCGTAGCAAGGTGGGGTTCATGGTATCCCTGTTAACTGGCAAAGCCCTGGCATGGGCAAATCCGTTATGGGAACCGGCTAAACCTTGCACTTTGTGCTTTAAAGAATTTGTTAAACAGTTCCGTAGAGTCTTTGAGGTACCTGGGCGAGCTACGTCCGCAGCCAAAAAACTGTTGTCAATGGAGATGGGTGATCAGACTGCAGCCGAATATGCTATAGAACTTCGGATTCTAGCTGCAGAGGTGGCATGGAATAATGAGGCACTCCTGGCAGCATTTGCCCAAGGGCTTTCGGATGCTATCAAAGATGAAATTGCTGCCAGGGAGGTACCCACCGATCTGGATGAGTACATCGAATATGTGATACTCATTGATACTCGTATGCGCGAGAGGCGCTTGACTAAAAGGGCAACTTCCAAAATCCATGGGCATGAGAGATTGTTTAACCCACCCTCTCCTCCCATTCCTCCGGTCCGTGTACCTGATACTGGGGAACCTATGCAGATTGGTTTTACTAGGCTGACTAAGGAGGAGAGGGCGTATCGGAAAAGACAAGGATTATGCCTGTATTGTGGCAAAAGTGGGCATTTGTTGCGCACATGTCCGGTGAGGCCGGGAAACGCACGCACCTAGGGTACCTTGGGGGACAGGCCCTAGGTGGTGTACAGTCGTCCTCAGATCCTTGCTCCTTGAAACCCACTATACCTGTGAGTTTTCTTCTAGGCGACCAGGTTGTGGAAGCACTAGCCCTGGTAGATTCTGGTGCTGCTGGCTATTTCATGGACCAGGCATTTGCTGAAAGACATAATATTTCTCTGTCTGAAAGAGATACTCCACTAGCCATTGAGGCTATTGATGGCAGACCTCTTGAACCAGCACTCATCACAATGGAGACTTCTCTACTTACTATGACTGTGGGGGCCCTCCATAAGGAGGAAGTTCGTTTCCAGATTATTCGTTCACCCCATCATGCGGTCATTCTGGGGTTCCCTTGGTTGACAGTGCACAATCCCCAGTTTGACTGGCAGACATGTGAAGTCAAAGCATGGTCAGAATATTGCACTAATCACTGTTTATCTCGTCCCGTTAAGATTATGTGTACATCCCCTTCTCTGTCAGCTGAATACAGCAAGTTCAGCAACGTTTTCAGTAAAGGGGAGGCTAGCGCTCTGCCGCAGCATCGGCTAAGTGACTGCGCTATTGATTTGCCCCAGGGAGTGGTTCCACCGAGGGGTAGGACGTACCCATTGTCATGTGATGAGACTAAGGCAATGGAGGAATACATTGAGGATGCTCTCAAACGAGGGATTATTTGCAAATCATCCTCTCCGGCAGGTGCAGGGTTCTTTTTTGTGAAAAAGAAAAATGGCGAGTTGCGTTGTATTGATTACCGTGGGCTCAATAAGATCATGTCCAAAAATGCATACCCCATTCCACTCATCACAGAGTTATTTGATAGGTTGAAAGGCTCCTCTATTTTCACTAAACTCGATTTACGAGCTGCCTACAATTTAATAAGGATCAAGGCCGGTGATGAGTGGAAGACAGCCTTCAATACAAGGTCAGGGCACTACGAATACCTAGTCATGCCATTCGGATTATGTAATGCACCTGCCGTATTCCAAGAGTTCATCAACGATATCTTCCGCTATATGTTACAGTCCTGTGTAGTGGTATATCTGGACGATATTTTGATCCACTCAGCTAATTTAACCCAGCATATACAGGATATTTCTGAGGTATTGCTTCGTTTGCGCAAGAACAAATTGTTCTGTAAACTCGAAAAATGTGAATTTCACTGTTCTCAAGTACCCTTTTTGGGTTTCGTGATTTCTAAAGATGGCATAGCTATGGACCAAGAGAAGTTGGCTGCAGTCCTTAAATGGCCACGACCCAAGGGGTTAAAAGCTATTCAAAGATTCCTGGGCTTTGCCAACTATTACAGAAAATTCATTCAGAACTTTTCTACGATTACTAAACCTCTCTCTGACTTAACGCATAAGGGCGCAAATCCCTCTCAATGGTCTGAGACAGCTGAACAGGCCTTCGTGACTCTCAAGCAGGCATTCGCATCTGCCCCTATTCTGTGCCATCCTAATCCTACTCTGCCTTTTACCCTGGAAGTTGATGCCTCCGAGGTTGGGGTAGGGGCAGTTCTCTCCCAACGACCCAGGGAGGGAGGTAACCTGAGACCATGTGGATTTTTTTCCAAAAAACTGTCTAGTGCCCAAAGCCATTATGAAATTGGTGATAGGGAATTGTTGGCTATCATCTTGGCTTTGAAAGAATGGCGACATCTCCTGGAAGGCACTAGGACCCCTGTCTTAATTCTCACTGACCATAAAAATCTAATTTACTTGTCTGAGGCTAAAAGGCTGTCTTCTCGCCAGGCTTGTTGGGCTCTCTTCTTGTCAAGATTTAATTTCATAGTCTCCTACTTGCCGGGGTCCAAAAATATTAGAGCAGATGCGCTTTCCAGACAATTCTGCACAGACATTGAGAGGGATGAAGCTCCAGTGCCTATAATTCAGCCAGATAAGATCCTGGCCACTATTCGTACCAACATCACTTCACCACTGGGGGAGCAAATCATGGCTTCACAAGCACGGGCACCTCCTGAAACCCCAGTTGGCAGATGTTTTGTGGATGAACCATTTCGCACCCAGTTACTCGAGACCTATCACTCATCTAAGGCAGTCGGGCACATTGGCAGGGATCAGTTGGTTTGGTCATTGGCACGAACATTCTGGTGGCCCTCCCTGAGAGCAGATTGCTTCGCATTTACCGCTGCCTGTGCTACTTGTGCCCGTGCTAAAACTCCCAGACATCTCCCTGTGGGGTTACTCCAGCCAGTACCCAATGGCGACCGTCCCTGGTCCCATATATCTATCGATTTCTTGGGAGAGCTGCCTTTGTCTAAGGGCTACACTTTCATTCTGATGGTGGTAGATAGGTTCTCCAAAATGGCTCATTTCGTGCCCCTCTCTGGTCTCCCATCGGCCCAGGAATTGGCAGTAATTTTCGCCAGGGAGTTATTCCGCTTGCACGGGGTTCCTAGTGTGATAGTGTCTGATCGGGGAAGCCAGTTTGTGTCTAGATTCTGGAGGGCATTCTGTGGCCAGATGGGCATTCAATTGTCATTTTCCTCTGCCTACCATCCCCAGACCAATGGGGCCGCTGAGCGTGCCAATCAGGGACTTGAGCAGTATTTGCGCTGCTTCGTGACTGATCATCATGATAACTGGTCCGACCTGTTGCCATGGGCGGAGTTCGCCAGGAACTGTGCGGTTAATTCATCGTCTGGGAGTTCTCCGTTCCTAGTTAATTATGGGTTCCGACCCTGCCTACTCCCAGACTCATTTCAGTCCCAACAGATTCCGGCTCTGGATGAGCACATGGAGCAGCTCCGTTCCACTTGGGCACAGGTACAACGGTCCCTCAGTCAGTCCTTCCTGAGACATCAGCGGCATGCTAATCGCAGACAGCTACCAGCGGCCTCCTACCAGGTTGGGGACAGGGTATGGCTCTCCTCCAGGAATCTTAACCTGCAAGTACCTTCAAACAAACTGGCTCCCCGGTTCATTGGGCCCTTTAAGATCATTCGCAAGGTCAACCCCGTGGCATACGCATTGGAGCTCCCCAGGGCTATGCGTATTCATTATTATTATTATTATTATTCTTTATTTATATAGCGCCAACTAATTCCGCAGCGCTGTACAATTGGGGAATAGACATACAGAGGTATTAAATAGTACAATCAGATGTGTAGAACAGGAGGATCAGAGGGCCCTGCTCGTGAGAGCTTACAGTCTAGAGGAAGGTAGGTTTGATACAGAAGGAGTAAGTGCTATTGTGCTTAAGTGCCTCCTGCCACATGAACTGCCAGTCAGTGGGTGGGAGTGAGAAGTGCCATTGAGTGCAGTAGTCCGTGCAAGGGGTGAATCTTGGTGATGATGTTTATGGAGGCAGTTGATAGGCCTCCCTGAAGAGGTGAGTCTTCAGGGAGCGTCTGAAGATTTGAAGGCTGGGGGAGAGTCTAATGGGTCGGGGGAGGGAATTCCACAGCTCAGGTGCAGCACGGGAGAAGTCCTGTTGGCGGGAGTGGGAGGATGTGATAAGAGCTGTGGAGAGCAGAAGGTCATGTGCAGAGCGAAGATGGCGGGCGGGAGTATATTTGGAAATGAGAGATGAAATATAGGGGGGTGCAGTGTTAGTGAGGGCTCTATAAGTTAGCACCAGAGTTTTGAATTTTACTCTGTATGCTAACGGGAGCCAGTGTAGGGACTGACAGAGGGGTGTGGTGTTAGAGAAGCGATGAGTGAGGTAGATTAGTCTTGCAGCAGAGTTCATTATGGACTGTAGCGGGGTTAGTCGGGTGAGAGGCAGGCCAATTAGTAAAGAGTTACAGTAGTCAAGACGGGACATGATGAGTGTTTGGATTAGAATTTTGGTAGTGTCTTCTGTGAGAAAGGGTCGGATTCTAGAGATGCTGCGGAGGTGGAGGCGGCATGAGTTGGAGATTGACTGGATGTGAGGAATGAAGGATAGGGCAGAGTCAAATGTGACCCCCAGGCAGCGTGCTGTAGGGGTTGGTGTGATGGAAGTGTTGTTAACGGTGAGGGTAATGTTTGGGATAAGGCTGGTTGTAGATGGAGGGAAGAGAATTAGTTCAGTTTTGCTAAGGTTAAGTTTGAGTTGATGGGAGGACATCCAGGAAGACACAGCAGACAGACAGTCAGACACTCGGGACAGGAGGGAAGGAGAGAGGTC
This sequence comes from Rhinophrynus dorsalis, assembly GCA_037306005.1. Lineage (NCBI taxonomy): Eukaryota > Metazoa > Chordata > Amphibia > Anura > Rhinophrynidae > Rhinophrynus > Rhinophrynus dorsalis. Next base: position 325,093,145 of record CM074720.1, on the reverse strand, counting down.
TGGGGAGGAAAGATATATTTGGGTGTCATCAGCATAGAGATGATGGTGAAACCCAAAGGAGTTTATTAGTTTTCCAAGGGAAGCAGTGTAGATTGAGAAGAGCAAGGGTCCCAATACTGATCCTTGGGGCACACCAACAGACAGTGGGAGGGGTGGGGAAGTGGAGCCGGAGTATGAAACACTGAAGGAGCGGTTGCAGAGATAAGATGAAAACCAGGAGAGTGCAGTGTCGCAGAGGCCTAGGGAGTGGAGGGCTTGGAGGAGGAGTGGGTGATCGACTGTGTCAAATGCGGCTGACAGGTCCAAAAGAATGAGTAGGGAGTAGTGGCCTTTAGACTTGGCTGAGAGCAAGTCATTGGCCACTTTAGTGAGGGCAGTCTCAGTGGAGTGATGAGGGCGGAATCCGGATTGCAAGGGATCTAGCAGGGAATGGTAGCAGAGGAATTTAGTGAGCCGGTTATATGCAAGGCGCTCGAGAAGCTTGGAGGCAAACGGGAGTAGGGAAATTGGCCGGTAATTTGACAATGAGTTTGGGTCCAGGGAGGTTTTTTTTAGGATGGGAGTGATTAGTGCATGTTTGAAAGAGGATGGGAAGGTGCCGGTTGACAAAGAGAGGTTGAATAAGTGAGTAAGGATTGGAGTTAGTAGAGAGGAGAGTTCTTGGGTGAGCTGAGATGGGATTGGGTTGAGAGGGCATGTGGTTAGGTTTGAGTGAGTGAGGAGAAGGGAGACTTCATCCTCAGTGACAGGTGGAAAGGAGCTTAGTGTGTATGTGGGAGAGGCGACAGGGCTGGGCTGGCTGGGTGGGGGTGGTAGTGATGAAATGTCATGTCTGATAGATTCAATCTTGTTCTTGAAGTGGTTGGCGAGATCTTGGGCAGAGAAGTTAGTGGAAGGTGTTTGTGTTGGTGGGTTTAGAAGAGATGTGAAGGTTGAGAAAAGGCGTTTGGGGTTGGAGGAAAGATTAGAAATTAGAGAGGAGAAGAATGACTGTTTAGCCAGGGAGAGGGCAGAGCTATACGAACGGAGAATGAATTTGTAGTGTGTGAAGTCGGCTGTGGAGCGCGATTTCCTCCAGTGCCTTTCAGCAGTGCGTGAGCACCTTTGGAGGTATCGCGTTAGTCTTGTGTGCCAGGGTTGTAGTGGGGTTGTGCGTGGGTGGCGTGGAGTTGCAGGTGCAGCGATGTCAAGGGCTGAAGTGAGAGTGCTGTTGTAGAGAGCAGTAGTTTTGTCTGGGCAAGTAAGTGTGAGGATGGGGTTGAGGATAGGCTGCAGGGAGGTGGAAAATTGTTGCTTATCAAGAGAATGTAGATTTCTCCGCATGCGCTTGATTGTGGCGGGGGTGATGGGTTTGCGTGGTATGATGAGGTTACCGGTGAGGAGGTGGTGGTCAGAGAGGGGAAAGGGGACATTAGAGAAGTTGGAGACCGAGCAGAGGTTAGTGAAGATCAAGTCGAGGGAGTGACCATCACTGTGTGTGGGAGAGCTTGTCCACTGCGATAAGCCTAAGGAGGTTGTTAAGGAGAGGAGTTTGAGGGCAGGGGGGGTGTTGTGATTATCTATAGGGATGTTGAAGTCACCCATGATGAGAGTAGGGACATCAGAGGACATGAAGTGAGGGAGCCAGGAGGTGAAGTGATCAAGGAATTGTGCAGTGGGACCAGGTGGCCTGTATATGACAGCGACACGTAGGGGGAGGGGAGAGAAGAGGCGAAGTGTGTGAGCTTCAAATGTAGGGAAGGAAAGAGAGGGAACAGTGGGGAGTACCTGAAATATATGGTTAGGGGGCAGCAGGATGCCTACTCCCCCTCCCTGCCTGTTGCCAGGCCTCGGAGTGTGTGTGAATTGAAGGCCTCCATATGAGAGTGCGGCAGTGGAGGCAGTGTCTGATGATGTGAGCCAAGTTTCAGTGATGGCAAGGAGGTTTAGGGAATGAGAAATGAACAGATCATGAACAGCTGTTAGTTTGTTACACACAGAGCGGGCATTCCAGAGACCAAAACAAAAGGGGGGGGAGGAGGTTAGGTGACGGGGTACGGTTATTAGATTGTGAGTGTTGCGTGTGTGAGTGGGTTCTGTGGTCCAAGAGAGAATGGAAGGGGGGCCTGGGTTAGGTGAGATGTCACCTGCAGCAAGTAGGAGGAGAAGGGACAGGGACATAAGGTGAGAGTGAGATTTGAAGCAGTGGGGCTTTTTTGCAGGGGTAGAAGGAGATGGTGGTGATAGGGAGCGGAGGAATGAAAAAAGTTCATGGGAGCAGAGAAGTGGTGAGTGAAGAATTGAGGGTGCAATGTGAATGGCGTGACACTTAATGTGGACACAGGAGGAGGAGAGTCTTATGCAGGTGAGAATGGCGATGACAAAACAAGGAGTTAATTTGCCCATAGTTAGGTTAATGAATGGGGCAGTAGAGATGTGCAACAGTCAGTAATCCAGGAGAGTACAGATGACTTGGCAGTCAAGGGTCAATCCACGGAGCAGAGGGTATAGGTGCCAGGGATGGTGAGGAGTCAGTAGCAGAACTGCAAAGTACTTGGTGAGGGTAGGAATCAGTGCAGGGTTAAATGAAGTAGTCCAATGATGATCAGGAGAGGCAGAAGTTGTAATGGTTAATGGTGGCTGGAAATCCTGGTTTCTTGCATCAGGTGGTCAGTAGTTTCAGTAGAGGAAGCAAATGTCAGTGCTTGGTGAAAATGACTGTTTCTTCATTCTGAATTCAGCCTGTTTACTTGCCTCTTGTCATAATGTGTTTCATGTGTCCCTTCTTAAGCCCTTGGTGTGCAACCGTTATACTACCACTCCGGTGGTTCCTGGGCCGGTGAATGTACAAGGCCAAGAGGAGTATGAAATTCAGAGCATAATTGACTCCAGGAGATTTAGAGGCAAGTTGCAATATTTGGTCCACTGGAAAGGTTATGGGCCTGAGGAGCGGTCTTGGGTTGATCATAAGGATCTTCATGCTCCACGACTGATGCGCAACTTTCACTCTAAATATCCCCTTAAACCTAGACCCTCTGGCAGGGGAGGGGGTCTTTGAGAGGGGGGTACTATCACGGTCCCCGTGATTCCCTGTCAATCTCTGTATCTATACATTTGCATTGGAGGAGTCTGATTGGCCCGCCCAGGATGTGCCTTTATATGCTGAGGCTTGGGCACTTGTCAATTGCCCTTTCGTGGTGTTGTGTTGCTGCGCCTAGTTACTGATCTCCAGTGTCTCCTGTGTACCGACCAGGCTAGTCTGACTCTCCTTCTGTTCCTGCTTCGTGATCTGACCCGGATCTGGCTGACGACCCTGCACCGTGATCTGACCCGGCTCTGGCTGACGACCCTGCACCGTGATCTGACCCGGCTCTGGCTGACGACCCTGCATCATGATCCGACCCGGCACTGGCTGACGATTCCGCTCCGTGATCCGACCCGGTTCTGGCTCCTGATCCTGCTCCGTGATTGTTCCACTCTCCGGTGGTGTTCCTGCGACTTGGTCATCCGGTTCCGGCTACTGCTCCTGTCCGGTTGCTGCTCCTGTGTACTCCGGTCGCGCTGGCGACATTCTGACTGTTCTCAGTTTCCTCGCTCATTACGCTGTAGCCGAGATTGCCTGCCTTGTTCTCGTTGAGCATTGCTCTTTTCAAATGTACCAGATTAACCCTTGCACTGCCGGTAGCCTCCGATTACGTGCCATTTTGATACATTGCCAAGCTCCGGTGATTCTCTGAGCCTTTACACTTTTGAGCCTCCGCTTTACGCTATACCAGTCCTTGCAGAGCTCCGCTTGTTCGATGCCCGGTGAGCATCATGATCACGCTGGTTGACACTGGTAGTCCATTCGCTCTTGCAACAAGGATTCTGGGTGACACCGTGTGGGTGTCTGGGCAGTACCTCATTCGCTCAAAGTGCTTTATCCCAACTGCACTACTCTGTGCATCAGCTCTTCATAGCTTGGGCAATTCCGTTCTACTGTGGCCTCCCAAGGGCTGGCATATTTCCGTGGCAGACGCAGGGTTACTCGATACTCATTCAGGGCGATTTCTATTCTGGTTACATCAAATTGGCAGTAGCAATCCTCATAAGCCCACTGTGGTGGTACGGGCTCAGCTTAGAGCAACAGGGGCTCATCCTGTTTATGCTTCAAGAGTGTTACAGCGCTTTTCCTGAGTTCCTGATCTACATTTAAAGACTGTTACCATAGGCTGCTATATATCTCCTGGGCGTTGGCCAATCTAGTCTGAGCCTTACCAGTTGCTCCACTTAACCCTCTATGCACTACTCTTTGTAGTTTACTCCATCCTCTGTTCATATTGCCTGTTCTTACCTTTACTAGCCCCTAGGGGCAGTCTTGTTCATTTTTTATTTCAATAAACTGTGTTTTACGTTACATCCTGGTCTGAGTGTCAGTAAAACCGTAACAGTCAGAGAGGAAAAACAGAACATGAGCCACAAAACAGGCCAACTTTGTATCACCTGAAGCTGTCAGCAAACCATAGCATCTGTAGCAGAGGTTCTAGGGCGAGAATGAACAGATTTGGTGACAGGGGACAATCTTGCCTCATCCCATTAGACACCTCGAATGACTCAGTCCATTAGCTCGTATCCTAGAAGAGGGGGCACAGTAAAAGCTGCAAACAGCAGTCATAAACAACTAGCCTAAGCCCAGATGAGCGAGAGTCTCAAATAAGTATGGCCAAGCCAGTCTATCAAATGCCTTTTCGGCATCAACAGACAAAAGCAAGGTGGAGATCTTTGTCTTTAACCCTATGTAAATAAGAGCAACCGCTTTAGATCTACTGTTGCGGGCCTCCCTGCCCTGAACAAAGCCAGCCTGGTTTGGGTGGACAAGGTCTGGTATGGAACGACATAGTCTGGTGGCCAAAATCTTAGCCATCAATTTTACATCAACATTTAGAATGGAAAAGGGTGTATAACTTCCATGCTGTAAAGGGTCTTTACCAGGTTTAGGTATCACTGAGATATGAGCCTCCAGTGCCTGCTTGGGCCAAGGAGTACCAGTAGCGATGGAATTAAAGACCAATGTTAAGTGAGGGACAAGGAGGTTGGCAAAGGAACGATAATACAGTGAGGTGAACCCATCAGGGCCCGGGCTTTTGCCAACCTTCAGATCTCTAATTGCCCGCAAGATCTCTTCCTTGGTAAACCAAGAATCCAATTCTCAGGATACAGATAGAGGGAGCTTGGAAAGAGAGGATCGGACCAAAAAAATCATGAATCTTTGAAATCCAAGTCTCCTGGTGTAGTTGCATTGGATATAACCAAATGTTGTAACGGTCTGCCATCTATTATTTTACCAGTTCTCAATCCATGTACATATATTACCTCACAAATTGAAGCCTTTTAATTTATGCAGTAACCTGCTGTGAGTCACTGTATCAAAGGCATTTGAAAAATCTAAGTATACTACATCAACAGCAATACCCTTGTCCAAATTACTACTTACTCTTTCGTAAAATGCAAGTAAGTTAGTATGACATGATCTATTCTGCATAAAACCATTATGACTCTTAGTAATAAGAGTTCTGAATACTGTCAGTTAGTAACCATTCGAATATCTTACCCACTGTGGAAGTCTAGCACATAGGTCTATAATTTCCTGGTTTGGATCGGGCCCTCTTTTCAAAAATGGAACTACATCAGCTTTCCTCCAATCACTTGATGAAAGTGAAACAATAAATATCAAGTATAATGGTCTTGTACCCTTGGGTGTATAACATCAGGTCCAGGTGCTTTATTTACCATAACCTTTTCCAGAGGAACCTGTTTGAAGCTGTTTGACTGGGAGGTGCATAAGCACACATCCCAGTCAACAGCTGTGAGTCCTTTTTTAAAAGAGACCACCCGTATATAAAGGCAGTCTCTTCAAAATTCCCTCACAGTGGAATGGGCATCATGTACAAAGGGGGGGTCTGCTGGTTCTAACTTTCTCCACCATCTCTGACAACAGTTACAGGGAATTTAAAAAAATGAAAATATTTTTATTTCTCAAGTTTTTGCCAACAGTAAGAATTTTTGATTCCCTAGCACACATTAAAGGATGAAAATGGGGACATATGTTTTGGCCTTTGGGCACATTTTACAATATTCCCTTGCACATCTATGCATTGTTTAAACCTTTGAGTCCCAAAGAGGTAAGCAACGCATTGCTCAGAAATGTGTTGTGTACCCCTCTGGCACTCAGTTTTAAACTATGCATAAATGTGAGGGATCTTTTTATGGCATATTTATTTATATCTCTATTTTACAGGTATATGAAGGGAAGACGAAAGAAAGAAGAAGGACCAGAAGAAGAAAGAAGATGGAGAGCAAGAAGAGAAGATGGAATAAGAAAAAGAAGAAGATAAGAGAAAAAAGAAGGAAGATAGAGGAAGACAAACAGTGGATGGCAGGTAAGTGTAACACAGATGAGCTAATGATCAGTACTTGAAAGTATGTCAGGCAAAGATCATTAGCTTTGTTCCTTTGATGTTTCCATTATTGCTGTTATTAAGTGGCATCTTGGGAACTTAAGACCAAAAAGGATATTTGGCCACATGTGCTTTTCACTTCATTATATTTTGGTGTTGCTACCTTGTCTAATATTTTTGGCTTTCTAGTAAGTTACCATATTTTCTTGTCATTCATTAACTCCCTATAAATTACAGGTTTAGCTGTTAAACTGTCAGAGGCTCATAATTATTTTTGGCATCCATGTCTGGAACTATTAAAGGGGAACTATGATTACCCTATGACCCGACAACAATACAATACTAACATTTAACTAAGGGACACCTCTCATTCTGCCAGTTTTTGTGGACATCTGGTGCTTTATCTGAAGTCCTCCCTGTGGTATAATCCATGGGATATAGCTTCTAGCACTAATGTCCCCCTATCTGAAAAAAAGAAAGCGTCGAAAAACAACATTTTACAATTGGAAGGAGAGCTATACTTATTGGAATTGAACCAGACTATATCAGCACGATCATATATCAGCATGAGCTGCAATGTGATGGAGACCAATATTTCTAGATTCATACTGAACATTGGAATGCACCCAGGAAACAAAGGGTTCACATCTCTGTGGAGCCCGTCATAGAGTAGAGCACCGGTTTACTCATTGGACACATTATTCTTCAGGAATAATACAGTATCAAGTCATGGCTACTTCTATAAAATTTACTGAGAACGCAGAAGTGATGACATGCTGGATATCCATGAAGTAAGTGCCATTACTTTCTCATTCATGTGCCTTAAGACAGCTTGTTAATATGCCAGATCAGGAACTCTAGACTAACCATGAAGCTGTATAAAATTCAAGTTCATTGAAGCGTTCTTAATTTTTTTGCCTTTAACAAGAATATAACTGACCTATTTTTTTCTACCTTACTGTTCACCTTTGGCTAGTATTTTTTTTATGCTCTATTCCTCAACCAACATGACATGACTATAGATATGCGTCTATTGTGTACTTTGATTGGTAGGTAACACTGTGGTACCCCTGATGACGTCATATGCTTTAACCTGTGGGGGTCGCCACAATTTTGGCGCCTTAGGGATGAGAGTTTGAGGTATGATGGGATTGTTTGTTTTTATAAGTATAAATAGATCAGTTGTGTCCTAATGTAATCATTTGCCCTGATGAAAGTACCTGATGGACCGAAAACGTTCGGCGTGGATGCAATAAAAATACTCTTTTTCTTAATTTACATGATCCAGTGTGCAGTCTTATATGAAGCTCCCCAGGCTGAGTATATCTAGATACTTATTTGTACATTTTTATAAGAGGAACACCTTTGAATTGGGTATTTAACCTAGTGAGTGAGTGACATTGCCTCTTAGTTTTATATATATATATATATATATATATATATATATATATATATATATATACTCTACTAAAATATGGCAATGTGACTGGAAACTTTTATATTATTGCTGTGGGTCACAGAAAATATAAGGGGAAATTGCCAAGCTTTCACCGGAATTTCATTGGAACAGTGAAAGTGGGGCGTATTCATGGATTTTCTATCTGTGGGGATTTCAGGACACAGAGAAAATTAAGTTTTGCTGAGAAAAACAACCACAAAAAATGGGACTTTTCACCCATGCCTAATTGTGGCTTTGTGAGTTTAGTTTTTCACATCCTGAAATTATATGAATCAAACATATAAGATATTATTGGAACGCATTTTGTCAGATGTTCTCACAAGCAAATTGATATTAAAATTGAATTTCACACAGCTGAATTGGATGCTAATAAGTAGTAATTGGTTGAGTGCATTGGTTATTAGAAAACTAAATAAATGAAAACATAAGATATGCATCCACAATTCAAAGATAATAAATCAAAATATAAAATTAATAAACTGATCCATTTCATGTTTAATCTGAGACTACTTAATAATGAATGTTTTCCTCAACTTTTAGTCAGCCACAAATAGTTTATTAGGAGATATAAAAATAGGAGAAATAAATAACACAACTTAAATCAACTGCAGAATAAGAAGTATTGCCACTATAAGATTTACAAAGAAACAACTGTGATATCCTTCCCTTTCCAGCTCCAGTTGGTTAAGAGACATGGGGGGAGACTCACTAAGCAGTGATAAAGAGGTGATAAAGTGGAGATGACTTCTCCAGTTTATCACTTCTCCAGTTCCTATGTTATTCTATATAGCCTGTGCATAGGCTCCATAGAACAACATAGGAATTGGAGAAGTGATAAACTGGAGAAGTCATCTCTACTTTATCACCTCTTTATCACCTCTTAATTAATCTCTCTTAGAGCCATTTACCTCCACCTAGGTTGGTCTCAATACTTTTACCTGCTATGGACCAGAGTGATGTTGTAAGTATGGGCTTTGACAATTAACCTTTTGGGAGTTATTCACTAAGGTGTGATAAAGAGGTGATAAGGTGGAGATGACTTCTCCAGTGATATCACTTCTCCAGTTACTATGTTATTCTATGGAGCCTATTCACTAATATCATTCAAACTGGAGCAATATTAGTGCATGGGCATAGGAATAACATAGTAATTGGAGAAGCAATATCACTGGAGAAATCATCTCAACTTTATGACCTCTTCATCACACCTTAGTGAATCCCCCCCCTTGACTGCTAGAGACGTTTCCAATACATTGATTCTCAATTGGATATAGATATCTCTAGCATACAGATGTTAAACAGAAGAGTGCAAACCAAAAAGGTAACACTCTCTATAAACATAATAGTGCCTTGCAATGGGATAAAATAACTAGGTTTATGCAGGATTGTATGTGAAAAGTGAATGGTGTTAATTCATCTACTGAATATAAAACAAGTAGGGCTTTAAGCTGAAAGCAATTACAAGAGCAATTGCAGAGCAAATCAAATGCACCATTGGGAGAAATAAAAAATTCCATTGATTTAAAAATATATATCTACTCCTTTAATACTAGTGAGTACGGATTGGTGAAAATTTCACCTCAAACCAAAATAGACAAAAAAATGGCACTTCCTGTCTAGCTTAAAATTTCCCACAAAAAGTGCTATTTTTTGGCTTCTTTTGCCTAGCTCATTGCATTGAAATCAAAGGGAATGCTGAATTTACACGCAACACATAACAAATTTTATTTTATTTCCCACAAGTATAGTATAAAAAGGATCTGAGGGTGCTGATGTTCATGGAGTCTGGAGACAAAACAGTTGAATAGGGAATTTCTTTTGCGGGGGGTTGTTGACTGGGATTGGGGGGGCAGTTAATAAAAAAATTAAATAATAAATGGAATAAAAAAACAATTGGCACACACTGTAGCAGAGACAGTGATGACCCCACCCCCAAATGTAAGCTTTGACTGGGACAGACCAATACTTGATGGGATAGGTTATTTTGTAGAGGATGATTTGTAGGACGTAGACCTGTTGTTAGAGGTCCACTTCCTGAGGAAACATTTACTTTGTAGGACTGATTTGCATGAATTATAGTTAGCCACAACCCCAAAAGAAACATTGATTTGTAGGATCTAGACTTGCTGTTCGAGGCCCAAATCTAGAGGAAACATTGACATTGTAGGACTTTTTAGGCGAATGCCCTGAGGAAAAATTGACTTGTAGGACTTGTCAGGCTCAAGCCCTGAGGAACCATTGATTTGTAGGGCTTAGCCTTATTAGAGATACACTCCCTGAGGAATCAGTGATGATTTTTTGGACTCAGATTTGTTAGAGGTACAAGCCCTGAGGAATCAGTGATGAATTTCTGGATTTAGGATTGATAAATCCTCCCTGCCACCAGCTTAGCATATTCTGCAGGATGGAATCTCCTCAGATGCTGCTTGATTCCTTACCTGCAATTATACTCCACCACATTGCCATTTGTGATCAGCACACCACACAATATTCATTTGGCAAACATGAAGTGCCACATCCTCACATCTACAGAATCCCTATCAGCTGATGTGGGAGGTAAAGGTGACAGAGGTGGATCACCAGAAGATGTTACTACATCTTCCCCCATCTGGACCCTAGCATCAGAAGTTAATTGAGAGCCAATTGTCGGTATTTCATGTTCGTTATCATGGCGGTTATGCCAAGGTGTGTCACCTTATTGCCCCTTTTCACTGACTTGTCACTGTGCCTGCCCCAAGAGAAAAATAGTCCCACATGAAGTACCTCAGGGGGGAGGGGAGAACAATTGCCCCTTTCTTCTTCTCCTCCACAATCCCCTTCACTGGCTGGGGCAGAGGATGGTGATGCTGTTTCCTCAGAATCAGCACTACAACTAGGACCAGGAGTATTGCTGACAAGTGGAACCTGCATCACAACCACTGCCGGACCCCATTCCCACAGTGGCCACTGTGTTCTGTGGCATACTAGCCTGCTGCCCTTGAAACTCAGCAGCAGCAGCAAGCTCCGAAATCTCACTACTGGAAGTGGTGGTGACACCATTCCACATTTGCTCATCTGTCCCCCATTCCTTTTCTCTTTCGACTAATAAGGCCATTAATGTCTCTTCCACCCCAGCTGCTCCACCATAACCCCCATCACTCATTCTATGAGAATCTCACTGGTTGGGGATGATGAAAAATGTGACAGAGGGTCCCCTACTGTCATGCTTGCCATCTCTACTATTGAAGAAGGCAGACTGGCAGCACTAGCAGCAGGAACAGGCAGCTGATCAGTGCTGTTGCTAATATTTCTGCTAGCTACTGCCAGTTCTGCTTTCCTTGGCATCAGGTCCCACAGGGTCTGGAGGATGTTGTGGGCTTCCTTAACAGCTAGTTTGGTTGCTCTGCATCACTTCCCCTTCCACCTCAGCAGAAAGATCTACAGTGGTCACGCTAGACCCACCCCAGCTGCTTCACTATCAATTTTACCATCATCACTCCCTCCCTCACCTGAAACACTCTCTAGCTGCTGCATGGTAGTTGTGGGTCTGCTTAGAGATGGCAAGTGTGACTGAGGTTCCCCTGCTGTCACACTTTCCATCACTTCTCCTCCTCCTGAATATCAAAAGGCACATTGGCAGTAGTATCAACAGGCACAGGTAGCTGACCTGTCCTGCTCACACTGCTGCCCACTGCCTTTGCTGGTCTGCTTATACATCTCTCCCAGATCCCAAGGGACAATGTCGGGGGACTGGGCATCATTGGGTCTGGGGAATCATTGCTTCCAGACTCTTCTATGCTGGTGGTGGTCAATTTCTCGTTTAACTCACTAGACGCAACCCAGTCCTTCCAGCTCTTCCTTTTTTGTCAAGTGACTGCTCACCCTGTTAGCCAACAGTCTGAGCGTCTGCTGTCTTAATTTCACTAAATAGCTTCAAAATAGCCTAGCACCCTTGCTAGCTCTCTAGTTGCTTGATTTTATGTTTCACTTCCTGGAAACATCATGTAATTAAAGGGGAGAGAAGTTTGTAGCCATTTTAAAAAAATAGGGAAAACATTTTGGCAGTAGGTAAAAATGGCAAAGATTTTAAGGGCTTTATTTAAGGCACATTTTTAATTGAAAAAGCAGACAACTACGTGATTTTTGTGGATGTCTTTACAGGAACACAATGGGACCTTTCACCCACCACTACTAGTGAGTGCTCAAACACGTTGAAAAGCAACAAGCTGATGACTTCTCTAACATTCAACTGGTTAGTAATTTCAGTGCCAAAGAGTTGGGGAATTATTTGTGCACTGGAGGCTAGACACATTTTCAGCATTCTTGCTCTCAATCTGTTTAGATATGATTCTGTAGGTAACCTTCTAGTTATATATGAAAATAAAAAAAAATATATATTTTTTTTTAAAGAACAAATTCAGATTTTTTCATGGTACATACCATGAAGTCAAGTTTTCATCATGAAATAAACTATAATGTTATTAATACAAAAAAATACCAATTGCTAACATTAAAATGTATATTAACTCAAATATTTTTTATATCTGCTTTATTCATTATAAATAATATTTTACTCTGTCTACTGTTCGGGAAATCCATGACCTGTCAGAGTTCATCCCAAACAGTGTGCTGTGTGATTTGAGGGAGACTTGCATGTCTCCTGGTATGAAACAGCAATATTTGGTTAAGTCGCAGTGCTTTTTCATAAGTTAGGATTCCTTTGTTATAAGTTGGACACTGTTATTCTGGTTAAGGAACTTATCAGCACCAAGCACAATAATTACATATTTTCCATATGCATACTGTGTAATAAGAGAGCCTTCCTTAAGCATATATATATAATACTGTTGAATCACTCATAGCTGACTCTAACCCACACTGCAGTTTACTATCTTCTGTCAAGCTCTCTGCTGTGGGGGGAAGCCCTGTGATTGTAATTTATTACAATTAGTGTCAATGGATTAGTTACAAGTTAGCTTTGTGTGGTGCATTCTGTGTGATCTTGACTGTGCCACACCACACAAACCACAAGAAGCAATGATACAAACTATCGTAGCGTTTTTTAAGAAAACCATTGTCTGTGACTGTCATATCTCATATCCAATATGTATCAGGTTAGTTCACTTATGTGCATAGTGACATAAGGAATCTCCTAGTCACATTATGCCGAAGAAATAGGACTAATTTACCTCACTTCAGACCCTGGGTACTGGTGGTTACCTGACTATTTTAAATTATTGGAATATTTAATAAAGTAACATTTTTTAACAAGTGTGCACTACAAATACACATTTTCTTTTCTTTTACTATTTTGTCTTCTTATGAATGAACCCGGTGACACTACAGATGTTCTACTTGAGCCCTCTTATACAGCCTCTCCAGTAGTAAGAAAGGAAGGCAGAAAATGCCTTACTTGTCGCCCCATGGATCACCTATCCTACTGGATTTGTGATCAATGCTAGGGGGGGATATCAGAAGGGGTCCTGATGCCCCCCCTCTAGGTCTGAAATAAATGTATATTAGTAAAACCACATACATAACCTATGTGTTACGGTTGGCAAGCAGAACCAGGAGTCAGACGGTATAGTTAATATAACCTTTATAATGAGAATAATAACAGTAATGCAATATAATATATACACACAGTGGGTGATTGAAAAGGTGAGTACTGTATCAGGAATAGCAGTCTCCCAATATCACCACCACACTGTCTGAGACTAGGCCTCAGCCTGCTGGAATCTCGCGGTAAGGTAACGCCCAAGAGTGATACTGACTCAGCCTGCAGTCAGTAGCTAGGAGTCTGCTAGCCCCAGGTCAATACTAGGAAGGATGTCTGAATAACTGAACCAACCCTAGGAGTGAACAGATAGGGCCTTGTAGTAATCACCAGATAGGATAGTCAGATAAGCCAAAGTCATACACGGAGCAGGTAGTCAGCCAGAGCCACAGGTTTGCACCAGACAGGATATCCACTGAAGCGATGGAATGCTGGATGCGCAGTGGACAGAGCCCCAGGTCAACACCAGAGTGGGTAGTCAGAGAAGCCTAGGTCATACACAGAACAGGTAGTCAGCCAGAGCCACAGGTTTGCACCAGAAAGGATACCTGAGCCAAATCGGAACGCACAAGGAGAATAGTCAGACAGAGCCACAGGTCATCACCAGAATGGATGGACAGACAAGCCGGATCATACACAGGAATCAGGAATATTAGATAATGAACTGCTCAGAACATCAACGTAAGGGTAACTGATACACAGGCCCATAGAGGTTTATAAAGGTGTAAAAAGGTGTATAAAGTAAAAATGCAAGAACCTATGCTATGAACTGAGTTTGAAAATGACTACTTTTCTTGGTGTACAGCACACAACAAAACTAAAAAAAAACCCATCAAACAGCTCACACAACACTTAACACATAGCACAATAACAGCAATGGCAAAATGAACCCCTGCAAATGTGCGCACCCAACCAACATTAACCAAGGGAGACAAGGGACTCACAAATCATCCCCAAACAATTCATGCCACGATAGCCTGGGAAAACAAGGGTTAAAACATACCAACCAGAAATGACCACACAATGTAATATGCACACCTGGCAACCATTAAGCAACCCAAGCCTGCCTGTTCAACATCACTAGACAATATAAACCCAATGTGCACAGTCAACATGACACCCAAACGTGACAGGTAAATAGCAATTACAACAGGTACATTAAAACAACAGCCATGCCAGCATACACATAGCTGGACAACATACACCTTCCCCTTGCTCCCCCACCTGATGGCCATGCCTGAATCACACCCCACAATTGTCTTAAATGGACAGCTTGCCGTCCCCAAACAGGACATGTTTACATTGAGACCACTCAGAGATAGAGATTATGAGCATTATGTTCTCAATGCAATACCTGCAAAGACATCAGAGAAGGGGCTTTTGAGGGCTACGGCACCCCAGGAACCCCAAAGCACACCTCCACATCTCCTGCACTGGTGCAGCTGCTGGCAAGCTAGACAGAAGCCCATCTCCACCTAAGTGACCAAGACAGGCAGAGCACCTCAGCTGCTACAACCAGATCCCCACAGCTCCAGCAGCTGCCACAGGGACCTGTGGAGCACCACAGGGAGAACAGATGACAGCAAAGACCCAGATATTCTGCTCAAGGGTCACTCTCTTTAGAAGTGGGGCATTGAAGTGAGAGACCGCTATAGATTGATGTCAAACAGCATCATCAACCTATATGAAGTGATCAAGGAAGATATAGATGCCATAGACAGCAACAACCATGCCCAGTCTGGAATGTAGAAGCTGCTGTGTGCCATCAGTTTTGTGGCAAGTTTATCCTTCCAGTCCACAGAGGCATATGCATCTGCGATGTTCCAGGCCACATGTTGCAGGGTGTTGTCTCAGGTGTTGGCATCCATGAAGAGTAAGGCCAGGAGTTACATCCTCTTCTCGTCCACCCAGATGGGTGTCAAGCATGGGTTCTACAGAAAGTGATGCATACTCAGAGTCATGGGGGTCCTAGACTGCATACATATATTCATTAGAGCTCCTCAGCATGAGGGACATGTCTACATCAACCGTAAGCATTTCCACGCTATCACAGCACAGATGGTGTGTGATGACAACATGATAATCACCCATGTATTTGCTTCTTATTCTGGCAGCTGCCATGACTAGTACATCCTCAGACACCCCTTCATCTACAGGGACTTTTTGGGACCTATAGAGGAGGATGGCTGTTGGGTCAGTCCCCAATATACACATCACATAGCACACACACATGGGCACTCACATGAAAACCCAGCTTAACCTGGTCATGATGCAGAAGTAGTATCTTCCCCTTCCACAACATCATCCACATAACCCTGTGGTCCATGTGTCACGATGTCACTTCTTTTCCACAGTGGATGCTGGCTATGGGTGCAAACCGTTGCTCTTCACAGCAGTCCACCTGCACAGAACCTTTACAATGAGGCTTACATCAGTACTAGGATTGCAACAGAATGTACTTTAGCCTGCTCAAAACCAGTTTTCAGTGCATGGATAACTCAGGGGGAGCAATATGCAGCAGGCAAAACATTCAATATCATAATTGCCCCATACTGCAGGGTGCTGACCATTGTGGGCATCCAGTTGCATCCCAGTGGTGGTGGAGGGGGTGGTGGGGGCATATAGTACTGGGCTGAGGTGGTTGGAGGCATCCACCTCTCTTGTGTTCTCCACTGCTATACCTCCTGTGGCAACCACTTTTGGCCTGTTGTGGGTGGCTGCCCCTACTCTTATGGTGGTGGGGCTAGTGATATCCAGCTGGTACCCTCCTCTGCATCTTTAGTGGCTGTGTCAATGGGGTTTAAGGTTTGCGACTCCTCCTCACTCTCTTCCTGCTGCGATGCAGTCATGATGCTGTGTGGGGAAATAAGATAGTGTGATTATTAACCTAAGTTATAGCAAAACGATGACATTGACATGTAAGCCCTTGAGTGACAGAATGATATCCAATGCATCCCCACTCTTCAGGATACATATGATAACCAAAGCTTATCCATGACATGTTGGGTGTGTGTTTGTACTGGTTCTATTTGTGGGTGAAACATGTGTCCTCCAGCTGCTTCTGTTGTTGTGTTCCCATGGCAATGTCTGTTTGTGGCGTTGCTTTGCCTGCATCCATTACTGTCACTGTATCGATTTTGTTGTCATGGTTGTGTCAACAGTGCATCTGTGCATTTTGAGGCCCTTGGGTTACTGTGAACGTGGCCTATGTTTTGGACATGCGATGGGTTTCTGTTTGTTGAACTATCATGTGTGTGTGCTGACCCAGGTAGACCTGTGCATTATAACCCTGGTGTTGTTTGTTTGAGTGCCAGAACAATGCCTTGCGTATCCCCCTAGCAATCAAAAGGTTAAGTGCTGACATCACTGTGGCTCCATGTGTAACATTGTGGAGGAAGATACAAGATGTTTTTATGACAACTTGATGGCAATCATTATTGGTGTGCGGTAAGTATGATTGATCAACACACCACCGAGGGTGTTAAACGTGAAGTGGGACATGATTTGACCTGCTTCCTCACATTTCTGCTTTGGATGTTCAGTATTATCTCCTTCTTTGGACCCTATCAGCGCTGTTCAGCTGGCACTGTGTTATGGCATACTAGGTATGGCACTTCTGTGGTAGACAGTTATGGACTGATGGACTTATCAGGAGTTTGAAGTGTGCTGTCATCGCCAGTGTCACAGCTTCCTGGGACCCCCTGAACAGCAGTTGTGGAGAGGTTCTGTTGCAGCATCTCCTCCCAGGCATTAAAGTTGATGTTAGCTGGGGGGACCACCTT